>CM066036.1:171050579-172350460 GCA_033557465.1 Ichthyophis bannanicus | reverse complement strand
ACGCCAAAGTAGCATTTGTTGGAATATTTTTATTTGATGATTCTAGGAAGGTCAAAAGGTCCAAACTATCCACCGACACTAACATGTCCATGGCCCCATCTTCTCCACTTGAAATCTCCTTTCAGATGGAACATAAAACATTTTGGAGACCCCTATTTCTTCAATGCTTCCATCAGATACCTAATCCACAGCTCAGTTGCTGTCAAAAGTCCAGTTTTAGTGAAATTCAAAAGACTTGGGGCCTGATATTCAGCACCGGCAGCTGACTTTACTTAGAATAGCTAGCCACTAGTGCCAAACTTAAAACCTGGATATTCAATGTCTGGGCATTATCCGGCCACCCCTTTAGGCCCAATATTCAAAGGCATTTACAGAGTTTGCAGATCTGCAGGGGGCAGGTACAGTACATCCATCCCCTTGAAGTTACCACATTGTTGCACCTGTGCTTCTTGCAGGCTACAGATTTTCACGATAGCTGCGTCACCTCAAGAATGATCCCATCCCCTCCAGTCACTACCCAGACATGCCTTGCTCGGGACCCCATACTACGTTTTAGCCTAGCACCGATACTGCTGCTAACACTAGTAGGACACTAGGTAAACATGTCCCAAAGTAGGCACTACCAGCGGCCAAATCTTTCAGGTAATTCGTGATACGACACCATCTTGGTTCCCTGCATATATATATATTTTTTTTTTTGTTCATTTTGAGATAACTAGGTTAAGAACTGAAGGAAATAGTAGTAGTAAAAGAAATCCCACAATTGCACAGAATTTTGCATATTAAAGTGAAACAACGGTTGGGCGAGGCACCTGAATGTATTGTTTTCTGTAGTAACAGAACAAACCAAACTTTTTTTCTTTAGCTTAGAATTTCTTTTCACTGATATCTATCCTGCTTTCCTATAAGAAACTGGCCTTACAAAATCATCATATCTGAGTGTCTCTCCCTTACTATCAACTTTTGAATTGTTTATCCGATGTCTTTAAAATTTGTGACAAAATAGTAGAATACCCAGTGGCAGTCGCTCCCATGTTCCTTATGCCCCCGACGCCCGACATTTACAAACTTTTTTAAATTTCTATATCCTATATCCTACCATTGTTTAGCACCTGTGATCAAAAAACAAATTTATAGATTAATATTCAAAAGCATTCATCGAGGGAGCAGTACCTGTTATCTGGTTAAGTCTGCTGGTCGGGTCTAGCTGATGATTTTCATGACCACTATCTGGTTAGTGCTGCTGACTGCCCCAACGTAATCTACATAGTGCCAGGGCGGGGCATGTGTAGATTGTGCTTAGTCAGGGAAATTACCCAATAGCAGCAATATCCGCTCTGCTAGCCAGATAACTATCTGGATAACTTTAGGAGAGCAAGGAGGCTGTCCTAAAGTCTTCCGGATAGTGGACTGAACGTCGCCACTATGTGGATAAATAAATGCCTAGATTTAGGCGCCGCGAATGCACTTAAATCTCAATATTAAAGTCATTTACAAGTGCCAGTGGTCATTTACTCTCGTAAACAAGCTCTTTTACCATGGGTGCTATTTTATTGGTGTGCACATAGACCTCATTGCACATACTTTTACTGAGGTCATGTGCATGAGTGGAGTTTGGTCGCAGCATAGGCAGAGCACGCAAGTATGCGCGTAAATTATGAAATCTTTTAATTTACGTGCTTTCTTTATAAATTTAGGCACCAATGTTTACACCAACTCTAGAGATGTTGTAAATGATTGTGCCTTAAATTAAAGTGCAAATTTGGACACTTATGGTAGCATTTATAAAGGCAAAAATAGGTTTAGGATAAAATAGGCTTCATATCTGTGCATTTTAGTTGCCTTAAACTAGGTGCCTGGTGATAAAATTACCCTCCACACGTATATTCAGCACCGGTCGCTATCCAGACAGAGGTGCTGAATATGCGTATTTTATTTGAACGCCTTGACTGGCATTTTAAAAAAACATTGTTAAAAATCCTGAAATGATTAAACACCAAGTTTTTCTTTTTATTATGACTGTTCCTTGGAGGTTATTTTGGGGGGCAAACATTAAAGAAAAAGGGACAAATCTGGGAAAAGGCCCAAGGTGAAGCAGATAAGGGTTTCATTTTAAAAGTCCTGCACATTATTTGTTCTTCATATTTTGCCCCTACAAAGTATGTGGCATTAAAAAAATGATTGCAGCACCAGTCACCACAGATTTTCCAAGTGAAAATGCTGCAAATTTTCTTTGGAAAATCATCTTGCAAGCTCACATGTACAAAGTCTTGGCAGCTCACCTAAAATAACCCTCCATAGATCTCAAGCAAGCATTCTACTGTTAAATCTTGAAATTGTTCTTAATTTTCATTAGCAGTTATAGGAAACAAAAACAAATACATCTATTTTGACAGAAAAGAACTCGAAACATAAAGTCTGTCCTTCCTATCATGCCTAGAGACGGAAGTACTAAAATGCAGTACCACGGTTTGCTAATGCTTGTTACTGTAAACATCTCGTGCTAACGATACAGGCAAAGTAAGGGGCCCACATTTTGGTGCATGGTAACTGCTGTCAGCATGGGCCTGTAGTAACTCTTACCATGCAGGCATGACAGTTACCACATCCTAATTCCTGCGGTAACTGCAAATCATGCAATGGGCTGGGGAATGGGTGGTTAGGGGCAAAGTGTGGGTATGGAGAATGCATTGCAGTTAGTGCAGGGGAAACTTTTGCATGCTGTTAATGTTGGAATTAACATGAGTGCACTTAAAGCACGTCAATGAATGGAGTTAGGTGCACCCGCATTGACTATGAATGCTGCTGTGACACGTTGGGTGATGTGTTCATGCGGTAACTGCCAGGAACATGCTGGCCACACCCTTCTAAATTTAATTCAGGGGCTTTGCACTTACCGCATATTAGTTTGAGTGCTAAAAGTACAGTAAATGCAAAATCCTACTACACTTCAATAAAAGGTCTCCTACAGTTTCTTGTGTTAAAATTAGCACACTAATGCTGACATTAATGCAACATATCTTAACTATACCTCCTTGCTCTATGCAGCTTGCTTTCCTCCCATGGGCTAAGTGCTGCTCTTTCCCCCCTCCCCCACCAAGAAAGCTTCTTTTTAATTCAACAAAAGTACGCATGCTGTGAAAGCCCACACACATTTTTAGCCACTCTGAGGGAAGCAATTTCAGCTAGAACAATTTACCCAACTAAAATCTTAATTCAAACTTGCCCTTATGTAGAGAGAAATAAGCAAAGCCATTTCAGTGGGTAAAAGATCTTTTTACCTATGCAAATGCGCTGTTTGAATGTTGTCCATCCTCAGTGTGGGCAGCATTGCACATACTATTTACAATTTTATACCAGGCCGGCTAGATTAAATGGGTTGGCAGGCAGTTATTTTAAGCCTATTTTGTAAAGATGAGTTGGCGCCTACTTGTCTTCATAAATTACTAGCAGAAATCTTGCACAAATCGTAGCTTCATTCTAAGCGTAGACATGACGTCTGCTCAAGAGTAGCTGTAAATACCCGTTCCTTGATTATGGCAATTGCCCATAGATCTTTGCACCTAGTTCAGGGCTGGTACAAGGATTAGAGGCACCCTAATGGCTCTCCATCCTGCACCCCACGTGGCCCCCCGCTCCCATTGCTGCACCTGCCACATTCTCCGGGACCTGCTGCGGCAGCATTAGCCCCCAAACCGTGACACACTAACACTTCGATGCTGCATTGTGCTTTCCTCTGTTTACCATGTGCAGTTTCTTCCCACTTCCGACTCCACTTTTGGTTTAGGAGGGGGATGGAAACAGCATATCGTGAATAGGAGGAAGCCGCAACGCAGTGCCAGGGAGTTAGTAAGCGCCACTTCATGGTTTGCGGATGATTTCTGCCGCTGGAGGCCCCGGAATGGGTTTGCAGTAGCAGTAAAGGGGGCAGGGAGGGGGGCCGGCGTCCTAGGCAACTACTTTGTTCACCTAGTAGTAGCACCGTCCCTTGCCTAGTTTCAAAATACAAAGATATACACACTGTTGTGCCCTCCGGCCTAACTCTATCCCATCCCACCTTCCTTCTCTCGCAGGTAAAAGAACTCATGAGGTTGATCTTTGCACAGAATTTTACCTGGGGAAAATGGGGGCAATTTTCAGACAGCCTACTTACCTGGGCAAATAGCATCCTTAGACATTAGAAAGCATGTTACAATATAGACAGCAAAATAGTTCAGCTATGAACAAACAATCTACAGATGCCCACATAAATCTCCTTTTCTTTGTATGGAACTGCCTGGCCATTTCTCCTGAAACTGTACAGTAGTTCTTTGTAGGAGTGTGTATAAATCAGGGTATATTTGGTTTATTTGGGCACTTAAATTTTTTGTGTAAAGTCACTTGTGTGCATGTAAAACTATGAATCAATGCATGTACAACTGATTTACGATGCAAGAAAGCTTTGTCACACATAGAATGTTTGCACTTAAGACGAAAGTGCACGAAGCATGAAAAAAACACACAAAAATCTGAAAAAATGTGGAAAACAGGAATACTAACTGAATTCTGTTTGGCTCTGTACATCCCTAATTCTTTCTAGCTTGCATTGTATGACATGCAAGTCTGCTCCATAGTGCAATGGCTTAGACGGATTTGTCACATATTATCTTTGCATAGCACAGGGGCAGGCCTCACTGTCAGAAAAAAGAAGGTGAACTACATAGAGAAATTAAGGGAGGGATAAGAGAGTAATAAAATTATTGTATGAGCTAATGTTAGTAGAGCAGGAAGCGACTGGAAACAAGATTTACATTGTACAGTCACAGAGCATTGAATTGAAAGAGTTTTGAAATTCAGTAAGAAGCCGAGGGCTAAGTGAAAACTTAGCGGACAGCTCTGTCATCTGCCAGACGAGAAACTGCAGAAAGATGTAAATACTTGGCACAACTGTCTAGCAGACCTCATCCTAAACTCCCTGTGTTTCTGGCTCTTTGATAATTAAATTATGTACAGCGTGAGGATTCACACGCTGGTTGTGCGGGTTCATCGTGCCATCTGTTCCTCTATAGACGCGGCTGTTACAACCAGAGTGCCCACATCATCAACATCTGTGGGAAAAAGAAAGGCTAGGGGACGAGGGCCACTGAAGTCCATTACAGTAAAATTTCTCAAGTTGAGTGCCTAGGTAAAGCAGGGTTGCTGCTGTGTTAGATCTCTTGGGACATAAAACTCAACAAATAAGTTGTAGGCGAGACCTTTCTATTGAACTGAATACATCTGTGATGAGCTTCAGAGGCCATGCACCCTTCCTTTGGTTAATGTAAAATATATATCCAGACATTTTTCATCTTGTATATGAAAGAAAAATCATCAGGTTCATTTTAAAGGGTAATATTATAGCAGGGCATCATGAGTAGACACCTATATAAGCAGATAAAGACGTGAAGGCAATTTTACAAGGAATGTCCAAGTGCAATTTGGGACGTCAAAGCCAGAATGTCTGTCAAAAAAGCAGGCACTTGCAAGTTCAGGCATGATTCCAGAAATGTGGACGTGTCCGATATGGACGTCTATGAAGACGTCTACATAGATGTCCCCAGAATGACATTTTAGAAGAGGGATATCTAATAGTCAAGAGACTACACACTCAGCTAAGGCTTTCAAACTTTATCATTGCCTGTTTTTTGATAAACTTTATGTTACTATGGTTAAAGTAGAGGGTTAGAAGCAGGGTTCAAATCCCAGTGTGGGCCTTTGTGATCTTAGGCATGCCACTCAATTCTCTATGTTCTCTATACCTGTTGGATGTTTTAAGGTCACAACAAGCACTTTCCTGATACCTGTTCATGCCTGGATCAAATTTAAATGTGGACTTGCCTGCAGACTTCCTGATGTTTCTGAAATTGAATGCAGATGTTTAAGTTTATTGCACCTCCCTAGACATACCTCCACCACACCCCTATCTACTTGGATGTCCCCACACTGGTAAACATAATTTGTAAAATGGCTCTGGAGACGTCTCTGTGATTTTGATGTCCAAATCATGACTAAGGGGCTTGTTTACAAAGCCGCGGTAGCGGTTTGCGATCGTAATCGGAGCCGCGGCCCCATTGATTTCAATGGGGCCGCGGCTGCGATCGCGAACCACTACCGCGGCTTTGTAAACAAGCCCCTAAGACTTTTAAAATGACCTCTTAAATGGCCTTTCCAGTCTGTCCATGAATCTTGTAAATCATTTCAGTGACGTTGCTATAGTTGAATCTAGATTTGTAGTTTCATTAGGAAAGCAGTGCCATATATACTGTAGAACTACAATGATGTCAATGTAGGAATTCTGTGCATATAATAAACTTAAAATATAAATTCTATTGCAGTGCTACATTAAGAAATATAGAAAAGCACAGATTTATTTAAGAAAAGTAGATGTTTCAGAAATCACAATTTCATTAGGTAATAGGTTTGATTTATGATAATATTCTTTAAAAAAAGGTTTATAGTGGTCTTCTGCTTGGAACAAGTCAAAATTTAGGGGCCCTTTTACTAAAATTTAGTAAACCTTTGTAGCTACTAAGCAAAAATTAATATGCCCAGCTTCTTGCCACACAGTTAACACAGAGCTAATATACTTACCGTACGTACACTGCATTGTAGATAGTGCAGATGCTCTTAATGCCACTTGTTGAGATGGCATTCAGAGGGTAATTTTATAAGGAGGTGCCTACTTTACACCCAAAAGATACATCTACTTAGACACTATTTTATAAAGAAAACTAGGCATAAGTTGTCGAAAACACATATTAATTTAAGGCACTATCACTTACACCAGTCCTACTTGCTTTGCACATGCTATGATCAACCTTCATCTAGGCACAAATCAACAGAGGAGGTATGTGCCATTGAGTTAATGCAGGGCCGGCCCATCCACTAGGTGAGCTAGGTGGCTGTCTAGGGAGGCAGACCTCTGTGGGCAGCACGGCGCAGTGCTCGTGGCAGTCCTTGTGCTTTGGCACACATGGCCTGCCACTTCTGACCTCCCTCGAAGCACATGGTCTGCTGCAAGCTGTTGCCATCATGTTAAGCTAAGCCTTCCCCTCTCCACTGACCCCACTGATGAAATTGGCAGCAGCCGAGGGGGAGGGGGGGCATGGTTGGGGCTTCTGCCTGGCGTGGCAGAAACCCTTGGGCCAGCCCTGGGTTAATGTGCATTCTTATAAAATTGTTACCACATCACTTATGCACGTAAATGCTCATTTATGTGTTAAATCACTAAAGTACTATGGTTTACATGAGTAGGTGGCTGTAATTTTAAGCAGCTCCCCAAAGTGATCTACCTTTTCTCTGGCTGTAAAAATTTCTGGTAACTTATCGTGTGTTAAATGGAAGGGGTGATCCTTAGCCATTCCCTGACTTTTCCATACTATGCAGCTGACGTGAAATAAATTTATTTGCCAGATAGACTTGGGGGAGCTATTGTTTGCACTTGGAAATGAACTATGAGAAATAGATTGGAGACAGAATGCTGGGCTGATGGAACTTGGTCTGACGCAGTATGACTTTTCGGCTTTTCTTAGGTTTCTTATCAGGCTGATTCACTAAAGCATGGTAACTCTCGCTATCATTAAACATGGGATACTGCATGTTTTAATTGCTGCCAGCTCCATTATTCACTGGAAAATGTGCAGTAACGCCTGGTAATGTTAGCAGGGGTTAGTGAGCTTTAGCGAATCACCCTATGTTATCTGTAAACTGCACAGTCTTATGTGGTGATGTAGAAAGATAATACGTAATAAGATAAATTAAATTAAAATAACTTCACATATATTCCCTGCAAATGTATTTGATGGTAAAATTAATCTTGGCCTACTGCAGTACTTTGTTTAAGGGGTATGCGGTGGTACTGAGTACCGACATCTTTTTCATTGCCTGCTAAAATTGACCCATGGTCCTCATGTATTCATGAAAGAGCTCTGCGTCCTTGTGCAAGTTCCT
The DNA here is from genome assembly GCA_033557465.1 of Ichthyophis bannanicus. NCBI lineage: Eukaryota > Metazoa > Chordata > Amphibia > Gymnophiona > Ichthyophiidae > Ichthyophis > Ichthyophis bannanicus. The sequence goes on along the minus strand of CM066036.1, from coordinate 172,342,492 downwards.
GTGTACTGGCACTTATTATTGCTAGGAAAAATGCACTGGCCTATTGTAAAGACATAACAAAGGTCAAGGTGCCTACTTCAATACATCTCAGGTAACTGTGAAATGTGAGGTCAAAGTCAATGTTCGAGGCTCCTGCCATATTTTGGTAAAATGTGACCTGTAAGGTCTTAATGCATTAGAAAGCAGTTTAGATTCACCGGTTTTCTTGTTATCTTGATTGAATTTACTTTTCAAAGTAATGTGTGAAACCAGTATTTACCCTTGGCTATTTTATTTGAGTGCCAATTGCATTTCAGCTTTCGTTCTTCAACATTCAAAGCTTGTTATTATGGTATATTAGTAAATGGAATGATACCAAGCTTGTAAGTACAGTCTCAATGACCTGCATGGATTGTGTTAATAATATTCATAGGCGAGCACTTTTATAACAGCTTACTTAGCGTGTGCGGCAAGGGTATACGCATAACTCACCTTTGATAATTACTCCATTGAAATCACCCACAGAAATTTATACTTTCTACTTGTATTTATTTATTTAACAGGTTTTTTATACCGCTTTATCATTTCAGTCTGCATACATATATAGAAGTCAACTTTTCAAAATTAGCGTTCCCTGGACATAGAGGAATATGCTCAATATTGGGGGTGCCTGAGTACCCAAGAAGTTGGCATATATGCATGTTGTCATATATGCAGGCATCCAGGTTTCACTTGGCTTGCAATAATCGCCAATAAAAGCTGGGCTGTTCTGCCTTTTTGCCTAATTACACACCGCTTTAAATTTCCCCAGTCACTTCTCAATTGACTGAATCTTCTGAAATGTCTGTATTTGAATTGTGCTGAATAACTTCTGCTCTTGTCAGAGTTTCAGAACCATTGCTTAGGAAATAATGTTTTTTGAGTCTGAGCTTCCATTGGCTACCACGTCAGTGTTATCGCATAATGAAGGTCATTTTAAAAAGTCATTCCTGCGTGCGACTAGCCACTGATGCACGTAATAAGCTCTTATAAGATACCAACTGGTGTAAAAGCATTCTATTTGGCATGAGGACATATACTTTGCAGGTGGGCATGCACATGGGTAGAATTTAGGCAGAGTGTGCAAGTATGTAGGCAGATTATAAAATACTATAATTTATGCACATACTTGAATTTGATTTCAGCATTTCTATTTCATTTTTACCTCAACGAGCACTAGGTGGGCTACAGGTTTAAAATAATACAAAAGTTAAAACAACATGGTTACAAATATTCAGAGTTACATACAACCACTTGTACAATAAACATTTCCATTCCTAATCCATCATGCAGATTATTTCATACCCAAGAGAAAGCATAACATCACACAGCTCTAAAATATTTCTGGAAGAGCCAAGTTTTTAGTACTTGGAGGCCACTTAGTACAGCAGAGGAGTAGCCTAGTGGTTAGAGCACTGCCCTAGTAGCTAAGAAACCAGGGTTCAAATCCCACTGGCATGTCTTGGGCAAGTCACTTAATCCTCCATTACCTTTGAAGAAAAAGCCTGGCAGTTTACTTCTGGTCACGCTGCCAAGAAAGACCAGCAGCTGCTGTGTTCCCAGGAGTCAGCATTGACTTAAAGGCACACGTTGTATTGCTAACTGTTCATGTGACAACATTAATCTATTTTTTATTGGTAGGGAATTCCAAAATTTGGTGCTCTTACTGATAATGTACGCTCCAGTATTCAAAGACCTTTGCCGGCTGGCAAATTGGAAGTCTGGCCGGCTAAGGAGGCAGATGGTGATATTCGATTGAACTATCCAAATAGTGCTGCTGTCTCCACAGACCACCCTGGAACTCTTTAGTTAGTGCAGGGACAGTCCGTGAGTGGGGCTGACATGAGCCGGGTAAGTTAGCACACTTAATCGGTTGGCACAATTTTTAGCAGCCTTTGCCCGAACAACTTAGGCCACATGAAAAGAAGGCCTAAGTTGCAATTCAGACAAGCAGCAAATGAAAATCCTGCTGAGTAAGTGCTGCCACTTGGCCGATTAGTGCTGCTCAGCTTGGATATTCAGCGGCACCTCCTCTCAGGACACTGTGGCTGAATATTTTGCCAATATTTAAGCATCACAGCTGACTGCCATGGCATTTGAATATTGGCAGTTCTGAAAATTAGGCCCATAGCTTTTAAATTAACTTTTCAATTTAAATGCCTTTGCCCCCAGAATACAAATTTTTCCCAAGTCAGCTGTTCTTAAGTATCGATTTGGAGTGTAAGCTTTTAAAAGCCTGTTATATAAAGCCACATTTTACAAAGGACATCCATGCAATCTGGGTCATGCAAGCCAGAAGGACGTCCCTAAAAACAGCAAGCATGTTCACGTTTGGGCATGACATGTACGTCTGCAGAGACATTCCCAGTATAGTATTTACTATCAGAGACATCTAAGAAACATGCAACAATGGTGCAAAGCCAAATCATGCCAGGAACACCCTCAGCTGCCGGTGGAGCATGGCAATGCCATCCGCATTATGCTAACTGCATGGGGACATGCCAGGTACACCCTCAGCTGCTGGTGGAACGTGACAATGTCATCCGCATTATGCTAACTGCATGGGGACATGCCAGGAACACCCTCAGCTGCCGGTGGAGCGTGGCAATGCCATCCGCATTATGCTAACTGCATGGGGACATGCAAGGAACACCCTCAGCTGCCGGTGGAACGTGACAATGCCATCCGCATTATGCTAACTGCATGGGGACATGTCAGGAACACCCTCAGCTGCCGGTGGAGCATGGCAATGCCATCCGCATTATGCTAACTGCATGGGGACATGTCAGGAACACCCTCAGCTGCCGGTGGAGCATGGCAATGCCATCCGCATTATGCTAACTGCATGGGGACATGCCAGGTACACCCTCAGCTGCTGGTGGAACGTGACAATGCCATCTGCATTATGCTAACTGCATGGGGACATGCAAGGAACACTCTCAGCTGCCGGTGGAGCATGGCAATGCCATCCGCATTATGCTAACTGCATGGGGACATGTCAGGAACACCCTCAGCTGCCGGTGGAGCATGGCAATGCCATCCGCATTATGCTAACTGCATGGGGACATGCCAGGTACAGCCTCAGCAGTTGATGTGGGCCAAACACACACAACATATCATTGTGATTTTGGAGAGTATTGAGGATAGTGAAGTGCCAACTTCTTGACACACTCCAGAGGCTTTAGTGGGAAATGAGCAGTTTTCCAGTGCCTGGAGCAGGTCTAAATTTAGATATGGGTGCAGTCATCCTCGAGGGTTCTAAGATTGATTGGGGATATCTATGCCTGTAGTTTCACCACAGACATGCCTATGCCACACCCCTTGCCTAGTTGGATGTCCTCGCAGTGGAGACATCTAAAAAATTCATTTGTAAATGGCTCTGAGGATGTCTCCATGATTTGGAATTTCACATGCATGTTTTTGGATGCCCAAATTGCATCTAAGTGATTTAAAATGATCCCTATAGGCATTTACACCAGCTCTTGGGGTGTGGGCAGTGGTATTACTTGTCTTAATAAAATACGCTGATAGAGTCACCTTACAACATACTTTAACTAGGTGCCCCCTTATTAAATTACCTTCATGTAGGAAATGCTGTCTAATCTTTCCAGTTTGGTTGAGTCTGTGATGTTACATGCTTGGCTCAGTATTTAATTTGATTTCTCTGCATCCTTGCTTCTTGAATTTAATCTCTTTACTACAACATTTTTGGAAGCTTGCTATGCTAGGCAAGTGAAACACCTTTCTGTATAGAAATCTCTTTACAGTTCAAACAACAAGAGCACAGTACACTGGCAAAAAGTCAAACAAACCAAGTCCAGAGCTTTATAATAGACACCAAGTTTATTGAAACCAAGGAGTATCAGTCACCAGACACAGCTGTGTTTCGGCATAGCCTTTGTCAGGGCTAAATGGTTCTAAAATGGGGAGCATTAGAGATGAAGAGATCATCTTCATCTCTAATACTCTCCATCTTCTTGCTCTAACTGAGACCTGGCTCCTCCCAGAAGACACAGTGTCATTTGCTGCTCTCTGTCATGGCAGTTATCAGTTCTCCCACATGCCTTGTCCCACTGGCTGTGGTGGTGTTGGGCTTCTACTTTCTCCTTCCTGCCAATTCCAACCCCTCCTGCTGCCTCATTCTCACTCCTTTCCCTCCTTTGAAGTACACTCCATACACCTTTTCACTCCATTACCTCTCCGGTAGCTGTTGTTTATCAACCTACTGACAAGTCCACGTCTACCTTTCTCACTGATTTTGACTCGTGGCTTTCCTTCTTTCTGGTTCCTCTTCCCCCATTCTTATTCTCGGGGATTTTAACATTCATGTTGATAACCCCTCTGATCTTTATGCTTTAAAGCTCCTTTCCCGTACCTCCTCATTCGATCTCCATTCTACTTACCCCACTCACCAGGATTGCCACTGCCTTGATCTTGTACTTTTCTCTAATTGCTTACCCTCAAACTTCTGTACCTCAGTTTTTCCCTTTTCTGACCATCACCTGCTAAGTTTCACTCTTCATCACCCATCACCCATCACCTCAACCTCGTCCTGTCTCCTCCAATCTCTTTAGAAATCTTCATGCTCTTGACCCTTTGTTTTTGTCCTCCACTGTTTCATGACCTCTTTCCTCCACTATGTCATCTGAGTCTGTTGATGAGGCAGTAGCTTCCTATAATGCTGCACTCTCCTCTGCTCTGGAAGCTCTCACTCCACCAATGCCACGTCCTGTAAGGTGTACTATACCCCAGCCCTGGCTTTCATCTACTACCCACTATCTACATTCCTGTGCCTGTTCAGCTGAGCGTGCTTGGTGCAAATCCTGCTCCTTTGCAGTCTTTCTATACTTCAAATTCATGCGTGTCTCTTTCCAGTCAGCCATAGCACTCGCCAAACAAGACTATTATGTCCATTTAACTAACTCTCTTGCCTCTGACCCTCGCCATCTCTTTACTACTTTCAACTCTCTCCTCAAGATGCCTCTGCATCCGACCTCTCCCTCCCTATCTCCAGGAACAAGCAGGAATGAGTCTTCACATATGGGTAAGTCGGTACCGACGGAGTCTGCGCGGGAATGCTTCCCAGCGTCCAATCAGAAAGCTTTTGGAAGCATCCCAACATGCCTGCGTGCTGCCTTCCCGCCTTCCCAACTGCCTCTCCTCAGTTTTCGTTTTTCCGCGGAGCCGGCAGGACGTCCTCCTGTCACCGCAGAAAATTCTTCTTTTATTTTTTATTTTTCTTGTGGTCGCGGCTGCCTTCCCCGATGCCACCGGTACCGCCGGTGTTTCTTTTTTCTTTTCTTGTAAAATTTTCCTTTTTAAGGAATATTTTTTCTTCCTTAGTGTCTCACGGTTTCTCAGGCCCTCTAGGCCTCTCCATTTTCCTTCATGGAACCGCCAGCCACTTTCCCCAAGAAATGTACAAGCTGTGGCGGTACAACTTTATTTTTAGACACTCACAATTGGTGTCTAACCTGCTTGGGTCCTGACCATTTTCCTTCGGAGCCCTTGGGCAATAGTATTGTGAGAAGAAGTTTTCAACATCGAGTTCCCCTCGACATGCGGTCCCCCTCCAACTTCAGGGCACCGACCATATCTTCTTTTCCACAGGATCAGGTAACCCAAAAACAGTCTGTTAAGACTAGCCAGTCCTCGAGCGGCAGTTCTCATGCACAGCATAGAGATGCCTCCGGCCTTGTCCTCGAGAATCCACTGGCTTCAAAACCCCGGTGGGAGTCTTCGGCCTCCAAAGCCTGTGTGGGGTTTCAGGTTGTTCCTGAGGTTCACCCCTCACAGAACATACCTGAGCCATGCCCGGTGGTGGCATCCGCTTCGAGTGGTACCGATACCCCGGCATCGGCACTGGTGTTGGATGAAACATTCCTCACCAAGGATCGTCGTCTGGCGTCCTCGGTACCTACGGGCCCGGTCGATACGCTTCAGACCGACTTCCCAGTATTGGTACTGACACCGATACTAGTACTGACGTCGGTACCCTCCAGACGTGCATCGATAGACTCGCTTCCTTCGATTCCAAGTCTGGAATCGATCTCCAGTCTGGAGGACTGGGTACCGACTCGCCTTGGTACCGACTCCCATCGGTACCGAAGGTTCGGTTCCGATACTTCGGATCCGCAACTCTCGGTTCCTCCAATACCATTAGAGTTGCCACCGGCTGGCCTTCATCCACCGGTATCAGATATGGTACCGAAGTCGGTACCGATATCCACATTACCTTTGTTGTCGGTACCTTCCATGTTTCTCTCGTCAGGCTCGCTTCCCTCGATGCCGAGTTTGGAATCGATCCCTAGCATGGACGACCTGTTACTGACTGTCGCTGGTCCTGACCTGCAGTACCAGCGACCACCATCTAAGGATCCCATACTGCACCATTCAGGATCTTCTATTCCTATATACTTAGCTAGATCCCTCGGTGCCAACACTAGTTCTTCATCAGATCTAGCCTATCCAAGGGAAGTTCCTTCTGGGGATCCTTCTTTCCAGACTTTCCTCCTGGATATGGCAAAATCACTTGCCATTTCTATTCCTGGACAAGATCCTACACATGGGAATACAGAATACCTCTCTGTTCCTAGCAAAGCAAAGGAGAACATAATGCTTCCTTTGCATCATTCTTTGCAGGATCTCCTTCTACGAATGTGGGAAGCTCCTTTAAAGGTACCCCCACCTTCTAGAGCAACTGATCTTCTATATCAGGTGCCCTCTTCTCCAGGGTTTCAAAAGACTCAACTTCCTCATCGTTCCATTGTGGTAGAATCAGCAATGAGGCGAGTGAAGAGTAATAAAAAGCACTCTTCTTGTCCGCCAGGTCATGAGTCTAAGACACTAGATGCCTTTGGACATCAAACCTTCCAGACATCCATGCTTTCAGCATATATTTTTTATATGGGTCTATCTCTTGAGGAGGTCACAAAGCAATTACATCTTTTGACTCCTTTTCTTCAAGAGCCCAGGTGTACAGACTATTCCTCACTGGTTAGTCATACTCAAAATATCTCTAGGTTTCTTACTCGTGCTACCCTAGACTCCTTTGAGTCTGTTAGCAGGACTTCTGCTATAGCTATAGGGGCACGACGTAGAGCCTGGCTTCAAGCCTCCGACTTGGACAAATGGGCACAAGAAAGACTGGGAAATACTCTTTGCACTGGAGAAAATCTCTTCAACAAGGAGTCCTTACTTCAGGTTACTCAGTTATCCACTGACTTTCCTTTTTCCAGAGGCTGTTCTACGCCTTCTTCTTTCCCAGTAGGTAGGAAATGTCCTACCAAACTTTCTTCCCCTAGCGGGAGAAGGTTTTACCCATCATCTGCCCATCATTCAGATGTTCCCAAACAGGGGAAACACCGCCCTGGTCTGAAGAATCCACAACCTCAACAGGGTCAACAAACCCAGCAGTCGCAGGGTTTCAAATAGATCATTGTCCCTTTTGGTTAGGGGTTAGGATAGCAGTCTGCTTCTTTTCACTTGAAGTATCTGCACTAATTTTTATCCTAACCTACCTAGATATCTCTTCATGAGACATCTTTCTCTAACTCTAAGAGTCTTTATGATGATCATGCCCATAATCAATAGATTTTCCTCTTCCTCTTGGAGGAAAGAGAGGTAGCAACTATCAATAGACAGTTGTTTCCCTGTACTGGCATGTATCATCTCATCTGTCCGAGACCTCCTCCATAGTCGGTCTCTTGCAACTCTGTCTTACCTCCCTCTTACTGCAACATTTGCTTTGTAAGAGTGGCTCTTTAAACGAGTAAGCCCCTATGGTCCTCTACCTGTTCTACTGGGGGATTCTCCCTTCTGGAGTTGTCTCCCCCCCTTGTTACCTTACAGCAGCTCATCAGACAATAGGAAGTCCTACCATGTCTGTTGTTTCTTTTTCCCAGTCTAAAAAAGGAAGAGGGAAAAGAAATTTTCCATGCTGCCCTGGTAGTTGCTGCAGATACAGCAATTCCTAGGGGTTAAGCCACTGGTTTTGTTCACTACACAACCAGGGATTCACCTCCACTAGCAATCCTCCTCGCCTCAGTGCTAAGTTCCAAACAGGTTATCAACCTCGTTTGGGAAACCCTATTATCACAGTCTGGTTGGTTAACTTCTATTCTTCGCCCCCTTGTCTTTGGCAGAATAGCTGGTTACCTGTTGGCTTTTCACAGCCAGTTTTTTCTTCTAACCAACCTGCAGCATGCTCTCTGCATCTCTACAGAGTAGCTTTGCACTATGGGCCCTTGCTAGAGAGCATTAGTATCTTGCCTAGTAGATAACCCCAGATGGTTAGGGGGGGTTCCCCCAGTCATGTTCATGTCTGGCAGGTATTCCCTACCCTTACCATCTCATCTTAAATATCTTTTGAGGCATAAGCCTCAGGCCTTTTATTATGTGAAAACCTAAGGGAGGGCCAATTCCCTGGCTTGGCCCATATCTCCTTGGGTCTTCTCGTCAGAGGTAAATTTCTTCAGTAGCAGCTAGAGGACGCCTAATACCCATCTTGCCCTCATAGGCGGGTCACTAGGGTATCTTCCTACAGAGGCGTCCTCTATCCATTCTCCATACTGCAATTCTGGAGATATCTGGATTTCCTGTCTGCAGACTGAAGTTATCCTCTGAAATTTTCACGTAGGCCATCCTGGTTATTCAAGAGCTCAAATTCTGCAAGAATTCAGACTTCTTCTTGTCAGGGAGACCTCTCCTCTGACTCTGCCAGTGATAACCAGGAAAAGAGGATTCTCTTTGTCTCTATTCAAGCAGGTATCAACCTTCTTGCTGTCAGATAAATCTTTCTCTCTCCCTATATCCCTAGGGGGAATGAGATTTTATGGACATACCAGGAGACATGTGTCTATATGCCTGCCTATTCATATAGGCATATATATATATATATATATATATATATACTTATCAATATCTATCGGTGTGTCTTCTGCCCATACATATCTCTTATATGCCTATATACCCTATAGGTGTATATATTTAAATAGATATATATGTATATATATATTTATATATACATATATATTTATAGATATAATGAGATATATTTTTAGATAGATCTGCATCCATCTACTTATCTATATGTCTGTCAGGTTCAGGTATCCCTACATTCCTATATGAGCCTGACAGATGGGCACTACCCCATCAATGCTGTTCCAGCATACTTAGGGGGCTACAGCTATAACCACTTCCTGTGGTAATTAACATATTTTTTCCTTACCATAACCTTTTCAGGTTAGGTACTCTTGAAGCTCTCCATGTACCTTTTTTCTTTCCTAATTGACCCCATTTAGGAAAGACATTGCGGAGCTTCAGTTGTTCTAAGCTTAAGCTTTCTTTAATAGTACCTTCTGCGTCTCCGCTGAAGCTCTACCTCTTATGCTACCCCAGTTTTCCCCTGGGGCTATTTCTCACCCTGAAGGGTTCTGACCTCCACTTGTTTTTCTTCTACTTATTACCTCTACTTCTCAGTGAGGTACCCCTTGAGCACATTCACTGGCTCTCCTATCAGATCCAGATGTAGCTCAATGCACTTGTGCAATGCCAACAAGGGAGGCCCAGATTACAATATTTCATTACTAAATGCCCTCGATACAGGGTCTTCCCCTTTTGAAGCCCCGTTCTAACCAGCTGTTCTACAGCTCCTTTTCTATATTCAACTCCTACCCTCCATCCCCAGGATGCCTGAGGTCCTGAGGAATAGCATGGCTCGTTCTAGACTTGCAACATGCTAAGACTCCCTCCGGGCATCTGAGCTTGGGAGTCCCCATATGTGAAGACTCATTCCTGCTTGTTCCTGGAAATAGCACAGTTACTTACCTGTAACAGGTGATCTCTGGGAACTGCAGGAATAAGTCTTCACAACCCACCCACCTCCCCTAGGAGTTGCATTTCTCTATCTCTATCTTTCCCTTCCTTGCTCTCTCTCTCTCTCTCTCTCTTTGTCTCAGCTTTAAAACTTAACTGAGGAGAGGCAGTTGGGAAGGCAGGAAGGCAGCACGCAGGCATGTTGGGATGCTTCCAAAAGCTTTCTGATTGGACGCTGGGAAGCGTTCCTGCGCAGACTCCATCCTAACCCATATGTGAAGACTTATTCCTGCTGTTCCCAGAGATCACCTGTTACAGGTAAGTAACTGTGCTTTCTGTCCAAACCCTGGCTATTTCCATGAAAAAATCCTCAAGATCACCCTCCAATTCCCCACAAAGTCAGCTACTTCTCCTCCTTCCCCTCCTCCCCCTCTTCACTCCCAACTTTCCCCATCTATCTCTGCTACCCTTTCTTCTTTTTCTTTGATCTCTGAGGAGGAAACTGCATATCTTCTTTCCTCCTCCAAACCCACTACCTGCTTCTCTGATCTTATTCCCACCCATCTCTTAAGTCCCATCTCCTCCACTGTTGTCCCTTCCATCTCTCATATTCTCAGCCTATCGCTCTCTACTGCAACTGTCCCTGCAGCCTTCAAGCATGCTGTAGTTACACCTCTCCTCAAACCCTACTTGATCCTATCTGTCCTTCTAACTATTGACCCATCTCCCTCCTTCCCTTCATTTTTAAACTACTTCAGCATGCAGTTCACCACCATTACCTTGACTTTCTCTCCTCTCAAGCCCTCCTGGACCCTTACAATCTAGCTTTCATCCTTTACATTCTTCTGAAACAGCTCTTGCCAAAGCCTCCAGTGACTTGTTCCTGGCAAAATCCAAGGGCCTTTACTCAGTCCTCATCCTTCTTGACCTCTCTGCTGCTTTTGACACTGTTGACCACAACCTTCTCCTTATACCCTGTCCTCACTTGGTTTTAAGGGCTCTGTACTATCCTGGTTCTCCTCTTACCTTTCCCATTGCTCTTTCATTGTTTGTCTGGTTAATCCTCCTCTGCTGCTATCCCACTCTCAGTTGGTGTACCCAAGGATCTGTCTTGGGTCCTTTTCTTTCCCTATACCCCATCCCTTGGTGCACTCATCTCTTCCCATCACTTTCAGTACCATCTTTATGCTGATGACTCCCAGATCCACCTCTTTACACCTGAAATCTTTCCGGCAATCCAGACCCCAATCTCTGCCTGCCTTTCTGACATTGCTGCTTGGATGTCTCACCGCTGCTTGAAATTGAACATGGCCAAAACTGAGCTTCTTATTTTTCCCCCTAAAACCTCCTCTCCTCTTCCTCCTTTCTCAGTCTCTGTGGACAACTGTCTACTCCTCCCTGTTTCCTTGGTTCGCAACCTTAGGGTCATCTTTGACTCCTCACTCCTTCTCCACACACATCCAGCTGATTGCTAAGACCTGCTGTTTCTTTCTCTATAACATCAACAAAATCCACCCATTCCTTTCTGAACACACTACTAAGACACTTATCCACTCCTTAACCCTTTCCAGGCCGAGCCCAAAACTCTCGGGATCCAAAATTCTGACTAAATATTCCTATCAAATGGTATATAATATGTGACCATAGCAGAAGGAAAATCACTATTAGAACATATTGAATAAGACGGGTACAATTTTCCTGAAATATGCAACAGAGATCATTAGAGAAAGACATCATGCTTGGCAAGATAGAAGGTCAACGCAAAAGAGGAAGGCCAGCAATGAGATGGATCAATACAATAACAGCAGCTATGGGTACCAGTCTGTCAACAATGATCCACCTGACTGAAGACCGAACACAATTTAGGATAGCTATCCAGAGGGTCGCCATGAGTCGACTCCGACTTGACGGCACTTAACAACAACAACATGCAAAAATTAACCCAGCTGCAGAATGTGGATTAAAAATTTAAAGTAGGCCTTCAAAGGGTTAATCATCTCTCGTCTTGACTATTGTAACCTACTCTTTGCTGGTCTCCCTCTGAATCATCTCTCTCCCCTTCAATCTGTTCAACACTCTGCTGCGTGGCTAATCTTATGCCAGCCTTGTCATGCTCATATTACCCCTCAAATCATTAGCTCCATATCTGTTTCCATATCCACTTCAAACTTCTCCTGCTGACAAACAAGTGCATTCACTCTGCAGCTCCTAACTACCTTTCCTCTCTTATACCTCCCTACACCCCTACCCGGAAACTCAGCTCTTCTGGCAAATTGCTTTTATCTGTGCCCTTCTGTTTTATTGCTAACTCCAGATTTCGTTCCTTTCACCTTGCTTTTCTTTATGCCTGGAACAAACTACCTGAGTCTGTACATCAGGTGCCTTCTCTGGCCCTTTTCAAATCCAGGCTGAAAACTCACCTCTTTGCTGCCGCTTTCAGATCTTGACTCACCTGATCTCCTTTGTGTTTCGTTACCATTCCACCTAGATGTATCCCTGTCTACACCTACTGTGTTGCCTGTCTTGACTAGATTGTAAGCTCTGATGAGGGACTGTCTCTTACATGTTTGTGCAGCACTGCGTATGTCTTGTAGTGATATACAAATGCTCAGTAGTAGTACTAAGAAACATATATAAATATAACAGATTAAAAAATAAATATACACATTAAAACAATATAAAGTCATAAAACAGTGGATTGAAACCAAATAATCTATAAAACGGAGCTATAGAACTGGATTATAAATAAGAGTTATGAAATATATAAAAATATTGGAATAATTGATTTTTATTATTCAAATATTTTTATATATTTCATAGCTCTTATTTATAATCCAACTCTATAGCTCTGTCAGTCAAATGTTTATGGATTATTTTATTATTTTATTGCTTCAGTTAACTGTATTTATTGTTATGCAGTATGTTCTAGTTTTATGGATTATTTTATTAATTGTTTTAGTCAACTGCATTAGTTGTTTTGTCCTCCTCACATATAGAGAGATTCATTGTTATATACATTATTTCCCAATGATATTTCCTCACTATTATTCCGTTCCCCAACATGAGAATGTTTTTTATCCATCACCATTTTTATATAACCTTGATTTTTTCACAACCTGAATGTTTATCTGCACGATTAGGTGTTATTTGGTTCCAATGCACTGTTTTATAGTTTCATATTGTTTTAATGTACATATTTATGTTTTAATATGTTACATTTATATATGTTTTTTAGAACCATTTACCCCTGACAAAGGCTATGCTGAAACACAGCATATGATTTGGATGATGCTGTTAACAATTGGAATGAGACTATCAATATCGCAGCCAAAAATAATCATCCAAATAAAAAGACCACACATACCAAAACTAACAGTTCACCATGGTTTAATAACACTCTAAGACAAATGAAAAGAGAATTAAGAAAACTTGAAACGAAATGGCGGAAATCTAAGCTATCTGTACACAAGGAAATATAATACCCATCTAACAAAATATAAGGAAACAATAAACAGCACGAAGAAAAATTATTATGCAGCAACCTTAGCAAAATCATATAACAGACCTAGAGAGCTATTCTCTATCGTCAGAAACTTAACCAATAACGATCAAACTTCTAGCAACGAAATCACAGACATCTCAGTACAAACCTTAGCTAATTACTATCAAAACAAATCAAAAAAACCTACTATGCCCTCAGAAAATATCAACATTCCTAATCAATCTATAGATGAATGGTCAGAATTTTACCCCATGTCAAAAGTATCATTAAAAACTATCATCACAGGCCTAAATACTACAACTTCATATTTAGATCCATGCCCAGTATCATGGATAAAAAACACACTACCAACTCTACTATCATTTATTCTCCCAATAGTAAACTTATCACTAACCCAAGGATACCTTCCACCTCCCCTCAAACACGCACAAATTCGCCCAATTCTAAAGAACTGTAAACTAGACAAAACATCTCCAACTTCATACAGACCCATCTCTAGCATACCATTCCTGGCCAAAATAATTGAAAAAGTAGTACAATTACAGACACAGGAATTTATAGACTTATATTACCCACTTGACGATCAACAATATGGTTTCCGGCCCCGCCACGGTGTAGAAACACTTCTAACAGTATTAATAGATACACTCCTAAAAGGAATTGACAATCATAATCAGGCGTTCATCCTCCTTTTCATTGACATATCAGCAGCTTTTGATAGCGTGCACCACTCAATAATGCTCAATAACCTAAAACAGATAGGCATAAACTCCACCGTACATAAATGGTTCACCTCATATTTAAATAACAGAACACAAAATGTAAGAATAGGTAATCAAGCTTCTAACACATACAAACAAGAAATAGGTTTACCACAAGGTTCAGCACTTTCAGCTTTACTCTTCAATATTTATATAAAGCCGGTCTGCAACATCTTTAAAAAATTTGGAGTACAATATCACCTTTATGCGGATGATATTATGATGTACATACCTTTCACAATTCCCAACCTACCGATCCAACTACTATCAAAGTGCTACAATGAAATCACAATCTGGCTAAAATCCCAAAACCTCCACATAAACCATGCTAAAACTGAAGTATTAATTGTAACAAAAAACCAATCATATATGCCTCCAACCCACATAACTCTGCAAAACCAAGAAATTAAAATAAAAAATGAAATAAGATATCTAGGTGTCATTTTAGACAAACACCTCACAATGGAAACCCACATCAGAAATACTATTAAGAAAATCTACTTCAAACTCAAAATCCTCAAACAATTACGCCCCCTTGTATTTACACAAGACTTCATTAATATAACTCAGGCTACCATAACTCCCCACCTCGATTTCGCAAACTTAATACTTATGGGCATCTCAAAACAAAACATCAGAAGAATCCAACTTGCTCAAAATGCAACAGCCAGAGTTATTTTACAAATAAACTCCCTTCAACACATAACACCGATACTAGCTTCCCTTCATTGGTTACCAATACAAAGCAGAATAATATACAAAACAATAATAACCACATTCAAAGCCATAAATGACATGGCCCCGAAAACATTATGTAATCTTATAGACAAAGAACCACTTAAACCAACTCTTAGAAAAGGACAATCAAACAAACTAAAGATTCCAAAAGAATTCATAAAAACCCATAAATTAACAAATAACAGAGCCTTTTCCCATATAGCTCCAACCATCTGGAACTCGTTGCCAGAGGACTTACGTTCACTATCTGAGATAATAGAATTCAGAAAAAAATTGAAAACGTATCTATTCAATAAACATTATAATACCATAGAAGTCCCTCCACTCAACTTAGATAAAGGCTAAAAACGAACCTATCCACATCACGATTATACACCCTACGACAAAGGATAATATACAAAACTTAAATAAATAACACTCCATTACTATGCCTCGATTCTCCCACTTGTATATAGTTACAACTGGTATGTTCTGCCTAATGCAGTACAGACAGTACTCTTGTTTAAATTGTTACACACGCTGTTATAGTTGAAATATCCTGATTAGTTGCTGAATTCCTGACTTATATATGTTAAGATGTTCTATGTAATAAGTTATAATGTTAAATGTTCTATGTAAAACAAACGCTGCTTTGTTAACTGTTGTTAATTGTACACCGCAACTGATCGCTGGAAGATGCGGTATATAAATGAGTGTTAAATAAATAAATAAATAAATAAAATAAATTGATACTCCTTGGTTTCAATAAAATTGTCATCTTTACTACCTCGCTCTGGACTTGGTTTGTAGAAATCTCTTTGCTACATATTAAAGTCTTGCCTATAGAAGGTCTTCCTCAAGGCAGCATGTCCCTAAGCTCTATGAAATTCATCACTTCCCCTGTGATCTACAGCACACAGGACTTTGAAATGTCCTCATCTTTATATTCCTTTATACTTTTCTTTAGTCTATGAAATTATCGGTTATTAAACACTGTATCCTAGCAGTGATACAACAAAACAGGTGCACTGGACGACTCCATTGACACTATTCAATATGGATTTTCTCTAACCTTCTCCCCTGGCCTGAGCAAGGCTGTGAAGGCAGACCATTTTTGTTTTATTCCATGTATTTTCTTGTTTTGTTTTGCCTTTGTTTAATTTTTTTCCATTTTAGTATGGGCTATTTTGTAATTGTACACACTATTTATCATGCATTAAATGATATAGAATATGCTGTTATGAAATGAAAGAAGACAAAACCAAAATGCATATGCTTAGCCCAAGTAGATAGGCAATGAGAAGTCTAGGGGGAAGGTAGGAGCAAGAATTCTGGTCTTTTCCTTAGGCCTAGATCTTTCAACAAAGAGGAAATCATGGAAAAAGTACTTCCAAACCTCAACTTTGCATCTCCCAATCTTGATTCGCTGATATCAACCTGGAACAACAGCCTTAGCACCTTCGCACGTCTACCTGCCTCAAATAAGCTACCAGCAAGAAGAAAATCAGCACGATGGTACTCCTCAGAAATATAGACATCACTACTCATACTCAGGAAGCTGGAAAGACGTTGGAGACGTTCACGGTCCGCAGATGACCATGCAGCCTATACATGCCACTTAAAAATACACCGCAAAGCAGTATCCAAAAAAATGAAAGAATATCACTCTGAATTCCTTCTACGCTCCTTGAACAAACCTCATGACCTCTTCAACATCGTCAAGACCCTGACCAAGGAGCCTTCTCTTAATCAGCCAAGCCTTATACATCCTCAGGAATTCGCTGACGAGCCAAAACAAGCCTAACCAACACTGCCACCAACCCCACATCAGACCACAAATCACACCACCTAATATCGCTGACTTCCTTCATACCCCCTTCCAAGAGTTGCGTTGAGGACATCATCACATCCATCAGCACCACCACAGCTCCCAATGACCCTTGCCCAGCATTCTGGATAAGATCAATGCGGGCAGAACTCAGCCCAGTCCTAGTCAATATCATGGAACTCTCCTTCTCAACAGGGGCTTTCCCACCAACTCTAAAACAAACATCCATCCTGCCCTTACTAAAGAACAACAAGCTGAACCCCTAGAAGGTAGAATCATATCGACCGATTTCCAGCATCCCCATGCTGGCCAAGATAATTGAGAAGATCGTCCAACACCAAATCCAGCACCATGTCGAGACTACTGCTCCTCTCGACCCTTGCCAGCACAGCTTCAGAGAATACCATGGCATTGAGATACTTCTCACCACTCTATTCAGCACCTTAATCACAGGGATGGACATCAGACAAGGATTTGCCTTAATCTTCATGGACATTGCCGCAACATTTGACTCAGTCAACCACGAGACGCTCCTTACATGACTCCAAGATAAGGGAATCCATGGCTCCACTCTAAATTGGTGTAAGTCATACCTAGCAGACAGATGGCAACAGGTACGAACTGACTCCATGTCCTCTGAACCTTTTCAACAAAAGCAAGGCATCCCCCAAGGCTCCTCACTCTCAGCCCTCCTTTTCAACATATATATGCAGCCCATCTGCGAAATCATCCGCTCCTTCAGTATCTCCTGCCTGGTGTATGCCGATGATGTCCTACTCTTCACTCCATTCTCTATTGACCAGCCTGACTTCCCGCCTTAACAAAATGTTTCAATGCTGTCACTGACTGTCTCCACATGCAAAGCCTCAAAATTAATTTCAACAAGACAGACGTCCTATTCATCACCAGAAACCAATCCTTTACCCCTCCCGCTTTGATTAAAGTGAGAGACGCTGAAATCCCGAGCAGACCCACCATCCGCTACTTGGGTATCACCTTAGACCAACAACTCAACATGAAAGCACATATAAGTAACACCATTAAGGCAATCTATCACAAAATATGGACTATCCACCACCTATGACCCCTACTGGAGCCTGAGTACGTCCGGACGACCTTTCAAGCACTGGTAACCCCACACTTCGACTACGCCAACACCATTCTGCATGGACTCCCTAAGAACCCACTACAGCTAGCAATGAACACCATGGCCCACATCCTGCATGGTGCCTCTAGAAGAGATCACATAACCCCAATCTTGAAACACCTCCACTGGCTACTGATCCACTGTAGGCTCACTTTCAAAGTACTACTGCTGACCTTCAAAGCCATTAACAAACTGTCCTCCAACTCCCTCACAGATCTGGTCTACCCCACCCCACTGAACAGATCCAGAAGGTCATTCGCTACCAACACACTCATAATCCCCAATGAAATAACAAAATGCTCTCTTGCAACAAAGAGCTTTTGTACTCTACGCACCTACACTCTGGAATGCCCTCCCAACCACTATCCGAGCTATTACTGACCTCACGCATTTCAGGAAGGCTCTAAAGCACCATCTATTCCTACAACATTACGCCCACACCAGTGACTTAACACAACCCAGCACATCCTCCCACCCATCATGACAACACCACAAGCACACAGACATCATATTGACATACTTATAATGTAAATAGTTAACAGAGCATGTAATGTTGACAGAAACATATCCGCGACATATCGCTCAGCTGTATATAGTTACCCCTGTTTGAACCCAAGTTGCAACACCTGTTCTCTGTAAAAATCAATGTATGTTTTCCAGCCTGCATTGTACAATTTCTTATTTGTAAACCGCGCTGATTCTAAAGAGCATGGTATAAAAAAGATCTAAATAAATAAATAAAGAGGAATTAACTCAGGAGTATATGGAGGTGGAGTCAAATTAGCTTTTGATCTTAATTATTTGTTATTTCTTCTCTTTTTCTTTATCTCAACTTATATAACTTTAGCAATCCTAAAAAGACAGAATAATACAATTTTTAATAGTGAAGACAACATAATATTAGATTGTGCCTTTGTGATTTTAGGCAATTCACTTAAACTTCCATTGGATAGTAAGCCTTGCAGGAAAACAGAAAAACCAGCAAACCTGAACGCAAATCACCTTGAGATACCGCTGAAAAGAGCTAAATATGAATATATAAATAAATGCTCAAAGTTATTGAAATATAACCAACACTTAGTGGCTATCGCAGGACCATGGTAACAGTTACTATGCACTAAAAATGCCAGCATGGTAAAATTCCTACGCTGTTTAGCAGGTGATGGGGGTGTGGACTGGGTGGGTTTACAGCAGAGAGCGGGCATTGGCTGTACATTGCGGTTAGTACGGGCATTGTTGGTGTGCACTAATTGTGACTGCTACAGTTAGCACAGATGCACTTACCGCCACCTCAGTGGGTGGCACTAAGTGCAGCCGCATAAAGTGAGGCTGCTGGTGGAGCATGGCTATGCTAACTGCATGGGGCTATGCCAGGAATGTCCTCAGCAGTTAATGTGGGCCAAACATACCTCCAGTGCTAATATTTTAGTAGCATGCTCCAAAGTAGTTCAACAATTATATTGC
The DNA here is from genome assembly GCA_033557465.1 of Ichthyophis bannanicus. Classification (NCBI taxonomy): domain Eukaryota; kingdom Metazoa; phylum Chordata; class Amphibia; order Gymnophiona; family Ichthyophiidae; genus Ichthyophis; species Ichthyophis bannanicus. Next base: position 172,323,239 of record CM066036.1, on the reverse strand, counting down.
AATAAATTGGAGCATTTCTTTCCAGTAGTATCTTGTAGTGAGTTACATTTAAGCATACAGGTATTTCCTTGTCTCCGCAGGACTTACCATTTAGTTTTGTTTGCTTTGTTTTATATTTACACTTTAAAAAGCAGGAAATATGTTTGTCTTTGTCACTGGGATCAGGCTTTTCCTTCTGTGTCTATTACATACAACCTAAATTTCTGTAGCACTATTCAGAATAATTCCTTGATTATACTATAGAGAGAGGTTTCAGTCTAGGTTGAGCTTTGTGAATATGTGACTTTAGTTTACTCATATGATCCACTTCTGTCTGGTTCACACAGATTTTTTTTTCAAAAAGGTCCAATTAATGTGAATATTTACAGATTTCAAATGGTTCAATCTATAAATGTGAACCTTGGAATGCATGAATTTGAACCATGTCAGAAAATTAGAGACTAGCAAAAGCTTGTGAATAATCCTGGATTTTTTTATGAGCCAAGCTGCAAATGGTTAGAAAATTTCCAAATCAATTCAAGGTTTGTGTCTCTTTGTCTGCCCACCACTTTAAATGTGATTTGGACATTATTACTACAGTATTTGCAACATTTATAAAGGACAAGGTACACAAAATGTAAGATGCCATGTGATATATTGTATAAAAAAAAGTTTGGCTATAACTTACTGTACCAAGTAAAGCTTGACTGTATAACTCTCTATAACGAAAAGTTTATATCTTTTCTTACTTGAAAATTTGGTTGCGCAGGTAAATCTCAGAATACCTCATAATACTATTTTTATTTCTGTAAGCTTAGTAAGTTGGCCTTCAATGTTTCTGAACTGTGACTGTCATTTTACTGGTGCAGACAATTGTCTATTAAGAGATAAAGGGAGACCATGTCTACCCCTTAAACATTTTGTAATTTTTAAGAATTGTTTCCATCTCTCTTCCAGGAAGATGGAAAAACTTAGAAATCCTCTTTTCTTTATCTTCTTCAGTAACATATGAAAATACCAATAGAATTTATGTTCAGAAAGAACAAGGCATTGAAAGGAACTGAAAATCTTCTGACCCAAAACTGACAAACCTAAATATTTCTTTCTTTTTAATGATAAGAATACTGAATGCAATTAAAACCAAGTCCCTGAGTCTCGGATTTGGTTTAAAACCACCTTGCCATCTCACATCCTTCACCATCTGTCTGTTACCCCTCAAAACACCCACCTCCATCTTCCCACAGTGCTCTATTGTCTGAAGTTCCTGTTTCTCAGGGGCGGAGCTGTGGGAGGCAGCCATGGGTGCTATAATAGGCACCTGCGGCCTACATAATAGGCTATGGGTGCTTGTGGGAGAGACAGATTGATGTATTGTGCGCAGGGGGAAGGGGGCTGTCACTTGAATCCATGTGAACCCAGGCTTTTAGGGGCAAGGAAGATTGACAGCTTTTGTACGTTGCATTTCTTTTTCAAAGCTCTGGTTTAATAGACAGTAAGTTAGGAGACCCTGGTTTTCTCTCCCATAATTCTAACAGGGTAATCACCAGCACTGAGAATTTCTTCTTCTTTCTTTTTTTTTCCTCCCCCTTGTTACGCATTAAATGATTTCAGTAGAGGAATGTGCAGCATTCATTAGAATTTGTTAGCAGATACCAAGGGGAAAAGTTTCTTCACAACAACTATAGGGGGTGTCACTGTTACAAAGACTGTTTTGTTTTCTGTCCCCATTACATTATCATTGCAATATGTAAGGTAGTGATTCTTTTCATTTAAATTAAGTGGAAAGCTACTAAATCTTGTTTTTATTCTCCAAAAAGAATAAGGTCCTCAGCACTTTTCTTTTAACTTCTTGTATTTCTTAGTGTGGCTGTTTACTCTTGCTTTTATCCTTCCTATTTACTGACCTGTGTGGTTCCGGATCCACTCTTGGGCACCCTTCTCTTCTCACAGTCGTATGAAATGGGAATTGACATACAAGGGCTGTTTTAAGATAAGTGCCATCGTGATCAGATATTTACCAGGACACTTTAGGAGCCCATTTTGCAGCAACAGGAAACATGTAGGTGCTTTTAAGATGCACTTTTCAAAGTTTTCTTCTCGTTTGCACCCTTGAGTGGCATCAGAAACACTGCAGAATATTTCCCAAGACTGCAGCGGTTCTAGAAAAAAGCATTATTTTGCTTTCTTGAAAATCTGTGCATTACTAGAGCAAGCTGGATTTCAAACTGGATGCGATTAGTTTCAAGAGATTCCATCCCTATTTTCCACTGTAATGAAATCCATCGTGCTTTTTTGGAATCCATTAAATGAAACTGGATATTTTTGCAACCCTGCCCGTCCAAAAAAATCATCATTAATTAGAGAAGTTGTAGTTTTTGCTATATTTTCTTAAAATAGTGGAGAATTTTTGTTTTAAGTATTCTGACTTCTAAAAAAATGGGTCGTAACTTTAAAAGACTTTGCTACAGACACCAAATAGAGCCCAGCTCTTGAATGAAGAATGGTTTTACATGATCCAAAAGTTTTAACTGCAGAGAACCAATGCATATGCTATAATTTTTTTTAATTCTGGGAATTAGGTCAATGCAACATGCCTTTTATCATAAGGATGGATGAATACTCTGCAAAAGACAGAACTGTGGCTTCTTATTTTTTCATAATCAAAATAATCAAAGCCGCTTTGACCCGGTGAAAAGCGGGATATAAATACAGTTAAATAAATAAATAGAAAACATTATTTTGGTGGTGTTTTTCAAGGAATCATAATCCAGAATAAAAAAAAGAGACTGTTCTTTGTGACCTAACAGAGCAGAGGAAACAATGCTAGGTCCTGTTAACTATTTTATCGTACTTCAAGTAAACAGAACAATGAGGGTAGACTATGGCTGATAGCTGTAAAATGGTTTATTCTAACTAATTAAATAGGTGCAGCAAATGACTATGCGAGGAACAGAACATTCTGTCATTTAAAAGAATAGTATGAGCTTCCTTTTTTGTTTTAACTTGTCTAATAAAAACACAGATTGTGATGTTATAACATCCCTCATCTTCTGTATTTACTTTTGTAAATGAAGTGAAATGGGTGCTACATTTTTATTCCTTTGTGCTAACTAAGGCTGATCAGTCCGGAAACCCTCATAATTTTTTTCGCACATGTTGCTACTGCCCTGGTATTTGGTATATATTTCCTCTAAATGCTTCCTTTTTTGTTTGCATGAATATTTGGCACATTAGCACAAAAACCCACTGTCTTTTGGCTGATTTAGACCCTGTCAGTTTTATCCATCCCTCGTGCATATAAATGAGTAGAAGCCAATTGCACACAGGGAAAAAGGGTTTAATGAATCGTGAAAAAGCACAGCTTATGCAGTGAAAAAGAACTACAATCCAACTTTTTCCCATTTAAAGGAAAGTCCATTTTTTGATTCAAATACTTGAAAAAAATATCACATGAGTTACCAAAAATATCTTTCCATGGATATTGACTTTTCAGTGTATTTTATGGTTTAGGTATGGAATCTAAGATTTGTTTGATGAAAAACGTCTTGCTACATCAGTTAATATTGCATTAACGTTCAGGTTCTTAATTCTTCTCTTTGGTGTCTGCTCAGGATTATATGAGAAAAGTTGTTTCCAATTGCCCAAAGGTTTTCTCACACATAATGGTGAAAAAGGTGATAATTATGCCTAACTGTGATAAATGACTAGAAATAAGTCCTCAAACAAAGACTGAAGCTTACATGTATTACTTTTATCTCATACATACCTTTTCCAAATAGCACATGAAAACCCCTATAGAACAGTTAGGAGAAACATTAAAATATATTTTCAAGGCCATCATAATAAAATCATGTTAAAGCTGACAAAGAATGTAAAATCTTTCTCTTTGCTTAATATGACTGGCCCAATAGTTTGATTCCATTTCAATCCTATTTCATATTGATGTCCCTAATTCCTCTGTATCTCTTAGAGCCTCTGGAAAGATTTCCTCAACATACTTATTCTGAGGGCGGAGGGGTGGGAGAAAACATGTGAGAGTGTCCAAAGGTTGGTGCAGGGGAGATCAATGCTCAGGTGTTGGTGTTCCTTAAATAGTAGTGTTTTGAAGTCTTTTTGAAATTTCTTTAGTTCCTGAGTTTCCCTGAGGTTGCTGGGGAGAGCATTCCACAGGTTGGGTGTGTAAGTGGAGAAAGCGGAGTTACTTACCTGTAACAGGGGTTCTCCGTGGACAGCAGGATAAGTCAGCCACACCTGGTGACGTCCTTCGGGCGGCGCCATGCGGAAGTGCTCTCTAGCTAGAACTCTGACCTGCCCAGGTAGCCCACCTCCACGCCACGCCCCTAGCTGGGCCAGTGTGTTCCTAGTTGTGCCTTCCCGGCTAGGGGCGAGACCATGCAGCGGACCTCCTCCAGGGAGGTGGGCGGGATTGTGTGGCTGACTTATCCTGCTGTCCACGGAGAACCCCTGTTACAGGTAAGTAACTCCGCTTTCTCCATGGACTAGCAGGATTGCGTCAGCCACACCTGGTGCCTCCCTAGCAGTGCGGAGTGCCAGGTGGAGGAGGGAGCGCACATAAGTAAAGAGGACGCATGTCTGGCAACAATTTTAATGGAGCCAAGAGGGTACAAGAACCTGTAGAACTGAGGCAAACATTGCTTAAGGTGCATTAACAAGTGTGCAAGCAGTGCGGTATAGTGCAGTTAGGTGCAGTAACAACACAGAAAAACACAACAGCATGATATAGTGCAGAAGTGCGAGAGTGCATAACAGTGCATAATGTACAATAATAGTGCAGTATGTGCAACACAATAACGTGACAAGTCCAGAAAGCATGAAGAAGTCCCAGCCCTTGGCTGTGGAGAGCCTTAGCCGTTATTCACTGGGGATGTCAGACTCTCTCTGACAGCGGAGGCTAGGACAGCCGTTCCCAACGCGCAGTCCTCCTTTGATCGGAGATCCAAACAGTAGTGACGCTGGAAGGTTGGCGGAGTAGACCACGTGGCAGCCTTGCAGATGTCGGAGATAGGAACGGAGCGCAGGTTTGCCAGAGAGGTAGCCAACGCTCTGAGTCGGTGCGGGCCAACTCTCGGCGGGGACAGATTGTCCGGTGAAGCCAGGCAGAAGGAGATGCAGGAGGCCACCCAGTTGGAAAGTGTCCTTTTGGAAACGGGTTGGCCAGGCCTGTTCGGGTTGAAAGACACAAAAAGCTGGTCACACTTTCTGACAGTGCTTGTCCGCTGGAGGTAGAGTTTGAGTGCCTGGAGGCAGTCCAGGGTATGAAGGCGTTGTTCCTCGATGGATGAGTGAGGCTCCGGAAAGAAGCAGGGTAGTTCGATGGACTGATTGACGTGGAAGGGCAATGCGACCTTTGGAACAAACTTAGGGTTGGTCCGCAGGGATGCCCGGTCCTGGAGTAAGCGAGTGTACGGGGGGTGCGCCACCAGAGCCTGCAGCTCGCTGATTCTTCGTGCAGAAGTGATGGCCACCAGGAACAGTGTTTTCCATGAAGCAAACTTCATCTCTGTAGAATGAAGTGGTTCGAAGGGTTCCTGCATTAGGCGATGCAGCACCGAGTTAAGATCCCAGGTAGGGGGCGGGGGTCTGATCGGGGGTTTTAGGTTCGCTAGTCCCTTCATGAAGCGTCTGGTTATGGGCAGCGTCGAGATGGAGTCGGCCCCTTCAACTGGATCATGGAGGGCCGATATAGCGGAGAGGTGCACACGGATGGACTGTGTCTTGAGTCCGCTTGTAGACAACAGGTTGAGATATTGAAGAACTTGCGCGACAGGGCAAGAGGTGGGATTGAGGCCCTGTTGTGCACACCAGATGGAGAACCTCTTCCACTTTAGGCCATAGGATTTTCTGGTGGACGGTCTGCGGGCCGCAAGGATGACGTCTTGAACTTCCAAAGGCAAGCGTAGAGCCGAGAGACTCAACCTTTCAACCTCCAGGCAGTGAGCGCGAGGGCTCTGAGGTTGGGGTGTCTCGTGTTGCCTCCGTTCTGTGTCAGCTGGTCCTCCCTGGGGGGAAGGCGCACTGGGTCCCCGTGGGCCAAACGTAGCAGGAGCGAGAACCACATCTGCCGCGGCCAGTAGGGCGCAACCAGGATGACGTGCGCTTTGTCCTGGATGATCTGCTGCAAGGTTGCTGGGATGAGGGGGGTCGGTGGGAAGGCGTACACTAAAGACCACTCCCCCCAGAATACGTCGAATGCATCCGCTACCAGCCTGTTGGGCGCTGGGTGTCTTGAGCAGAACAGGGTGCATTTCGCATTCAGTTCTGTGGCAAAGAGGTCTACCGACGTTTTCCCCCACTGTTGGAAGAGAATATTCGTCACCTCTTGAGAGAGCGACCATTCGTGAGGTTGCAGCTGCCGACTGAGTTTGTTTGCTAGGGTGTTCATGTCCCCCGGTAGGTAGGAGGCCCGTAGCTTGCAGCAGTTTTCCTCGGCTAGAAGCCATATTGCAGTCGCTTCGTTGCAAAGGGGTCGTGAGCCGGTCCCACCTTGCTTGTTCACGTAGAACATGGCTACTTGGTTGTCCGTTTGTATGAGAATGGTTTTGTCCCACAGATGTGGAAGGAACGCTAGGAGAGCGTATCTGATGGCTCTGAGCTCGAGAAGATTGATATGCAGGCTCTTCTCCTTCTTGGACCATGCGCCCTGGGTACTGAGCTGTTGGAGGTGCGCGCCCCACCCGGTGTTGGACGCGTCCATGGTGAGAATCACCTGATGTGCCTGTTGATGTATGTCCTTGCCTCCAGACAGGTTGGAAGGGGAAGTCCACCAGCGCAGGTGAGCTCTGATGCTTGGTGGCATCGCCACCCGGGTGGATAGTGTCTGGGAATGCTGATTCCAGAGGGAGCGCAGGTGCCACTGCAGTGGTCGCATCCTCAACTTCGCCGTGGGCAGGACCGAAGTAGTTGCTGCCATATGCCCTAGAAGGCGAAGGATCGCTCGCACCGAGGAGAATTCTGTCTTGGTTGCTAGCAAGACAATTTTGTTCAGCCGGCGCTCCGGGAGGTAGGCTCGGGCTGTCAGAGTATTGATTACTGCCCCAATGAATTCGAGATGTTGGGACGGTTGCAGATGTGATTTGCTGTAGTTGATGACAAATCCCAGAGAAGTGATTATTGCAGTTGCTTTCTGCAGGGACGCCAGTAAGTCCGGGGCTGAGGGCGCCGTGAAGAGCCAGTCGTCCAGGTAGGGAAAAAGACATCCCAAGCTTGCGGAGGTGCGCCGCGACCACGGCTACGCACTTCGTGAAGACTCGAGGCGCAGGGGAGAGGCTGAAGGGAAGAACTCTGTACTGGTAGTGCTGCCCCAGTACCTGAAAACGAAGGAACCTCCTGTGTGATTTGTGGAATAGGATATGGGTGTAGGCTTCTTGTAGGTCCAGGGACGCCATGAATTCGCCCTGTTGTATCAGGGGAAGAATGGCGTTGAGGGAGTACATCCTGAACTTCTCCTTGATGATGAACTTGTTCAGTTTGCGAAGGTCGAGGATAGGGCGCCATCCGCCTGTCCTCTTTGGAATGAGAAAGTATCTTGAGTAGAATCCAGAGTTGATTTCGGAAGGAGGCACTTCCTCTATGGCGTGAGACTTGAGGAGGTGTATTAGTTCTGTTGTCATGGGACGTTGGAGGTGTGGAGGAAGAGAATTGTCTGGTTTGCTGTTTTGGTAGGGAGGAGTGCAAAATCGCAACCGGAATCCTTCCTGGATGACTCGTAGGACCCAGGAGTCGGTGGATATCTTCTCCCACTCCTGTAGGAAGCGTGACAGGCGACCCCCTATTCAGGTGGGCGCCTGTGGAGACGTGTCAAAAGGAGGAGCCTCCTTTGGTGGCTGGAGGGTTGGTGCCTTTTTTCTGTTTGCGATCTCTCTGGGTTTGCTGCTGGGTAGAGGCCCCTTGGTAAGCATTAGATTTGTACTTTGGAGCTTGCCACTTCCGGTTTGGGGGGGTATCTCTTGTTAGAGCTGTAGGAATTGTTACTATAGTAGGTTTTGCGCTGGTAGCTGCCCTTCAGAGGGGCACTGCGGCGTTCAAATCCTTCTTCTGCCAAGGTTTGGAGGGTGGTGCAATGCTCTTTCATGACGTTGACTGCGTCTACCACCTTTTCTCCAAATAGCGAGTCACCCGAGCAGGGTGCATCCGCAATCTTGTCATGTGTATCTTCACTGAGGCCGGAGGCCCTGAGCCATGCCCATTGCCTGGCAGATATCGCGGTGCCAGCGGTCCGGACAGAGGTGTCGAAAGCATCAAAGGCTGTGCTGGCCAGATGTTTGCTACACTCAGATAAGTCAGCGAGTGAGCTGGCGATCAACGACTGAGTGTCCTTAGGAAGGGCTGAGGTGGCCTTCTTTATGTTCGCCACGCAGGTGTCCTGGAACAGAATGTGTTGGAATTGATGAGAGGCGATTCTGGCATTAAGCATCGCTCCCTGGAAGGCCTTCCTGCCTATCTCGTCGAGTAGTTTTTGATCTCGCCCAGGCGGGTGGTTAGCATGCGTTCGAGAGGATCTAGTCCTTTTTAGGGCAGAGGAGACCACGATGGATTGATGCGGCAGCTGTGCTACCGTGAATCCTGGTGTGGGTTGGATTTGGTATTTAGAGTCCAGACGTCTGGAGAATGGGCGCCCAGAGGCGGGAGTCTGCCACACCTTGAGGTAGTTATCCCGCAGCTTGCGATGCATAGGTAGAGAGAAGGAAGGCTTGGGAGAATCAAGATACCTGAGAACCTCCGGGTCAGGCTCTTCGGTCTGGTCGGGAGAAGTTAGAGCCAGGGTGGTTGCTACCTTTTGCAGGAATCTGGGGTAGGACCGGTCCTCCGGTGGAGGAGGGGGCCCTTCTGGCTCTGGAGAGCGTCCGCCCTCTGGTGCAGTTCCGTCGTTGGAAGCGGAGCCCACGACGGCTTCAATATCGCGCTCTTCCGCCGTGCTGTCCGGGGAAGGGTTAATGGGCGAAGGAGGCTGCACATCCGATGTTTCTGCGGGGGGGGGGGGGGCGCCCCCGGGGGGACCCGCTGAGGGGGCAGGTTTTGAAACCGCAGGGGGGGGGGCGCGGTCTGCTGGATTAACTGAGTCAGGAGTTTCAAAATAGCCGAATTATTAGCTGTGTCAGTGGAGTGGCTGCAAGACCTCACCTGGCGTCTTCTGCTGGAGGAAGAATGCCCTTTGCTGGCCCCATGATGCCCATGTCTGCGATGCCTCTTATGCGCTGGCTCCCGGCTGCCCACAGAAGAGTCTGAAGAGCTGGAAGGACTTCTGCAGTGTTTCCTGCCTTTATGTATCCGGCGGTGCTTAGGAGTCCTTCCATGGTGTTGCCAGCGTTGATGGCCGGAGGAAACGCTGTCCGGGTTCGTTGCGGCGCCAGGGAAGAGAACAGTGTCCGGAGGAGCAAGCCCTGCAGCGAGAAGGAAGCCCGCGGCGCTGGAGAGGTGGGTGGAGCTTTCGTGGGCGGAGCTAGCAGATTCGTCGGCAGCGTGAACGCTATGCCGACGGTGGGAGGAGCTGGAGGACTGTTCAGCATTCCTGGAGGACTTCTCCCGGGCGCCATTGTTGGACTCCACATGGCCCCGAGGGGAGGAAGTAGACAGTCCAAAGCCCTCGGTGTCAGCCGTAGCGCGGATGATGGACCTCGAGGGAGTAGGAGCAGGCCTTACCTCGGCGGAGCCTTGGATAGTCGCAGCGAGGAAGGTCGTCGGCAAGGCCTGGCTGGGGAAGGAGGCCCTATTGGGCACTTCCCAGGCCGTGGTCCCAGATGGAGCAGGAAGGCTTAAGTCGGTGGCACGGCTGGGGATGGAGGCCCTGTCGGGCACATCCTGAGCCGGCGGAGGGCAGACAGTGCCTCGGGATCCCATGCCCAATGCCGGATGCAGTCCCGTCTCTCTGCAAGCACCAGAAGAGGGTCCAACCACAGCGGGTGCAGCCATGTGAATCCGTGTAAGTCCTGTGCCTGCAGCGCGGGCATTTTTTGAACACCGATTTGGGCATAATCCGGAGAAAAAGGGGTAAAACAAAGAAATAATAAGAATTTGGTGTAGAAGAGCAGGGTCCGTCTTGCTGGCAAGGCGGAAGGAAGAAGACTGGCCCAGCTAAGGGCGGGGCGTGGAGGTGGGCTACCTGGGCAGGTCAGAGTTCTAGCTAGAGAGCACTTCCGCATGGCGCCGCTCGAAGGACGTCACCAGGTGTGGCTGACGCAGTCCTGCTAGTCCATGGAGAAGGCTCTGTTGCAAGTGTTATGGCTCATGCGTGTTATTTCTGCCGGTAGGTCGAACAGGTTTGTGATGCATTTTCGCCTTGTTCTGTTGGTGTTTGATGTGCAGATGAGATTCTAGGTTTGTTGAAGATTGTTCATGTAATGCAGTGGTTCTCAACCTTTTTTGTACCGTGACCCCTTTTACCATTGGTCAACTTGTGGTGACCCCCAATGATAAAATCAAATGCGTCTCTCTTCCTTTACCGTTAACGCATTGTCGCTGTAATCATTTGTTGAATTATTAATATATTATAGGCCTTTGCAATATGTTTTTTATTTATAAAATGTACTTATTTAAACCACAATAATTAATCACAATAACAAGTAACAATATTTGATTTCAAAATTATGATGATTTTGTAGTCAAATCACTAATATGAAATAAAATTATTTTTTCTACCTTTGTTGTCTGACCAATTTATTCTCTGATTATGCTGGTCCCGATCTGAGGCTTCTGCTTTCCTGTCTTCTCTTAGCTCTCTTTCTGTGGACTATGGTCCATCTGCCATTTCTTATCTCTTCTTTTGTTTTCTTCACTTCTTTCCATCAGCCTATTTCCAGTCCCAGTAACCCTCCCCAATATCAGCCTCTTTCCAGTCCTCACTCTCAGTACCTTCCAATTTCAACTTGCATTCCCATGACTGGCACTGGTGTCCATTCCCTTCCAGTCCCCCTCCTTCCCCACTGAGCAGTCCCTTCTAGTACAAATACCATGGCAGCCTCTCTCAGATCCACTCTCTTCCAGTTTCATTCTCCCATCCCCTCGTATCAGTCCATTTGTAGCCTTAGCCCCCAGTTTTCTTCCAGGGCCAGCAGCTCTATCCTCCCCTCCCCACAATCAGCCCATTCCCAGTCGCAGCCCCCCAATCAGCTCACTTCCAGTGCTAGTCCCCCCTCAACCCCAATACCAGTGCTAGCCTCCCCTAATCAGCCCAATACCAGTCCTACCTCCCCCATCAGCTCATTACCAGTCCTAGCCTCCCCTAATCAGCTCATTTCCGGTGCTAGCCCCTCCTCAACCCCATTACCAGTGCTAGCCTCCCCTAATCAGCTCATTTTCAGTGCTTGTCCCTCCTCAACCCCATTACCAATGCTAGCCTCCCCTAATCAGCTTGTTTCCAGTGCTAGTCCCTCCTCAACCCCATTACCAGTGCTAGGCTCCCCTAATCAGCCCATCAGCCCATTTCCACTCCTAACCTCCCCGATCAGCTCATTTCCAGTGCTAGCCCCCCATCAGTCCATTACCAGTCCTATCCCCCTATCAACACATTACCAGTCCCAACCCCCCCTTGATCAGTCCATTCCGAGTCCTAGCCCTCCCTAATCAACCCATTACCAGTCCTAGCCCCCCCCATCTGCCCATTATAATCCTAACCCGCACTGTCTCTCCCCTCTGTCCAGCATTTATTGCCCGTCTGTACAGTATGTCCCCCTGTCTCTTCCCTTTGTCCATGTCAGCCCCCTCCCTCCCCCTCCCTGCATGTCAGCCCCCCTCTGTCCATGTCAGCCCCCTCCCTCCTTTGGAACAGAATGAAGAAACTATCTAGAGTGATATTCCTTTGTACAATTTCGCTCCTGCTGCGTTCTTCTTCTTTTTTCTCCAGTTATCATGTCCTCAGTTTTATTATTTGCTGTTGTAACGATGTTATTCAGTATATGCATTTTAAAAACTGATGCTACATTTATTTATTATTTATTTTATATAGTTTGTTCCTGATGTGTTTTTTTTGTTTTTATTCTGTTCTTAGCTGTATTTATTTATTTGTTTATAGGATTGCATTTTACTATGGATGTTTTCTTGATAAGTGTTATTTATAGCTATTTATTTGTTTGCGGCTTTTTCCACTTTAGCCTGATAAGTACAGTTTCCTCTGAAGGCCACCATTGATGGGTCTTCCTGTAAAGGTACTTTTGTTTGTCACATTTCTGGTTTGCTTTTATCAGTTTATACTGATTTTTATTTTTATTAGTTGTATGTATATAGTATGCTTTTATCTTATTATTTATAATAGCATATCCACGTTTCCCTTCTTTTTTTGTTTGTTTTATACTATATTTATTATGGTTTTAGCTTTTTTAATTATTTATGATTATCGTATAAGTATGTTTGTAGATTCTATGGATTATATTTATTGTTCTGTTCTAGTCACATTATTTTAATTATGTTTTAGTGTCAAATGTTTGTGTTTTCTATGTCTGTAGGATTCTACCCGATCAACCCCTGACGAAGGTTTGCGAAACACGGCCTGTGTCGGGTTGACAAGAGCCTTTGCCAAATAAAGTGTTTTTCCACTTTGGTCACGTTTTGGACTGTGTTTTTGGTGTTAACGTGATTTCTTGCCTTTGTTGTTGGACTATTTCAGCCCCCTCCCTCCCTCTGTCCATCCATTCATCCATCAATGTCAGCCACCCCTCCCTTCCTCCCTCTCTCTTTCCATGTCAGCCCTCCCCTCCCTCCTTCCCTCCATCCATGTCAGCCCCCCCTCTCTCCATGTCAGCCCTCCCTCCCTCCATGTCAGCCCCCCCTGTCCATGTCAGCCCTCCCTCTCCATGTCAGCCCCCCATCCATCAATGTCAGCCCCCCTCCATCCATCAATGTCAGCCCCCCTCCCCTCCCTCCCTCCATTCATGTCAGCCGCCCTCTCTCCATGTCAGCCGCCCTGTCCATGTCAGACCCCTCCCTCCATCCATCCATCCATCCATCCATCCCTCCATGTCAGCCCCGTTGCAGGTTCCCTGCCCCCTCCTCCCCTCTCCCTGTCTGCCTGCTGCTGCCCTGCTGTTCTACAGCCGCGGCTCCCTGTCTCTTAGGGAACCGCGGCTATACCTGTAAAGCCATTGCGGAGCCTTCCTGTCTCTCGATGGGCTCCGTGCAGCATTGTCCCGCCTCCAAAGGAAGTGGTAAACAACTTCCTTTGGAGGCAGGACAATGCTGCACAGACGGAGCCCATCAAGAGACAGGAAGGCTCCGCAATGGTTTTACTGGCATAGCCGCGGTTCCCTAAGAGGCAGGGAGCTGTGGCTGCATTAGAAGGGACTGGGAGGCGGTGAGTTTGCCACTGTCGAGAAGCGGACTCGGCAGCGGCAGCAACTTGGGTGCTTTTTTTTTTAACGGCGGAGTGAGGTGAGGCAAGGCGATACCCGCTACATCCTGTGGCGACTCCCGTGTGGGTCGCGACCCACAGGTTGAGAACTGCTGATGTAATGTTTTAAAAATGATCATGGCTGATTTATATTTGATTCTGCTGTGTACAGGAAGCCAGTGTAGGTTTTTCAAAATTGGTGTGATGTGGTCCCTCTTTTTGGCATTTGCTATGATGCGTGCTGTAGTGTTTTGGGCCAACTGTAGCTGGTGGAGAGCATGTTTAGGGAGACCTTGATACTCGTACTGTTGCAGAAGTCCAGTAGGGGAAATATGAGTGCCTGGAGTACAGAGTGGAAGTCTGACATTGCTAGTATAGGTTGAAGGTTGTGTTGAATTTTTATATTGTGGCATATTGCTTGTGTGGTTTTGTTGATGTGGGTGATGAAGGTGAACTGTGGGTCGATTGTTATGCCCAGGTATTTCACTTCCTCTTTGGTTTCAAGCTCCATGTTATGTATTTTGATAGTTTTTGGAGGGAGGGGGTGAGAGTGATTTGTTTCTGGAGATATGTAATACATCCGTTTTCTTAGAGTTGATCTGTAATCTGTGTTCATGTAGCCATTGTGAGATTTCTTATTATTATTTCTTATTATTATTTTGTTGATATTCAGTGTTTATCTTGAATCACATGGTGAAGTGATCACTGGACACCAAGTTATTGCGGATTAGTACCTCAGCGATACATTTTTCAGTAGCAGGTCTGTTGACACCTCAGCACAAGTAGGCTTTTCAACCTGTATCCTGCAATGACTAGTTGATCTACTTCTGTCTCTGGTGATTGCTTATAGATTATACCTATATATTAGACTCCTTAGATCTTTTCAAGGCTATACACAGCATCTCAATTGCTTGTTACTCACTTGGTATATTAATAGCCTTTATTTTGCCTCTAACATATAAAATGATGACATCTCCGTTTTACCTATCCTGTTTCTTGACACTGAGTCATGATTCAGTTAGTACAATTGAACCAATACTTTTCCGCCATGGTGGCTTCTAGTCAATACGTTGGTTGGATCAGTTATGGGCATTTATATGCGTGAATTTGAAAAAAATGTATTTTAACCTCTCTTTTTTGTTTCCTATCTGTTCCTGCCAAGAAATTGAACTAATCCTCGCCCACTCTCAACTGCTCAGGCCCCTTACTCTCCCGATTGCCATAAAACCTTTGGTATACTTCCCCATTCCCATTAGGGATGTGCTCTCATTTGAAATGAAGTAGGAAATTTTACAGGAATGCCAATTTTTTTGAAATGAAAAAAATGAACAAAGTTTCACTCATTTTTTTCCGGCTAATTTTCAAAATATTTGCCATGATCCCCCATGCTGCAGGCACCACAGCAGAAATCCTCCCCATAGACCCTGTTTTCATTGATTACCACATCCCCAGGCTTCTATGACCTCATGTGTAGCTTAAAAAGGGGCAGGAGTGGTCCTAGGCACTTGCCTCGCCTGTGCTTATTCCAAAATGGTGCCAGCTGATTGGAGCTGTTTTCAATGTTTGCACTACAAGAAAATGGCCTGGGTCTCTTTTTGGTTATCTAGTAGCATTTTCTGCTATATCAAACATTGAAAATAGTTACAGGTTATAGATGTTAAAGGTCTTGGGGCGTGGTGGACCATTGAGAGAGGGCATGGGGGGCAAAGGAGAGAAACCCTGGGAAAGGTTTCTGTGTGAGAGTTGGATTTGGTTCCTATCTACAAATAGATAAAAGAGATCTGGGTGGATCAGTGTGAGCCTGATGGAGAGGATTGCTTTTTTTGGGGGGGCGGGGAGGGGAGGGGGGGGGGCTGGCCCAGTCATTAATTATTTTGTTTTTGTTTGCATAGCTTTTTTTTATACATATTATTTGTATTTTTAGATTTTAAGTATCAAAAGAAACAAAGCACAATAAAAAATACCTCACATCACATCCATGAACATAATATAGTGGATGACAGCAGATGAAGACTAGTATGGCCCTCCACTTGGCCCAGTAAGGTGGCTAGAGTTGTGCCTGCTGCTCTGTGCAGGTTACGCCCCCTCTATGCCTTTGCTTAAGGTATACCTGCCACTCCAGGCAGATTATTTATTTATTTATTTATTTATTTAAAGTCTCTTATATACCGCACTATTCGGCATCAGCGCGGTTTACATGGAACAGAAATGCTCAGTACAGTTAACACGTATGAGTTTACAGATAACAGGGCAAATAACTTGGATAACAGGGGTAACTATTTACAAACTTACTACATACACTTGGATAACAGTGGTAAACTTATTACAAATATTGCTACATCGAGTCGTATAATCATGAATTCCATTGAAACAACTGCACCACTAAGGTTAGAGAATCTTTCTTGACATGTTGTTGAAGTTTTTATGAAGTTATGTTTGCTTTGATTCCATCCTCTTCCTATATAGTGATCCTCTGTGTCTGTCCCATGCCTTTTGAATTCTATATTTTTGCTCCCACCAGTTCCTTCAGGAGGGCATTCCAGGCATCTACCATCTTTTCCATAAAAAAGTATTTTCTGATATTGCTTTTAAATTTACCTCCTTGCAGCTTCATTTCATGTCCTCTAGTTCTACAGCTTCCCCATCTTTGAAAAAGGTTTGTTTGTTTGTTTATGAACACCCTTTAATTATTTAAACATCTATATCATATCTCCCCATCCCTCCTTTCCTCTAGGGGATATATATTTACGTCTTCAAGTTTGTTCTTGCATGCCTTTTGATGCAGACCCCATATCATTTTGGTCACTTTCCTCTGAACCATTTCTAGTATTTTTATATCCTGTACAAGGTACGGTCTCTAGCAAATCACCTAGACCAGATGGCATACATCCCAGTGTGCTGAAAGAACTGAAATTTGAGATTGTAGAACTACTATTAGTAATCTGTGATCTATCATTAAAATCATCTGTAGTATCTGAAGACTGGAGAATGGCTAATCTAACGAAAATTTTTAAAAAGAGTTCCAGGGGTGATCAGGAAACTACAGACCAGTGAGCCTGATATCAGTACCGGGTAAAATAGTAGAAACCATTATAAAAAAACAAAATTACTGAACATAAAGCTAGTCTTGGTTTAATGGCAGAAAGCCAAAATGGATTTAGGGGCTTGTTTACAAAGCCGCGGTAGCGATTCGCGATCGTTATCGGAGCCGCGGCCCCATTGAAATCAATGGGGCCGCGGCTCCGATAACGATCGTGAACCGCTACCGCGGCTTTGTAAACAAGCCCCTTAGCCAACGAAAGTCTTGTCTTACAAATCTTTTATATTTTTTTGAAGATGTGAATAAACAGGCAGATAAGGATGTAACAGAATTAGAAAAGGTACAGAGAAGATCCACCAAAATGGTAAAAGAGATGAAAAGACATCTCTACGAGGAAAGGCTTAAAAGGTTAGGGCTCTTCAACTTGAAAAAGAGACAGCTGAGGGGAAATATGATAGAGGTCTATAAAATAATGAATGGAGTGGAACAGGTAAATGTAGATCGGTTGTTTACTCCTTCAAAAAGTAGAAAGACTAGGGGACATGTAATGAAACTACAATGTAGCACATTTTAAACTAAACAGAGAAAATATTTTCTCCCTCAATGTTTAATCAAACTGTGGAATTTGTTACCGGAGGATGTAGTAAAAGCTGTTAGTTTAGCTGGATTTGAAAGAGGTTTGGACAAATTCCTGGAGGAGAACATCATGAACAATTATTAAAGAGCACAGCCGGTGCTACCCAGTAAATGTGGTAAGCGCGACCGGAGGGCACCAATGTCAGTAGAGTGCCATCGCTTGTGCCCCCCCAACAGGATGACGAGCCAGAAGAGTCGTGTTAGAAGGGAAGAGCCTCCAAGCAATTCTTGCAGGCAGAAGAGTCGCGCAAGGCTGCTGACTGTGGCTGAGAAGGGGAAAGTCTGCCCGTGAGACTTGCTTTTCCTGCAGGCAGAAGAATTGCACAAGGCCACTGATCATGGCTGAGAAGGGGAAAGCCTGTCCATAGGAGAAGCAAGTCACATGGTCTGAAGTGCCGCCAGCCAGATCATGCCTACTGCCAGGCCCTGAGGTAGCAATGCAAGGGCAATAGAGTTGGGGTATTGGAGAAAGAGGCAGAAAAGATTAGATTAATTTAAAGGGGCAGTGCTTCAGGGAATAGAAGATATGGAGGAGGACATAAATGAAGGGCAGGAGGTTAATTTGCAAAGGGAGAATGAGAAGGGACAGAGTCTGGGAAAGGGAACAGAGAGTTGGGGGCAGCAGGAAAGGGGTGGGAGGGTGGAGGGAAAATATTTGACATGGGGATGGAGGGCTAGGGAGACAGAGAGATACTGGGCACAGAGGGGGCACAGGGAGATGGATGGGAAGTAGAGATAGTGAAAAGATGTTGGACGGGGAGCGATATCCCAGGAAAACAAGCCAGATGCTAGATAAGGGGAAGGGTCACAGGAAAATAGGGGAGATACTGGACATGGGGGGGCATTGGGAGATGGAGAGGGATGCTGGCCATGAAGGGGCACAGGGAGACAGAGTGGAGATACTGGATTCAGAGGTGTGGAATAAGGAGGCAGAAGGGACATGCTAGATGGGGAGGGGCTAGGGAGATGAAGGGGAGATTCTTGACATAGGAAGGGAGCATAGGGAGAAAAGCCACAGGGAGAATCAAGGAGTGGAGATTTTTGAGATGGAGGAGTAATGCTGGACACGGGGGGTTATAGGGAGACTAGGGAAGATCCTGGACATGGGGAGTAGAACAGAGGGAGACAGAGGAGAGATGCTGGACATGGGGGTAATAGCGTGAGGGGAGAAGATGGATACAGCGATGTGCTCATCTCTTCCCATGGCTTTCATCACCATCTTTACGCTGATGACTCTCAGATTGACCTCTCTACACCGGAGATCTCTCTGGCAATCCAGCCCGGATCTCTGCCTGTCTGACCTTGCTGCTTGGATGTCTCACCGCCATTTGAAACTGAACATGGCCAAAACTGAGCTTCTTGTTTCTCCCCCTAAACCTACCTCCCCATTCCTCCATTCTCTTTCTCTGTGGATAACACTCTACTTTTCCTGGTTTCCTCAATTCACAGCTTTGGGGTCATCCTTGATTCCTCCTTCTCCTTCTCCACACACATCTAATTGATAACTAAAACCTGTCATTTCTTTCCCTATAACATCATCAAAATTTTCCCATTCCTTTCTGAACACACTATTAAGAAATTTATCCACTCTTTATATACCTCTCTTCTAGACTACTGCAACTTCCTCCTTGCTGGTCTCCTTCTGAATCATCTCTCTCCCCTTCAATCTGTTCAAAACTTGACTGTGCGGCTAATCTTCCGCCATCTTTGACATGCTCATATAACCCCTCTTCTCAAGTCCCTTTATTGACTCCCTATCCATTTCTGCAACCTGTTCAAACTTCTCCTACTGACCTATAAGTGCACTCATTCTGCTGCTCCTCATTACTGTAACCAGGTGGTTAAAAATGAAAAAGAGCTGATACCTTGTGCTTGGGCTCTTAAGGGAACAGCACGAAAAATCCTGGTATGGCTCAAATAGGATAGGAAAATAGGTGATTTGGGAAAAAAGAGAAATAAAGTTTTTATTGTTCCAGATGGGGAACTCTTTGATGACATCAGCAAGGGAAAGAGTGATTCCGCAGAGGGTTTGGAATGCTGGTGCTCTGATGCTGGAAGGTCATTTTGTGAGTGAATGCTAGAGAGACTGGACGTATGTGAGGATGACTGGTGTCAGGGGCTCTGATTGAGTAGTTTTTTGAGAGACGTTTATGAAGTGTTTGAGTATATATATGTATATATGTTGGAGGAAAGGCTGTTGCACTGCCTGAGTTAGAGTGAGATGATTGTGATTAATCTTACTAAGCTGTTATGTTTTTTTGAAGGTGTGAATAAACAGGTGGACAAAAGTGAGTCGTTTGATATAGTGTATCTGGACTTTCAGAAAGCCTTTGACAAGGCCCTCATCAGAGACTTTTGGCAAAACTAAAGAGTCATGGTATAGGAGGCAGTGTACTATTGTGGATCAGGAACTGGTTAAAAGATAGAAAGCAGAGGGTAGGGCTAAATGGCCAATTTTCCCAATGGAGAAAGGTGAATAGTGGTGTACCCCAGGGATCTGTGCTGGGTCCGCTGCTTTTTGACATATTCATAAATGACCTGGAAAAGGGAATAACGAGTGAGGATATCAAATTTGCAGATGACACAAAACTATTTAAAGTTGTTAAAACCCAAGAGGATTGTGGAAAATTGCAAGAGGATCTTGATAAATTGAAAGACTGGGCATCAAAATGGCAGATGAAATTTAATGTGGACAAGTGCAAAGTTATGCACCTAGGGAAGAACAACCCAAACTATGGTTACACAATGCAAGGTTCCACATTAGGAACCACCACCCAGGAAAAAGATTTAGGCGTCATTGTGGATAACATGTTAAAACCCTCAGCCCAGTGTGCAGCGGCGGTCAAGAGAGCAAATAGATTGCTAGGTATCATAAGGAAGGGAATGGAAAATAAAACAAAAGATATTATAATGCCTCTATATCGTTCCATGGTGAGACCGCACCTTGAATATTGTGTGCAATTCTGGTCGCCGTATCTTAAAAAGGATATAGCGCTATTAGAAAAGGTTCAGAGAAGAGCCAGCAAAATGGTAAAGATGATGGAAGGATACTCCTATGAAGAAAGGCTAAAAAGGTTAGGGCTCTTTAACCTGGAAAAGAGATGGCTGAGGGGAGATATGATAGAAGTCTATAAATTAATGAACGGAGCGGAACGGGTAAATGTAGATCAATTGTTTACATTATCAGAATATACAAAGACTAGGGGACATGCAATGAAGCTACAGGGTAAACTATTTAAGACTAATAAAAGAAAATATTTTTCCACTCAACGTGTAATCAAACTCTGGAATTTGTTACCGGAGGATGTATAAAGGCTGTTAGTGTAGCTGGGTTTAAAAAAGGTTTGGACAAGTTCCTGGAGGAAAGGTCCATAAACCATTATTAAGGTCCATAAACCATTATCAATTTTAGTATTCCATTTATGTACATAGTTTCCCCCGTTATCCAAGTTGATTACTCAACGTGTAATCAAACTCTGGAATTTGTTACCGGAGGATGTATAAAGGCTGTTAGTGTAGCTGGGTTTAAAAAAGGTTTGGACAAGTTCCTGGAGGAAAGGTCCATAAACCATTATTAAGGTCCATAAACCATTATCAATTTTAGTATTCCATTTATGTACATAGTTTCCCCCGTTATCCAAGTTGATTGCTCCTGTTCATTGTAATGACCTGACTCTTGTTCATTGTCGGATTCTGTTTTGTTTTATGTAAACCGCGCTGATCGTAAATAGTGCGGTATATAAGAAATGTAAAATAAATAAATAAAAAATAAAAAGGGACCCAGGATATCAATGCTTGACCCAGTACAAGCATTGTGGAACCTGTGTCTTTTGGGGAAACTGCTAGGTATGTATGACCTAGATTGGCCACTGTTGGAAACAGGATACTGGGCTTGATGGACGGATCTTGGTCTGACCTAGTATGGCATATCTTATGTTCTTATGAGAAAGTATTGGGAGAGTTATAAAAAGACAGAGCAGAGCTAAAAAGCTAAAATTATTTTCATTTTTTACTCAGAATAGAGAAGAATAGGTGAGGGGGGTTTCTAGGTTTTAAAGCCATATTAAGGGGATTTAGCATTAATTCCAAGGTAAGAAAAAATTGTTATAGGAGTAATAACAAGCTCCTATAGAATTTTAGGGGGTGTTTTAGGTGGAAAAGAGGAAAATACTTACCCTTTACTACAGGGGCGGCCCAAGGGGGGTGTGGGACTATGTGCGGAGACTCGGTGCGTGGCCTCTTTTGCATAAGTGGCCTTATTTGCATATCGTAGCAGCACTATCAGGACTTACAAAGCACCAGACCCTACCTATCAAAAGGCAACACTGCAAATATTAAACAAATACATTTTAGAGAACAACAATACATGACCTACTGGGGAAAGAGAACAAGTGACAATGTCAAATAGGAATTACATAAACAGAATACCTCAGCTCAGTTACACGTGCAGAACATAGACCATCACCAAACAAGGACTCACAATTTAGAAACTTCCCATCAGCCCCTACAGGCTTAACAGATCTGCGAGGAGACACTCTCCCTTCGCGGATCTGAAAGCCGTCACGGAGAGGCTCAGCCGGGCAGGTAGGGCTCAGCCGGGCAGGGGAGGGGGAGGAGGGGGGCCCACAGGACAGTCGATTCTGCCGCTGCCGCCGCAGCAGCCAGCTTTTTTTTTTTTTTTTTTTTTAATTTAATTTATTTTTAAAGCAGAATGTTCTTTGCGCAGGGCCCCCTGCAACGTGGGGCCTTGTGCAAAAAACATTCTTGCTCAATGTACGGGCCGGCCCTGCTTTACTTAGGGTTGCCAACTGGCCGGTTTTCAGCCGGCCTGGCCGGTTTTTCCACGGCCAGGCCGGCTGCCGGCGCAGAGGCAAAACCGGCCCTTTAAAAGCCGGTTTTTTTGCTCTGGCCGCAAGATCGGGAGCGGCCTGAGCAAAAAAAACCGGCTTTTCTCCGCTTCAGAGGGAGCCGGGGAAGCCCGCGCGAGGCCCCGGCTCCCTCTGAACAGCCACCAGCGTGAAGAGCCTTTACCTTCACGCTGGCGGCTGTTCCTGTGAAGCCGCGAATGCTGGGAAAGGTTAAAGGTTGCCCTTTAACCTTTCCCAGCATTCGCGGCTTCACAGGAACAGACGCCAGCGTGAAGGTAAAGGCTCTTCACGCTGGTGGCTGTTCAGAGGGAGCCGGGGCCTCGCGCGGGCTTCCCCGGCTCCCTCTGAAGCCTCAGACAGCCGCGATGCTGGTCCGGGGGGGGGGGGGGGCAAGGACTGCAGGGGCGGGGATGGGGGGACCGGGACGGGAAAAGGGCGAAGGGGGGGGACGTGGACGGGAAAAGGGGTAAGGGGGGGGGGGGACTTGGACTGGAAAAAGGCTAAGGGGGGGGACTTGGACTTGGACTGGAAAAGGGCTAAGGGGGGGGGCTTGGACTGGAAAAGGGCTAAGGGGGGACTTGGACTGGAAAAGGGCTAAAGGGGGGGGCTTGGACTGCAAAAGGGCTAAGGGGGGGACTTGGACTGGAACAGGGCTAATGGGGGGACTTGGACTGGAAAAGGGCTAAAGGGGGGACTTGGACTGGAAAAGGGCTAAGGGGGGGGGACTTGGACTGGAAAAGGGCTAAAGGGGGGGACCTGGACTGTAAAAGGGCTAAGGGGGGGGGGACATGGACTGGAAATGGGTTGTGATGGGGGTGGAGGGGACCTGGACCAGAAAAGGGCTATGGGGGGGGGGAAACTTGGACTGGAAATAGGCTGTGAAGGGAGGGGGCACCTGGACTGTAAAAGGGAGATGGGGGGGGGCCATGGACTGAAAATGGGTTGTGATGGGGGTGGAAGGGACCTGGACTGGAAAAGGGCTATGGGGGGGGGGGGAACTTGGACTGGAAATGGGCTATGGTGGAGGAAGGGGGATCTTGGACTGGAAATAGGCTGTGATTAGGGGGGCTAGGACTGCAAATGGGCTGTGATGGTGCGGGGGGACTCGGACTGCAA
Organism: Ichthyophis bannanicus; assembly: GCA_033557465.1. Lineage (NCBI taxonomy): Eukaryota > Metazoa > Chordata > Amphibia > Gymnophiona > Ichthyophiidae > Ichthyophis > Ichthyophis bannanicus. The sequence continues at coordinate 172,300,261 of CM066036.1, read as the reverse complement.
ATGGGCTGTGATGGTGCGGGTGGACTCGGACTGCAAATGGGATGTGATGGTGGGGGGGCCTAGGACTGGAAATAGGCTGTGATGGGGGACTTGGACTGGAAATGGGCTGTGATTGGGGGGGGGGGGGGAGCTAGGACTTTAAATGGCCTGTGATGTGAGGGCTAGCACTGGAAATGGGCTGATGAAGAGCTGGAATAGGACTGGAAATGGGCTGATGTGGGGCATGGGAGAATGGGACTAGAAGGGAGTGGATGCTGGGTGGGTCTAGAACTATAAGGGAACTGATTTGGGGGGAGGACTAGAATGGATGGGGAATGAGAATAGAGAGGGGAAAAAATATTTTGTGTGGAAGAAAAGTCTATGATGGGCCGGTATTGGGAGAGTAAGAGGGGCTTGAGAATGGAAGGGTGAAATTTAAACGGATGATAAAGGAATAAGGAAAGAATTGGGGGAAAGAGCAAAAGGGAAACAATCAGTATGTTAAAGCAGAAATAGAGAGAGAATGGAAAACATCTGAAAGAGAAGAAAAGACAAATGGATAGCTCGCAGAAGACACGAAGAAACCAGAAGAAAGTGACTGGAGCAATTGCAACTGAAAAATAAAACGCCCAAACAGAAGGTAGAAAAATACTTTTTATTTTGAATTTATTAACTGGAATATGTCTGGTCTGGGAAGTGTGTATTGCTAACATCTTTGCGTTTTTGTTTAGTGCAAGAGGAAATTACTTTATAGTTTTATTTCTCCAGTGTTGTACATTTCATGTTTGGATTTTGGGGTTCCCAGTTTAATTATTATCTGACCAAGGAAGTTAGCCTACACGTATCCTCGGTAATTTTTGTGGGTGGGGCTGGGGGCGGGGCAGGGGTGGGACTAGGGGCAGAGAATGGGTGGAGCATGGCGAGCCACAGGTGTCGGGTTTTTCTCGGTGAAAAAGTTGGCAACCCTAGCTTTACTATAATCCTAACAGGGAGTGATATAAGGAGAAGGAGGATCAAACAGGAAGGGATATTCTAAGTGCTGATTGCTTGTTTCATTTTGTTTTTCTTTTAGGGGGTAAGGACTGCCTGAGTGGTTGCTGAATGTGTGATGGTGTGAGATAGAGGAGAGAAGGTATGGCTGCTGTGCTAGAGTATTAAGGGGTAGGAAGGGAACATTTTTTCAGTAAGCTTGCTAAATACTTTCTCATTTGTATTAGTAATTTTTTTTTATGAATAGTTAGGGTTGTATTTTTGGGGGGGGGGGGTGAGGGGGGGGTTGAGAGAGAGCAGGTTTAGTTTAACTTAGATTGAGCCATCCTGGTGAAAAGATACAGCATGCTGAAACATCAGAAGACGTCAAGAAGACAACTCACCAACCCAAAGTCAGCGGACAAGATCCGAGCCCCAGCAGAAGAAAGGACAAGTGGATAAGTAGAAACACTTACTCAGAATATTTATATTTGAGCTCAAATATTCAAAGTGACTTTGCATAAAGGGTTACATTCTAATTGGATTTCAAAGACCATGCACACCCATGAGAAGAAGAATTGTAAATTGTAACCATTTATCTAAGAAAAAGAAGGAAGCAACCTTGTTTCCAATTTGGTTAATTTTTATTTATATACATTTATCTTGTTACATCTTTATTAAAGTTAAGAATAGAAAAACATACATATTTCTTATGAATTTATGTGAATGGAGAAATACATTTTATTATTTAACTAATACAATCAGCTTCTATCCTTTTAGTTTTGTTTAGTATCCTGACTGTGATCTTCGTGGGTAGTCCAGTCTGGACTTAGTGTTTTTGTACTCCCCCATCACCCAAAGTGGGTTAGATAGTAGAAACATCCCGGCTACTGTGAGAACTCCTACACAAGGGGAAGCCTACTCTGTTTTGCCAGGGTGGTGGTGGGTGGGACTTACACTACCTTTCCTCTCTTATCTCTCCCTACACCCCTCCTCAGGAACTCCATTCTTCTAACAGATCACTTCTATCTGTGTCCTTCTCTTCTACTGCCAACACCGGACGTCGATCCTTTCATCTTACTGCTCCTTATGCCTGGAACAAACTACCTGAGTCTGTGCGTCAGGCTTCATCTACTACTACTACTACTACTATTGAGCACATATATAGCGCTACCAGTCGTACGCAGCGCTGTACAGACATGTAAGAGACAGCCCCTGCTCGTCAGAGCTTACAAATCTAATCAAGACAAACACAGAGCTAACAATCAAGTCAAGACAAAACACGGTGCATACAATCTAGTCACGACACAGAAGTCAAGATCTGAAAGCAACAGAGAAGAGGTGAGATTTCAACCTGGATTTAAAGAGGGCTAGAGAGGATGCCTGGCGTATAGACACCGGTAGCATGTTCCAGGCGTAAGGTGCAGCAAGGTGAAAGGAACGAAGTCTGGAGTTAGCAGAAGGAGTGAAGGGCATAGACAGAAGTAGTTTGTTAGAAGAGCGCAGTTCCCGAGAGGGGTTGTAAGGAGAGATAAGAGATGAAAGGTACTGAGGAGCCGCAGAGTGAATGCGCTTAAAGGTCAGGAGGAGAAGTTTGAACTGGATGCGAAAGCGGACAGGGAGCCAGTGAAGTGACTCACCTCTTCAAGGCTGCTTTTGGATCCTGATCTGCTTAATCTCCTTTATGTTTCCTTATCATTCCTCCTAGATGTATCCTTGTCCACAGTTGCTGTGTTGTCTGTCTTGACTAGATTGTAAGCTCTGATGAACAGAGCTTTAAATGTGTCTGTATAGTATTGTGTATGCTTTGTAGCGCTATACAAATGATCAGTAGTAGTAGTAGTAAATAAGAGAGAGATAGTGAGATGCTGGACATGGGAGTAATAGGGAGGAGATGGTATGGAGACGGGATAGATGCTGCACATGGGGATAGGAATGGAGAGGGGGAAATGTTAGATACAGGGAGATAGGAAGGGAAAGGGGAGATACAAAAGGATAGGGGGGAAGAAAGAACAGAGATGCTAGATGAAGGAAAAGAGAGAGAAAAGGGAGGGGGGGGGGGAGAAAATGAGCAAAATACTGGGGAAATAAAAGACCAGGGAAGAAGAGGTGGGGAATGGGAGAACTGGGTTGTGGGTTGAAAAGTGTTAGGGGAGATTGAGGACTGGATAGTAAAAAGGAGTAGTGAAATCTGTGTGGACAGAGAGATTGAAAAATAAATGGAAGAAAGCTGTAAAGAAAAGATCAGTATCCAGGAGAGATAGACGTGAAAAAAACAAAAGGGAGAAGAAATGGCAGATGGAATAGAGACCATAGAAAGGGAGCTACAGTAAGAGAAGACAGAGGAAAGCAGAAACCTCAGAGAGGGACCAGCATGATCAGAGAATAAAATGTTCAGACAACAAAAGTAGAAAAAATAATTTTATTTTCAATTTAGTGATCATACTTTGCGTTACATTTATATTTGACATAGTACAGGAAAATGCATCTCTTTCTATTTCTGTGGTGTTGCACTGTGCGTAGAGTCGGCTTCTTGGGATTTCAGTTTAATGCATTTTTATTTTAGGTTGTGGTCACTTATCCTGTATTTGCTGAGGGTCTGTGTTCTGAGTGTGTGACCGAGACCAGGGGGTATGTTTACAAAGCAGCAGTAGCGGCCTCCAATATCTCACGCTGTTTTGTAAACATACCCCCAAGTGTTCTATTAATATAGAGTTTGCACACAGAGATCTATACTGTAGTAATCTGACTTGTTCGGCTTTTCAAATAGGTGTACGAGTATGGCTGTTCTAGGGTCTGCTGCAATGTTTACAGTGCTGCTTTTTTTCTTAGTAGGCTCCTTGTGTGAGTTTTGGAAGTTGGTCCTGGTATGGTATGGAAGATTTGCTCCGTAAATCCTCAGTGACTTTTGTAGGGTTTTGTATTAGTTCACAATATGCCTGGTACTGGAAAACTTTATATTGTTGTTGTTGAGATGACAAGAATCAGATTTTTTTAAATATAGTCTGAATACTGTAGGTGAATGTTCTAGTTCTGCTCTGCATCCATTGTCTATGGATGCAGAATATATGTTCAAAAAGAAAAAGCAAAAACCATAAAATAATTTATAACCACAAAATAAAATGAGTTATAATTGTATAATTTGGTGATATAAACTGCACTGTGGTTCTCACTTTTTCTTTTAGTTACTTTGTGTGCGAGCATCTTGCATTTCCCTTGTATTTTGCAGAATATATATTTAGATTAACACCATGCTGATCCAGTGTGCAGTTTCAGAAGTTACGTTGGGGTTGCCAAGCCTCTCTTGTTGTTTGGCACATTTAGCAGCCTCTTTACTAAGCTCTCTGTTGGTAACACATGTATGGACTGTGTTACTAGAGCAGGGCTGTAGGCTAACTGCAGGGGGCAGATACATCCTCCTGCAGTTACTGCGCTTCAGGTGGCATTAGTTGCACCCACACTACTTGCACCAAGCCATTGTATTAGTTTCTGCCGACAATGCAGATGCCTGCATGTGAGAGTTATTTCTCTTGCCTTACTCTGGAGGAAAGTATAGTTTTGGAAAAAAAATCGTGAAAAACTAGGAGTAATGGAAAACGCATGGATCTTACTCCCTGGTCTGGCCAGAAAGTGGCTGTGTTATTCTCACTTTTCTCTCGTTCTAGTTTCACTTCCTATTGCTAGTACATTGACTGCATGACTGCCAGTAGGAAGTAAAGCTAGAGCGAGAGAAAGCCAGAATAACAGAGGCTCGATCAAGAAATGAATATGTGTCCTGTGATCCAGCAAGGAGAAAGCATGGATTTATTGGGAAGGTAAGGGCAACCGATTTTACGATCTCATTGGAGCTCTGGGAGCTGTTTCAGTTGTACGGGATCAGGATGGCCTTAAATGATAATCTTTCGAAATACTATTTGCCTGTTGAAGGATGCGACTTTTATGCTTGGGAGCCTGTGGGAGGCTGTTGTCTTATCAAAGCATGGCACAGTAAAACATTTTAGGAAAAAAAGTAATCAGATTGCTTTAACATATTTCATGGATGCCAATGTTTGGGTTTCTTGGTCCAGATTATTAACAGTGAATTGCCTGGGCATAGCAATGCAATGTGTGTTGTTGAGCCAATGCTGTCTCCTGGCAACCCAGCAGCCCCTTGGGTTTTCTTGGCAAGATGTGACTGGAAGTAGATTACCAGGCCTTTCTTCCAAGGCAATGGAGGGTAAAGTGACTTGCCCAAGGTCATAAGGAGTGCCCGTGGGAATCAAATGCTGGTCTCTTGGTCTCCAGGAAGCTGTTCTAAACACTAGGCTCGTCCTCCACTTCAAATATATACAGAGTATATTGTATACTGTTGGCCTATTTTACTAATTATTCTTCATGGTGCTACAGCTTGCAACCTACTGGCTTGTCAATGAAACCTGTTTAACACATGTGGTTTAAATCAACAGTATGTTAATGTCGTCCCTGTCTTCCTATAGTGACAGACTATGTTATGACTATTCTTTGCATCAACATTATACTAATTTTGCTTATAGTTTCTAGATGTACATTGATGCATGGTTATCATGTTGCTGATTCCAACATTCTGTACAAAATCTTTCTCCTGCATATTTTTTCAATGAGTAAAGTAGTTCTGAGCTGTCCATATAGCTGAGTAATTTTCTTTTGATCTATATCTAAAATTTAGCATGTTCTTGGACTATCATAGGCTGTTCATAATGATGCAAAGTATTTACTGCTCAGTAGTTATTTTTATTCTGGCTATGCATTTGCCCCTTCACTGCAATTTTCTTACAATATTGGATTTGGAGGAGAAATACTAGCGTCATGTGAAAAGAGTTCAGAAATGAGTTTTGGAAAATTGCAGTCAGCATTAAAAGTAATGAGGGAGAGGGCACCGATCTATAGTTTGCAAGGGGGGCACCAGAAACCTTAGCACCAGCCCTGTTAAAGAGGACTGGGGAAATCTACTGCTTGCCCATTGGGCAAGCAGCTGGGAATCTGTGTACCTTTTGGTAACCTGACATGTACTTGTGACCTAGATTGGCCACTGTTGGAATCAGGATACTGGGCTTGATGGACCCTTGGTCTGACTCAATATGGTATATCTTATGTTCTTATCATGATCTTATGTTTTGATGTTCTAAAACTGAATATAATACTTCAAGTGAGGCCTCACCAACAACCTGTACAGGGGCTCTAATTCCTCCTTTTTCCTGCTGCTTATTCCTCTCTGGATGCAGTCTAACATCCTTCTGGGATTGGCCACTGCCTTTTCGCACAGCTTTGCCAGCTTGAGTTCCTCAGACAATATCACTCCAAGGTCCCTCTCTTTGTCCATATACACCAGCCGCTTGAGCCCTATTGCATACAGCACCTTTGGGTTTCTGCATCCCAAATGCATCATTCTGCACTGGTTTGCAAAGTTTAATGCTGGTGTGCACAGACCAAGAGCTAAATCTAAATAAGTAAGAATTCTGTTAACAAATGCAACAGTCCACCAGGCATATTCAAGTTTTCACATTTCTGTTTGTCATGATCTCTTAATAAATCCGTCCCTTCCTTTCTACAAACACTACTAAAACCCTCATCCACTACCACTACTACTACTGAGCATTTGTAAAGCGCTACCAATCGTACGCAGCGCTGTACAGACCTGTAAGAGACAGTCCCTGCCCATCAAAGCTTACAATCTAGTCGAGGCAAAACACAGAAGGTGTAAGCAGGGCTAGAACTAGGGGAAAGAAAAGGAGATCAGGTGAGTCAGGATCCAAAAGCAGCTTGATTATTGTAAGCTGCTCCTCGCTGGTCTCTTTCTGAATCATCTTTCGCCCCTTCAATCTGGTCAAACTCAGCTGCATGGCCAGTGTCACAATACTCGTGTAACCCCTCTTCTCAAGTCTCTTCACTGACTCCCTATCCATTTCCGCATCCAGTTCAAACGTCGTCTTATTTACAAGTGCATTCATCCTGTGGCTCCTCACTACCTTTCCTCTCTTATCTCATTCTACACTCTTCCACGGGAATTCCTCTCCTCTGGCAGACCCCTTTTACCTGTGCCCTTCTCTGTGAATGCCAAATCCAGACTGTCCGTTCTGCCTTGCTGCTCCATATACCTGGAACGAACTACCTGAGGCTGTGGGTAGGGCTCCTTTCTAGCCCTATTTAAATCCAGGCTGAAGATCCACTCCTTTGAGGCTGCTTTTGGATCCTGATGCTCCTCATTCTCTTGTCCACTACTTATGTGTTTCTTGCCATACTCCAGTCCCCAGTTTTGCGATGTTTTTCCTCTTGATTAGATTGTAAGTTTTGATGAGCAAAGACTGTATCTTATATCTACATGTACAGTGCTGTATATGCCTTGTAGCACTATACAAATGATTAGTAGCAGTTGTAATAAACTATCTTTCATTGTTTATTGACATTTATTATACCACCCTTTGGCAAAAACATCAGAGCAGTTTACAATTAAAAACCAGGAAAGGAACTATAATTACTTGTAGGCAGAGAAGAAACTGCAGTAAGATTACAAAAACTAATGCTCCCTGCTAAATACTGCTCTGCACACTGCCCTTCGCCATCTATCACCATGTGCCAGCTCCACAAAAGCTGTGGAAAGTATATAGATCTTTAAACTTTGCTCTGAATTTCTTATATGACAGCTCAGTGCAGGCCCAAAAGCAGGATATTCCATAACGAAGGAACCTTAAATAAATAGACAACTCACTCCATGGACTCCTGCATAGAGTGGACCACAACAGCAAGAACTGGAAGACATTCAAACTGAGAATGAATTAAAAAAATAAGACCAACAGTGTCTGCAGGCATGTGAGCTCAGAGCACACAGGTTGACTATACGGTGATGTCTATGCTCCCCATGGGAAGATACTGGGAGCAATATAAAGGGAAGCAGCATGCTCAGCCCATTGAAGCATCTATACCCATTCTGTTGAATCAACTTAGTTTAGATGCATTTGTGAACTCTACTGTCAAAAGAGCAACTCCTGAGGGGGTGTTGAGCATAGACAATGCAGAGCTCTCATTCAGCCTGGAATTTTGTGAGACTTCCACAAGGTCCTGAAGTGGAGATAGTGCCAAAGCAGTTGCAGAGACACCCCCTATCCATCAGGTTGCAGAGACTGAAGACATTAGCAGGATCTCTCTAGCGTTGAGAGCTCTCTACCACTCTGTCAACTTGTGCGAGCAGGATGTACTGCTTTCCAGTAGCGGTGAGCTGGAGTGTAGAGATGGCTTTGGTTCTCCAGGAGGCTTCTCAGCTCATACTCGATTGATGAGTTAAGGACACTCAGGGGTTTATAGGTTGAGGTAGCGAAAGCCATTACCAGTATAGAGGCTACTTTATCTACTAGACTGGACAGATTTATTGAGGTTTCAGGGTTGCTTCAAACCCAGATCATGGTTCAGGAGGCAATTTTGAGGTCCCATGAGCAGCATTTGGGAGATATTAAACAACAGCTGCAAGAACTCAAAATGTGCAGTGCTGAACTCATTAGAGAAAAGGAAACTGGTTGATGTCAGCTTGAGGCCCTTGAAAATCAGGATTATCGACTGAATTTGAGATTTTTATATTTTCCGAGGACCCCACTGATAAGTGCCATGGATACGATATGTCTAGGAAGTATGTCTTGGAAGTTCTTCAGGTCTCTAAAGAGTCCCTGTCACCATTTTCCAGAATCTTTTATATAGACTTGAAGGACCAGAAAAAGAGACTGTTACTTCTGGAGAGAGATCTGCAATTGTGAGTATATACTTCTGGGAATTTTCTGAAAGGACTTCTTTGTAGTAAAGCTAATTAATCTGTGAACCCACTGTTTTTTGTTTAATCAGTCAGGGCCTAGTAGCAGCAGCTTAAGTTTAAATTTAAAACACAGAAGAGAACTTTCTGGTTACATTTCATACCCAGCAGAGAGCTTGTAGTTTAAATTTAATAGTCACTCAGGGCCTAGTATCAGCAAAGTACTTTAAGTTTACATTTAAAACACAGAAGAGAGCTTTCTGGTTAAATTTAGAACCCAGCAGAGAGCTTGTAGTTTAAATTTCATAATAAGTCAGAGCCTAGCAGCAGCAAAGAGCTGTAATTTAAATCAAATCAGAAAATAGCTTAGCATAAAAGACAAAACAGGGTCAGTACTCTTTGAGCAACAAATAAAGTCTTCTAGAGACCTTTACAAAGAGGCCTTCTACCTAGGGGGCAAGAGACCTGTGAAACGTTTTCAATAGGTGTTAACACCAGGTGACAGGTCAAAAGGCCATTTTGAAAGACTCCTTCTATCCAAGCAAGGACTGTTAATCACCCAGGAAGTTGGTCACAGCTTACCTCAGCAGCACAAGACAGGGTACTATGTAGCAGCCCTCTTTTAATAAGTGTTATTTCCCTCCTTCCCTCCCCAACACCCACTCACCCCTGGGATAATCGTAGCTTTATAGGTACTTACACATCTTAAAGGAAAGGAGGTGCTCTCAGGTGAAGCTTGTTATCCAAATCAGTCATACACTAAGGACCTGAGATTAATTAAGCTTCAGGTGAACAAGGTATATTAAACATATTAGGTACAGTTTTATTAGTATAAATATCCCTAGCAACCCTTAGTAAGTAAAGAACTTAAATATCTAAACACAAGCTTAAAACTAAGATGCAGACAGCAGTCCAGCAGCGAGATGGAGGCTTTCCAGTCTTTTGCATTCAGTGTCACATGTATGATTTTCTCCCAGTTGGTGAGAGGTCTTATGTATGCACTAGGTGTAAGGAGCTCTTTGCTCTTAGGGAACGAGTCCGTTCTCTAGAGGCTAGAGTAGCAGACTTAGTAGTAGTAGTAGAAAGACTAGGGGACATGCAATGAAGCTACAGGGTAAACTATTTAAGACTAATAAAAGAAACTTTTTTTCACTCAACGTGTAATCAAACTCTGGAATTTGTTACCGGAGGATGTAGTAAAGGCTGTTAGTGTAGCTGGGTTTAAAAAAGGTTTGGACAAGTTCCTGGAGGAAAGGTCCAAAAACCATTAAGAAGGAACCCAGGATATCAATGCTTGACCCAGTACAAGCATTGTGGAACCTGTGTCTTTTGTGGAAACTGCTAGGTACGAATGACCTAGATTGGCCACTGTTGGAAAGAGGATACTGGGCTTGATGGACCTTGGTCTGACCCAGTATGGCATATCTTATGTTCTTATGTTCTTACTTGGAAGACATAAGAAAGACAGAGAGGTACATAGACGAGACCTACAGGGATATAGTCCTGAAGTCCCACCTCCAGTCTGGCAGCATCCCTGTTGCCATGGAGGAGAGAGGTCACGTGACAGGAGAGTATCACCCTGCTGTGGCAGGAAGTGATCCTGTAACTAGGACCTGTCCTCCAGGTGATGTAAAACTCTCTCGCACCGAAGAAGTTTCTCCAGGACCATGTTCCCATGAGGGAAGGGTTAGGACAGCCGTTATAGTTGGTGATTTGATCATTAGGCATGTAGATGGCTGGGTAGCTGGTGGATGTGAGGATCGCCTGGTGACATGCCTGCCTGGTGCGAAGGTAGCGGACCTCACGCGCCACCTAGATAAGGTCTTAGATAGTGCTGGGGAGGAGTCTGCTTTTTTGGTACATGTCGGTACCAATGACATAGGAAAATGTGGTAGGGAGGTTCTGGAGGCTAAATTTAGGCTTTTAGGTAGGAAGTTGAAATCAAGAACTTCCAGGGTAGCGTTCTCCGAAATTCTTCCCATTCCATATGCAGGACCCAAAAGACAGGCAGAGCTCCGGAGTCTCAATGCGTGGATGAGACAATGGTGCAGAGATGAGGGTTTTGGATTTGTTAGGAACTGGGGAACATTCTGGGGAAAGGAGGTGCTCTTCCGAAGGGATGGGCTTCACCTTAACCGGGATGGAACCAGGCTGCTGGCATTAACCTTTAAAAAGGAGAGAGAGCAGCTTTTAAACTAGATAATAGGGGAAAGCCGACAGTCGCCCAAGAGCAGATGGTTCGGAAGAATGTATCCTTGAAGGATATTACCAAAAGCAGAGACGTTCCAAAAAAGAGCAAAGTAGCCCGACTGCCCTCGAGTATGGAGCAGACAGAGCTTAAAGATCCCAAATTACCCATGTATACCAATAGCCAAATTAATATGAATAAAATACAGTCTCTAAAATGCTTGCATGCAAATGCTAGAAGTCTAAAAAATAAGATGGGAGAGTTAGCATATATAGCACTAAATGAGAGGTTAGATATGATTGGAATATCAGAGACATGGTGGAAGGAGGACAATCAGTGGGACACTGTGATACCTGGGTACAAACTATATTGTAATGATAGAGCTGATCAAATTGGTGGAGGGGTTGCGCTCTATGTTAGAGAGGGCATTGAGTCAGAAAGGATTAAAGTTTTGCAGGAAATAAAATTTGCTGTAGAATCTCTATGGATTGAAATTCCATGTAAAAAGGGGAAGGCGATGGCAGTGGGGGTGTACTATCGACCGCCTGGCCAGAATGAACAAATGGTTGATGAAATGCTCAAAGAAATCAAGGAAGCTAACAAACGTTACTGCGCAGTAATAATAATGGGTGATTTCAAATACCCCGGTATCGACTGGGTCAGTGTCATGGCAGGACATGCTAGGGAGATAAAGTTCCTAGATGAAATAAATGACTGCTTCTTGGAGCAGCTGGTTCATGATCCGACCAGAGGGAAAGCCATATTAGACCTGGTCCTTAGTGGAACACCAGATCTAGTGCAAGAGATAAGGGTGTTGGGGCCACTTGGCAATAGTGATCATAGCATGATTGCATTTGATTTAATTAGTGGAGGAGGGATAGTAAGGAAATCCACAGTACTACCTTTTAACTTCAAAAGGGAGACTATGATAAAATGAGGAAAATAGTTAAGAAAAAACTAAAAGGAGTAGGTGCAAAGGTTAAAGGCTTACATCAAGCTTGGGTGTTGTTGAAAAATACTATCTTGGAAGTCCAGACCAGCCATATTCAACGCTTTAAGAAAAGTGGAAGGAAGTCCAAAAAACTGCCAGCATTGTTTAAAGGTGAGGTCAGAGAGGCTGTTGTTGCCAAAAAAAACATCTTTCAGAAAATGGAAAAAAGAGCCAAACGATGAAACCTGGAAACAGCACAGGCAATGGCAAGTCAAGTGCAAGGCATTATTGATAAGGCAAGCAAAGGGAGAATTTGAAAAGAAGCTTGCTGCGGAAGCAAAAATGCAAAATAAAGACTTTTCAAGTACATTCGTAGCAAAAAACCTGTGAGAGAGTCAGTTGGTCCATTAGATGATAGAGGGGTTAAAGGGGAACTAAGAGGCGACAAGGCGATAGTGGAGAGACTGAATGAATTCTTTGCTTCGGTCTTTACTGAGGAAGATGTAGGGAGGTTACCCATGACGGAAGTGGTATTTAAAGGTACGGAAGAATTGAAGGAAATATCGATACATCAGAAAGATGTATTACAACTATTATATAAACTAAAGAGTAGCAAATCACCTGGGCCGGATGGTATACATCCAAGGATGTTGAAAGAACTGAAATATGAGATTGCAGACCTCCTATTAGTAATCTGTGAATTTTCATTAAAATCATCTGTAATACCTGAAGATTGGAGGATCGTCAATTAACGCCAATTTTTAAAAAGGGTTCCAGGGGTGAATCGGGAAACTACAGACTGGTGAACCTGATGTCAGTACCGGGAAAAATGGTAGAAACCATCATAAAGAACAAAGTTACTCAGCATGTAGATAGTCATAGCCTAATGGGAGACAGCCAACATGGCTTTAGACAAGGAAGATCTTATCTTACTAATCTGTTATGTTTTTTTGAAGGTGTGAATAAACAGGTGGATAAAGGTGAGTCGGTTGATATAGTGTATCTGGACTTTCAGAAGGCCTTTGAGAAGGTCCCTCATCAGAGACTTTTGGTAAAGCTAAAGAGTCATGGTATAGGAGGCAGTGTACTATTGTGGCTCAGGAACTGGTTAAAAGATAGAAAGCAGAGGGTAGGGCTAAATGGCCAATTTTCCCAATGGAGAAAGGTGAATAGTGGTGTACCCCAGGGATCTGTGCTGGGTCCGCTGCTTTTTGACATATTCATAAATGACCTGGAAAGGGGAATAACGAGTGAGGTTATCAAATTTGCAGATGACACAAAACTATTTAAAGTTGTTAAAACCCAAGAGGATTGCGGAAAATTGCAAGAGGATCTTGATAAATTGGAAGACTGGGCATCAAAATGGCAGATGAAATTTAATGTGGACAAGTGCAAAGATATGCACCTAGGGAAGAACAACCCAAACTATGGTTACACGTTGCAAGGTTCCACATTAGGAACCACCACCCAGGAAAAAGATTTAGGGGTATGTTTACTAAACCTTCCTAATGTGCGCCCGGCGTTAGTGTGCAGGATGCCATATAAGGAGTGGGCATTTCCCTCTAAAGTAGCAAAACGGGATTAGCGTGCGATAACGCGCGCTGCTGCGCACATTATCGGGCAAAGCGCCGCTAAGCGCGTTACCGCACGGTAATCTTAAGTAGGTGCACAGACATCCAAACATAGAAACAGAAGTGTAGCACAATGGTTAATACACTGATTGATGAGACAGGGGTCATGAGTTCGATCCCCCAGTGTGCCTAATGCATAAGGCTGGCTGAGGCATCAGCTTTGATATGTAAGTATTATTTCCTGAGGCATTTTATTTGTAATTTAATTATTGCTGCCAGCAAACACACCCTCACGTGCCGTAACCTAAGGTGCCGCATAAGGCACCCTATAAGGCACTCCATAGGGCACATTATAAAGTGCACTGTCTGCCACGGCACCCTATAATGTCCCCTATAGAGCACCCTATAAGGTGCTCCATAGGACACCTTATAAGGCACCTTATACGGACTGTAACCATAAGGTGCCTCAGAAGGCGCTTTATAGGGTGCCCTATAAGGCGCCCTATAGGGCGCCTTCTGAGGCACCTTATGGTTACAGTACCCTGAGGGTGTTTTGCTGGCAGCACTAATGTACATTAAAAATAGACAATGCTTCGGACAGCCCTATCAAATAACCACACTGTGGGTTTGAACCCATGATTTCTGGCTCCACAAGCAGTGAAGCAACCAGTGGGCTACAGCTCCATAGCTGCTAGCAAACCCCTGGCTGGCTGCAGAAGGACTGCACGTCACCACACAAACAGTCTGCTGTGGTCACCAGGATAGGGTTAACCCACCCATACCCATGATGCACTGCACATGCAAATCAGCAGTCTACAGATGATCACAAGATGGGGTATGCACCCCCACAGCACCTCGGCCTGGTAGGGGGAACTGACCATGTGTGGTACTGGCACAGAGTAGCTACACACCGTCACATTGTGCAGGTACTGTACTCACCCTGAGGGTGAGGTGGAGCGCCCAGCACCAGGTCCACAGCAGAAATAGGCCATGCTGCAGGACCCCAGCAGTGATAATGTGTGATATAGGAAGTGTCTGCAGACACACTGTGGATACATCTGTATTTCTCAGTCAAGGTTTAGCCCTTATGGACCCATAGGAGGATTATGTACCACACCCACACACCCCCCGGGGCTGAGGGTGGTAAACAGGGTCTCCCACCAACAGATCCATGTTCTACCTCCCTGCAATGGTGGCAGTAGAGGGGACCATCAACCCCAGTCCTGCTGGGGAACAGACACCCTACAGGGCAGTCAATGCAGCTCTGTACACATCCATACAGCAATAGCAGACTGACATTAGGGCTGGATATGCTAAGCTGCACCCCACCACTATCTGATATTCTCCTGCAGCAAGCCTTCAGCCGCTGCACCCTGCAAGGTGTTCCAGCAAGACACATACCAGCTGCAGACAGTCTGCTAGCTAGTCCATAGTGCATGTTCCTGGTGGAAATGCGTGCACCCAGAACTGGGATGTCAGCATACACAGCAAGCAGATAAGTCAGTGACTGGGCCCCAAAAGGAAACCCATAAATATTTTTTTTATATATTCTCTTATATACCGCGCTATTCTGCATCAGTGCGATTTACATTGAACAAACTGAAATTACATTGAACAGGGTATTATAACTTGGAGATAACTATTTTACAGGGAACATGGGCTATGGAGGGTTAAGTGGCTTGCCCAAGACCACAAGGAGCACCTGTGGTCTTGGGCAAGAAACCCCAGTCCTTCCAGCCCAAGGTTGCTGTCCTCTAATGGAATTTGAACCCCTGACCTTCCAGCCTGAAGTACCTTGCCCCAACCACTAGGCTACTCCTCCACTCCTATCACATGAAAGAAATACTACATAGCACTATAGGGGAACCTAGCCATGCCGTGGTCACTGCTCAGTCAGGGTGAGAGTGATCTCCCAGCAGAACATGCTGTGGCCACCCTGTCTGTGCAGGTGGTGGCCGGGCACTACAATGTCCCAGCCATTGCCCTATTCCCTGTGCAGATACATCCTGGCTAGGCCACCCTGTCAGGGCTATACCCATAGTATCTTGCTCCTCATTATGCACATTGGCAGGCCAATACTGGCAACAGTGCTGGCAGTGTGGGCTGTGGAGGGTGTTTGCAGTCACCACACACTGGATAGACAGACACACACTCCCGCACCTATTCCAGCATTGTGCTACTATAGAGGTGTTTGGCAGCCCTGGCCACCACACCAGTCCTGGGCACAGTGCAGGCATGGATATGGTACGCAATACTGTTGGGGGTCACTCCCCAGGGTGGTAAACACTGTCAGACACCAGACCTGAAGCACACTCCACAGACATCAGAAAGGTCGCTATGATGGAGCTCAGTCAGCAAACCATGCTTAACGTAGGAATTGCTATCTGCCAGTAATCATAGCTACCTTTTGATAGCTGTGTACCGATTCCCAGGGTTAGGGTGGCATTGCTAAGGTATGCAAGTGCTAGTATTGGGAGATGCACGCAGGGCCCAATGTCCTGCCTCTCCAGGAGGCATTGGCTAATGGAGCCTGTGGGTGTGGGTGTGTCTGCCCCTGTTGGCTGCTGCTTTACGGCAGAGGTTCCCAACTCCAGTCCTGGTGTGCCAAACACTGTTCGGGTTTTCATGCTATCCCTCATAAATATGCATGAGATACATCTGCATACCATGGGGGCGGTGCATAGATATGCAGCACAGGCATCTTTATTAGAGGCAGCATGGAACCTGAATGGTGTTTGGCCCTCCAGGACTGCATTTGGGAGACTCTGCTCTAGGTAATGCGCCTGTTTATGGTGTCTGTGCTCTGTAGGGTAAAATGTAGGTGTTTTGGGCATGTTTACGTCATCTGCAATAAAGGTTCTGTCTGTATTAGCAGTGGGTAAAAAATGGGGGCTGGGTTGGCAGGAACCACAGCTGGGACTTGAACCTGTGACCTTCTGCTCCTGAACACACTGGCTGTGTGCACTGCACCACCATGTTGCCACAGAGACAGTACATTCCCTGGGGATACCATGACTGTTCATCAGACGGGGCCTGTCTGTTGCAGTGCATGGCACCCATCTACACAGGGCTAGGCCATGGTCTGCTCTGGGCAGCTGCCACTGCCCCTTCCACCACCAGTGCCCCTCTGCTACCCTGCTGACATGCCCTTCTGCTGGTGGTGCTGGTGGAGCGCAGTCTCAGGCCATCCAGTGTGTGGGTAGGCGGCTGCCTATGGTGTGGGTTCTAGGGTAGGGGTGCCTGCATAGGTGTCCACGCTTCCCCCCAGCACCGCCTGCCACTGTTCTGTGCCCTTGGGGGTCCCTACTGGGTACTATCCCCTGTGACACTGTGGGAAGCACACTCGTGCCCATGCTGGGCCCTCATCAGTTGCTTTCTGGCTTCTCTACTGTTTCAGCATTCCTATGGGCCACCTGGGCATCACCCTAGTCCGCACTGTGGCCCAGCTGCAGTACAGCATGTGCCGTCTGCAGCCCTCTGTGTCCCCTTTCCCAGCATCTATCCAGTTGCCCATTCTGACATGCCCGCCCTGCTTTTGTGGAACATGTGCACCCCATAGGAAACCTGTCCAATGGATAGGGAAACCCTGATGAGCGCAATTGCACTGTGGGATCATTCACCTTGTATGGGGATGGAGCGTAGACCCTTCCAAATTTTTTTTTTTTTTTGAGCTTTCTCGGGAGTGCTTTTTGATGTTTCCCATTAATATCACTATTGCCCAGCTTGGTTATGTTTTTCTTATATTTTGTTGGGGTCATTTTCAATGTTTCTTTGCACTTTTGTTCCTTGCACATGTATCACACATCACTTTTTTGTAGGTTTCCCTGGTTTTGCTGTACATTGCTGACAGAAATGGTTTCTCTGCCCTTTAAATCAGCTCTAACGCCAGGGTTTCACTGGTGTTAGTTTTGAGCCTCGGATTTCACATCGTTAGTGTGCGGGGAGCCTCTCCCCTCCCACTCTCCACCCATTGACCCCTTCTCTCCGCCCCTGGGGAGCCTTCCTCCGCCCTCCGGGAGCCTTTCCCCGCCTTCAGTGCTCATTTGCGCCGCTGCACGTGTTAATGCGCGCTAAGGTACCTGAGCGCCTAATAAAGCGCCATTAATGCGCGTTAAGGCACCTTAATGCATGGTAACGTCACAGAGCGCACATTAAGAAGGTTTAGTAAACATACCCCTTAGGCGTCATTGTGGATAACATGTTAAAACCCTCGGACCAGTGTGCAGCGGCAACCAAGAAAGAAAATAGAATGCTAGGTATCATAAGGAAAGGAATGGAAAATAAAACAAAAGATATTATAATGCCTCTATATCATTCCATGGTGAGGCCGCACCTTGAATATTGTGTGCAATTCTGGTCGCCATATCTTAAAAAGGATATAGCGTTATTAGAAAAGGCTCAGGGAAGAGCAACCAAAATGGTAAAGGGGATGGAAGGATACTCCTATGAAGAAAGGCTAAAAAGGTTAGGGCTCTTTAGCCTGGAGAAGAGACGGCTGAGGGGAGATATTATAGAAATCTATAAATTAATGAACGGAGTGGAACGGGTAAACATAGAATGATTGTTTACATTATCAGAATATAGAAAGACTAGGGGACATGCAATGAAGCTATAGGGTAAACTATTTAAGACTAATAAAAGAAAATATTTTTTCACTCAACATGTAATCAAACTCTGGGATTTGTTATCGGAGGATGTAGTAAAGGCTGTTAGTGTAGTTGGGTTTAAAAAAGGTTTGGACAAGTCCCTGGAGGAAAGGTCCATAAACCAATATTAAGAAGGGACCCAGGATATCAATGCTTGACCCAGTACAAGCATTGCGGAACCTGTGTCTTTTGGGGAAACTGCTAGGTACGTATGACCTAGATTGGCCACTGTTGGAAACAGGATACTGGGCTTGATGGACCTTGGTCTGACCCAGTATGGCATATCTTATGTTCTTATGTTCCATCACTGTGTTGGCATGAAAATATAGGGGACATCAGGGGACCTCCTTCTCCATATTCTCCAGATGTCTGTCTGACAACACTAATACTTTTCTGATGCTTATTTGTGCCTGAGGCAGGTATAAGCTTGGACGTGGCTTGGGACATTCAGGACATTTCTTAAATTCAACAAGGATTTCCATGTTCTGGGAACACCCCGGACATGCCTACTCTATGGCCCCATTCAGGCTTGGAAGTTCTTTCCCCGGGGTCATCCACAGAGGCGGCTTCTAAAATGACTCTGGAGACATCTCCATGCTTTGATGTCTCTATACCTGTTTTCTGATGTCCAAGCATCAATAGGTCTTCTAAAATTACCCCCTTAGTATAATTGTGACAAGCTTTTGAGAGCTATATTTATTTATTTAACAAGTTTTTCTATACCACCTTTAATTCAAGGCGGTTTACATAGAACAACTATATACTGTACAATCTCAAGAGAATTGTTTTACATAAAACATGGGTAAGTAAACTTGGCATTAAATATGAGGGTTATAAATAAATCAGATGTATACAGATGGTTATGATATATACATAATCAAAGGTATGTGGATAGTTATGGTATATACAGTTAGCTGATGTCATTAGGACCAAAATGTTCAATGGAGAGAGGTGTTTTTTTTATTTTTTTTTTTATTGAAAGACTTCCAAAGAATTACAAAGATACAGAAACCACAAGGGTCTTCAAACAAGATGCAACAGTATCAACACAACATCAGATCTCAATAAGGATCTACAATATGTCTTCATTTTTACTCGTTTATAATAAAGAGACCAGGTGCCCCCCCCCAAACTCCCTTCCCCCCCCCAAAGTTACCCCAATCCCGGGGCCCCCCACCCCCACACCCCACCTCCCCACCCCCACCTCCCCACCCCCCCTCCCCACCCCACCTCCCCACCCCCCCCACCTCCCCACCCCCCCAACTATGGCTTGCTAAAGCTAGGGTTCGGAACAAAGGTGAGCTAGGAAACACACGTAGGGAACAAACCTCCGAAGAGGCCAGCATATCACTCCCAAATAGCCAGAACAGTCACGCGCCATAGCGAGAAACGAAGGGCTCCCACACCAATTCAAAGCGCGCCAGACGCATCCTGTTAACCGCTACCCCTCGTTCCATGGAATATGTATCCCACATGCGTTCCAGCCAGACCTGGAAGGAGGGGGCCAAAGCATGCTTCCAGGCCGCCGCCAGGGATAGTCGGGCCGCATTCAAGCCATGCCTGAGTAAGGCGAGTTGTAAAGCCCGGGCCCCCGGCACGGAGGCTCCAAAAAGAAAAATCCCCGGGTCCCAAGGGATGCTTAGTCCCAGTAGCATCTGCAGCCGGAATTGAACCCCCCTCCAAAAGGCTCGAATGCGGGGACATGCCCACCAAATATGTCCCAGGGTACCCCGCTGCCCACAGTTACGCCAACATAGGTCCACAGCCCCGGGGAACATACGAGTTATCCGCACCGGAGTCATATACCATCGGTACAGCAGTTTATAGTTCGTTTCACGGGCATTAGTCGCTATTGAGCTCTTCCACAGGCGAGCTTCCACTGTCTCCCACTGCTGATCAGTGTAAGAGAGACTCAAATCAGAGTTCCAAAGCACCCTATGACGTGTTGGGCACGTCTGGATCCCCTGCAAATGGGCGTATAAGGTCGCCACAAGACCCTTGGTGGTAGTACACCCCTCACAATAGCGCTCCAAATCTGTCAAGTCCCGGGCAACCTGGGGCCGAATAGACCTAGAAGTGACCCAGTGCGTCACCTGCATATAACGATAGAGATGCCCAGCCGGGAGGTTAAACTCGTCCCGCAATGCACGGAAGGATTGTAGCCGACCATCATCAAAAAGTTGGCCGATCCGGCTGAGGCCAAGGTGCCCCCATTGTCGGAAGGCCACATCGGTCAAACCCGGTGGGAAAGAGGCGTTACCAACTATAGGGGCTAATGGGGATAGATCCACGTCACGGGATCGGAAGTGGCGATCCCAGCACCGGAGGGTATGAGAAATGTAGGGATTACTGGTGGATGTGCCACGACGAAGCTGCGGTACAAGCCATAACCGATCCCCTAACCCCGCTCCCCCCGCCAAGCTCATTTCCAACTGCACCCACCGCTTAGTGCTATCGGCAATCATCCATTCCACCCCCGCCCGGCACTGCGCCGCCGCATAATACCACTGTAAATTGGGCATGCCCATACCGCCAGAGCGCGTGCGGGCAAAAAGAACTTGCCGCGCTAGGCGTGGGCGACGATAATGCCACACAAACTTCAAAAGCAGCTGTTGCCAGGTCGCCAAGGTAGCTCGCAAAATGGGGAGCGGGAGAACCTGAAAGAAATAAAGGAAGCGGGGAACAATCACCATCTTAACTACGGCTATACGCCCAAACCAGGAGAGGAGCAGGCCGTTCCAAACTTCTAAGTCCCGCCGAACCTGACGAAGCAAGGGATCATAATTAGCTTTAAAAAGATCCGCCCGGTCCACGGTTAGGTTCACCCCCAAATAGCGCAGGGCGCCGGGCACCCAGCGGAGAGGATAAGCCTCTTGGAGTTCCGCACAGACCGCCCTAGAGACCCCAACATTCAGGATCTCCGATTTAGTATAATTAATTTTAAAGCCGGAAGCTCGAGAAAAATTGGTGAACAGCTGCATTGCGATTGGGAGAGACACGGACGGGTCCACCAGGGATAAGATGATATCATCCGCAAAGAGCACGATCCGATATTCCGCAGGACCGATGCGGACCCCTCGCAAACCCGGGTGATCGCGAAAGCTCTGAGCCAGAGGTTCCATTGCTAGGGCAAAGAGCAGGGGCGAGAGGGGGCAACCCTGTCGTGTGCCTCTTTCCAAAAAGAAATGTCACGAGTGACCCCCATTTATCCGAACGCACGCCTGGGGCTGTTGGTAAAGGCTACGGACCCACCTGATATAAGTAGGGCTAAAGCCCATCTTTTCCAGGACACACCATAGATATCCCCAATCCACCCGATCAAACGCTTTTTCTGCGTCAATTCCCACTAGCAATGCTGGTTGTGGGTCCCGCTGGGCCACATGAATAATCTGCAACATACGGCGAATGTTGTCGGTGGCTTGGCGACCCGGCACAAAGCCAACCTGATCGGGATGAACCAAGCCCGGAAGAACCCGGTTCAGATGCGCAGCCAGCACAGAAGCAAAGATTTTGACGTCAACATTTAACAAGGAGATGGGGCGGTACGAAGCCGCATCATGCAAGGGTTTACCGGGTTTGGGTATCATCACAATCAATGCCTCACGTTGGGACGGGGGAAGAGAGGCTGTCCCCAGGATCTCATTAAACAGACAGGTCAGGGATGGTGCCAATTGTGCTCGAAACATTTGGTAATATTCTGCCGGAAAACCATCACTACCCGGCGTACTGCCAGTTTTCAAACGTCGAATTGCATTTTCCACTTCGTCAATCGTAAAGTCTGAGTCCAACTGATCCCGTTCAGAGTCAGAGAGGCGCGGTAGAGTGGCCCCCTGGAGATAGTCCTGCACTTGGCCACTATCAGTGGGCTCTGCCTTATAAACCCGCTCCAAATAATCGGCAAAAAGTTCACGGATCTCACGGGAAGTAACCCTCTTCTGCCCCCCCGCGTCACGTAATTCGCGGACCACTCTCGAGGACTGCTGTTGACGTAAACGCAAAGCCAAAAGGCGGCCAGTTTTATTCCCATGTTCATAAAAGGTTTGCCTTAATTTCCGACGCTTATTATCTAGTTCTCTCTGCATACATGCATCTAACTTCGCTCGGACCGTTCGCCATTGGCGTAAGATCTGCCGCGACCCGGTGCGGGCGTGCTCCAAGCCTAGGCGAGCAGACTCCCTCACCAAGTGATCGTGATCACGTGTCCATATTTTGCGCGTACGGGCTGCCTCTGCCATCAGTTGACCGCGGGCTGTGGCCTTATAAGCATCCCATACCGTGGGAAGGGGAACATCCCCAGTATCATTAAACTCAAAGAATTCCTTAATAAAGTGGGCGTGATCCTGTACTGCACCCTGCCGCCGTAAGAACCGTGTGTCTAACCGCCAAAGACGGCGGCACTCGCTACGCATGCCGTCTGGAAGGGTGAGCCAGCACGGGGCGTGGTCTGACCAAGTCAGCGCCCCAAGTCCAGCTTGCACTCTCCCGTCCATCAGACGCTGGTCCAACAAAAAATAGTCAATGCGAGTGTGGACCTGATGGACTGGGGAGTAGTAGGTATAACCCCTCTCTCCCGCGTGGGTGTCCCTCCATATATCCAGTAAGCCCAAGTCGAACACCAAACGTTGAAGGGCTCTTGCTGATCCCCCCGTCCCAGGGCGACCCGTAGAGTCCAAGTGGGGCACTAAATGCGTATTACAGTCCCCACCCAAAACAATGGGGCCCTTTGCAAAATCCACCAATAGGGCTTTCAGTTGTGTAAAAAAGGGCCCCTGACCCGTATTTGGAGCATAGATATTAGCTAAAGTGAGCAAGTGTCCGTCTAGGCGAACATTTAGGAAAAGCCATCTCCCCAGGGGATCTCGTTTTATCTCTTCAATCTGCAAGGAGAGGCTCTGGTGAAATAGTAGAGCCACTCCCCGCTTCTTCCGACCCTGCGTGTCGGAGGCCACCCGTACCTCGGTATATGGGGATCGCTTTAGCCAATCCTGTTTAGAGCTTTGAAGGTGGGTCTCCTGTAAGTAAACAATATCCCCTTGCAAAGTACGCAATTCTGAGAACAGCAGGGACCGTTTGCGCGGGGAGTTGAGACCTTTAACATTCAAAGAGATAAAACGCACCATTTGGAAACAGTACCCACCCCCCCACATCCACTGGTCACCCAGAAGGACCCAATGGAGGCTCCCCCCAGCAAACCCAAGAATTTAATTGATCGGGCCCACCTAAACCCTCCCCCAAGAACAAAAGCCATAGACCCACCTTCCCAGCCCAGACCTACCTCCCAGCTCCATGTTGAGAAACCCCCCCTCCCACCCATCACCCCCCCTTCCCGTCAGTACCACCTGCCTGTCTAAGTTAATACAGGACACGGTAACCCCTCGCATCCGCCAGCTACCCAAAAGGTCCCAATAGCAGCTCCCCCCCAGCAAACCCGGGGAATTAGGTAGTCGAGTCCACCCCTTCCATCTTCCAAGACCATAAGTCATAGTCCCCCCACCCAAACCCACACAACCCCCCCCCCTTCCCGTCAATACCACCTGCCTGTCAAAGATAATACAGGACACGGTAAATTGACCACAAACCCTGTTCCCCCCCGAACCCCCACAAAGCAGCAGTGCAAACAAAGCAAATGATAACAGCTCCCCTCTATCTCCCCCCCCCCACCCTGAGTCAGCAACTCCATCACGTCCCCTCAGCAAGACAATATCATCATCAAGACATTTGCCCATCACCCCTCACCCCCCCCCTGTACACTGGAGCGGGAGCCCAGGCCAGCTCAAGCCAATGACCGATAACTCAGTGGAAAAAGAAACTATTAGAAGAAATTACAAAACGGTCAGGCATCAAGAGCCAGTCCTGTTATCCCAGAGCTGAAGGTCGGGGGACCCAGCAGGTGGGGCTCGCAAAAGGGTAGTAGGATCGCTTCCACTCCTCAAAAAAATCAAGCGGAGTTACCCACTCGAGTCCACTTAGAGTGATGGGGCTTAGGGGGCGGCGGGTGAGGCTGAACATTATCATCAACTAGTCCTGCCTGACGAAGAGCTCGCCAGGCTTCAGTATGGTCTTTTGCAGAAATCTTTTTGTTTCCCAGAAGGAAGTTCAGTCGAAATGGAAAAGACCAAGAGTAGCGAATCCCCTTGCGATTCAGGACCGTCGTAATTGGCTTCATCTCCCTCCGACGCGCCAAGGTGAACGTCGAGAGGTCTTGATAGATGGATACCGTGGCATCCTGAAAGCGGATAGTTTTCCTCTCCCGGCCACGGCGGATGAGCAGCTCAGCATCAGAATAGCGTAAGAATCTCGCAATAACATCACGAGGTTGATTATTGGGGGGCTTCCCCAAGGCCCGATGAACTCGTTCAATTTCCATCCCGGAAGTACGGGCAGTCAGGTCCTCCGCCGGGAGCAATTCTGTCATCAACAGCTTAAGCACAGTCGGCAAGTCCTCTCCGCCCCCCTCCGCCTCTGGAATCCCACGAAAGCGCACATTATTGCGGCGGGATCGGTTTTCAATGTCGTCAATTTTGTAGGTCAGCTCCATTGCTTGCGCACGCTGCCGGTCAAGCGCACACTGTAAGTCCACCAAGGATCCATCATGGTCAACTACCTTGGTCTCCACATCTTCCACACGGGCACCCAGCTCTTTGACGTCATTTCGGAGTTCTGCTACATCTTTCACCAGTTCCTCGCGTAATGAGCGGAATTCGCTAGCTAACTCCGCAAAACCCCTGCGGAGCTCTTGTTTGATTTGAGCAGATGTCAGCAGCTGATGGGAAACCAGATCATCCTCACTTACAGTCTCATCATCAGTGTCTGGTGGACGGGTTTGCTCAGGGGGGCTATCTGCGGCCCCAGATTTACTCTGCAGATGCTGGGAAGAACGCGTCCCCTCTCGGATATCAGGGTTTTTAGCTTTAGCGGCCATTCCGCAGGGCCCCCAATGCCACACAGTGTTAGGAGAAGGAGAGAGTCAATGTCAGCAAAGGCAGAGGCTCTAGAGAGATTGCAGGGCACGGGGCTTCACAAGCGCCGCAGGACAGTTATTACTCACAGTGTTGGGAGAAGAGCACAGGCAATGTCCGCAAAGGCCAAGGCTCAGAGGGAGTAGCAATGCAAAGATGGAGACAGCTGCTTTTGACCCCCTCGGGTAGTTGGACTGCCAGATATGGTGTTCCAAGAACTCTGAGGGGCAGGAGGAGAATAGTTCACAAAAAGCCCCTGGCTGCAGGGTGTGTGCTCCAAAAGAGGATCCAGGCTCACAGAGAACTCAGGAAAATCCCAGCTGGGCATAGGAAATCCACGTTGATAAGTGTAGGCCTCAGCAGGGTTCCAACTCGCGAACAGGCAATCACTGTCAGTGGTTCCACATATTGTTCAGAGAGTCTGAAATTCGGAGAGGCAAGAGAGGGGCAGTCTATAAGCCAATCCCCCTCAGGAGATGTGCGTTAGAGGGCTGAGATACTGGGCCATTTATTTTCGCCGCCAAAACTCCAGGCCTTCTCCTCAGCCCCCTGATGTGACTCACAAGTCGCGTGCAGGCAGTTCAGCCCCGGAAAAGTTGCTCCACCCGGCAGCCCGCCGTCGCACGTGTTTCAACCCGACGGAGAGGTCCGTGGAAATAGCCCCAGGAAAGCCTGCTCAAACACCGTTCAGCGTACCCAGAGGATGTGGGGGCAGCCGCGGAGTGCGCCGGGCCCAAAACAAGCACCGAGAAGCAAGACTCAGCAGGACACACTTCAGAGATGGGCTCCACCACCGCCCAGCCGCTAGAGCTCTTACCGGGAGACCGATCAGGACACCGCTCACCGGCGCCGACCCAGGGTAGGTGATTTCGGGGGAGTTTGCTGATGTTAGCACATGTTAGCTGTAGTTTTTGTGGTGGTTGAGATGGAGCTCAGTTAGGATGCGGCCATCGTGTAGCGGGCTCACGAGCGCCCCCGGAGAGAGGTGTTTTTAATATTTCTTCAGATCCTGTGGAGACTGTGCAGATCTAATGAGTTCTGGTAGTGAGTTCCAAATCATTGGAGCGAATAGCGTGAAGGCTCTGTTGCTATTATGCTGTGTACATTTATTCATTTTATTTATTTATTTAACAGTTTTTTATGCCGCCTTTATCCAAGGTGGTTTACATCGAACAACATAACATAATCTCAATGGATTTGTTTTACAATAAACAGGGAGAAATAACTTGAAGATAAATATGGTGTTAACAAGGGGAGACGAATAGGTCACAGTTCAACAGAGGAACAAATATGGAGGGGGGTGGATCATTTATATTACAGAGAGGGATAATTGTGGAGGGTTGATTTGGATGACTGATCATGATAGTATGATAAAGCTATAGTTAGGTATTGTGATAAGGTCCTTGAAGAGGTGCGTTTTTAGTAGTTTTATCAGATCTTTAGTTGATTGTGCAGCTCTGATTGCTTCAGGCAGGGAGTTCCAAATTGTGGGAGCATACAGTGAAAACACCCTGTTACTTGTCTGTTGTGTGGTCTTGGTCTTGAGTGGAGGGATGATCAGGAGATTCTGGTTTGTAGCTCTTCTTGGTCTTATAGTGGATGCTTTTGTGATCTGAGCAGTGAGACAGGGAGCTGAGAGGTTGTGAAGGATTTTGAATGTTGTACTGATGGTTTTGTGTTTTGTCCGTTGAGAGATTGGAAGCCAGTGTAGACTTTTCAGGATTGGTGTTGTGTTGTTGGTTTGCACTGGCTGTTAGTATTCTGACAGCAGTATTTTGTACTAGCTGTAGCAGATATAGTGCATGTTTGGGGAGACCTTGATAGATAATGTTTCTGTAGTCCAGGTGAGGTGTGATGATGGCTTGCACTACAGATCTGAAATCATTGTACTGCAGCAAATGTCATAAGGGATTTAGAAGCTTCAACTTCCAGTAAGCTGTTCTTGCTGTATTTTTAATGTGTGCACACATGTTGAGGCTGCTGTAAATGTTTATACCTACAGTAGATACTTGATTTCCTTCTTTATTAATATTTCTGAGCTATGTTTTATGATCTTTTTGGGGGGGTTAAATTCCTGATCTCTGAATATGAGTAGGGCTTTGGTTTTGGTTTTGTTTACTGTGAGGTTTATGTCTGCAAGGAGGTTTGTAACTATGGTGAAGGCATCAGATATGAACATGAAGTCTGGGTTGGTTATATTGAATAGCATGTAAAACATGATATCATCTGCGTAGAGATAAAATTACGTTTCAGTTTCTTAGTAGATTACAGATTGAATATATAAATTGAATAATAATCCAGAGAGGACTGATCCTTGAGGGATACCTTGTGTTAATTTAAAGGGTTTGTTTGGCACCAACCTTTACTTGCATAGTTCTGTCCAGGAGGTAAGATGAGAACCCATCTGTTAAACCATGTTAGTGAGTCTGTCTAGCACTGGGGTCACCAACCTCCAGAGGGCCGCGGGCCGCACAGCCGACTACCGGGAGCCTCGCGGGCCGCACCCCCCTTCTCCCCGCCCCCGCAAAAAAAAACAACAAACGCAAAATTATGAAAACAATGGCTGATCACCTTTATTGAATTTAATGAGATGGCTGATGATTCATGCTAGCAGACAAACGCTTAAAGTCCGGCTTCACAGATGACACTGACAGGAGAAGGGACGCTTGCAGGTGGTCGTCGGTGAGCTGCGAGCGCGTGGATGACTTTATCAATTTCATTCGGCTGAACAGCTGTTCGCAGCAGTAGGTTGAGCCGAAGAGAGCAGCGACCTTGCATGCGTTGGCGGCCATGGACGGGTGAGTGGCCGCCTGTGTCTTCCAAAATGCGACAGGGCCCATAGCCATGAAGCGCGACTTCTGTGCGTCGTCACACTGCAGTTCGATCAAGTCCATTTGAAGGTCAGAGGGCACGTCGGTGGGGTTCATCTCGAAGGGGGCACTGAAGAGGGCAAAGTCTTGCGAGTGCTTGGTGAAGTCTTGGAAACGAGCCTCAAACTCCGTCTTGAGATGACGGATGGTGGATGCTGTCACACCTCATCCGCCCCAGCCTTGACTGCTGGTATGGTTTGGCTTATGAGGGTGGTAGTTGTGCCGTGCTTGTATCTATACAAATCACACATAAACCTTCTTTTCTTTTAGGGTTTTATTCCCCGTCCCTTTGAGGTTTTCTTCTTTAACAACAGAAATAAATAGCCTAACTTGGCTTATAACACAAAGTAACTGGATAACACAAATAGCTTTCTTCAGCATATAACGTCAAACAAAAGAAAAGAACAAACAGCCTACTTTGTCTGTTTGGCCAGAGAGAGAGAGAGTTTGTAGCCTTTGCTACCTGCACATGGAATTAAGGTTACACAAACCCTTACCTTAAGGAGTATTCAGGTTCTTTTGTAGTAAGAGAACATTCCATTAATTCTGTATCTTCTAATGTACCAGAATCTTCATATTCCATCAATTCTGGTCCGGAGGAATCTGCATTGCCCACTTCTAATGTGGAATAAAAGTATGGCAGATTTGCCTCGTTAGTTAGGAAGTTCCTCTTCCTCGGAGTAGCACTGCTTCCCTGGGGAAGGTCACCAAACTCTGTATGCTGTTTTCTAGAACCCTGCCCCCGCTGGTGCTTCAGTGGATAGCTCAGGTCTCTGTTTAGCTTGCTAGCTGAGTAATTGTGATACGCTCCCTGCTGGGTCTGCCTCAGCTCTCCCGGCTCAGCTGTACCCGATTGCAAACTGTGTAACGGCGTTTCTCTTGGAGCTAAGAGTTCACTGTAATAAGGGATTTCTTCTGCTTCTCTCGGTAGGTGAAACTCCCTTCTTTTAATACTTTTATAAACAGGAGAAAACTTGCTATCAGCTTCTGAATGTCTAGGCTTTGTAAGGGTATTTTTCTGCCTCCAAGACTCTTCTCTTTTAGAGGGCAGATATCCCTTATATCCCTTCTTTTCCCCTGTATCTGCTGTTGCAGCTTTCTTATATTTCACTTGCCTTCTCTCAGAACCACACAGGTCTCTGGACTCTTTCCACAATTCTTCTCTCCAGGATTGCCTACTCGGCTCCTCTCTCCAAGATTGCCTGTAAGAACGCCTCTCTCTCCAAGGTTGTCTCTCTCTCCAAGCTTGCCTCTCTCTCCAAGCTTGCTTCCCACTCGAAGGTAGCCTCTCTCTCCAAGGTAGTCTCTCACTCCAAGGTAGCCTCTCTCTCCAAGGTTGCCTCTCTCTCCAAGCTTGCCTACCACTGAATGTTTGGTAGTCCGTTTTATCTATGTATTTTCTGACTCCACCTTTCTTCAGCTGCGCTTCATTAGGTGAAGCAGAGTCCCGTGCCTTACTCCCGGGGTGTGTCTCTCCAGGCTCTGGGCACGTGTGCTTTCGTTGTCCCTGGCAACTGTCAAGCATTCCTTCATTCATCCTGTCACTTTTTCCTTGATCATTCATACTGCTCAGCATTCTCTCATGCTGCCCTAGGTCCACCCTATGACAATGCGTAACGGTGAACATCAGCCGAAGGCGTCAGTGCGGCGAGCTGCGCAAAGTGTGCAAAGTTGCGTGCTTGCAGCTGCTTTTCCCACAGCATTAGCTTCACTTGAAAGGCCTTGACCTTGGCGACCATGTCTGAGACGAGGAGCTCTTTGCCTTGCAGTTGGGTGTTGAGCTGATTCATGTGAGCTGTCAGGTTGACAAGGAACGCTAAAAGAGAACAGGAATTCTATCGATAGCTGCAAAAACAGAATCAAAGTTTAAGCCTTATTGCTGATTGGTCCTCTAATTTGCACGCTGCTCTTGGGAAACCGGTCACGTGCCGTTGAACCCGCCGAGCATGCCGCGGGCCACAGATACAATGGCGGGAATCCTTGGCGGGCCGCACATAATGTTAACCGGGGTAGAGCCTCGCGGGCCGCACGAAGGGACCTCGTGGGCCGCATGCGGCCCGCGGACCGCAGGTTGGTGAGCCCTGGTCTAGCATGATGTGATGTGCTATTGAGTCAAATGCAGCACTGATATCAAGGAAGATAAACACAAAACCCTGTTGAGGCTTATCTAAGCCGATGATGAGTCTGTTGAAGAGGTCCGTTAACAATGTTTCAGTGCCATGGTGAGGGCAGAAGCTAGGTTGTTGTAGGTCCAGTGGAGCGTGCAAGTCAACATGGTCTTGAAGCTGCCGTTGTATAACTTTTTATATTATTTTGGCCAAAAACAGGATGCTGGCAATAGGTTGGTATGAACTGGGGCTTGTTGCATCTAGTGAGACCTTTTTTAGGATGGGGTGTATTGAGACTTGCTTGAGTGCTGGAGGTAGGTATCCTTGCTTGAGGGACGTGTGTACTATCTTTAGGATGGTCTGAGCAAACTGACTGTGCAAGTTTTTTAGCCATGTTACAGGGCATGGATCCAGAGGTGATGTTGTGGTATTTATATTGTTGCTGATATCCAGTAATTCTCTTTTGGTTATTAGTTTGAATTTGTTCCATGGGTGACTTTTTGCTGTGCCGTTCTGTTGCTGCGGTTGTACATAGTGTTGTAACATAGATGTGCTCTGTTTGTTGTAGAGGAAGTCAGCCATAACTTGTGGATCAACTTGCATTTTGTTGTATGCTGTGTCAGTTGAGTTGGGTTCATTGGTCATTTGGGACACAATCAAGAATAATTCTCTAGGGTGGTTGCGTGATTTTATAAGTAAGCTTGTGATGTAATCCTTTTGAGCTTTGTTGCATAGGTTATTATATCTTTTATGGTTGTTAAGAAGTTGTGTCTTGATATTATGGTCTTTGACCTTTTCCATTTTCTTTCAGTACAAAAAAAGGAGGTGATAGTGCCTCTATATGTCTTTGGTGAGACCTCATTTGGAATATTGTGTGCAATTCTGGAGACCACACTTTCAACAGGATATAAGTAGGATGGAGTCAGTACAGAGGGTGGCTACAAAAATGGTCAATAGTCTTCGTTATAAACCATATGGGGACAGACTTAAAGATCTCAATATGTATACATTAGAGGAAAGATGGGATAGAGGAGACATGATAGAGAGGTTTAAATACCTCTGTGGCATAAATGCACAGGAGGAAAGCCTCTTTCGATTGAAAGCAAGTTCTGCAACAAAGGGACATAGGATGAGACTGAAAGGGGATATATTCAGGAGTAATCTACGGAAATATTTCTTTACAGAAAGCGTGTAGATGCGTGGAATAGTCTCCCAGTGTAGATAGTAGAGATGAGGACAGTATCTGAATTCAAGAAAGCATAGATTTGGGTTCCTTGAATATTGCGGCCCCATATAATAACATAGTAACATAGTAAATGATGGCAGATAAAGACCAGCATGGTCCATCTAGTCTGCCCAGCAAAATGGCAAGAGCAGGTGCACCTGTTGCTCCATGCAGGCCACCTCTCCCCATGTCTTTGTTTAGGGGTGAACCCACCACTCCATGTAGGACACCCCTATTTGTTGAGACATTAGATAGTTCAGAAGTAAGATGGTACCATTTATTTTGTTTTTATCCTGTTGCTGTAAAGAGATCCACTGTGTTTGTCCCATGCCGTTTTGAATTCCGCCACCATGTTTGCTCCCACCACTTCCATCGGGAGGGCATTCCAAGCATCCACCACCCTTTCAGTGAAAAAATATTTCCTGACATTGCCTTTCAATTTACCACCTTGCAGCTTCATGTTATGCCCTCTAGTTTTACAGCTTCCCCATCTTTGGAAGAGGTTTGTTTGTTCATCATTTCTCTTTAAGTATTTAAAGGTCTGAATCATATCTCCTCTGTCCCTCCTCTCCTCCAAAGTGCACATATTTAGGTCTTCAAGTCTCTTCTCATAAGGCTTCTGACGCAGGCTCCAAATCATTTTGGTCGCCTTCCTCTGAACAGTTTTTAGTCTTTTTACATCTTTTGCAAGATATGGTCTCCAAAACTGAACACGGTATTCCAAGTGAGGCCTCACCAGTGACTTGTACAGTGGCATAAGTACCTCTTCCTTTCTGCTGGTAATCCCTCTTTGTATGCAGCCCAACATCCTTTGTATGCAGCCCAACATCCTGGCTTTTGCCACCGCCTTGTCATACTGTTTTGCCACCTTGAGATCATCAGAGATAATCACACCAAGGTCTTTCTCCTGAACCGTGCACACCAACCTCTCGCCCCCTCTCGCGTACATTTCCCTTGGATTTCTGCTACCCAAGTGCATAACACTGCACTTTTTCACATTAAATCATAGTTGCCAAGCATTAGACCATTCTTCCAGCTTTTGTAGATCTTTCCTCATGTTAACAACTCCCTCGGGGGAGTCCACTCTGTTGCAAATTTTTGTGTCATCTGCAAAAAGACAGACTTTTCCATTCAGTCCTTCAGCAATATCACTCACAAATACATTGAACAGTGCCGGGCCCAGGACCAAACCCTGGGGCACCCCGCTAATCACCTTCCTTTCATCTGAGTGAGCTCCATGTACCATCATCTTCTGTTGTCTGTCAGTCAACCAATTTCTAATCCAGTTTACCATCTTGGGACCCATCCCCAAGCTACTAAGTTTATTGACAAGCCTCCTATGAGGGACAGTATCAAAAGCATTGCTGAAATCCAGTAGATGACATTCATTGCATGCCCCGATCTAGTTCCTTGGTCACCCAGTCAAAGAACTCAATCAGATTTGTTTGGCAAGACCGTCCTTCGGTAAAACCATGTTGACTCGGATCTTGCAACCTGTTGGTTTTGAGAAAGTTCACTATTCGCTCTTTCAGGAGCGCCTCCATTACTTTTCCTGCCACCGAGGTAAGGCTCACGGGCTTGTAGGTTGACACTTCTTTCCTGTCACCACTTTTGTGTAGAGGTACGACATCCGCCATTCTCCAGTCCTGAGGAACCTCTCCTGTTTCCAAGGATCTGTTGAAGACATCCTTTAACGGTCCTGCAAGAACCTCTCTAAGCTCTTTCAGTATCCTGGGATGTATCCCATCCGGTCCCATGGCTTTGTCCACTTTCAGTTTAACAAGTTGTTCTAACACCTCATCTTCTGTGAATGGTGTGGTATCTACTTCATTCCCATTTTTATATTTGGGAGTCACAGCTGGTCCATCTCCAGGATTTTCTTTAGTAAAAACAGAGCAGAAGTATTTGTTTAGCAATTTCGTTTTTTCAATGTCACTTTCCACGAGTCCTTTCTCAGCACTTCTGAGTCCTGCAATTCCAACTCTGATGTTCTTCCTTTCCCGAATATACCTGAAGAAAGTTTTGTCACCACCCTTAACATCTTTAGCCATCTTTTCCTCTGCCTTTGATTTTGCTATCCTTATTTCTCTTTTAGACTCTTTGAGCTTGATCCTGTATTCATTTCTGTGTTCTTCTGTTTGAAAGCTTTTGAATTTTGCGAAAGCTGTGTTTTTTGCCTTTATTTGAGCAGCCACTTGTTTGGAAAACCAAATAGGTTTCCTTCTCCGCTTGTTTTTATTTACTTTTCTTACATATTTATCTGTTGCCCCTTTTATTGCCACCTTTAGTTTAGCCCATTGCAATTCCACTTCCCTTATCTCCTTCCATCCCATCATTTCCTCCTTTAAGTACTCGGCCATTTTATTGAAGTCAGTGTTTTTGAAGTTTAGGACTTTGAGATTGCTATGATTGGCCTGTACCATGGCTTTTATCTCAAACCACACTGTGTGATGATCGCTGTTGCTCACAAGGGCACTCACGCAGACATTCGACACGCTATCACTGTTGGTGAGCACTAAATCCACTGTTGAGCTTTCCCTGGTTGGTTCCATCACCATTTGTCTAAATAATGTATCTTGGAGAGCATCCACAATTTTTTTACTTCTTTCCAGATGTGCAGAAGGAGTAATCCAATCCACATCAGGTAGATTAAAGTCACCCAATATGATCGCTTCCCCCTTTGTTGCTATCTTGGCAATATCTATAATCAATTCGTTATCTCTCTCTTCAATTTGAGTTGGAGGTCTGTAGACTACAGCAAAAGGGATGACAGTGCCATCTCCTCTTTCCAACGCAATCCAGAGCGCTTCTTCTTTTCCCCATGTCCCCTGCATTTCAGTAGCTTTAATATTGCTTTTGACATACAAGGCTACTGCCCCTCCTTTTCCATTTTCTCTGTCTCTTCTGAATAGATTATAGCCTGCTATGGCTATATCCCAATCATGCGATTTATTAAACCATGTTTCTGTAATGGCCACAATGTCCAAATCCGTTTCCACCATTAGGACTTCCAGGTCCGGAATTTTGTTGGCTAAGCTTCGAGCATTTGTGCTCATTGCTTTCCAGCATTTACCTGGCTTGTGTGCATTTTGCATTGATTTTGTTCTGCCCACTTCTTCCCACTTGTTTTTGATGTGTGGTTTAAAATTGTGGCTGTTTTTGATGTTGTTCTGCTTTTACAGGGGGTGGCATGCAGATCTTGACCTTCCACATCCGTCACCCCCTTTTCCTAGTTTAAATGCATATCCACATACTGCCTGAATTTTTCACTTAGGATTCTTTTCCCTGCGACAGAGATATGTAGTCCATCAGCACAGTATAGTCTCTTGTTGGTCCATCTGTTGCCCCAGTCGCCAATAAATCTGAATCCTTCTTGTTTGCACCAGGTCTGGAGCCATGTATTAAAGCTGTTAATGCAATGCAGCCTTTTTGTCCCCTTACCAAGAACAGGTAGAACTTCTGAGAATGCAACAGTGTTAACAATGGGCTTGAGTTTCTCTCCCAGAGATTGGAAGTCCTTTTGGACTGTAGAGGCACTGTTTCTAGCCAGGTCATTTGTGCCCAAGTGGATAACAACATCAAGTTTGGAGTGTTCACTTTTTGCGCTAAGTACTTCAACAACTTGGTTTGTATTCCTGCTGGCTGAAGAGCCTGGTAGGCACATGACTATCTTCTCTCCTTTGAACTGTGTTCCCAAGTTAGTGCCTCTGATGATGGAATCTCCAAGTAGTAGTAGTTTTCAGTTTGGTGAGGTTTTCTTCATATTTGGTGCTTTAGCAGGAGATTGGGCATTGTCTGACTCATTTAAGAGCCCTTCAGTTTCTTTGGATTGGGCATCCTCATTAGCCAAGGCAGAGAAGGCATTGTGCAAGGATATCTCTTGATGTATAGGATGTCTCTGCGTTTCAGGTTGCAGTCTACCAGAACCCACTGTGATCCATTTGTTCCTGGGGTGTTTGATTCTTTGTGGGAGCGGTGGTGGACTTTGTTCAGTTTGTATCCTAGAAGAGGTGCACTTCATTGCAGCCAGTTCCTCCCTCAGTAGAGTCACTTCTTTATGCATGGCAGCTAGGTCTTTCCTTAGTAGAGTCAGTTCTTCATGCATGGCAGCTGACTTGAGGCACATAGGACAAGCTCTTAGGCTCCAAATGATTCGTCCTGGAATGAAAGTACCGTAGTTATTGCACTGAATACACGACAGGTTGATTAAGCAGTCCCAGAAGAGGAAGAAGAAGAAGAAGAAAAGATGAAGAAGGTGTGGGCTTTAACCCAAGTTAGGAAGGATAGATGGCACGTATGCGACCACTATATAGGCAATGTAGCCTCTGGGTTGGGTGGGGTGAGGGGTAGGGTGGGCGGGAACTTAAGTGCCTCTGGCCAGTAGGCTGTTCCTGAACTGTGGGCACACACAATGGAGTAGGTAAGGGAACCCACCAATAAGGACAAATAGATAAATAAATATGTGGAGACAAACAGACAGACAGATAGAACTCACAGTTAAGCAGCAAATTCAGCTTACTGCATCATCTGTTTCCATGAGCTGATAAATGTGTCTAAGTCATGTATGTCAGAGTTTAATAGTGGAGAGGCCTTATCTAGGAAGTATTCTGAATTGAAAGCCTTGAAACAACGTTTATGTTGAGGTTGTATCGGGATATTTGGCTGGCTAGTATTGACTGGAATAACAAGGGATATCATGGCATGGTCTGACCATGAAATTGGGTCGATTTGTAAGATGAGATCTGCTTTGTGTTATGTATTGGGTATGAATATAAGGTCAAGAAGAAATCCTTTGTAGTGGGTTGGAGCATAAATTATCTGTCTTAGTCATAAAGATTTCATTGCATTTAGGAACGCACAGGCATGTTTTGCTGCGGCAGTGGATAGGTTCAGGTCCCCCATGAGTATAAAGAGTTTTTTTGTAACTGAGTGAGTACACACTTCATCTAGAATAGCTGATAGATCTTCAGTGTTATGGTGGGTTTGCTGTATGTCAGGCATAATGTGTGCTCAGCGTTGGAGATGGTTAAGTAGTCTATTATTTGTAGTAATTGAGAGCTGATCAAGGAGAAATTCAAATGTTTTTTGGCAAGAATTAGTACTCCTCCGCCTCTTTTTGTGAACTGGGGCAGTTGAACAGAGTGTATTGTGAAGTAGTCAGCTTAGTCTTGAAGGGGAAGATGTCAAGAAGATTCCGATTTGCTGATTTTCTGGGCCTTGCTGTCGATGTTCTTGAAATTAGGTCATCAAGACAGGGAGCAGATAGTTTATGAAAGATTTTATAGATGGTGGTTACGGTCTTGTGTTTAATGCTTTGGACAATTGGTAGCTAGTGCAATTTCCTGAGAGTTGCGGTTATGTGTTGATGAACTGATTTACCTGATAGGATTCTAGTGGTAGTGTTCTGCACTAGTTGGTGGGTATAATGCCTGTTCGGCAGTCCTTGATATAGTATATTGCCATAATTGAGATGAGGCATGATGATGGTCTCGAAAACAGATCTGTAATCGTCTTGGAGAACAGGGCATATATTTCTGAGGACTAAGTTTCAGGTATGTTGTATTGGCTGCTTTCTTGATGTGCGAAAGCATGTGAAGGCTGCTATCGAGGGTTATGTCAAGGTATTTGACTTCCCTTTTTATGCTAATTTCAGCATGTTTGAGTATGATTTTCTCTGGTGGATTGAAAGCTGGGTCTCTGAAGATTAGCAGTGCTTCTGTCTTCTTTTTATTCACCGCTAGATTTAGTTCTGTGAGAAGGTCTGTGACAGCTGTGAAGACGTCTGAAATGACTGAGAAGTCCGGGGTGAGCGTGTTGAAGGGTGTGTAGAACATGAAGTCATTTGCATATGTGTACCTTATTTCTCATTTCATGATATTCTTTGGAATGTATTTTCTAAACGTATTAAAAAAATAAGACCATCTAGAGATAATTACATTAAGGCACATTTTAGCATGTGGAGATTGGAATTGAGATGTTGAGATCGGGACATACTCGGTTCTGATGGTATTTCAGCAACGGCTCTATTAAATATGGAGCAGTTTCTAGAATACATAGGAGGAAGTGCAGGAATGACATCCATGTGCAGTGGAAAGCATCATTTTTCAATTTTACACGTGGTAACAATCAACAGAGGGAACCCGGCAATTTAGCATGCTAGTGCTGCTTTTTTAAAAATTCAGATGTGTAAGTGTTAACACTTACATATGCATTTGAGCCATTGTTCAAACGTAAATATGTAGGTGCTGCTACTTTACAGAGGGCACTATATTCAACTCATTTCAACATGGAGGGGGAAATAAACTGGGGATAAGGAGGATTACACGCTTAATTCCTTCTGTAAAGGACAGGCTGGGTCAGAGAAAAGGTGTAAATTTTGTCTTGGAGATTTTTGGGCTTACACATGCATTCTCTATGAAAAAGGGATTACAGTGAAGACTTTTGATATTCTCAAACCACATCCCTGACATGGCCTTTCAAACATACCACATACCAAGGACATCCATATGTAAACTGGACCATTGCTAAATTATACACATGAAAGTAAAAAAAGGCTTCTAAAATAAACCCCATAGAGCCCAATACCAAAAGGAGCATGTTCGGGCCATCAGGATGGGCCAGAATGTACCCGATTCTGCACCACGGGAGCAAAATGCTCCCGCAGTTGCAGGATCAGGCACTGAGATGACTCGACATGCCCCTGCATCAGCCACGGGAGATGTCCAGGAAGAAGCATGGCCAGGCCTCCCTCTGCTACCGCTAGTGTGCTAGTGCCATGCTGACCCATTGCCATGGCACCAGGATGCCCAGCAGGAGCGCCAAAGGCCCAACTCCCCACCAGACCATTTTTCCCACCGCTGAACCCTTGGTGGGGTCTGCCAGGGTCGGAATCGGACAGCGGGGCCTCACCTTGCACAGCTCTAGTGCATCCGGAGGGCTGCTGGACTGGATTGCATGGGTACCTTGTGCTTATTCCACCTCTGAGGTGGAATAAGCTGGGCATCTTCCTGGTGACACCGGATGTACAGGGCCGTGACCTGAATCGGCCCTATAGGTCTGAGTGCCTGGCCTGCCCCGCTCACCCCCATCCAGATCTCCCTCAGTGCGGCTGTGTGTGTGTGGGGAGATTGTGTTGTAGTATGCGGGCCAGATGGATAGCAGGGCTACATGTCCCACTGGGATGTACAGCCTCGCTATTCGTGTCTCAGGATCGGGCCCATAGTGTACACATTTACAGCCTATGTTCCACTCCTAGCCTACCCAATCCTTGCCCCATCCCCTTGTAAGCAGTTAGCATGGAACTTTTACTATGCTGCCCTACACTGTCAGTGCAGCATGCATAGTGCACAGTAGGCCCCACACTGTTAACATAGGCCCAGATGCAGAGACACAAATAGCGGGGTTGGACATCCAACCCTGCTATTAACTGGGACTGTATGCTGGCTAAAGTGCTTCCTGCACACACAGAGCCACTGTGTGGGGAGCACCGGATGGGGGCTTGAGGGGATGGGCCAGAGGCAGGGAGTGGATGGAGTGGGGGCAGGCTGAAGCACCCGGATGTACAGGGCCGATTCAGGTCACGCCCCTGTAAATCTGGTGGGTGTGAGATAGATGGGAAACTTATTCCACCTCAGAGGTGAAATAAGTCCCACTGATTGCAGGAATCAGGCCAGGCAGCCCCTCCAGACAGACGGGGAAGATGTGGGAGTGTCCCTGCCGCTCGATCCCATCCCTGGCTGCCTGCACAGAGGTTTGGGTGGTGGGGAATGGAGGGTCTCCTCCTTTGTGGCAGTGCACTCCTGCTGGGCATCCTGGTGCCATGGTGCCAGCACACCAGCAGGATCATAGGGCGGGCTGGATGGGGAGATTGGTGTATGTCTCGCGCTGTTGAATAGGGGCAATGCCAGGCCATCTAAGTGCCCGATTCTGAACCAAAGGACCGTCTGGCTCCCCCGGTTGCAGAATCGGGTCCAATTTGGGTCCATCCATTTTTTTCACAACCTGATGGCTTGGACGTGCCCCTGCTGGGATCGGGCTCCACATTTATTAAACATAACCCTAATTCACATGGTAGTGCATGTCACAAAATGGGGCAGGAAACTGGCAGGTTGTGGGAAGGGAAAGGGCATGGACTATGTCTTGCTATTAGTGCATGGAAATTTCATTAATTGCAAAGAGTGCTAATACAATCGCTGCCCAGTGCATATTCAATAGGAGGTGCTAAGTCCATCGAAGCTACCCATCAAAACACTTAACATGTGGTAAAGGCAGAAGCTATCTCCAGGAACAAGCAGGAATGTGGTCTTCACATATGGGTATCGTCGGTACCGACGGAGCCTGCGTGGGAACGCTCCCCAGCGTCCAATTAGAAGGCTTTTGGGAGCATCCCACAGTGCCTGCATGCTGCCTTCCCACCTTTCCCAACAGCCTCTCTCCAGTTCTTCTTTTTCCGCGGAGCCAGCAGGTCGTTGTTCTTGTCACCGCAGAAAATTTTCCTTATTGCCCTTCTTTTTTGTGGTCACATCTGCCTTCTTCGACGCTATACCGGTACCGCCGGTTCTTCTTTCTTTTCTTTAAAAAAAAAAAATACTTAGTACTTTTTTTTTCCCATTTTTTCCAGGTGCACGCGCCATTTTGGGCCTTAGGTTTTAAAAAGTGCACCAAGTGTGTCAGTACCATCTCCGTCACCGACAACCAAGAGTGGTGTCTCAAATGTTTAGGTCCTGACCACTCCATCACGGAATGTATGGCCTGTGTCATGATGTCCAAGAGAGGTCGACAGAACCGAGCTGCCAAGCTCAGTACCCTGTTTCCCTCTGATGCAGCCTCGGTGGCATTGACGTCTTCCAGGGCTTCATCTTCCTCCCGTGGATCTCAGGTTAACTAAACATAAGTCTAACCGGTCCTCAAAGGGTAGATCTCCTTCTAAGCATCGAGATGCCTCTGGCGTTGCCCTTGAGGATTCTGCACCGGCAAAATTGCCCCGGCAGGAGGCTTTGGCTTCCAAAGCATTATCGGGGCTCCAGGGCATTCTCGAGGCCTCAACCTCGGCAGAACTACTGGTGCAATGCTCTGGGGTACCGGCTCTTTTCTCCGGTACCGACATCCAGGCATCGTCAGCGTCGATAGACCAGAAGTTCCTGGCTATTGAACGCAGTCTGGAGGCTCTCCTTGCGGCATCAACACCCTCGGAACTGCGTCAGACAGTTCAACCGACTCCGGCACCGGTATCGGTACCGGTACCGACGGCATCGGCATCGGTGTCCGCATTGCTGGCACCCAGTCATCCGATGCCTTCCGGTACCGATACACTGGTACCGATCCCCCCGGTACCGACTTCAGTCGGTATGGGTATCGGGCTCTTCAAGAGCATCCGGACAGAAGGTACTTCGAATCCTCAGAGGAATCTGAGGATTCTGACAGTTCTGTCGATGCGGGAATACTTCTCCCAGAGGAGCCTTCCTCCCCTAAATGCAGGATGTCTCCTCAAGAGGACATTTCCTTTCAGGATTTCATCAGAGAGGTGGCTCGAGGTCTGTCCATTACTGTGGCTCCTGAGACAGAGCCCA
The DNA here is from genome assembly GCA_033557465.1 of Ichthyophis bannanicus. NCBI lineage: Eukaryota > Metazoa > Chordata > Amphibia > Gymnophiona > Ichthyophiidae > Ichthyophis > Ichthyophis bannanicus. The sequence goes on along the minus strand of CM066036.1, from coordinate 172,259,493 downwards.
GAGCAAAGGAGTTGGAGATTTTACAATATCCCAAAGCTCCTAAAGAGGCAGCTACCTTGCCCATCCATGAGATCTTGCATGATCTCATGCTAAGAATGTGGGAGATGCCTCTTGCCACCTCTCCTCGCTCTCGAAGACTGGATACTATGTATCGAGTCCCTCCTTGTCCTGGTTTCCAGAAAACTCAGCTTCCTTACCACTCTATTGTAGTGGAATCAGCTATGAGAAGGATCAGGAATGCAAAGAGGCATGCCTCTAATCCTCCAGGACGTGAGTGCAGAACTTTGGATGCTTTTGGACGTCGTACCTTCCAAGCTTCCATGCTTTCTGCCAGGATCAGTTCCTATATTTTATATATGGGAATGTTCCTGAAGGAAGTTACAGGAGATTTAGAGGTTTTGAGCCCTCTTCTTCCTGAGGATAGAAGGCAGGACTTTCTCACATTGATCAAGCATGCCCAGAATGTTTCTAAATTTGTCAACCGTGCAGCTTTTGACTGTTTTGAGTGCATAAGCAGAACCTCTGCCATTGCCATAGGTGCATGTAGAATTGCCTGGCTCCAGGCATCTGATTTGGAGCTGTGGGTACAAGACAAACTGGACAATATTCCTTGTACTGGTGAGAACCTGTTTGGCAAAGATTGGCAAGAAAAGGCCAATGAGTTGGATGCTGACAACTCCACCTTGGATAGACTATCCAAGGCCACAGCTGATCCTGCAAGAAAGAAATCTTTCAAAAAATCATTCTTTTCCAAAAAGAAAAGGTTTTATCCTGCTTATTCCCAGCAGGGATGTTCTGTAGGTCAGCCTGTCCGGAAAGGTCAGCAACCACCCAAATAAAGAAAAGCAAAGACTGCTAAGCCTCAACTGTCCCAGCAGTCTCAGCCTCCACAAGGCCTTTGACTTTCAGCTAGAGAACTTAGCCTTCCACCATTCCAGGAAGGTTGTGTCACTTTGCCCCCAGATGGGGGCAGATAACAGCAGAGCATTGGACACTCTCCATCATAAAAAAGGGGTACAAGCTTCATTCTTTGAGCATGCCCCTCCCACAATGATAAGGCAGTTCAATTCTCAGACCTCTCTCATCAACCTGTTAGATCAGGAGGTTACTATGCTTCTTGCCCAAGGGGCAATAGAAGAAGTACCCATCCATCAACAGGGTACAGGGTTTTACTCCCCCTATTTCCTTATCCCAAAGAAAACAGGGGGATACAGACCTATTTTGGACCTCAGAGAATTGAACAAATTCCTGTTCAAAGAGAAATTCAAGATGATTTCTCTAGGGACTCTGCTGCCATACCTTCAGAGTCAGGATTGGCTTTGTTCTATAGATCTCAAGGATGCGTACATCCATGTTCTCATCCATCCAACTCACAGAAAGTTCCTTCGGTTCCTTTTTCAAGGAAAGCACTACCAATACAGGGTGCTTCCTTTTGGCCTGGCCTCAGCACCAAGAGTGTTCACGAAATGCATGGCTGTGGTAGCAGCATTTCTCCGCACTCTAGGAATATTCGTCTTCCCCTACTTAGACGACTGGCTCATTCGAGCCCCAACAGAGTCAGAGGCCAGGACTTCTCTATCCTGCACAATGAGTATCCTTCAGTATTTGGGTCTGGTCATAAACATCCCAAAATCCAGTCTAACTCCCACTCAATCTCTGGAGTTCATAGGAGCAGTGCTGGATACCAGAAAGGCAAGGACCTATCTCCCCCAGGCCCATTGCCTTCGCATGGTGCAGTTAGCTTCTCAAGCAGTGCTAAAGCCTCATCTCACTGCCCGAGAAATGCTACAACTACTAGGCCACATGGCATCTACCATGCATGTGGTTCCCTATGCTTGCCTCCATATGAGAGCAGCCCAGTGGACTTTATCCACCCAATGGACCCAGGCATCAGGATGCTTGTCAGACAAAATAGCAAAAAGAAGTCGCCTTTGTTTGTCCCTCCAGTGGTGGAAGTCCACTAAATACCTGTTGCTGGGGTCCCCATTTCAACAACCCTTACCCCAGGCAACTCTCACAACAGATGCTTCTCTGATGGGTCGGGGAGCTCATCTGCAAGACCTCTCCACCCAAGGCACCTGGACTCCACAGGAGACTCATCTACATATCAATTTCTTGGAGCTCAGAGCTATCTTCCTTGCTCTTTGAGTGTTCCACTCCCTGCTCAGCTACAAGACAGTCCTCATTCATACGGACAATCAAGTAGCCATGTTCTACGTGAAAAAGCAGGGTGGAACAGGCTCTCTGTCGCTTTGCAACAAAGCTTTGTGACTATGGGCCCTCGCCAGAGAGCATCAGATTCATCTCCTGGCAGTGTATCTCCCAGGCATACAAAACTCTTGGGCAGACAGACTCAGTCAAGTTCTACTTCCACACGAGTGGTCTCTGCATGCAGACCAGGTGGCCAAGATTTTTCAAATTTGGGGAACCCCGGACATAGACCTCTTTGCAAGTCTGTGAAATGCCAAACTTCCCCGGTTCTGTTCCAGAATTCCGGCTCAGGGGGCTCAGGCCAGGGATGCTTTCCTCCTTTATTGGGTTCAAGACTTCCTGTATGCCTTTCCACCCATTCCCCTAATTCCCAAGACCCTGTTCAAGCTTCAGAGAGACAGAGGCCATATGATTCTCATAGCTCCACATTGGCCATGGCAAGTGTGGTATCCTCTGCTTCTACATCTCTCTCAAGCTCCCTCCCTGGAGTTAGGGTCTGCTCCAGATCTCCTATCTCAGGAGGACGGAATGTTATGGCATCCCAATCCCCAATCTCTGCATCTCAGGGCTTGGTTGCTGAAGGCCTAGATCTCCATGATCTTAACCTCCCTCAGCAAGTAAAGGATATCCTTTGTGCTTCCAGGAAGCCTTCCACAAGACGCTCTTATGCTTTCAAGTGGAAAAGGTTTACCATATGGTGTTCGCAGAAGTGTCTTAACCCCCTTGCAGTACCTCTGGAATCATTACTGGAGTATCTCCTTCATTTATCCAATGCAGGACTTAAGACTAATTCAGTGAGGGTCCATTTGAGTGTGATTGCAGCTTCCTTTAAGCCCCTAAATGGACAACTTATTTCCTCCCATCCTCTTATAGCAAGATTTATGAGAGGCCTTCTGCTAACTAAGCCTCCCATTAAGCCACCACCTGTGGCATGGGATTTAAACTTGGTTCTTGTTCAGCTTATGAAGCCACCTTTCAAACCCTTAGCTACTACCTCCTTGAAATTCCTTTCTTAGAAGGTTATTTTTCTCATTGCAATCACATCAGCATGTCGCATCAGTGAGTTGCAAGCACTAATAGCTGATCCACCTTATACAAGGTTCCATCATGACAAGGTAGTCCTTAGGACTCATCCACACTTTATGCCAAAGGTAGTCTCGCCTTTTCATCTAAACCAAGCGGTCTACCTACCTGTGTTCTTTCCAAGGCCTCATGCATCAAATGCAGAAAGGAATCTTCATACCTTGGACTGTAAAAGAGCTTTAGCCTTTTACTTACAAAGAACACAGCAACATAGAAAGTCCCCTCAACTTTTTGTTGCTTTTGATCCTTCTTATTTGGGACTTCCAGTCTCCAAGAGAACACTATCTAACTGGATTGCTCAGTGTATTTCTTTTGCCTATCAGAGTAAGAATCTTCCTCTGGAGGGCCATGTCATAGCTCACAAGGTGAGAGCCATGGCAGCTTCAATGGCTCATTTGCACTCTGTGTCTATCGACGACATCTGTTGAGCAGCCACCTGGGCCTCGGTTCATACCTTCACAGCCCATTACTGCTTGGACAAGGACTCCCGCCGGGATGCCTTGTTTGATCAGGCTGTTCTTCAACACCTGTTCCATATCTAATCAACTCCTACCCGCTATCCCTGGGTGGATGCCAGAGATCCATGAGGGGGAAGTTTAAGCCCTGCTTCAGGGGCACACAACCTCTGGGGTCTCTCCCTGGTATCTAAAGCTAGGGAGTCCCCATATATGAAGACTACATTCCTGCTTGTTCCTGGAGATAGCATAGTTACTCACCTGTAACAGGTAATCTCCGGGAACAGCAGGAATTTAGTCTTCACAACCCACCCACCTCCCCTAGGAGTTGTATCTCTCTATCTCTTTCTCTTTCTCTTTCCCTCTCTCTCTCTCTTTGTCTCAGCTTTAAAACTCAACTGGAGAGAGGCAGTTGGGAAAGGCAGGAAGGCAGCACGCAGGCGCTGTGGGATGCTCCCAAAAGCTTTCTAATTGGACGCTGGGAAGCGTTCCCGCGCAGACTCCATCGGTACCGACGATACCCATATATGAAGACTAAATTCCTGCTGTTCCTGGAGATCACCTGTTACAGGTGAGTAACTATGCTTTACAGTTACTGAACAGTAACTGCAAAACTTGATCTCAGTTAATAAGAGGGTCCCATTCACTTCTGCCAAAGTAAATCAGTTATTTTTGGGTGTATGGTTTTTGAAAATAGCCATCTTGAAGAAAAGTTTTGTTCTTTCTTAATGCATTTGTTTTATATACAATCTTTTGTGCACTTTTTAAAATTCTTGAGTTAACTTGTACCACTCTGAGTGAGTTGAGTCCTGGACTGTGCTTTGTAAAAGTGTCTTCCAATAATGAAACCTAGAAATATTATTAATGTATATAAACTTTAAATACACTGCTTTCCTTATACATATGGAAAAGTTTTACCAACATAAATGTCTGAAGATAAATTTAAAGATATCAAAATTGATTAATTTAATATAATTTAATATCAATGCTTATATTCAGCTTTTTCAATCAAAGATAATATACAGTGGCATACAATGAAATAACACATAAAAATCATTCATTAACAAATACAAACTAATAGAAACTAAAATAATAAAATAGAATATAAAGGAAATAAAAAATGCAATAAATTCCCACCACCAGCATTTAATGCTTTAGTATTACTACCTACACTCGTACCACTTTATCTTTCAAGTGTTTAAATACATAATCAAAATTAATGGGCTCAGTATTCATCAGTACTTATCTGGGCTGAAGGCGATATTCAGCAGTACTATATGGATAGTGGCAGTAAATATCCTGACAGACCACCTCAGCATTATCCAGGTAGCGTCAGGGCGGTCTGTAGGTGGAGATGGCTTATCCTTATAAGCTACCCAAATAGTGAACTGGATATCATTGCTATCAGTAGCCCTTGAGGCTGTATCTAGATATTCAGCACTGACCACTATCCATATACCAGTGCTGAATGCCCAGAATAATTTTAGCCACTGTGGCCAGCATTTAGAAAAACATGCAAACCTCTATGGCTCAAAATTGATCTCCAAACCCCATCAAAATTATTTATTAATATTGTAATTTATTTTATCTTTTTATAAACTGTCTTCCCAAAACGCTAGGATCACCCCAAAGAGTGCTGGACATACTAACCTTTCCTGTAGGCCCATACCAATAGTTATGTAAAGAAAGGAACTTATGTACCATACCATGCAGGAACATGCTGACGAATGCAACTTAGGTGGCCATGACCCTGGCCAGAGTAAGAAGCCTGTGATGTCACCTCATCCCCGAGTCCTAGTTTCACGGGTAGTATATCTGAATGGAACGGTCTAAAGCAGATTGTTCTTTATGAAAAGTTCACATGGTGGAGTTCTGAAGGGTTTGTTTCTCTTGCAGCCCAGCAGGACAGGGCTGTTTGGAATGAAGCATTCAGTGTGTTCTGTTCAGCTGAAAGCTGTCACCGTGAACAAGTACTTAACGAACAGCAGGAACAAGAATTTGAACTAGGAAACTAGCAAGGGCCTGACAGGAAAGCAATTGTGGCTTGTCTTCATGAAGCAGTACAGTACTCTAGAAGAAGATTATATGTATTCTGATAGAGAGAAAGAGAACATATGTCTTTCTGAAAAATAAAAACTTGTCAAGAAGAAAACAACATGTTGCTCTGGATATCTTCCTATTTAGTTCTATATTTTTGGGAAGCATCGGAGGTGATATCTCTAATTTGATATCATTTTGCTGGCTCTTCTTGCCTGGTAAATAAATTATAATGGCCTGAAACATACATAGGTTTGGAACTATTATGCTAGCTCTCGTATTACAGAAATTATATTCAATACATCCATATACTTTTGTAAAAAAGTAAAGATTCAACATTGAATTCTTGAGCTTTGGAAATATTGATAGCTAGCGATACTGATGTGTGCTAGTGCATTAGTGCACACTAACGCTGTTAATGTGTATTATTAATAACATGCATAAAAAGAGCCCGGTGGTAAATTAACACATCTTAAAGGTTTTAGCAGCGCTAATGTGGTTGTGCACATTAATAATTCTGGCTGTTTAGTCTTCTCTGCAAAACTGGTTGAACACCACTGGATTTCCCAGGACAGAGGCTTATATGAAGACCGAGCTTGACAAAATGAAACCATTTTTCTCCAACAGCTCTTCACCAGTGATATTTGTACATAGAGGCCATAGAATGCTGCTGTTTTTAGTATCACCTATCTAAGGGGCCCTTTTACTAACCACTACTAACTGATTAACGCATATTATAGGATGTGGTTACTTGCCACAGTAATGCTAACAAGCTGGTATGCCAGCTACTGGCTGCCAAAATGCACATTAACTGGCACTTGCATGCTAATTTGGAAAGTAAGTAGGTCTCAAAAAGCCCCACACCATGCTAATAACAGTATCACCACTACTGCTATGGCTGAGCAGATGCAGTGGCGTCAGATTTTTTTTCAATCTGCAGCCGCGGCACAGTGCAGGGTCTCTAATGGAGCGGGGCCATATGCGGGCAACATGCTTAAAGATGTCTAGGGCCAGCCCTGGCTCCCGCGGGCACTGAACACTATTTGCGCTGCATGGCGCATCACCCTTGAACACCGGAGCTCTCCTGTCGTGCTTATCCCACTTACTGGGTAGTGCCGGCCCTGCTTAGCACGCGTTAGTAAATGGGTCTCTGTAGCTCCTTCTTTCTGCTTGACACTTGAATGCAAGTTCACTTTTTGTGATTCTTTGTTAAATCTTATCAGATGGATTTTATAACCTCTTGACTTATTGTGAAACATTATGTCGAGGCCGCGGGGCAGGTGAGACAGTCTCTCTCTTCGAGACCAGCGGCGGGTGCGAGGACTCTGGCTTTCTACCTCGGTCGGCGGGCTGAAGCGGCACGGTTCAGGGTCGGCTGGAATTTTGCGGCAGAATCCTTCGGCCAGTTTGAATTGCTGATCTGGATCCAGCAATAGCGGTAGGGTGCGGGATTTCTGGGCAGTTTGCGGGTTCGCGGTTTAATTTAAAAACAAAAAAAAACAAAGAAGAAACGGGGCAAGCCAGTGGGACGGGAGGGGTTGCAGCGTGGTCTGCGTCGGGGGGGTTTATCGGCGGTGCTTCCGTTCTCCCCTTCTCAGTTTTGGGTGAGCGGAGCCTGGGAGGTGAGAATGCCTCCGCATAAGGGAAGGCAGGCCAGTGTTGGGGGACGGGGCAGGGGAGAGAATGTGGCAGATGGTAGGCGAGGAGGGCGGTCTGTGCCTTCGGGGGGGCAGTCGGAAAGGTCCTCTAGGGGAGCTACTAGAGGCAGGCTTGGACAAAGGGTGGCTCTTGGGGCCAGGGGCAGGGGTGCTATTGGCAGTAGGGGGGCTGGAGTAAGGAGGGGCAAGGAGGCAGCTTCAGCAGCGAGGCAAAGAGGGATGTCTCCTATCAGGGGGCACAGGGGGGGTGGAGACTTGGACCCCGGGCAGCGGGTAGGCGAACCCGGGCCGCTGGGACAAGGGAGGGGTATGGCGGCAGATGGGCTATCCCGTGTGGAGGCGGTTGGTGGGGGGATAGGGGTGGGGTTTTGCAGGGGTGTGCTGGGAATGGGGTGGCGGGGGTTGGGGGGCGCGGTTGGGGTTGACAAGGGCTGGTGGGGTGGGGCTGGGGGCCAGTGCTGTCGGGTTGGGTCGCGCCATGGCATGGGGCACATACTTTTCGTCAGGGCCCCCCGTTACAGATGAGGGTTGACGGGAGTGTGGGAACCCTGGGTGGGTATGCGCCATGGGAACATTGGTGGGGTGGGGGCCAAGGCTCTTCCAGGGCTGAGTGGTTGTCTGCTTCGCAGCCGTGTGGCTCCCCTTTTGTCCCCTCTCCCCCCTCTTCTTCTGTTTTGTCTTCACAGGTTTCTCCATTGGCTCCGGCAGCGGGGCAGATGTCCGGTGTGCAGAGCACGGCAGTGGGAGATGGGTCTGGAGCGGCATCGGGAGGATCCCAGAGGCTTGAGGCCAGCCCAGCGAGCGTGGCGGGAGCGCAGTCATCCGGCTCGGGGATGCGGGATCCTGAGGTGCGGCCAGAGGATATGCAGGCTGGTGTCGGAGGAGCTTTGGGTGAGTTGCCAGTGGGCAATGGGGGTGGTGGTGGGGCGGATCAGTTGGAAGGCCAAGACGGGGGAGGGCGTAAGGCTAAACGAAAGTGCCGGCATTCAAGCCGGCGTCATCGCAGTTCGGAGTCTTCCTCGTCGTCTACCTCTTCCGCTTCGTCATCCTCACTTGCGCCTTCCCGTTCAGGGCAGGGGGTCGACCGGGTGCCAAGTGGGTCCTCTGGAGGGAAGGGCGTGCCTACACTGGTCGCATTCGCGGAGTTATGGGAAGGGGTCCCTCGTCATTTACGGCGTAAGATATGGAAGAGGCGGTACATAGATATATTCAGATTGCTGGAGGGCAGGAGGCGGTCGGGGGAGAGTAGAAAGATGCGAAAAGAGGATGAAAAGGCGGGTCGGGTCAGGAAAGTATCGCGGAATGTTATCAATTGGGTTAGATCTTTTCTAAGGTTAGCGAGCGTCTGGGGTCGTCAGGCTCCGGCGGATTATGAAATGCTTTTGGCGTACGCGGACTCTATTTTGGAAGCTGCACAAACGCATGGCGGTTTTGCTTGGTTGAATTACGACGAGAGGTTTCGGGACAAGATGGAGGAGAGTAAGTCGTTGTCCTGGGGTACGCAGGATATCAATCTGTGGTTAACCCAGATGTCGGTTGGGGCGGGTGTGAGTGGGGAGGGCGGGGGTGCGTTCTGGGGCGGGTAGCGCGGCAGGTTTGGGGCGGCCCTTTCGTGCGAACGGGGGTACTCCGCCGCAGAAAGCGGGGGGAGGGGGTGCAGGGGACATCTGTTGGCGTTTCAATAGGTCCTCGTGCCCCTTCCCTGACTGCAAGTTCCGACACGCGTGCTCGGCCTGTGGGGGTGGGCATTCCACACTTAAATGTTTCAAAAAGGGTGGCGTGCCTCTCCCTACCACGGCCCCCAAGTAATAGTGATGTAATGGGGTTGTCTCCCACTCCAATTTGCCGCGAGGTGATCGGCGAATGGCTGAGAGCTTATCCGCGGAGGCGGGAGGGGGAGGTGCTGGAGCGGGGGTTTTCCGAGGGTTTCATTATTCCGGTGCAAGGTACTATAGTAGGTAGGTCGGCGCGTAACTCTCCCTCGGTGTGGCGCTTGGCGTCGGTGGTTCACGAGAAGTTGGCGGTTGAGCTGCGTTTAGGCAGAGTGGCGGGTCCTTTTGCTGAGCCGCCATTGGAGAATTTGGTGGTTTCCCCATTGGGGGTGGTGCCCAAGAAGGAGACGGGGAAGTTTCGTTTGATACATAACCTTTCTTTTCCGTTGAGGGACTCGGTGAATGATCATATACCAAAGGAGCTGTGCGCGGTTCGTTATGCGTCGTTTGATGAGGCGGTGGGTTTGGTAAAACGTTGTGGCCCGGGGGCTCGGTTGGCAAAGGTGGACATCGAATCGGCTTTTCGGTTGCTGCCCGTCCATCCGTCTTCGTTTTATTTGTTAGGCTTTTCGTTTGATAAGGAATTCTACGTGGACAAGTGCATGCCTATGGGCTGTTTGGTGTCGTGTGCCTTCTTTGAGATGTTTAGTAGCTTTTTGCATTGGAATTTAGTGCGGAGGGTGGGCTGTGGGAATGTAGTGCACTATCTCGATGATTTTCTGTTTGTGGGGGCGGCGCGGTCGGATGAATGTCAGCAGTTGATGAACGGTTTTCTACGCATGGCTAGTGCGTGTGGGCTCCCGTTGGCCGTCGACAAGACGGAAGGCCCAGCTACCTGTATTACTTTCTTGGGGGTTGAGATCGATTCGGTCGAAATGGTGGCGCGCCTCCCGATGGATAAGGTGGTGAAGTTGCGTGTCCTTGTAGCTAATGGGTTAGCGTCCGTTAAGTTATCCTTGCGGGAGTTGCAAATATTGATTGGTTCTTTAAATTTCGCTTGCAGAGTTATACCGATGGGCTGTGTTTTTATGCGTCGATTGGTGGCGGCCACAGCGGGTATCCGTAAGCCGCATCATCGTATCAGAATATCCAAGGTCATGAAGGCCGACTTGAGAGTTTGGGATCTTTTCCTGGAGGATTTTAATGGGGTGTCAGTGCTGATGGAGGCAGAGGTGTCCAGTGTGGATTTACAGCTATATACGGATGCTGCAGGTAGCGGTGGTTTGGGTATTTACTTTGGGGGGGATTGGTGTGCGGCCCAGTGGCCTCAAGCGTGGCACACAGCTGGCTTGACTAGTAACATTACGTTCTTGGAGCTGTTTCCTTTGTTGGTCATGTTGCACTTGTGGCCTGAACGGTTGAGGAACCGCAGATTAGTCTGGTGGTGTGATAACGAGGCCGTGGTTGCGGTGGTCAATTGGTATACGCCGCGCTACGCGCAGGTCGCGGATTTAATGCGGGACATAGTTTTCGCTTGTTTGCGTTTGAATGTAGCTGTGAAGGCTCGGCACATTCCGAGTTGCACTAATAGAATTGCTGATGCTCTTTCTCATTTCAAGTGGGAGCTTTTCCGGACCTTGGCGCCAGAAGCGAGCGAGAAGGGTTTGGCGGTTCCAGAGCAATTGTGGAGGATTGGCCAGCGGAAATGGTACGCCTGTTGAAGAATTCTCTATCGCCTGCGACGTGGTCGGCCTACAGGAGAGGATTTGACGCCGTGCTGGAGTACCTTGAGTCTCAAGGATGGCGGCCCGGAGCTGCTGTCGACGATTTTCTGGGACAGTATATAGTGGTGGCTAAATGCAATGGTGTGTCCCGGTCCTCAGTTCAGAGTCGGTTGGCGGGTTTTACCTTCTTTGCCAGGGCTGCCGGCTGGGGATCCGCGAGACCTGGGTTTTTGGCTCAGAAGTTGTTACGGGGCTGGGAGAGAGCTTGTCCATCTCCTGGGGATGCACGGTTGCCAGTGACACATGACCTGCTGATCCGGCTTTGTGCGACGCTGCCGAGTGTGGCGTCGTCCCGCTATGAGGCTGTTCTTTTTAAGGCATTGTTTTGCTTAGCCTTTTTTGGTACTTTTCGGATCGGGGAGCTGGTGGCTAGTTCTGGCAGGGCAGCGTGGACTGGGGGCTTGTTGTCTAATCATGTTCAGATCGGGGGGGGCAGCTACGGATTAAGCTGGCCAGATCAAAGACTGATCAGTTGGGCAAAGGGTTGTGGGTGGTACTTCACGAGGTGGTTTCCCTTCCGACTTGCCCTGTGTCGGCAATGAGGGACTATTTGTCGGTGCGCCCGGTGACGGGTCGTCTGTTTTTCTTGCATGAGAATTCATGTTGGGTGACCCGTTTTGAGGTGGCGGCGGTGCTGAGGATCGCCATACGGTATTTGGGCTTGGATCCTACGCGCTTTGCGCCGCATTCTTTTCGTATTGGGGCGGCAACAAGTGCGGCGGCGGTGGGGCTTTCAGAGGCGGCGATTCAGAGCATTGGCAGGTGGCGATCACAGGCCTTTAAAGGTTATGTGCATTTATGAGGGGAGCTGGTGGTCGTGGGGATAACCTCTGTTTTCTTTTTCAGATGCTGTGCGGTGCCCGCATGTATGCTGGATGATCGGACATTCATTTGTGCATTGGGCGGGACTGCAGGCAGCTGAACGACCATTGGGTTCCAATTTAGGACTCGACCCGGCGTTGGTGTCTCTACTATGGCTGGGTGAGCGTGGTCTGCGGTGGCCGCAGCTTTTACCTTTGCTTCGGCACCATAGCCGGGTGAGGTCAGAGCCCGCTGTGATCCTATTGCATGTGGGAGGAAATGATCTAAGTGGATGGACTTGTAAACAGATAATTAGAGCGGCAAAGAGGGATCTGGCGGAGGTCCTTCAGCTGTTCCCTCATGTTATTGTCTTGTGGTCAGACATCATTCCAAGGCCTGTCTGCCGGCAGCAGCGGCGTTGGTCCAGGGGATTGGCAAAGGTCAATCGGCAGATTGGGCGGTGGGTTTGTGAGCACGGGGGATATCAAATTTTGCACCCCTGGGTTGACGTTGATTGTGCTGGGCTGTATCACCAGGACGGGGTGCACTTATCCACGGTGAGAGTGGACCTACTGTTGAATGACTGGCAGGAGGCTTTGGAATGTGTGGTTCAGTGGGAGTCTCGATGGTTGCAGTTTGGGGGGGGGCGGCGTAGAGGCGTGAGCTTGCCCTACGCTGGGTGGCGGGATCCCAGAGGTTTCCGGGGTCTGGAGCCTTAAGCTGGAATTGGGGCGGGGCGGTCGCCCTCAACCCGGATGACCCCTGGCCGGTCTTTGCTAGTAATATGGCGAGGCCGGGGAAAGGGGGGGGTTGGCTTTGCCGCTGGCTCGGCCGCGGCAGGAGTGGAATGAGGTCACCTTGCTAGTGGTATGGCAGGTGAGGGCTCATTCCGCTTGTGGGTTATTATATTAAGAAGTTGGATGTTGCAAAGAAATGTTTTGGAATGCTATGTTTGTTAATAAAGCTGCGACCATACGAGCCAAAGTTCTTTGTGTCTGGGCTGATTATTTTGAGGACAGGAGGGTGGGGGGGGGGGGTGGCAGGGGTTGAAGGCTATTGGGGGGGGGGGAGCGGGGTACCACTGGGTCCGACCTGCCTTGGTTACCAAATAAAGAGGTAGCTGATAGTAATACACAATAAAAACATACAATAATAAAAAAAATCACTGTTCAAAACTTTGTATATATAGAGGGGAATTTTAGAAGGATTATTCAAGTGCAATCTGGAATGTCTAAGCCAGAACATTGCAAAAAATGCAGACACATCCTGGTGCAGACATGCTTTCACAAACATGGACGTGCCCAATACTGACATCTTTAGAGGCATCTACATAGACATCCCCTGAGTAGTATTTCAGAACCTGGACACACAAAGGAAACACCTCATTTGCAGAGACTATAGGGCATACAAAAAGTAGGGCACACCATGCCGTTGGATGCAGCAGGGAGCTTTATTAGGTATCCATGAGGTCACCCGACATGTATTTCAGCCGAAGCCTTCTTCAGGGGATTCTGACCTCTACTACGAAGTATTGTGCAAAACAATACATAAATACATTGAAAAGCATATATAATCACATATCCATATACATGTAAATAGAATTAAGAAATATAACTATTAAAAGTTAAAAAGCTTAATGGAACCCAAAATGCCAAGAAAATAAAAGAATAAATAACTATAAGAAATAGAAAGCATCGTAAGAACCAATAAAAGCCATGAGAAAAAAACATCTGACATCAGCAAAAGTGAAAAAAAAACAAACATGCCACAATTGGGCTAAAAGAGAGCAGAGCAAGGACAACAGACTGTTGATTGAATAGTGAGCGAGCCCATGACAAGAAAAATGTAAATGTACAAACCAGAGGTGTAGCAAATAGTAGCTCACCCACAACAGGCATATTGAACGTACACAGTCCTGGTGGTAACCAGCAGGGCCGGCCCGTCCATTGAGCAAGAATGTTTTTTGCACAGGGCCCCGCGTTTCAGGGGGCCCCGCGCAAAAAACATCTTGCATCCCAAAGTTTTAAAAAATCATAAACCGGCTGCGGCTGCCGCTGCCGCCGTGGCAGCGGCAGAATGGAGAATCCCGCGGGGCCCATTTACAGTCCTTACCACCCCCCCCCCATCAGCCCAGCTAAGTAAAAAAAACAAAAAAAAAAACAGAAACCGGCTGCTGCTGCCGCTGCCGCCGTGGCAGCGGCAGAATGGAGAATCCCGCGGGGCCCCCCTGTCCTGCAGTCTTCTATGCGGCCTCCGTCGGCTGTCAGAGCTGCGCGAAGAGAGAGAGCTTCTCCTCTCGCAGCTCTGTTAATCACGCCGCGGGGCTGATGGGCAATCCCATAAGCCCCGCCGCGGGATTAACAGAGCCGCGAGACAGGGAAACAGTCCCTTCCCGCGGCTCTGCAAAGCCCGTGCTGAGGCCGCATAGAAGACTGCAGGACAGGGGGCCCCGCGGGATTCTCCATTCTGCTGCTGCCACGGCGGCAGCGGCAGCAGCAGCCGGTTTCTGTTTTTTTTTTTTTTAAAACTTAGCTGGGCTGATGGGGGGGGGGGGGGGAAGGAGTGTAAATGGGCTGATGGGGAGGGATGGAGGGAAGGGGGGAGGTAAGGACTGTAAATGGGCTGATGGGGAGGGGGGAGGGAGGGAGGGAGGGGGGGTAAGGACTGTAAATGGGCTGATGGGGAGGGAGGGAGGGGGTTGTAAGGACTGTAAATGGGCTGATGGGGAGGGAGGGGGGGTAAGGACTGTAAATGGGCTGATGGGGAGGGTTAGGACTGGTAATGGGCTATAGGGGGTTCGGACTGGAAGTGGGCTGATGGGGGGGGTTAAGACTGGGAATGGGCTATGGGGGGTTAGGACAGGTAATAGACTATGGAGGGGCTAAGACTGGAAATGGGCTGATGGGGGAAGTTATGACAGGTAATGGGCTATGGGGGGCTACGACTACAAGAGGGCTGATGGGGGGATTAGGACTGGAAACGGGCTATGGGGCGGTGGGCTAAGACTGGAAATGGGCTGATGGGGGGATTAGGACTGGAAATGGGCTATGGGGGGGTTAGGACAGGTAATAGACTATGGAGGGGCTAAGACTGGAAATGGGCTGATGGGGGTTACAACAGGTAATGGGCTATGGGGGGGGCTAAGACTACAAGTAGGCTGATAGGGGGTTAGGACTGGTAATGGGCTGTGGGGGGCGTTAGGACTGGTAATGGGCTGGGGGGGGGTTAGGACTGGTACTGGGCTATGGGGGGGTTACAACAGGTAATGGGCTTTGGGCGCTACGACTACAAGTGGGCTGATGGGGGGATTAGGACTGGAAATGGGCTATGGGGGGGTTTAGGAAAGGTAATGGGCTGATGGGGGGGTTACAACAGGTAATGGGCTATGGGGGGGCAAAGACAACAATTAGGCTGATAGGGGGTTAGGACTGGTAATGGGCTGTGGGGGGCGTTAGGACTGGTAATGGGCTGGGGGGGGGGTTAGGACAGGTAAAGGGCTGATGGGGGGTTACAACAGGTAATGGGCTATGGGGAGCTACGACTACAAGTGGGCTGATGGGGGGATTAGGACTGGAAATGGGCTATGGGGGGGTTAGGACTGGTAATGGGCTATAGGGGGTTCGGACTGGAAGTGGGCTGATGGGGGAGCTAGGACTGGTAATGGGATGGGGGGTTGCTAGGACTGGAAATGGGCTGAGTGGAAGTGGGGCTTGAACGGCAAATAGCTAATGGGGACAGGGGCTTGGAATGGAAATGGGCTGAGTGGAAAGGGGGCTTGAACTGCAAATAGCTGATGGGGAGGGGGGCTTGGAATGGAAATGGGCTGTGAGGAGAGGGAGCAAGGACTGGAAATGGGCTGAGTGGGGGGGGGCTAGGACAGGAAATGGGCTGATGGAGTGATGGAGGGGCCAGGATAGGACTGGAAATGGGCTGTTGGGGGAGCTAAGGTTGGAAATGGGCTGTGGTGGGGGCTTGAATTGAAATGGACTCATGGAGGGGCTAGAACTGGAAGTAGGCTCATGGGGGGCTTGGATTGGAAATGGGCTGAATGGAGGGGAGCTAGGATTTGACATGGGCTGATGGTGGGGCTAGGAAAGGAATAGAAATGAGCTGATGGGGGGCTGGGATTGGAAATGAGCTGATGGAGGAACTGATAGGACTGGAAATGGGCTGATGAGGGGCTGGGATTGGAAATGAACTGATGGATGGACTCGGATAGGACTGGAAATGGATGGGGGAGCTAGGACTGGAAATGGGTTGATGGTGGAGCTAGGATAGGATTGGAAATGGGCTGATGGGGGACTAGGACTGGAAATGGGCTGATGCAGGGACAAGAAGGGAGCAGATGCTGGGTGGGGCTGGAACTAGAAAGGAGCTGATGTTGGGGAGGATTAGAATGGGATGGAGCTGGGAGAGTGAAATGGAGAGGGAAAAATATTTTGCGTGGGAGGGAAGACAAATCTACAATTGGCTGGATATTGGGAGAGTAAGTGGGGATTGAGGATGGAGGGATACAATTTGAGTGGATGAAATAGGAATGAGGAAAGAGCAAAAGGAGAACGATTAGTATGTTAAAGCAGATGTAGAGAGAGAATGGAAAAAAAAAACAAGACAGAAAAAAGGACAAATGGACAGCAGATGGAGAGTTAGCAGAAGACACGAAGAAACCATAAGAAAGTGGCTGGAACAATTGCAACTGAAAAAAAATGCACAAAAGGTAGAAAAATATCTCTTTATTTTGAATTTATTAACTGGAATATGTCAGCTCTGGGAAATGTGCATCATTAATTTTTGCGCTTTGTTTAGTACAAGAGGAAATTAATTTATAGTTTTATTTCTACAGTGTTGTTGTATATTCCAAGTTTGGCTTTTGGGGTTCCCAGTTTAATTATTGTCTTCCTGTTTCTAAATTGTGATTCCTTGTTTGGTGATGGTCTATGTTCTGCATGTGTAACTGAGCTGAGGTATTCTGTTTATGTAATTCCTATTTGACATTGCCACTTGTTCTTTCCCCAGTAGGTCATGTATTATTGTTCTCTGAAATGTATTGGTTTAATATTTGCAGTGTTACCTTTTGATAGTTAGGGTATGGTGCTTTGTGAGTCCTGGTAGTGCTGTTAGGATACGGCGGGTTTGCTATGGGTTCTAAATGGGCAGTGTTTGTAGTAGTTCCTAATGTGCCTGGCGGTTGGTACTGGAGTATAGTAATGTAGAAACCTTTTAGTCTTTCTTTATCCATATACTCATTAAGAGGCATGTTTACTAAAAGTTAGTGTATGGTAACATTATGCAAATATTTATGCAAATGAGGCCCCTTATGCAAATGAGGCCCCGCACCGAGTCTCCGCACATGGCCCTGCACCCCCCTTGGGCCGCCCCTGGTAACCAGTCTGTAAGAACCTATAAGTCACACGTAAACTCATTTTGAATGGGAACAACTGAGGACTGACAGAGGGAATATATAACTCCATCCCACTAACCATTAATGGAAGAGACTGCTCCAAATTGTGGAAATTGAAAGCACTGGCATCAAAACAGTCAGCTGTTGCTTATACTATATACCCTATGTTTTTCAAATTCCAATCATTTATCTGGGAAATAGCAGATACCATCAAAAGAAATACAAAAATTATAAAAATTACAGAGCTTGTGCTGGAGTCACAAACACAGTCACCATATTATATAAAAGATGTCCTGAGTGAACACCATTTAAGATCATTTAAGAAGCGGGTGTATGTGTAGATACATTATAGTGAGTAAGTCAGCAGACCATCTTTAAAGCAGCTGTCGGCATTAAATTATAGGCAAATCATTAACAGGCAACATCAGAATATGTGCAAAGATCATCCAAAAGTCAACGTATCTATAAATGCAATGTAGTGAGCCAGCCGACAGACCGTTTGTGCTACCACTGCCGACATTATTAAATTTGTAAACAAACCAAAAAAGGACGACATTTGGGATGTGTGCACAGTTCATGTACTGTAAGTTCCAATGTGCTTATTAGTACAGTGTGGTGAGTCAGCCGATGGAGCATCTATACAGCCGTCGTCAGCACTATTAAATCTGTGGGCAAACCAGTGACAATGATTGTATGAACTGCGCTTAACTCAAGGATTAAGTCCACTACAGAAATCCATTGAAAGGAAAGAATTGGAACCAAAGTGTTCATAAGTGTTCATTTTTAAAGGGAAGCCAATGACATCACACCGATGTCACACTAGTATAATGATGAGTGCAAAAGGAAAACCAGACTTTTTTTGTTACAAAGATCAGCAATTGTTTTTAAACATGATATCCTCATTTAATGTCTTTTACCGATCATGTAAAAATTGTATAGCCATAGCATAGAGATTATTCAAAAATATAATAGCCTCATCGAGCAAACTAATCAAGCACTTAATGAGTGTATATAATTGTAGCACGAACCAGATGGCAAAAGATATATGCCGCAAGTCATCAAGACTGCAGATAGTGATCAAGGGAATACACTGACATGAGTCAGTCAGCCTGAAAAAACTTAGGGGCTTGTTTACAAAGCCGCGGTAGTGGTTTCCGATCATTACCGCGGCTTTGTAAACAAGCCCCTTAATTAAAAGAGGACATTGTCCCAAAAATATTCAGTGGGAGGCACATCCAGTAATCAGGGCAATAATGTCATGTTGTCATAATTATAAACTTTAAGTAAGAACAAACCCTGTGCTAGTGGGATGAGCTTATGATGAAAAACAGTGAAGGTGGGTGTAACGGGGCATATTAATGTGACTGACTACCATGATAAAAAATATAAATAAGAACAAGGGAATGAGAATAAAAATAAAAATAAGATTAAAAATAAAAACTGGACTCCAATAAGGTTCATAGATCGTTTTAAAATGAAAGAACAAACCGGATGGCAGAAGGTATATGCTGCAAGTCATCAAGATTACAGATAGTGATCAAGGGAAGACACTGACAAAGAGTACATTGGTCCTAAAATATTCAGTGGAAGGCACATCCAGCGATCATGACAATAACGTTAATTTGCCATAATTATAAACTGAAAGTAAAAAACAAACACTGTGCTAGGGGGGATGAGCTTATGATGGAAAGCATGGAATGCTATTTTGAACAAGTGTTCTCTAGATCTAATGATACTTTTAATTCGCATCTCTAAGAGATAGTCAGAAGATATCAAGAAAGAAATAGACTCCAAATTTCATTCCCTTAGAGACACTAGATTTTATTGATTTTAACAGAAATTTGGAAAATTTCAAAAAAGAGATCAAGGATAAGAAGTTGTTCAAATTCAGAAGAGATGAGGATGACTACAAATTTGGATATTTTATCCGTGGAATAAGAAAAAGCGTTATTCGGATGAGTCCTACCATAGAAACAGGAGCTTTACTAGAAAAAGAGCTCCAATAGCTGAAGAAGTACCTGATGGTAAGGACACTATGGATATAGAACCCCAGAAAAAAAGGAGCAGGAGTCAGTCTGAGGACCATTTTGACTCCTCTGCCTCCCTTTTCCAACCTAAACATGCCCAGAATTTTTATATGGAACATCTCTGGAAAAGAGGGGAGAAGGGCCCTTGCAAAGAACATTTCATGAAGCCCAAATGTCCGGCCTAGGTTCCCACCCAGAGGCAAAGGCAGGGGGAGCAGACACCATCAAGAATCCAGGAAGATATCATATTGAGAATGAATGGGCACATTCTAAATTTATCAGATGTTGTTCTGTCTCCAATTCATCTTGAAGTTCTTAACAAGGATTTGTCCTTCGTACCCACCGCCCACTATGACCCCTTCAGTACCAGGATTGATCTGTACAAATTCATAAGAAAACTAAAGATTAAGGATTTATATTTTTTAATAAAGAGTCTCTAGGAGATACCTCTGTGGCTCACAAGAAATCTAAGTGGATACCACCCCATGGTACCAGTTCAGCCATTGATATTTTTGAAAAAACAGTATTGACACATATTGAAAATCTTGAGAGCAAACCTTTACTCTCTTACTATAATATCATACGAGAACAAATGGGAGCTTTGGAGTCTCTTAAAGCAGACTACAGGATTGTAATAAGGACCAGCAGACAAAAGGGGCACAATTGTGGTTATGAATTGCTAAGATTACATCCAGAAGATAAAAGGGCAACTTAAGATCAGAATTTCTACGTACGACTTGATAAAGATCACACTCATAAATAAGATTGGCTATCTGATTCAGACAGATCTTGAAGCAAGCTTCTTGACTAAAAAAGAAGGTGATTTCCTAATGGTGGCCCACCCTGTGGTACCCACAATTTATGTCCTACCTAAAATTCATAAAACCTTAAAAAGTCCACCTGGCTGCCCAATAAATTCGGCCATTGACTCACTTCTTGAACCAATCTCCCAATTTTTGGATATTCTTTTATGCCCAAGGTACACTGGTATCTTGCTACACTAGAGACTCAGCCCATATTATCTAGACACTATGGTAAGGCCATGGGGCAGGGTCCCCGACGGCTGTTGGTAACCGGGCGCGCGGCCCGGTGCGGGGACCCTGCTCGTATCCACGTGTGCGGGGCGGTACTCGTGGGTCGAGTTTAAAGCCATTGGCTCGCCGGGGATAGATGTCTGGGCGAGCCAATGGGAACAGCGGAGACCGCGGCATGCCGGGGAGGCGCGCACGAACGGCGCCAATCCCCGTGAGCGGTGCAAGGCGAAGGGTGCGAGGGCTGGTGTTGCCCATTTGTGCGGCCTGATCCAGTCATTGGCGGCGGCGTCGGGACGTGCCGGGGAGCAGTGCAGATCTGTCCGGGGGGTGCTGGTGCGTTCAGGAGCAGTGTGCGGTGTCGGAGTTGGCTCGGAGCAGTGCGGCTCCCTCCGGAGCGGGGAGAAGGCAAGTGGGGCTGATTTCAGGCCTTCAGGTCTATTTTCTTGTTAACTTTCCTAGTTGGGGATAATGCCATTGCGGCGTGGGCAGCAGGGCAGGGGAAAGGAGCCCGGCAGGGAGGGGCGGGCCCCGGTGGGCAGGCGAGGAGGGCAGGCAGGGCCGTCAGTGGAGCCCGGGCGTGCCCCCAAGGTGTCTAAGCGGGGGGGGATGATGCATAGGGGTCGGGTAGCGCAGGTTGCTGGGGGCAGTGACCACTTGGGTGGCAAGGGGACAGGGACAAGGGGGGGGAGGGTGGCATCCGCTTCCAGGGCACGGGCAGGGGGGCCTTCGAGGCGAGGACACAGGGGGGAGGGGGTTGGTGATGCGGGACAGTGAGCTAGTTGTTCCGGGCAGCAAGTGCAGGGGTCTGGAGCTGGTGAGGAGGTGGA
This sequence comes from Ichthyophis bannanicus, assembly GCA_033557465.1. Taxonomy (NCBI): domain Eukaryota; kingdom Metazoa; phylum Chordata; class Amphibia; order Gymnophiona; family Ichthyophiidae; genus Ichthyophis; species Ichthyophis bannanicus. Next base: position 172,238,463 of record CM066036.1, on the reverse strand, counting down.
TTCTGGAGAGGCTTCTGCGGGCGCATATAGGGGGTCAGCGTGGCTGAAGGGAGCGTGGGGAATTTGACGGATGGAGTTGGCATGCATGGTTTGGGTGGGCCAGGGTTGTTGGGTTGGGGTGGGGGGCTGGGGGCTGGGGGATGGCTCATGCCTTGGCATGGGGCCCCTTCCTTCGTCGGTCAGGGACAACTGTTCCACATGAGTTGGTCGGGTTGTTCAGGGGGTGTTTGGTCACAGGGTGTGTCATCATCGTGGGAGCACTGGCGGGGGGGAGGGCTCGGCTCATCCAGGGCCGAGTGGTTGGGGGCTTGGCATCCGGCTGGTGCCTCGGTTGCACCCCCTCCCTCCTTTCCTTTTTTGTCTCCACAGGTGTCACCCATGGATCGGGCTTCGGGTCAAGGATGTGGAATGCGGCGGGCCCCCCCGTCTGCGGAGTCTGGAGCTTCCTCAAGAGGTGCTGGGAGGCATGTGGTTGGCCCAGTCGATGTTGGCGGAATGCAGTCTGGGGATGCGGGGCCCATGGAGCCAGAGATTCCGTCGAGCGGGTCGCAGGCCGGCGACGCAGTGGCGGCAGGTGAGTTGCAGGTGGACAGGGGGCCGGGCCGGAATCGACGGGCGCTCGGGAAGAAAAGGGGCGTGCGGCTAGGAGGAAGAGACGGCACTCCTGTAGGCGTTGGCACAGTTCGGGGTCGTCTTCCTCCTCGGTTTCATCATCGTCATCTTCACCTGGCTCTGCGCGTTTGGTGGCGGGGGTGGGTCAGGCATCGGCCGCGTCCTTAGGGGGGAAGGGTATGCCTACGTTAGTCTCGTTCGCGGAGTTATGGGAAGGGGTGCCCAGAAACTTGCGTCGAAAGATTTTGAAGCGGCGGTACATTGACATCTTCCGTTTGTTGGAGGGCAGGAAGCAGTCGGGCGAGAGTAGGAAGAAGCGCAAGGAAGATGAGAAGGCGGGGAGAGTCAGGAAAGTTTCTCGTAACGTGGTTAATTGGGCTAGAGCCTTTCTGCGGTTGGCAAGCGTGTGGGGTCATCAGTCTCCAGGAGATTATTGTATGTTGTTGGCTTATGCGGACTCCATACTGGAGGCTGTGCAGACACATGGGGGGTTTGCTTGGTTGAATTACGACGAGAAGTTTAGGGACAAGATGGAGGAGAGTAAGTGGTTGACCTGGGGTACGCAGGATATTAATTTATGGCTTACACAGATGTCGGTCAGGGCGGGTGCGAATGGTGGGGGTGGGGTGCGAGTCCTGACGGGGAGTGTGTCAGGACTGGGTCGTTCCTTTCATGCGGCGGGGGGTACTCCCCCCCAGAAAGCGGCAGGGGATGGGTCTGGGGACATCTGTTGGCGGTTCAATAAGTCCTCCTGTCCCTTTCCGGACTGCAAGTTCCGGCATGCTTGCTCGGCCTGCGGGGGCGGACATTCCGCAAGTAAATGCGTTATGAAGGGAGTTGCGGGCTCCCTCCCCCCTTCCGCTCTGAAGTAATGTCGACTTAGCGGGATTGGCAACCTCTCCTATTCGTTGGGTGATTATTGCAGAGTGGTTGAGGTGTTATCCGCGGAGGGCGGACAGAGGGGTGTTGGAGAGGGAGTTCCAATTTGGTTTCTGCATTCCGGTGTGATGGAAGGTGTCAGGCAGGTCCGTGGGCAACTCTTCATCTGTGCGGCGTTTTGCATCCGTAGTCCGCGAGAAGCTGGCGATAGAGCTCACTTGGGCAGAATTGCGGGTCCTTTCGCGGACGACCCTTTGCGAATCTAGTGGTTTCTCCTCTGGGGGTTGTGCCGAAGAAGGAGCCGGGGAAGTTTCGCTTGATTCATAACTTGTCGTTTCCCATGGGAGCGTCCGTTAATGATCATATCCCAAAGGAGCTGTGCGCAGTTCGCTATGCTTCTTTTGACGAGGCAGTTAGGTTGGTGAAACGGTGTGGCCCTGGGGCTTGGATGGCGAAGGTAGACATCGAAGCTGCGTTTCGCTTGCTGCCAGTGCATCCAGCTAATTTTCATTTGTTGGGATTCTGCTTCGAGGCTGAGTTCTACGTGGACAAATGCATGCCTATGGGGTGCTCCGTATCTTGTGCCTACTTCGAGAAGTTTAGTTCCTTTTTGCATTGGCAATTGGTTTGGAAGGTCGGTTGTGGGAACGTCATGCATTACCTGGACGATTTCCTTTATGTCGGGGCGGCGCAGTCTGACGAGTGCCAGCAGTTGCTGGAGGGCTTTGTGGACATGGCTGACGCTTGTGGGCTCCCGTTGGCCGTCGGTTAAACGGAAGGTCCAGCCACTTGTATTACCTTCCTGGGTGTAGAGCTTGATTCCCTGGCCATGGTGGTGTGCCTCCCGATGGAGAAGGTGCTGAGGTTGCGGGTGCTGGTGGCTAATGGGTTGGCGTCCTCTAAGCTCTCCTTGCGGGAGTTGCAGGTACTGATTGGTTCCTTGAATTTTGCTTGCAGAGTCATACCGATGGGCCGTGTTTTTCTGCAGCGATTAGCGGCGGCCACAGCGGGGGTCCAGAAGCCACATCACCGCATCAAAGTGTCCAAGGTCATGAAGGCAGACTTGAGGGTTTGGGACGCATTCCTAGAAAGCTTTAATGGGATTTCGGTCCTTATGGAGGCAGAGTTGTCCAGTGCGGATTTACAGTTGTACACGGACGCGGCGGGTAGCGCAGGGCTGGGTATTTATTTCGGGGGGGGAGTGGTGTGCAGCTAGCTGGCCGCAGGCGTGGCATGCAGTGGGTCTGACCAAGAACATTTCTTTTTTGGAGCTTTTTCCTCTGTTGGTGGTGCTGCAGTTGTGGCCCAACAAGCTCCGGAATCATAAAGTGGTCTGGTGGTGCGATAATGAGGCGGTGGTGGCGGTAGTCAACCGGTATTCTCCGCGTTGTCCTCAGGTGGCGGGGTTGATGAGGGATATAGTGCTGGCTTGTTTGCGTTTGAATGTCTGTGTGAGGGCCCGACATATTCCTGGCTACACTAATAGCATTGCGGATGCCCTTTCTCATTTCAAGTGGGAGCTGTTCCGGGCCTTGGCTCCAGAGGCGGAGGAGGAAGGATTGGCGGTTCCAGAGCATTTATGGCGGATTGGCCTGCAGACATGGTGAAGCTACTACAGAATTCTGTGTCGGCGGCGACATGGTCGGCGTACACAAGAGGCTGCGACTTAGTGTGGGAGTTTCTGACATCACACGGATGGCAGCCCGGCTTGGCCATAGATGACTTACTGGGCCATTATATTGTTCGGGCAAAAGGGAATGGCGTATCCAGGGCATCGGTGCGAAGTCAATTAGTGGGCTTTACCTTTTTTGCCAGGGCAGCAGGTTGGGGCTTTTCTATGCCGGGCTTCTTGGCTCGGAAGTTGTTGCACGGATGGGAGCGAGTTGCTCCGCCTGCTGGGGACCAGAGGTTGCCGGTTTTACACGAGCTACTGGTGCGCCTGTGTGCGGTGCTACCGGGAGTTGCGTCGTACGCCTATGAAGCTACTTTGTTTCAGGCAATTTTCTGTTTGGCCTTTTTCGGAGCCTTCCGGATGGGGGAGTTGGTGGCAAGCTCTAGCCGGGCTGCGGGTTGTGGGGGCCTGTTGTGTCAACATGTGCTGCTAGGGGTAGGCCAGCTGAGAGTGCGGTTGACCCGATCAAAGACTGACCAGATGGGGAAAGGATTGTGGGTGGTTCTGCATGAAGTGGTTGGCCTTCCCACCTGCCCGGTGGCTGCCTTGCAAAGGTATGTGTCGGTGCGCCCGGTTGAGGGTGGGCTATTTTTTGTGCATAAGGATTTGCGCTGTCTGTCGCGTTTCCAGGTGGCGTCAGTCCTGCGGATCGCGTTGAGGCATATGGGTGTGGATCCGCAATGGTTCGCACCACATTCATTCCGCATTGGAGCAGCCACCAGTGCTGCGGCTGCGGGGCTGTCGGAGGGAGAGATCCAGAATATTGGCAGATGGAGGTCGCAGGCTTTTTGGGGTTACGTGCGGTTATGAGCGAGCCGGTCCATGGGCCTGACTTTTTCTTTCTCTTTCAGATGCTGTGTGGTGCCCGCTTGGATGTTGGATGATCGGACATTCATTTGTGCATTGGGCGGGGCTGCAGGCAGCTGAGCGGCCGATGGGGTCTAATTTGGGTCTCGACCCGGTGGTGGTGTCAGTTTCATGGCTAGGTGAGCGTGGTCTGCAGTGGCCTCAGCTCTTACCTTTGCTTCGGCACCACTGGAGGGTGAGGACGGCTCCTGCAGTGATTTTACTGCATTTGGGAGGCAATGACCTGACTGAATGGACTTGTAAGCAGCTGATTCGAGTGAAGAGGGATCTGATTGAAGTTCTTCGGTTGTTTCATAACGTTGTTGTTTTGTGGTCTGATATCATTCCAAGGCCTGCCTGCCAGCAGCAGCGACGTTGGTCATGTGGTTTGGCTAAGATCAACCGGCAGATTGGGCGTTGGGTCTGCGAGCATGGGGGTATCAGATTTTGCACTCTTCGACTGATGTAAATTGTGCGGGGTTGTATAGACCCGACGGAGTGCATTTATCCCCGGTGGGGGTGGATTTACTGCTGAATGACTGGCAGGAGGCTTTGGAATATATCTTGCAGCATGAGACTCGCTGGTCGCAGCTTGGTCTTGGGGGGACGGCTTAGGGACGTTAACGTCTTCTACGCCGGGTGGCGGGATCCCGGAGGTTTCCGGGGTCCAGAGCCTTTGACTGGAATTGGGGCGGGGGCAGGTGCCCCCAACCCGTATGACCCTTGGACGGTCTTTGCTAGTAATATGGCGAGGCCAGGTAAAATGGGGAGTACATGTTTGCCGCTGGCCCGGCCGCGGCGGGAGTGGGATAAGGTCACCTTGCTAATAGTATGGCGGGTGAGGGCTCGTTCCACTCGGGGGGTTATTAAGAAGGTGCTGTTTAAGCATGTTATGCGATGTTATTACTGTTAATAAAGCTGCGACCAGTTGATCCCAAGATATTGTGTTGGTGTTGTTTTGTATGGAAAGGTTCTGGAGGTGGAGGGGGGGGGAAGGTTTAATCAAATTAGGGGGGGTGCGGGGTAGCACCAGGTCCGACCTGCCCCGGTTACAAGATTTTGAGCATTATCATGATGGTCTGATCTTGGTTACTTTAGATATTGTTTTATTATATCCGAATATTCCACAGATGGAGGCTATTGTGATTGTTGAGGAAACACTTCCCAATAGGACACAACACAGATGGATTCCAACTTTTTTCCTTATGTAGTTAGCTAACTTAGCACTGACTGAAATTTTCTTTTGGTTTGATGAACTGTTTTATAAACAGATCAAAGGGATGACAATGGGATCATCCATTGCTCTGGACATAGCCAATCTATATGTCGCATGATTTGCGCTGATTTTTTTGATGGATCATTCCTTCAAAGAACACACATAAGAAGAAGAAGAACATAAGATATGCCATACTGGGTCAGACCAAGGTCCATCAAGCCCAGTATCCTGTTTCCAACAGTGGCCAATCTAGGTCACACGTACCTAGTAGTTTCCCTAAAAGACACAGGTTCTGCAATGCTTGTACTGGGTCAAGCATTGATATCCTGGGTCCCTTCTTAATAATGGTTTATGGACCTTTTCTCCAGGAACTTGTCCAAACCTTATTTAAACCCAGCTACACTAACAGCCTTTACCGACTGTTCAATTGCAGTCTTTTTTGACTCAAAAGGAGGGTGTGAGGGATGTGGGTGGTGAGATAATTGTTCCCCAGAGTGGAGTTTAAATTACTCCTGTTTTCCTTTTTTTTCTGTTTGGGTTTAATTTGGGATTCACTCTCCCTTGATGTGGGTTTCTGATGTGTATATTTTTCCCTTGGATAATGTAACGGTGGGTTTTTCTTTTATGTTTTCCTTGGGTTTATGTTCTGTTATTCAAGAAAACAAATAAAAATTTAAATTTAAAAAGACTTACCTGCTAATTGTAGTTCCTGGAGGAACTCCAGTCCAGTCCCGGAATCTCTAGGGTTGTGTACCTCTTCCAGCAGCCTGGAGACTGAATAATGACACTCTTTTGATGTCACAGGTATAAATACCCGAGGGACCGCCTCCTTGCTCCAGTAACCTATTGACAAAGCAGACTCACCAAAGCAATAATCAAATAGCTAACAAACAAACTTTAATAACTATTAACTATAAACTAAGACACCGAAGGTGCCCTTAACTTATTACTAATGTTTTTCTGCTAATGTCCGCCCTCCATCTTGAAATACCTTTGGCAGTGGTATTTTGATGATGTGCTTCTTATTTGGGAAGGGAATAAACATAGGCTTGACCAATTTTTGACTTGGATCAACACATATGACAATAATCTGCAATTCCAGGTGCAATACAGTAGTGTGGAGATCCGCTATTTGGATATAAAGATTAGAAAAGACAAACATGGCTTCTCAATTGATCTATATTGCAAATCCACCGACCGTAACCATTTCCTCCACAATCAAAGTTTTCAGAATAGCTCTCTCAAAAATAACCTCTCCATTAGTTAATTTCTGAGGATGAGATGTGTTTGTACGGACTCGCATAATTTCAAAACAAATGTTAAACAGCTAAGTGAAAGGTTTGTGGAGAAGGGTTTTCCTAGGAAATTTATCCACAAAGCATATTTATTTATTTAATATTTTTTATATATCACCTTTCAGACTCTCAAGGCGGTTTACAGTGAACATAGCTTTGCTTACAAAGAACTTTTCTTCAGAACTTTTTGCAATGTCAAATATCAACAGTGCTTACAGATAACAGATAACATTTTAACTATTTACATGGGAGGTTGAGCTCTTACAGAGGCTTAAGGTTTTACCAGTTTTCTAAATGCTGCAATAGTTGGTCCAATTACTTGAGTAGTATGGTATTGAAGTGCTCAGTAAATAGGTGTGTTTTTAAATATTTATTGAAGTCGCTAATATCATTGGTTGCTCTGAGTTGGTGTGGAAGGGATTTCCATAGGGATGGTAAGTAGAGTTCGAACACTTTATGTAGTGCATTCTGAGAGGTGTCCATAGGTATCATAGAGGTTGCAAGGGAGTTCTGGTGCTGTGTCCTCCTTGATCTGTTGTCTGGGACTCTTCTGATTAAGTTTTCTAAGCAGCTGGCAGATTGATTGTGAAGAGTTTTGAATGCCATCATTATTGCCTTGTATTTTATACGTAAACTTATGGGGAGCCAATGGGGAGCATATGACAGAGCTATTAAGATGGACTGTGCCTCCTTGATATCTAAGAGGGATAAACGCATCAATAATAAACTGGTGTGTCCGCTTCTCTTTTCCACAAATTCCAGGTAGATTTCACATATTATTAGGGAGGAGCGACATATTGTATAGACTGCCCCTGCTTTTGCCACCCTAATTTACTAGTCCCTTCAGCCCTGCCGATGCCCTGTTGTAAACCTATAACTCTGGGTCATTTCAAATGTGTCTCATGTTTAGTATGTGCATATATCATCACCAATAAAGGAGCCTTCATTCATCCATGAACACGGGCTCGATTTCCTCTTACTGCATTTACTAACTGCAATTCAAAAAATGTTGTACGCCACTGTAGGTTGCTATATATTGAGAAGACTAGCTGGTCTATCAGGGAATGTATTGTTGAACATTGTAGTTGCATTAAGCATGGAATACAGCAGAAGCCACTGGTATCTCATTGGTGGGAGGCTTCACATAACTTGTCAGACCATAAGTTTTTGGTTTTAAGACAGGTTCATCCACATTGGTGTGAGGGTGATGTAGAGAGGACTTTATCACATCTGGAACAGATTGATTTTCAAAATTAACACATTGTCACTCTTGGTTTAAATCAGTATATGAACCTTTCAGTCTTTTCGTAAATGGTGGGGTCTGGTATTGTGTTGCCTTTCTTGTTCCAGAGTCTTCAAGAGATTTTTCCCCTTTCCTTCCCTTCTTCCCTCCCCCTCTCCTTCCCCCCTTCCCCTCTCCCCCTTCCCTCTCCCCTTCCTCTCTCCCCCTTACCTCTCTGTCCCCTTAACCCCCTCTTAAACGTTTCCAAAATGATTGTACATAATAGTGCCATTTCAAACTAATTTATGATGGATTGCCTTTTTCCTTGGTTTTATTAGGATAATGCCCATGTTATGTTGGCACCTTTATGGTTTTTGGTCAAGTATTATTATCCCTGGAGTGTTTGCAAGGTGGTATGATCGGTGTATAAGTTTATACATTTGATTATTATGTATTTCAATTTGGGTTACTTAACCCTCGAGTTTTGGAAGCACAACAAATGGTGTTCTTTCATTTTATGTTTAAATCTTTTTTTATTAAACAAAACGGTAACATCACCATCATTCACCCTTGTATTACACTCTGATATTTGTCCACTTTACATCCATAACCTTTTAGACAATTTATATTCTTTTATATTTTCTTCCTCCCTCCCACCTCCCTCCTCCCCCTGCCCTCCCTTATCCGATATTATTTGCCACCATTCCAATCAGTAGCATTTTCATTTCCGCCCAGCAATTGTGTACACTTTCACCTGCTTGCATCTCTATGAACAATGTAATGGAATATAACCAAACAGTCTTATATTTCAACAATTAAGCTTTCTAATACAACTGGGTCTGAACACCCTTATTTAAACCAACAATACATCACCCAGTACAATTTCCTGTACTTATCGCCCCTGACCTCTATATGTAAAACACTCCTTCCCTCCCCCTCCTTAATAACAAATTCCATCTTCCAATCCCTCCCAATTCCCCCTCAGTTCCACCTTGGAGACATAATCACAGAATCCCCTCGTCCTATTAGATCAGCATTGGAGTACATTAAGAATTCTGCTCCTGTTTCGTGGTGTCAGTGTTTGTATGTATGGACCCCACTCTTCCATGAATTTCCCCGTGGTTCCCTCCTTAACCCGGGCCCCCGCCTGTTCGATGAGTAATAAAGTATATACTTCTTTCTTCCAGTGCCCCATAATGGGCCCCCTTGGGAGTAACCAATTTAGCAACATAACTCTCCTTGCCACTAATAAAACCTTCCCCAACCAATTCCGTTGACCCTTCCCCAGCCTTATCCCTGTTGGAAACAAACCTAGAATCAAGATTCTAGGGTCTTTCTTCAGTGTGACCCCCACAATCGATGCCAAATGCTTCACAAGAACTCCCCAAAAATGTACTGCTTCCAGATATAGCCACCACATATGTCCCAGATCAGCTCTATCTTTCCCACATCTCGGGCAACTCGATGTAGCACTATGAGATTGCAGACCTGCTATTAGTAATCTGTGAATTTTCATTAAAGTCATCTGTAATACCTGAAGATTGGAGGATCGCCAATGTAATGCGAATTTTTAAAAAGGGTTTCAGGGGTGATCCGGGAAACTACAGAACGGTGAGCCTGACGTCAGTACCGGGAAAAATAGTAGAAACCATCATAAAGAATAAAATTACTCAGCATGTAGATAGTCATGGCCTAATGAGAGACAGCCAACATGGCTTTAGACAAGGAAGATCTTGTCTTACTAATCTGTTATGTTTTTTTTGAAAGTGTGAATAAACAGGTGGACAAAGGTGAGTCGGTTGATATAGTGTATCTGGACTTTCAGAAAGCCTTTGACAAGGTCCCTCATCAGAGACTTTTGGCAAAATTAAAGAGTCATGTGATAGGAGGCAGTGTACTATTATGTATCAGGAACTGGTTAAAAGATAGAAAGCAGAGGGTAGGGCTAAATGGCCAATTTTCCCAATGGAGAAAGGTGAATAGTGGTGTACCCCAGGGATCTGTGCTGGGTCCGCTGCTTTTTGATATATTTATAAATGACCTGCAAAGGGGAATAACGAGTGAGGTTATCAAATTTGCAGATGACACAAAACTATGTAAAGTTGTTAAAACCCAAGAGGATTGTGGAAAATTGCAAGAGGATCTTGATAAATTGGAAAACTGGGCATCAAAATGGCAGATGAAATTTAATGTGGACAAGTGCAAAGTTATGCACCTAGGGAAGAACAACCCAAACTATGGTTACATGATGCAAGGTTCCACATTAGGAACCACCACCCTAGAAAAAGATTTAGGCGTCATTGTGGATAACATGTTAAAACCCTCGCCCAGTGTGCAGTGGCGGCCAAGAGAGCAAATGGAATGCTAGGTATCATAAGGAAAGGAATGGAAAATAAAACAAAAGATATATAATGCCTTTATATCGTTCCATGGTGAGACCGCACCTTGAATATTGTGTGCAATTCTGGTCGCCGTATCTTAAAAAGGATATAGCGTGATTAGAAAAGGTTCAGAGAAGAGCCACCAAAATGGTAAAGGGGATGGAAGGATACTCCTATAAAGAAAGGCTAAAAAAGTTAGGAGTTTACAACCAAGGAAAGACTCATGCCTTTGAAACAGCGGCGGCAGCAGAGCATTTTGTGGACCAGCTGGGGATCGAGCGTGGGCCAGAGCTGGCCCAGACATGAGAGTGGACAGCGGGCGGCGTGGCTGGGCTGCCACGGCGACGCGGAATTCAGCGCTCTCAACCGGCTCGCCTCGGCTGATGGAGAATGTGTGCGGTGTACCTGTTGGGCCTACCTCGGTTTGCAAAGGACTTTTGACTCTTTATTGTCTTGACGCAAGGGGTCTAATATAGTCTGTTGTGTCTTCTGTACCCTAGGTTGGTTGCAGGGTATGTGATATTGGCCTCTGAGAGAGACAGGGGGACCCGAGACATCCCTGTGGCATCAGTAGGGACTCGACCCTGGCTGTTCCCGAGCCGGGGTGTTGGTGGTGATAGTTTTAATGGGAGGGGATGGGGAAGTGGTGGTGGGGCATCGGGGGGTTGGGGGCAGGGTGGGGAGGACGGGGGGAGGGGGCTCAGGGGGGGAGTAAGGGACTCGGGAGGGCATATTATACAGGAGGGGTAGTATTGAGCCAATTACAGGTGTGGGACACAGTAGTTCACACACCTGGGGCTGAGGCTGGGCGGTCCCTGGTTTTCGGAGGGAATGATTATGCATCTAACATTAGCAGAATCCTTTTGACACCCTCCGATGGGGACTAACATGCGTATTGTATCCTGGAACGTGGGGGGCCTTAATACCCCAGTGAAGCGGGCGAAGGTGCTGCAGGCCTTGAACAGAGAGAAGGCCCAAATAGCCCTGCTGCAAGAAACGCACCTCACCCCCGCTGAGCATTGTAAGTTGAAGAAGGATTGGGTAGGGTATGTGTCTGCTGCTTCAGCCGTGGGGAGGAAGAAGGGGGTGGCAATCTTAATCCGCAAAGGACACCAGGTAGAGATACTAGCTGAAGAACCTGATGGGCAAGGCAGATTCTTATTTTTACATGTGCGGGTGAATGGCAGGGAGCTGTTTCTTGGCAATATCTACGCCCCCAACATATATGACCATGTGTTCTTCCAGCGTATCTTGCAGAAGATTAACGCGGCCCCGAATGTTCCGATCATAGTAGCAGGAGATTTCAATTGCCCTCATGATCCCGAGCTAGATAAGTCCCACCCGAAAGTGGAGGGGGGCTGGGTGCGGAGAGGGGTGAGCTATCTCTGCCAAATGGGGAACCTGGTTGATGTGTGGAGGATCCTTCATGAGCGGAAGCGAGATTATACGCACCTGTCCCATGCTCACGGGACCTGGTCCAGAATAGACTACATTTTAGTGTCAGAGAGGGATTTTAGTAATGTATTGAGTGCGGAGCTGAGGCCTATTGTGATCTCCGATCATGCCATGGTGTGGGTAGACTGGAGGGGGGTCACCCCGGGTAGCCGTAGGTGGACCTTCCCCAAACAGAAATGGCAGGATAACGATTTTCAGAATTTTTGGAAACGCCAGTGGGAGGAATATCTTGAGTTCAATGAAAAGAGCGGCAGCTCGGTGGCTATAGTTTGGGAGGCAGGGAAAGCCATGCTGAGGGGGCAGATTATTGCTTATATGGCCAGGGAAAAGAGGCGGCTCAATGGTGACATCTTGCGCTTATCCCGAGAGCTTGAGCTTTTGAAGAAGACAGCCGCGGGGGGCAGGCCTGCAGCCGTATCTGGAGGTCCAGAAAAGTTTGAATGCTAAGCTGCAGGAACGGGCAGTCTATTCCCTTCACTATTATCGCCATCAGTTGTTCCGCTTTGGCAATAAGTCTGGTAGACTCTTGGCGCGGCTGGTGCGGGACGGAGGGGGTACGAAGGTGGTATCGGTAATCCGGGATAAGGAGGGGAAGAAGCAGTGTGACTCTCAGAAGGTGGCAGAAGTGTTTCGGCAGTTTTATGAAGCTCTCTACACCCCTGGCACTGAAGATAGACAGGAGGAGAGTCGGTTTCTGGATGGGGTGACCTTGCCGCGAATATCCCCGCAGGACTTGGTAGATTTGAACAAGCCCATTGCAGGGGGTGAGATCCAAAGAGTCATCCGGAAGGGGAAACCTTATAAGGCACCCGGTCCAGATGACTTTGGCTCCAAATTTTATAAGATAATGGAGACTCAGGTGACCCCCACTTTGGCGGTGCTTTATGCAGAGGTTTTGGCGATAGGGAGCTTCCCGAGAGATATGCGCACGGCCTCCATCTCACTTATTCACAAAGAGGGTAAGGACCCGCTGGATCCGGCTGCCTACCGGCCAATCTCATTGATAAATTATGATCTAAAGGTTCTGGCTGTGGTGTTGGCGGAGCGGCTGCAGGAGATAATACCAAAGTTGGTGGGCCCCCATCAAGCGGAGTTTGTGAGGGGTAGGGGAGCTGCCAGGAACATTGCTAGTATCCTGTTAGGAATGGAGCAGTGTGTACGGATGAATCAGGCTTTGCTACTAGTTAGCCTGGATGCCGAAAAGGCCTTTGATAGGGTCTCATGGGCCTATATGTTTGAGGCACTTCGCAGATTCGGGCTGGATGGTGACTTTCTTTCGTGGGTGCGTGCCCTCTATACAGACCCCCCTCGCGTTTGTTACGGTGGGGGGGAGATAGATCTGATACCTTTGTATTACGGAGGGGGACGAGGCAGGGGTGTCCGCTTTCACCCCTTCTGTTTGTACTGCAACTCGAGCCGTTGTTGCTAGCCTTGTTGCAGGCCGACAATATCCAGGGTATTCACTGGACCAATGGGGGAATATGGGTTAGCGCCTTTGCCGACGACATGCTGCTATGTCTGACCAATCCCCAGACCTCATTGGAGGGAAGCCTTGTACCGGATTGAACGGTTTGGATCTTTTTCGGGGCTGAAGGTAAACTCAACTAAATCGCTGGCCCTAGATGTCGGCGGTGGGGTGCGTGCCCACTGGCGGGGTGATTTTCCCCTGCTGTGGGCAGAGGGTCAATTTCGATACTTGGGCATGCAGATCCCCTCTTCTCTGAGGTCTTTGTATCAGGTTAATGTTAGGCCTCTGTTGGATGCTACGATTAAGTGCCTGGGCAGTTGGCGGGACCTACCTTTATCTCTTAAGGGGCGTATTGCACTGTATAATATGGTCGAGGTGCCCCGCTGGCTCTACCTGCTGCGGCACATACCGGTGTGGCTGCAGCGGAGAGATTTGCGAGAGCTGCAGACGCACCTGCTCAAGTTCCTGTGGAGAGGCCGTAGGCCGCGGATTGCCCTAGCTACGTTAATGAGACCCGCTGAGGGGGGAGGTGCGGGCTTAGCCTCATTGCGAGCGTATAATTTGCTGTTTCTCACCAGAGCTCTGAGTGATCTGGTGGGAGGCGGAGGGGATCTTATGCCGTTGTCTCTCCTGGCAGATTTAGCGGGACGGATGCATCCAGTTAGGGCTCTGCACTGCCGCCCGAGGGATTTACCGGCGGCGTGGCGGGAGTCTTGTTGCCTCCAGGGCCTGATGAAGGCTTGGAAGACTTTGTGTCAGTATCGAGGGTCCTCCTGGCAGACGACGGATTGTTTGCCCTTGGGAGGCAATATTGACTTTGACCCAGGAATGGAGGGCCGTGTAGTGAAGGATTGGGCTAGGCAGCGTGTAGTATATGTGGGACATCTGCGGACCCTGGGGGGGGGGGGGCGGATTTGGAATCATTTCTTTCTTTGCAAGACCGGTATCTATTGCGAGGGCAGGACTTCTACTTTTATTTACAAGTGCGGCACTATGTGCGAGAGCTGCAGGCGCGCAGCGGCTTAGTACTGCGGAGGAGCAGTATGTTGGACCCTTTCCAGGACCAGGAGGGGAAGCTTTCTGTCTCTGCCCTCCGTCGGGAACTCTTTCCAGGGGGTCGGTCTGGTGAGGATCTGAGGGCTCTGGCGACTTTGGCAGAGAGGTGGCATAATGATGGGGTGCCGTCTGTGACTGTTGAGCGGCTGGAGGCGGCGTTTACAGGCATCAGAGGACTCTCGGAGTCTATTCAGATTCAGGAGATGCAATACAAGTTCCTGTGGAGAGCATATGGTCATAATGTCTGGGCGGCAAAAGTTGGACTGGTTGACACGAATAAATGCTCCTTGTGTGGGCTTGAGGCGGGCTCCCTAGCACATCGCTTTTGGTATTGTGTTCATATCCAGAAACTCTGGGCGGATGTGGGGTCTAGGCTGAGTGACTGGCTGGGTCGGGAGATACAGATTTCACCTTTGTGGGGGCTATTCGGAGTAGGGGAGGGGTGCCCTCTGTAGTAAGAGAGGAGCGGGAACTCTGTGAGAAGGGGTTTTTGATGGTAAAGAAATGCCTACTGCGCCACTGGTTGGCGGATGCAGCTCCAGGGGTGGGGGAGTGGGTACGTGCCATGGCGGATTTGAGGGATCTGGAAACTCGCACAGCGAGGTCACTTGGGGAAGAGGCTTTGGACAGGGCCTGTAGAATATGGGGTGGGGCCCCGCTATTGAGCATGTCCTTGGATTCTGACTGATTGTTGGTGTTTATGTGGAACTTGGAGGTGGGTGGAGGGGGGTCCCCTCAACTCTGCCCATTGTAGCAGGTGTAAAGTGGTGTTCTGGATGTCGTCAGTTGTGACTTTCTGCACCTGGGGGGGGACCCCTAGAGGTATCGGGAGGGGCTGGGGATGGGGGGAGGGTTCGGGGGGTAGGGTGGGGGAGAGAGGGGGGGAGGGGGGTTCTTGAGGGGGGGATAGGTGGCTGGGGGTTCCCCGTTCAGCTTAGCTTTGTGTTCCTGGGGGGGATAGTTGTTGGACTCTTGGGGGATTTGGGTTGGGGTTGGGGGGGGGGCCTGGAATGTTCATTGCAAATGTTCATTGCAAGTCTTAGTTGTACAGTTGTCTAGTGTGGAGGTTGGGACTATGTTCCCTTTTCTTTTCTTGTCTTTTGTACCTGTTCTGCTGTTTACTGTGTGCTATATGGACAATAAAAATGATTTTCATAAGTCCGTAAAATATCCTGCTAAGAAACCCGCTATCCGCTCGCTCGTCACCTTGTAGAATTCTCCCCGATATCCATCAAGTCTTGGGGTCCTGCAATTATGTAATCTCTTTATTCTAGCCAGGACCTCTTCCTCCCCAATAGGAGCATTCAACTCCTCACGCTGTTCCATTGACAACCTATGCAATCCTACCTTCCTCAAAAATTCTTCTGCCTTATCCTTATCTCATACCTCTGCCTCATATAGTATCCTGTAATAATCCCGGAAAATCATTTTAATACTAGACTGGGTAGTCTGTATTGCACCATTGCTGTTCCTCAATGCCCCTACATGTGTCTGTCCCCTACTTGCTTGCACTAACCCTGAAAGCAGCCTTCCAGTCTTATTTCCAAATTTATACAATTTATGTTTATAGTACAGCAGTGACCGGACAGTTTTCTCCTGCATCAAAAAGTTCACCTCCGGGAGATAATAAATTCTCACCAAAGGAGGCATTAATTCAGAGGCCACCCCCAACGTCTCCATTAAGTACTGCTTAAACATTTCTCTAGGAGATACAGAAATTAATCTAGGGAAATTAATTAAACAGAGGTTATGACATCTAGAAACATTATCTAAACGCTCCAACTTAGCTTGAATACTGTTGAAAAAGGGGTTGAAAAAGGGGCTGATTCAGGGGGGGCACAAGGTCAAGTTAATGTTCTGAATGTTACAGATTTACTAGAAACCTCTGAATGTGAGACTCCGGTTCCATCTACGTTGCTTGTTACTTTTGCATTATTGTCAGATAGAGAGTGGCTTCTTAGGCTATTCTTTAAGAAAATAAATTTATTGTTTAAGGGTTTAATGGTACGTATTTTTCCGGATTTAGCCAAAGAAACACAGAGGCGTCGCAAGGATTTTCTCCTGTTACGCCCTGGTGTTCTCCAACTGGGAGGGCTCTTTTTTATCAAACATCCATACAAATGCTTGGTGAAATATAGAGCTATTTCTTATACTTTTTATGAACCTTCCCAGTTAACGGCTTTCATTACTGCCAGGCGCTTGGAGACTTCTATTGGAGCTTCACCTGTGCTCTCATAAAATAAGTACTGGAGTTAGTTTACTGCCTTTTCCTCTCTATTTTGTTAGTATTAATATATTTGGAATTTTGGAAATTCTCCCCTCTTATATTGTGGGCTAGGGTGAACAGATACATTGATTTTTGGTTTTCCTTGTTATATTATCCTGTTATGATTGTTTCTGATTGTATCTGTACTTTGTCTTTCAAGATTGTTCTGCAAACCTTCTTGATCTATATGTTAAATGGTTATAAATAAATAAATAAAAAGTTCACCTCCCTTTGTAAATGGTCTAACGTAACTTTCTCCTCCCTTGTAGGCTTTCTTAGCAAAGCCCTTCTTACCTGACAAAGTTCCTTGTCTAGCAAAAGCAGTCTGTTAGTATACATCTTTCGTTTCGTGGCCCCATATTCTATAATGCGCCCTCTCATCACTACCTTGGCAGCTTCCCAAAATAATGTTGGATTATTTTTATGCTCCAACTATAACAAAAACCCGCTAAAAACCTTACAAGGTACAAATTCTCACAACACACTGATACCAAATAATCTTGTAATGTGTATAACCAGGCAAAAAAATGACCTCAGATGTCACAACTCCACATTTAGTGATAAATCACTATATGGTGTTGGTAGACGCTTACATCACCGGTCAAAGCCTCCCTACCATCCTAGCGGGTTATAGTTGGATCACTCTTTTCCTGCTTTTGGCTATTGTTTTTGTTTTGTTATTTTTATGCTCCCCATTAAATTGGGTATAGTCCTCCCAATGGGTATACAAAAACCCCTTAAATTGGTTGTCATTAACATTCCCAAGGGGATATCTCCACAAATTCCCCACTCGCCGCTGCCCCCATCTTAGGTCCATCCATACATAAGCATTGTCGGAGAGATGTATAGGTCCTACCTCCACTCTACTGACTTTATCAAAAAGTACCTTAGACCCCAAAAAATAGCCAGGAACCCGCATCATGTGCCCTCAAAATGTGTGTGTAATCTTTATATAATGGGTGCATTACCCTCCAGTAATCCACCAGGTCATATTCTTCACAAACCCCTTTTACCCATTGAGATCTACGGTCTCTAGTGTTTCCTCTAGTACCCGATCTATCCATTGCCTCTTCTAAGACACAATTGAAATCCCCCCCCCCATTATAATCAGCACTTGACCCATCGTACTCAACTCCCGCCCCAGCCGAGAATAAAATTGAACATCATATGTGTTAGGAGCATATAAATTAACCAAACCCAGTGTACTCCCCTTAATTTTCCCCACTACAATAATATATCGCCTTCCTGGGACTTTTATGACCCGTTCCACTTCCAATCCCATCTTTTTCCTCACAAGAATTGCTACTCCCCCTTTCCCCCCCCCCCGAGGAGGATCCAAATATGCTCCCAACCCACCACCTTCTCAGTTTCCCATGCTCCTCGTCCGTCTGATGTGTTTCTTGTAAAAATGTGAGGTCCACTTGTTTGTCTCTGAGCACCCGTAGGATCTTGTGTCTCTTAACAGGATTCCCTATGCCACAGACATTCCATGTACTCAAACGTATCCCCCTAGCCATATTCATAGTCCCCTCTTACCCCACTCGCCCCTTTCATATACCCTGTTCGATGTGAGTTAGATCCCCCAGCTCAGGGTCTCCCCCACCTCCCATACACTCCCCATTTCTATGTACTCCTCTGCTTTCCAATATCAGCCCTCCTCTCCCTGTGTCTCCTAAAGTTGAACAATCTTCTAGTCCCCCCCCTCCCTACCTTCCCTACCTTCCCTCCCCCTGTACCCCTTATTATCAATCCCTCAATGCCCATCCCTCCCCCCTCGCCCCCCCTCCTCCCCTTCCCCCTCCCCCAGATCCCCACCTCTCCTTCTATACCTCCTACCCCCCTCCATATCGGAGTATCCTATTCAATCACTATGATGCATTGGGCTCCCATCCCTCTTTCATAATTCAAATGTTCGTCTATACCCCCCTCCTCTTCTCCTCCTTTGCGCCATTTTTATAATAATCCCCTCTTATGTCCTGTTATCCTCCGCCCTCCCCCTCCCCCTTTTATCGAACACTCCACCACAATCCCCCTTTAACTAATCTATAGCCATGTACACAATCCTTCCATTTCCACCCCCCCCCCCATGTCGCCTCCCTCCCAACTCTACCATCATACATAACTCCCATCTCTTTCGGGTCCATCCATTATTCCTTCTCCTGGTGTCACCCCGATCTTTTCGCCGCATGCACTGCCAGCCACAGTCTCTTACAAATGCTTCTGCCAAAGACTTCCCTTCAGCTACTTCCTTCATCTGCTTGCGAGCTGCCAGACACTTCATCTCTCATGTCCCTTCTCACCTCTTCCTCAAACTTGCTGGCCTCCGCAGGTGTTTCAAACATTCGCTGTTTGTTGTTGTACTCCACCCGTAAACGTGCTGGGTACAATAATGCATACCGCACTCCACACTTGGACAGCATCATGCAGGTTTCTGAGTATTCTTTCCGCTTTTTGCTGACCACAGTCGAGTAGTCCTAGAAAATCAGGACCTTCGCACCACTTTGCCCCTGTGCTCTCTGTTTTCTCGCTGCTCGAATGACATCATCCTTTTGGGCATAATTGAGAAACTGGGCAATTACCACCTGCGGCCTATCTCCTAGGCCTCTCTTCACTCCTAGCCTTTGCGCTCTCTCGATCTTGAGTGAGCCTAATGTGGTATCTAATGCATAGTTTGTTGCCAGCCATGTTTCCAAATATCCTCTAAGCTCACCATCTTTTATTGCCTCCGGTATCCCCACAAATCTTAAATTTTTTTGTCTTCCACGATTCTCCAAATCATCAAGCTTGTCTTCTTGCTTTTTGACCACTTCCTCCAGTCTCCAGACTAGCTGAATTTGTGTATTTTGTATGTCCTCCACATTCGATATGCGCTGTTCCGCCTGCTCCATCCGCATGCCGAATTCATTAATCGAATGTCCCACTTGCGTCAACTGCTCAGACAGTCCCTGGAAGCGGCTCTCCAACACTGCTACCACTGCAAGCGTAACCTCAAGGATCCGCACTCTCAGCACTCCTTTTTAACATCTACATCCAACCAATATGCAACATTATGAAAGAGAACAACATCCAATACACAATATACGCAGACGATATAATGGTATACTCCCCGATATCAATCGAAAACCCGGACTTCTCTAAGATAGCAGACTGCCTTACCCAAATGGCGAAGTGGTGCCAAAACAACAATCTAGCTATAAACTACAACAAGACTGAAGCTTTAATCATCACTCAAAACCAAAGCTTCACACACCCACCAAACATAAAGATACAAAGCACCACGATACGATAAGATCGGAGGTGAGATACCTTGGGGTTACTCTGGACAGTAAACTCAACCTCAAACCACACATAGACAAAACAATCCAAAAAGCATATTACAGGATGCGAATCATCAGGAGACTGAAACCACTCCTCGCTCCAGAACACTTCCGTACAGTCTGTCAAGCACTGATAACCCCAATACTGGACTTCTGCAATCCGATATACCTCGGACTACCAAAACAAGCTCTCAAACCACTACAGCTGGCACAAAACACTGCAGCTCGAATCATATCCGGAGCCGCAAGGCAGGAGCACATCACACCTACACTAAAGGACTTACACTGGCTCCCAATCATTGCTCGCATCAGATACAAGACTATCATAAACCTATTTAAGATAAAAGAACACACATCAGCCAACAGCCTCCACCTGCTCATACAACCGGAAACCAGCGCACGTCCCAGAAGAAGTCAAACACGCAACCGAGTCAGCACCCCAAATGAGTACAAGCACACACGCAAGGACACAACAGACAGAGCTCTATCCATGGCTGCTCCAACAATATGGAACAATCTACCGGACGATCTAAGGGCAACTCCAGACCTCAAAGACTTCAGAAAACAACTGAAAACCATGCTGTTCATAGAGCACTATGGTCACATCACATAACCTAAGAGAATGGATAACAGCACTCCAATCCTCCCAAACAACTGAATATATATAAAATATGATTCTAGCACCACTGTAAATAGCCCACCCTGTATATAGCTCAAACAAATCAAGCACCCAACACATCCCCCACACAACTAAGTTTTATCCTCACTGCATGTACAACACACACACTTTACCTGATTGCTTGCTGTGATACCACCTTGATTATTAAGATAAGGCGGTTTAGAAATACTGTTAAATAAATAAATAAATAAATAAACCTCTTCCACCATATCTATATCATGCTCCATTCTCGGGCTCGCTACCTGCTTAGCCGCCATTTTATCCTCCACCGCCCGGCTTCGTTCTTTCCTCGGTGCCTTCGATGCCATACAGTCTCGACAAACCATACCACTTTCCAATGGCAGTAATTCACTCCAATTGTCCTCTCACTCCCAAAAACCATGTTTCTCGGGGGGTCAGACTGCGCAGTACTTTAAGGTGAATGGGAGCCTGCAGAGCAAAGCAGAAATGCTGCTGCCCTGTTCACTGCATCACGTGATCCCTGTTCTTTCATTTTAAAATGGTATATGAACCTTATTGCACATGGCGTCTAGTTTTTATTTTTTACTTCTATTTTTAATCCCTTGTTCTTATTTATATATTTTTTATCATAGCAGTCACCCACATTAATATGCCCTGTTTACACCCACCTTCACTGTTTTCCATCATAAGCTCATCCCCACTAGCACAGAGTTTTTTCAGACTTTCAGTTTATAATTGCAGCAACATGACGTCATTGCGACAATCACTGCATGTGCCTCTCACTTAATATTTTTGGGACCAGTGTCCTCTTTTGATTAAGTTTTTTTGGGATGGCTGACTCATGTCAGCGTCTTCCCTTGATCACTATCTG
Source organism: Ichthyophis bannanicus (assembly GCA_033557465.1). NCBI lineage: Eukaryota > Metazoa > Chordata > Amphibia > Gymnophiona > Ichthyophiidae > Ichthyophis > Ichthyophis bannanicus. The sequence continues at coordinate 172,217,267 of CM066036.1, read as the reverse complement.
TAATCTTGATGACTTTTGGCATATACCTTTTGCTGTCCGGTTTGCGCTACAATCATATACATTCATTAAGTGCTTGATTAGTTTGCTCGATGAGGCTATTATATTTTTGAATAATCTCTGTGCTATGGCTATACAAGTTTTACATGATCAGTAAAAGACATTAAATGAGGATATCATGTTTAAAAACAATTGCTGACCTTCGTAACATATGAAGCCTGCTTTTCCTTTTGCACTCATTGCATACCAGAGTGATGTCACCATGACTTCATTGGCCACCCTTTCAAAATGAACATTTTGGAGCAATTCTTTCCTTTCAATGGATTTCCATTGCGGACTTAATGCTTGAGGTAAACGCAGTTCATACAATCATTGTCATTGGTTTGCCCACAGATTTAATAGTGCTGATGGCGGCTATATAGATGCTCCGTCGGCTGGCTCACCACATAGTACTAATATGCACATTGGCCCTTACGGTAAGTGAACTGTGCACACATCCCAAATGCCGTCCTTTTTTGGTTTGTTTACAAATTTTTATAATGTCGGCAGTGGTAGCACAAATGGTCTATCGGCTGGCCCACTGCTTTGCATTTATAGATACATCGACTTTTGGATGATCTTTGCACATATTCTGATGTTGCCTGTTAATGATTTGCCTATAATTTAATGCCTTGTCCAGAAAATGGGTCACTAACAGAGTGAGATTAAGACTATAATAAGAAAAGAATCACTCCAAAACAGCAAAATCTTCAAAAAAACAAACCAAACAAAAGAAAACAAAACATAAGAGGAGAAAAGGCCTCAGAACAACTGGGATCCAGAGCTGTAACACATGGGTATTTGTTGCCCCAAGCTCTCCACAGAACATCAATGGCCAGAAAAACTACTCAGAAATCAACCTTTATTCTCTCCTAGAGCGTGTAACATGGCATAATGATGTAAGGTGCATACAAACTACATGGGTAATAAACCACACTTATCTCAAGCAGATCGTCAACTCTTCAATCAAAATCCAAAATCAGCAATGATGCAAACCGCAAGCAGCATAAACTCATCATGAGTAACCCCCGATGCCTCCAACAAAGCCGGCAAAGCGTTGGCTATGTATGTGGTGCGAGGCTGCTCTCTGCATATACCAGCATATGTCTCTCCCTCTTGATAAAGCGTATAGTGAAATACTTTGCCGGCTTCGTTGGAGACGTCGGGGGTTACTCATAATGAGTTTATGCTGCTTGAGGTTTGCATCATTGCTGATTTTGGATTTTGATTGAAGAGCTGAAGATCTGCTTGAGATAAGTATGGTTTATTATCCATGTTGTCTGTATGCACCTTACATCATTATGCCATGTTACACGCCCTAGGAGAGAATAGAGGTTGATTTCTGAGTAGTTTTTCTGGCCATTGATGTTCTGTGGAGAGCTTGGGGCGACAAATGCCCATGTGTTACAGCTCTGGATCCCAGTTGTTCTGAGGCCTTTTCTCCTCTTTTGTTTTGTTTTCTTTTGTTTGGTTTATAATTTAATGCCGACAGCTGCTTTAAAGATGGTCTGCTGACTGACTCACTATAATGTATCTACACATACACCCGTTTCTTAAATGATCTTATATGGTGTTTGCTTAGGACATTTTTTGTATAATATGGTGACTGCCTTTTGACTCCAGCGCAAGCTCTGTAATTTTTGTATTTCTTTTGATGGTGTCTGCTATCTCCCAGATAAATGATTGAAATTTGAAAAACATAGGGTATATAGCATAAGCAATAGCTGACTGTTTTGATGCCAGTGCTTTCAATTTCCACAATTTGGAGTTTCAGTGTCTCTTCCATTAATGCTTACTGGGATGGGGTTATATATTCCCTCTGGCAGTATTCAGTTGTCTCCATTCAAAACGAGTTTACTTGTGACTTATAGGTTCTTACAAACTGGTTACAGCCAGGAGTGTGTTTGTTCAATATCCCTGTTGTGGGTGAGCTACTATATGCTAAATCTCTGGTTTGAACATTGTCACAGTCTCACTCACTATTCAACCAACAGTCCATTGTTCTTGCTATGCTGTCTTTTAGCCCAATTTTGGCGTGGTTTTATTTATTTATTATTTTTTCACTTTTGCATATGTCACATTGTTTTTTAATCATGGTGTTGATTGGTCCTTACAATGTTTTCTGTTTCTTATAGTTATTCATTCTTTTATGTTCTTGGCACTATTGGTTCCTTTAAGCTTTCTAATGCGCTGAAATAAAAAAAAAGATAATTAAAACCACTGATCGGCTACTGTTTCCAAGATATCTAAGCTTTTCCATTTTACGTGTATATATAGTGTGTTGACAGTAGAGTTTTAATTATAATATTATATTATAATTTGTATATATTATACAATTTATATTATATTATAATTATATTATTTATATTATATTATAATTTGTATATATTATTAATATTTGTATAATATTACAAATTATTAGAAACCTGGGTCTTTTCATGTGGTTATGGTTGCCATGATAATATTTCACCTGTCATCTTTGTTTAAAAGTTTAAAAATCAGCCAAAGGGTTATTTAAATGCAATTTATTTAAAATGTTAATATGAAACAGAAAGCAAGAATTGACTATGTATGCATAGGTATTCATTGCAGACCTTATTCAGTGTCTACTTTGTGTTTCTTGGCTTGTCTCTTGTATTCTGTAAATGGAGTATCTCTTGTCACTGTCCAGCAATAGTCTGCAAGCATTGACAGGGTCCATTTGCCTTGATATCTTTTTTCCTTTGCTACAATTTCCTGATGACATCACTCACCATGCTCATTGCTCACTGCACCGCAGTTTAGGGTTGCCAACTGGCCGGTTTTCAGCCGGCCTGGCCGGTTTTTCCATGGCCAGGCCGGCTGCCGGCGCAGATGCAAAACCGGCCCTTGAAAAGCCGGTTTTTTGCTCTGGCCGCAAGATCGGGAACGGCCAGAGCAAAAGACCGGCTTTTCTTCCAACCCGAAGTTAAGAAAAAACCCACCCAGGGCCGGCCCACACACCGGAGGGCTTCAGAGGGAGCCGGGGAAGCCTGCGCGAGGCCCCGGCTTCCTCTCTACAGCCGCCAGCGTGAAGAGCCTTTTCCTTCACGCTGGCGGCTGTTTCTGTGAAGTCACGATTGCTGGGAAAGGTTAAAGGCAATACCCTTTAACCTTTCCCAGCATTCGCGGCTTCACTGAAACAACCGCCAGCGTGAAGGAAAAGGCTCTTCACACTAGCGGCTGTACAGAGCGAGCCGGGGCCTTGCGCGGGCTTCCCCGGCTCCCTCTAAAGCCCCTCAGACAACCGCGGTGCTGGTCGGGGGGGGGGGGGAGGCCAAGGACTGCATGGGCTGTGATGGGGGGGGGGGGTGGGCTAGGACCACAAATGGGCTGTGATGGGGGGGACCTGGATGGGAAAAGGGCTATGGGGGGGGGGGGACTTGGACTGGAAATAGGCTGTGATGGGGGGGGGGGACCTGGACTGGAAAAGGGCTATGGGGGGAGGACTTGGACTGGAAATGGGCTGTGATGGGGGGGGGGCCTAGGACTGGAAATAGGCTGTGATGGGGGACTTGGACTTGAAATGGGCTGTGATTGGGGGGGGCCTAGGACTGGAAATAGGCTGTGATGGGGGACTTGGACTGGAAATGGGCTGTGATTGGGGGGGGGGGCTAGGACTGGAAATGGCCTGTGATGTGAGGGCTAGCACTGGAAATGGGCTGATGAAGAGCTGGAATAGGACTGGAAATGGGCTGATGTGGGGCATGGGAGAATGGGACTAGAAGGGAGTGGATGCTGGGTGGGTCTAGAGCTATAAGGGAACTGATTTTGGGGGAGGACTAGAATGGATGGGGAATGAGAATGGAGAGGGGAAAAATATTTTGTGTGGAAGAAAAGTCTACGATGGGCCGGGTATTGGGAGAGTAAGAGGGGCTTGAGAATGGAAGGGTGAAATTTAAACGGATGATAAAGGAATAAGGAAAGAATTGGGGGAAAGAGCAAAAGGGAAACAATCAGTATGTTAAAGCAGAAATAGAGAGAGAATGGAAAACATCTAAAGAGAAGAAAGGACAAATGGATAGCTCGCAGAAGACACAAAGAAACCAGAATCAATTGACTGGAGCAATTGCAACTGAAAAATAAAACGCCCAAACAGAAGGTAGAAAAATACTTTTTTATTTTGAATTTATTAACTGGAATATGTCTGGTCTGGGAAGTGTGTATTGCTAACATCTTTGCGTTTTTGTTTAGTGCAAGAGGAAATTACTTTATAGTTTTATTTCTCCAGTGTTGTACATTTCATGTTTGGATTTTGGGGTTCCCAGTTTAATTATTATCTGACCAAGGAAGTTAACCTACACTTATCCTCGGTAATTTTTGTGGGTGGGGCTGGGGGCGGGGCAGGGGTGGGACTAGGGGCAGAGAATGGGTGGAGCATGGCGAGCCACAGGTGTCGGGTTTTTCTCGGTGAAAAAGTTGGCAACCCTACCGCAGTTTGGGTGAAAAAAATCAAGATGAGAGTGCAAAAAATATATCTTTAGTGACATGTTGCAGCCAAGACTTTTGTATGCATTGAGGAATTTTTCTACCAACTCTCTGTAGTTGTCTACCTTCTTGTTTTCAAGAAAACTTGTTACCACTAACTGGAAGGCTTTCCAAGCCATCCTTTCTTTGCCACATAGTGCATGGTTAAATGCATCATCTCAAAGAACTTCATGATTTGAGGACCAACAAAGACACCTTGCTTTATCTTAGTTTCACTTAGTCCTGGAAATTTCCCGCTGAGAAACTTGAAAGCTGGTTTTGTTTTGTCTAGGGCCTTGACCAAATTTTTCTTTAGATCCAGCTTAATGTGTAAGGGTTGTAACAAAATTGTCCTTGATTCAACAAGTGGTGGATACTGCATACTTTTCTTTCCAAGTTCAAATGACTGTCAGAGTGGCCAATTTCTCTTGATGTAGTGGGCATCTTTCGCCCGATTATCCCATTCACAGAGAAAGCAGCAGTAATGTGTGTATCCAGTCTGCAGACCGAGCAACAGAGCAACAACTTTCAAATAACCACAAATCTGCCACTGATGTTGGTCATAGTTTGTGCAATTCAACAGCTGTTTTATATTGTTATAGGTTTCCTTCATATGGACTGCATGACCAACTGCAGTTGATGGCAAAACATTGCCATTATGCAGCAAAACAGCTTTAAGACTTGTCTTCGATGAATCGATGAACGGTCTCCACTCATCTGGATGATGAATGATACTGAGACTTGCCATCAGACCACTGATGTTGTTGCAGGCTACAAGATTACCTTCCATGAAGAAGAATGTAACAAGATCCTTTTGACGTTCAAAGAAAATCTAAACCCTAACATCACCTGACAGGAGATTGCACTGCTGCAGTTTGGAGCCCAACAGCTCTGCTCTACTCTTAGGTAGTTCCAAATCCCTGACAAGGTCATTCAGTTCATCTTGTGTTATGAGGTGTGGTTCAGAGGAAGATGGGGGAATATCTGGCTCATGTGACATTGATGGTTTGGGACCAGAAGTTTCATCCCTTTCCTCTTCCTTGTCTGACTCTAGTGAGAATGATTCTGGAGCATCAGAAACTGGCAGTTCTTCTCCAAGGGGGACTGGGCATATAGCTGATGGAATGTTTGGATACTTCACAGTCCATTTTTTCTTCTTTGACAAACCTTTCCTAGCAAGAGGCACCATGCAGAAGTAACAATTGCTGATATGAGCTGTTGGCTCTCTCCAAATCATTAGCACTGCAAGAGGCATGGATTTCCTTTTTCTATTCAACCACTAGTAAAGATTTGTTGCACAAGTGTGTGGGGCCCAGCTCTTGTCCTGATCTCCAATTTTGCAGCTTTCTAAATCAAAGTGGTTATACTGCGTTTTTGTGATGCAAAAGACACATCACCACAAATGTAGCAGAAGTGATCTGCATTGTTCAAACAATTATGAAACATCTCTCACTTTGGCTAAATGGAAAAAATAAAGCACTGAGAAGACTGGTTTAAGCCAAAATATTACTGACATGTCATGTTCATTTAAAAAATATTGTGCAATTTGTTCTGCAGTGATGTAATTAAGCTGAGTTAGGATTGTATCATGCAATTCATATCATGAATGAAGCAATAGCACCTTCAATTTGGATCATTCATTCATTGTTTTGCCTGAAAAGCAAGTACTGTCCAAACAAAAACATAGATTTATCACAAATCCAGTAGAAGATGCGCATGTATTTTAGTACTTTATGGTTTAAATTGAGATATTTTTCCATTACAACTGACATATCCTTAGTTCTTCTGAAGTCAAGGTCGTATGTACTGACCCAGTAGTGTAAACTGAAAACTAGTGTCAAAAAACAATTTTAAGCATCATTTTCATTCTCAACGACCCAGATTTAGTAAAGTGTGACTGAATTTATTTTGGAAGCATTTTGGCTGTAGAACAGTGTACATACGAATATCATGATCCTGCCCAAGATCTGCTTAAATTCCACTCCTGACTGCCCCTATTGTATAAGTACCCGCCAGCTTGCATGTACCTACTTTCAGGCATGACCTAATTTTATAAGAGACCATTCATGTGCATAGATCAGCATTTTCCATGGGATTATGGGTTATAAAATTAACCTCCACATGTAATGCTACCTTTGGATTGTTACCATCTTTATGATTAAGGCTAAATCTGCAGCCCAGTTAATAAGAATATTTAAATGATTAAGTGCTATACAAAATAAGGGTGGTGGCATCAAGTCTTCCTGAAGTATTCCTTGCTGGATCTTGATGTTAAGAAGAGCAAATTGTCCATCTTTTTACTTCAGATATAGTATAGTTTGTCACAGTTTTATGGTGAACTTGATGTACTCAATCAATCTAGAATTTTCCATTATATATTTGAAGGCAATTTATTATCCAGGAGTGTGATATTGCTGTGGCAAAGTGCAATCAATGAATAAGTCCAGGAGTCAATTGACAGGGTCCAAGCCAGTTTAATGTGCACAGGCCCAGTCAGTCAAAATTTCAAAAGTAACTGAGCAAAAGTTTATACAGAGACATAACCATTTATACCTCTTTTTCAGTTTGATACATGAGAATTTTCTATTGGTTCCAACTCGATACATGCAAACTTTTCATTGGTTATACATTCCCTTCATTTGTCCAATTAGAAATCCCTCCGGAGCCTAGCAACCGGCCCCCTCCTTTAGGATTGCTTGAACAATGGTACAGTTCTTAATTTCGTTACTTTTCTACTGCAAGGTTAACTTTGGCTTCTGGAATGCATATATTGAAACATTTCTGTTCTTTCATACACAAGAGAATAATAGAAGACTTATGAATTCATGAAAACTTCTTATTAAGCATTTTAAAACAGTTTTCTCATTTTTCCACAGATTTTTGGTTCTTTTCTAGCTATAATGGGAGTTAGGATCCAGGCCTAACTTACAGGCCTTTCATAGTAGCAGGCCATGCTAGGCCATAGCCTACCACATTCCCCCCTTTGATTATTCTCACCCGCAAGTGAGGAAGGGTGAGAATTAAATCACCTATTAGTCAATTAATACATTATACTGGTGTAATGGCATCATCATCGTGGGGTATAGGGTAATATTGCCACATAGCTAATACTTTCGCAGCTGCCTTCTGCTCTATAGTGTTATCAATTGATGATGTTATCTTGCGTAAACAAAGGGGTAGGAGACAAGGGAGCAATAAGCACATGGCTAATATGAATAGTACGATAAACATAAGGGATTTCAGACCACCAATCCAGGAAAACAATGAACCAAACCACCCATCCATCTTTAAACTGTGCCAGGTCTGGACAGGCACAAATGTCTGCTCTCTCATCTGGGTGGCTAAATCTTCGACTACATGCCCATTATTATCAATCTGTAAACAACAATTACTTAGATTCAACTTCCCACATACCCCATCTTCAGCTGCTAACAAATAATCTAAAGCTAAACGATTTTTTGATAAATGGCTGTGCGCATTTGTGTACTTTGCTTTGCCAGAAGGGTTAGTGCTTTACTAGTTTCATTGGTTATTATTTCAACAACAGCTTGCAAATGTATTATTCGATTAATCATATAAACAGGGGTACGATATCCCCAAGTCCCATCCTGCTCCCAAGTAGCAGGTCCATAGTATGAGATGATTCTTTCTGGGGGCCATTCTTCAGATGACGCATCCCATTTGTCCTATTGGCCTATTTTCAAGGCCTCCTTCAGCTGTCGACTTCTGTACACAGGATATCCCAGCTGTTCTCCCTGGGATGTAGGCAGAAGGAAAAAGGAAGGTCGTATGGTTCCCAATACACATGCGCCTCCCCAGTGGTGAGGACGTCTGGCATATGCTCGGGTTCCGCAAATCCAGTACAGTCCAGGTGGTGCTTGCCAGGAATTATATGCTGCTAAATTAGTCCAGATACTGGCATGTTTGGGGAACTCCACTAGAGGATTGGAAGGTTCAGTAGTGTTGACTCCGGACCACCAAGACGTCTTCTTAGTGGTACTGTTGTAGAACTTCTGATTGAGACAGACCAGCTGCCCCACTTCCATATTAAACATTGGTCCATAGCGAGAAAAACATAAGTTACCCACAATGGAGTGGGCCAATACCCATTCACTTGTGGTATTGTGTATATTAGTCTGATTATACGGAACAGAATAGTTCAGTTCTTGTGCCTCCCAAGGCCATTGGTCTCCCATTGTTGTTCCTCCACAAAACAAACAGTCTGAAACATGGAGACTAGATGCAACTGCTCCCACTAATTCAAGAAATAAATTCTGGGAGGCAGGAGGAATTTCAAACTCTGATTTCATGGCTTCATAAAAGGAGTGATGTATACGATAGGGTGAGGATACATGGGTTTTGGTGTTTAATTGCAGATATAAGATAGTCCCAGGATCTACACCTCCTCCTGCAATACGCAGCCCAAACTTGTATCCTTGCTTCCAGTGGCTGGGGTTGGCTATGAGGATTACAGGATTGTAGAGGATTACAGGCACCTCTCTGGCATTTCTTGGGTTCTGGTAGTCTGATCTTTGTTAGGCTGCCTTTGCGATGATCTCCATCTCGTCCCGTTGGTGCATTCTTCCAGGTAGCAAAATATACACATTCCCATTTTGGGCAAAAGTAATCATGTCTAGATGAGGTGGTGTAGATGGTGGCTGCAGTACTCTTTCCTGTACACCGTCCCCATCCATAGGCTCCTTCTGGACACATGTATTTATCATCATGGTAGTATGCTCGCTCCCATGACCCACATCTGTGGTAAGCATTTCTGTTGATTGCATCACAAGCATCAAAGTTCAGGATGATAGGTTTTGTGGGGTTGGTGAGGGGTTTTGTCGCATTCAGGATGGCTCCATCTTCATCATTCCAGCGTATCTCAAATGTATAGTATGATGGTTTTTGTCAAGGGTTATAGCAAGTCTTACTTTTCCCCTTTGTGCAAATGTTCAGTTCAGTGCCATTATAAACACACCGGCTAACTGTACCAGTGCAAGTATAGTAGGAATGATAGAGCAAAGTCTGAGTAATCTTTTGTCCTGTCCGGGTGGTGGTTATGCAGGCTGCACAAGGAGGTAGAGCAAAAGTCTTTTCCAGGATTCCCAGGATCACCACTCCCACAAGGCAATAGTGGAAGAACATTATGATTACAGTCTCTGGTGGTTAATCTGGAAAGTAGGTATGATGTACTTGTTGAGTCTTCATCACTTCTCGTGTGACGTAGGTGGATTCTGAAGATTCTCTATGAAGCTGGCTGTCTCCTCAAGGTGAGTCGCAATGGAGTCTCGGGATCATTCACTGATGTCCATTGGCCAGGATCAGGAGCAGCTGCCAGCTTCACTCGACTGTGGTGGATCCAGGGTTCGAATTCTGCAACTTTCACTGCAGTGGGGGTTGACAGGATGACGACGTAGGGTCCCTTCCAATGCGGCGCCAGTGGGGTCTTTCTCCACTCTTTCACCCACATGGACGTTCCCGGCTTGAAGGGATGCAGAGGCTCGGTCAGGTTGATGGGTAGTCGGTCTTGCACCCACATTTGGAGTTTCTGCAAAACAGAACCTAAAGCTAATAGTTCTTGTCTAGTTATTTCAGATCCTATCTGTCTCATGTCCCCCTTTATTCCCTGCACTATGGGTGGAGGTCGCCCATAAAAAATCTCAAAAGGGGAGACTCCTAAGGATCTGGTAGGAGCTGAACGTATCCTAAGAAGGGCTATGGGGAGAACTTGGAGCCACTTCAGGTATGTTTCTTGACAAAGCTTGGATAACTGAGTCTTCAGGGTTCTATTCATACGTTCTACTTTCCCTGAGCTCTGGGGTCTGTAAGCAGTGTGTAACTTCCATTTTATTTGCAGAGCTTGAGCTAACTGTTGAGTCACTTGGGATACAAATGATGGACCATTATCTGACCCTATAGTTGATGGTATTCCAAATCGGGGAATGATCTCATGGAGCAATACCCTAGTGACTTCTCGGGCTTTCTCAGTTCGGGTGGGGTAGGCTTCTACCCACCCTGAAAATGTGCAGACTAACACTAACATATAGTGATATCCATTTACATGGGGCATTTCAGCAAAGTCTATCTGTATATCACTCATGGGGGTCAGGACCTTGCTTGGCATTATTTTTGGCACATATCAGGCATTGCTGCGCCACCGAGGTAGTCAGGGATCCTAGCAGTGAGATACAGAAATGGGGCCTCAGGGCTTTCTTCATGGCTGTTTTTCCCTAATGTGTGGCTTGATGAAAAGCTTGAACAAAGGCTGGCCCTAATGCTTCAGGGATGACTGTAGGACATGGAGGTGGACTACCTTCTGGGGGTGGCAGCACTATCCAACCTTGTTCTGTTAAGACTCCTCACTCCTTTTCACAATAATAGTCTAACTCTCTTGTAGTGTATCGGGGTGCCCAGGAACTAAGGGGCACAGGGAATAGGGCTGCTTGCATTACAGTGTCTTGGGTCCTAACTTGTCCTGTGGTGGCTGCCTTTCGGGCTGTGGCATCTGCAAATCTATTCCCTGGGGTGACTTCTCCTGCTCCTGCCTGATGACCTCGGCAGTGCATGACTGCCACTTGTTTGGGGGCCCATGCAGCATCTAATAACATCAATATCTCGGGCCCATACCTAATGTCCTTACCCCCTGAGGTGATTAACCCTCGCTCTTTATACAAGGCTCCATGTGCGTGCAAAGTAGTGAAAGCATATTTGGAATCTGTGTACACATTTATGCGGAGTCCTCCTAAGGTCAAGGCTCTGATGAGGGCTATCAATTCAGCTTTCTGTGCAGAAGTTCCTGGGGTCAGGGCAGAGGACTCAACTACCAGATCAAGGGTCACCACTGCATATCCAGCACAACGATGTCCATTGATGACCAAACTGCTTCCATCTACAAAGAAAGTCCGTTCTGGATCCTCTAGAGGGACATCGGTCAAATCAGGGCGACTTGAGAATACAGTGTCCATGGTTTCTAAGCAATTATGATCAGGTGGCCCAGGACCCATTGGAAACAATGTAGCAGGGTTCAGAGCTTGACTAACTTTCAACTGTATCCGAGGGTTTTCACACAACATGCTTTGATACTTCAACATTCGTGCATTGGTTAGCCAGAAGTTTCCTTTGTGTTCCATGAGAGTCAGAACAGAATGTGGCACGGTGACCTGAAGAGTTTGTCCTAGTGTGAGTTTGTCTGCTTCGCCCACTAGGAGGGCTGTTGCTGCAACAGCTCTCAGACAAGGGGGCCATCCTTTTGCAACTATATCCAATTGTTTTGACAGATAAGCTACTGGCCGTTGCCAGGAACCAAGAGATTGGGTCAATACTCCCAATGCGTTTCCTTGTGACTCATGGACAAAAAGATGGAAAGGCTTCTGAACATCTGGAAGACCTAAAGCTGGAGATGACATCAGGGCCTTTTCAAAGTCCGGAATGCTACATCTTGTTCGGGTCCCCGGTCTAGTGGGGATTTTTCCATTCCTCTGGTGACTTGGTATAGTGGTTTTGCAATCAGGGCAAAGTTGGGGATCCATATGCGACAATATCCCTCGGCCCCCAGGAAGGCTCTTACTTGCCTCCTAGTGGTTGGAATGGGGATATTACATACAGCTTCTTTGCGTTCTGGTCCTAAACGTCGGATCCCACTAGACAACTGGAATCCTAAATACTTGACTTCAGTTTGGCATAGTTGTGCTTTGGCTCTTGAAACTCTGTATCCAGCATCTTTGAGAAGGTTCAGAAGTTCACTAGTAGCTTGTAGGCATTCACTTTCTGAGTTGGTGGCTATGAGCAAGTCATCTACATACTGAAGAAGAACCCTTTTTCCTGGGTCCACTGGGTAATTTGAGAGATCTTGATTCCGGGCAGCACTGAAGAGAGTAGGTGAATTCTTGAATCCTTGGGGTAATCTGGTCCAGGTGAGCTGACCCCTCCTTCCTGTTGTGGGGTCTTGCCATTCAAAAGCGAAGAAAAGTTGACTGGTGGGTGCTAGGCGCACATAGAAAAGGGCATCTTTCAGGTCCAGGACGGTGAAGTGAATAGCCTCAGCGGGGATCAGTCCCAAGAGAGTATAAGGGTTTGGTACTACTGGGTGTATAGTTTCAACTGCATCATTTACTCGCCTTAGATCTTGTACTGGGCGGTAGTCCCCTGTCCCAGGCTTCTTTACTGGGAGAAGGGGGGTGTGTTCCAAGGTGACTGGCATTCCTTGAGAAGTCCGTACTTCAGCAGTTTCATCAAATGGCAGTGAATTCCTTCTATGGCTGGTCGAGGGAGAGGATACTGCTTCACATGCACTGGTTCCGCTCCTGGCTTGAGGGTGACAATGACAGGGGCTATGTTCTTTGCTAGGCCAGGTGGATTATCTTCTGCCCATACTTCAGGTGGGGCTATGAGGTTGGTAGGTATACAGGGACTGGTTGACTTTATTGGAGGTGCACTATAGAACCGCCATTCTTCTTCTCGGGGAACAGTAAGCACCATCAATCCAGCAGGCTTTGGGTTCACAGTCATTTTCATTTTTCCCCCTCCAGCAAAGGATATTTGGGCCTGGAGCTTGGCAAGCATGTCTCGGCCCAGTAGTGGAATAGGGCACTCAGGCATATACAAGAACTGGTGCGTTATCTTTTGTCCCCCTAGTTCACACATGCGGTTCTGCAAGAATGGTTTTGTGGCTTTATTTCCAGTGGCTCCCACAATGGTTACAGATCGTGAGGACAGAGGAGCTACTGGCTTGGCTACTACTGAATGTTCTGCTCCTGTATCTACCATAAATTCCATGTATTGGCCCCCTATCTTTAAACTGACCATAGGCTCCTGGGGACCCAGGGTGAACTTGGAGCCCGGTCTGGCCTAGTCTTCATCTATGTTGTCCAGGTCATAGCCCGTTGCTACTGCCACTCCCTCAATGGCTTCTTCCCTCTCCTGTTGGAACTGTGTTTGATTCATTCCTCCTCTCCTTCGAAATCATCCTCCGGGCCTCCAGGGACTCCCTCCTCCCCTTGCAGGGGCGGAGTCCAAATGCGGGCACTCATTTCTCCAGTGTCCTTCTTCCTTGCAGTAGGCGCATTGATTTGCACCTAATGGAGGCCTTTCGCTTCCGCGGCCCCTTCCACGTCCTCTGGTCCTTTGATTAGGAAAACCTCCTCCACATCGTTCGGTTATAGCAGCGGCAAGAAGATCTGCCTTCTTCTTCATCTTTCCTTCACTTTCTCTGTCTCGTTCATTTTCACGATTCACAAATACTTTCTGAGCGACTTCCATTAACTGAGCTGTATTCATGCCTGCAAATCCATCCAATTTCTGCAATTTTCGTTTTATGTCTCTCTGGGACTGACTAACAAAGGCCGCATTTACCATGCGTAAATTTTCCTGAGCGGCGGGATCATATGGGGTATACAATCTATAAGCTTCAGACAACCGCTCATAAAAGGCCGCTGGGCTCTCATCTGGACCCTGGAGAACCTCCGATACTTTCCCGATATTCATGGCCCTCTGGCCTCCCTTCTTCAGGCCCTGCAATAAGGCCTGACGAAATCTGGTTAGGGCCGCCGCCCCCCTTTCCTCATTCGGGTCCCACCTGGGATCTTCATTGGGGTATTCTGCAGCTGCTGCTTGCAGGGGATTTATTCCTCCCCTTTCTACAGGGTTCTCTTCTAACCAACGGAGGGCTGCTTGCCCGATTCGGCCTCGCTCCTCAGTAGTGAAGAGGGTGGACAGGAGCTGGTGACAATCAGCCCAGGTAGGCTGATGGGTTTGCATAATGTTAGACATTAATTCTGCTAATTCCTGGGGCTTGGCTGTATAGGAAGCATAATGCGTTTTCCAGTTTAATAAATCTGTGGTAGAAAAGGGTACATAAACTAAGCTGGTTGGTCCTGGCGCCATCTGGCCCTGATCATTTAAAACAGGCATTCCAGGCACTTGGCGTAATGGCATTAGGTGCCCTGCTTTCTCCTTCTTCTTAGGAGTTACGCTTCTTAAATCATAAGGCTCCCGGACACAAATCTCCTTGGTGGGTGACCCTGAACTGGCAGGAGAGCCTCCGCTTTCTATCTCATCAGAGGACTCGAGTCCCCCTGCTGTGCTTGGGCCTGACTCGGGACTTTCACTCGGGGTAGGGCGCTTCTTAGGCTGTTGCATCGGTATTTGCTGGGGCTCCTCTTCGGGCTCTATTTCAAGTCGTGGTGCTGTGGGGACTAACGTCTGTGGGTGCTGGGGTAACCTATCCAGAATATCTGGGGACTCTGGGTTAGAATACACAGGCGGCTTCGCTTCCTTAGTCTTTTTGGTTCTCCTAGTAGTAGCTACAAATATTTTACAGTGCTCCTCATAACAGCGCTTCATCCATGAGGGCTGCTGTTCACATACACTTAACCAGGAATCTATATAGGGGAACTGGTCAGGATACGCTCTCAATATGAGTTGATGGATTCGTAAAACTGTCTCAAAATCAAAGGTGCCCCCTCAGGGCCATGAAGCAGCTAATGCGGGCCACTCCCTTTCACATAACATTTTTAATCTGGATGGAGTCATTTTCGTACCATAATCGCCTGAAAATCCTTTACGGAAATTCTTGATCATACATTCCAACGGAGTTTGCGGGGACTCCGTCCCTCCCATAATCTAAACGTACCTACGTACACTACC
This sequence comes from Ichthyophis bannanicus, assembly GCA_033557465.1. NCBI lineage: Eukaryota > Metazoa > Chordata > Amphibia > Gymnophiona > Ichthyophiidae > Ichthyophis > Ichthyophis bannanicus. The sequence continues at coordinate 172,202,105 of CM066036.1, read as the reverse complement.
TACATACTCAATGTACCTGCGTACGTTACGTACCCTACGTCCCTACGTACATGTAATGACGTACAAGACAATGAACAATAAGGATAGGTAGTATGGCTGCAGGTAAGGGGTCCGTACAGCTCACAGAACACTGGGGGGGGGGGGGGGAAAAACACCATTCGCTTCCTCCTGTTCGCGACCTGGGCGCAGTCGCCCGGCCAGGAACTGTGCTACTTAGGAGTCCACTCTCACTCGGTCTATATTTCAAGACCTCTCACTCACACACGCAAGCATATTTCAACAAGATATCATATTTCAATATTTCAAGTGCCCAGGTTTTCTGACTAACTGACTATTCCAAACAAGAAGGGTCGATGGCTTCAGCTTCCGCTTTCCTTACGCGGAGCTTACTAGGACCGCCCTTATGGGAGGTGATCAGGCTCCCTTGTCTCATGCATACTCATGCGAGATTTCCCAGTTAGTCTATACCAAATATACCAAATCAGTCTTGCGCACGCAAGACGTTGTCCCACGCTGTTCTTTCTGACTATCGAATTACAAAAATATCTACTCACCGGATCCGGTCCCCAATACCACACCAGCTTCTGAGTTGGAATCTGGACTCCCCCGGGTCGGAGGTGTTGGCCAGCTGGACCCGATGGCCCGCCGAGGCAGGCGGAACCCTCTCCGACACAAAGGGGTTGGCGGCGCCTGAGGTTTCCCCTGCGGTCGGACAGACACGGTTCCAACCGGGCCAAACCTCAAGGCGAATTACGTGGATTACTCACTTGAATACCATTTACCACTCGCACTTCCCGGCCAACGCACCAAGAATATGCTGTGGCAAAGTGCAATCAATGAATAAGTCCAGGAGTCAATTGACAGGGTCCAAGCCAGTTTAATGTGCACAGGCCCAGTCAGTCAAAGTTTCAAAAGGAACTGAGCAAAGGTTTATACAGAGACATAACCATTTATACCTCTTTTTCAGTTTGATACATGAGAATTTTCTATTGGTTCCAACTCGATACATGCAAACTTTTCATTGGTTATACATTCCCTTCATTTGTCCAATTAGAAATCCCTCCGGAGCCTAGCAGCCGGCCCCCTCCTTTAGGATTGCTTGAACAATGGTACAGTTCTTAATTTCGTTACTTTTCTACTGCAAGGTTAACTTTGGCTTCTGGAATGCATATATTGAAACATTTCTGTTCTTTCATACACAAGAGAATAATAGAAGACTTATGAATTCATGAAAACTTCTTATTAAGCATTTTAAAACAGTTTTCTCATTTTTCCACAGATTTTTGGTTCTTTTCTAGCTATAATGGGAGTTAGGATCCAGGCCTAACTTACAGGCCTTTCATAGTAGCAGGCCATGCTAGGCCATAGCCTACCACTGTAGCAGCAGAGCGCAGACAAACCCATGATACCAGGAGTCTGTTCAGAAGGTCCAAATCATTTATTTGTGCACAAGTCTCAAGCAAAGTCAATTTCAAAATGGCTGAGCGATGTTCTCTAGCAATACAACAACTTTTATAGACTTTTGCTCCATTCTAGGTATAGAAAAACATTTCATTGGTCCTGGTAACCTCCCGTACCTCCCGTACCCCTTCTATTGGTCCCGGTACTGATATGATTATCCAATTATGTTCTTTCAGTGGGCTCAACACCTGCTTACCCCCCTTCTAGTCCCAATTACAATGGCCAGTTCACCAACTTGTTACTTTCCTACTTCCAAGGCCACTGGGCTAGTTAATACGTGCAGGGAAGCAGGGCTCTGTAATTTCTCTGTCAGCAGTTTTAAACATATATCTCATGAATTTTCCATCTGTTCTGCTTGTCTAAGCTAAATCAATGCTTTTACTGAGTTCTAATTCTACAGCAGCATATTGGAGGATGTGCAATTCCTATGGGCCTCTTCACAAGCTTCATTTACAGGTCAAGCTAGTTAGGCTTGCTTGCTTATGTCAGACACTGTGGATCACAGGCCTTCACCTGCCACATTCCCCCCTTTGATTAATCTCACCCTAATACTCAATAAGGTGTGAGAATTAAATCACTTCAAAATAGTTATACTATGGTCAGAGGATTCCGACTATATGCAGGAGGATGAAGTTGTCCTAAAGCCATAATCTTAGTGGCGGTCTTCCGCTCTACTGTACTTTCAATAGCATTGTGAATAGAATGCATGCAACATGGGATTATACATGGCAACAGAAAAATCACTGCAATGATTATTAGTATTAATATAAGGAAAGTCTTAAGTCCTCTTAACCATGAGAAAATATTAGCAAACCAGTTAGGTAATCTTAGTGGGTGCCAAGTCTGTACTGGCACATAAGCATGTTTTCGCATATCTTCAGCAAGTTCTTCAACTACTTGACCCTTATCATCCTCTAGGGAGGATGTGGCCTAGTGGTTAGGACAAGGTACTTCAGGCCAGAGGGCCGGGGGTTCAAGTCCCACCTGGGGACAGTAATCTCAGGCCGGAGGGACTTGGATTTCTAGTCCTATAGGCACTCCTTGTGGTCTTGGGCAAGCCACTTAACCCTCCATTGCCCATGTTCCCTGTACATATTAGCGTATGTGTGTCATATCCCCTCATGTTAAAATGTATCTCCCAATTGACCGCTTTGACCCGGTGAAAAGCAGGATATAAATACAGCTAAATAAATAAATAAAATAAATAAAATATTTTTAAACAACAATTGGTTAAATTCAGCTTACCACATACTCCTCCTTCAGCTGCTAACAAATAATCAAGTGCTAAGCGATTCTGATATATAGCAGTGCGCATCTGAGTACTTTGTCTAGCTAGAAGCGTAAGAGCTTGGCTAGTTTCATTGGTTATTATTTCAACTACTGCTTGTAAGCGAATAATACGATTAATCATATAGACTGGGGTGCGATAGCCCCACATACCATCATCATTCCAGGTGGCAGGCCCATGATATTCAATGATTCTTTCTGGTGGCCAATCATCACCCTTCCACTTCTCCCACTTGCCTACTTGGAGGGGTGCTCTCTTCTGTCTTAGTGCTCTTTTGTGTCTGTGAGTAGTGTATACTGGGTATCCTAATTGTTCTCCATGTTCTGTGGGTAGGAGAAAGAAAGAAGGTCTGATGGTCCCTAAGACACATGCTCCTCCCCAGTGTGGTGGGAGTCGAGCATACGCTCGGTTGCCACAGATCCAATACAGGCCAGGTGGGGCTTGCCAAGCATGGGATTTGGCGAGATTAGTCCATAAACCAGCAAGTTCAGGAAATCTGGCTAATGGATTAGGAGGTTCAGGTCTTTTGACTCCTGACCACCATGACGTCTTTTTGGTGGTGGCATTATAAATCTTTTGGTTGAGACAGACTAGCTGTCCTACCTGTTGGGTAAACTGAGGTCCAGTTCTGGCATAGCAAAGACGTCCAACAATTGAGTGCGCTAACACCCATTCGCTAGTAGTCTTGTGTAATTCAGTCTGATTGTAAGTCAGAGAATAATTTAATTCTTGGGCCTCCCATGGCCACTGGTCACCCATCTGTGTTCCGCCACAGAAATAACAATCTGAGATTTTAAGACTAGATACTACCGCTCCAGCTAATTCTAAGAATAAATTCTGAGAAGGATGAGGGATCTCAAACTTATTTACATGCATGGCCTCATAGAAAGTGTTATGGATGTGATATTTAGATGACCTGTGGGCTTGGGTATTCAATCTTATATACACAATGGTTCCTGGATCTGATCCGGAACCTGCGATACGTAAACCAAACTTGTATCCTTGTTTCCATACATTAGGATTACGTATCCATAATTGTAAAGGGTTACAGGCACCTTTCTTACATTTGTCATCTGGTTTTGACTTAGTTAAAGTGGCCACTCGATTATCTATATCTTCTTCTACTATACCAGCATTCCATGTAGCATAAAAGACGCATTCCCAATTTGGGCAATAGTAATCTGCTGCTGTTGCAGTACTATATGAACCCTTCTTACCTGTACACTTCCCCCATCCTGTGGCACCTTCTGGGCACATATACTTATGATCATTACGGTATGCTTTTTCCCAGGTACCACATTTGGAGCGACTATCTCTGTTTATAACATCACATGCATCAAAATTCAAAACAGCAGGTTTACTAGAATCTCTAAGTGGTTGTGTGGCATTGATTAAAGGTCCATCTGCATCATTCCATCGTATTTCCAACGTGTAATAGGATGGATTCTGATGCGGATTATAGCATACTCTAGATTTACCTTTAGTGCAAACATTTAGTTCAGTGGTGTTATAAATACACCGAGTCACTTTACCAGTGCAGGTATAGTAAGAATGGTAAAGCAGAGTCTGAGTTACTTTCGCTCCAGTCCGAGTGGAAGTAATGCATGCAGTGCATGGAGGTAATGCACAAGTTAGTTCAGAGCCTCCAAGATAGGCAACCAGGGCAAAGCAAAGATAAAGATACATGTTGATTGGAGTTCTTCTGAATCCTCAGCTTGCAGATCTTGACCACGACGTTCTTTTCTTCGTCCCGTTTGCTAATAAAGCAATTCAACGGGTACTGAGTGTTGATTGAAGATCCTCAAGTTGTCCATCACACATTAACCAATTTAGCAATTTCAGTTGGCTTCTGAAGTATGGTCAATCAATGTAGCATCAAAGTAGTGTGTAAAATCACACACATGAGGTTCGTTGAAACAAACTCTTGCTGTATGGAAAACAGCAATCCTCTTCGAAAGACTTGGCTACTGCAGGGCACTGTGACAAAGTGTCTAAGCTGCTGGTTGCCGTCTCAGAGTAACTCGCAAAGGTGCATCAGGATGCTGTTCTGCTGTCCACTGCTCAGGTTCTGGATCAGCTGCGGGCTTGACTCTGCTGTGGTGGATCCAGGAATCGATTTCTGCTACCTTTACTGCAGTTGGGGTAGACAGGATGACGGTGTATGGTCCCTTCCAATGGGGTTCCAACGGTGTCTTCTTCCAATCTTTGATCCACACCGAGGTACCAGGCTGGTAGGGATGCAAGGGTTCTGTCAAGTTGATAGGCAACTGGTCTTGGATCCACGCATGGAGGGTCTGCAGAACAAAACTAAGAGCTAGGAGTTCTTGCCTGGTTATTTCTGAACCAATTTGGGCTAGACTTCCTTTAATTCCCTGCACTATTGGTGGGGGTCTACCATACAGAACTTCAAAAGGGGAAAATCCTGTTGACTTCACAGGAGCTGAGCGTATTCTAAGTAAAGCTATTGGGAGCACTTTGGGCCACTTCAGGCGTGTCTCCTGACAAAGCTTAGACATTTGGGCTTTTAAGGTACGATTCATTCGCTCAACTTTCCCTGAACTCTGGGGTCTGTATGCAGTGTGAAGCTTCCATTGTATCTGTAGGGCTTTTGCTAACTGTTGAGTAATCTGGGAGACAAATGAGGGCCTATTGTCTGACCCTATTACTGCTGGAATTCCAAACCTAGGGACAATCTCTCTCAGTAAAACTTTGGTGACTTCTCGAGCTTTTTCAGTTCTGGTTGGGAAGGCTTCTACCCACCCAGAGAAAGTACAAACTAATACTAATAGGTAGTGATATCCATTGGCTTTTGGCATTTCAGTAAAATCAATTTGCAAGTGGTGCATGGGGGTTACACCTCCTGACTGAACTCAGGGTGGTGGTGTGGGACCTTGCTTGGCATTATTTTTGGCACAAATTAAACACTGGCGTGCCACTGAAGCTGATAGGGCTGCTAACATGGTAATGCAGAAATGTGGTCTGAGTGCTTTTTCCATAGCACTTTTCCCATAGTGGGTGGCTTCGTGGAAGGCTTTTACAAAAGATGGACCTAACAATTCGGGAATTACTATTCGTCCTGGGGGTTGACTGCCCTCTGTTGGTGGCAGCTCAATCCACCCATCTTTCAGTACTCCATTTTCCTTGTTACAGTAGTAATCTAATTCTGTGGTGGTATATCGTGGTGTCCATAAGTTCAAGGGTACTGGAAACAATGCGGCCTGCATTGGCATGGCTTGTGGTGTAATTTGTCCTGTCATAGCTGCTTGTCGTGCTGAGGCATCTGCAAACCTATTTCCTCGGGCAACTTCTCCTTTTCCTGCTTGATGTCCTCTGCAATGCATGACAGCTACACGAGTTGGGGCACATACTGCATCAAGTAACATCAGTATCTCGGGGCCATACTTGACTGATTTTCCTCCAGTTGTGATGAGCCCTCGCTCTTTATAGAGAGCTCCATGGGCATGTAGGGTAGTGAAGGCATACTTTGAGTCTGTATATACATTTAGCACAGGTTTTGCACCTAACAGTAGTGCTCGAGTAAGTGCTATCAATTCTGCTTTCTGGGCTGATGTACCTGAGGCTAGAGCTGATGATTCAACGACTTCATGTTGAGTGACTACTGCATATCCGGCACAGCGTCGTCCATTAATGATGAGACTGCTTCCATCTATGTAATAGACTTGGTCAGGATTGTCTATGGGCACATCTGTCAGGTCAGGTCGGCTTGAGAATACAGTGTCCATGACTTCTATACAGTCATGTTCTGGGAGTTCTTCGCTAATAGGTATCAATGTGGCTGGATTCAAGGCATGGCTCATTTCCAGTTGTATCTGTGCGTTTTCACATAACATGCTCTGATATTTCAACATTCGGGAATTGGTGAGCCAATGATTTGCTTTCTGTTCCATAAGGGCAAGGACTGCATGTGGCACAGTGACTCGTAGATTCTGTCCTAGTGTGAGCTTATCTGCTTCACTCACTAACAATGCTGTAGCTGCGACTGCTCTCAGGCAAGGTGGCCATCCTTTGGCCACAGTGTCCAATTGTTTCGATAGGTATGCTACAGGTCGCTCCCAATTTCCCAATTTCTGAGTCAACATGCCTAAGGCATTTCCTTGTGCTTCATGTATAAACAAGTGGAAAGGCTTGTGAACATCTGGTAGTCCAAGGGCTGGTGATGACATCAATTCTTCCTTTAACATCTTGAAGGCTGTATCCTGCTCAGGTCCCCACTCCAGTGGCGACTTTTCTTCTCCTTTTGTGGCTTCATACAGTGGTTTGGCAATTTGGGCAAAGTTGGGAATCCAGATTCGGCAATATCCTGCCGCTCCCAGAAAGGCTCTGACTTGCTTTCTGGTAGTTGGGATTGGAATTCTGCATACTGCTTCTTTTCTTTCTCTGCCTAGTTGTCGGCTTCCTTTGGTTATACGAAAGCCCAAGTATTTCACCTCTTTTTGGCATAGTTGTGCTTTTGCTCTGGAAACTTTGTATCCAGCTTCATCTAGTAACTGCAAGAGGTCTTTGGTGGCTTGTATACATTCACTTTCTGATACAGCAGCTATCAGCAGATCGTCCACATATTGGAGAAGCACTCTCTTCCCCGGGGCCACTGGATAGCTTGAAAGGTCTTGATTCAGTGCAGCACTAAAGATGGTAGGCGAATTCTTGAATCCTTGGGGTAATCGTGTCCAAGTAAGTTGGCCCCCTCTTCCAGAGATAGGGTCCTGCCATTCAAATGCAAACAATATCTGACTTATGGGGGCTAATCTTATGCAAAAGAATGCATCTTTTAAATCTAGTACAGTAAAGTGGGTAGCTTCAGCAGGTATCAGTCCTAGAAGAGTGTAAGGATTGGGTACAACTGGATGTATGGTTTCAACTGCTTCATTCACTCTTCTTAGATCTTGCACTGGGCGGTAGTCATCTGTTCCAGGCTTTTTCACTGGCAGAAGTGGAGTATTCCATGGGGATTGACATACTTTCAGTAGGCCATGTTCTAGTAATCTTTGCAAATGGCGGTGGATGCCTTCAATTGCAGCTCTTGGGAGAGGGTACTGTTTGACATGTACTGGTGTAGCACTAGGCTTAAGGGTTACAATTACTGGAGCTATATGTTTGGCTAGGCCTGGAGGATTGCCTTCTGCCCATACTCCAGGTGGGGCATCAATACTTTTCAAAGTTTGTTCAAAATAGGTGTCTTGGACAGAATCATCACTGTAATATCTCCACTCTTCTTCTCGGGGAACTGTAAGCAGCATTATTCCTGTTGGTTTGGCTTGAGAATTTACTGTCATTTGCATTTCTCCTCTTTCAGTGAAGGATATTTGGGCTTGTAGCTTGGCTAACATATCTCGTCCCAGTAGTGGCACTGGACATTCAGGCATATAAAGGAATTGATGAGTTATTTGTTGTCCTCCTAGACTGCATATGCGATTCTGAAGAAAAGGTTTTGTAGCTTTGGCACCAGTTGCTCCTACAATGGTGACTGCTTTTGTAGAAAATGGGGCTATCTTCTTGTCTACTACTGAATGTTCTGCTCCAGTATCAACCATAAAGTTCATAACTCGGTCTCCTATTTGTATTCCGACCATAGGCTCCTGGAGACCTAAAGCAAATTCGGAGCCCGGTCTGTCCTAATCCACGTCATCTTCATCATGGGCTGTCGTAGCCAATGCTTGTATGGCTTCTCCTCTTTCTCGCTGGTATTGCTCTCGATTGGCTCCTCCGCGGGTCCGGGGACGGCCTCGTCTTTCTTCTCTCCATTGATGATTGGTTTCGTCATCTTGATGGGCGTCTTCGAGTTGTGGGCATGCATCTCTCCAATGTCCTTCCTCCCTGCAGTAGGCGCATTGGTTTACGCCTAGCTGGGGCCGGCTTCCACTTCGGCCCCGCCCCCTTCCTCTGCTCCATCGACCAGGGATACCTTCCCTTTTCTGTTCAACTATGGCCGCAGCCAAAAAATCAGCTTTCTTCTTCATCTTTCGATCACATTCTCTCTGCCTTTCATTATCACGATTCACATACACTTTATGAGCGACTTCCAATAACTGAGTTGCATTCATGCCCGCAAACCCTTCTAATTTCTGTAATTTACGTCTAATGTCTGGTTGAGACTGATTTACAAAAGCAGAATTCACCATGCATAAACTTCCTGGTGCATCAGGATCATAGGGAGTATACATTCTATATGCTTCAGTTAATCTTTCATAAAACACTGCTGGGCTCTCATCTATGCCTTGGGTAACTTCAGTAACTTTGGAAAGATTCATAGCTTTCTGGCCCCCCCTTTTCAGGCCTTGTATAAAGCCTTGGCGAAAACGGGCTAGGGCTCTGGATCCTCTTTCTGTATTTGGATCCCATCGGGGGTCTTCATTCGGGAATTCTCTTTGGGCCGCTTCCCGATTATCTATTCTTTCCTCCCCCCTTTCTCCTGGAGCTACCGGGTTATCTGCCAGCCAGTCTATAGCTGCTTTTCTAATTCGTGTCCGCTCCTCTGTAGTAAATAAGGTGGACAGGAGCTGGCGGCAATCTGCCCATGTTGGTTGGTGGGTTTCCATAATAGTATTCACTAATTCTGTAAGCTCTTGGGGTTTATTGGTATAGGAGGCATAATGTGTCCTCCAATTTAACAAATCAGTGGTAGAGAAGGGGACATACACATAATTTAGGGGTCCCGCCACCACCTCATTATCTTCATTTCTTATGGGTATTCCCGGGACTTGCCGTAAAGGCATCATCTTGGCAGTAGATGTCTTTTGGGATCTGAGAGATATTCTCGTAACTGTCCTGTCAGGGGTTATTTTCTTCTTTTCTTCATGCTTTACTTTAGATTTACTTTTCACTGGCGAGCTAACACTGGCAGTCACTTTTACACTGTCAGTATCACTCGGGGAATTTTCAGCTTCTTCCTTCTCTGTTTCTGTATCTGATTCTCCTTTTTCTGTCTCGGTAGAATCATCTTCTTCAATCAAAGGGAGCTCATCTACCTGCTCTTTGGGTAATAGCTCGGGGGTTGGGTCCCGTTCCTGCTGTCTCCGAGGCTCTGGGGCAGGACGTGGGGCTACTCTCACTGGACGCTGGGTTTGGGGCTGTTGGGTGATCATTTCTGGGGAATCAGGATCTACCAGGATGGGTTTCTTCCTGGATTTCTCACCTTTCCCTTTCTTTCTAGGCTGTTCTATTTTCTGACTATAATCTGTCTTTGCTAACATTATTCTGCACTGTTCTTCATAACAGCGCTTCGCCCAAGGGGCGGATCTTCACAAATACTTAACCAGGAATCTATATAGGGGTACTGATCGGGGTGCGCTATTCGCACTCTACGGTGCACTAACTGGATAATTCCTACATTAAAGGTTCCCTCTCGGGGCCAGGTAGGGTCTAGATCGGGCCATTCCCTAGTACACAAAATCTGTAAACGGGCTGCAGTCATTTTAATACCATAATCTCCAGAATATCCTTCTTTAAAATGTGCGATCATACATTCTAATGGAGTGTTCCTAGTAGACCCCGCCCCTCCCATTTCGATGTGTGCGCGCAACAACAGACAAAAGGGAAAAGGAGGGCGGACCGTGGGTAAGGGGTCCTCACGGTCCTAGAAACGTATAAGGAAAACAAATAACAAGACAAGACGACAATCGCTTCCCCCTTTTTGCGACCTGAACGCAGTCGCCCGGTCAGGAAATGCGCTAATCAGGGGTCCGCCTTCGCTTGGTCCGTGCTGCCAGACCTCTCATTCACACTTCATTCATACAATCATGCTAGCAACGTATCCCAGAATGCATTCAGTTCTATCTATTCTGACTAGTCTTGTTCAATTTCCAAAATACAAGAAGACGGGGGTTTCGCCCTGCGAATACCCATGCGGGGTTACTCGGCCCGTCTTGGAGAGGTGATCAAGCTCTCTTACCAATTTCCAAGTTCCAAGTTCAATATCCAAATGGCAGCACTGCTCTTTCTTATCTGTCTAGACATAACAAATCAAAACTTTACTCACCGGATCCGGTCCTCAAACTTCCCAAGCAGGTGCATGAGTTGGACCTCGGACTCCCCTCACTCGGGTTCGAGGTGATGGCTCCAGCTGGGTCCGGCACCCACCGAGGTCCGACCAGCTCCCTCCGATGCAAAGGACCGGCGGCGCCAGGGAGCAGCCCCCGTCGGAAAGGCGCGATCCCGGCAGGACCAAACCTGTAGAGGCGGAAAGTCGTGGTATATTGCCCTATATACACTCTGATTCCACAACTTCCCGGCCAACGCACCAAGAATATGTAGCAGCAGAGCGCAGACAAACCAATGATACCAGGAGTCTGTTCAGAAGGTCCAAATCATTTATTTGTGCACAAGTCTCAAGCAAAGTCAATTTCAAAATGGCTGAGTGATGTTCTCTAGCAATACAACAACTTTTATAGACTTTTGCTCCATTCTAGGTATAGAAAAACATTTCATTGGTCCCGGTAACCTCCCGTACCTCCCGTACCCCTTCTATTGGTCCCGGTACTGATATGATTATCCAATTATGTTCTTTCAGTGGGCTCAACACCTGCTTACCCCCCTTCTAGTCGCAATTACAATGGCCAGTTCACCAACTTGTTACTTTCCTACTTCCAAGGCCACTGGGCTAGTTAATACGTGCAGGGAAGCAGGGCTCTGTAATTTCTCTGTCAGCAGTTTTAAACATATTTCTCTGTATTTTTCCATCTGTTCTGCTTGTCTAAGCTAAATCAATGCTTTTACTGAGTTCTAGTTTTACAGCAGCATATTGGGGGATGTGCAATTCCTATGGGCCTCTTCACAAGCTTCATTTACAGGTCAAGCTAGTTAGGCTTGCTTGCTTATGTCAGACACTGTGGATCACAGGCCTTCACCTGCCACACCACAATATGCTATCAAAACCTTTCTTATAATCAAGCCCTCCTATACTGAGATTCCTGCACTAGCCATGATGGCTTTATTTAAGAATAACTGGTCTAGGTTCCACATACTCCTCTCTTATTGTCCTTCCATTCTATTGCCATGGTGTTAATGGAATTGATATGATCATATATTCTGTCAGCATCTATTATATTGCAAATCTTATAGTTTGTAGGAATGTAGCAGCAAAGCGCAGACAAACCAATGATACCAGGAGTCTGTTCAGAAGGTCCAAATCATTTATTTGTGCACAAGTCTCAAGCAAGGCAATTTCAAAATGGCTGAGCAAAGTTTTCAAGCATTACAACAACTTTTATAGACTTCTGTTCCATTCTAGGTATAGAAAAACATTTCATTGGTCCCGGTACTCTCCCGTACCTCCCGTAGCCCTTCTATTGGTCCCGGTACTGATAAGTTTCTCCAATTATGTTCCTTCTGTGGGCTTCTGTAGGCATGACACCTGCCTGCCCCCCTTCTAGTCCCAATTACAATGGTCAGTTCATCAACTTGTTACTTTCACACTTTCAAGGCTATGGGACCATTTGTGCGTGCAGATGAGCAAGGTTCTGTAACTCATCTGTCAGCACTCCTCAATATTTCTCTGCAAATGTACTTTTTCTTATCAGTAACTTTAAAACACATCTTTTCTGTATTTTTCCATTTCTTAATTCTGCAATTCTGCTTATCTAAGCTAATTCAATATTTCTACTGAGTTCTTTCTTACAATAGCAGCATATTGGGGGATGTGCAATCCTATATGCCTCTCCACAGGCCTCATTTACAGGTCAAGCTAGCCATGCTGGCCTGCCTATATCAGACACCGTGGGTCACAGGCCTGCACCTGCCACATTCCCCCCTTTGATTAATCTCACCCTATTACTTAATAAGGTGTGAGAATTAAATCACTTTCCAAAAGATTCACATCCTGATTAAAGGATTCTTACTAGTTCCACTAGGGCTAGCTTTGTATAAAGCCATTATTCTAGTTGCGGTCTTCCGCTCTACTGTACTATCAATAGCACTATGAAGGGAACGCATACAACATGGGATTAAACATGGTAAGCAGAGGACAACAGCAACAAGGATTAGTACTAAGATAACGAAAGTCTTAAATCCTCCCAGCCAAGAGAAAAGGTTAGCAAACCAATTAGGAAATTTCAAGGCGTGCCAAGTCTGTACTGGCACATAAGCATGTCTTTGCATATCTTTAGCAATTTCTTCAACTACTTGACCTTTATCATCTATTTTCAAACAGCAATTAGTTAAATTCAGTTTACCACATACTCCTCCTTCAGCTGCTAGTAAATAATCAAGGGCTAAGCGATTTTGGTATATGGCAGTGCGCATTTGAGTACTTTGTCTAGCTAAGAGCGTGAGAGCATGACTAGTTTCATTGGTTATTATTTCAACTACTGCTTGTAAGCGAATAATACGATTGATCATATAAATTGGGGTACGATAACCATACATACCATCATCATTCCAAGTGGCAGGTCCATAATACTCAATAATTCTTTCTGGTGGCCAATCATCACCTCGCCACTTCTTCCCACTTGCCTATCTGTAAGGCCTCTCTTTTCTGTCTCGATGCTCCTTTGTGTTTGTGGGTAGTATATACAGGGTATCCTAATTGTTCTCCATGTTCAGTGTTTAACAGGAAGAAAGAAGGTCTGATGGTTCCTAAGACACATGCTCCTCCCCATTGTGGTGGGAGTTGCGCATATGCTCGGTTTCCACAGATCCACATCCTCTGTTGATTCCCGCCTTCTACATAAATTACGCAGATAATATCCACTTGAGCTAACATATTTATTTAGTAAAAACATATACATATATGATGTTGACTGTACATAGTTTTCCCTGTTAATCCATGTTATATATTCCCATGTTCTATGTAAACTCAATGTTACTTGCATACATTGTTGTATATTTTGTTCAATGTACACCGCACTGATCTTAATAGCGCGGTATATAAGAAATGTTAAATAAATAAATAAATAAATAAATAAATAAATCCAATATAGGCCAGGTGGGGCTTGCCAGGCTTGGACTTTGGCAAGGTTAGTCCATAGACCTGCAAGTTCAGGAAATCTAGCTAATGGGTTAGGAGGTTCAGGATGTCTGATTCCTGACCACCATGCTGTCTTTTTGGTCGTGGCATTATAGTATTTCTGGCTAAGACAGACCAGCTGTCCTACCTTTTGGGTGAACTGGGGTCCAGTTCTGGCAAAGCAAAGACGTCCAACGATTGAGTGCGCTAACACCCATTCACTGGTTGTCTTGTGTAATTCGGTCTGATTGTAAATCATGGAATAATTCAATTCTTGGGCTTCCCAGGGCCATTGGTCTCCCATTTGGGTTCCGCCACAGAAATAACAATCTGTGATCTTAAGACTAGATACTACTGCTCCGGCTAATTCTAGAAACAAATTCTGTGAAGGGTGAGGGATCTCAAACTTATTTACATGCATAGCTTCATAAAAGGTATTATGAATATGATATTTAGATGACTTGTGGGCTTGAGTATTCAATCTAATATATACAATGGTCCCTGGATCTGTTCCTCCTCCCGCAATACGTAAACCAAACTTATATCCTTGTTTCCATGCATGGGGGTTATGTACACGCAAATGTAAGGGGTTGCAAGCATCTTTCTGACATTTATCATTTGTGGTTGGCTTGGTTAGAGTAGCCATTCGTTTATCTATTTTCTCATCAGTTATACCAGTGTTCCAGGTAGCATAGAAAACACATTCCCAATACGGGCAATAGTAGTCTGCCGCTGTAGCAGTACTATACCCTGGTTCCTTTTTACCTGTACACTTCCTCCATCCCGTGGCACCTTCTGGACACATATACTTATGGTCATTTCGATACGCTTTCTCCCATGTACCACAGGTGGACTGACTATCTCTATTAATAGCATTACATGCATCAAAATTCAAAACAGCGGGTTTAGTAATGTCCTTAAGTGGTGGTGTAGCAGCTAATATAGGTCCATCTGCATCCTTCCATCTTATTTCCAATGTGTAATAGGATGGATTCTGATGCGGATTATAGCATGCTTTAATTTTGCCATGAGTGCAAACATTTAGTTCAGTGGTGTTATAGATACACCGAGTTATTGTTCCCTTGCAGGTATAGTAAGAATGGTAAAGCAAAGTCTGAGTTACTTTCAGTCCAGTTCTAGTAGAAGTAATGCAAGCAGTGCATGGAGGTAGAGCATAAGTCTGTTCAAAACTTCCGAAGAAGGCAACCAAGGCAAAGTAGAAGCAAAGATACATGTTGATGTTGATTGGAGTTCTTCTGAATCCTCAGCTTGCTGATCTTGATCACGACGGTCTATTATTCTTCGTCCCGTTTGCTAATGAAGCAATTTAACGGGTGCTGAGTGTTGATTGAAGATCCTCAAGATGTCCAGCACACATTAACCAACTTAGCAATTCAGTCGGCTTGTGAAGTCTGGCTTAGTCAATGTAGTCTCAAAGTAGTGTGTCAAATCACACACAAATTGGGTTCGTTGAAACAAAACTGTTGCTGCATGGAAAACAGCAATCCTCTTCGAAAGACTTGGCTACTGCAAAGCACTTGTGATGAAGTGTCTATGCTGCTGGTTGCCGTCTCAGAGTAACTCGCAAGGGTACATCAGGGTGCTGCTCTGCTGTCCACCGCTCTGGTTCAGGATCGGCGGCGGGCTTGACTCTGCTGTGGTGGATCCAGGCGTCGATCTCGGCTACCTTTACTGCGGTTGGGGTAGACAGGATGACGGTGTACGGTCCCTTCCAATGGGGTTCCAACGGTATCTTCTTCCAATCTTTGATCCACACCGAAGTTCCAGGCTTGTAGGGATGCAAGGGTTCCGTCAAGTTGATAGGCAACTGGTCTTGGATCCACGTATGGAGAGTCTGCAGAACAAAGCTAAGAGCTAGGAGTTCTTGTCTGGTTACTTCTGAACCAATCTGGGCTAAACTTCCTTTGACTCCCTGCACTATTGGTGGGGGTTTACCATACAAAACTTCAAAAGGGGAAAATCCTGTTGACTTTACAGGGGCTGAGCGTATTCTGAGTAAAGCTATGGGGAGCACTTGGGGCCATTTCAGGTGTGTCTCCTGACAAAGCTTGGACATTTGGGCTTTCAATGTACGATTCATTCGCTCAACTTTCCCTGAACTCTGGGGTCTGTATGCAGTGTGGAGTTTCCATTGTATCTGCAAGGCTTTTGCTAACTGCTGAGTAACTTGGGAGACAAATGAGGGTCCATTGTCTGACCCTATTACTGCTGGGATTCCAAATCTGGGGACAATCTCTCTCATTAAGGCTTTGGTAACTTCTCGGGCTTTCTCAGTTCTGGTTGGGAACGCTTCTACCCACCCAGAGAAAGTACAAACTAATACTAGTAGGTAATGGTATCCATTGGCTTTTGGCATTTCGGTGAAATCAACTTGGAGGTTGTGCATGGGGGTCACACCTCTTGACTGAACTCGGGGTGCTGTAATAAGGCCTTGCTTGGCATTATTCTTGGCACAGGTCTGACATTGTCGTGCTACTGAGGCTGATATGGTTGTCATCAGAGGGATGTAGAAATGTGGTCTGAGTGCTTTTTCCATAGCACTCTTCCCATAGTGGGTAGCTTCGTGGAAAGCTTTGACAAAGGATGGTCCTAATAGTTCAGGAATTACTATTCGTCCCGGAGGTTGACTGCCCTCTTCTGGTGGCAGCTCAATCCATCCGTCTTTCAATACTCCATTTTCTTTGTCACAATAGTAATCTAATTCTTTGGTGGTATATCGTGGGGTCCATAGATTCAAAGGTACTGGAAACAATGCTGCTTGCATTGGCATAGCTTGTGGGGCAATCTGTCCTGTCATAGCTGCTTGTCGTGCTGAGGCATCTGCAAATCTATTTCCTCGAGCAACTTCTCCTTTTCCTGCTTGATGTCCTCTACAATGCATGACAGCTACACGTGTTGGGGCCCAGACTGCATCAAGTAACATCAATATCTCGGGACCATATTTGACTGATTTTCCTCCAGATGTGATGAGTCCTCTTTCTTTGTAGAGAGCTCCATGGGCATGCAAGGTAGTGAAGGCGTATTTGGAATCTGTATATACATTCAGCACAAGTTTTTCTCCTAACAACAATGCTCTGGTGAGTGCTATCAATTCGGCTTTCTGGGCTGATGTGCCTGAGGCTAGAGCTGATGATTCAACTACTTCGTGTTGAGTGACGACTGCATATCCGGCACAGCGTCGTCCATCAAGGATGAGACTGCTCCCATCAACATAATAGATCTGGTCGGGATTGTCTATGGGCACATCTGTTAAGTCAGGTCGACTAGAGAACACAGTTTCCATGACTTCGATACAGTCATGTTCTGGGAGTTCTTCACTGATGGGTATCAAGGTAGCTGGATTCAAGGCATGGCTCACTTCAAGTTGTATTTGTGGGTTTTCACATAACATGCTCTGGTACTTCAACATTCGGGAATTGGTGAGCCAATAATTTGCTTTTTGTTCCATAAGGGCAAGGACTGCATGTGGCACAGTGACTCGTATGTTCTGTCCTAGTGTGAGTTTGTCTGCCTCACTCACTAGTAGCGCTGTAGCTGCAACTGCTCTCAAGCAGGGTGGCCATCCTTTGGCCACAGGGTCCAATTGTTTCGATAGGTAGGCTACAGGTCGTTCCCAATTTCCTAATTTCTGAGTCAACATGCCTAGGGCATTTCCCTGTGCTTCATGTACAAACAAGTGGAAAGGTTTGTGGACATCTGGTAGTCCAAGTGCTGGTGATGACATCAATTCTTCTTTTAACTTCTGGAAGGCTGTATCCTGCTCAAGTCCCCACTCCAGTGGTGACTTTTCTTCTCCTTTTGTGGCTTCATACAGTGGTTTGGCAATTTGGGCAAAGTTGGGTATCCAGATTCGGCAATATCCTGCCGCTCCCAGAAAGGCTCTGACCTGCTTTCTGGTTGTTGGAGTTGGAATTCTGCATACTGCTTCTTTTCTTTCTCTGCCTAATCTTCTGCTTCCTTGGGTAATACGAAATCCCAAGTATTTCACTTCTTTTTGGCATAGTTGTGCTTTGGCTCTGGAAACTTTATATCCAGCTTCATTTAGTAACTGCAAGAGATCTTTGGTGGCTGATATACATTCTCTTTCTGATACGGCAGCTATCAACAAATCATCCACGTACTGGAGAAGTACTCTCTTCCCCGGGGCTACTGGATAGCTTGAAAGGTCTTGATTTAGTGCAGCACTAAAGATGGTAGGTGAATTCTTGAATCCTTGGGGTAATCTTGTCCAGGTGAGTTGGCCCCCTCTTCCAGAGATGGGGTCCTGCCATTCGAATGCAAACAATATTTGGCTTACAGGGGCTAATCTTATGCAAAAGAATGCATCTTTCAAATCCAGTACAGTGAAATGGGTAGCTTCAGCAGGTATCAGTCCTAGAAGAGTGTAAGGATTGGGCACAACTGGATGTATAGTTTCAACTGCATCATTTACTCTTCTCAAATCTTGCACTGGGCGATAATCATCTGTCTCAGGTTTCTTTACTGGCAAAAGTGGGGTGTTCCATGGGGATTGGCATACTTTTAGTAGGCCATACTCGAGCAATCTCTGTAGGTGGCGATGAATGCCTTCAATTGCGGCTCTTGGGAGAGGGTACTGTTTGACGTGCACTGGTGTAGCACTAGGCTTGAGGGTTACAATCACTGGAGCTATATGCTTGGCTAGGCCTGGGGGACTACCTTCTGCCCATACTTCAAGTGGTGCATGAATGTTCTTTAAAGTTTGTTCAAAATAGGTATCTTGAATCGAATCATCAATGTAGTATCTCCATTCTTCCTCTCGGGGTACTGTCAGCAGCATTACTCCTGCTGGTTTGGCTTGGGAATTTACTGTCATTTGCATTTCTCCTTGTTCAGAGAAAGATATTTGTGCTTGAAGCTTGGCTAGCATATCTCGTCCCAGTAGTGGTACTGGACATTCGGGCATGTAAAGGAATTGATGAGTTACTTGCTGTCCTCCTAGACTGCATATTCGGTTTTGAAGAAAAGACTTTGTGGCTTTGGCACCAGTTGCTCCTATAATGGTGACTGCTTTCTTGGTGAATGGGGCTATCTTTTTGTCTATTACTGAATGTTCTGCTCCAGTATCAACCATAAAGTTCATAAATTGGTCTCCTATTTGTATTTCGACCATAGGCTCCTGGAGACCTAAAGCAAACTTGGAGCCCGGTCTGTCCTAATCCACGTCATCCTCATCATGGGCTTGTGTGGCCAATGCTTGGATGGCTCCTCCTCCCCTCTCTCTGGAATTGTTCTCGATTGGCTCCTCCTCGGCCTCGGGGACGGCCTCGTCTTTCTTCTCGCCACTGATGATCGTTGTCGTCATCTTGCTGGGCGTCTTCGAGTTGCGGGCACGTATCTCTCCAATGTCCTTCCTCTTTGCAATAGGCGCATTGGTTCACGCCTAGTCTCTGGGTCCGGCCTCCGCCTTGACCCCGCCCTCTTCCTCTGCTCCTTCGATTAGGGACACCTCCCCTTTTCTTTTCAACTATGGCCGCAGCCAAAAAATCAGCTTTCTTCTTCATCTTTCTATCACATTCTCTCTGTCTTTCAGTATCACGATTCACATACACTTTATGAGCGACTTCCAATAACTGTGTTGCATTCATGCCCGCAAACCCTTCTAATTTCTGTAATTTACGTCTAATATCTGGTTGAGACTGGTTTACAAAAGCAGAATTCACCATGCATAAACTTCCTGGTGCCTCGGGATCATAGGGAGTATACATTCTATAAGCTTCAGTTAATCTTTCATAATAATCTGCTGGGCTCTCATCTATTCCTTGGATAACTCCTGCTACTTTGGAAAGGTTCATAGCTTTTTGGCCTCCTCTTCTCAGGCCTTGTAAAAAGCCTTGGCGAAAGCGGGCTAGGGCTGTGGATCCTTCATCTGTATTTGGATCCCATTGGGGGTCTTCATTTGGGAATTCTCTCTGAGCTGCTTCTCTACGATCTATTATATTCTGCCCCTGCGCTGGAGCTGCAGGGTTTTCTGCCATCCATTCGATAGCTGCTTTTCTAATTCTCGCTCGTTCTTCTGTAGTGAATAGGGTGGTCAGGAGCTGACGGCAATCTGGCCAAGTGGGTTGGTGGGTTTCCATAATACTAGTTACTAATTCTGTCAGCTCCTGGGGCTTGCTAGTATAGGAGGCATAATGCGACCTCCAATTTAATAAATCAGTTGTAGAGAAGGGAATATACACATAAGTTAAGGGTCCCGCTACCACTTCATCATTATCATTCTTTACGGGCACTCCCGGGACTTGCCTTAAGGGAAACAGTTTGGCTGTCCCAGGCGTCATTTGGGTCTGGGATCTAAGGGTTATTGTCGTTGTCTTTGCAGGAGTCGCTTTCTTTTTCTCAACTGATTTTGCTTTGGGTTTTTCTTTCACTGGCTTGCTAGCGCTAACGCTGGCTTTCCCAATTATTTGTACACTGTCCTCTTCTTCTTCTTCCGGGGAATTCCCTCCTTCTTCTTCTAGCTCCGCTTCTGACTCACTTTTTACGTCCTCCTCTTCTCTTCCCGCTAATTCTTTCTCTTTCTCTCCTCCAGGAGGAGGGGGGTCAGGGGTTGGGTCTCGCCTTGGCTCTGGCGGTCTCTGGGGTTCTGGGGCAGGACGCCGCCGGGCTATTCTTACTGGACCTGGGGTTCGGGGCTGCCTGAGGACTACTTCTGGGGAATCGGGATCTGCCAAGATGGGTTTCTTGGCTTTCTTATCCTGCTCTTTCATTCTAGGCTGTTCCTTTTTCTGTCTAGAATCTGTTTTAGCTAACATTATTCTGCACTGTTCCTCATAACAGCGCTGCGCCCAGGAGGGCGGATCTTCACAAATACTTAACCAGGAATCTATATAGGGGTACTGATCGGGGTGCGCTACTCGCACTCTACGGTGAACGTTCCCTCTCGGGGCCAGATGGGGTCTAGATCGGGCCACTCCCTAGTACACAAAATCTGCAAACGGGCTGCTGTCATTTTAATACCATAATCTCCTGAATATCCCTCTTTAAAATGTGCAATCATACATTCTAATGGAGTGTTTCTAGTAGACTCCGCCCCTCCCATTTCGATGTGTGCGCGCAACAACAGACAGAAGGGAAAAGGAGTGCGGACCGTGGGTAAGGGGTCCTCACGGCCCTGGAAACGTACAGGGAATACAAATAACAAGACAAGACGACAATCGCTTCCCCCTTTTCGCGACCTGAACGCGGTCACCCGGTCAGGAAATGCGCTAATCAGGGGTCCGCCTTCACTTGGTCCGTGCTGCCAGACCTCTCATTCACACTTCGTTCACACAATCATGCTAGCAACGTATTCCCAGAATGCATTCGTTTCTATCTGTTCTGACTAGTCTTTTTCCCAATTACAAAAAGGATGAGGGTTTCACCTAGCGAATTCCCATGCCAGGCTACTCGGCTCTTCCTTGAGAGGTGATCATGCTCTCTTACCAATTCCCAATATCTCGAGATTACAAATTCCAAATTCCAAGTTCCAATGGCAGTACTGCTCTTTCTATTTCTGTCTAGACCCAAAATCAAAACTATACTCACCGGATCCGGTCCTCAAAACTTCCCAAGCAGGCGCATGAGTTGGACCTCGGACTCCCCTCACTCGGGTTCGAGGCGTTGGCTCCGACCGGGCCCGGCACCCGCCGAGGTCCGACCAGCTCCCTCCGATACAAGGGACCGGTGGCGCCAGGGAGCGGCCCTCGTCGGAAGGGCGCGATCCCGGCAGGACCAAGCCTATAGAGGCGGAAAATCGTGGTATATTGCCCTATATACACTTTGATTCCACAACTTCCCGGCCAACGCACCAAGGAATATGTAGCAGCAAAGCGCAGACAAACCAATGATACCAGGAGTCTGTTCAGAAGGTCCAAATCATTTATTTGTGCACAAGTCTCAAGCAAGGCAATTTCAAAATGGCTGAGCAAAGTTTTCAAGCATTACAACAACTTTTATAGACTTCTGTTCCATTCTAGGTATAGAAAAACATTTCATTGGTCCCGGTACTCCCGTACCTCCCGTAGCCCTTCTATTGGTCCCGGTACTGATAAGTTTCTCCAATTATGTTCCTTCTGTGGGCTTCTGTAGGCATGACACCTGCCTGCCCCCCTTCTAGTCCCAATTACAATGGTCAGTTCATCAACTTGTTACTTTCACACTTTCAAGGCTATGGGACCATTTGTGCGTGCAGATGAGCAAGGTTCTGTAACTCATCTGTCAGCACTCCTCAATATTTCTCTGCAAATGTACTTTTTCTTATCAGTAACTTTAAAACACATCTTTTCTGTATTTTTCCATTTCTTAATTCTGCAATTCTGCTTATCTAAGCTAATTCAATATTTCTACTGAGTTCTTTCTTACAATAGCAGCATATTGGGGGATGTGCAATCCTATATGCCTCTCCACAGGCCTCATTTACAGGTCAAGCTAGCCATGCTGGCCTGCCTATGTCAGACACCGTGGGTCACAGGCCTGCACCTGCCACAGGAACACAAGTTATTGATCTGTAATTTCTGGGAACGTTACTTGAACCTTCCTTTGGAAGGAGTTCTTCCTGTTACTAGTCAATGTGGTGTTAAGTCTGCCTGGCTGATGAGTTTGTTTTCGTAGTCTGCCAGGTCTTGACGTAGTGATGTTAACTGCACCAAAAACTGGTCATTCCATCTGGACCAGGGCTCTTCCAGTTTGGGGATATTTTAAAGTGCTTTCCAGCTCTTTCCTTCAGATCGTTCATTCAATAGTTTTGATGTGTGTTTTTTCCAAATTCTCTCATATGCCGGGCAGCCATTCTGCTTCTTGTTTGTGCACTACAGGGCTCCTTTATAAATTTTTATAAAACTTTTCTGTTTCAATTTTAGTAGGTGATGTGTTCACTGGCCTTTCCTAGTTCCCTGTAGAACTGTTTTGGGCTCTCAAATACTCTTCATAGTTCCACAATTTTTGTTCTTCTACTACTACTTTCAGTCTGTTCTTGTTGCATATTGTATGGATTTATGGTCTTTTTCTGTTAATGCAGCATGGGCATGTTTACAAAACCATGCTCCCCGGTAGAATGGGCTTTAGTGTGTGGTTTGGGCAGGGCTGGTGCAAGGATTGGAGGCACCCTAGGAGGCCCCTCCATCCTGCTGCCCCCCACTCCCCACCCCCATTGTCACCACAGCTGCCCCTCTACAAAGGGCCGATGCTCTAGGCGACCACCTAATGGTAGCACCAGCCGTGGGTTTGGCCATGATGCTAAAAAGTAGCATGGGTCCTTGCACCAAACATTCTGCTCTACCCTGGTAACAAAAGATACTAAGGACCAATATAGGATCAATTGTATTCCACATATGTGATGCAACTAGACCTATACAAAAAATAATCATTCCTAAACATATAATTGTTTTTGTTGAACAATAACCCAAGGTTGCTATATTAATTTTTCTCAGTTTGAGTCTTTTTTATTCTATTTTAAATGACCATGCATTATGAAAACTGCCATAAACAAGTCAACGCATTTTGAACTACTATAACATTAGGTTCTGCTTCAGGGCAAAGGCAGTATTTATCTGTATGTCTTCTTCCAAGCAATTCCATCAATGCTCAAGAAAGATGCATTCATCCATTTGGAGCTCAGCTGGACGTTTATGACAGTTTTTATAATGCATGGTCACTTAAAATAGAATAAAAAGGACTCAAATGGAGGAAGCTTAATATAGCAACCTCAACTTATTGTCTGACAAGAACATTTCTATGTTTAGGAGCAAGTATTTTTTGTATAGGTCTACAAAAGCTGAAAAAGCAAAAACGGCCAAAATGGATGACAGAAGAAACTCTGAAAATTAACCGTGGCCGTCTAAGGGGCTTCAGAGGGAACCAGGGAGGCCTGCGCGAGGCCCCCCGGCTCCCTATACACAGCCGCCAGCGTGAAGAGTCTTTTCCCTCACACTGGCGGCTGTTTCTGTGAAGCCGCGAGTGCCAGGAGAGGTTAAAGGGCATTGGCTTTAACCTTTCCTGGCACTTGCGGCTTCACAGAAACAGCCGCCAGCGTTAGGGAAAAGAGTCTTCGTGCTTGCAGCTGTGCAGAGGGAGCTGGGGGCCTCGCGTGGGCTTCCCCGGCTCCCTCTGAAGCTGTCCATTGTTTGAGAATGGAGTTTGCGCGAGGTCCCCTGAAGCATGGGGCCCTTTGCGAACAACATTATCGCAGAATGGACGGGACGGCCCTGGTGAGCCCTAGATGTGGTGTACTTAAATTTCAGTAAAGCCTTTGACAATATTCCGCACAAGCGACATAAACAAACTGAGCACTCTTGGATGGACCCTAAAGTTACTGATTGGACTAGAAATTGGTTGAGTGGGAGGCAACAAAGAGTACAAATAAATGGAGCTCACTCTGAGGAGAAGAAAGTTACCAGTGGTGTGCCGCAGGGTTCTGTCCTTTGTTTGATTCTTTTTAACATCTTTGTTACTGATATTGCAGAAGGGCTGTCAGGTAAGGTTTGCTTATTTGTAGATGATACTAAAATCTGCAATAGAGTAGACACCCAGGAAGGAACAGATAACATGAGGAGGGATCTAGCTAAGCTTTAAGAATGGTCTAGAACTTGGCAGCTGAAATTTAATGCTAAAAAATGCAGTCACGCACTTCGGCTGCAAAAATCCAAAGGAGCAGTACAGTTTAGGGGGTGAGGTACTTCTGTCCACGAAAGAAGAGCTGGACTTGAGTGTAATTGTGTCTGACGATCTTAAAGAAGCTAAACAGGTAGAAAAGGTGACTGCAAAAGCTGAAGAAAGGAGGTGATAGTGCCTCTGAATAAGTTTCCGGTGCAACCTCATTTGGAGTATTGTGTGCAATTCTGGAGACCGCACCTTCAAAAGGATATAAATAGGTTGGAGTCGGTGCAGAGGGTAGCTATTAAAATGGTTAGTGGTCTTCATTATGAAGCAAATGAGGAAAGACCTAAAGATCTTAATATGTATACTTTAGAGGAAAGGCGGGATAGGAGCGATAGATATTTAAATACCTCCATGGCATAAATGCACAGGAGAGTCTTTTTCAATTGAAGGCAAACTCTGCTACGAGGGGACATAGCACGAGAGTGAAAGGGGATAGACTCAGGAGTAACATGCAGAAATATTACTTTATGGATAGAGTGGTAGATGCGTGGAATAGTCTCCCAGTGGAAGTGGTGGACACAAGGACAGTATCTGAATTCAAGAAAGCATGGGACAAACACAGAGGATCACTAAAGGAAAACAGGGGACTATTATAGTTGATATGGAAGGGCAGACTAGATAGGCCATGTGGTCTTTTTTTGTCATCATGATTCCATGTTTCTTAGTCCCCCTCTACTCTCTGGTCCTTCCTGCATTTTCTCCTCACTCTGCTTTCTACTCTGTACATATGACTCTCTCTCTCTGGTCTGTATCCTCATCTATCATAGATATCATAGATATCTATAAATAAAATAAATAAATAAAATATCTCCAGGCCCAGTGCAAAGATTAGAGGTGCCCTAGGCAGGCCCTCCATCCTGCTTCCCAACAGGGGCACCAGGTGCCGCCATTGTCTTCCCTCTTTGGTGTCTGCAGCAATGGCAATGGCTTTCAAATCTTGACGTAGTGCTTACCTAAGGCCTCTGGCACTGCATCACAGTTTATAGCTTCTGGGACCTGCCACTTCCTCCCCTTTCAGTGCAACCTCCATTTTATGCAAACCAGAAGTTTGCATCGGAAGGGGGCAGAAGCAGCAAAGAAGCCAAGAACTAAGATGTAGCACCGGAGGCTTTAGGGTAATGCTGCATTAAAGTTTGAAAGTCATTGCCATTGCTGCAGGCCCCGGAGAGGGGTGTCAGTGGCAGCAATTGGTACAGCAGGGATGCTGGTGCTCTAGGCAGCTTCCTAGTTTGCCTAATGGTAGTGCCAGCCCTGCATAGCTCCCTTCTTATTCCATCTAAGTTTTCTGAGAGGTGTGATTTCTCTCTTTTCTCACTCCTCGCGCAATCTCTTCTCTCTCTCTTTTCCTCTTTCTGCATCACTGCTCAGCTTTCTAAAATGTCTTTACTCACAGACTTTAATTTGTGCAACCAGAGATCTAATTTTTGCACGTTGCATCATATCTTCTCTATGACCAGATCTTGATATGGGAGCAGGAAGAAACGTTTCTTGTATGATGGATGTAGAGCAGAATCTTTTCATGGTGCCCCTCTGAAGGCATTAGCCACATTGCTTTGTCATTTTGTTTTACTTAGAGGAACAGAGCATCTATATAGTCCGTTTCTTTCTGAGTTTTTTACATTTCTAATATGGAGAGCCTAATTTATCATGTTAATGTGGTTCAAACCAAATTACTTGTATTATTTATTTATTTATTTTTCTTATATACCGCGCTCTTAAAAATCAGCGCGGTTTACATAAAACGGTGTTGTGCCATAAGAGCACTTACAATGAACAGGGAGGAATAACTTGGATTAAACTGGTGGTAACTATATACAACAATTTACATCTATTTACATTCTGTAGTATGTACAGCATTGGTAAGGGTTTACATGTTCATGGATGGTGGTATTTTGGGGGGTGCCATGTTGGGGTACTGTGAATAGTGTAAAAGAAAGAGGTGGTGCTTAAGCGCTCTTCTGAATTGAGCTAGGTCTTTGATGGCTCTAATGGGAGCAGGGAGTGCATTCCAGCAGCTAGGGGCATAAAACTTAAATGCTCTATTCCTGGTTGTTTTGGTACATTTTGTGATTTCGCTGGGAATCGATAGTGTGTTGGCAGTGCATGTTCTTCTTTCTCTGTTTGCTGATATGGGGTGGATGAGGTCCAGTAGAGCTGAGGGGGCCATCTTGTTAATAATTTTGAAAGTGATGATGGTTACTTTATATGATAGTCGACAGTAAATTGGTAACCAATGTAGATTTTTGAGGACCGGGGTGATGTGGTCTGCTCTGGATGCTCCGCTCAGGAATCTTGCGGCCGTATTCATGGCTAATTGTAATGGGCTAAGGGTGTTTTTGGGAAGGCCCTGTAGGATTACGTTAGCGTAATCAAAGTGGGGGATCACCAGTGCTTGGAAGACTGTTCTGAACTCTTCTGGGTGTAGTAAAGGTCGAAGAAGTCATAGGGTTCGTATCTTATGGTATATTTGTTTGATTATGTTGTTGATGTGTGTTTTGAAATTGAGCTGTTGGTCAATAGTCACACCTAGATAGCGGATGTAGGGTCGGCTTGTAAGTTCTGCATCTCTTGTCCTTATGGTTGTTGGAGGTATGAAGGACTGGTTCCTTGTCACAAATAGAACTTCTGTTTTCTTAAAGTTGATTTTGAGACTTTGGGAGAGGAGCCAGTCTGTTATGGCATTGAAGCAGTTTACCAATTGAGTGAAATCTGGGGTTTCGATTGTGAATGGAGTAAAGAGTAATACGTCGTCTGCATATAGTAGACAAGAGATGTTAAATGATCGAATTATCTCACATATAGGTTGCATGTAAATATTGAAAAGGAGTGCCGAGAGGGAGGAGCCCTGGGGTACTCCATAGTGTTGTTTGAATGGCATGGAGGTTGTAGATCCTGTTCTTATCTGCTGCCATCTGTCGGTTAAGTAAGATGTAACTTGTAAATCAAGATCTGATTAAGAAATAATCAGGTCAATGTTCAGTCGTGGCAGTCAGCATTTTTAAAGTGCCTGGCCACCAAGGTTAAAATTGAAACCGGATATTCAGTGCCAGAACCCAGATATCCTCCGGTGCTGCATATCTGTGTTCCCCGCAGACCGCCATCGTTGTCCAGATAATGGCGATATTCAGCCACAATCTGGATAGTGAAACCACACAAAGTTAGGACAGCCTTTCAAGTGGCCTGACTTTATGTGGGCACCTAACCAGTTAGCAGTCTGAAACATTCCGCTGATTGGATAAGCGCTGTGCCTGCTGTCACACCACCTATGGACCGCCCGGCACTGGCCAGACAATGCCACGGCGGTTAGAGGGGATATTCGGCAACATTGCCCAGTTACTGCTGCTGAATATCTGGTTTGCAGGCCCTACTAACCGCATAAACCCCTTTGAATATTAGCCCCAGTACATTCATCTGTAACCAATGTTTAAGAGTGATTCAAGTATGTTGATAATAAAGGAACTGTTGACTTTATGCATTTTCTGTAATAGTAAAGATTTCCGCCAGCCTAAAGGATCTCATGGAATTTGGGGGATTGCAGAATTGCCAGTGAAACTATAAAGGCATGCTAAATTAAGGTGATTTGCCTGTGAAAGGGAAACTTCCATTATTCATGTCAGTGGCCTGTCACATCAAACTGAGGGAGTGAAAAAACCCTTTTTTATCAACTTTAGAACCAAGAAAAACTAACCATTCAAGGGCTGAATTTAAATTGGGGGAAAGTCAGGCTGAAAGCAGGGTTAAAAAAAAAGCGTGGTATTTATCTAATGCTGGAAATCAGAAAAGGGTTGATTGATTTAGCTTTGGCTGAAACTATTTATATAGAAAGCCAGAACGAAACTTCTATGAGCAGCAAGCAATCTTTGCCTTTCAAGCGTAAACCTGTCAAAAACAGTTAAGCTAATTCAGATTTAAACAGAATGATCTTTCTAGATACCCTTTCTGAACTGTTTTCATTCTCTTAAAACAAAAGATCAAGCAATGCAATACATTTATAGCAGATTAGAATTTAATATTCCATGGGGGGTTCTGCGGCCAGTTTCACACATACACATACACAATGTACACACGCATGCACACACACACACACACACACACACACTTACACACTTTAAAATACTGAGCTACTTATCACTTCAAATGCTCCACTAAGATAAATGCATTTGACAGTATTTGTAAAAGGAAAGCGCTGTCCAACTGCTATATATTTTGCACACAAAATCAGTGAAAACCCCTAGATCTGGTTTATTAGTGCTCAGGTACTGTTGTCCCTATCGTGGGATTATTGTTGGAAAAAGTATTTTCATTCGTTTTCACTTTTCTACATAGCAGGAGAGGTGGAGATAGCAGAAGCAAGGTTTTACTTTATGTTCTATGTGCTTGTATGTGCCT
Organism: Ichthyophis bannanicus; assembly: GCA_033557465.1. NCBI lineage: Eukaryota > Metazoa > Chordata > Amphibia > Gymnophiona > Ichthyophiidae > Ichthyophis > Ichthyophis bannanicus. Next base: position 172,173,330 of record CM066036.1, on the reverse strand, counting down.
GGAGTTTTCTCTTTCCAATAACGTGTGGCCTGTGCTGTTTACCTTGCCCCTAACTTTGATATTAGGAAACTTCAGTCTGGTGTGCTTTAGACTTTATTGCGGGCTAATACGGTTTTCATTAGAAGTGCACTTGCTGGACATTTACCAGTTTGGGGATTTGGTAGTATATAAGCTCTAGTGTGTTGTTTTGGAGAGTTCTGGATGGATGCTGGCTTGGGAGCGGTTACCTAATCTTTTGTCTGCTTTAGAAGTCCACAGGCTGTGTATGTGCACAGCTTGGTAAGTTCCCTATGACCAAGACTCGTGCTCCATTAAAATCAGTATGCTTATTGAAATGTTAGTGACATGTAAATAATGCTCTTTTATTTCCTGGTAATAGCTGAAGTATCCTAACTTCAAGACCTGAAGCCGCTATGTAGAATAATGCAGACCCACAAGGACACTGGACGTTCGGTTGGTGAGCTTGGAAATTCCATAGTACTTTATGTTGAAATTAAGATTTGTGTTGAACAGGGAACTGCTGCCAGTGTAAATAGCAGTTCATTTGTGGAGTTCCCACCACAAAAGGAATTACCTCTTGGAGAGGTTACTTCACGGTAAACAGAGAGAATTCCAGGGAGTGGAATAGAGAGGCATTGTACCGCTGAGGTAGTGCCAAGAGGGGAATAATAGCTACCAGATTTGCATTTTGTATGCTTTCAGCAACACTTTAATCTCCCATAAATGAAAGCTAATAATAAGGAGGTCATTAAAAAGGAGGCAATGCATTAAAGAAGAGGAAAAGCAGATTTTTAGAAGGGTCATAACTAGCAGAATTTTGCTAGCAGAAGTCCACAGTTCTTAATTATTTTGATTAATTTATGTGTTGCTGGTACATTCTTACAAGTGCTTAAATAAACCATGCCCTAGAGTGTTGAAAAGCTGCTCAAAATATTTTGTCCTATAATTCTGTTTGGAGATCATAAAACTGTAAAAGGCAGAGATGGGCTCTAGTTCTTTAAGATGGCTCAGAAAACGGAATCGTGGTTAAGATGTAACTCCTGATACTAAGAGTTATATTCTACTACTACTACCGCTATTACTGAACATTTGTATAACACTACAAGGCTTATGCGGCGCTGCACAGATACATATAAAAGACGGTGCCTGCTCATTAGAGTTTATAATCTATTCAAAATAGACAACACAACATCTAAGGAAAACAACTAGGGAAGGTAAGGAGACACATAGCAGAGTAAGCGGATCAGGTTCCAAAAGCAGCCTCAAAGAAGTGAGCTTTTAGCATGGATTTGAAAAGGGTCAGGGATGAAGCCTGACATACAGACTCAGGTAGTTTGTTCTAGACATAAGGAGCAGCAAGGTGAAAAGATCAAAGTATGGAATTGGCAGTGGAAGGAAAGGGCACAGACAGAAGCAGCCCACCAGAAGAGCAAACAATCCTAGTAAAGGCGGCATTGCACTTTCTGGAAGGTTAAATATTTCAGTTCATGTGAAGCCCAGAGCCCTCATTTCAGCAAAGTTCTTGAGTCTCATATTTGGAGAAGATATTCAACCTATGTCACGTTTTTCTTGCCTTGCAGATAAACATATTCAAACCAGCACGGAGGATATTTGGCAGTGTCCCATAAGGATTATTGCACATCTCTGAACGTTGCATAATAGATGCTACAGTGAAAAACAACTGCTCTACTTCAATTATTAAGTGGTTTTTATGTACGTTTTCAATTGGAAAAACTGTGCCACTCAGCAGGAAATGCTTGTTTTTAAAATTAAGCAAGATATTTCAGGTAAAACCTAATGACTAGTTCATTTTTACTTAACGCTTTCTAACTGTTTTGTAAAGAATATTAATACTGGGCAACCAACATTCAAAGAAGATATCCAGATTGTCTTGAAATACCTCAACATGTGTAGTTCTGGTTAACCCATCTCCAAAAAGATATATCCCAAAAGAAAATGTACAGAGGTAAAAGAAATGACAAAAGACATGGAATAGGGCTGTTCATCTTCAGAGGGAATATGAGGATAGTTGATAAGATCGCGAGAGGTGTAGAACAGCTTAGCAAAGAATGACTGTCTTCCTTCTCAAATAATTCTAGGACTAGGGGATATTGCATGGAACTCAGAGGTAAGAGATGTAAAGCGCATTTTTAAAAACATTTTTTAAGTCAATCCAATTAAATTGTGGCATTTGTTGCTAGAGGATGTAATCAAGAATAGCGAAGGTAAATGTTGGATACAGGATAGAGACTGAAACTGAGACATCGAGGTCAGGACTTGTACAATTCTGAGGATATTTTAGAGGTTCTGCCAAATGAGTTGCCTTTGCTAAAATATGTGTCTGTGCAGGAGCGCAGACGCACTTGCTGATCTGTAGTCGGAGGAGCCGTTTTTCAAATCTACACATGCGAAAAATCAACAGAGACAATTCAATAACTTACACATGTAAGCATGGCACTTACATTTGTAAATCTGGGATTTAGCAACTTACACATATATGTGTATGTGGGCCGTTTTGCAAACCTATATGTATAAATGCTGCTGATTAATTGCGGAGGCCTCTGCAATGCAATGAGTGTCTTTGACTCAGTGCTGACTCCTGGTGACCCAGCAGCTCCTGGGTTTTCTTGGCAATGTGACTGGAAGTAGATTGCCAGGCCTTTTTTCCAAGGCGCCGCCTGATCCAGGTCCTGGCTGCCCCCGCCGAGGTTGGGCAGGGCGGAAACAGGGGTCCACACAGGAAAGGGCTGAATGTGCCGTGGGGAAGACATCCCCGTGGCGATGCAGGGGCAGGACGGGCTGTCACTCAGTGCCTGATCCTGTAGCCATGGGGAACGTCTTGCTCCCGTGGTGCAGAATCGGCTGCTGATGGGCTCATCCTGTTCGGGACCATTCAGACGGCCTGGACATGCCCCTACTGGAATTGGGCTCTCTGTGTACAATTTTGTTCATACATGTACATTTCCCTATATGAATGGATTTTTGATGTGCTCAAGGCCTCGCCCTAACCATGACTACAACATGCTCCCTTGCAATTTCTATGCATTATGGATATCCACTTGTAAATGTAACTGTTCTAATTTTGTGATTTACATCTGGATGCCATTTCCCATTAGGATATGCCCATTAGGATGTTGAACGTCAGGTGCATTTAGTGTGAAAGCCAATGTGTGTTAAGTGCAAAGCCTCTGCGGTAATTATTGGGGGCTTCACAAGCAGGTTCCTGGCAGTTACCACATGGGTGTGTGCCCTAATGTGCAGCACAATTAATGTGGCTGCACTTAATGGCATTCATAGAGGTATCTTTATGTGGACCTGTGCTAATTGTCATATTGAGAACACGTGATATGTGCCCCATGCGCACACCTTACCCATAATCTGCCCTTTCCCTACCCCTCCGCACATGGGCAATTAATATGCATTTTAGTGGCTGGTAGCTGTGAAGCCGATGCTTTAACTGCTTAGTGGGCTTTAGTAAAAGAGTCCTTTGAAACGTTAATAAAATAGCGCTAGTTGGATGCCTAACTAAAGCCTATGGGTGTAGGCCTTTTTTACAAGAGGATTTAATTGCTCTGTTGCTTTTCATCACCCAGTAAAAAATATACATTTGGTCAGAGTTATAGAAAATATTGGAACAATAGAGATATGTATAAGCAAAACCACTTTGGTTTGTTTTCAGATTATGCAGATTTCTTGATTTGTGGGTGATTTTTCAGTTTGCTTCAGACATTCCTTTTAATTAAAAAGGTTTTCATGTGCGTTAGAACTTTGTAGTGCTCACGAATCGGCAGTATGCATCTCAATTCATATATTGTTGTTAACTGTCGTCGAGTCAGTGTCTACTCCTGGCGACCCTCTGGATAGTTGACCTAAACTTTGTTCGGTCTTCAGTCAAGCGGCTCATTGTTTATAGAGTGGTATCCATATCAATTCATATATTAACATACATTATATCAATTTTATGCACACTAAGGGCTAGATTTATTAAAATGCATTATCATATTGTTGTTGTTAAGTGCCGTCGAGTCGGAGTCGACTCATATTACCATGCATTAGTATGAATTAAAACGTTAGTTGCAGTGTTACTGGCATTGTCACATGCTAACTGAATTGCACACTTTACCAAATCTAAGTTCACTTAGGCGCACTAAAAAATGGAGTGGCATGTTACTAAAGCATGCTAATGGTTAATGTGCGGTTTACTGCACTTGCAGTAACCATTAGTGTGCGCTAAAAATGCAGTCACACAAAAAATCCTGCACTAACTGCTTAAAATGGGTTGGGGCGATGATTGCAGGTTAGGGGTAGAGTGTGCATGTTGAGTGTGCACTGCAGTTAGCTTGAGCATCAACACACACTCGCTGTCAATGTTGCACTTAGTGAGGGGGCACTTACTGCCACCCGTAGTACTAGCAGCAATCAAATTAGCATGAGGACGGAACTAGGACTGCGTTAACTGCATGAGAACATGCCGTGTATTCTTCGGTTCATTAGTATGGATCTGGCCCCACCCCTGTGCTAATTTTAGGGGCTGAAGATGCAGTAAACTACTGTGTTTTAGTAAATATGCCCCCTGAATATTCCAATGAATATGAATTCTTATTAAACAATACCATCTCAGACAAGAGAGCCACCTTATGAGGCTGGACAATAGAACACCGTGGACGGCATTAATTAATTCTTCTTTATCTCTAAGGTTCAGTGAATTTGATTTCACAGTGAGTAAATGGGAAACCTGGATGAACAAACTGGTCATTTTCTGCCGTCTTCTAATATTTTACTTTGTTGCTACAAGATTTTGTACAAATTCTAAACTTGTAGTTTGAAAATTGGTAATTGCTATAAAAAAGAGCTTATAGTTAAAATCCTTGTAGTCCGAATCAGGACCGTACCATGCCCTGTGCGAGCGGTGCGGCTGCACAGGGCGCAAAGACTTAAAGGATGCATTTTGGCTCTCTGCGTTGCCTGCCGCCGCCACTTTTTTGGCGGCAGGCAGCAGCAGAGAGACGAAATGTGCCCCTCCGGGAGGGAAATGCGTCTCTCCGGTTGGGACCAGACCTGCTTATTGTGCCGGCGACTTGCAGATCGGGCACGCGCCCCCCCCCTCCTGCACCCCCATAAAGTGTCTAAATGAAGGTGCGGGAGGGGGGTGTGCGCCCGATGTGAAAGTCACACAGGACGCATTTCAGTCTCGGTACGGCCCTAGTCTGAATGATCTCTCTGCAGTTTAATTTGAAATTGCAGAGAGATCATTCAGACCTCTGGAACTGAAGTGTGCCCGTAGCTTTCTGTTTTGTTGCAAGGTCAGAGACTTATCAGCCCCCCTCATAATTAATAGTGCTCATGTGATCAATGAAAATTGCAAAGTACGGAACACTGAAATACAATGGTGTCCTTTTTGATTAGTGTGATAAAAATATGTCAGAGTAGAGTGTGATCTGGAAAAGATTAATGTTTCTCTTAACAGACCTGTGGAGGCTCCACTTCTCCTGAAATAGGTCTTTCTTGGTTTCATACCTCTAACCAAGGGAGTAGAACGAGTGTTTGGCTTCAAGGGTCACACTGCAGTCTTGTCGAAGTATGAGAATCAATAAAGGCCTAGGCTTTGGGATGCATTTCTCTTTAAAAATTCAGAATCCACAGAGAAAGACCATGGTTATGAAAGTACCTGCAGGTTTTTTACCTGCATTATAACAGGTGCTAAGTGAAGGACACTTGAGGATTCAAAATGAAATAAATCCAGTTCCCCAATTGACGGCGTCAGTGGATGCGAAGGCGGTAGTGCACATTTGTAACTCTATCTGTATTCAGCAGTTTTTGACATTTATACCTTTGAAAAACTGCATAAATCAGAAAAAGAAAGAAAAACAACCCAGAATTTAGTAACGTTGACTATGAATAGGCTCTGGAAGGATGCAGAGAGCTAATGAGCTTGAGAAGATTTTTTCATTGAGAAATATAAATGCCACATGGTTCTCTGTATCTTAATACACATCTTAATATTTACGTTGTGAAGATTAAGCCTCTCTTTTATCAATTTATAGGGTATATATTGTCAAGATACATCCTAGCTTCTAAAATGTTTAGTGCTATGGTATGCTCAGCTCTACTGGATCTCCATAGAGTATAACTGGAATGTGTTGCTGAACAATGCCTTGGGCTGCCTAGAGGAAAGAATAAGGGGCAGTGGAGTTTGATAACCACATTAAAGCTCTACCAACATCTGCTCAGGCCAAAGACAACACTATCTCCGGGAATTAACCTCCTGAACCCCTTAATCATTAACCTCAGCCAAGAGAAAGTTCCACAACAAGGGCCGATTTGTCACTGGTCCCTCAGAGAGATGCGGCAAGCCATATTTTACCGTGAACAGCGTGGGAAGGGCTTCCCAAGCTTTATAAATTTTAAACATGGAATATATTTGTGTGGGAAACAAGTTGAGAAAGGGTGTAAATAAACATTTGATCATACCTTGAAGCTTCTACTCAGTTATTCGAGAGGCCGGATTGTCTCCAACTGTCAGACGAAACAACACTACTTCCTCCCAATGATTTCATGGACTTAATTTCTGTAAAGAAACACAGTCTTTCCTCTGACATTCTATTCATGGAGATTGAAATAAACTGTTTTGCCATCAAATGTTCAAGGAAAAAAAACAAATACTTATTGAATTACCAAGTGTTTTTTAGTTTTAGGGTTTTTTTTTTGTTTTTTTTTTTACAATATTTTTCTTCTTTTGCAATCATTTAGATATTAAATGCCATGTCCAGGAAATAAAAATTTTGCCAAATTTCCATCTTCTCAGTGGTTTTGATTTTGGAAGTTTGTCTTATTTTATTGTCAGTGGTTTGGTATTTGTATTACTCCGCAGTGCTAGAGGAAATATTTGCCTTACTTGTGGCTGTTCAGCATCAAACTGTTTGCATGGATATTTTAAGGGAAGAGAGCTTATATGTAAATTCTTTCAGTGCCTGTGGGAAGCACAGAACAATGCTTGAATACCATCACCCATGTGCACTGGAGAGGAAGAGTATGCTAGTCTTAAGAACAGCAGGCTATAAGCCAGGGAAGCCTGGATTCAAATCCAGCTTTTATCACTGTTGCTTTTGGTATAGAAGCCACTTTACTATAATAGATAATTCACTTGTGAAGGTGTCTAAGGAAGGTATAGCAATATTGTATATAAGTTATATCACTTTCCATTGGCTCGGGTATTAACTTAGATGGTAAGTCCCTGCCCCAGAGGATTTACAAACTGTACATGAACTGTAACTCACCTTGAGTATGGGTTTGGAAGGGTGAATAATTACATTAAAAAATGACAACACAGTTCTAATAATCTGTGGTTAAATATCCCTAAAGGTGATAAAAGTCAGATCAAAGTTTAGCGACCCCTGCATCCTTTCCCTGATAGTGGCTGATCGAAGTCATAAATGCCTGATAGGATGCCAAAGAGTAAATCTGTTCCTTGCTGCTCACTCCCAAAGATACAGTAAGTGGTGGTTTTCACAAGTCCAGCTGGCAAGTAATAGTTTAGGTACTTTTCATCTAGGAATTTGTTCAAACCTTTTCCAGACCTAGCTGTGCTAGATGCATTGACCACATTCTTTCAAACAAATTCTAAAATTTGAATATGGGGGTCATTTTAGAAGCCCTATTTGTGATTTCAACATCTAAAAATATCCATTCTGATGTTGAAATCACGTGGATGCCCCCTGAGCCTTTTTAGAAAGCCCAAATAGACATGTGTCCAGCGTGATCATGCCAAGTTCCCACTGGGGCGTGCCAGGAGCATGCAAGGGATGGATCAGAACAAATACCAGGACATGAAGTGGACTCTGAAAAGTGCTCTTTGTAGCAAACTGACAGCTCTAAGATGAAGAAGAAAATGCCCCCTCACTCCCTTGATATTTTTCACTTGATCCGAAAATGTGACAGTAAGTAAAAAGACATTTTTTCTGGATCCCTTGCAACTGCATGTCCCTGTTGGCAAAATAGCGGGTCATGACATATAAAGGGGAAGATAAACATGGGCATATTCTGAAATTGTGCCGCTGGCGCCTCTATGTGCCCGGAACGGCAGACAACTTGCATGTGTTGGATATGGCAGTCCCTATCCAATACATGCAAGTTTCTGAAATGGGGTGAAAACCTGCATATGTTCAGCCCATTTCTTAGCATGTCTCCGTTTTGTCAGGTAGATTGTGGACACAGCTACAATATCTTTCAGGGTGGAGATGGGTCAGTTTTAAAAGGTGCTTACTTCTGCCCACCTTCTATGCTGTTCCTCTCACTAAATTTCAAACGTTCTGCCTTGGATGACCCAAATTTTATCTACATGCCCTTTCTAAAATGTACCTTTATGTGTCATAAGAAAATAGGACGGTAATTACCTAAAAATGATAGTTAATAAGAGCTAAGCTCGAGACCCAGGTGTAATATTTTTCTTCTGCGGTATTTACTGGTTAGTGCCGCTGAATATCCTCATGTGCTGCCCGGTTAGCATCGGGGCTTTCTAGGGGTGGTCTGGGGTGGCATCCAGTCATAGTACAGAGCTGAAAGATTCCAAATTACACCTATCAATTGATAAACAGATTAATATGAATACAATACAACCTCTAAAATGCCTGAATGCAAATACTAGAGGTCTAAATAATAATATGGGAGAACTAGAATATATAGCTCTAAATGAAAGGTTAGATTTGATTGGCATCTCAGAGACCTGGTGGAAGGAGGACAACCAATAGGACACTGTGATACCTGGGCACAAACTATATCGCAATGATAGAGTAGATCAAATTGGTGGAGGGGTTGAGCTCTATGTTAGAGAGGGCATTGAGTCACACAGGATTAAAGTTTTGCAGGAAACAAAATACACTGTAGAATCTCTATGGATCTAAGTTCCATATGAAAAGGGGAAGGCGATGGCAGTGGGGATTTACTACAGACTGCCTGGCCAGAATGAACAGATGGATGATGAAATGCTAAAAGAAATCAGGGAAGCTAACAAAAGTTACAACATAGCAATAATGAGTGATTTCAATTACCCCGGTTTCGACTGGGTCAGTTTCACGGCAGGACAGGATAGGGAGATAAAGTTTCTAGATGAAATAAATGACTGCTTCTTGGAGCAGCTGGTTCATGAACTGACAAGAGTGGAAGTTATTCTGGACCTAGACCTTAGTGGAACACAGGATCTGGTGCAAGAGTAAGGGTTTTGGGGCCACTTGACAATAGTGATCATAGCATGATCACATTTGATTTTATAAATGGAAGAAAGACTGCAAAAAAAATCCACAGTACTACCTTTTAACTTTCAAAAGGAAGACTATGATAAAATGAGGAAAATAGCTAAGAAAAAAACTAAAAGGAGCAGCTGCAAAGGTTAAAGATTTACATCAAGCATGAAGTTGTTTAAAAGTACTATCTTGGAAGCCCAGGCCAGATGCATTCCATGCTTTTAGAAAAGTGGAAGGAAGTCCAAAAAACAGCCAGCGTGGTTTAAAGGTGAGGTCAAAGAGGCTGCTGTTGCCAAAAAAGCATCCATCAGGAAATGGAAAAAGGAGCCTAATGACAAACACCGGAAAATTGGCAAGTTAGATAGAAAGCATTGATAAGGCAGGCAAAGAGAGAATTTGAAAAGAAGCTTGCTGTGGAAGCAAGCATGCATAATACATACTTTTTCAAGTACATTCATAGCAAAAAGTCTGTGAGCGAGTCAGTTGGACCATTGGATGATAGAGGGGTAAAAGGGGTGCTAAAGGAGGACAAGGCCATAGCAGAAAGACTGAATGAATTCTTTGCTTTGGTCTTTACTGAAGAAGATGTATGGAAGTAACCAATGCTTGAAAAGGTATAAAAGATGATGAAATAAATATTGATAAACTGGGAGGATGTATTACAACTGTTTGATAAACTGAAGAGTAGCAAATCACCTCGACCAGATGGTATACATCCAAGGATGTTGAAAGAATTGAAATATGAGATTGCAGACCTACTATAGTAATTTGCGAACTATCATTAAAATCATTTGTAGTACCTCAGGATTGGAGAGTGGCCAATGTAACTCCTATTTTAAAAAGGGTTCCAGGGGTGATCCTGGAAACTACAGACCGGTGAGTTTGATGTTAGTACTGAGTAAAATGGTAGAAACCAGACCAGACCAGTATAACAGGGTCAACTTGGTTGGACATTCATACATCTCTGACTTATACTTTAAAGTGACATACTACATGTGAGTCATCTTTTGTAGTTTACTTGATTGTATGCCCTTGCACCCTATATTATGTGGGACGTACCACTCGACACATTAAAAATCATCTAGGGGAGCATGCCTCCCATTTGCGTTTGAAAAATGTAACAGCACCTTTAGTAGAACACTGTCTGCAAAATGTACATACTTTTCAACAACTTCGATGGTGTATTCTTGATCATATTCCACCTGATCCTAGAGGTGGGGATCGGCTTTCCAAACTTCAGAAACTTGAACAACGTTGGATTTTCAATCTACAAACAGTCTCCCCGCGGGGTCTTAATGCCTCTCTTGAATGTCACAGCATAATTTAATTTCATATCTGCTTTGGCATTTGGACAAATGTTTTCAAGCCAGTCCAATCAGAGTAGAGGGTTCCCTTATCTCATAGGGCTCTTCCCTCCTGATTGGTGAGTAAACTTGTTTGAAATCTATTGGGCTAGACTTTTTCCTTAACGGCTTGTTCATCATTTACGTCAGACGCTGATCTCTTTTTAAGCCAAATGATTTGGACCTTTTCCAACATTGGTGATTCTGCCCTTTTAAGATTCAAGTTACTGACCACAAGTTCTTACATACCTGATGCAGGGTCAAAGGTTTTCTCAGACCCGAAACGTGTCACGTCGTAGATTTTGGTCACTGTGGTAAAACGGAGTTTAAGGCATATTCTTTTGTACACTATGGTTCTGGTGGCAAAAAGGAGCTTCACGCTTATTAGAAGCTAAGTAATAAGTATGTATTTTATTCAGGATTTACTGCACTAATGATTAAAGGGGAGTGACAACAGCGAGAGTGGGGTTTTAAATTTCCCTCTCTTGGGTTTATTTCACTCCGACAAAAAGTGAGGGTCCTTTGTTCTATTTTTCAGAGTTTAACTTTTTGTATATCAAGAACCCAGCACACAGGATCCATAGAGCAAATCTACTATTCCATAACAATCATAACTTCTAAAGCTCACACAACATGGAACATACCAAGAAAAGGGCAGCACCATAAATATTGCAGTAGGCCCTATAACATCCATATTCCTATTTAGAACACTGAACAAGCTGGATTGCTACAGATCCCTGCATAGAAACTCCATGCTAACAGAACACGTAGCCTTAGTCACACATGCAGAACAGAGATAGATATTCACCAAATAGGGAATATATTAATACAAACTAAAAACAGACATATGTAGATAAAGAGGGGCATTCTATACTGGCCGTCTCCCCCTTGTATGTCCGATCAGAATCAGGCAGTACAGAGATAGACCTGATTCTGATCGCACGGGGGCTAGACGTGCTCCCAGGATCAGAATCGTATCTATGGTGTGGACATGCAGGCCGTGCCCCGATTCTGATAAGCCATATGTCTAGCTCACATACCTAACTCAGCCAGGCTCTTGAATGGAACTACATTGTCATGGCGTCCCGTTGCCATGGCACCGCGGCTCCATTCAGGAGCCACGATACCCTGCCGCAGAAAACAATCTTTGTTCCCCGCAGCCTGACCTCTGATCTGGCCTTCCATGGCCAGGGTCAGGCTGCAGGAAACCCCCCTGCACCCCCTCACCTGTGTTCTTGGGTCCCATGCTGTGATCCCCCTCCATCCAGGGGGACGTATTCTACCTTCAAGGTGGAATAAGTCCCCTGTCTAGATTTGAGGCTTCGGACATACAGGGCCAACCTCTGAATCAGTCCTGTATGTTCGGGGTCACAGCCTGCCCATGCCCCGCCACACTCCGCCCTCCAGAATGCCTCCTTCCCCCATCTAGGCCTCCCCGTACAAACCTGCTGTTCGTATGGGGAGGATACTGACGGGGCCAGCAGAGGACCCAACGGGACATCCATCTCCGCTATTTGTGGGACAGAATGACCCCCAAAATGTTTTTACCCATTACTCTTAGGTTTACAGAATTTCTTTCACAAAATTATACTTTACTCCAGAGTGAGGAAAGAGAAAAAACTCTCATAAGCAGGCATCTGCATTGTCAGCAGAAACTAACATATTATAATGGCTCAGCGCAAGTAGCATGAGTGAAACTAATGCCACCTCAGTGGATGGCCTTAGTTGCACCAGCAGCCGTTTTGCCATGTTGAAATGCGGTAACTTCAGGGAGATTAACTACCTCCCTGCAGTTAGCCTACAGACCTGCATAATCAAACTCTGGAATTTGTTACAGGTGGATGTAGGCAAAGGGGTTTAAAAAAGGTTTGGACAAGTTCCTGGAGGAGGTGTGGGTGGGAGTGTTGAGTGTGGTTGAGGAGTTGTTCAGGGTTGTTTTTGAATGTGGGGTTGGGATGGGACATTCTTTGGTTTTTCCTTGTAAACCCTTTTGATTGAGTCATTTCTCAGAAAAGTGGTTAAAACTCCTGTAAATAAATAAATAAATCATTATTAAAGAGGACTCGGGAAATCCATTGCTTGCCCCAGGACAAGCATTGGGAATCTGCCAGATACTTGTGACCTGGATTGGCTACTGTTGGAAACAGGATATTGGGCTTGATGGACGTTGGTCTGACCCAGTATGGCATATCTTATGCTCTTATAACTAGGCAGTGATGATATTGAGCCACTGCTCAGTTATCACTATACGGTGAAAGTCACATGCAGTAAAGTTGGCCTAACTTTCACCACTGAAGCTAACCGGGCAATGGCTGAATATTGGGATCTGGGCAACTCGAATATGGGCCTGGCATTGAATATCCAGGTTTAAAGTTCAGCAGTGGCGATCACTAGCCACTTTACAGTGCTAGCCGCTGCTGTTGAATATTAGGCCCAAAGCTTTTTTTAGCTCAGCTTTTGATTGTGGATGTCCTGACTTAGATGTCCCTTTTCCTATCTAGTCATCCTATGCAAAAATTGGGTTTTATATTTACAATTGAACTTGATCCACTGTCATGGGTTTTTGGCCCATTAGCCAGCATTTCTCACCAAGAGGCTTATATATCAATGTGTGAATTACTGGGGTGCCCAAGTTTTTTTGACATTGCGACACATGATCTCTCTGTGTGTGCCATATTAATTTTTTTAATGGGGAAAGGGAGTGTTGTCAGACGGCTGCCTGGGTGAGAATCTTCACAGTCTTTGCAAGTGCATATCTCTATATGATTTGCAAGATATTGTGGGCAATGTAGTTCATTCACACCAGACACAGCTGCTGACAATAATTTAGTTGTGCTCTTGGGTAAAGCCAATAAGATATTTATTTATGGGGTTATTTCTCCCAACACAGATATGCTTGGTAGCACATAAATCAGATAACTTGCTTTCAGTGTTAACTTGGAAAAACAAAGTCAAAATCAGGAAACAACAAATGAAAAGCCACAAAGCAAGAAACAAACTGTTCTTTTCAGGTTAACTTTTGATTATTTCCCACATAGATACAGAAGTGATTCTCTCCTAGCTCACAAGCTATTAGGTAAGGCTTAATTGCTAGCAGTTATCCAGCTGAAACCCCTTAGCTGGCTTGCTTTCTACTGTGTGGGTCAAATCCTGCTTCAGGAGCTTTTCTGGGTAGATTAAAGAACAAATTTGTATTTCTTTGTGATGGTTGCTGTACTTTATAACAGAAAGTTACCAACGGAGTTTAGATAGAGAGCAGTCCATATAAACAGGATCCTCATCTGCTATTATTCCCCCTTGTTCAACAAGCATGGGTTCAATATCATGGATTGGCACAGATGAATCTCTCAATGGAGCATTTTCAGGAGAATACTTGTTTCCCTGCTGTCTTTCAAGGTTATAGCTAGGGCATAGATCAGTGTTCATACCTGAGCTTCCATTGCTGCTAGAGTTCCTCTCTATATAGCCTGGCCAGTATGTAGTCCAGTTCTTATGTCCAGCCTTCCAATCCAGATCCCTGGACACTGGATCTCTCTTCACATACCTTCTGGCACAGGTCTTAGGGTCCCTTCCACGTGCAGCCGTCTCCCTCACAGGTAGCCTCTGGTGATTCCTAGCTCTGCAGCACCATTCCTCTGGCTTTCCCCAGTCCAATGGTGTATGCTGGCCCTTGGAATACCTCCCAGTATACGTACTGCTTTGGACTCTTCTAGACCTCTCAAAGGCTTTTCTCTTCCTTCTTCCAAAGGGTCTCTTTCCCTCTCTGTCCGTCCGGTTTGGCTTCTGCTTCTGATGATCCTTCAGATGAAACTGATGATCAAACTCAAGCTGATTCTCAGGATACTGAGGACAATTCTCTGGATATCCAAGGTGATCATGAAGATGGTCCTCTGTAGAATAAACTCTACTCTTATTCTGCCTAGATGAGTGCTCCTCCCTAACACAGCGCAGCTGTGCTGAATCAGGCCCTGCCCTTTGAGATGAGTGCTTAGGGATTACCTCATAGCCCTCCTGATTGAACACATGTTTCCCCACTTCAGCTCCTCTAATGGCTGCTGGAAACCTGGTGCATTCTGGGACTGGTAGTCTTTTATGGGAAAATTCTGTTTTCTTATTTCTACCAGAACTGACAGGTTGCTTGTTCAGAGTCACTTCACCTTTCCTATAGCTCCTTCCTGAGCTATGATAAGCTTCCTTATCACATACCCCCCTGCTTAAGTTATTACGGACTGGTGTCACTGGTGAAACTTCTTCTCTACAGTCCGTAATACGGGAAAGGGCATCCGCATTCTTGTGTAACTTCCCAGCACGATGTTCAACTTGAAAATCAAATGCCTGTAAGGCCATGTACCAGCGTGTCAACCTGGCATTGTGGTTCTTCATTTGCTGCAACCACTTAAGTGGGGCATGGTCCGTGACCAACTGGAACTTTCTCCCTGTAAGGTAAAACCTTAACGCCTCCACTGACCACTTGATAGCTAAACATTCTTTTTCTATTGTGGAATACTTTTGTTCAGCCGGTGACAACTTCCTGCTCAGGTACATCACAGGATGCTCCTCCCCATCATGACACTGGGATAGAACCGCTCCTAGCCCTACATCCGATGCATCGGTTTGAACCAGAAAGGGTTTCTTGAAGTCCACCCCTTTCAGTACCGGTCCTGTACACAATTTTCCTTTTACGACTAAAAAAGCTTTTTCAGCTTCAGGTGTCCACTTTAGCTTGTTTGGACAATTCTTCCGCAGCATATCCGTGAAAATTGCACTTTTCTCTGCGAATTGCGGTATAAACCTGCGGTAGTATCCAATAAGTCCTAAGAAACTTCTTAGTTGTTTCTTTGTTGTTGGAGGAGGAAAATTCCTGATGCTATCTACTTTACTCATTAGAGGTTTAATTTTTCCTCTTCCCACTAGGTGGCCCAGGTATTTTACCTCCCTATTTGCAAAGGCACATTTCTTCGGGTTTAAAGTGATTCCCGTTTGCTTCATGGAGCACAAGACTGCCCTGATCCTCTTTAGATGCTCCGCCCAGGTGTTACTATGGATATGACATCATCCATATATGCAAAAGCATAATTTTGGTGGGGTCGAAGTACCTGATCCACTAACCTTTGGCAGGTAGCCGCTGCTCCATGCAGTCCGAAAGGCATCCTCTTGAACTGGAAAAGGCCAACGGGGGTGCTGAACGCAGTCTTCGGCTTCGACTCCCTGGTGAGAGGGATTTGCCAATATCCTTTTGTCATATCAAGGGTGGTTAAGTATTGAGCCTGTCCCAGCTGGTCCAACAGCTCTTCAATTCTTGGCATTGGATATGCATCAAAGACTGATATGGCGTTTACCTGCCGGAAGTCAATACAAAATCTTAAAGATCCATCAGGCTTCGGCACCATGACTATGGGGCTATTCCAGGGACTCTTTGACTCCTCTATTACTCCCATGTCCAACATCTCCTGGACTTGTGCCACTACTTCCTGACTCTTGGCTTCAGGCAAGCGATATGGCCTTTGACGAACTAATTTCCCAGGTGGAGTTATTATTTCATGGGCAACCAAATGTGTCTCCCCAGGTATGGGTGTCAACACATCTGGGAATTCTTTAAGCAATTTCCTAATTTCTTCCTGTTGTACCACTGTCAGGTAGGTCCTCACCTATTTGGGGCTCTGATTTTTCTTTACAATCAGATACCTGGGGTCCCAAATCTTCCTCTTCATTCACCTCCCTCTCTCGGGCACAGGTGGCAGCTAGGCTTTTAACCCCTTTGACATCAGTAGAACCAAAGCCTTTGGTTCCACGTTCAGAATTCTCCAGGGATGTGACCTCCTCCACAGGTGGAAAACCCAGCCTCTCACAGATCAATTGGGCAATTCTGTCTCCTGTCTTCACGTGATAATCGTTCTGTCCAAAATTAAACAACAGAACTTTAATATTGCCCCTGTAATCGGGATCAATTACTCCCGCACCCACATCGATGAAATATTTAAGGGCTAATCCGGACCTTGGGGCTACTCTCCCACAGCATCCAATAGGTATTTCCACTTGGAGACCGGTGTCAACCAGGGCTCTCCCTTGGCTAGGTACAGTCACATTTTCTATGCTGCACAGGTCAAACCCAGCAGCTTGAGGGGTTGCCCGCTTAGGAGCTTGGGCCTTCTCTGTGACCCTATGGTACTTTAGGACGAATGTCTGCTTTGGGGTAGCTTGGTCTTCTGGACGCTTAACCATCTTTTTAGCTGGGGTCTGAGGACTTCCAAATAAAGGCCCGGGAGCTATTACCATTAAACCTTCTCCCTCCTTCTTTCCTAGTCCTTCCACTAGACCCTGCTTAAATCTTGGCCAGTCTCTTCCTAGAACCAAATCAAAGGGTAGCCTAGGCACCACTGCTAACAGGACTTCCTCTTATTCCCCCAGGCACTTAACCTTTAGCCTATAGGTGGGATATGGTGTTGCAGCACCATGAATGCATCTGATGTGAACTTGGCTTTCAGGGGTTCTAGGCACAAATCCTTCTTGGGCCTCTATCCTCTTCCAAAGCCTTTTTGACATCATACTCTGGTCTGCCCCAGAGTCTAACAAAGCATTTGTGGTAATTCCTTGCACATCAACCATCAAAAGAAATCCTTCTTTGGACTGTTTTAAATCCAGACCCATTAAGCTAGTGTGTGTCTGGCATCTCTTTTCTAAATGTCCCCATTTTCCACACTTGAAACATTTCTTTCTATTCCACTGTGTCATCTGGTTTGATACAGTACATTCATTTTCAGAAACATTTTTAATTATTTTCTTTTCTGATACAGCACATCTAGCCTCAGCACCAATCTTCAGAGGGCCACCCATTCTATGGCAAGCCTGCGTGGCTTCCAAGAATCTCTCTGCTAGCATGGTTGCCTCTCCAAGATTTTGGCAATTTTGCTGTACAGTCAAACCTCGGTTTTCATGATTAATCCGTTCCAAAAAGTCTGACTAAAACCGAAACGGACTAAAACCGAAGCAAGATTTCCCATAGGAAATAATGTAAATTCAATTAATCCGTTCCAGACACCCAAAAATATTGACAAAAAGTACATTTTATAGAGAATAACTATATTTTTACATACAGAAAACAATGAGAAATACATATAAATGACTAATGAAATGGATAAATGAACATTTAACATCACATTTAACTTTATTGAAGACTCTTGTTGAGGGGAGAGGGAGGAGGAGAGGTTATTGTTTGGAAGGGGAGCCATGTGGCAATTGCTGCAGCAGCACGAGCTCCCGAAGTCTCAGCCAGCACTTCTCTCAGCTGCCCGATCGTCCACAGCACAGCAAACACAACGAGACTTTAGGACACCAATCTGATCGCTGACTCCGTCTCAACCCCGCAAGAGAAAGAACTGCCTGCCACATTCATTCAACATCTCCTGCTTACCCTGCTACCTCCGAGCCTGAGGGGGCGCTCCAGAGAACAGGCAGGCGGTGGAGAGATCGGGGCCTTCCTCTCTGCAATCCTTGCATGTCTGGCTCGAGGATGTTGCTCACCTGCCTTTCAGATCTCAACACGCGATCGGTGAGTCCGGGGGGGGGGGGTAGTGCTGCCGGGACTGGGCAGGCAGTGTAGTGTATGCAGACCAGCGCGAAGGTGACAGTATTGCAGGCACACGCGATCGGTGAGTCCGGGGGGGGGGGGGGGGGTGCTGCCGGGACTGGGCAGGCAGTGTACTGTCTGCAGACCAGGGTGTACGAAAACCGAGGCATCGACGAAAACCGAGACAAGATCTCAGTCGGGAAAAGACGTCGAAAACCGAAACCGATGAAAACCGGGGCAACCGAAAACCGAGGTTTGACTGTATAAGGAAAGTGTGCAAATCTTTAGACACCCCAGACATAAATTGTTCAAGCATTATAATATCTAATAACATTTCTACCGTCTTTTGCTCAGGCTCCAACCATTTTACAGCTAAACCTCTGATTCTCTGACTCAGAGCCCTGGGTGTTTCACCCACTCTCAATGTAGTAGCTCTAAACATTCGCCTATACTCTGAAATAGATAACCCTAGGCGATCTCTAATAGCAGCCTTTACATCCTTATAATTCAAAGCCTGGGCTGCTGGCATTGCTCTATAAGCTGCAAGCGCCTCTCCAATTAATGAGGCTGCCAGCCTTACTGCCCACTGGGTCTCTGGCCATGCTAATGCTTGTGCCACTCTTTCAAAAGACTCTAGAAAATCATCAACATTATCATCTGGAGTTAGCTTCCCAAAACTAAATGCCCCAATCCCTTGATTGAGTCCCACACTGTCCACATGTGGTGTACCAGTATTTACTGCTGGTTTTGCATCTGTTCCACTTTGGTTCTTCAGCTCAACTAGGGCTTGCACCAGATCAAGCACTGGGCTCTGCTGGTCCATTAAGGCTCTCATAGCAGTGTCCTGAGCCTGCTGTGCTAGCTCCTGCTGCCTGCTGAACTGGGCTGCCATCCACTCAGCTAGTTCCCTTGAATCCATCTGGAACCCTGTAAGAAAAGAAAGAAAAAAAAAACCCAAAGTGCACCACCTTCAAAACAGGTGTGTTTTTTTTCTATTTTTTTTTTCAATTACCCCTGTGCCTTACTCCCATCCACCACTAGACATGCCCAGGTACTTATTACCTTGTCTCAGTGATGAATCCAGCTCTGCACAGGGTCTTTTCCTCCTGGGACAGCTTCTTCTCCTCCAAAGTGCAGTTGAGGGAAAATCTTTTTTTCCAGCTTTAAACTTGAACTGTAGTTGTAATCCTCAGCAAGTAAATCCCCTTTTGTGCAAAAGCAATCCGAAAAACTACGCCATTTGTCAGACGGCTGCCTGGGTGAGAATCTTCACAGTCTTTGCAAGTGCATATCTCTATATGATTTGCAAGGTATTGTGGGCAATGTAGTTCATTCACACCAGACACAGCTGCTGACAATAATTTAGTTGTGCTCTTGGGTAAAGCCAATAAGATATTTATTTATGGGGTTATTTCTCCCAACACAGATATGCTTGGTAGCACATAAATCAGATAACTTGCTTTCAGTGTTAACTTGGAAAAACAAAGTCAAAATCAGGAAACAACAAATGAAAAGCCACAAAGCAAGAAACAAACTGTTCTTTTCAGGTTAACTTCTGATTATTTCCCACATAGATACAGAAGTGATTCTCTCCTAGCTCACAAGCTATTAGGTAAGGCTTAATTGCTAGCAGTTATCCATCTGAAACCTCTTAGCTGGCTTGCTTTCTACTGTGTGGGTCAAATCCTGCTTCAGGAGCTTTTCTGGGTAGATTAAAGAACAAATTTGTATTTCTTTGTGATGGTTGCTGTACTTTATAACAGAAAGTTGCCAACGGAGTTTAGATAGAGAGCAGTCCATATAAACAGGATCCTCATCTGCTATTATTCCCCCTTGTTCAACAAGCATGGGTTCAATATCATGGATTGGCACAGATGAATCTCTCAATGGAGCATTTTCAGGAGAATACTTGTTTCCCTGCTGTCTTTCAAGGTTATAGCTAGGGCATAGATCAGTGTTCATACCTGAGCTTCCATTGCTGCTAGAGTTCCTCTCTATATAGCCTGGCCAGTATGTAGTCCAGTTCTTATGTCCAGCCTTCCAATCCAGATCCCTGGACACTGGATCTCTCTTCACATACCTTCTGGCACAGGTCTTAGGGTCCCTTCCACGTGCAGCCGTCTCCCTCACAGGTAGCCTCTGGTGATTCCTAGCTCTGCAGCACCATTCCTCTGGCTTTCCCCAGTCCAATGGTGTATGCTGGCCCTTGGAATACCTCCCAGTATACGTACTGCTTTGGACTCTTCTAGACCTCTCAAAGGCTTTTCTCTTCCTTCTTCCAAAGGGTCTCTTTCCCTCTCTGTCCGTCCGGTTTGGCTTCTGCTTCTGATGATCCTTCAGATGAAACTGATGATCAAACTCAAGCTGATTCTCAGGATACTGAGGACAATTCTCTGGATATCCAAGGTGATCATGAAGATGGTCCTCTGTAGAATAAACTCTACTCTTATTCTGCCTAGATGAGTGCTCCCCCCTAACACAGCGCAGCTGTGCTGAATCAGGCCCTGCCCTTTGAGATGAGTGCTTAGGGATTACCTCATAGCCCTCCTGATTGAACAACGTTTCCCCACTTCAGCTCCTCTAATGGCTGCTGGAAACCTGGTGCATTCTGGAACTGGTAGTCTTTTATGGGAAAATTCTGTTTTCTTATTTCTACCAGAACTGACAGGTTGCTTGTTCAGAGTCACTTCACCTTTCCTATAGCTCCTTCCTGAGTTATGATAAGCTTCCTTATCACAGCGTTCATGAGCTAAACCCATATAGATGCATGTTTTAAGAGCTCTTGGCTATAAGGTCTAATTTATAAGATTATTGCTCCAGGCCTGACCCCTGCCAGGTACTTGATCATAGAGTAGTGTGTAGGGGAGCATGTCTACCACCAAGAAAGCAAAGTTGGAGGTTTCATACAGTACATGTTCTTTTCGGGGTTGAAGTGCCATAAGACTGACCTTCTGTCTTCCAAGAAGATGGTGGCATAGAAAGAGAAGACTGAAGATGCAGTCATGGACCCATTGTTGACTGAACTGCTTTCACTCAAGGATTTGATGCGAGCATAGCTGGAGTCCACCAAACAAGTACAGATGGACTCAGAGAACTTAACAAGACTCATTAGTGACCTCACAAGAGCAGCTGGCTGGTTTGGAAGAATGTACCGGTCAGCTGGAGAAAGTGCAATCCAAACTGAAACTAATTAAGCTTCTATACAGTGATTATAGGCAGATCTCAAGAATCTTGCCAATTGAAATCACTGCAGTAATATTTGCTTGTTGGAACCATCTGAGTTATCAGAGGGGATTGACATGACTGGGTACCTAGAGGAACTGTCACTATGGCTGTTAAATATTTCCATTGCAAAGCCCTTTGAAATTGAAAGGGTGTAGTAGGTACTTTCAAGACCTGCTGTCAATATTAAGAAGCCATGCCTGGCTGTGGCCAATATGTTAAGATACCCGCAGGTCTTAGAAATTGAAGACCTCCCATACTCCATGAAGGTCAGTGCCTCACCATAGTGCCAGACCTTGAAAAAGCAATGAGACTGAAATGTAAACTGTTTCTTGGGATACACCCAAAGCTAATAGATATAGGAGTGCATTTTGGCCTGCTGTACTCTGCCCATATGTAGTTTTCTTACAACAGCATTAACCTTCTAAATGTCAGGACTTTATTGATCAACTCACCATGGACTGATGTGAGTTGTACTGTAGCCAGTGACTTCTATGGATCCAACTGGGGGGTGAATCACAGCAGTTTTATGAATGAGAAAATTGCAACTAGCAATGACTGAATCCTTGTGGATTCCTTTGGCATGGGTGAACTATGGTAGTCTTTATATTCATAAAAATCTATGTGGGCTAGGTAACTGCTGTGAACAGAATTGAACAGTACATCATTTCAGCTATTACTGTTTCATAAAAATATTTGTTTACTATTTTGTGTTGGAGTGAGTTGGATGGTTTGGTGGGTGAAAGGAGGAGGGCAGGGTAGAAGATGGGCCTTCAAAGCATGAGTGATATGAGTGGGTGTTATGCTCTTCTCATTTCACTTCATTGGCTCCCCTTCTGTTTCCATATCCAGTTCAAAGTTCTCCTTCTGACATACAAATGCATTCATTCTACCGCTCCTCACTACCTTTCCTCTCTCTTCTCTCCTCTCCCCCTACACCCCTCCTTGTGATCTCCACTCTTCTACGGGCTTGCTTCTCTCTATGTCCTTTTCTTCTTCTGCAAACTCCAGACTTTGTTCCTTTCATCTTGCTGCTCCATAAGCCTAGAAAGACTACAAAATGGGAACTGCTACTTCTGGGGAGAGATCTGCAATTGTAAGTATTTACTTCTGGGAATTTTTCTAAATCTTGGGGAAAAAGGAATTCTTTAGATTAAAGCTGATTAATCTGTGAACCCAGTGTATTTGTTAAATCAGTCAGGGCCTAGTAGCAGCAAACAGCTTTCAGTTTAAATTTAAAACACAGCAGAGAGATTTTTGGTTAAATTGAGACCCCAAGACTCCCTCTATCCAAGCAAGGGCTGTGGGACTCCCCCTGGAAATTGGTCAAAGATTACCTTAGAAACACAGGACAGGGTACTGTGTAGAAGCCAGCTTTTAATGTCTTTTTCCCTCCCTCTCTCCCCAACATTCTCCAATCCCTGGGATAATTGTAGCTTTATACTGTAGGTGCATAAACCTCTCAAAGGAAAGGAGGTGCCATATTCACTCTCAGGTGCAGCTGTTTGTCCTCATCAGGCATTCATTATGCACCTGAGATTAATTGAGCTTCAGGTGAACAAAGTACATTAAACATATTAGGTGTAGTTTTATTAGTATTAGTATCCCCACCAACCCTTAGTAGGTAAAGAACTTAAATACCTAAACACAACCTTAAAACTAAGATGCAGACAGCAGTCCAGCAGAAAGATGGGGGTTTTCCAATCTTTTGCATTGAGTGCACCATGTATGATTTTCTCTCAGTTGGTGAGGGGTCTTACGTGTGCACTAGGTGCAAGGAGCTCTTTACTCTCAAGGAACAAGTCCGATCTCTGGAGGCTAGAGTATCAGACTTGGATGACATAAGGAAGACAGAGAGGTACATAGAAGAGACCTATAGGGATATAGTACTGAAGTCCCACCTCCAGTTTGGCAGCATCCCTGTTGCCATGGAGAAGAGAGGTCACGTGACAGGAGAGCATCACCCTGGTGTGGCAGGAAGTGATCCTGTAGCTAGGACCTGTCCTTCCCACTAGGGAAGGGTTAGGACAGCTGCTATAGTTGGTGATTCGATCATTAGGCATGTAGATAGCTGAGTGGCTGGTGGATGTGAGGATCGTCTGGTAACATGCCTGCCTGATGCGAAGGTAGCGGACTTCATGTGCCACCTAGACAAGGTCTTAGATAGTGCTGGGGAGGAGTCTGCTGTCTTGATATGTGTCAATACCAATGACATAGGAAAATGTGGTAGGGAGGTTCTGGAGCTAAATTTAGTCTTTTAGGTAGGAAGTTGAAATCCAGAACTTCCAGGGTAGCATTCTCTGAAATTCTTCCTGTTCCACACGCAGGACCCAAAAAGCAAGCAGAGCTCTAGAGTCTTGATGCGTGGATGAGACAATGGTGTAAGGATGAGGGTTTTGGATTTGTTAGGAACTGGGGAACATTCTGGGGAAAGGAGGGGCTCTTCTGAAGGGATGGGCTTCACCTTAACCGGGATTGAACCAGGCTGCTGGCATTAACCTTTAAAATGGAGATAGAGCAGCTTTTAAACTAGATAATAGGGGAGAAATGACAGTTTGCCCAAGAGCACATGGTTCAGAACAATGTATCCTTCAAGGATGCTATCAAAAGAATAAAGTTAGGGCATATCAGCAGAGAGGTTCCAATAAAGGCAAAAGTAGCCCAAATGCCCTTGAGTACAGAACAGACAGAGCTTAAAGATTCCAAATTACCCCTACCTACCGATAGCCAGATTAATATGAATAAAATACAGTCTCTAAAATGCTTGTATGCAAATGCTAGAAGTCTAAAAAATAAGATGGGAGAGTTAGAATATATAGCACTAAATGAGACATGGTGGAAGGAGGACAACCAGTGGGACACTATGATACCTGGGTACAAACTATATCGTAAGGATAGAGCTGATCAAATTGGTGGAGGGGTTGCGCTCTATGTTAGAGAGGGCATTGAGTCAGAAAGGATTAAAGCTTTGCAGGAAACAATATTTGCTGTAGAATCTCTATGGATTGAAATTCTATGTAGAAAGGGGAAGGCAATGGCAATGGGGGTGTACCATCGACCGCCTGGCCAGAATGAACAAATGGATGATGAAATGCTCAAAGAAATCAGGGAAACTAACAAAAGTTACAACACAGTAATAATAATGGGTGATTTAAATTACCCCGGTATCAACTGGGTCAGTGTCACGGCAGGACATGCTAGGGAGATAAAGTTTCTAGATGAAATGACTGCTTCTTGAAGCAGCTGGTTCATGAACCGACCAGAGGGGAAGCCATTTTGGACCTAGTCCTTAGTGGAACACCATTTCTGGTGCAAGAGATAAGAGTGTTGGGGCCACTTGGCAATAGTGATCATAGCATGATCGTGTTTGATTTAATTAATGGAGGAGAGATGGTAAGGAAATACACAGTACTACCTTTTAACTTTTGAATAGGAGACTATGATAAAATGTGGAAAATAGTTAAGAAAAAACTAAAAGGAGCAGTTGCAAAGATTAAAGACTTAAATCAAGCTTGGGTGTTGTTTAAAAATACTATCTTTAAAGCCCAGACCAGCTATATTCCACGCTATAAGAAAAGTGGATGGAAGTCCAAAAAACTGCCAGTATGGTTTAAAGGTGAGGTCAGAGAGGCTGTTGGTGCCAAAAATGCATCTTTCAGGAAATGGAAAGAAGAGCCAAATGACTAAAACTGAAGCAACACAAGAACTGGCAAATTAGATGCAAAGGTAGGCAAAATGAGAATTTGAGAAGAAACTTGCTCTGGAAGCAAAAACGCGTAATAAAGGGGTATGTTTACTAAACTGCGGTAACGTTACAGACCGCGCGGAAGCGTTCCGCGGCACGGTACACACCGCAGAGGGAGGAGAGAGGGTGGAGAGCAGGGGTCAGTGGGCGGGGAGAGGCTCCCTGCACACTAACGCGCTGAACTGAATGGCTGAACCCACCCGCGAATGAAAACCTGCCATTAGCTGCACATTTGCAGGAGAGAGAAACTATTTCAGTGTCAGCAATGTACAGCATAGGCAGGGAGCCCAAGAAAGGTGATAGTAATGCTCCATTTGCAGAAACAGCATAGTGCCCAGGTATGAAAGGCCACTATGGTGATGGAGCAAATGGGGCATGGGGGCTGCAGACAGGACATGCAGTGGGGGCTACTGGGGCATGGGGTTGACTAGGTAGTTGCCTAGGTGACACATTGGAATGCGGAAAACGGAAACCAGCAAGACAGCAACTGACCAGGGTCAAACATGCCCATGAGTCTGTGTCCCACAGTGTCCCATCCAGGGGACATTACCCAGCAGGTACCCCAAGGGGCACATAACAGTGACAGGTGGTGCCGGGGGAAGCGTGGACAGTTATGTAGGCACCCCTATCCCAGAACCCATACCTTAGGCAGCCACCTACCTGCCTCATGGATGGCCTGGGACTGCGCACCACCGGCACCAACAGCATATGACCATGGCGGCATGGCGGGGGGATGTTTGTGCTGGAGGGAGCAGTGGCACCCACCTGCAGTGGATCTAGGCCATTCCCTGTACCAGTACGTGGTGTGCAGTGCAACAGAAGAGGTCAGGCTGTGGAGGGGAAGGGTAGCCCCAGGGACCACTATGCTGTTGTGGCAACAGTGTGATGCAGTACACTCAGCCAGTGTGTCCCAGAGCAGAGGGTCAGAGGTTCAAGTCCCAGACTGTGGATCCTGCAGAGCATCACCCATAGTTTTATCCCACAATGCAGCCACAACAACAACATGTGCAAACCCCAACCCAGCAGTGCACAGGGGTACAAACACCCACTCACACGGGCTCCACTATCCACAGCCTCATGGAGTGTTAGGTTGGTGGCCCCATCATCATTATCAATGGAGCACTACTACTACCCACTGCACAGTTTAGCACTGTCGGCACTGTGATCAGGACCAGTGTGGCAGGCAGGGTTGTCACCCACCTCTATCTCTGCACAATGCTGAGATAGGTGTGGGAGTGTGCGCATGTCTATCCATTGTTTTGTGTCTGCCAACACCTCACTGGGCCCACATTTCTCACACTGTTTCCAGCGTTAGCCTGCAAATGTGCATAAGGAGGAGCAAGGTATTGTGGGTATGGCCCAGACAGGGTGGATTGGCCAGGATGCATCTGAACAGGGTGGAGGACAATGGCTGGGACACTGTAGTGCTCGACCACCACCTGCATGGGCAGGTTGGCCACCGCATGTCACGCTGGGAGGTCACTCTCACTCTGACTGAGCAGTGACTATGGCATGTCCATGTTCCCACATAGTACCACACATTATTTGTCTCCAGTGATACCTGTGTGTTCCTGGTTCTGGGGCCAAATCATTGTGGTACCTGCTTGGTGTCTGTGCTGTGCATCCCACTTCTGGGTGCACAGGGTTCCCCCGTGAGCATGCACTATGGACTGGCTAGTGGGCTGTCTGCAGTTAGCCTATGCATGGTGGGACCACCCTGTAGGATGCTGCAGGTGCAGTCTGATTGTGCTGTCTGCTGGTGGCTGGAAGACCATGGCATGGGGCAGTTGAACCTTCCCCTGCCCACCACAGGCATCACTGCTGGTCTGCCACTGTCACAGGTATGGCTCTGGCCCATCAACCCTGGAGGGCTGTCATCCGCTAATGGAACAGTGGTTGTTGGTACTACAGCCATTCCATAGGGCACAGGTATCTGTCCCTCCACATCCTCATCTACAAAAGGGGTGATTGTTGGCCCCTTGGGGCATATAGTGCATACCACTTAGTGGCAGTGCTACCTAAACCTCATGCGCATCTAGCCAGCCTGCTGCCCTGATAACAGGTACCCATGGCAGCCAGACCTTAACACTGCATACGCACTAATCTGGGTGGTGCCCAGTCCCACAGGGCCACATGTGACTGCAGAACACAGTTGGGAACAGAAGTACTTTCAGTTGCACTGCTGGGAGCTTGTGTCACACACTGGTAGTGATGGGGATGTGCAGCAGGACCTATTAGAATATCACATGTACTGTGGACCTAGTGCTGGGCGCCCATCCTATCCCTCAGGGTGAACATGGAACCTGCACAATGGCATGGTCTGTAGCTACTCTGTGCCAGTATCCCACACTGTCGGTCCGTCTTACCACGCTGCAGTACCGGAGAGGTGTAGACCCCATTTGGTGGTCAGCTGTAGGCTGCTGTTCTGCATATGCAATGCATCATGGGTGCTGGTGGGGTTACCCTATCCTGGCACACAGAGCAGACGGTTTGCGCGGTGACCTGCAGTCCTCCTGTACCCAGCCATTACTGTGCAACAAGCTATAGAGGTCTAGCCTACTGGTTAGTACACTGACACTCTAGGCAGTGGTCATGGGTTCGGTTCCTCATTGTTCCTTCCTGTCCATGTCAGATATTTTGCATGCCTGTGACAGTCATATCTTTGCAGATCTGTGCTGCCAACCCATAATACCCTCACCACAGTTGCCATCACTCCTTATATGGCGTTACAAGGTACCTTATTAGGCACAGTATAAGGCACGTTATAAGCACGTTACAAGGCACGTGCCTATTAAGGTACCTTGTAACGTGCCTTACAACGTGCCTTGTACTGTGCCTAATAAGGTGCCTTATAACGTGCCTTGTACTGTGCCTAATAAGGTGCCTTATAACGTGCCTTGTATTTTATTTATTTTATTTGTTTTATTTAAGGTCTCTTCTATACTGCGCTATTTAGTATCAGTGCCGTTTACATAACAACAAGGATTTATACAGTGCAGGCATATGCACTGTATTTACAGAAAACAAGATAGCATAAACTTGGACAAGTCAAGGGTAACTATTTACAGAGCAATACATATTGTTACATGGTGTGGGTATATACAAGTTGCTATTTACACGGTATGCGTCATCAACCATCTACCATGCTGTTTACAGGTAAGCTTGGTTGATGCTGGCACCCAGGGGTGTGGGTACCTTATCATGTGTTGTGAGTGTTGGTATGTAGGACCTGGTGGGGAGGAGGGGGGGTCTGTATGGGCGCTGTCATCTGAGTAGTGCTCGAGGAAGAGGTGGTGCTTCAAAGCCTTTCTAAATTGGGCTAAGTTGGAGATTGCTCGTATACTGGGTGGGAGGGCATTCCAGCATCTGGGCGCGTAGAAACTAAAAGCCCTGTTTGTCGTTGCCTGTGTGCATTGTGTTGTTTCCTTTGGGATTATTAGGGTGTTGATCACTGCAGGCCTTCTTGATCTGTTGGGGGGTGTAGGATGGATAAGCTCCGCAAGAGAGGTTGAGGAGAGCCTGTTGATGGCCTTGAAGGCCATTAGTAGGGATTTAAACAAGAGTCTGCAATGGATGGGGAGCCATGGAGATGTCTCAGGATGGGTGTTACATGGTCCTTCCTGGAAGCACCATAGAGAACTCTGGCCGCCATGTTCATTGTTAGCTGGAGTGGGTTAAGTGTAGACTGCGGGAGCCCTTGTAGGATTGCATTTGTGTAGTCAAAGTGCGGTATCACCAGCGCTTGGAAGATTGTCCTGTAGTCATCAGGCTCGAGCAGGGGGCATAGGTGCCTAAGAGTCCGGATCTTATGGTAAACTGCTCTTACTGTGTTGCTTATGTGGGTGTTCATGTCGAGGCATTGGTCTAGGGTGACTCCTAGGTAACGGATTGTAGACTTGGTAGTTAGATCTGCTTCTTTGACCTTTAAGAAGGTTGGAGGGGTGAAGCTTTGGTTCCTCGTGATGAAGAGGACTTCGGTCTTCTTGTGTTGTATTCGAAGGTTTTGTGTTTGGAGCCAGTCTGATACGGCGTCAAAACAGTTTGTCAGTGGGGAGAAGTCTGGCTGGTTGGTTTTGAATAGCATGTAGAGCAGTACATCGTCGGCATAAATCAGGCAGTTGACGTTGAAAGATCGGATGAGGGTACAGATGGGCTGCATGTATATGTTGAACATCAGGGCAGAGAGGGAGGATCCCTGCGGAACTCCTTGCCACTGTTGGAAAGGTTTAGATGTTGTCGCGCCGGATCTTACATGCTGCCATCTTTCCGACAGGTATGATTCGCACCAGCTTAGGGCTGTGTCTTGAATACCCTTCTCCTTAAGTCATACCAGGAGGAGCTCGTGGCTTACTGAGTCGAAGGCAGTGGCTATATCCATAAAGATGAGGGCAAATCCTTGACGGATGTTGTTGATTCCAGTGATTATGTTGTTGAAGAGGGTAGTGAGGAGTGTTTCTACACCGTGAGAATCCCTGAAACCATGTTGGCAGGGGTCCAGCGGAGAGGCGGAATCGATGTGACCCTGTATCTGGCGTTGGACTACTTTTTCGATTATCTTAGCGAGTAGTGGTATGCTTGATATAGGCCTGTATGAGTCGACCTTCTGGTGGTCTAGTTTGTTGTTTTTGATAAAAGGTCTGATAGATGTGCGTTTGAGGCTTCGTGGGAATGATCCAGTTGAGAAAGACAGTTCCATGATTCTGGCAATGATCAGGCTAAATTCGCTGCGTAGCGACTTTATCCAGAAGGCGGGACAAGAGTTAGTTTGTGCGGTGGTGGTATTGATAGAAGCGATGGTGTCTTCAATGTCTTTCTTCGAGGGGGTGGAGAAGGTGGTCAGTGGCGTAGAATAGGGTAGTTCGCATACGGTGGTGGCCATTGTGGATTTACTAGTCTGACATAACTTTGATTGCAAGTAGTCAGCGAATTCTTGGGGTTGGATCTCGCTTTGTTGGATGGGGGATGGTTCTTTTGTTAGGTTACTGACAAGAGTGAACAGATCATGTGGTTTGTTTAATGATCGTTTCAGGGTGTCAGTGTGGAATTGCCTCATCTTTCCTGTTACTGCTTCACGGTGCTTCGTCAGGTGCAGGTTATACTCAGTTAGGTCAGCTGTGGAGCGTGACCGATGCCAATGTCTTTCTAGCTTCCTTAGGCGGAGTAGTGACGCTCGTAGTTCTGTGGAGTACCAGGGTGAAGCGGCTCGTTTCCTTGGGGGTTTGCTTGAGGGTGCAAGGTGAACAACAGAGCTGAGGCTATTATCCCAACTTGAGGTCAGATCGTCGAGGTCATGCGCTGTCAGGGAGAGGAGCGGGAGGGTTTTACTCAAGATAGCTTCCTTGTCGAAGGGTCGGAATCTTCGCAGAGGTGCTCTGGGGCTGTTGGCTAGACTTCTTTTTTTTTAAAAAAATTATTATTTATCATTATCAACTTTAATACATCCGAAAAGTAACATTCAATTGAATGGAAAAAAAAAAGGAGGATAAACAAACAAACCCAGTTAGTACAGGAAATAAGTCCCCCTTAAAATTAGACCACAAAACTAAGGAAATTAGAGGGAAGCACCAAAAAAATATTGTTTCAAAAACAATTATTCAAAGTAAAATCAATATATAGCGATGGCATTAAGAGACTTATGCGTCAGCCAGATGGGGGGAATCAGAGACATTAACCACTACCTTCTCCCTAGCCTCCAAAACTTCTTGTAGTTGCCCAGGATAAAAAAACAAGTACAATTTCTGTTTAAACATAATACAACACTTAGCAGGAAATTTTAACTGAAAAGTAGCCCCTAGAGCCAAAACCCTGGGGCGAAAAGCCAAAAATCTTTTCCTTCTCAGCTGCGTATCTCGAGAAACATCCGGAAATATTCTAACATTAGATCCTAGAAACAGCTCATCAAAATTCCTGAAGTACATTTTTAGGATATAAAATTTATCTGACTCCAGAGCCGTAGTTACAAGCAGGGTGGCCTTCCCCATAACAACCTCTAAAGAGCTTTCTAAAAAACCCATGAGGTCTCCCACACCAGGAAGGCCAGAAGGGCTCCCGGCAAGTTGGCCACTAGAACCAACAGACAAATATTGGGCCTGAACCAAAGGAGGAAATTGTTCCGA
This sequence comes from Ichthyophis bannanicus, assembly GCA_033557465.1. Lineage (NCBI taxonomy): Eukaryota > Metazoa > Chordata > Amphibia > Gymnophiona > Ichthyophiidae > Ichthyophis > Ichthyophis bannanicus. The sequence goes on along the minus strand of CM066036.1, from coordinate 172,142,098 downwards.
GGGTATTTTTAAAATTTCCCCGAAATATTTCCGCACCATGGCAAGGAAGATAACACAGGAGACCTAGGAAAATTCAAGAACCGCAAATTACATCTACGGACTTGATTTTCCAAGTACTCCATCTTTTTAAGAGACACCAATTTGTCCTTAAGCTGGGCTGTAACCAAGTCCCGGAGTTGACCCACATCTCCTTCCAGTCTAGATATCCGCTCCACTTGTTCTCTATATGCACTGGAGAGAGTTCCACACATAGACTTCATGCCCACTAAATCAGAACTCACAGTATCCACATAAGTTGACAAGGAGGAATTCAATGTCGCCAAACCTTCCCACAGCATTTCAAGGGTAAACACCGCTGGTCTTTCCAAACAAGGAATCCTCGGAAGGCTCCCAGCACGGTCGGACACACCACCAGCTTCCACCTCCATTGAAATCACATCTCCACTGATCTCCCGTTGTCCTCTCCCGCCGGGAAGATACTCCACCTCAGCTGAGCCCCCCTTCATGCTCTGCCAAGCAGGGGTACTCGTCGGAACTACTGCTGGCAGTGCAAGCTCAGCTGGATCAATACTTCTGGGTCGCGGTGGTGGAGAGTGCTGCTCAGGAGAGAGCCAAACGCCCGAAGTGCTCAGGGGTGATATTCCTCCTATCACCCCCGCTGAAGATGCCGCTCCACTTCCGACAGTAAAGCCGCATTCTGGTAATACAAGCTGAGCCGAGCCGGACGGCAAGCCAGATGAAGGTAACGGAACTTGCTTCCGTTTTCGCCTCCCCATCGCTCTTCACAATTGAGGGGAGATACCAGCTCAGTCGCAGCACACAAGATAGTGTTCTCACCACCAGGAAGGAGCCGCCGCCATCTTAATTGCTTCCCTCTTGGCTAGACTTCTGGAGCTTATGCGGTGGTTTTTCTGCACGGGTATTTGGAATCTGATTAATTTGTGGTCTGACCAGGGGACTGTGGTAACGGACGCTATGGGGTAGTGGGTCGGGTCAATGGCTGCCGGTGGGGCGAATATCAGGTCCAAGTTGTTTCCTCTCATGTGGGTAGGCTTGTTGACTAGTTGCTTGCATCCTAGCTTGTTGATTGCCTCAAGGAAAGCAGCGGCTTGGGTGTTTTACAGGGCTGGCAGGTTGAAATCGCCTAGAAGCCAGGATGGGGTGTTTGGGTTCAGGGTGTTGTGTGCAAGGTCGATTATTGCTGAGAGATCGTCAGGAGAAGCTGATGGGGCTCTGTACAAGAGGTTGATGGAACATTGCATGTTGGCTACGGTGATTGTGTCGAGATGGATTGTGCTGGTGGCGTTTATTAGCTTGAATTGGAGATCCACCTTGGAGAGGACAAGCAATCCACCTCCTCTTCGGCCTTTTCTATGACATGTATGGATGAAAAAGTTGGTGGGTATGAGTTGGTGGAGGAGGACCGTATCGTCGCTAGATAGCCATGTCTCTGTGACCAAGAGTATGTCGAGGTCGTGGAGAGATATCAAGTCCGAGATGACTGGCCATTTCTTACGGACTGAGCGTGCGTTTATGAGGGCACATTTCAGATTTTGGGGGAGGGGTGTTTTTCTTGCTTGGCTTTCTTTGTTTGTTGCAGAGTGATGTGTAGTAAGTGAGGGTGTTGTGTGCGCATGTCATCCTTTGCCCTGTGATGGGGAGCACTTGACCATCTCCTCCCATGGCTTTGTAGGATTGGTATGTAATTGGGGGTAGGAGCATAGGCTGTTGTGTTGCTGATCCACCCGGCGAGGAGGTAACAGCAGACTAGGGCCGTAGGGTAGGTCATCATATTGGTATTTGCCACGATCAGGGGCCTCCTGTGGGTTGGCAGGTGGAGAACAGGTGTGCAGGGGGATACTGCGGGCACTGGCTGCACTGGCAGTGGGAAATATCACAGGCCTGGGGAGCACTAGTACCGGCAACTATTACAGGCACAGGATGCACTAGCATAGGCACATAACAGGCACAGGATGCACTAGCACGGGTGAATAAACAGACACAGGACACACGGCATAGGCACATAAAATAGGCACAGGATGCACTAGCATAGGCAAATTCAACAGGCACAGGATGCACTAGCATAGGCAAATAAAACAGGTACAGGATGCACTAGCATAGGCCCATAAAACAGGCACAGGATGCACTAGCATAGGCACATAAAACAGGTACAGGATGCACTAGCATAGGCCCATAAAACAGGCACAGGATGCACTAGCATAGGCACATAAACAGGCACAGGATGCACTAGCATAGGCAAATAAAACAGGCACAGGATGCACTAGCATAGGCACATAAAACAGGCACAGGATGCACTAACACAAGTGCATATACTAAGGCTAGATTGTGCCGTAGTGGGCAGGAGCTATCTGTCACGGTTTAGGTGGTGGGTAACATAGTCACCTGATGTGCCTTGGATCACCTACTTTGTTGAGGACGTCTTTCTTCCTTGGGGTTCTGGCTGTATCCTTGGTGATCAAGATTCTCTTAGGCTGACCTGGGTTGTAGTTCTTCAGTTGTACTCAGTTCCTGAGGGTGGTTGTACTGGCGGCTTTTGGCTGGGGCGTCCTTGACCTAGGACCATGCCTAAGGGCCATGCCAAAGGGCCCTCTGGCGTGGGCCCGCCCGATGGCACTCCTTTTTAAATGTGCCTGGCTGCCCCGATTGGGCAGAGCACAGTGGGGGACGCGGTTTCCGGCTCCGGCAAGCTCGTTCCCGTCTGGGAGAGCTGTGGCTGGGCCGGAGGGACAACGGAGGCTGCAGACTGCTTCAGCGCCCGATGGCGCTCCTTTTTAAATGTGCCTGGCTGCCACGATTGGGCAGAGCACAGTGGGAGACGCGGTTTCCGGCTCCAGCAATCTTGTTCCCGTCTGGGAGAGCTGTGGCTGGGCCGGAGGGTCAACGGAGGCTGCAGACTGCTTCAGCGCCCGATGGCGCTCCTTTTTAAATGTACCTGGCTGCCCCGATTGGGCAGAGCACAGTGGGGGGCACGGTTTCCGGCTCCGGCAAGCTCGTTCACGCCTGATAAGGTGCCTTGTAATGTACCAAAAGGATATCTATTTGTGCTTTTTTGACTATAGCAAAGCTTTTGACTGTGTAGACCATGAGAAGCTCTGGGCCACATTAAGAAGCATGGGTATACCAGAACACCTAATCGTACTCTTGCACAATCTGTACATTGATCAAGAAGCAACAGTTCGAATGGAACAAGGAGAAACAGAATGGTTTAAAATAAGCAAAGGTGTAAGACAAGGCTGCATACTTTCCCCCTACTTGTTTAATTTATATGCAGAACAAATCATCAGAGAAGTAGGATTGTATGAAGACAACAGAGATGTGAAGATTGGTGGAAGACTCATCAACAACCTTCGCTATACTGATGATACCACATTAGTGGCTGAAAGTGAAGATGATCTGAAACATTTGCTTCTCACAATCAAAGAACATAGTCTCAAAATGGGCCTACACCTTAATGTAAAGAAGACAAAGATCATGACAACTGGCATAATCAACAGGTTCATCATTGAAGGAGAAGAAATTGAAATCGTGAACAACTTTAACCTACTTGGATCAACCATCAATAAAGAAGCAACAAGCAGTCAAGAAATCAGACGACGCATTGCTCTTGGCAGAATGGCTATGAAAGACCTAGATAAGATTCTCAAGAGCAGAGATGTCTCTCTCCATACAAAGATTCAACTTGTTCAAGCCATGGTATTTTCAATAACATCATATGGACGTGAAAGCTGGACAGTGAAAAAGATAGGAAGAAAATTGATGCCTTTGAATTATGGTGCTGGCGGCGAATACTGTGTATGCCATGGACTGCCCAAAGAACAAACTAGTCGGTACTAGAAGAGATCAAACCTAAGCTTTCTTTAGAAGCTCAGATGACAAGACTTCGACTTTCATACTTTGGACACATCATGCAAAGAGAGAGATCATTAGAGAAAGACATCATGCTTGGCAAGATAGATGGTCAACGCATAAGAGGAACGCCAGCAATGAGATGGATCGATACAATAACAGCAGCTATGGGTACCAGTCTTTCAACAATGAGCCGCCTGACTGAAGACCGAACACAATTTAGGATAGCTATCCAGAGGGTCACCATGAGTCGACTCTGACTCGACGGCACTTAACAACAACAATAACGTGCCTTAGTAATGTGCCTTATGATGTGCCTTGTATTGTGCCTTATGAGGTGCCTTGTAACGGGCATTAGCCTAAGGCACCTTGTAAAGCGTGTTAACTGACACGGCTTGCCATAATGATGCACTGCCCATTCCCTTATATGGGCATCCAGGGAACCTAACGTGGGGAATGTTACCGCAGTTTAGTAAACATACCCCAAAGACTTTTTAAAGTACATTCATAGCAAAAACCTGTGAGAGAGTCTGTTGGACCATTAGATGATAGAGGAGTAAAAGGGGCACTGGAGTGGAGGAGTAGCCTAGTGGTTAGAACACTGGCTTGGTAACCAAACAACGAGGGTTCAATTCCCACTAGCACTCCTTGTGGCCTTGGGCAAATCACTTAACCCTCCATTGCCTCAGAAGAAAGGCCTGGCAATCTACTTCCAGTGACACTACCAAGAAAACCCAGGAGCTTCTGGGTCACCAAGACTGACTCAAAGGCACACATTGCATTGCAAAAGGGGCACTAAGAGGGGACAAGGCCATAGCAGAGAGACTGAATAAATTCTTTGCTTCGGTCTTTACTGAGAAAGATGTAGGGATGTTACCAATGACTGAAGTATTTATGTTTATTTAAAACTTTATATACCGCCCATTACAGGGTATCAGAGCGGTTTACAAATTAAAAATCACAAAAAGCACTGCAGAAAGAGAGAACGCCAATTTGAACATTTCAAAAGGGGGAGAAAGAACAGAGTCAGAGAAGAAAAGGACAAGACAGCCAGCAATAGAAAAAAGAAGAGAGAGATGTTAGTTTATTTTATTCTTGCTACTTGGGAAGGAAGAGAAGAAGGGGGAGGAAGATCAAAAGCTGTGCAGAAGAGGTGTGTTTTTAACTGAGTTTTAAAGGATTTGAAGGAAGGGTCCAATCGGAGGGCGGGGGGAGCGAGTTCCAGAGTCACAGTCCAAGGAAGTAAAAAGCGGAGGATCGTGTGGACTCTAAGTGGGCCTGAGATGGGGAAGGAAGGAACATACGGTTAGTGTGAATAGAGCGGAGGGAACGGTGGGGAGTGTGAATACGTACCTGGTCAGCAAGATATAAAGGAACACCAGTGTGAATAGTTCTGTGCACAAAAATAAGAATTTTAAACTGTATACGATATGGAATGGGGAGCCACTGCTGATGTAAGAGAAGGGGGGGTAACATGATCGAAGTGGGATGCATGGGTAAGGATGCAGACAGCGATATTCTGAACACGTTGGATGCGAGAAAGCTGAGATTGAGGAAGACCAGCCAAGCAGACATTGCAGTAATCAAGACGTGAAAGGACTAGAGAGAGAAGTAATGTAACCATAGAAGAAGAAGAAAGGAAAGGATGGACAGCACGAAGTTGTCTTAGAGCAGAAAAAGAACGTTGAACAATGGATGAAATATGACCTTTAAAGGTGAGAGCAGAGTCAAGAGTGATGCGTAAATATCTAAGGGAAGAGACCAGAGGGATAGGTGAAGAAGAGAGTACAGGTGTAAGAGGTGGAGGAGGACAACCGAAGCAGAACCAGATCACTGAGGTTTCTGCAAGATTAATATGAAGAAAATGAGAAGAAATCCAAGAGGCAACGGCAGAGAGACAGTTGTTGAGAGGGGTGATATCTGGGGCAGAAGAATCAGTATGGTACAGGGGAAAGATATCATCGGCATAATAGTGAGCAGAAACACCGTGTTGTTGAACCAGGAGAGTGAGGGGGGCCAGAAAGATGTTAAAAAGAATAGGGGTATTTAAAGGTGATACTGTGGAAGAATTGAAAGAAATATCGATACACCGGGAAGATGTATTACAACTATTTGATAAACTGAAGAGTAGCAAATCACCTGGACCAGATAGTATACATATATAAGGGTGTTGAAAGAACTGAAATATGAGATTGCAGACCTGCTATTAGTTATCTGTGAACTATCATTAAAATCATCTGTAATACCTGAAGATTGGAGGATGGCCAATGTAACACCAATTTTTAAAAAGGGTTCAAGGGGTGATCCTGAAAACTACAGACCGGTGATCCTGACATCAGTACCAGGAAAAATGGTAGAAACCATCATAAAAATTAAATTACTGAACATGTGGATAGCCATGGCTTAATGGGAAACAGCCAACATGACTATAGACAAGGAAGATCTTGTCTTACTAATCTGTTATGTTTTTTTGAAGGTGTGAATAAACAGGTAGACAAAGGTGAGTCGGTTGATATAGTGTATCTGGACTTTCAGAAAGCCTTTGACAAGGTCCCTCATCAGAGACTTTTGGCAGAACTAAAAAGTCATGGGATAGGAGGCAGTGTACTATTGTGGATCAGGAACTGGTTAAAATATAGAAAGCAGAAGGTAGGGCTAAATGGCCAATTTTCCCGATGGAGAATGGTGAATAGTGGATTACCCCAGGGATCTGTGCTGGGTCCGCTGCTTTTTAACATATTTATAAACGGTGTGGAAATGGGAATAATGAGTGAGGTTATCAAATTTGCAGATGACACAAAACTATTTAAAGTTGTTAAAACCCATGAGGATTGTGGAAAATTGCAAGAGGATCTTGATAAATTGGCAGATGAAATTTAATATGGACAACTGCAAAGTTATGCACCTAGGAAAGAACAACCCAAACTATGGTTACACGCTGCAAAGTTCCACATTCGGAACCACCACCCAGGAAAAAGATTTAGACGTCATTGTGGATAACATGTTAAAACTCTCTGCCCAGCATGCAGCGGCAGCCAAGAGTGCAAATAGAATGCTAGATATCATAAGGAAAGGAATGGAAAATAAAACAAAGAATATTATAATGCCTCTGTATCATGTGGTGCAATTCTGGTCGCCGTATCTCAAAAAGGATATAGCGTTATTACAAAAGGTACAGAGAAGAGCCACCAAAATGGTAAAGGGTATTGAAAGATACCCCTATATTTTATTTTTGATAGGCATATTACAAAAAAGATCAAGAAAAACTTGAACCCAGAAAACAATAATACTTGCAGACATAAATACAAGAAATACAATTTTCCCAAATTTTCAAGCAAGAATTATACATTAGCCCTCTAAAGGGGGAAAGAGAAGTAGCAACAAAATATACGGGGACAAGCCCCATCAGTATAACAAAGAAAAAACAGATAGAGGCAGTGCTCGAAGGATCTCAATAAACAAAGGGGTATACATGCCCTGGTCAAGAAGAAGAAGAACACAAAGGCAACTGATTACTAATAAAGGCAGATAGATCCTCAGGTGAAAGAAAAACATATTTATGGGAATTATGAACAATCAAGCATTTACAGGGAAACCGTAACGTGAAAGTGGCACCAATACAAAGGACACCAGGCCTTAATAAAAGAAACGCCCTCCGCCGCTTCTGAGTGTCCCTGGACACATCTGGGAAGATATAAGCTTTTTTCCCATAAAATAAATTTACTCTCTTTTTATAAAACAATTTCAAGAGCCATTCCCGATCCGATGATAATGCTAAGATAACAAGTAAGGTGGAAACAGGCACGTCCTCCTCTTTAGGAGTACTAAGCAACTCAGAAACATTAAGTGAATCCAACTCCAAAGGGCCCACTTTTACTTTCCCAACATTCTTCCCTGAAGGGAGATAATATATTTTAGAAACTGGAGGTAACAAATCAACTGGTACTGAAAGTACCTCACACAAATATTTCTTAAATAAATCAAGAGGAGCCTCCCCAACAATAATGGGAAAGTTCAACAGTCGAAGGTTCGAAGACCGAACCACATTCTCCAATGCCTCTGATTTAACTCTAAGAGCAATATTTTCCTTAACCAAAGAGGCAGTGAGATCAGAAACTTTTTCAAGCTTCTGATCCAGCAACTCATACTTAGCATTAAGTCCTTGAATATCTGTTGTCACCACAGTCATGGACTTTTCCAACTCAGTAGTCCTCAAAGAATATGTAGACAATTGCTGCCCCACAACATTCGATAAATGAGAGAGTGCGCCCCAAATGCTGTCCAGAGTCACGGAGACTGGACGAACCAATAAAGGAAATACAGGCCTGGAGATTGAAGAACCATCTGCCGCTGAAGGGATATCTGCTTGGTCAGGGTCTCCACTGCTGGATGGAACAATCGTCGCAACGGCAACTTGAGAATCCCTGGCTAAACCAGCGGAAGTCTCCGAAGACGAGACCCGCTCCAGCACAGCGGCAGCCACCACTTCGGACTCTGCAGCTGCGTCTCTCGCAATCCGGGCAACCGCGGTAGCGGGGGAAGCAGGAGGCATACGCCCATCCGGGGAGAGCGAGGTGTCTAAGGGCGAAGACGCCAAATCACCTTCCTTCACAGGCGTCACAACGCCCGCTCGAATCCCCGACACTTGATCCTTCGACAGCTGAACGAATCGATCCATGGGTCCCTCACCGCTGGGCAACGGCGCCGCGGGAACAGCCTTAAGTTTGCCCTTCCTCTTAGGCATTACAGCTGAACCTTCACTGCCACCATCTTGGAAACAAACCACTCCGAAGGATACCCCTATGAAGAGAGGCTAAAAAGGTTAGGGCTCTTCAACCTGGAAAAGAGAAGGCTGAGGGGAGATATGATAGAGGTCTATAAATTAATGAATGGACTGGAACGGGTAAATGTAGATCAATTGTTTACACCATCAAAATATAGAAAGACTAGGGGGCATGCAATGAAGCTACAGGGTAACCTATTTAAGACTAATAAGAGAAAATATTTTTTCACTCAATGTGTAATCAAACTCTGGAATTTGTTACTGAAGGATGTAGTAAAAGCTGTAAGTGTAGCTGGGTTTAAAAAAGGTTTGGACAAGTTCCTAGAGGAAAGGTCCATAAACTATTATTAAAAGGGACCCGGGATATCAATGCTTGACCCAATACAAGCATTGTGGAACCTGTGTCTTTTGGGGAAACTGCTAGGTACTTATGACATAGATTGGCTACTGTTGGAAACAGGATACTGGGCTTGATGGACCTTGGTCTGACCCAGTATGGCATATCTTATGTTCTTATGTATCCGAGTCTGTACATTAGGCTCCATCTCTGCCCCTTTTCAAATCCATGCTAAAGGCTCACTTCTTTGAGGCTGCTTGTTCTATGCTATTGTATTGTCTGTCTTGATTAGATTGTAAGCTTTGACGAGCAGGGGTCATCTTTTATATGTGTCTGTACAGTGCTGCATATGCCTTGTAGTGCTATATAAATGATGAATAGTAGTAATAGTAATAGTATATACTGTATTAGGTAGAGTGTATGAATATGACTGGGTGGCATGGAATAATGGCAATGGAATTATTAAGGGGAGTTGGAAGGATGTGTGCTTGGGGAGAGGAGGAATATTGTTAAGATGTATTCTTAATTGAATAGGTCTGATCCTGCTGGTGTGTGCTGTGGGCTATCCAGGAACCTGTGGGTGAGTTAAATGTTAGTTTCTGGCAGGAAGTTGATCTTTATGCCTGTTTAGGTTTGAATGCTGGTGGGTATGGTCTCACTCAGAAGGACTGGTGTCAAGGGGCCGTATTGCTGAAGAGGAACATCCCTCATACAGTTGGAGAAAATCACATAGTGGCTGAAGTTTTGATTGCTAGCCATGGCATATTTGCCTGTCACACTTAGGGTTAAACATGCACATATTTTTTGTTACTGAGTAAACAAGACAGAGGGTATGCCCACATCAACGGCATGGGAAGCTTATATGGTCACAAGATCATTTAGCTATATGATTTGGCAGTGGAAACAACAGGGCAAGGAGCTGGACCAGCTGGAGATCTCTGTTTGGAGAAGCAACTATCTACACACACCCAATTACTTGATCTAAAACTGTGCTATAACAGACTCCTGAGTGCTCAGGCTTAAGGAGATGTGATGGTGCAGAGGGTGCTTTATTATGCGGAAAATAATAAAGCCAGGAAATAGTTAGCTAGCTATTTGAAGGCTGAAGTCTGTTGCAATGTGGGTGGTATCCATTAAAGGCCCTGGTTCACAGGTGTGGTTCAAGATTGAGGAATTAGTGTGAACATTTTGCTGTACTATGATATCTCAGTGTGAATGTGACCAATCAAGAGCAATGCTCTCGCAACACCATCCAGAATACACAAAGAAGCGAGAGACGAGATGAGTATGGATGATCAACAAACGTTTATTCTTAAAGGACCCCAACGTGTTTCGGCGCTGCCGCCTTCTTCAGGGGGAATACAACTTAAAAACATAAACAAATTTAAATAAATATACATATAAATAAATAATTATTGGTTACCTCATAAAAGCATCAAAATAGACATAAAATTAAATAAGATAAAAGCAACCCCAATGAATTATCTAGACCTATATACATTTACATAAAAGATCACACAATGTGAAATAAAATATTCATAATAAACGTGCTTATATGAATGCAGGACAACAGGTTGTTAAACTATAACATTAAAACTGCATAGACAGACATAACAACTATTAAATTGAGAATAATGATCCATAAACACATTATTCAAATTTCACAATATTATATACTAAAATACACATCTTAAAATGTTATCAAAACCTCATATAATGATTTAATATAGAATGCCTTCTGTTTATTGGGTTTAATATTGAATATACAATATAATCTTTTAGTTAATAAATTCATCGTCGTGTAGTGTAGCAGTTATTATTGTAACAATCTAAGCAACATTGGCCATCCAAATGAGCTATATTATTGAAATAGTCACCATTAAACCTATTAAACTCTACTATATAAATTGAAAGGAAAACTGCATTAATTGTGGAAATATTTATTGCAGCTAGCACACTATGGGGTATGTTTACTAAACCGGGCTAACGGTTAACCCGGGCTTTCTGCAACTAGGTCCCATTGAATAATATGGGACCTAGTGGCAGATAGCCCGGGTTAACCGTTAGCCCAGTTTAGTAAACATACCCCTATGTCTTGCAAACAGTATGTATTTTATCAACTGACCCAAGTATGTGAAATCAACTTTGTGATACTGTCATAATCTCATATAGTAATTATGCCAAAAAGATTAGTAATAGTCAATCTACTTTGTGATCTTTATGTTGATAAATTACATCATTGTGTACTGTAGTAGCTGTATAGGTTATTATTAAAAGAGCAATAACTATCTAAATAAACTATATTGTAAAATGTTCCCCAGTAGGACTTGGAAACTTTACTGTGTGTAGAAGGTAAAAAACTGGTGTAACTACATGACTTGTATATTGCAGAAACCGTATGTTAAGTGTCTGCAAACGGCATTGTAAGTCAAGCTGATATATCCAGGTCAGTTAACTTAACAATATAGTTTATTTAGATAGTTATTGCTCTTTTAATAATAACCTATACAGCTACTACAGTATCACAAAGTTGAGTTCACATACTTGGGTCATATAGCTCATTTGGATGGCCAATGTTGCTTAGATTGTTACAATAATAACTGCTACACTACACGACGATGAATTTATTAACTAAAAGATTATATCGAGAGAATTGCAGGAGGATTTTGATAAAAGTAAGGTTAAAGAGAAGGACAAGGAAAAGGACAATGAGAAGGAAAAAGAAAGAGAAGGTTTAAATAAAACAGAAAAGCAGCATGAGACAGAAAAGCAAAAACTTAGGGCCATTATAAAGCAGAAAAATGAAATTATTAGAGATTTAGGGGTATGTTTACTAAACTGCGGTAATCGCGAACAACACGCGTAATGAAACATTAACGATCGTTCGCACGTCAGAACGCGCGTTATGACGTGCGAACGATCGTTAACGTTTCATTACGCGCGTTAACCGTAGTTAACGATCGTAAACTCCCGCGTTGCGGTAAAACACCGCAGAAGGTGGAGAGAGGGCGGAGAGAAGGGGTCAGTGGGCGGAGAGTGGGCGGGGAGAGGCTCCCCTCACACTAAAGCGCTGATTTTCTGAGCTGAATTCCAACGCGAATGAAAACCTGCCGTTAACTGCAAATGACAAGGGAGAGAAACCATTTCAGTGTCAGCAATGTACAGCCCAGGCAGGGAAACAAAAAAAAAGTGATAAGTGTGATATATGTGCACAGAACAAAAGGGCACAGAAACACTGAAAATGACCCCAACAAACTGGAAAAAAACAATAACCAAGCTGGCCAATAGTGGTATCAATGAGAAACATCAACCCCTCCCCCCACAAGTAAGCTCCATAGAACAGATATAAATCTTGGAAGGGTCTATACTCCATCCCCATACAAGGTGAATGAGCCCACAGTGAAATAGTCCCGCTCAGGTTTTTTCACACAATCGGACAGGGTCCCTATGGTGTGCACATGTCCCGCAACAGCAGGGCGGGCATGTCGGAACGGCAACTGGACAGATGCCGGAGAAGGGGATACAGAGGGCTGCAGGCGGCACATGCTGTGGTGCAGCTGGGCCACAGTGTGGACTAGGGCGATGCCTAGGTGGCCCATATGAATGCTGAAACAGTGGAGCAGCCAGACAGCAACTGCTGAAGGCCCAACATGGGCACGAGTGTGTTACCAAAAGAGTCACAGGGGATAGTACCCAACAGCTACCTCCAAGGGCATGGAACATTGGCAGGCGGAGCTGTGGGGGAGCGGGGACGTCTATGCAGGCACCCCTTACCCCAGATCCTGCACCATAGTCAGCTGCCTACCTGCACACTGGATGGCCTGAGACTGCGCACCACCAGCTCCACCAGCAGAACGGCATGTCAGCATGGTGTCTGAGGGATACTGGTGGTGGAGGGGGCAGTGGCAGCTGCCCAGAGCAGACCATGGCCTAGCCCTGTGTAGGTGGGTGCCATGCACTGCAACAGACAGGCCCTGCTGGATGAACAGACACGGTATCACCAGGGAATGCACTGTCTCTGTGGCAAAATGGTGGTGCAGTGCACACAACCAGTGTGTTTGGAGGCAGAAGGTCACAGGTTCAAGCCCCAGCTGGGGCTCCTGCCAATCCAGTCCCCATATTTTACCCACAACTAAACCGTGATAGTAAAGATGAACCTTTATTGCAGAGAACATAAGCATGGCGCAAACACCTCTATTTTACCATACAGAGCACAGACACCAGAAACATGTGCATTACCTACAGCTGAGTCCCCCAAATGCAGTCCTGGAGGGCCACAAATCATGCAGGGTTTATGCTGTCTCCAATCGAAGGATGGAGTGGTACTGATGGTGGAAGTGGCAGCGGCTGGTGCCCACAGCAGACCATGGCCTAGCCCTGTCCAGGTGGGTGCCGTGCACTGCAACAAACAGGCCCTGTCGGATGTACAGTCATGGACTCCCCAGGGAATGCAGCCTATCTGTGGCAACATGGTGGTGCAGTGCACAAAGACAGTGTGTGCAAGAGCAGAAGGTCACAGGTTCAAGTCCCAGCTGGGGCCCCTGCCAATCCAGTCCCCATATGTTACCCACAACTAAACCATGATAGTAAAGACAAACCTCCATTGCAGAGAACATAAGCATGGCACAAACAACTCTATTTTACCCTACAGAGCACAGACACCAGAAACATGCTCATTACCTACAACAGAGCCTCCCAAACGCAGTCCTGGAGGTCCAAACACCATTCTGGTTCCATGCTGTCTCTGATAAAGATGCCTGTGCTGCATTTGTATGCGCCACCCCCATGGTATGCAGATGTATCTCATGCATATTCATGAGGGACAGCATGAAAACCCGAACAGTGTTTGGCACCGCAGGACTGGAGTTGGGAACCTCTGCCGTAAAGCAGCAGCCAACAGGGGCAGATACACCCGCACCCACAGGCCCCATGATCCAAAGCCTCCTGGAAAGGCAGGACTTCGGGCTCTGCGTGCATCTCCCAATACGAGCACCTGCATACCCTTCCCCTTCCCCTCCCCTACCTGCCCCCCCTCCACCTCCCCCCCTCCGCCTCCACCTCCCCCTCCCCCCTCCCCTCCCCCTCCCCCTCCACCTCCCCCCTCCCCCCCTCCCCCCCCCCTCCCCCTCCCCTCCCCCCTCCCCCTCCCCCTCCCCCCTCCCCCTCCACCTCCCCCTCCCCTCCCCACCCCTCTCCCCCCTCCCCCTCCCCCTCCCCCCCCCCCGCCCCCCCTCCCCCTCCCCCCGCCCCCCCCCCCCCCCCCTCCCCCCCCCCCCTCCACCTCCCCCCTCCCCCCCACCCCCCCCCACCCCCTCCCCCCCCCCCTCCCCCCCCTCCACCCCTCCTCCCCCTCCCCTCCCCCTCCCCCTCCCCCTCCCCCTCCCCCCCTCCCCCCCCTCCCCACCCCTCCCCCCCCTCCCCTCCCCCTCCCCCCTCCCCCCCCTCCCCCTCCACCTCCCCCTCCCCCCCTCCCCCTCCACCTCCCCCTCCCCCCCCTCCCCCTCCACCTCCCCCTCCCCCCCCTCCACCTCCCCCTCCCCCTCCCCCCCCTCCCCCTCCACCTCCCCCTCCCCCCCCCCCCTCCTCCCCCTCCCCCTCCACCTCCCCCTCCACCTCCCCCCCCCCCTCCCCTCCACCTCCACCTCCCCCCCTCCCCTCCACCTCCACCTCCACCTCCCCCCCTCCCCTCCACCTCCACCTCCCCCCCCTTCACCTCCGCCCCCTTCACCTACAGTAGGTAAACATGTCACCAACACCGTATATGCACTATTCTGGGTGCATCATCGCCCATAGGGACTAGACATGACCGAGACTTACAGCAGGACACAGATGTATCCTAGGTGTGTCTAACGGAACTACCTACAACACACTGATGGGGACCTGCAGCATGGCGTATTTCAGCCATGAAAGGTGCTGTGGACCTGGTGCTGGGCGCCCCACCTCAACCTCAGGGTGGGCACAGTACCCGCACAATGTGACTGCCTGTGGCTACTCTGTGGCAGCGCCACACACGGTCTGTTCCCCCTACCATGCCGAGGTGATGCGGGGCTGCACATGGTCAGGACTCCCAACAGTCCTAGATGATGGGGGGGGGGCACACCTCAACATATGACCATCTGTACACAGCTGATTTGCATGTGCAGTGCATCATGGGTGTGACTGCTCCAATCCATCCCTGTGAACCACTGCAGATGGACTGTGTGGTGAACTGACGTCCCTCTGTAGCCAGCCAGGCATGTATAAGGATCTACAGAGATGTAGTCCACTGGCAAATGCACTGACTGTGGAGCCAGAGTTTATGGGTTTGAACCCACTGTGGTGATACATGGCAGGGCTGCCAGGTGCATTTCCATCTGGAGCAGTGGTGTCTGTAACCCAATAATACCAGAGGTAAAGTACAAAATCCAAGCCTATGTTTTCTTTAAAAAAACCAGAGAGGAACGAGGCCAAAGGTGAATGAGCACGCTTGAACAGGGTACAATTCATGCTATACATTTCCAAACAGTCAAATACACACAAGCTCTCCATTGGTCCCAATGCCACCTCTAGATTTTGCCAATCAGGGACTCTCTCTATGTGCCATTGTCTCCACACACCCTCCTCAATTCATCTAAACAAAAGGGACATTAGAAATGTGAGATACATCTCCACATCAAGGACATCTATAGCCAAAGGAATGTGAATGTATCCTAATGTGAGATGTGTGAAGCAGAAGGTGTTATAAAACATGATGCAGACTCTGCAATATGTAGTAGCAGGACTCAAAAGTGGGGGTTATAAAATCCAGCTCCTGCTCACAGGCTCAGATAAGCCATAGGCCATCACAATTATAGATGGTAGCATTAATGTGAGATGCAATACACCCTCAAGGGTCTGTAATCCAAAGTGCCCACGCACGGACAAACGCACGGACCAACGCACGGACCAACGCATGTATCTACGCAGGTAGTTATGCCCCTCCGCACGTACCTACGCACGTAGCTATGCCCTCACCAACGCACGTGGCTATGCAGCTGAGATACATTCTGAGCAGATGGCAGCCATGTCGAGGAAGCCTGCCTTCACGCAGAGAGACCTGTATATGCTCACAGAGCTGTTCTGCCTCCGCCAGCAGCGCCTATTTCCTGGCTCATCCAGGAGGCAGAACCTAGCAAGGGTCAGGAGGGCCTGGGAGCACCTCACAAACAGATATAACAGGAGCACCGATTACCCACGTGAGGTAAGTGCTTGGGGACAGGCACCCCAACAGAGGATGTGGGGAAGAACACCCTGTAACCAAAGCACCAATAAAATATGCACTGCCAGGGAATGTCAGGTGTTCTCGCGTCCAGCTGGTAGTTAAGTCTGCCACTCACCCAATATCAGAACCCCCCAGCCCACAGGGGGTAGCTGCAACCATGGCAGAGGTGCACTAAAGACCACATTGGTATGGTATGGGGCGCTGTTGCAGCCTCAGTGATGTGCCCTATCCACACGAAACCATAGGCCCACCACTAAGGCAAAGAGACACACAGGGGTCTGTCACATGCCCCTGTCAGCTATCACAAGGCCCGAAGAAATCCCAGGATCCTGCAGGCCCCTAAAGAGGGGTCCATCCCCTGTCCTGGCGCTATGGATTCAGGCCCTGTTTGTGATTACATGAGACAAACCATAGCTCCAGGATGCTGCGGGCCCCAAAGGAGGGGTCCATCCCCCGTCCTGGCGCTATGGATTCAGGCCCTGTTTGTGATTACATGAGACAAACCATAGCTCCAGGATGCTGCGGGCCCCAAAGGAGGGGTCCATCCCCCGTCCTGGCGCTATGGATTCAGGCCCTGTTTGTGATTACATGAGACAAACCATAGCTCCAGGATGCTGCGGGCCCCAAAGGAGAGGTCCATCCCCCGTCCTGGCGCTATGGATTCAGGCCCTGTTTGTGATTACATGAGACAAACCATAGCTCCAGGATTCTGCGGGCCCCAAAGGAGGGGTCCATCCCCCGTCCTGGTGCTATGGATTCAGGCCCTGTTTGTGATTTCATGAGACAAACCATAGCTCCAGGATGCTGCGGGCCCCAAAGGAGGGGTCCATCCCCTGTCCTGGCGCTATGGATTCAGGCCCTGTTTGTAATTACCAGGCTCAACTATAGCCCCAGGACGCTGAAGGCCCCAAATGAGGGGGTCCATCCCCTGTCCTGGTGCTATGGTAGCTGGCCCTGTTTGTGATTACAAGAAACAAACCATAGCCCCAGGATGCTGTGGGCCCCAAAGGAGGGGTCCATCCCCCGTCCTGGCGCTATGGATGCAGGCCCTGTTTGTAATTACCAGGCTCAACTATAGCCCCAGGACGCTGAAGGCCCCAAATGAGGGGTCCATCCCCTGTCCTGGTGCTATGGTAGCTGGCCCTGTTTGTGATTACAAGAAACAAACCATAACCCCAGGATGCCGAAGGCCCCAATTGAGGAGTCCATCCCCGTCCTGGCGCTATGGATTCAGGCCCTGTTTGTGATTACATGAGACAAACCATAGTCCCAGGATGCTGCGGGCCCCAAAGGAGGGGTCCATCCCCCGTCCTGGTGCTATGGATTCAGGCCCTGTTTGTAATTACCAGGCTCAACTATAGCCCCAGGACGCTGAAGGCCCCAAATGAGGAGTCCATCCCCTGTCCTGGTGCTATGGTAGCTGGCCCTGTTTGTGATTACATGAGACAAACCATAGCCCCACGATGCTGCAGGCCCCAAAGGACGGGTCCATCCCCCATCCTGGCGCTATGGGGAATGCCCCTGTTTGTGATCACAAGGGCAAACTATATCCCCAGGATGCAGCAGGCCTCACCTCAGAGCCCTACTCCCCATCCTGGTGCTATGGGGAATGCCCCTGTTTGTGATCACAAGGGCAAACTATATCCCCAGGATGCAGCAGGCCTCACCTCAGAGCCCTACCCCCCATCCTGGTGCTATGGGGAATGCCCCTGTTTGTGATCACAAGGGCAAACTATATCCCCAGGATGCAGCAGGCCTCACCTCAGAGCCCTACCCCCAACCCTGGTGCTATGGGGAATGCCCCTGTTTATGATCACAAGGGCAAACTATATCCCCAGGATGCAGCAGGCCTCACCTCAGAGTCCTACCCCCCATCCTGGTGCTATGGGGAATGCCCCTGTTTGTGATCACAAGGGCAAACTATATCCCCAGGATGCAGCAGGCCTCACCTCAGAGCCCTACTCCCCATCCTAGTGCTATGGGGAATGCCCCTGTTTGTGATCACAAGGGCAAACTATATGCCCAGGATGCAGCAGGCCTCACCTCAGAGCCCTACTCCCCATCCTAGTGCTATGGGGAATGCCCCTGTTTGTGATCACAAGGGCAAACTATATCCCCAGGATGCAGCAGGCCTCACCTCAGAGCCCTACCCCCCATCCTGGTTCTATGGGGAATGCCCCTGTTTGTGATCACAAGGGCAAACTATATTGCACACTGAGATATATATGTGTTGCGGCAGAGGCCCCTAAAGGGTGTCTCTCCGCTAATGTCAATATGTGTTGTCACTCAAATAGGTGGAGGATCTCCGTAAGAAGGCGCAGGAGCTACGGGCACGATACCTCCGCTTTGTAGCAAGGGTACAGAGGGAGCAGATGGCACAACGAAACGGTGAGTGATGTGACATGGCCCTGTGGGGCAATGGCTGTCAGAACCACAGGATGCATGTGACTGCCGTGGCTGATGTGAGACCATGGAGATGACACGTGTTTCCCCTCCCACAGCGGATGCACGTTTTGCCGTTGAGCCTGTGGGGCCAGATGCTGCAGCGGGGCCGGAGGAGGTGCATGGCGACAGTGGCCAGGAGGTGGAGGAAGCCCCAGTGCCCATGGAGGCAGACAACGGCGGGGCACAAGATGCCGAGGATGCTGCAGCCGACACCGAGGGGGAGGAGGGGGACGGGGGGGAGGTGGTTTGAGTGGTTGGAGCGGGGGAGGAGATGGGGGAGGGGGAGGCGGCTGAGGTTGCGGGAGGGCAGGGGGTGGAGTGGCCGGTGCAGGCGGAGGGGGAGGGGAGGGGCCCTGTGGTGGGGGGCCAGGGGCAGGAGGGGGAAGAGGTGGGTGGGCCGGAGCTGGAGGGGGATGGGGCAGGGGAGGGGATGGGTTTGGTGGCTGTGGCATGTGCGCATCGGCATGGGCTGCCACAGGGCTATGGGGGCGCCAGCCATCTGCTCCATGGTGCTGGCGATGCGTCCCCCCTGGACGTGGGCCTGCCACACATAGCTGCTGACAGGCGCACCGTGCATGCAGCCACACAGACACGGGGAGACCTGTGTCTGTGCGGCTGCATGTGCGGGCTGCGCGTGGCTGTGGCTGTGCGTGCGCAGGCACACGCCCAGAGGCAGCACGCACTCATCATGGGGCAGGTCCTGGCGACCCTGACCATGGTGGCTGACCGGCTGCGCGTGCTGGAGGAGCGTGTAGCCGGTGGTGCGCCTGGCCAGCCACCATGTGACGGGGGTCCCCGGGGTGTGTAGCGTGCGGATGCGCATGGCACACCCGCTCTGTGACAGCCCATGCCATGGCCTGCCACACCCACCAGGGACAGTAGGCGTTGCAGACAAAAATGCCGGCATGAGTAGCTATGGCGAATGTGTTGTCAAGTGGCGGATGTAAATAAAGTTTAACAGTGGTTCCAGATAACTACGGTGGCCAGATGTCCCTCATTGCTATGTGTCAGTGTTGTGTGATTGACACATGTGGGCACCCACATGCGTGTCTGTGTGAGATACAACGGGAGGATGCAGGGTACTGTACCCATGTCAGGGTTGGGGCGATATTAGGGGCATCACATGGGTCAGTGCCACACATGGCCAAACCCACACATGTTAAACATTGGGTAGGGGTCAGCTGTGGTGGACCATGCAAGGCTATGTGCAGCAGTGGCGATGGGCACAGACCAGGGTGGACGCTGGCATGGACACAGCAAGGGGGCTAATGGACACAGAGCCGGTCAGTGCACAGGGCTAGGGGTTGACCGAGTGGCCATGTCCGCAGGGGGACAGGGGATGGGGTTTTTATTTGGCCTAGTGTTTGTTTATTTCATTTGTTTGGAGGTGTTTATTTATGAGGCTCAGGGGGTTCCTCAGCATTAAGGGGGACTGTTGTCAATCCTCTTTATATAATAAATAAGAATAAACATAACACTGGACAGCAGTTTTGTCATTGATCCCTGATACCACATGGTCATTCCCTCCCAATCATGTCTTTGAGGGGCATCTCGTAAGGCCCAGGATATTATGCAAATTGCCAGCTTTTAGGTTCAAGGGAAGAGCCTAACCTGTAGTTTGCAGGTGGGAAAGCCTAGACATGTGCTTTCATATATTCTATAGTGAGGGTTGCCCAAAAATCACAGGGACAGGCTTAGGAAACCTTAGGATATATAAAAGAATAGACTGGCAGTTAGACTATCAACCAAGACATGCCTGTGCTACGGTCTATGGCCATTAGAGGGCAGCTTGTACACTCAGTAGTGCCTTTCTATGACTGTGGGTATTGTCACGCCATTGCTTGTCCCTTCAAGCTAAGGCGGGGTATAAGCCAAGGCCTTGTGTTTAACCAGCCCAGAGACCTTGCTTGGCACTCTGGGATATGTAGTTTTCTTAGGCCAGTCAAAAGAATAAGTTGTGGAAACGAGGTAAGGCTTAAACAGGTTTTATTCCCCTTCCGGGAAGATTCTTTCAGTGGTCAAAACAAAAAGGTAAACAGCCCCACTTTGGGCACAAACACAGAAACCAAATGGGAACAGAAAAATGCTTATCTTCAGCTTTTAACATGCAAACAAAAGTAGTTAAACAGCCCTTTTTCAGCACACAAAAACCCTTTTCTTTGTAGCTTTAAGGCTTGGCAAGTATCACAACTTGTTCACCGCAAAGAAGATATATTATCAGAAATTGTAAGCGTACAGTCCATGTATTCATTACACGTTGTGTCCCCTTGTACCTCACACTGCATATCCTCCTCTTCTGCCTTTAACAATTCTTCTCTTGCACAGTTCGGCACATTATTAAACAGTCTCTCTTTGTTATTCAGAGATTCTCTTTCTCTCTCTGTGAGAATGTGTGACAGGCTACTACCACATTCACTGGAGTACTTAATTTGGGAGCCTTTCAAATGCTGAGGACCATAGGGGAAATTACAACATTCACCTTTCCCTCTATTAGCTACAATTGGTTTACCTCTTGGCAGTCTCTGACTCGGGCTTCTCTTTGCTGCTGCAGGCACCGGAGTAACATTAAGTGGAAGCTTTCCACGGCTCCTGCCTTTTGTCCTTCTCCCAGATACAAGATTATCTTCAGGTACAAAAGCTTTACTTTTCCTGTGCCAATTACCAGGGTAAATAGTTTCCTCAGGCTTCCTCCAACTAGCTTCCCAATTGAACTCTCCGTTACCTTGTAGATAACTTCTACTGAGCTCTGGCGCTTCTGTGCTCTGCCTTCCACCACAGGCACCTGGGTTCTCACTCTCTCCCTTGGAATAAAACATTTTAGCTTTTACAGCTCTTCCACCGGCTTCATTCCAACCTGAGCTTCTCCCAGCACGTCCTTGGCTCTCTGAACACTCACGACTGCCTGTTCCCGTGTTCCTTCCGGGTTCTGTTCTGCTTCTCTCTCTAACTCCATGTGCATTGAGTTTATCTGCGTGTGTGTCAGCTCCACCCACTCCCAGCTGGCTTTCATCAGTTACTGATCCCTCAGCCTTTCTGCTGCTTGGGCGTGTTTCTCTAGCTCGTGACCTGATTTGTTTGGGTTGCCTATAGCAACATCCTGACATGTGCTCCTCTGAAATGTCAGAATCAGTTTCACTGCCTGCATCTTTGCCTATTTCCATGGGCTCTGATAAGCCTACTTTGTGACAGATTCCGCCCCTTAATATATTACGGGCTGCCGCAATTTCAGGCGGACAGCACGTAATCCTTGAGAGTGCATCTGCATTCCCATGTAGTCTCCCTGCTCTGTGCTGCACAACAAAATTAAAGGATTGCAATGCGAGATGCCACCTGGTCAGCCGCGCATTATTGTTTCTCATCTGATTGAGCCATTTTAGCGGCGCGTGGTCCGTTATCAGAAGAAATTTCCTCCCTGTGAGGTAAAATTGTAAAGTTTCAATGGCCCATTTTATTGCCAGGCATTCTCTCTCGATTGTGGCATAATTCCTTTCTGCCTTTGTGAGTTTCCTACTGAGGTAGGCCACGGGATGTTCCACACCCTCGAATTCTTGGGACATCACCGCCCCCAACCCTGTTTCTGACGCATCAGTTTGGACTATGAATGGCAAACTGAAATCTATTCCACGTAACACCGGGGTACTGCAGAGTTTCTCTTTTAGGGCCACAAACGCCACCTCAGCCTCAGGGGTCCATTTTACATGGTTAGGCGCGTTCTTTTTTAGCATTTCCATAAAGAGAATATTCTCTTCTGCAAACCGAGGAATAAATCGACGATAATAGCCGAGTAATCCTAGGAAGTTTCGTACCTGCTTCTTAGTCACGGGTCTGGGGAAATCCCTCACGCTCTCTATTTTACTGGCCAATGGTTTTACAAGACCTCTTCCTACCATATGGCCCAAATATTTGGCCTCCTCAGTGGCAAATAAACATTTCTCTGGATTGAGCGTTAGGCCAGCCCTCCGCAATGCTCTGAGTACCGCTTCCACCCTAGCAATATGTTGTGCCCAGGTTTTACTATATATCACCACATCATCCATATACGCTAAAGCGTATTCGTGGTGGGGCCTTAACACTTGATCCACCAAGCGCTGACACGTGGCAGCTGCCCCATGTAAGCCAAACGGCATTCGCCGGAATTGGAATAATCCAATCGGCGTACTAAACGCCGTTTTGGGCTTTGAATTGCGTGTCAATGGGATTTGCCAATATCCCTTACTTAAATCTAGGGTGGTCAGATATTTTGCCTGCCCCAAGCGATCTAAAAGATCATCTATGCGGGGCATAGGATATGCGTCAAATTGCGAAATATCGTTGATTCGCCGAAAATCAATTCAGAACCGGAGGGTTCCGTCCGGTTTCGGCACTAACACTATCGGGCTCGACCACGGGCTCCGTGATTCTTCTATTATCCCTGTGGCCAGCATTTCCTTAACCTGCTCAATGACTTCCCACTTTCGGGTCTCAGGCATTCTATAGGGACGCTGCCTAATTACCTGACCGGACGCCGTAATTATCTCGTGAGTGACTAGGTGGGTTTCGCCCGGCCTAGTCGTCAATACATCGGAGAACTTTTCCAACATCTGGGTCAACTCCTTCTGTTGTTGGGGTGACAGCCCGGTACCTATCCTGGGGATGGACTGTTTCTTCCAATCCGCTATCTGAGGGCCGAGGTCTTCCTTGCTCCTCTCCTCACTCAAGGCTGTCAGGTTCCTAACTTCTCTTTCCCCTGTGGAGCCAAATCCACCCGTCCCTCGTTTTGTGGGTGGCAATGAGGGTACCTCTTCTACCGTGGGGAACCCTACGCGCTCACAAATTAGTTGCACGATACGGTCACCCATGCGCACCTTAAAATCCCTATCCCCGAAGTTGAATAGTAGGACTTTTACCAAGCCCCGATAATCTGGGTCAATGACCCCTGCTCCTACATCTAAGGAGTATTTCACAGCCAAACCTGACCTTGGCGCTATGCGCCCATAACATCCGTCCGGGACCTTCACTTGAATACCCGTGTCCACTAGTGCTTTCCCCCCTTTTAAAACTATAGTGTCCTCCACGCTGAAAAGATCGTACCCCGCGGCTGCCGCTGAAGCTCTTTTTGGACACTTAGCCTGATCAGTGGTCCTACAGAATTGGAGAAGGAACTTTTGTTTTCCGGGTGGTATTTCTTTTGCCTGTGGCTGAGATCGGGAGCCTGTTCTAGGGATTTTCCCAAACAGAGGGCTGGGGATTCGTGCCGCTA
Source organism: Ichthyophis bannanicus (assembly GCA_033557465.1). Taxonomy (NCBI): domain Eukaryota; kingdom Metazoa; phylum Chordata; class Amphibia; order Gymnophiona; family Ichthyophiidae; genus Ichthyophis; species Ichthyophis bannanicus. Next base: position 172,118,187 of record CM066036.1, on the reverse strand, counting down.
ATGCTTCTGCCTTCACTGTCTGACTTTGTGTGGGCCTGAGGGCTAACTCATTCCTGAGACCTCTCTCCATTTCCTGATAGAAGGGAGCCCAATCCCGCCCAAGGACAACTGCATACGGTAGTTTAGGAACCACGGCCACTGATACTCGTCGTGCAGTCCCTAGACCTTTTATGCCTACCTCATATAGGGGATAGTGGGAAGATGCCCCATGTACACACCGTATGCGTACCTGGCCCTCTGCTTGACTCGGGGTCGATGACCGATGGTGTTCGATGGTTTCCCAAAATTTCTGAGAAACCATACTTTGATCGGCCCCCGAGTCAAGTAGCGCCAGGGTATCCACTCCCTCTACCTGAACCTGTTGGAGGAATCCCTCTGGGACTTGCTTCCCATCTCCCGATACCAGAACCGTACGTGCTCCACAGTCTCGTTGGAAGTGACCTGTCCTTCCGCAACCGTAACATTTCCCTCTATAAGGAGATGAAACATCATTATTAGTGTTATCATACTTATTCACTTTAGATGCTTTAACCATTTCAAACTTTCTCGTGCTATCAGGATTTGCCATTCCAGCCACTTTTAAAATTCCAATTCCCGAGGTATCAGCCATTTTAGCCTCATAAATCCTATCTGCCATGTTGGCTGCCTCTTCTGTGCTGTGGCAATCCTGTAGGGTGAGATATGTTTTTAACTCAGGAGATACAGCATGTAAAAACTGCTCTAGAATAATTTCATCCAGAATGGAATCAAGTGACCCTCTCTCTGGGGTAAGCCACTTGTACGCTAAACTCTTAAGCCTCTGGTACAGAGCTCTAGGAGTTTCTTTACAGTTAATTTTCGCCTCCCTAAACATGCGCTTGTAGTGCCTAGGGGTGAGACCTAACCTATCTTTTACTGCCTTCTTTATTTCTGCGTAATCGGCAGCAAGACTAGCAGGCATAGCCTTAAATGCAGATAGAGCCTCTCCTGTAAGGGTCATTGCGAATCGAATCGCCCATTGCTCTATCGGCCATTTAAGGGTCTCTGCTATTCTTTCGAAAGCATCAATGTAATCATCGAGATTGTCCTGTTGCGTTAACTGTCCCAGGGAAAAAGCATGGCAACTGTCCATCCCTGCTTGGGGAAACATAGGAAAACTTGCCGCTCCTGTTGCCTGTGGCTTCCTTAACAGGGCTTCCATAGTCTCTAGCAGAGGCCGTTGCTGCTCCCTCAGTATTTCCGCCTGTCGCGTCTGGAGTTGCTGAACAAGCTCCGCCTGCTTGTCCCATTGCGTTTGCATCCACATCATGACATCTCAGGGTTCCATCTCTCCTCTGGAGTCCGCTGCACCTGTGGAAGAAAAGAAAAAGAAAGACCCACCAAGTGCGGTACTTTTCTTTTAAAATCCCTGTCTGTGAGCACAGCACCCCTTTCTCACTTAGTATCCTACCCTTCCGCCCAGGCTACCTTTACCTCAGGCTCCAGGTAGATTCCAGCATGTGAGAAAAGGTCTTTTCTTCCTCCCTGGCCGACCTGCCAGCGAAAGTTCCGCTCAGACAGCACTCCTTGTAACAGCCGTCTTCTCCAGAGATATCCGTCTCTTTATTTTGTCTTTCTTTTCTCAGGAAAACCACACACCAAAAAAAAATCCTCAATTCTACGCCATCTGTCACGCCGTTGCTTGTCCCTTCAAGCTAAGGCGGGGTATTAAGCCAAGGCCTTGTGTTTAACCAGCCCAGAGACCTTGCTTGGCACTCTGGGATATGTAGTTTTTCTTAGGCCAGTCAAAAGAATAAGTTGTGGAAACGAGGTAAGGCTTAAAAAGGTTTTATTCCCCTTCCGGGAAGATTCTTTCAGTGGTCAAAACAAAAAGGTAAACATCCCCACTTTGGGCACAAACAAAAGAACCAAATGGGAACAGAAAAATGCTTATCTTCAGCTTTTAACATGCAAACAAAAGTAGTTAAACAGCCCTTTTTCAGCACACAAAAACCCTTTTCTTTGTAGCTTTAAGGCTTGGCAAGTATCACAACTTGTTCACCGCAAAGAAGATATATTATCAGAAATTGTAAGCGTACAGTCCATGTATTCATTACACGTTGTGTCCCCTTGTACCTCACACTGCATATCCTCCTCTTCTGCCTTTAACAATTCTTCTCTTGCACAGTTTGGCACGTTATTAAACAGTCTCTCTTTGTTATTCAGAGATTCTCTTTCTCTCTCTGTGAGAATGTGTGACAGGCTACTACCACATTCACTGGAGTACTTAATTTGGGAGCCTTTCAAATGCTGAGGACCATAGGGGAAATTACAACATTCACCTTTCCCTCTATTAGCTACAATTGGTTTACCTCTTGGCAGTCTCTGACTCGGGCTTCTCTTTGCTGCTGCAGACACCGGAGTAACATCAAGTGGAAGCTTTCCACGGCTCCTGCCTTTTGTCCTTCTCCCAGATACAAGATTATCTTCAGGTACAAAAGCTTTACTTTTCCTGTGCCAATTACCAGGGTAAATAGTTTCCTCAGGCTTCCTCCAACTAACTTCCCAATTGAACTCTCCGTTACCTTGTAGATAACTTCTACTGAGCTCTGGCGCTTCTGTGCTCTGCCTTCCACCACAGGCACCTGGGTTCTCACTCTCTCCCTTGGAATAAAACATTTTAGCTTTTACAGCTCTTCCACCGGCTTCATTCCAACCTGAGCTTCTCCCAGCACGTCCTTGGCTCTCTGAACACTCACGACTGCCTGTTCCCGTGTTCCTTCCGGGTTCTGTTCTGCTTCTCTCTCTAACTCCATGTGCATTGAGTTTATCTGCGTGTGTGTCAGCTCCACCCACTCCCAGCTGGCTTTCATCAGTTACTGATCCCTCAGCCTTTCTGCTGCTTGGGCGTGTTTCTCTAGCTCGTGACCTGATTTGTTTGGGTTGCCTATAGCAACATCCTGACATGTGCTCCTCTGAAATGTCAGAATCAGTTTCACTGCCTGCATCTTTGCCTATTTCCATGGGCTCTGATAAGCCTACTTTGTGACAGTATGCAGCCATTATTGCAAAGCTATGATAGCAGTTCGGGTAGGTTTAGCTGATGTGCTTTGATTTCGTTGGAGTTGGCAGAAACCTGGATTTGTGCAGTCCTATCCTTTTCAAATAAAAGAAGGAATACCAAAGAAAAAGGGCATAGCCATCCCATTCCTGTCCGAGTGCCTTCATCAGCCCATTATTGTTCCCAGGCCCCCATCAGGCCATATATAGTCATTTTCTGTAACCACCTTTGGCCCATGCCATATCCTAGCTCCCCTCCACTCAGCAACATACCAGTCCAGCCCCCCCCCCCATGAGTCCATGGACCGTTCCAGCCCCTCCATGGGTCCACTGTATTCCAAACCCTACCACAACACATTTCCAATCAAAGCTCCCCCAAACTGCCCAATTCCAGTCCTAACCCCATCAGCCCATTTCTGGTCAGCCCACCAATAGCCCATTGCCAGCCCTACCCCCCCCATCAGGCCACAGCCCATTACCAGTCCGACCCACCCCCCATCACCCACAGCCCACCTCATGTCGTGCCCTAGCCCCCTCTATAGCCCATTACCAGTCCTAACCCACCCACCTCGGCTCACGGGGAACGTATAAGGAAAACAGATGCCGGCTGCAGCTGTTGGGTAGTGTGTGCCTGCGGGTGGGCGCGCAACAGCAGGTGGGGCATCCCATGCTGACCACAGCAGGGTCGGTGGGTACACCGGCTGGCTGAATAATTTGCACGGGACTGGCCCCTGGTGCGGACACAGGTGGGCTGTGCGTAATATGGCCCCCCACAAGCAACACAGGACACATGACATCAGCTACAGCCACTTGTGTGGCAGTTTATTTCCCCCTCCCCCTGCCCCTGCCTCGCCTTGCGCGGCCCCTCCCACCCTGTGTTGATGGTGGTGCGTCTGCCACCGCCGCTAATGCTGCTGCCGCTGGTGGTGGTGGTGGCGGTGGCGTCGGCCCTTTGTGTGCCGCAATAAGCTCCAGGCTGGCAGCCATGCATTGGGCAGATGCAGCCAGGTCCTGCACCCCCGCCAGGACCCCTGACATTGTCCGCTGCAGGCGCCGGTGCGCACGGCGTTGGCGGCGCTGTTCCCTCACCCCTGCTCGCAGTAAATGCCGTATACCTGTGGGGACAGCAGGTAGTGCATTGTAAGACAGGGAAACATCCACCACCTGTACAGAGGCATTGCCACCCAAACACAGTTTGACACTCACCCTCTGCATCCCTCTGTGCCACTGCTGAGTGCGCCTGCATCTGCAGGATTACCTCCGACACAGCGGACAGCGCCTCCTGCCTGGTCCGCTGTTCAGCTTCAGCAGCCACTTCCCCCGTGGCTGCATTGGTGGGTGGTGCGCCGTCAACTGCAGGCTGTGTGCCTTGCCTGCTGTCCTCCTCCAGGGGTGGGGATGGACCACCTGCTCCCACCTGGCCCACCTCAGGCACAGGGTCCATGAGGGTGCACGGCCCTGGCTCATTGTCCCCTAGCGCCTCCTCTGGTGCGTCAATGGAGCAAATGTCACCTGTAGGCCACAATGTTACATAGGTAAAATGAGGCATGACTGCCTGTCTACACCCGGCCAACTCCCCTAAGGGCACATGTGTGTGGGTGAGCTGCATGGGTCCAGGCCAGGGCCCCTTCCTCCCCCCACGTTCCTCTTTATCCATGCCGGTGGGCCCTGTGCCCTGCAAGTGCCACTGTCCCCTCCCCCCCTTGCATGCTGCCACACACCCCATGCAGCCCCATCACCGCCTTCAGCCCTGCAACCACAGACCATGTTTGCCACAGGTGCATTGTGCTGTCCCGTTGGCCACGTTACTACCCGTGTGGCCCTGCTGCCTCTGCCAACCCTGCACCGTATCCCCTGCAACACATTGGCAGCCTCTGCTGGTACTGTGGGCCTGTCCTCCTTGCCACCGCACCCATCCACTGTGCTGTGCCGCCCCCTGCCCACCAAGGACACGTCCCCCCCATGGGTCATGGGCCAGAAGCCACCCACACCCCGCCCCACCCTTGGTCCACCCCTACACATGTGCGTTTGCTGTCTCACACTGGTGCAGCTCACTCTCACACTTACCGGCACTTGGGTGCGCTGTGTCCAACGCAGGGGGCAGGCCATGAATGTACATAGGCCCCAGTCGGTCAGCTAGGCGCCGCTCCAGATGACTTAGGTTGGCCACCTGTGCTGGGCCCCCTCCAGTGCCCTGTGCCCCTTGCCTCTCCCTGGCGAGCTCATTATGGATGTTTCTCTTGATATCACAGTATCTTTTACGTAGACTCTCTATGTCACGATGTGGGCCATCAGCAGTTGCCACCGCTGCCTGCACCTCTGCCCATGCCCTGGCGCGTGTGGCAATCGTTGTTGTTGAGCTGAGGCGTCCGAAAAGTAGCTCGTAGTGTTCTAAGATGCTTGCCAGGAGGAGATCATTCTCCTCCTGGCTGAACCGCACTGCCCTCTTACGGACCTCCTCTGGCAGTGTGGGCCTGCGCTGCCTTTGCCCCTGTGTGCCTATGACCTGCTCACGTGGGTGCTGCTGTTGCCCAGATGGGCCTGGCCTCTGCTCATCTTCATCTGGGTTTGGCAGTGGGGTTTGCTCCAGTCCAGAATGCTCACGTCCCTGGTTGGTGGACTCCATACCGGATGTGTGCTGAGGTGAGTGCCATTTAGTGCTCACAATATATATATAGGTATATTTTGGGTGTGGCTCTACGTACGTTGTGTACGCGCCCAGCGCCGCACGTTCCCCCTGCGCACGCATGGACATGCCGTGGTTATGTACCCTACGTGCCTTACTGTGCATGGATTGCAGCGTTGCAGTATTCCTCCGAATCAGCCCTGTGTGTACACACTACACGCGCCCTCCTCCTACAATCCACTTTTCTGCTGGTAAGTGAATCAAATGTTCTATGAGATAGTAATCGTATAATCTTTCTCTGCGCGCTACCACGCGCGTTGGGTGATGGTTAAATTTCCGTGATGCACATTACATGGGACGTGCGTTGCATGTACGCGCATGCAAACGCGTTTAGCGTCCCTGTACCATCTTGGCGTTTTCCATATTTGGAAAGGGGTATACTTCGCAGTAGCTTTACACCCTGCTGCGTTACAGGGACACACATCGATGGCTTTTGTCGGATGCAATGCGGGGAACGCGTGCTCCTGCGTGCGCTACGTGGATGTGTACAGGGTGTTGGCTGTGATGGATATTCCTGGCTGGCCAGGTGTGTATCGTTATCGTGATTTCTGTGCCCGCCCCGCACCCTATTTCCCAACCACCTGTCCTCCATCCTGTGTCTATCATGGCTCAGACTGTGAATGCAGGTGGTGTAGTATTTGCATTGCTGGAGCTAGCTGGGCTGCGTTTTCCGGAAGAGGGAGATGATGTTCCTGGGGCTGCAGCACTGGGCATGGGTGCTATCCCGCTGCAACTCAGGCCTGCAGCTGTGAGGGGTCCACAGGCGGGTGTGGGGGAACAATGGCGCCGTAGACGTGCTGAGGCACGGCCCCGCCTGCATCGCCTCTACAGGCCCAGGGCCATGCTCCAGGACATCAGGGAGGACCAGGTAATCTCCCTCTACCGGCTGGACACAGGGGCTATTAGGGAGCTCTATGAGGATCTACAACCTGACCTCGAGCCCCTGACTGCCCGGTCACATGCTATACCAAGATTGGCCAAGCTCCTGGCTGCCCTACATTTCTTTGCCTCTGGCTGTTTCCAATCCTCATTGGCCGCAGTGGGTGGGATGAGTAGGCCAACGTTCTCTCGCTGCCTCCACCAGGTACTGCGGGCCATGGTCAGCCGGGTTGGGAATTACATTGCCATTCCCAACAGTAGGCAACATTGGGTGGCCCTGGGACAGGCATTCCAGCAGATTGCAGGGATACCACACGTGATGGGAGCAATAGATTGCACACATGTTGCCCTGGTCCCACCCCGCGACAGGGAGGTTGTGTACCGCAACCGCAAACACTTCCATTCCCTGAATGTGCAGGTGGTTTGTGATGCAAGTATGCGGATTCTGAATGTGGTTCCATGGTTCCCAGGGTCAGCCCATGACTCCTATATCCTGCAGAACTCGGCACTGTTCAGCCAGTTTGAGGCTGGACAATATGGGGACTATGTCCTGCTGGGTAGGTATTCCCCATATCTTACGTGCGCCTACCGTATATGATTTGCGGGGCCACCATTGTCACCTGTGTCCTCTGCATGCCTGACATTGTGGTGTTGTTTCCTGGTGCAGCCTATTCTGGGCCTGACACTACATCACACCCTATTTATTTATTTATTTATTTAGTATACATTTGTATATCGCTACTTCCAGCGATCAGCAGCGGTTTTGATTACAGATTGGAGATTGTCAAATCATGATAGGAAATTTTTGAGGTATAAACACATTGATTAGACAGGAAAGCACAGCACACAGAGAACTATTTTACAGGGAACATGGGCTATGGAGGGTTAAGTGGCCTGCCCAAGACCACAAGGAGCACCTGTGGGACTAGAAACCCCAGTCCTTCCGGCCCAAGGTTGCTGTCCTCTAGTGGGATTTGAACCCCCTACCTTCCGGCCCGAAGTACCTTGCCCCAACCACTAGGCCACTCCTCCACTCCACCCTGTCACCTGGAATGTGGTCACATACCTCTGTGCGCTACCACACGTCTCTCTGCCTACCATGTGTGTGTTCTTGCTCATCTGGGTGTCCCCGCACACATGTGGTGTGGGCTGTACCCTGCCTCTGCTGTTCACTTAAGAAGCTCCCGTGTACAGGGGCACTCTGGACACGTATGGTGTGTCCCCTCCATGGATGTGGCTCCTGCACCTTGCCTAGGCCATAATGCATGGGCAGTTGTACATATGTCTGCCTGTGGGGTGTGTCCCTTTCCCACCCTATGTGCCACAGGTTTGTGCATGTGCCATCCAGGGGGGGAAGGGGGAGGATTGGGGGCACAGAACCATACACATGGTGTACAGTGTGTATGGGGCCTCCTCATTCGCCATGTAGGGGGTGACATGTGTCTTGAGTTGTGGGCGAACCTGCTATCACACATGTATGCTGCATGACTGTTCACTTTGGCCTGTCTGCACTGCTACTCCCACCTGGCCCCCCTGGGGATGTGTTCCTTTGACCTATGCCCTATGTGCAATGTATCATGATGGTCCCCGACTTGCACAACTGCGCATCTCTGCCCCTCCAAGTATGCTCTTGGACTCCCAGCATCAGACTCTGGTGCACTACCATCGTGTGCAATGCTGTGACGTCAGATGTGTGTGTCCATGCTTCTCTGCTGTCCAGTTGGGCATTGCTACATCAATGATTTCATAGGTCCATCATCTCACATGTGACGTTATGCCATCTCTGTTTGCAGGTGATGCAGGATATGGGTGTCGTGCCTGGCTGCTGACCCCTGTGCGTCTCCCTCGGCCAGGTGCAGAGATGCGGTACAATGAGGCCCATGCCTCCAGCCGCTCAGTCATTGAGCGCACCTTTGGCATTCTCAAGAGTCGCTTCAGGTGTCTGGATAGGACCGGCGGTGCCTTACAGTACGGACCCCTGACTGTGGCAAAGATCATTCTGGCCTGTTGCATCCTCCACAACATTGCTCTCAGGCACAACGTCCCAGTCGATATTAATGAGGATCTCGGGGAGGATCCTGTGTGCCCTCCTGCACATGGCCGTGGTGACACACGTGAGGGGATGGCGGCCAGGCAACATCTGATCGAGGAACTCTTCTCCTGTAAGTTCTGCATGTGGGGGGATGTGCTTATGGGTCGCCATGTGTGAGATGGTATGTGTGTTTCACAGCACTGTACTGACATATCTCTATTTGTCTCTTGTGTTTCGGCTCACCAGGATTGGCTGCTGTGTTCCTGCCTCCCAGGGATGGGCTGCCGATACTTCCCACTGCTGTGGTTCATGTGAGGAGTGTGTGTATGTCACAGCGGCATTAAGGTGGCTGGGCTGGGTGGACATACAGTTAGGTGTGCTGTGGTGGCAGCTTCACTTGACACATATGTGTTTCCCTCTCCACCATTCCTCTGGTGTTGCACATGTCTTTGGCCTCACACTCCATCCGCAATATGCTTCATTTGACACACATGTGACCATTGCCTGTGCACATCTAGGGGGTCTACATACTTTGCCTGTGCACATGTTACCAGGCTGAGTGTGTCTCTGGACACAGGCAATTGCAATGCTTAGGTACACGTAGAGACCTCACTGCCATTGCTGCATTATACAGCCTAGGTGCACCCAGGTCTCCACCTGTCCCTGATTGTCTGCAGTCCAGCCAACTACAGCTTGCAGCATGCTTACCTTTTCTCACGGTGTGTGTCTCTGTGTCTTTGGGACGTGTGTGTCTTCCCACCTGTCAGGCGATGTTCATCCATCTTTCTATGCCCTTCTGTTTCTGCCCTTCTGTACATTGTGTGCATGTGTCATATTATCTTCCCTGACATGTCCCATGTTTGTTGGCAGGACACTTCATGTAACCAGTATGTTTCCCCACAACACAGCATTCCTAGGCCATGCTCCACTGACAGCTGATCATGAGGTCGTGATAATGGATGCAGTTCATCGACATCGGCAGCCTCTCCTGGGGCCCCTTGTGCCCTTGCCTGACTCTGGCTTTCCCCATCAGTCCAATGCTGTACCTTTCAGGTAAGCTTCACCTTCCCTCCGCTGGGTCATAGGCCACATGCTGATGCTGCATTTGGCTTGTTCGTTGCAATGTGCATTTCTGTGGTATCTCGGTGCACCACCACTGCTGGACATGCTTTAGACCTCTGGGATGCCTGTGTGCCATGGGCATTCACATGACCATGTTGGTATTGTGTCATGGTCTGCAGGGCCATCTCCTACTGTGGTCCATGTGCACTATGCTGTCTGTTATGATCATGTCATGTTGTGGTGTTTCAGCATTCCTGATGCACATATTCTGCTGTCAGCGTGTCGTTTCTGACCTGATGGTGGGTGTGCACCTCCCTTACCTTCTTTCTACCCCTTTTCACACAGGACACAGCCCACAGACATGGCACATCTACCACACTTCCTCTGGAGCCCCATCTTCCATATTTGTTTGGACGCAGCACCTGTGTGAAATTGTCCTTGCCTGTTGTTGCCACTGTTAGATGGACCTCTGCATCTTGGACACAGCCTTTTTTGGACCTTCTTGTTAGACTGCTTTGTTGACTGTCACTCGGATATCTGACACACCGTCACTGACATGACATGACATGACATGCTCTGTGCCAGTGAGAAACACGGTCAGTTCCCTCTACCAGGCCGAGGTGATGTGTGGGTGTATACCCCATATTGTGTTCATCTATGGACTGCAGATCTGCATGTGCAGTGCACTGTGGGTATGCGTGGGTTGACCCAGATCCTGGACACCACAGCAGACAGTTTGTGTGGTGACCTGACATCCTTCATCTTCCAGGCAGTGATTTGTTAGAGCTGGGGGAACAGGCATCTGGCTAGTCTGTCTCCATGTATTCATCGTAGTTTGGGTGTTTCTTTGGATTTTGACAGTAGCTCTCCGTATTTGACAAGGTCAGTGATGTTATTGGGCGTGTTGTTTTTGGTAATGGTCTAGACCTTGGTCTTGATCGTGTTTGCCATATGCCCTTGTTTGCTGAGACCTTAGTTTGTTTGCTTGGCAGGCATTTCTGGTTTGTACTTAGCTAACCTGTTGTTGCTCTGGTGTGGGAGCTTTGACCATCTGTCATTTATACTCCATAGGTTGCCCACATCGTTATTAGGACATTGTTGGTCACACTGGCAATATTGCCCACATATTACTTCACTGCCTGTGTGGCCAGATGTCATGGGTTGGAACCCACAGTGGGGTTACTTGGTGGGACTGTGTGAGGCATATTCTTTTTGTTATTTGCAGTGGTGCTGCCAGCTACCTCACCTTCACAGTGCTGTCTCCTTACGGTACCTCATCAGGCACCCTTTCACATGCCATGTGCAGCACCCTTTGATGCGCCCTGTGGGGTGGCCCATAGGGGGCATTCTAGGGTGCCTTGGTGGGCAATGCACCTTATGATGTGTCCTCTGGGGTACATTATTGGGTGCCTTCTGCGTCGCCTTAGGTTACGGCCCCGTGAGGGTGTTTTTGCTGGCAGCATTACTTATGGTTAACATAATAAATGCTTCTCTCAGCACTGCTAGAAGGTACACAGTGCTGTCTCCGCCAGCTTTACTCATTTGACCCACAGGGGTATTGAACTCACGACCACTTCGACATTGGTCGGTGTATTAACCATTGTGCTGTAGCTCTGGATGCCTTGCTAGTCACCTTTTCATGCACTGTATGGGACACCCTGTTGGATTTGTCAGACGGCTGCCTAGGGTGAGAACTTACACAATCTTGACGATGCATATATTCATATGATTCTTGCAAGGTATTGTGGGTATTGTAGTTCATTCACTCCCAAACACAGCTGATGACAATAATTTGAGTTGTGAAACCAAGTGGTAAGATCAATAAAATACTTCTTTTATTGATGGGGTTTAATTCACCCAGCACATGTATGCTTGATAGCACTATAAATGAGGTTACTTGCTTGCAGTGTTTAAATGGATAACAAAAATCACAAAATAAACCAGAAAACAACCTTCAGCTTGTCAGGCAATTAGCTAATGTTTTCTTAGCAAATAATTACCAAATACCAAGGCACAAAGAAAAGAATAAACTTTGCTGGTTAGGTTAACTTCTGCTTATTTTCCATGCAGATCTCAGCAGTGATTCTCCCTTGCTCACACACACAATCAGGTGCAGCTTTAATTACTATCAATTGACCAGCTGTAAGCCTTTAGCTGGCTGGCTGCTACTGTGTGAACCCAAATCCTGCTTTAAGAGCTGTTTGCAGTGGAAATAAAGAACAAAGTTAGGTTTCTTTGTGATGGCTGATGTGTTTGCTCATAGAAAACTAGCAATAGCATTTAGATAGAGAACAGTCCATATAAATAGTTTCATCTGCTGTATCTCCCTCTTCATCAACAATCATAGGGTCTATATCATACATTGGCACAGATGAGTCTTTCATTAAGGCACTATCATGAGAATGCTTATTCCCTTGCTGCCATTCTCTATTATAGATAGGGTCTGGATCAGTGTTCATACCTGAGCCTCTCCTGCTATCATTATTCCTCTCTGTATAGCCTGGCCAATATGTAACCCAATTCTGATGTCCAGCCTTCCAATCTTGATCCCTGGACACTGGATCTCCTCTCACATACCTTCTGGCCTTGGTCTGAAAGTCCCTTCCACATGCAGTCTTCTCTCTTCCAGGTAGCCACTGGTGATTCCTATCTCTGCCAATCCATTCCTCTGGCTGAATCCAGTCCAATGGACTCTGCTGGCATTTGGAATACCTCCCAGTATGGGTACTGCCTTGGAATCTCCCAGACCTTCCAATGGGCTTTCTTCTCTTCCTTCCAGAGAGTTTCCTTCTTTCTCTATCCGCTTGGCTTGGCTTCTGTTTCTCCAGGTGATACTGGTGCTTGAGCTTGTAGCCGTTGCTGTCTCTGTATCTCTTTCTGAAGCTGTTCTTGTAGCTCTCCCTGAAGCTGTTTCCTGAAGAATAAGCTCTACTCTTATCCTGTTCTAATGTGTGCTGCTCCCTAACACAGCGCAGCTGTCTTGAATCAGGCCCTGCCCTTTGAGATGAGTGCTTAGGGATTACCTCATAGCTCTCTTGATTGCACACACATTTTCTCACTTCAGCCCCTCTCATGGCTGCTGGAAACCTGGTGCATTCTGGGACTGGTAGTCTTTTATGTGAAAACTCTGTTTTCTCACTTCTACCAGAACTGACAGGTTGCTTGTTCAGAGTCACATCATCTTTTCTATAGCTCCTACCTGAGCTATGATAAGCTTCCTTATCACAGATTACTGTCTGTAGGTGCTCTGTGCCAGTGGGACACACGGTCAGTTCCCTCAACCAGGCCGAGGTGCTGTGGGGGTGCATACCCCGTCTTGTGTTCATCTATGGACTGCTGATCTGCATGTGCAGTGCACCATGGGTATGAGTGGGTTGACCCTGATCCTGGCCACCACAGCCGACAGTTTGTGTGGTGACCTGACAACCTTCATCTGCCAGCCAGGGATTGGTTCATAGCACTAGCAATGTGGGCCACCAGTTACTTCACTGCCTGTGGGGCCAGGGGTCATGGGTTTGATCCCACAGTGGGGATATTTGTTAGCGCTGTCTGTGTCATTTTGTTTTTTTACATTCAATTGGTGCTGCCAGCATGAGACCCTCATAGTGCTGTCTCCTTACAGTGCCTCATCAGGCGCCCTATACAGTGCCCGCTGCAGGACCCTGTACTGCACCCTGTGGGGTGACCCATAGGGAACATTCTAGGGTGCCTTGGTGGACAGTGCACTTTGTAATGTGCCCTCTGGGGTGCTTTATAGGGTGCCTTTTGCAGCACCTTCAGTTGCGGACCTGTGAGGGTATGTTTGCTGGCAGCACTAATTAATCTTAACAGACAAACTGCTTCATATAGCACTGATTTTGAGTAAAAGGTGATGTCTCTGCGAGCTTTACTCATTGAGCTCAAGGGAGGATCGAACTCACTTCTTTTGCACCATTTGTCAGTGTATTGGCCAATGTGCTACAGTTCTGGATACCTATATAGTGCCTTATAAGGTGCCTTATATGGTGTCCTATGGGGGACATTATAGGGTGCCTTGGCACTTTATATTGTGCCCTATGGAGTGCCTTCTAGGGTGCCTTATGTGGCACCTTAGGTTACACACTGTGAGGGTGTGTTTGCTGGCAGCACTATTAACGTACTACTAAACTTCCTCACAGCCCAATACTTAACCCTTTTCAGGCCAAGCCCATAACTTTCGGGATCCTAACATCTGCCTAAATATTCCTATCACATGGTATAAAATACATGACTATGGCAGGGGGTACGTCACTATTGGAACATATTGAATAAGACGGGTATAATTTTCCTGCCATATGCAAACATAAACCCGGCTGCAGAATGTGGATTAAAATATTATAGTAGGCTTTCAAAGGGTTACACATGACGCCTCAGCCAGCTTTCTTCATTAGGCACACTGGGGAATCGAACCCATGACCCTTGCACCATTGGTCTGTGTAGTAACCATTGAGCTACAGCTCTGTTTCTGTATCTGGGTGTCTGCGCGCCTTCTTACGCTTAACGCGCAGTAACATGCCCTGTAACGATCGTTGCTGCGCGGCACCTTACAACGCGTGTTATTGCGCGTTATCGGTAACGATGTACCGCCCATGTCCTTTTTTGGATTTCCTTCCACTAACGCGGCTCCTAACGCGAATCACACTAACGCAGTTTAGTAAACATACCCCTTAGAACAGTATGATATTGAAGAAGACGACCCCTGGGAGAATTTTGGTTTATATGCTCAAGCTTGGAACCAGACAGGACCAAACAATGGGGGTACTTGGAAAAGGGGACAGGCAGGACCACCTCAGTCACAAATAATAACTGCTACACTACACAATGATGAATTTATTAACTAAAAGATTATATTGTATGTTCGATATTAATCCCAATAAACAGAAGGCATTCTATATTAAATCATTATATGAGGTTTTGATAACATTTTAAGATGTGTATTTTAGTATATAATATTGTGAAATTTGAATAATGTGTTTATGGATCATTATTCTCAATTTAATAGTTGTTATGTCTGTCTATGCAGTTTTAATGTTATAGTTTAACAACCTGTTGTCCTGCATTCATATAAGCACGTTTATTATGAATATTTTATTTCACATCGTGTGATCTTTTATGTAAATATATATAGGTCTAGATAATTCATTGGGGTTGCTTTTATCTTATTTATTTAATTTTATGTCTATTTTGATGCTTTTATGAGGTAACCAATAATTATTCATTTATATGTATATTTATTTAAATTTGTTTATGTTTTTAAGTTGTATTCCCCCTGAAGAAGGCGGCAGCGCCGAAACGCGTTGGGGTCCTTTAAGAATAAACATTTGTTGATCATCCATACTCATCTCGTCTCTCGCTTCTTTGTGTATCCCAATCAAGAGCAAGACATGTTTTTAGCAAAGCTGCAGCACCCAGTACTGAGTTGCTATCAATGGGAGGTCCTGGGTGCTATGATACATGAGAAGGAGATTAGCATGGCCATCAACACTCTAACTACTCGTAAGACCCCTGGCCATGGAATGTTATACATTTTTTTAAAAAAGAGCTGTGCCATCAGCTATCTGAGTTATTTGTGTTCCTTTAGGAATCTGAGTCGTCATCTCGCAATTTTACTGAGGCCTTAATGATCCTTATTGAGGAGCAGGATCTTGATCCTACCTTAGTGCAGAACTAAAGATCTATCACTCTTTTGAATGTGGACTGCAAATTTTTGCAAACAGTTTGGCAACTAGATTACGAAATGTCATGGTGGGTCTGATCCATGGTAATCAAGTGAACTTCATGAAGGGCTGGCATATTGCTGTAACCGAAGGCTATTTCAGAATCTCTTCTTTGTAGCTAATACGAAAGAGGTACCAATTTTGCCCTCACACTTGGTGATGAGAAGACATTCAATAGGATTGAGTGGGACTATTTAATGAAGGTGTTGGAATGGTTTGGCTGTGGCGAAGGTTTTCTGAAATTGGTGCAGGTATCATACATTGCACCAAGGTCTTGAATACTGCTGGATTCCTGCCTCTCATCCCCATACATCTCATCCCCATACATCCTGCCTCTCATCCCAATACATCTCAGTAGGGGTACATGACAGGTATGCCCGCTCTCTCTTTTTCTTTTTAATTTAGCACTTGAGGTTTTGTTGTTTACTATATGCCAAAATGAGGAGATTATCGACATCTAAGTAGGAAGGTCTAGTCATAAGAGTGGTGGCACATGCAGATGGTCAGTTAGACTTTTTATCTGATCCTTGGAGATTTCAGGAAGTATTAATGGCTGAAACTGGCTAATTTTCAGGGTACAAAATAAACTGGGACAAATCTGAGGCTATGCCCATGAATGCTATGTGTACATAAGATCTTATGCGGAAGTATTGTTTTTGGTGGACCTCAGCTGATCAATGCCAGACAATTCTACCACTGTAAAAGAAAATAATATAATAATAAAGGATACCATGAGTAGGTACGAGGACTCCTTTATTATTGACAGAGGCCATCAAAATGGTCATTACTCCACAAATTAACTATATTCTGAATATGCTGCCCTTGCTGTGCCCTAGAGAAGCATATATGAAGATGGAGAAGCTTTTAGAGGCATATTCTGTACAGTGTGTTCTGGCGTCTGTGCGTCTGTTCGGAACCGGATGCACAGAGGTAGATGCAAATCCGATCCTGTGGGGCACGTCTAGCCCCCACGGGATCAGAATCACATCTACCCCTGTACAAGCTGGCCAGGACCCAATTCCAGTCGACCTGCATGTACAGGCCCCTGCCCGGCTACCTCAATCAGTTCAGAAATGGCGCCACGGTGCAATGGTGTCTGGTTATCATGGCACCGTGGCCCATTTGGGAGCTGCGATGCCTAGTCGCTGATCACTTTCTCCTTTCCCCGCAGTCCAACCCCCGATCTGGCCTCCCATAGCCAAGGTCATGCTACGGGGAATCTCCTGCACCCTTTTTGTTGCTGGCCTGGCCTCCTGTCCCTCAACGTCTAGGGGACTTATTCCACTCCCGGGGTGGAATAAATCACCCAATCAGTCTGCCGGCCCCGGATGTACAAGGGCGACTATGGAATCGGCCCTGTGTGTCTGGGGCCGCAGATCTCCCACTGCCCGCCCTAACTCTGTCTCCTCACCGCCTCCTCCCACCTCCGTCTAAGCCTCTCCGTACAAACTCCTTATTCGGAAATGGCATGGGGGGCAAATGGCGGGGATGGATGTCCCAACAGGATGTCCATCCCCGCTATTTGCAGGACAGAATAGACCCCTTTGTCTCTTTTATTTCAAAGGGCTGAAAACTGCTTGCCCCGCCGACTCGCTGCATGTGCTCCAGCTCCAACCACGCGCACCGGAGCACATGGCTTGTCTTCCTTCTGATTGGCTCCGCTCGCTTCCCCTCCGAGCGGAGCCAATCATTTCATAAGATGCGCCCCAGCGTCCCCACGCTGCAGCGCCTTCTGCCCCCCCCCCTTCTCACACTCAATCCGGGTCCTCGCGCGCCGGGCCGCGCACCCGGTTATGCGCGAGCACCGGGACCCTGCCCGCGCCCTGCCCGCGCCCTTATTATTTAATCATTTACCTCACACAAGTGCACACCAAGCAAGTGTTCAATTTCTTATCAACAACATTCTTTTTAAAAAGAAACTGAACTTATAATTACGGAGAAGTCCCCACTTTTTCCAATAGTATTTAACAGGCTGTCCAAAGTGACCTGTCAGTCAAATGATCAGCACCCTGACAGATAATCACCAAAATCTTTGCAAATTAATATAGTGGCTGTTCAAGGAAAAAACCTTGTCAGTCCCTTCGCTGATCAAAGACACTGATCATTTATAAATCTACTCCACTTTTGCAATTTGTGGCATCTTTTATTGGATCAGTGTAAAGACTAGATGATGCAATTGCAATACTGCATAAGAAATTTCACGATCACACCAGTCCCTTCTTCAGATACGTACTATGTCTGTCCTGGAAATGTGTTGATTTGTATTAAAAATCGTTTTTTTTCTTCCCATATTTTGGGCTAGATTTATTAAAAGGCACCACCATGCTATCGCGTGCTAGCATACATTAACACACGTTATTTACAGCAGGTCCCATTTTATGCAAATAGACCTATTGTCTAATAACCTGCATTAACTGCATTAGTGCATGATAACACGGTAACGCATTTTAGGAAATATAGTCCTTTGTTAAGGTCATAGTGCTAAGGTTTTCATAGTGGAAGATTAGTATGAGAGTGTTTTATATAATATTAGGGCAATTTTCATTCAGTCCATGGATCTTGCAAGTGTGTATGGGGGTGGGGGAGGGGTGGGGGGAGAGCAGCGGGTCCATTATATTTGCACACATATCTACAAAGAATTCTCACAAGGTTTTCTAAATTCAGTTTCCGTGTGGACTTTCCCTTGTCCAAAATCTCTCTCCCTGCTTTAGGATGGGAGGAACAGCTCCCATTCTGTTCACAGTGCAGGTAATCATTGCCACTGGGACCGGAAAGGGGCAAATTTTTCAGCAGCGCTTTTTCGCCAGAAAAATCAGTGTTTATACCCAAGGAAAATCCTTTGAAAATTGCCCTGACATCTCCTTTGCATTTTACTTTTTTTTCTGTACTTACCAGGAAAATTCAATGAAAAGAATTCTTTTTAAAAAACCTACTACTTTTCCTCGTTTTTATTGCCTCTTAAGTAAAGAGCATATATAGAAAGAAAACCATTGCTTTTTAATACCATAACTGTTAGGCCAGGTTCTGTCAAACATCGTTCAAAGGCTATTTCATTGACGTTACTTTTGCTGGAACAGTCCTCGAGAGGCGGCTTAGCAATATTGTTGTCCAACAAGAAGAAAACTCTCTTGTGCACTGAAGGTTTTATAATTCTGTGGTGGTTCCTTTCTTTTTAAGTTCTACAGCTGTGGGATACAGCCAATGTGCTAGCAGGCAGCGAGCTCATCCTTTCGCTTGTATAGTCAAACTCATTAACGGGAGCAATTAATTGGGAGCTCTAGTGCAAACCTTTGTACACAGACAAGTGACTAAGTCATAGGAGCTCTGCTGACCTCCTCACCTGGGCGGCCTGTGTGGACACCTGCCTATCATAATTAAGATCTATTGCCTGATTTACATATCCTGATTTGTATCGCCACCTTGGGGAAACAAAGGAAAACATTTATTAGCGTAAAACGATGGATAGAGTTATACTCTTAGTGAAGGCACGGGAGAAGCAGCTGCCAGTGTTTGCAGAAGGGCCACTACTTGAAACACTGGAGTGTCTTCAATTTAAAAAGTATATGTTTTGACTGAGCTTAAAGGAAAGCATGTGGTGTTCGCCCCTTCATGAAGGCAATTATCTTTTCACTAGATAAACTCTTTCAAACTGCTGCTAATTTAGTTACTTGCTAAAGCAGTTTGTTAATGCTCTGTTTAAAAACAATCGCATAAACCCCGACGCTTCATTGAAATCATTTTCATTCTCCTTTCTTTGATTTGTGACCACTAGAGTTGATAAGCTTTTTTCGACCATATGTTTTGCTGAAGGTGTAGCAACAATGGGCGATAAATACATTGGGAACCGGTGGTATCTTAAAATAAAACTGGACCATTATTTGGCACTACTTTGATCTTCATGTCGTTTTAGCACCACGGGTATGAATATGTAAATAAAATTCCCCACTCTAAAGTTCACGTTAGAAACCTTAAGAGCGGTTTACATGCACAAAAAGAGAATTTGTGTAAACTGGCACATACATACAAGCAGTGATTTGGGGGAAATAATAACTTACAGGATTAATTCTGAGAATTTTCTTTCCACCACATGTAACACTTTAAATCCCATAAGAACGAGCAGTCTAAGAAAAAAAAAATTTGTTGGACACCTCTCAAGAGACCAGCGTGTATAATAAGCTGGTTCCTGGTCTTGAAAGAGGTGTCCGACAAAAAAATGTTTTCTGGGACTGCTTTATGGGATTTAAGGTGTAGACATTGTGATTTTGGAAAAGGCACTACTTATATGCATATATGACAGTACACAGGGATTTAAAGGGGACATGGTAGACGTGTATGCTATATTTTAGAACTGTAAGATGGGTATATCTTGGAAGTTTTGCACATTGGATTTCTATCTGATTAGAGTTGCATATAATCCTGACCAACTTCTCTTTTGGGCGTAAGGGCAAAAAGGAGTGCTTGAGGAGGGAAATGTATTCAACACTAAAGTTTAAAACCTCCTCTCTTGGGAAAAAAGTTTGACTTTCAGAGAACAGCGCTCTAATTATCTGCTTGTAAATGTAGAAAACTCACCATACATATATATATCTCTATGAACATATCCCTGCTCTAATAGCACATATATTTTAATTGTGCACATTTCTAAGCAGGCCCTTTTTGTTGTTTATGGCACCATTTCTACATATATTTTTGAATGCACTATTCATATCTTATAAAGGTTCAGAGGTCACTGAGCCTTTTTTAAAGCATTTAGGTTTATATGCCCATACATACAATAAGGGGATTGTTCCAGAACATAAATAAGTTGTTTGTACATGCGGCAGGGACGTTTATGTGCCGAAAACATCCCTGACCATATTCTGAAACAATGTTATCATGCACGTACATGGCGCTAGCATGGGGATCTCAGAGCATGCCCAAAAGGGGCAGAATGGCGGCGTGGAGAGGTATAAGGCATATTCAGGAAAAGCCCATGTACTTATGAAGTGTTTCCCCGGAAGCATCCACATTATCCCTGCTGAAATATGGAATAAGGCCAGGACTTAGAAAAAAATATGCTCTTTTCTGCACTCCATCCCATATAGAAGAATGGTTGTGACCAGGGCCGGATTTACCTTGAGTGAGGCCCTACGCCAACAAAAATTGTGGGCCCCCAGCAGGGGCGGCCCAAGGGGGGTGCGGGGCCTCATTTGCATAAGGGGCCTCATTTGCATAAATATTTGCATAATGTTACCATATACTAACTTTTAGTAAACGTGCCTCTTAATGAGTGTATGGATAAAGAAAGACTAAAAGATTTCTACATTACTATAATCCAGTGCCAACCCATAGCAAACCCGCCGTATCCTAACAGCACTACCAGGACTCACAAAGCACCATACTCTACCAATCAAAAGGCAACACTGCAAATATTAAACCAATACATTTCAGAGAACAACAATACATGACCTACTGGGGAAAGAGAACAAGTGGCAATGTCAAATAGGAATTATATAAATAGAACACCTCAGCTCAGTTACACATGCAGAACATAGACCATCACCAAACAAGTAATCACAATTTAGAAACAGGAAGACAATAATTAAACTGGGAATCCCAAAAGCCAAACTTGGAATGTACAACACTGTAGAAATAAAACTATACATTAATTTGCTCTTGTACTAAACAAAGCGCAGACGTTAATGATGCACATTTACCAGAGCTGACAAATTCCAATTAATAAATTTAAAATAAAGAGATATTTTTCTACCTTTTGTGCATTTTTTTTCAGCTGCAATTGCTCCAGCCACTTTCTTCTGGTTTCTTCGTGTCTTCTGCTAACTCTCCATCGTCTGCTGTCCATTTGTCCTTTCATCTCTCTTCTAGCTTTTTTCCATTCTCTCTCTACATCTGCTTTAACATACTAATCTTTCTCCTTTTGCTCTTTCCTCATTCCTATTTCATCCACTCAAATTTTACCCCTCCATCCTCAATCCCCACTTACTCTCCCACTACCCGGCCAATTGTAGATTTTTTATCCCTCCCACACAAAATATTTTTCCCTTCTCCATTTTACTCTTCCAGCCCCATCCCATTCTAATCCTCCCCCAATATCAGCTCCCTTCTAGTTCCAGCCTCACCCAGCATCCATTTCCTTCTAGTCCCTGCATCAGCCCATTTCCAGTCCTAGCCACCCATCAGCCCATTTCCAGTCCTAGCAACCCCCCAACCCAATACCAGTCCTAGCCCCCCCATCAACCCACTTCCAGTCCTAACCCCCATCACCCCATTTTCAGTTTAAGCCCCCCTATAACCCATTACCAGTCCTAACCCCCCATCAGCCCACTTCCAATCCTAACCCCATTAGCCCACCTCCAGTCTTAACCCCCTCAGCCCATTTCCAGTCCTAGCCCCCCCATAGCCCATTACCAAACAGCCCCCATCAGCCCACAGCCCATTATCAGTCCTAACCCCCCCCCCATAGCCCATTACCAGTCCTAACCCCCCCAGCCCATTTCCAGTCCTATCCGCCCCCATCGGCTCAAGTAAAATGAAATTTTAAAAAAGCAAAAGCGCTGGCTGCTACCAAGGCCGCGGCAGCATGGACGGTCCCGCGGGGCCCCTTCTGCCCTGCCGAATCCCTCCCTCCGCGACGGCTGGGGCTCAGCCGGGGATTCGGCAGGGCAGAGGGGGCCCCGCGGGACCGTCCATGCTGCCGCGGGAACGTCCATGCTGCCACGGCAGCTTTTTGTGGGCCCTTGCCAGCTGTGGGCCCTACGCCATGGCGTACATGGCGTATAGGTAAATCCGGCCCTGGTTGTGACAAGAATATTTTGAACTGGTGTGATTGCAGTCTGGAAAAACACAAGATGCAGTTTTAAGAATGGCGAGTAGAGGTGAGGGAATGTTGTAAAGTAAAGAAATATTAATAAACACCTTTACAGAAATATTAAGAAGAGCAATAGTGTGTATTATGGCAATGCTCAAATGTGCAGTTTGTGCTAAAGGAGCCAATTTAGGAGACCCTAACAATTCCCATGCTCTGAAAAATGAGACTGCTGATGTAGGGATAATATATACGGGTGTGAGTTGGGAAAGGATTCTTGCTTGGATCAGAAATGGAGATCATATTTTTAGTCCTGGTACCCCATGCTATTATGCTATGTCATAGCTTTTATGTATAGGTTCAGAGCATCTTTTTGGCAGAATTATGTTTTTGTGACTGGGAGTGAGAGTGTGTGTGTTTGTGGTTTGAGGGGTGCAAGAGAGGATCTGGTATGCTCATCTGCAATTCAATGGGGACATGAAAGCCTGGCCAGTACCTGGACCGTATGCATGACTGGTGACCGCAGTGTCACCAGGTACCAGTGTGATTGGGCAGACAAAATCAGAGAAGGTTTTCTATAGCGAAATGTCAAAACATATCCCTGTCAATATTAAGGGACCTTCAGAATAAGGGCAATCAACAGTGAAAGCAGCAGTAATGCAAGCCCATAATGCACATTTTTGAGACCAATGGCGTTGCTGCTGAGTATGGCTTAGTGCTGTTTGCACTGATGAATGCTCATCCTGCTGGCCCCTTATTATTGAAAGGGATATGTTTTGACATTTAGCCATAAGGAACCTATGCAGATCCCTTCTGGACTATTTTTCATAGGGTACTCTAATAAGATCATATACTCATATTTTAGGTAGTGTGATAGGGCAGCATACATCTGTTGTGCTAGGCACTGGGAGACATGACAGAAGGTGTGCCAACATTCCCCAGGTTGTTCCATGAGGCCTATATCCCTACCCAGTCCAGGATCTATGAGAGCTGTGAGAGTGGAGATATATCAGGAGGCAGGTTACTTGGTGTGTTGGCACAGGGATCCCCCCTCCAATGCCCTTACAGGCCTGACCAGGGGAGCAGTGCCACAAAGCAGACTGTGGGAAGGCAGACAGGGTGGGCAGATGTATACAGACCAACATATGCCATGATGGGACAGGTATAGCTGCTGTGAGAAAGACCAGTGCCCAGATAGGTAGGAATCAGATGTCATAGCCAGACGGCCCTACTAGTACTACTACTGCTATTGATCATTTGTATAGCGCTACAAGGCATAGGCAGTGTTGCACAGACACATGTAAAAGATGGCCCCTTCTCAGCAGAGCCCACAGTCTAGTCAAGACAGACAACACAGCAGCTATGGACAGGATACATCTAGGGGAATGGTAAGGAAACAGAAGGGAGATTAGAGGGATCAGATCCAAAAGCGGCAATGGAGAAGTGAGTGCACAGCCTGGATTTGCGAAGGGCCATAGAAGAAACCTGACGTACAAACTCAGGTAGTTTGTGCCAGGCAGATGGAGCAGCAAAGTGAAAGGAGCAAAGTCTGGCGTTGGCAGTAGAAGGGCACAGATAGAAGTGATCTGCCAGAAGAGCGGGGTTCCCCAGGAGAGGTGTAGGGAGAGATAAGAGAGGAAAGGTACATCCTTTGGGGAACTGCAATGCTAGTTTTGGATTTTGTGCACTTGCTAAGGGTCCATCCTTAGCATTTAAAGCGTGTTTGTAGAGATGACCCAAGCAGGAATCACTGGGGCCATTTTATAATGCCAAGTGCCATTTTTTACAAGGTATTTCCTGACATAAATGTTCATATTTACATTCTCTTATACCATATTGGGGTGCACTGGGATTATCTTGCACTTTTCAGGGCCGGTAGAGGACTGTTATGTGGTCCAGGTTGCAACAGCAGTCATTTCTCATTCGTATTCATGTCTAGTTTGCATCAGCACACTACTGTCAGTGTGAAGAGCTGCTTAGGAGATGCACATTTTTCCTGGGGGCGTGGCATCTGTGGGTACATCACGGAGATGGGCAGGATCCAAAATGTGTAACTTTTCAGAATATGGTAGGCCCAGGGATTCCAAAACCTTTACCCGTGTTGCCAATATTGACGGGGGACATGTTTCTCTATTATATTGAATGGCCCATGTCTGCACAGGCCAGATGGAAAGTGCTTTGTTCATGCCGCAGTGAACACACCTATCTCCCTGTTTCCAGATGCTTGGGAACCTTTAGACCCGCGGATGCAGAATTGGGTACAAACAAAGCCCGTTTAGACATGTCCACGGACCCGATGGCATGTTATGGAGTCGGTCTCTAAATGTCCAGTTTGCTACCTACATAACCTATATGAGTTGTCCTCCTTGTGTTATGTGTAATTTTACTTGCCTTCTTCAAAGCTTTCATTGATTAGCAGCCTGTCTTTTTAGATACGTTTTGCATAAGAGATAGCACCTATTGAAGAGGGTTGATTCATTTTTCTTGTCTTTGGATTTGTGTCTGTTCATATGCATCTGTTTGTTTGGACTTACACAAAGAAACAGATGAGAGGAAGTAAGATGGCGGCGACATGAGCAGACACGCGCTGAGAGGTTCCTGTAGTGGCGTTTTTTCCTTTCAGTTTACCTGATGCTGCATACCGCTAGGAAACAGAAAGCTAAGCTTCTTCCGGGGCCGATGGGATGCGTTCCTCGAGTCTGCTGGAGGTGTGGATGCTTCGAATGGCCCGCTGGCAGGTGCAGAGGTGGAAGAAGGACCTTCATCCAGCCAGGGCCAGATGTCTCACTTAGCACGGAGTGCCGGTTCCCTCCTATGCAGCCAACAAGTGAGGTGACTGCTGCGAGTGAGGTCTTGTTTAGTGTTCCTGCGAGAGTCTCTATGCTTGGCGTTCAGCCCCCCCATACTCGGAGGAGTTTCCCAGTGTTCGGAGGTTCTGGCTGGAGCTGCCAGAGAGGTGAGAGCCATGGAGGTGGGGTTGGAACCGCAGCATAGAAAAGAGAGAATTAGACTTCTGCCATCTTTGTCATCTGGATTGCAGGAGCTGGAATTGGGCCCTGCCACTCAGTCAATATTGGTGAGACCTTCTGTTTTTACCTTTGAGACTGTCTGGGAAGCCTTATTTAGATTGGAACAAACTATATCAGGACAGCTCCAAGTGATCTCTGGCCAGTTTGCTATTTTTGGGCATATGGTGGAGACTCATGAGTCTGCTTTGGGTTCCCTGCCTGCAAAGTTTTCCTTTCTGGATAAGAAAGTTATTGCAGTCCAAGACTCTGTCTCAGTTGTTATGAGGGATGCAGAGAATCTATAAAGGAAGACTAAGATCTTGGAGAATGTTTCTAGGAGCAGGGACCTGAGAATTCTTAATTTTCCGAAGGTTCCATCTTTTTCACCTATGGAACTTTTTAAGAAGTTTTTGGTTAATGTGTTGAAAATACCAGAGGAATCGGTCCCTCCAATATCTAGAGCCTGCTACTTGCTTTCTGCTAGGGTCTGACAGGTGGATGGTCAGGGTCAGGGTCAGGGCTTGGAGGGGTCACTAGTACTATCCTGCAATAGTTTGAACCTTACTAGTTTTCTGGAGCGGTCAGGGTCCGATCCCAGGGTGACTACTACTTTGTTGGTCACCCTGGCATTGGACGTTGACTGAGACTGGATCTTAAAAATGTATTTCTGCACAGCTATTAAAGAGTTTATGGGTTCTTCTATTAGAATATTTCCTGATGTAGCTAGGGCTACTCAGAAAAGGCAGAAGGAATTCCTTATTCTTAAACCTGGAGTTTTACAACTGGGGGGGGGGGGGGGTGGAGTTGTTCTTTCTTTGTTTTCCTTGTAAATGCCTGGTCAAGCTGGTTGGGCTTAGTTATATTTTCCTTGACCCCTAATAGTTGTCAGATTTTCTATCCACCAAACTAGCGGGGTGGCAGCCCCCCTCCATTGAGCCTACTTAAATCGAGCCTTATATTATGGTAGGGTAAGATAACTAGTAGGATATCTCATCTCCCAGTCTGCTTGGTTTGTTTATATCAAATGTTCTTTAGGGTTATGTTGCCTTGGAATTGTGGGGGTAAGTTTGTATTTAATTTTCTTGTATGGGTGATCTTTTGTTATCAATTGCTTTTGTTTTTCTGCTTGTCCCCTTTTTCTTACAAGAGCTGTACTTGTTGTAAGTGGAAATTTGCATAAATAATTAAAAAAAAAAAAAAAGAAACAGACGAGTATGGCCTCCTTCCCCTCCAAAGCAGCAGGTGGAAGAACCGGTAAGAGACCCGGTCTGTCGGCATTAGGTGGGGGTTATGGTTAGAAATTGCCAGAGGTAGGCTCCAGGTACCATCAGCATAAAGAATGGAGCCCTGTATCCCACTGGAGAGAAGAGCAGGGCTGTTTCTGAAGATGCCAGTCAGATTTAGTCTTAAATCTGGCATCCTGCAATTCACATGTAACGATATCATTCATTAAATTCACCCATCCCTGATAAGGGAAATCTTCTTCCCCCACCCAGTTTAAGGGGTTTTTTTTTGCCAAGAGCAGAGCTACCTGTGTAAACTTTATTTTTGCTGTCTGCTGCTTTTCTGCCCTCAGGAATGTCTCATCCCCCGGCAATAGCACATTATGGGGAGACTTTATGAGGTATGTGCCACTTACACGTGCAAGTCCATATCCTACAGGACTTACATGCGTGCAAAGTCCCCATCTATCTGCCTGCGGGAGATTGGATCCCCATGGGCAGAAGCGAAGGTGGATGCCGTGATCCCCCTTCATTGTGCCCATGAGAGATCGGATTCCCCATGGGCAGATGAGAAGGGGCTGCAGAGGTAATCAATCTGCCCGTGGGGATCCAATCCATATGGGCAGAAGAGAATAGGGAGGCCCGGTCGTGGCAACAAAATAGATTTTGTTGGGGGGGGGGGGAAGCATTCAAGTGAAGTAGAGAAGGCAGGGATGATTTAAAGGGACAGGAGTCTATTTTAAAAAGGAGGATTGAAGGGATTTTAGATTTTAGGGCAGGGGATAGGAGTGGGGGCGGGGGGGTTGGTGAAGGGGGTGAGTTTAGAAGGTTAACAGAGGAGGGGAGCTAGCAGGAGAGAGATTGGAAGGGAAAGAAAGAGTGCAAGGTGCTGCCAAAAGGTATATTTCCTTCCCCTCAGAACACACCCAGGCACCTCGTCCCCATCCACACACCCCATACAACACACACAGGCACCCTACCTCTGCATGACAAATATGCACACACAGGCATCCTATCTCCGCACGACAGACACACATAAACACACACATGGGCACTTCATCTCCATACCACACCCTCTGTTGCCTCAGGTACACATAGATTGTGAGCCCTTTGGGGACAAGGGAATGTATCCAGTACCTGTTTGTAGTGATTACATAATGTAAACCACTTTGATTGAAGGATAAGGCAGTATAGAAAACTGGTTAAATAAAATAAATAAATATACAGAGACCCCACTTCTGCATCATACACACACATGCATCACAGCCTTGCACCACAGCCACACAAAGGCACCTACCAGCATTGCTCACACATATGTACAGACATGTGGAGCCCAATTTAGGGAGGGGGATGTCCAGGCCGTCCAGATGTCCCCAAGGAAGCTGGGCAAGTAAGTTAGGATCCGATTCTGGACTGCGGGAACAAAACGTTCCTGTGGTGCACAGAATTGGGCCTGTGAATGGCCCGGTGTGCCCCTGCTGCCTGCGTTGAACCAAAGGAGGGGAGGGGTTGGATAAAGGGTAATATCACAGACTTGGCAGGCCAGGGATGCAGGAGGATCACTGAGGGCCCAGTTCAAAAGCAGAAGGAAAAGGTGGGTTTTGAGAAGGGTCTTAAATATAGTAGATAACATGAGGAGGGATCTAGCTAAGCTTGAAGAATAGTCGGGAATTTGGCAGCTGAGATTTATTGCTAAAAAATGCAGGGTCATGCATTTGGGCTGCAAAAATCCAAGAGAGCAGTAGAGTATAGGGAGTGAAGTACTTCTGTCCACAAAAGAGGAGCAGGACCTTTGTGTTATTGTTTTTTATGATCTTAAAGTGGCTAACAAGGTAGAAAAGGAGAATGCAAAAGCCAGAAGGATGCTTGGGTGCATAGGAACAGGAATGGCGAGCAGGAAAAAGGAGGTGATAGTGCCTCTTTATAAGTCTTTGGTGAGACCTCATTTAGAATGTTGTGTGCAATTCTGGAGACCACACCGAAAAAAGGATATAAACAGGATGGAGTTGGTGCAGAGAGTGGCTACTAAAGTGGTCAGTGGTCTTCGTTATAAGCCATATGGAGAGAGACTTAAAGATCTCAATATGAATACTTTAGAAGAAAGGTGGGAGAGAGGAGATATGATACAAACATTTAAATACCTCTGTGGCATAAATGCACAGGAGGAGAGCTTCTTTCAACTGAAAGAAAGCTCTGCAATGAGGGGAGATGGGAAAGAGGTGAAGGGATAGACTCAGGAGTGATATGAGGAAATATTTCTTTACAGAAAGAGTGGTAGATGCATGGAATAGTCTCCCAGTGGAGGTAGTAGAGGTGAGGACTGTATCTGAATTCAAGAAAGCATGGGAAAAAAAGGAACTAAAGTAGTTGATATCAAAGGGCAGACTAGATAGGCCATGTGATAGGACAAAGGTGAGTCGGTTGATATTGTGTATCTGGACTTTTAGAAAGCCTTTGACAAGGTCCCTCATCAGAGACTTTTGGCAAAACTAAAGTGTCATGGGATAGGAGGCAGTGTACTATTGTGGATCAGGAACTGGTTAAAAGATAGAAAGCAGAGGGTAGGGCTAAATGGCCAATTTTCCCAATGGAGAAAGGTGAATAGTGATGTACCCCAGGGATCTGTGCTGGGTCCGCTGCTTTTTGACATATTCATAAATGACCTGGAAAGTGGAATAACGAGTGAGGTTATCAAATTTGCAGATGACACAAAACTATTTAAAGTTGTTAAAACCCAAGAGGATTGTGAAAAATTGCAAGAGGTTCTTGATAAATTGGAAGACTGGGCATCAAAATGGCAGATGAAATTTAATATGGACAAGTGCAAGGTTATGCACCTAGGGAAGAACAACCCAAACTATGGTTACACGATGCAAGGTTCCACATTAGGAACCACCACCCAGGAAAAAGATTTAGGCATCATTGTGGATACCATGTTAAAACCCTCGGCCCAGTGTGCAGCAGCGGCCAAGAGAGCAAATAGAATGCTAGGTATGATAAGGAAAGGAATGGAAAATAAAACAAAAGATATTATAATGCCTCTATATCGTTCCATGGTGAGACCGCACCTTGAATATTGTGTGCAATTCTGGTCGCCGTATCTTAAAAAGGATATAGCGATTTTAGAAAAGGTTCAGAGAAGAGCCACCAAAATGGTAAAGGGGATGGAAGGATACTCCTATGAAGAAAGGCTAAAAAGGTTGAAGCTCTTTAACCTGGAAAAGAGACAGCTGAGAGGAGATATGATAGAAGTCTATAAATTAATGAACGGAGTGCAACGGGTAAACGTAGATCGATTGTTTACCTTATCAGAATATAGAAAGACTAGGGGACATGCAATGAATCTACAGGGTAAACTATTTAAGACTAATAAAAGAAAATATTTTTTCACTCAACGTGTAATCAAACTCTGGAATTTGTTACCAGAGGATGTAGTAAAGTCTGTTAGTGTAGCTGGGTTTAAAAAAGGTTTGGACAAGTTCCTGGAGGAAAGGTCCATAAACCATTATTAAGAAGGGACCCAGGATATCAATGCTGGAACCACTACAAGCATTGTGGAACCTGTGTCCCTTGGGGAAACTGGTAGGTACGTATGATCTAGATTGGCCACTGTTGGAAACAGAATACTGGGCTGGATGGACCTTGGTCTGACCCAGTATGGCATATCTTATGTTCTTATGGTCTTTTTCTGCCATCATGTTTTTATGTTTCTATATTTATTGTTGGTGATAGTGGTAGAGGACTTTATAAAGAAGACATAAAAGACAGATTTTTAAAATTTTTAAAATGTGCCTTGTTATATAAAATTGTCCTTTTAGATTAGAGACAGGGAAATATCTATCAGAACTGATCATAACTCGCCTTGAAGTACCAATTGAAAAGGCATGAGCTAAATATGAATAACACATTTACAGGTGGTAAGGGATCTCCAGGAAGCCAACAGATCCAGGGAATGGGGACGTTGGGACCCCTAACAATTGCTAGCCAGATGGTCGGAGGCTATGAATCCAGGACATTTTTCAGGGAGGCAGCAAGGTGGATTTTATGGGCTGGCGTGCTAAGGGGGTTATTTTAGAAGCCTCATTCACAATTTACATGTGTAAATACTGGTACTTACATGTGGAATAACATCCACATGGAAACAGCGATTTTAGAAAGAACTCAATTTACATGTGGATATTCTGACTACATGGAAGTTACAAGGGAGTATGTTGGAGGCATGTTTAGGGTATGACCAGGGTGAGTCAAAAATCTGTAGGTGTATTCCCCATTTCATATAGGGAATACAAATGTATGACCAAAAATGTGCAAATTGGGATTTATGCCTCCTTAATCCCCCATCGTTTATTTCCCCCTCCTAAGAAAAAGATGAAATGAAAAGAGGCTCTGTGGTTAACTGGCAGCATTCAAATGTGTAGGCTTCTGAAATGGTTCACCTATACATGTGGCACTTACACGTGTAAGTAGCTGTGCTTCCTCCGTTGCTTTTTCCCATGTACAATGGCTCTTCCTACTGCATGTGAATAAATATCCACGTGCATGCCTGTGCTTCCTTTTAGGTATAATGGAAACAGCCCTTTCTAAACACTGCTGGAATTGTAGACGTCGTGACTGTGAAGTCTCAAGTCCAGTAATCCAAGACTTCTCTAAAATATGCCTCTACGTCCAACACATAGAGGCACGGGTGAATTGGCTATGAGGGTCATTCTAGAAGGTTTAGTCTCGGTTTGGATGTGGACGTTGAAATCACATCTCCGAAACCATTCCACAAATGCCCAGACAGTACAGGGACATTCAAGTAGGCATAGATGTGTCTGGATAGGGGCAATGGACCCCATTCGATCCCAGAAGCAGCAGAGCCATCGACAGGCATGTGCATCTTCATTCCTGCTCAAGGCATGAATAGGTTTCAGGAAAGTGTTTGTTTTCACCTTGCAACATCCAGAGAGTATAGAGAAGATGGAGAATTAAGTGACTAGCTTTAGATTACAAAGTCCCACACCGGCATTTGAATCCTGGCCACCCAGTTCTTAAGCCATTACTCTAACGATTATGCGATTAGATGTTTTGGTTCTGAAATGCTCTTCTGAGATGTCTATATAGACATTTGATACATGTACATATCAGGCACATCCGCGTTTCTGGAATTGTGCCTGCCTTTCTTTTCAGACGTTCTGGCTTTGATGTCCCAGATTGCACTTGGACATCCCATTTGGAATGTGCCTCCGTGGTTTCTTGATTTGTTTGCAAAATATACTAGTTTAGTTAATAAAGCTGAGGCCGTGAATATCCCATGATCCACTTTTCTATAAAATAGCACTTGCTATTTGAAGGTAATGGACCAGTATCAGTGGGGAGTGGTAGCTGTCTTACATAACACACACAAAAAGAATTTGCAAATATCTAACACATGCAAATGCCACCAGAAAGTTAGTCTAAGATAATGTATCATCCCTTGATTCCCAAGAGGAATGTGAACCATGCAGTTCTAAACTATGAACAAAAACTTGAATAACTGAAGGCTTTATGACTATTATCTTTATGTGTCCTTTTAATTCTATTTCGGCCTTCGGGTTTTTCTTCTTTGAATCCTTCATCTGGTTTATATCAGACCTGTCCAAAGTAGGTGTTTTATTATTTGCTTATTGGTATTTTTCATCTCGGTATCGGGAAACGACAGCTACTAATTTAATAATACATCTCTACTAAGACCAGTGAAAAAAGCGTCCGACAAGTATAGCAAAGCAAGGCAACACTACTGAAATGTGGTGGGATTGACAATCCTATTCTATTACAAGGCACTGAACTATGAAAATAATCTGGAATATAAATATCCCAATAACAACAATCAATGCTGATTAAACTTCTGAATCTAACAACCATTGAAAGTTCATATCTATCTGACAACTGCACATGATCAAAAGCCAGGAAAATTACCTGACAGAAATGAACATTATCTCAATTTTGTAGTGGAGGCATAGTTTAAAAACGAGTGCACGGGATTACCAGCTCAGTAGGCTGTGGCAAGTAAGAGAAACAAAGAATAACATAACACCGGGAGCCTTTAATCTAATTAATTAACCCAATGACATTATTATACAGAGCGTTTATCTGGCAGCCGGCAGAGGCAGATTCCCCATCATTTCACCATGACGTCTCCCTGAGATTAACCGCCATAACGTTCCCTCTCCAGCTGCTTGGTAACGCTTCTTGTTATCAGAAATGAATTAACCAAATGCTGAGCCCTCTTCCGCACATTTTATGATTCAAATGACATATTTGGGCTTTTTTTAAAGCTAGCCACTTGTACCTGCAGAGATTTTTTTAGTTACATGTTGTGCTAAGCTGTGTAAATTCAAAGAAATTATTATTTTTAGAAATGTGAATCAGTTTGAAATGACATGGGAAATGTCAGAGACATTTGCTATGTTGTTTCATGTTATTTGTGGCAGGAAAAAAATCCAACTGGATTTTTTTTCATGCCATCAATATTGCGCACTATTGCCCAGTAGCATATCTCTGACCTGTATACCCCTAATTATTGCTACCATGGGAGCTGATATAATAAGTTGTACATAAAAACTGGGTGCTGAAATTCAATGCAGTTTCCTAATGTTTGCATAGAAAAGATTTACTCCCAATGCACTACACAAATGCAATGCAAATTACTGTGAAATTAAGAAAAAGTGCACAAACAGAAGAATATGTGCACAAAGCCATAATAATAAGCACAAGCTTTTCTGCATCGAATCTTTCTGCACACAAATCTCAATCTATTCACTGCACCAATGATTGGTGCCTTCCCTGTAAGTGGAGGGAAGTATTCAAGGTTGAATAGGTTTGGTCCTTTGCACCCCCATGGAAGGAAATATACACCTCTTCTCCTCCCACTGCACTTAGTAGGCACTTCTGGAGGCTAAGATGCTACATTTTTTTAAGATATTGTGAGCCCCGCCCCTGTGCCAGATAGCTTGACCAGCAGGAGGCGCTGCACCTTAACCTTGAGGTTGTATAAGAATTTGTAGTTGAGCCGTTGGTTAAAGATCACAGATTTTTATTTGGGTTCTCAGAGACTCACAACAGGTAATGTCCATAGGAAAACAAAAGTAGGGATACTCCTCCCAAAGAAAATATATGCAAACTTTGCCAGGTCAAAAATAAAGTCCGCCTTACTCTTTTTATGGCCCTCTTTTTGTGGGGTTATTAAATCCTCGTGGAAAGAAGTGCCTGGTATCGGCTCCTCCTGTGGGTCCACTTCTTCTGGCGGCGTAGGGTGGGCCCGTGTAGAGACTAGGTTTTTCTTCTCGTGCAGCCTATTCTCTATCCCTTTTCTAAAGTGTGCCCAGTCCCGGCCCAACACTATTTCATAGGGAAGCCTGGGCATAACTGCTACTGCAACTGCCTTGCCACTACTTAGCCCTTTTATGCGCACTACATGCACTGGGTAGGTGGATGCAGCACCGTGCACGCACCTAATTCTAACATGGTGGTCAGGGGACTCGGATGGGGATTCTCGCTGGGCCTCTATCTTACCCCAGAGGGACCTAGAGATCATTGATTGATCTGCCCCTGAGTCTAGGAGCGCTTCTGCGGATATCCCCTCTACCTCGACGGTTAAGAGAAAACCCTCACCAATGTTCTTAACTCGGGCAGCTATCAAGGCATCCCTACCGATGCAGTCCTTTCTAAAATGTCCCACCTCCCCACAGGTAAAACATTTTCTAGACAGGGAGTCTGCTCTCGTGATAACTTTCCCTTTCGCTGTTTTTCCGGTAACATACGTGGCTCTCTGTTCTGGGAATACTGATTCGTGTTTCTTGAACAGGCCTTCTTTCTTGGAGCCTACCTTGTTGGCTTCAAGGAAGCGGTCCGCTAAAGCCACAGCTTCATAAGCAGTGTTACAATTCTGTAAAACCAACCAGCTCTGTAACTCTTTTGGAACCGCCTCAGTAAACTGTTCTAGAATTATAGTGTCAAGAATGGTATCAATAGTTTTACCCTCAGGCATTAACCATTTGTGAACTAAACTTTTAATTCTATAATACAACGCTTGAGGCGTCTCGCCTTCCTTAATTGTGCAAGACCGTAATAGTCTCCTATAAACAGAGGGATTTAAGCCCATCCTGTTCCGGATAGCAGTTTTCACTTTTAAATAATCAGATATCTGATCTAAAGGTAGTGCTCTATATGCGGCTAATGGCTCCCCGGATAATGTGGTGGCAAATCTGACCGCCCATTGATCCACAGGCCATTTTGCTAGCACAGCCACACGCTCAAAAGCTTCGATGAAATCATCTATATCATCACCCTTTACATATCGTCCATATGACAAAGTCCCAGTATTGGTATTTTCCCACCTTGGAATCAGGTTGGGTGTTACCAGTCCGGTAGTGGTGCTTTGCTTTAACATGTCCTCCTGGGTCTGAATCATCTTCGCCAAGAGGTCCAGGAGAGGTTGCTGTTGCTCCTGTAGCATCGACGCCGCCTTCTCCTGGTTCCTCGCTGCCAGTTCCTGTTGCTGGGCAAACTGGTTTGCTACCCATGTCGGGAAATCGGAGATCTCCATCCTTGCACTGGAGCTGAAAGAAAAACACAAAAACAAACGACCGAGTGCGGTACCTTTTTTTTTTTTTTTTTTTTTCAAAAGTGCCCACTATAGCTTATGGTGACCACCCTTCTGCACTTGGATCCAGGCCTAACCCTCTTAGTCACGGGTTACCTGATATCGGTGCAGGTCTTAGCTCTGCCACCAGATAAGCTCTCCGTCAGGTCTGCAATGCGTCTGCTCCTCCGGATACGTTGGATGCGTCCTTGGATTTCCGGTCAACCCTTCTGTTCCTGTTGGACTTGGCTGCCGGACCTCTGGAACCGCGAAATCCTAAATACTACGCCACTGTGAGCCCCGCCCCTGTGCCAGATAGCTTGACCAGCAGGAGGCGCTGCACCTTAACCTTGAGGTTGTATAAGAATTTGTAGTTGAGCCGTTGGTTAAAGATCACAGATTTTTATTTGGGTTCTCAGAGACTCACAACAGGTAATGTCCATAGGAAAACAAAAGTAGGGATACTCCTCCCAAAGAAAATATATGCAAACTTTGCCAGGTCAAAAATAAAGTCTTTTAAACAAGCTTTTCTTCTTAGCTCTTACAAAAGGTATTTTCCCTCTTAACAGTTATTCACATACAGTGCAACAATCACATTCCATGTCAGTGACTGAAGGATCTGAATCCCCTTTGAAAGAGTCAATTTCCATGCTCTCTGGAGGACTCTCAGGTAGTGGTTCTGGACTCTTAATTGGAATGGTATTAGTCCCATACATTAACAGTTTCTTCAGTCTTGGCCACCTAATAGGTTTCTCCCCTTTAAGTAAAAGCTCATGGGGTTTCAAAAGCCGGGGTTTAAAAGTTCCTTTCCTTTCATGTAAATGTCTACAGGTAATCTCCTCCTCATCTGAAGAACTATCCCTGTGTTCAGGTTTGGGCCTAGGCTTTCTCCTGGTTTGATGCTTAACTTGCACAGTTTTACATACAGGCCTTCTATCAATAAAACCCTCTTCTGAGCTGTAATCAGAGGACAGGTCAGACCTCCTTCGGGCTCTATAAAAAGTTCTTGCTTTGGAAGCTTCCCTAGCAGAGCAATGCCTGCATCTAGGTTCCAGCAAGGGTTTTGCCTGGGTAAAAGTTCTGCCTTCTTGTGCCTTCTTTAAGCTTCTTTCAAATACAGGGTTTAGCCTGCCCACTAACCTGCATTGGGGTTTCACTGCACTAGCAGTGTATCTCTGGGCCTCGCAACAGCAGCTGCCTGGCCTGTGAGTATTTCTTCCTGGAGAGCAGCAGTATTTCTCTTTCTCCTGGGGAGCGAATCTGGTTTCAGGTCTTCCCTTCCTCTCAGCATAGAGCCTGGGAGCCTTGTTCCAGTCAGGTTCAGAATCCTCGTGCTGGTAAGACAGGTGATTCTCTTCCTCTGCTCTCCTCTCTCTCTCCCTTCTTCCTTCCGTTTCTGTCTGCCCTTCTTTACAAGCAGCTACGTGACAAGGGAACTCCCTTGCAGGCTCCTCCTCCGAGTACCTGCTTCTCTGATTCCTATCTGGTGTGTAACGTGGGAATGACTCAACACTAGTTTTGGCCCACTGACTATCAACCCTGGGGTTTTTCTGCTGTGAACTTCTAACCCTGGGTTTTCTCTGACAAGTGTTTTCTAATGTGCCCATCCCCCCAGCCAAGGTAAAACCTTCAATGTTTCCTGCTTTTCTAGGTGGCACTACTCTCTCCTTGCCACAATATTGAGGGTTTGATGAGTTTGTCAATCTGCTGTATTTTTTGTACATTGGGGATTGGAAGAAGGGGCTACTTCTTGCTCATCTAACTCACTCTGTTTTCAAGAAGAGAAGGGCATGAGGCGATTTAATTTATTTATTTATTCATTCGATATTTATCCTGTCCTTTCAAATTGCTCGACAGGTTACAAATTACATACATAATAATAAAAAATAATATAACTCAGACTGACATTAGGCCAGTCCAGTTGAAAGTGGGAGCACACTAGGATAAAATGGCTGCCTACCAGCAAAAATGTTAACAGAGAAGGGGGAAATTCACAAGAAGAGGATGCTCCGATGACGGTAGAAATAGTGACTTCTCGAGAATGGGCATACATCTGAAACTGCTCCATAACTCAAATTTTTATCTTGGTAAAAAACATAGCTTTCTTATAGCTATAGATCAAGCAGTTCTTGAACTTAAGCAGTTCTCCTATATTACATACATACACAATAAAAATATTAGTTCATTACTTTCACATATGTCCTTTAAACATCAAAAAATGTAGGACTTTTATCTATCAGTAATGAAAAATAATGCCATTCATTATTAGACAGTGAATCTAAAGAGAATAGGTAACCATTTGGTTTTTTTTATACTTAGAAAATTATTTTTCTGGATGGCTGGAGTAGCTGTCTTTCACAAAAAAAAAAGCTTGCCAAATACCTAACACATGTAAATGCCACCAGAAAGTGAGTCTAAGATAACTTTCCATCCTTTGACTCCCAAATGGAATATGAATCATGCAATTAGAAAATTTGTGCAAAAGCCTATCCCCCACATAACTGAAGCTCTATCCAAATTATTTTTACTCTCCTTTTATTTTTATGTAGGGCTTTAGATTTGTTTTTGCTGATAAGTTGAGAGTTGATAAAAATATTCTTTTCTCCTCTCATAATCGTGTGTCCTTGCTTTGGTGTTAAGCTTTACAGTAGCTTGTTAACATGTTCTAGTTCACTGGCTTGTCTCATTATTTCTTAGAATTCTATGTTTTTCTGGGGAATAAAGGAAAGAAGGCTAAACACAAACAAAACAATTAACAGGCAATGGTAGTCTCTTCCTTTGGTTGACAAAGGGAGTCGTTGGATAAATACTACAGAAGCAAAGAGCAAGCCAGCTTCTTATTAGCAGGAACCATAGTGGGGAGACAGAGGGCAAGGATAGTGAAGGGGCAAATCTTTCTTCTTATTTCAATTCTTGCACTATCTAGCCTAATAATTTTGACTCTACAGAAATGAAATATTTATTAGTGATGCCCATTCATTTGAAATGACATGGGAAATATGAACTAAATTTTCTATTTTGTTTCATAAAGTTTCAATCCAAAACATGACACTGAAAAATCTGAAATTCGTTTTCCTTGCTGATTTTGTCAAGGCCAGGCAAGAAGGCAGCCATCTTGCAGAAGAGTGTGCATGAGTGCTAGCTCTAGCCAACTTGATCTTAATTCTTGTACTGCTGGTAATCTTTCT
Organism: Ichthyophis bannanicus; assembly: GCA_033557465.1. Taxonomy (NCBI): domain Eukaryota; kingdom Metazoa; phylum Chordata; class Amphibia; order Gymnophiona; family Ichthyophiidae; genus Ichthyophis; species Ichthyophis bannanicus. The sequence continues at coordinate 172,079,949 of CM066036.1, read as the reverse complement.
TCCTGCTTCCCGATTGGCCCAAAGTTTGTCTGTTCTGGAGCTCTATGGAAACTTTTAACTGGATGTTTTGCCTTGTGAACCTATTGACTCCTGCTGTAGAGATTTACTCCAAAGATTTTTCTTTTGTCACATTCTTGTGCCAGAACTTGTGTGAAACCATGTCTAAGAGGTATGTTTACTAAACAGCAGTAAGGAAGCAGGTGTTATTGAGCTTTAATGGCAGAGATAAGTGGTTTTCCATGCGAAAAGGTCTCTAGGCATGTAGGAGGCATTCCAACAGTAAGGGCTTTATGGGACACTTAACATGTGCTAACAGGACACTGGGCATTAAGGTGTCAAGCGTGCACCTTAATATCCAAAAATGGTTGTCAACCTAACACTGAATAAGGAAGAAGCAAGGAAAGGCAATTCAAATGTGATGGATGTAAGTACAGGTGGGAGATGATGGACCTGACAGATCCATGGGCATCCTACATGGCAACCATTAAGTTGGAAGAACATGTGGGAGGCAGCTATACTGATGCACTTGGGGGTGCCCACGTAAAATGCCGTAATGTCAATATGTGGCACAGGACGGGGAAGACGTATCCCACAGTGGAGCTAGAAGTGGCAGGCTGTATGTGGTGAAAGGAGGAAAGAGCAGGAGTTGTGACGTGCAGAACAGGCCCAGGAGAGGCGTGCATGAAGAGCCAAAATGCAGAAAAGAGTACCTGTGTAGGTTATGGTGCAGCAGCTTGCATGAGAAGACATGACTTCACACAGCTGACAGAGGCAGATGGATGGGCTGAAGGAAGAATGGCAGCAGAGGAGAAGATGGTATGGGCTGGCAGCCCCAAAGTGCCATAGGTGCTATCCCCAATGGATTTGTATTGTGTGGGAAAATGTATGTCAGGTCCACATGGAAGGCCTGATATCAGACATGTGGGTCTCACACCTGTCCCAGCCACACAACCACCATACAACACCACAGACAAATGTGCAGATATCAACTGCACAGGTGTCATCTAAACTGGGCAAATGGGGCACGAACGGACATGAGCTGATACCTTCCGGTGGCTATCTGAGGGGTAGGTGTGGCCGCATGTACTGACTCACATGTAGGTTACAGCTGTATGTATGTAACTGCCTGTTACTATACTGCTGTATCAGTGCAGTCATGTCTGGGTACATCTTACCAATGAATTGGTAAGGTCTGATGAGAAAGAAAGACTGTACAGACCTGCAGTCAACTGAGCCATTGATGGGTTAAGTGACCCACTCAAGGTCACAAGGAGGTGTTGTCAGTCCATGAAGGTTGTGGCAGACATAAAATGCAACAGTAACACATTCCGAAATGTTACATAAGGCATGCTAATGGGTCTCAAACCATGGTATCATGGCCTCCAAGCCATTGCCATGCCACACCTCCAAGCTGGGGACTGACATCTGCAGGGTGAACATGACTGACCCCCTGCAATGGGCTGCAGCAGAGGCAATAAAGCCATGCTCTCAGAAGGGCATGATGGGGAATAGGATGTTTGCTGACCCAAAGTGTGGCCAGAATGCATAACAAAGTAGAAGGATGAGTATCTGCAAGTCACAGCAGAGCTAGGACTGTTACAGGCAGGGAAATGACCATAGGCGCAGAATGAACAAGTGGGACTGAACACTTGTTCCCTGTTTATGGAGACATTGCACTAACCAGTAGGCTACATCTACACAGCGATGTCTGGACTAAACTGTCTGCTGTGTGTGCCAGTATAGGTTCGTCTCTCTAGTACCGATGAGGCACTGCACATGCGGAACAGCAGTGTGCATCTGTTCACCAAATGGAGAATGCACTGATCCATCACATCAGCTCAGTAAGACGCACTGACAGTGTATGCTACAAGGACATAACAGCTACACACTGAGCTACTGCGCATTTTCAGCGGTCACCCTGATGGTGAGGATGGGCATCCAAAACCTGGTCCCCAGAATGTGCACTACTAGAGATGGTCTCTGCTGGCCTTATTGCAGGTCCACATCACTGCCAGTGTGTTATGCTAGTCACCTTGTTTCCTACAAAATTGCAGCATGCTGTAGGCACCGGTGTGGGCTTCTAGGCTTGAATGCGGATGCTGCTACTGTCCTGCTATGACCAGTGAGTAAACCAAGAACAATTGCTGTCCCCACCATCCAAGACTAACAATTTACCACAGCAAGCACAGTCAACCCGCACCAGTGCCCACCACTGGGTTGTTTCAGCCATACACATACCAACTTCAGCCGGTCCACACACAATGCCTGCACACAGAGCAACCATGTGCATCCTGGCTTGGGATGAATGGTATGGACACCAAGCATTTGGCTCAGTGATTGAGCTCCTAGGACAGAGGTTGCACCCACATCATTGGAGCCAGACATTATATTGCACTATGTGTATACATAGCCATGCGATGGTCACTGCTCTGACAGAGTGAGAGTGCCCTCTCAGCATGACATGCTGTGGCCACCCAGGCCATGCACGTGGCAGATGGGCATTATGAAGTCTCATCCATTGACCCTACTGCCAATGCAGATACATCTTGGCCAATCCGCTATGTTTCAGGCCATACTCACAATCCTCTGCTCCTCATCATGCACATTTGCAGACTAACACTGGGAACAGCTTAGGCAATGTGAGGCAACAGTGAAGTGCAGAAAGCTATAGAACAATGGAGACACACACACACACACATACACACATCTCTGTGCTGTACAAAAGTGGGAATAGCTGGCATTCCTGCCTGCCACTTTGGTCTCCTTATCAGCTCAAGCATCGTTAACATGTATACATTGTGCAGGTGCTAGTAGCACACTCTGACATTCACACCCATTAACGCCTGTTCATTATACTGGTGCTATCAGCCAGGATAGTGATAGTGGAGCCTGTCTGTGTGGCTGATGGGTGTTTGTACCCTTGCTGGTTAATTCATTGGGGGCTGCACATGTTGGTGCTGTACCTGCACTATAGGCTAAAGTTTAGTCACAGCCAGGACTTGAACCGGTGACCCTCTGCTCATATACATGCTGACTGTGTGTGTTGAGCCACAGTGCTGCCATATGGATGCCAACATGTCCCCTATCAGACAGACCTTGGCACATGTTGTGAAGTGCATGGCACACAGGTCCAGGACATGTCTTTGGTCTGCTGCAGGCGGGTGCCACTGCACCTGCCCCAAACATCCCCACACCATGCTGACATGCCTGCGTGTTGTCAGTGGTGGTGTTGCGCCGTCCCAGCCCATCCAACATGCAGATACCTAGGGCACAAGGTCCAGATGGGGGGCAGAGGCACACATGGTTGGCCACGCAGCCCCAAACCATCTGCCTCTGCAGGGACCCCATCCTCTCCTGCCACTGATACATCTTGGAGGGAGGGGGAGGATGACAGCCACAGCTGTGGTATTTCCCAAGGCAACTGCATTTTGCAGTTACCTGGAGAGCTACAGCTGCTGGCGCTATTGGTTCTTCCTCCTGAACTGGCTTCAGCAGCAGAGGGGAGGAGCCATCTGGGATCTTTGCCTAGGGTGCCAGGCCCTTGGATAGCCCAATGTGACGCATCTTCTTTCCACAAAAGCAGCATGTCTGTGTGCCGCCACAGTCATTGTGGGATCATGCTGGACATCACAGATGGTGAAGGGGATGGACAGATATCCCTATGAGGAGATGCTACAAAGGTTAGGGCTCTTAAACCTGGAGAAGAGGCAGCTGAGGGGAGATATTATAGAGGTCTATAAATTACTTAATGGAGTGGAATGGGTAAATGTAGATCGATTATTTATGCCATCAAGATGTAGAATGACTAGGAGACATGCATTGAAACTACAGTGTAAACCATTGCAGACTAATTAGAAAAAATATTTTTACAGTCAACGCATCATCAGACTCTGGAATTCATTACTGGAGGATGTAGTAAAGGCTGTTCGTGTAGCAGGGTTTACAAAAGGTTTAGCCACGTTCCTTGGGGAAAAGTCCATAAATCATTATAAAAGAGAACCCGGGAAATCCACTGCTTGCCCCATTACAGCACTGTGAAACCTATGTGTCTTTTGGGGATACTGCTAGGTACTTGTGACCTAGATTGGCCACTGTTGAACACAGGATGCTGGGCTGGATGGACCTTGGCCTGACCCAGTATGGCACATCTTATGATCTTATGTTCTTATGTGCAATATGGGCAGCTGCCTGGTCTGCCTTGTGCATCAGCAACCCCATTGCATAACCCACGTGCCACCTCCTTTGCCCCATTTGCACCATCAACATAGCATCCTTGGGCACTATGCTATTGCTGCTAATGGAGCACTACTATCACTGTCTGGGGCTCCTCTGTTTGTGGATCATATTGCAGACAACAAAACTGGCTCTCTCCCCTCCAAATACACCCTTTTCGTGAGTTTTTACTTGGTGTTAGGGTTCCCAGCATTAAAGGGCTTTTAAACACATTGTGCAACTGGCGTTAAGGGAGCACACGTTGTTGATGCCCACTCTCTGCCCTGTTAACACCCACTCTCCTCCTACTGCGCCCTTAACACTGCTGGAGCCTTTAATGCTCGCTAATGCAGCTTTTTAGCTGCATTAAGGATGCAGCTGTTCTGATCATAGGCGTTAATGGCATATATACTACTCCCTTACTGCCATTTAGTAAACATACCCAGACTCCGCCTCTGAGCCGCTCCCATCTAACTTCCCTGCAGAACCAGCAGGGAAGTTAAACGCGGTGAGGGAAGGCACGAATAGCGGGGATGGATGTCCTGTTGGGAAGTCCATCCCCGCTATTCACAGCACAGAATCGGGCCCATAATGTATGTGGATTTTTTCACTCAATGTGTAAACAAACTCTGTAATTCGTTACCAGAGGTTGTAAAAGCTGTTTGAGTAGCAGGGTTTAAAAGAGGTTTGGACATTATTAAAGGGGACTGGGGAAATCCACTGCTGACTCCTGGGATTAGCACATGGAATCTATCGTTGGGGAACCTGACAAGTACTTATGACTTGAACTGGCCACTGCTGGAAACGGAATACTGAGCTTGATGGACCTCTGGTCTGATTCATTATGGCATATCTTATGTTCTTATTATCTCCCCCATGCCTTCTTAGAAGTGCAAAGATAATTTCCCTGCAGTTCTCTGCTCGGGTACTCTATGCTTCATCACATTCCTCTTGTCCTTTAGGGATCTGCTGTATATATCTCACTCCTTTTTGAATTCCACCACATGTTCCAGGAGGGTTTTCCAAGCATCCACCACCCTTTCCATGAAAAAACATTCTGTCCATATAGCTTCATATAATGTCCTCTAGTTCTATAGCTTTCCTTCTTTTGGAAAAGATTCATCTATTCACTAATATCTTTCAAATATTTAAAGGTTTCTATTGTATTTAGGGTATACATATTGACCTTCAGTCTCTTTTCGTATGTTTTCTGATAATGGTACTTATCATTTTTATAGCACTACAGGATGCACACAGTACTATACAGTGCTGGTAAGTATTCAGATACAATATATCCATAATTCCCCCTCCAAAGACGTTACAATCTAAGTGGGTACTTGAGACAATGGGAGAGAAAGTGATTTGCCCAAGGTCACAAAGAGTGTCTGTGGCAGAAATGGGAATTGAACCTTGGCCTCCCTGATTCTCAGCCCATTGCTCTTATCACAAATGACTTTTCATGCAGACCACTTACTATTTTTGTCACTTTCCCCTGGACAGCTTCCAGTCCCTTTATATCCCTATTGAGATATGCCCTCTAAAACCGAACATCAGTATTCCAAGTGAGGACTTACCAATGATCTGTACAAGAATATCATCATCTTTCTGCTATTTATGCCTCTTCTTATCAGCCTAGCAACCTTCTGTCTTTGGCAACCACATTTTCATATTGTTTCACCACCTTAAGATTTTCAGACACTATGGGTTCTATTCTGTACTGGGAATAGCGGGGATGGATGTCCTGTTGGGACGTCCTTCCCCACTATTCACTCCCCTTCTGTCCCCGGCAAAAGCCTCCCCATATGAACAAGGAGTTTGTACAGGGAGGCTTAGACAGGGGGCAGGAGGGGGCATTGCGGAGATGGAGTGAGGACAGGCAGTGGGTGTTCCGAGGCCCCAGATGTACAGGGCCGATTCTGAAGTCAGCCCTGTATATCCGGGGCCTCAGATATAGATGGGGGACTTATTTCACCATGGAGGTGGAATAAGTCCTCCTGGATGTTGGGGACGGTAGGCCTGGGCAGTGGCAGAGAGGTGAGGGGGTACAGGGGGTTCCCACAGCCCGACCCTGGCCATGGAAGGCCAGATCAGGGGTTGGGCTGCAGGGAATGAAAGTTGTGATCAGCGGCCTGGGATCGTGGCTCCATTCAGGAGCCTGACTGAGTTAGCCAGGCAGGGGTCTATACAAGCAGGCCAATGGCCTGCACGTACAAGTCTAGCCCCCCCAGGATCAGAATTGCTCTGCCTCTGTGCACCCTGATTCCGATCGGACGCATAGGGGTCTGGACGCACACATTAAAATGTGCATCTATCACCTCAAGGTGTCTCTCCTGGCCCATGCACATCAGTCTATTCCCCTCCCACTGTATACAACTTCTTTGAATTTCTGCACTCAGTCTTTTAGAGTTATAGATAACGTCTCATTTTGTTTACTGCCTCAGGGGTGTCCTCTCTGTTGCAAAAGTCAAACTTTCTCTTCTAATCCCTTCTGCAATATTGCTTGTAAAGAAATTCAACAGAATGGGTCCAGAACCACACACTTCACTACTCATCTTTCTTTCCTTCAGAATGTACTGTATACCATTATTCACTACCCTCTGTCATCGACCAATTTTTATTCAGATTATTAACTTAATACCCACTCCCAGGCTGCTCAGTTTCTGGGGGTGGGTATCAAATGTTTTGCTGAAATCCAGATAGACTAAAACTACAGTAGTGCATGCCCTTGAATTAGTTCTCAAGTCGCCTAGTCAAAAATTAATTTGATTTATTTAACACAATAGGCTTCTGGCAAAACCATGTTGTTTTGATCTTAGTACCCACTGCATTGTATATAGTTTATATTTTCCTTATTGAAACACATTCTCCACTCTTTTTAATTGAGACTGGCCTTTGCATGATCACATGATTACTGTGTCTTAAAATCTTTGTGGTCCTCGTCAAAGTGTTTGAGAAACAGGGCAGTCTTATAATTTTATTAAAAGGAAAGCTGGTGCATCACTTTATTATTGTTTTTCTGATTCTAGTTTGTTTTTCTTACATCAGTTGTTTTATTTTTACTTTTGTGTTGTGTTATGTATTTGCTTTAAATTATATATTTTTTTTATTACTCACTGAGGCTTGTAGATAATGTAGGCCCTTTTAAATGCATAAGTAAATCTTTTTGCCCATTTTGGTTTTCTTTACATCTTGCTTTCATTTACTTTCCTTAAAGATCTGTTGCTCTTATAATACCTCCTTTAAGTCTGTCCTATAGTCCTTTCACTTCTCTTATTCCCTCCAAACCAACCATCTTCTCCTTCAGGTATTTCTCCATTTTGCTAAAATCAGCATATTTGAAGTCGAGGACCTTGCCCCTTCATTTGGGGGTTCCATTACCATTTGTCTGTATAGATCCCCTTGAAAGACATTCACTCTCTCTCTACTTTCCTATCCTGTAAATGGGATACTCTAGTCAACATCTATTAGTTTGAAATCTCCTAGCAAAAGCATCTCTCCCTTCATTTCCAAATTTTAATAACTATGGTCTATGGAAGCAAATGCTAGGTCTTTTAGGTATTCTCTTTAAGTGTGATTGCCAGAGATGCAAATTTCTGAGGGACCAAGTTTGATTTATAATCTGTAAATAATTTTTGGTAATAGGTAATAAAACCTTTGAGGATGATATTGAAAAGCACTTAAATTTCGGTACTTAAATGGATATGGCCATTGAAGTCACTAAGGGAGTCATTCTGAGCAGGGAATAGCGGGGATATACATCTAGTCTAGATGTACAAGCCTCGTTATTCCCTGTTCGGTGATTGTGATCCAAGAGCTCCCCACATGTATAGGGTATTTGTGTGGGAGCTTCAGATGGGGGCAGGAAGGGAAGGTGACAGGGAAGAGTAGGCAGTACGGAGGCGGGGCAAACAATCCGGCCATACAGGGCCGATTCAGGTCATGGCCCTGTACATCCAGGTGTTCCAAGATGGATGTCGGACTTATTCCATCTCCATGGTTGAATAAGTCCAATGGATGGCAGCAATCGGGTCCCACAGGCCTGCTGCAGCAACAGGCCAGGCAGAAGTAAGTCCCTGCCACCCTATCCTTGCCCTGGCTGCCCCTGCTGAGGGCTGGGTGATGGGGAAATATGAGTGGGGGATGGCATCGGGCACCTCAATGCTCCTGCATGGCGTGCTGGTGCCATGGCAATGAGATGCCATGGCACCAAGGCTCCATGCAGGAGCATAATGAGGGCTAGATGGGGAGGTTGATGGACATGCAGGGAAGCTGGATCAGGGCCCGTCTGGCCCTTCCAGTTACTGCAATTGTGCTCCCATGGAACATCTAGCTCCCATGGATGCAGAATTGGGTACAACTCCAGGCTATCCAGATTTTGGATATCCAGACCGCTTGGACATGCCCCGAAGAATGGGCCTCCATGAGAATAATCTATATCAGGTCATCTAGGAAGGAAGGGCAAGTAGGTGTCTATTTTGGGTGTTGTTTATCAAGACACATAAAGGAACATTTTACAAAGGACGTGCAAGTGCAATCTGGGATGTCGAACGTCTGAAGAAAAAGCAGGCACGCCCAAGTTCAGGCCCGATTTCACAAAAGTGGAAGTGCCCAGTATGGACGTTGATGGGGATATCTACATAGACATCCCTGAAATAGTATTCCAGACTGTAGACATTTAGGAATAGCCTAATGGTTAGAGTAGTGGGCTAGGACCAGGGAAGGCAGAGTTCAAATTCCACTGCTGCTCCTTATGATCTTGGGCAAGTTACTTGACTCCCTATAACTATTCGTGTATAGAGTAGGTTTAAACTTGGATGGGGTTCACAGATGTCCCTGATGATTCTGAAATCCAGTGAAAACATCTAAGCCCATTGCACCTCGACAGACACGCCTCCAATATGCCCTCTGCCTACTTGGACATCCCCGCACTAGCAAAATCTTTAAAAGCCATTTCTACAATGGCTCCCAGGATATCTCTGTGATTTTAATGTCCACATACACGTTTTTGGATGTCCAAATTGCATCTAAAGCTTTTTAAACAACCCCCATAGGCACCTTTGTATGTTTATAAAACATGCTCACAAAACTGACAAAAATGGTGGCTGAAATGCACTCATGTACATTTATACGGCACTTAACAACAGCTCTATGGAGTCAGTTTTGTCATCACAAAATTTAACATTATGTTAAAAGTCTAATAACCTATTATGCACGTATCATCTATGTATTGAAAAAGAAGAAATCATTTAAGCCATCATTAATCTACAAATGATAGGTTTAAACTTCTAGTTTAATTCTTACAGTCATGAGAATGCCAAGCTAAAGAATGTCAGCAATTTTCAGTCACTGAGGGAGTCTAACAAAGGAATTCAAAACAATTATTCCCAGTAGGAAGAGGAAGAATAGAAGGGGCTAGGGATTCTCGCTCCATCAATTAGATGCATTTCGTTTGGATAGAGGTTAATATGGACAGGTCCAGAGCCTTAAGAAATCTCTTTCTGCAACAATGTAATGCTTCCTTATATTCAGTGGAAAACAAGATTGAGGGAGGTACTTCCTAACGTGCATTAAGGGAATAATACACAATTTTTGCCCCTTAATGCATGTTAAATGGCAAAAACACATATTATTTTACCATAACACACATTTTAAATTAACACAGGATACATACTAATAGGTTGCAAATCATGGAAATGTATGCAAAACACCTCATTATTATGTAAATCTAATAGCATAGCTTGTGGTAAATACCCTAGCTACATTATTTAAGGTAAAAATTAGTGCCAACTGGAAGCTGGTGGTTTTTCCCTGGCCAGGAGCATCAGGTATCTAACGCACAGTGCAATGCCTCCAGCTGCCTCTTAAAGGGACCCATGTGGGCTGAAAATGATGAGGCGTCCTTGCTCCCACAGTCCAGAACCCTCTACCCCACACCCAGAAGATCATCTGTGGACCCCAGAGTCCCATTGAAGTCACCTCTGGGACCTCCCCCAGAGAAGCTCCCTGAACCGTCCCCCAAAAACGTCCCCACCTCCCTATTGAACCCACCAGGCCTAACTGAAGTCATCACTGGGGGTCCACTGATGTTGGGACAGAAACGATCTCCAGTTGCTCCTGCCCCTGTGAGCGCCAAGTTCAAAATGGTGTCATTTAAATCCTAGCAGTAGTTTCGTGGTACAATTGCTAGGGGTCAATCTGCCATCTAAGGGCAAAAAGCCCATTTATTAGAGACCCAATTTGGTTCTTGGTCAGGAAAAATAGTACCGGCTTTAAGCTGGCATTATTTTTCCTGATATAATGCAGCTGCTGGAGTTCATTGCAAGTTGCATTATTCCTTTGTTGTGGGAGTCACTAACCAGTGGGACACAGTTACTGCAGTTTAGTGACTCCCGTGGTAAATTAAGCTGTGGTAAAATCAGAGATTTTACTGCACCTTAGTAACTAGTCCCCTGAATCTTTATGCTAAAATCTGCTAGAATTTGACTCCTTTTCTTTTACAGAGGTCTATAGGGCTTCCCCTATAACATTTGATGTTAATGGTTTCATGCACCAAAAGAACAATGGGCCCGATTTTCAGTTAGGCAGGCTATGCGCCTAAGTGAAAATCCGGGTTTGGCTGGATATGCTGGCAGCCGCTGAGGCTAAATGGGTAGCAACGATTTTTGATGCTACCTGCTTAGTCCCTGCGTCTGAAAGACAGGCGAGGGAAAAACCTCGCCTATCTTTAAGGTGCAGAGGGCTATGCGGGTAGCATCGAAAATCACTGCTATCCATTTAGCCATTTCCTCCACCCCTGCTCTGCCCCAACACATCCCGATGCTAACCGCATAGCATTTGGACGCGTTAGGGACTTAGCCAGGATTTTCCAAAGGCATTACCTGTGTAGGTGCCTTTGGAAAATCCAGGAAAAGGCATTTACACAGGTAACTAGGGCAGTTACCCATGTAAATGCCTTCAAAAATGCCACCCAATGTTCTTGGATTCCTGAAAAATATATTTCCAGCAGTAAAATAAATAAATAAAGCTAAGAAATTGCTCAAAGGATTTCTGGAGCCATGGAGTCCTCACCTGTTTTCAAAAGCACAACAATGCACATTTTTGTCCATGTCTTGGGTATATGATCTTTTCTTGCATGGCAATTGAACAGTTGCTGTTCCAGATATTTTAAGGTGTCCAGAGAAGATGGCCTTTTCCATTTCTGCTGTTACGAGCTTGTCACTGAAATTATTTTTTTCTTGGTGCTCTTTTCATTTGTTTCCTTTTATCTTCTTTTTCTGGTGGTTTGCTGTTTTCAAGCGGTTGATGTGTCACCTGGTTATCTGTTGCTTTCATGGACTGTTGCACAGTTTCTTGGATTTGAAGCAAGCTTTCTCATTACTGTGGAACCTATCTGTGCTTTTCATTAGTTTATGCCATCATTCTTCTGCTAGCAGCAAGTTCTTCTGTTACATGGATCTCCTACAAAAGGATTGGATTCATATATTTGGTTGTAGTTGCTGTACCTGTTGGCCATATCAGCCTTGAGTCTTGGTATACAGTTTGTTCTGCCATCTTATAGATGCTTTGCTCTGACAGTGTGTTGTACCATTTTGACTGATTCTTCATTGTTTTCTGGGATAGGCTTTGGGCCTGATTCAGAGTCGTGGGTTGTGGGGCTGCATGTCCTAGTGGAATGTGCAGCCCTGCAAGCCGTCAGGGCCCTATTGCCCCTCCTATTCTCCCCTGGGGAGTGCCAGCAGGGGGTGGGAGGGGACGGAGTCAGGGCGGAGCGGGTGGGCCAGCCCAGCAGGATGTACAGGGTTGATTCTACCTCAGAGGTGGAATAATCAGCACTAATCCAACCATCGGGCCTGGGGTTTCCCCACTTTGAGGCACCTTAGGCTACAGCACTGTGAGGGTGTTTCTGCTGGCAGCACTGATTTAAATTAAAAGAAAATGCCCCAGACAGCCTTTTTAGATTACACCACTGTGGGATCAAACCCATGACCTCTGCCTCCACAGTCATTGAAGTAACCAGTAGGCTACATCTCTATAGCTACTACCACATTGCTGGCTGGCTAGAAAAAGACTTCAGGTCACCACACAAACTGTCTGCTGTGGTTACCAGGATAGGGTAAACCCACCCATACCCATGATGCACTGCACATGCAGATCAGCAGTTTACAGCTGATCACATAATGAGGTATGCACCCCCACAGCACCTAGGCCTAGTAGGGGGAACTGACCGTGTGTGTTACTGGCACAGAGTAGCTACAGACCGTGACATTGTGCAGATCCTGTTCTCACCCTGAGGGTGAGGTGGGGCACCCAGCACCAGGTCCGCAGCACCTGGCTTGGCTGATATAGGCTATGCTGCAGGTCCCCATCAGTGCCCATGTGTGATAGGTAGTCCTTACAGATGCACCTAGGATACACCTGTGTCCCTCTGCATTTCCCAGTCATGTCTAGCCCTTGTGGACTATGATGCACCCAGAATAGTGCATATCCTGTGTGGGTGCCATGGTCACATATTATAGGTGAAGGGAGGGTGTTTGGACCCAAATGCGGATTATGTAGCACCACCCAACCTGCCCTCTGTGGCTCAGGGTGGGAGGACAGGATCTCCCACCAACAGATCCATATTGTACATCTCTGCAATGGTGGCAGTAGAGAGGACCATCAACCCCAGTCCTGCTGGGGAACAGGCACCCTACAGGGCAGTCGATGCAGATCTGTGCACATCACATAAGGCAATGGCAGACAGGCAGAATGCTGGAGAAGCTCAGCTGCCCCCCACCACTATCTGACATTCACCAGCAGAGGGCACAGTCAATCTCCACCCACTGCATCCTGCAAGGTGTTCCAGCCATACACATGCTAACTGCAGACAGTCTGTTAGCTAGTACATAGTGCATGTTCCTGGAGGAACTGTGTGCACTCAAAAAGGGGATGTAAGCACACACACCAAGCAGGTATGTCAGTGATTGGGCCCCAGAAAAGAGAACCCATAAATATCACTTGAGAGAAATGCTGCATAGCACTATTGGGGAACCTAGCCATGCCATGGTCACTGCTCAGTCAGGGTGAGAGTGACCTCCCAGCATGACATGCTGTGGCCACCCTGTCTGTGCAGGTGGTGGTCGGGCACTACAATGTCCTAGCCATTGCCCTATACCCTGTGCAGATGCATCCTGCACAGGCCACCCTGTCCGGGCCATACCCACAGTGCCTTGCTCCTCATTATGCACATTGGCAGGCTAACACTGGACACAGTGCAAGCAGTGTGGGCTCAGTAAGGTGTGGGCAGCCACAGCACACTGGATAGACATACACACACTCCCACACCTATGTCAGCATTGTGCAAATATGGAGGTTTGTGGCAGCCCTGTCCGCCTCACCAGTTCTGGGCACAGTGCGGGCATTGCTATGGTACGCAATACTGTTGGGGGTCACTCCCCGGGGTGGTAACACTGTCAGAAGCAATAACTGAAACACACTCCACAGATATCAGAATGGTTGCTATGATGAATCTCTATCAACAAATCGTGTTTAACTTAGGATTTGTTATCTGACATTAATCATAGCAACCTTTTGATATATGTGGAACGTGTTCCCAAGTTTAGGACGGCATTGCTAAGGTATGCAGGTGCCAGTATTTGGAGATGCTGCCCCGCGCAGGGCCCAACAGCCTGACTCTCCCTGAGGCTTTGGATAGTGGAGCCTGTGGGTGTGGGTGTTTCTGCCCCTGTTGGCCGCTGCTCTAGGGCAGAGGTTTCCAACTCTGGTCCTGGTGGGCCAAACACTGTTCAGGTTTTCATGCTGTCCCTAATGAATATGTATGAGATATATTTGCATACAATGGGGGCGATGCATACAAATGCAGTACAGGCATATTTATTAGGGACAGCATGAAACCTGAATGGTGTTTGGCCCTTCACGACTGCAGTTGGGAAACTACTCTAGGGATTGCACATGTTTATGGTGTCTGTGCTCTGTAGGGTAAAATATAGGCGTTTCAGGCATGTTTAATTTATCTGCAATAAAGGTTCCATCTTTATTACCACGGTTTAGTACTGGATAAAATATGGGGACAAGGTTGGCAGGAGCCACAGCTGGGACTTGAACTTGTGACCTTATGCCCCTGTACACGGGCAGATCATTCCCTGGGGATACGATGACTGTTCGTCAGACAGACCTTGTCTGTTGCAGTGCACGGCACCCACCTAAATGGGGCTTGGCCATGGTCTGCTGTGGGCAGATGACACTGCCCCCTCTGCCACCAGCACCCCTCTGCCACCATGCTGACATGCCCTTATGCCGGTGGTGCACAGTCCCAGGCCATCCAGTGTACCGGTAGGCAGCTGCCTATGGTGTGGGTTCTCGGGTAGGGGTGCCTACATGGACATGCGCGCTTCCCCCTGGCACCGCCTGCCAATGTTATGTGCCCTGGGGGTACCTGCTGGGTAATATCCCCTGTGACACTGTGGGACACACACTCGTGCCCATGTTGGTCCCTCGTCAGTTGCTGTCTTGCTGCTTTACAGTTTTGGCATTCCTATGTGCCACCTAGGCATCTGCCTAGTCCGCACTGTGCCCCAGCTGGACCACAGCATGTGCTGCCTGCAGCCCCCTATATCCCATTTACAGCATCAGTACAGTTGCCCTTTCCTACGTGCCCACTCTGCTGTTACTGCACATGTGCACGCCATAACAAACCGGCCCAATCTAAACGACAGAAACCCTGATCAGCGCTATTTCAACGTGGGATCATTCACTTTGTAGGGGGACAGAGCATAGACCCTTCCAAACATGATATCTTCCTTTTTACGCTTTGTCAGTAGTGTTGCTTTATGTTTATCATTATTATCACTATTGGCCAGCTTAGTTATTGGGATTTCAAATGTGGTTCTGGTCATTTTATATGTTTATTTGCCTTTTTGGTTCCTGCACACGTATCACTATTATCATTTTTCTGGGTTTCCCTGCCTTTGCTGCACATTGCTGACTGAAATGGTTTCTCTGTCCTGCAAATGTGCCTAGCGCGAGGTTTTCACTGGCGCTAATTCTCAGAGCTTTATTTCACGGCATTAGTGTGCATGTATCCACTCCCCGCCCACTCTCCACCCATTGACCCCCTTCTTTCCGCCCCTAGGGAGCCTTACTCCACCCTCTGGGGTGCCTTTCTCCTCCCTCTGCGCACCTTACCGCCGCCGGAGACGTTATCACGCGATACGTGACGTTATCGTGCGATGTTACGTATCGCGCAATAAGATCTCTGCTGCTATGTTAAGACGGTTTAGTAAACATACCCCTTAATTTTGGATAATCATATTATTGGTTTTGAAATTCAAATTTGTTAATGGGTGTTTTGTAGCCAAGATGGTTGAGATTTCTCTGATTTTAAAATTTAGAGTCCCAGGGAGCTATTTATTAAGCTGCAGTGGTCATAAACCTGTGGTAATCCAGAACTACAGACTGTTAACTCCCATAGTATATGAACAATGCAACTTTGATCAACCTCTCAAATTGCATTTTTCTGCTCCCCAGGAGCACTGGGTTACTGATGCATAGCCCAATACTCCCAGGGAGCCTTCTTAAAGGGGCTGGTGCAGTATCAATAGAAGCATAGACTTTTCTCTTCCTTCCTCCCCCCCCCCCCCCAGCAAAGACTACCCTGAAGACACTACATAACCCCCTAACAGACTCCAACCCTCAAGGACACTTTCTAGACTCCAAGTCCAAGGTCCCTAGACTCCTCTGGATGCCCAGTCAATACCACCCAAAGATCTCTCACCCCCTATAGATCTCAGGCGTACCTCACAATCACTGGTATCAAGTGCTATGGACAACTGTGATTCCCAGCCGCTCCTACTCCATAGGGCTCTGGGGTCCAAATGGTGCCTGTCAACCCCTAATAGTAGTCTTGAAGTACTTCTTCTGGGGGGGTCATGCTTCCTTTATATTGCAGTGTTCTCAGTCATTAACATTCTTAAAATCATTAGATCAGATTGCATTGCTGTATTTGACTTCATATTAGGTATTCATGGTTGACTGCCTCTTGGCAGCTTGTGTGTTTCTTGCAAACACAACCCCTGACACTTGTTTTTTCTGCACATTTTGGTAAGTAAGCATTGTTTGACAGAACAGAAGAGTTGAACATTGGCACATATAACAGTTAGCAGTGGTCCTGAAAATAGTCCTCTTCTGTTATGACTGATACATCTGTCTGTTTTCAGACCTCTTTACTTGTTATTTCTTTAACTGGCAGATCATGTTAGTAGGAACTCTAGTCAAAAAAAACCTTGCAAGACTGTGATGAAGATGAACCTCTAACCGTTTCTGAAATTTTGTAAGTTTTACAGATTTAAAGAATATCAGGCTTGTTTGGATAGGTACAAAGACCACAAGTACTTTAACTTGGAAAATTGCCAACAAAAAATACTTGTATACATTTGTGCACCCTTAGTTGTGCAGGCAATTTTGCAGAGGAAAAATATATTCCTATTTCTGAAAATTGAAAAGTGCACAGGTATTTCCAATCCCCTTCCCAATCCCACCCCCAGGAGGGCATCCCCCTACCATGGGTGAATGTGCACATGTAGTGGGTATAGCCATGTACGTTTATCCACATGCAGAGTGAACAATTTTCTAAAAGCACTGTCTTACTCATAGAAATGGCCTTTAGAATTAACCTCCCTATTAAATATACTAAGACATAATTTTCCATTTTAGTAGGATAAAATGGTGTGCTCGCCATGTTAGTCCACTTGAATGGTCAATAAAAAATTTATACTGATAATGTTGATATCTTTTCATTAGGCTGACTTAATATAGTCGTGTAAAAGAATCTGCACAATCCTTATTCTAACAGTGTGTGTCTGGAATGCTT
The DNA here is from genome assembly GCA_033557465.1 of Ichthyophis bannanicus. NCBI lineage: Eukaryota > Metazoa > Chordata > Amphibia > Gymnophiona > Ichthyophiidae > Ichthyophis > Ichthyophis bannanicus. The sequence continues at coordinate 172,062,869 of CM066036.1, read as the reverse complement.
TCTCATGTTTCGGATTCAGCATACTTGGGAAAATGTTTTCTCCCCAACCAGTGAAAAACCAGAGACAGTGAAGTGGAGGTTGTGGGTTTTTTTTCAAAGTAAGAATTCAAAATGCTCAAACTGCATCTTTAAATTTAAAAAAGATTTCAAACTGTTATTCTCCTGAGAAGAATGGAAAATCTTTGATAAATTCTCACCTGCACTAGAGGCTGTTATCTGCTTCCATATTCTTCCACTTACCTGGAAATGAGCACTTCTCTTTGTTTTATCTTATCTAGCAAACAAGGAAATGCCACTCAGGACTTGTAAATATGACCCCGGTGAACTATGAAAAGGCTACCTCATGCCACTTTGGTTTAGGTCCATTACCTAATTTAACATGCATTTTGGACAGTATTATTTAAGCCTTTCTGTTCTTCTAAAATGTTCCTTCATAGATACATTTATATCGTTCAACATTAGAGAGCTGGAGTCATATATTTAAGAAAGTATCTTTATAAAATTTCTAAACAAGCTCAAACTATCATGCCTTCCTCCTTCTATAATGCTTTCTAAAAAAAAATTGATCTAAACTGAGAAATCTGTCAACATTTACGTAATACTGTTTTTCTGATATGGTTGATTTTGGCTATAACAAACTAATTATATAAAGTGGCTCCCAAAGATAAGGCCAAGTAAAGGAAACACCAATTAGGGGGTTGGATAGAAACAGTTCCCTTAGATGGCTAACAAATGTTCAAAGATGCAAGGCTCATTATTGCTATTGTACTATTGCTATTGAATTACTTTGTTGCTTTCTGATTCCAAAGTAGAACATTTCTTCATCTTGTACTTTTATTTGGATTTTTTAAGAAACATACAGGAAATTTTAAATTCATTAAGATTCTGAGTTTAAAGATTCACTAAGATCACCTGGCCTATTTCATAGCCCTTGAAAGAGTTTTGATGGACATGTAAATCTCTAAGATCTTTTCCCTCTTTTCACAGTTAGGTGTATTTTTAAGTATAATGTGAGTATTTCTCTCATTGGCAGAAGTTTTTTATATGCTTTTTGCTTGAGGATAGTGCCTATTGTCAAGGGTCAACCCAGGAGAATGTTTTTTGTAAGCATGTTTGTGCATGTTTAAAGCATGCACAAACAAATAAGTGCATGCTCCCCTCTGCCGCCCATAGCTGCAGGATGAAGAATCGATGGGAGTCAGAGACCTGTTGGCATGAAAAGCCAAGTCTATGGCCTGAAAAGGCCAATGGGAGACCCTGGGTCCTGCTGGCCATAAGAGTAGGACGGATGCCTGAAGAGAAGGAGCGGAGTCTAAGGAAACAGGTGGGTGAGGGGGTGGGGTCTAAGGGAAGGGATAAGGTTAGAACAATGGTTCTCAAAGTGGTCTATATGGACCCCCAAGGGTTGATTTCAACTTGCAGGGGGTCCATATCAGCGAGAAAAAAACTTGGGGTGCATGAGATGTGAGCGGATTTAGGCAGATCACCATCAACATTTAGGCATTCCGTAAATGTCTTCTTACACCTAACACAGACTGTGTGTACATAATACTTATAATAGACATAGAAATTACTTATAATTTATATATATAAATTATATTTCATAAAATTGTTTAAGTACCTGTCGTATAAAGACCATACGACCAATTGGTAAAATTTAATATACCTCCTTATGACAGGAGACAAAACTAGCAGAGAAAAGGAGGCGTCATATACAAAGGAAACATATGAGAAAGCACAGTTACTTACCTGTAACAGGTGATCTCTGGGAACAGCAGGAATAAGTCTTCACATATGGGTACGTCGGTACCGACGGAGCCTGCGCGGGAACGCTCCCCAGCTTCCCAAAAAGGAAAGCTTTTGGGAGCATCCCACAGCGCCTGCGCGCTGCCTTCCCGCCTTTCCTAACCAGCTCTCCTCAGTTCGAGTTTAAAGCTGAGACAATAGAGAGAGAGAGGAAAGGAAAGATAGAAAAGAGGTACAACTCCTAGGGGAGGTGATAGGGTTGTGAAGACTTATTCCTGCTGTTCCCAGAGATCACCTGTTACAGTTAAGTAACTGTGCTATCTCCAGGAACAAGCAGGAATGAGTCTTCACATATGGGGACTCTCTAGCTAAGATGCCTGGGAGATCCCCAAGGATATGAGACCCTGGGAAGGGTTCTACATCCTCCTATGGATCTCAGGCATCCATCCAGGGAAGGAGGGTAGGAGTTGTTTAAGAATGGAACAGGTGTTTGAGGACAGCCTGACCAAACAAGGCATCCCGGCGGGAGTCCTTGTCCAAGCAGTAATGGGCTGTGAAGGTATGAACTGAGGCCCAGGTGGCTGCTCGACAGATCTGGTCGATGGACACAGAATTTAGATGAGCCATAGAGGTGGCCATGGCCCTCACATTATGAGCTGTGACATGGCTCTCCAGAGAAAGGTTCTTACTCTGGTAGGCGAAAGAAATACACTGAGCAATCCAATTGGACAGTGTTCTCTTAGAGACTGGAAGTCCCAAATGAGAAGGATCAAAAGCAACAAAAAGCTGGGAAGACTTTCTATGTTGCTGTGTCCTTTGTAAGTAAAAAGCAAGAGCTCTTTTACAATCCAGAGTATAAAGATTCTTCTCTGCACTGGATGCATGAGGAGCTGGAAAAAAGACAGGTAAATATACCTCTTGATTAAGATGAAAAGGTGAGACCACTTTAGGCATAAAGTGTGGATTTGTCCTAAGGACTACCTTATCATGATGGAACCTTGTATAAGGTGGATTAGCCACTAAGGCCTGCAGTTCACTGATGCGGCGAGCAGAAGTGACTGCAATGAGGAAAATAACCTTCCAGGAAAGAAATTTCAAGGAGGTAGTGGCTAAGGGTTCAAAAGGTGGCTTCATAAGCTGACCAAGAACCAAATTTAAGTCCCATGCCACCGGAGGAGGCCTAATGGGAGGTTTAGTTAAAGTTAGGCCTCTCATGAATCTTGCAATGAGAGGATGAGAGGAGATAGGTTGTCCATTGATGGGCTTAAGGGACGCTGCAATAGCACTCAAATGGACTCTTACTGAATTTGTCTTAAGTCCTGCATTGGAAAGATGCAGGAGATAGTCTAACAGAGAATTTAAAGGTAGTGCTAGAGGGTCAAGACCCTTTTCAGCACACCAAATGGAAAATCTTTTCCACTTAAAAGCATAGGAACGCCTGGTGGAAGGTTTTCTGGAAGCATGGAGGATATCCTTCACTTGCTGAGAAAGATTCAAGCCTTGAAGGTCTAGGCCTTCAGTAACCAAGCTCTGAGGTGAAGGGACTTGGGGTTTGGGTGCCACAAAGTCCCTTCCTCCTGGGACAGAAGGTCTGGAGCAGCTTCCAAGTCCAGGGAGGGGGCTTGGGAGAGATGCAGAAGTAGAGGGCACCACACTTGGCGTGGCCAGCGTGGAGCTATGAGGATCATAGATCCTTGATCCCTCTGGAGTTTGAACAGAGTCTTGGGAATCAAGGGAATGGGTGGAAAGGCATACAGGAAGCCCTGACCCCAATGAAGGAGGAAGGCATCCTTGGCCTGAACTCCCTGACACGGAATTCTGGAATAGAACCGGGGAAGTTTGCCATTCCACGGACTTGCAAAGAGGTCTATGTCCGGGGTTCCCCGGAAGATTCTGAGTACCTGATCCATATGCAGGGACCATTCGTGTGGAAGCAGAACTCGACTGAGTCTGTCTGCCCAAGAGTTTTGGATTCCTGGGAGGTATACTGCCAGGAGATGGATTTGATGCTCTCTGGCGAAGGCCCATAATCTTAAAGCTTTGTTGCAAAGCGACAGAGAGCCAGTTCCTCCTTGCTTGTTTATGTAAAACATGGTTACTTGATTGTCTGTATGAATGAGGACTGTCTTGTAGCTGAGGAGGGTATGAAAGACCTTGAGAGCTAGAAAAACTGCTCGAAGTTCCAAGTGGTTGATATGAAGAGAGGTCTCCTGTGGAAACCAAGTGCCTTGAGTGGAGAGGTCGTGTAGATGAGATCCCCAACCTGTTTGGGAGGCATCTGTTGTGAGGGTTGCTTGGGGCAACAACTGTTGGAAGGGGGACCCCAGCAACAGATTTTGAGTGGACATTCACCATTGGAGAGACCAAAAGAGACGTTTGGAGGTTGCTATTTGGTCTGAGAGAGCTCCTGAAGCTTGAGTCCACTGGGTGGACAAAGTCCATTGAGCTGCTCTCATGTGTAGGCGAGCATAGGGTACCACATGCACTGTGGAAGCCATGTGGCCTAGCAGTTGTAGCATCTCCCGGGCAGTTAAGTGGTTCTTTGACTGAATCTGGGAGGCTAACTGCACTAGACGTTGGCAACGGGCCTGAGGAAGGTAGGCCCTTGCAGTGGTGGTATCCAACCAGGCCCCTATGAATTCCAGGGACTGAGTAGGGGTGAGCTGGGACTTTGGGAGGTTTACCACAAGTCCCAGATACTGCAGAATGCGCCTTGTGTGGTCCAGGGAAATCTGGGCCTCTGACTGAGATGGAGCTCGGATGAGCCAGTCGTCCAGGTATGGGAAGACAAATATTCCCAGAGTGCGTAGAAATGCAGCAACTATTGCCATGCATTTGGTGAACACTCTCAGAGCAGAGGCCAGACCAAAAGGAAGCACTCTGTATTGGTAATGTTTTTCTTGGAAAAGAAAACGTAGGAATCTTCTGTGAGATGGATGGATGAGGACATGTGTGTACGCATCCTTGAGATCTAGAGAACAAAGCCAATCCTGACTTTGAAGGTATGGAAGGAGAGTGCCCAGAGAAAGCATCTTGAACTTCTCCTTGCATAAAAATTTGTTCAATTCTCTGAGATCTAAGATGGGTCTGTATCCCCCTGTCTTCTTCGGAATGAGAAAATAGGGGGAGTAGAACCCTGACCCTTGTTGAAGAAGAAGAACTTCTTCTATTGCCCCTTGGGCAAGAAGGGTAGTCACCTCCTGACCTAGAAGGTCGAGAAGAGATGTGGGAGAATTGAAGTGTCTCACCATGGTGTGGGGAGGAAGGTCTGAGAAATGAAGTTTGTAGCCCTCTCTTATGATGGAGAGGGTCCACTGCTCTGATGTGATTTGCTCCCATCTGGGAGCAAAATGAGCTAACCTTCCTGGAATGGTGAGAGGTTCTGACTGTCGAGTTGATTCTGGCAATAAGCATACTGGCTTGGAAGATTTTCCTACCAAAAGCATCCAAGGTCCTGCATTCTCTTCCTGGAGGAGCAGAAGAGTCTCTTTGTACTCTTTATCCTCTTCATAGCTGACTGCACCACAATGGAATGATGAGGAAGCTGAGTTTTCTGAAATCCAGGACAAGGAGGGACACGATACATAGTGTCCAATCTGCAAGAATGAGAGGAGTCTCCCATAAATCAATCATGTGTTCATAAAGAATCTCATGAATTGGTAAGGTGACTGCCTCTCTAGGAGCCTTAGAGTATCCTAAAATATCTAATTTTTTTGCTCTAGGCTCTGATTCAGAGGTTACTGAAATAGAAAGTCCTTTAGCTACTTCTCTTATGAAGTCTTGAAAGGACAAGTCCTCTGGAGGAGACATTCTTCTTTTTGGAGAAGAAGGCTCTTCAGGAAGGGCTATGGATACTTCAGTAGACTCATCTGATGAATCAGAATCACCAGAGGAATCGAAGTATCGCCTGTCAGGGTGCTCTTCTAACGCTCGATACGCGTATCGAGCGGTATCGACATCGGGCGTCCTCGGTACCGGATTGGTAAAGAGAAGTAGCCCTGGACAAGGAACCGCTGCAGCCGGTATCCTGGTCGATGTCGATGCAGTCGGTACCGGTATCGGTGCTGGTGCCGGTACCGGAGCCGATACCGACAACGGAGTTTGTTGTGGTACCATCGGCGTCGCAGCTTGAATGAAGGCCGTGATAGCCCGCTGCATGGACAGAACATTCTGATCCATCGACGCCATGAATGCCTGGAAATCGGTACCGGTAGATTGTGCCGGTACCCCAGAGCATTCTAACAGGTGATCGGTCGAGGCCGTGCCATCGATGTCAACCTGTAACCCCATAGGAGGAGCTTTGGAAGCCGGAGCTTCCCGCCAGGGTTGTTTTGCTGGTGCAGGATCCTCGAGGGCAAGCCCGGAGGCATCTCGATGCTTAGAGGGAGATCTACCCTTCGAGGACCTGCTAGGTTTATGTTTGGTTACCTGAGATCCATCAGGAGAAGAAGACCTGGAAGATGTCGATGCTACCGACGCTGCATCAGCGGGAAACAGCACATGGAGCTTAGCTGCTCGGTTCTGTAAACCCCGTTTAGACATTAGAGAGCAGGACGGACAATCCGGAATGGAGTGTTCAGGACCCAAACATTTAAGACACCATTCATGGGTATCTGTAACAGAAATAGTACCGCTACACTTAGTGCATTTTTTGAACCCGGAGGCTGGTTTTTCCATGAGGGAAATTTTCTTGTGGGCCCTGAGGCCCAAGAAGAAAAATACACTAAGTGAGGAAAGTATAGATTTATTTATTTTTTTTAAAGAAAGAAAGAAAAAGACCGGCGGTACCGGTCCGGAGTCGGGGAAGGCAGACACGCGACCAAAGAAATAAAATAAAATAAAGAACTTCTTCAGCGGTGACAGGGCTCGACCTGCTGGCTCCGCGGCAAAGAAGAACTGAGGAGAGCTGGTTAGGAAAGGCGGGAAGGCAGCGCACAGGCGCTGTGGGATGCTCCCAAAAGCTTTCCTTTTTGGGAAGCTGGGGAGCGTTCCCGCACAGGCTCCGTCGGTACCGATGTACCCATATGTGAAGACTCATTCCTGCTTGTTCCTGGAGATGCATATCATTCCAAAGTAACTGGGTAAGGCGGACATGGTGCTCTTGTCCCCGCCCCCCCCTTCACTCCACTCACCACCCCCACCCCGCCTCACAAATAACCACAACACAACCATTGGGAATCAAACTGGTCGCAGCTTTATTAACCGTACAACATTATCCTTTAACAACAACCAACAGCAAACCTTCATCAACTGAATTCCGGCCGCGGAACGAATCCTCACCAGCCGTGTGAGTAGCAAGGTGAGTTCCGCCCGCTTCTGCCGTGAACCGGCCACAGGCCATTCCATCCCCCCTCTTCCGGCTTCGCCATATTATTAGCAAAAACCCCGAGGGTTTCACCGGGCCGGGGGTACCCCACCCCCACCCTGCATCTTACCAATGGCTCAGGACTCCGGACACCTCCGGGATCCCGCCTTCCCCCTCAAGCTGCAACCCCCCTCCCCCATTCCAGCCCCAACCCTAGGGATGGGAGGGTGGGATGCCAACCACCTTCTTGCACTCCCCCTGGTGACTGATGATCCCACCGGCTCGCTCTGCCCTCACAACCTCCCCCCCAAGCCTACACGATCCCCCATTGGCTCCCGTGATCCTCACTCACCCGCGGGAGCCAATGGGGTTCAACTGAGGCCCCACACTGACGCCAGGATCCTCCTCCTTCTTCGTGGGGCCGGGACCATGCACCCGCCGCCCCCCCGGTTAGCGTTGGCCAGCGGGCACGTGGCCCCGCGGCCTTTCTGTTCTCCAGCGATATTGAGATGGCTGAAAATTGCCAAATTAAAAACAAGGAGGATAAAAAGGGTCAACTCCTTTTTAAAAGCATAAATATAAAAACTGATAGAATAAATAATGTATGTGTTCAACAATTCTTTTAAACCTTTTTCCAATTCAAAGGAATGGAGCAGTGAAGCGACTCCCGAGTACGTCAGTACCTATCTGCTTTGTGGTGTGCTACGTTCATGTGCAAGTTTTTACAAGTTTTCATACCAGCAGGAATGCATCTTGCGCGTACGTGCAGTGAATAACACTTGTCCAGACTTGTACCAAAGCTTTGCACAGACTTGTTTGATTCATAAATTATAAATAAGAGACAAACACTGTTCATTTGTTTTCTGAGTTTTGAGAAGAAAAGTGGTTTGAAAATACGTTCAAAAATATAAATAGGTACAAGTCAAAGTGAATCAAAATCATCTTCTTTAGGAGTGCCTAAGAAAAGTAAGTACAAAATTTTATGCATATTTTTGTAGTCACTCCGATTGCGTAGAGCCGTAGACTCTGATCATGACTTTAGGTAAAGTCGATTTTTCCTAAATTCCTAAAAAATATTTTAAAAATATTTGTGTGCTGTCTGGGCAGGAATCAATTTTGAATTGCTCTGTCTTATCATATTTAAATAGCTTCATTTTTGTCGATAGATAACTTCTACCCAATATGGCCCAGGCTAAAAAGAAATGTAGGCAGTATAGCGTTCATTATTTGAAGTTCGGATTCATTCCATCCCTGTCAGACAAACATCTGCCCATGAGCCTTTTGTGCAACAGAGTTTTAAGCAATGACGCTATGAAACCATCCAAGCTGGAGGATCATCTGAGAAGGTGTCACCCTGATAAAACAAGTAAAGATTTGACATACTTTAAAACACTGAAAGAAAATTTTCAGAAGAGAACCATGGTGGACAGCTTGTTTGCTTCAAGGTCAAAAAGAGACGATGATGGTTTGCGGGCGTCTTACAATATCTCACTACTCATAGCAAAATCAGGAAAGTCTCATACTATTGGGGGACTGCTGATTTTGCCAGCCGTTGAAGAGGTTTTAAAAACTGTTCTACACAAGCCTGCATATGATATACTCAAAAGAATTCCTTTGAGCAGCAACAAAGTTCAAAGACATATTGATGAAATGTGTCATGAGGTTGAAAGCTTCTTGTGTAATTATCTGCAAATGAAACATTTCTCTATTCAACTGGACGAGTCAACATTACCTGGTAATGAAGCACTATTATTGGCATATGTTCATTTTGTTATGGACGAAGAAATTCATGAAGAACTGCTCTTTGTGAGAACTTTGACAACAGACACTAAAGGCAAATCAATATTCAATGTTTTGAAAGATTATTTCATGGAAAAAACTATCCCTTTATCAAATATAATATCGGCAACAGCAGATGGAGCACCAGCCATGTTTGGTCGCTATCGCGGTTTTATAAGCCATTTAAAACAAAATGTACCTGGGGTGTTTGCAATTCACTGCATCATTCATCGATGACATTTAGTAGCTAAAAATCTGAGTGCCAGATTGCATCAATCTCTTCAATTCATCATAAACGCAGTAAACAAGATTCGTAGCAACGCGTTGAATTCTAGGTTATTTGCACAGTTGTATGAAGAAAACGATGAGGACTTTCATCGATTACTCCTTCACACTGATGTATGCTGGCTCTCGAAAGGCTTATGTTTGACAAGATTTTTTTCACTTTTTGAGACCGTTTCAGAGTTTTTGGATGCTGAACATCCCATTTTGAAAGAAAATGTAATCAAATGGAAACCAGACATTGCTTATTTAACAGATTTGTTTACTAAATTTAATGAGGTTAACTTGCAGTTACAAGGTGACAGTCTGAATTTAATAAAAACAAAGTCCATCATTGCAGCTTTTCTTGCCAGAATGAATCTAATGAAGCAAAACATTGGACGGAGAGAATTTTCCCAGTTACCCAACTTGTCATTGACAAACGTCCAGGATGATGATGTTTTGGTCTACGTTCAACATTTAAATGTCCTTCACACAGACTTTAAAACCAGGTTTGAGGATGTTTTGACTATGGAAATCCCACAGTGGATTATCAATCCATACGGTGACATTGAAGAATCGGATGTCATATTATAAGAACTGATCAGAATAAGCACTAATGAAGAACTTAAGGTGCAGTTCAGAAAGGGGTATCAGCAGTTCTAGCTTCAGAAAGATATACCTGTTGCTTATCCTGCATTATGGACTATCGCAAGAAAGTTTTTGATAGCTTTTCCATCTTCATACCTCGTGGAAAGGGGTTTTAGCGTGGTTGCCAATCTTCTTACGAAAAAAAGAAATTGATTGCAAATCACTGGACGTGGAGATTTAAGACTATACCTTACTAATTTGAAGCCAAATATTGAACAATTGCTATCAGAGCATCAGGTTCATCCCTCTCATTAACAGCATTATTTGTGTATTAATTTTATGTAAGAATTTTACTAGGTTCTGATTTGTTTCGTTTCAAATCCAAATATTTACTTGCATTTTGTGTCTTTTCAATAAAGGTATGAATAAAATTGTACATGTTTTTCTTTTTTTAAAGTTGTCCACTCTACAAAAAACCCTATCAAAGTGAGCAACACTGTGTCAGCTGTCAAAAACACATTTGAAGTTAATACGTTTATGAAAATTCAATATTAGGCGGGCAGGGGGCTCTACGGAAAACAAAAAAAATCGGCAAGTGGTCTATGGGGCAAAAAGATTGGGAACTTATGGGTTAGAAGGAAAGAATGGTGCAAGGCATAATGGATGGGGCTGGGCTAGGGGTGGGGCATAATGAAAGTGATGGTGCATGAGCAGGGCCGGCCCGTCCATTGAGCAAGAATGTTCTCTGCACAGGGCCCCGCGTTTCAGGGGGCCCCGCGCAAAGAACATTCTGCTTTTTTTTTAAAATTATATTAAAAAAAAAAAGAAGCTGGGTCTGGCTGCTGCCGCGGCCTCCGCGGCAAAATGGAGTGTCCCGCGGGGCCCCCTCTCCTCGCTGAGCCTCTCTGCAAGGGCATTCAGATTCGCGAAGGGAGAGTGTCTCCCTCGCGTCTCTGTTAAGCCCGCAGGGGCTAATGGGAACTTTCCCATGAGCCCCGGCGGGCTTAACAGACACGCGAGGGAGACCCTCTCCCGTCGCGACTCGGAGCGCCCTGGCCGCGAGGCTCAGCGAGGAGAGGGGGCCCCGCGGGCCACTCCATTCTGCCACTGCCGCGGCGGCAGCGGCAGCAGCCAGAGCCAGGTTTTTTTTTTTAATTTTAAATTTGCCATAAGCCGATATGGGGGGGGGGGGTGTTAAGACTGGGGCTGGGCTGGGCTGGTGTTAAGACTGGGGCTGGGCTGGGCTGGGCTGGGCGGGGGGGTGTTAAGACTGGGGCCGGGCCGGGGGGGGTGTTAAGACTGGGGCTGGGCTGGGCTGGGCTGGGGGGGTGTTAAGACTGGTGCTGGGCTGGGCTGGGCTGGGCTGGGGGGTGTTAAGACTGGTGCTGGGCTGGGCTGGGGGGGTGTTAAGACTGGGGTGGGGCGGGGCGGAGCTGGGCTGGGGGGGTGTTAAGACTGGTGCTGGGCTGGGCTGGGCTGGGCTGTGGGGGTGTTTAGACTGGTGCTGGGCTGGGCTGGGCTGCGGGGGTGTTTAGACTGGGGCTGGGCTGGACTGGGCTTGGCTGGGGGGGGTGTTAAGACTGGTGCTGGGCTGGGCTGGGCTGGGTGGGGGGGTGTTAAGACTGGTAATGGGATGGGTTGGGATGGGCTGGGCTGGGCTGGGCTGGGGGGGGTGTTAAGACTGGTAATGGGCTGCGGGGGGGGGGTTAACTGGTAATGGGCTGCGCGGGGGGGGGGGTTAAGACTGGTAATGGGCTGGGGGGGCTAGGACTGGTAATGGGCTGTGAGCTGATGGGGGCTGTCTGGAAATCGGGTGATGGGGGGTTAAGACTGGTAATGGGCTGGGGGGGTTAAGACTGGTAATGGGCTGGGGGGGCTAGGACTGGTAATGGGCTGTGGGCTGATGGGGGCTGTCTGGAATTGGGGTGATGGGGGGTTATGACTGGTAATGGGCTGGGGGGGTTAAGACTGGTAATGGGCTGGGGGGGCTACGACTGGTAATGGGCTGTGGGCTGATGGGGGCTGTCTGGAAATGGGGTGATGGGGGTTAAGACTGGTAATGGGCTGGTGGGGATTAAGACTGGTAATGGACTGCGGGGGAGCTAGGACAGATAATGGGCTGGGGGGGGGCTAGGACTGGTAATGGGCTGTGAGCTGTTGGGGGGGGGGTTAGGACTGGTAATGGGCTGTGGGCTGATGGGGGCTGTCTGGAAATGGGGGTTAGGACTGGTAATGGGCTGGGGGGGTTAAGACTGGTAATGGGCTGTGGGCTGATGGGGGCTGTCTGGAAATGGGGTGATGGGGGGTTAGGACTGGTAATGGGCTAGGGGGGGTTAAGACTGGTAATGGGCTGTGGGCTGATGGGGGATGTCTGAAAATGGGGTGATTGGGGTGAAGTACAGGAAAAGGGCTGGGGGGTAAGACTGGTAATGGGATGTGGGCTGATGGGGGCTGTCTGGAAATGGGGTGATGGGGGGTTAGGACTGGTAATGGGCTATGGGGGGGCTAGGACAGGAAATGGGCTGATGGGGAGGGGTTAGGACTGGTAATGGGCTGTGAGCTGTTGGGGGGGTTGGGACTGGTAATGGGCTATGGGGGGTTAAGACTGGTAATGGGCTGTGGGCTGATGGGGGCTGTCTGGAAATGGGGTGATGGGGGGTTAGGACTGGTAATGGGCTATGGGGGGATTAGGACTGATAATGGGCTATGGGGGGGTCTAGGACAGGACATGGGCTGATGGGGAGGGGTTAGGACTTGAGGTGGGCTGATATGGTTAGGACTGGTAATGGGCTGTGGGCTGATGGGGGGGGGTTAGGACTGGCAGTGGGCTATGGGGGGCTGACTGGAAATGGGCTGATGGGGTTAAGACTGGAAGTGGGCTGATGGGGGGTTAGGACTGGTAATTGGTTATAGGGGGGGCTTAAACTGAAAATGGGGTGATGGGGGGTTAGGACTGGAAGTGGGTTGATGGGGGGCTAGGACTGGTACTGGAAATGGGCTGTTGGGGGAGCTAAGATTGGAAATGGGCTGTGGTGGGGGCTTGAATTGAAATGGACTCATGGAGGGGCTAGAACTGGAAGTAGGCTCATGGGGGGGCTTGGACTGGAATTGGGCTGAGTGGAGGGGAGCTAGGATTTGACATGGGCTGATGGTGGGGCTAGGAAATGACTAGAAATGGGCTGATGGGGGGCTAGGATTGGAAATGAGCTGATGAAGGGACTCAGACTGAAAATGGATGGGGGAGCTAGGACCGGAAATGGGTTGATGGGGGGTAGGACTGGAAATGGGCTGATGCAGGGACTAGAAGGGAATGGATGCTGGGTGAGACTGGAACTAGAAGGGAGCTGATGTTGGGGGAGGATTAGAATGGGATGGGGCTGGGAGAGTAAAATGGAGAGGGGAAAATATTTTGTGTGGGAGGGATGAAAAATCTACAATTGGCCGGTTATTGGGAGAGTAAGTGGGGATTGAGGATGGAGGGGTAAAATTTGTGTGGATGAAATAGGAATGAGGAAAGAGCAAAAGGAGAAAGATTAGTATGTTAAAGCAGATGTAGAGAGAGAGAATGGAAAAAAAAACTAGAAGAGAGAAGAAAGAGCAAATGGACAGCAGACGATGGAGAGTTAGCAGAAAACATGAAGAAACCAGAAGAAAGTGGCTGGAGCAATTGCAACTGAAAAAAAATGCACAAAAGGTAGAAAGATATCTCTTTATTTTGAATTTATTAACTGGAATATGAAAGCTCTGGGAAATGTGCATCATTAACGTCTGCGCTTTGTTTGGTACAAGAGGAAATTAATTTATAGTTTTATTTCTACAGTGTTGTTGTACATTCCAAGTTTGGCTTTTGGGGTTCCCAGTTTAATTATTGCCTTCCTGTTTCTAAGTTGTGATTCCTTGTTTGATGATGGTCTATGTTCTGCATGTGTATCTGAGCTGAGGTATTCTGTTTATGTAATTCCTATTTGACATTGCCACTTGTTCTCTTTCCCCAGTATTCTATGAAATGTATTGGTTTAATATTTGCAGTGTTGCCTTTTGATGGGTAGGGTATGGTGCTTTGTGAGTCCTGGTAATGCTGTCAGGATATGGCGGGTTTGCTATGGGTTCTAAATGGGCAGCGTTTGTAGTAGTTCCTAATGTGCCTGGCGGTTGGCACTGGATTATAGTAATGTAGAAATCTTTTAGTCTTTCTTTATCCATACCCTCATTAAGAGACATGTTTACTAAAAGTTAGTGTATGGTAACATTATGCAAATATTTATGCAAATAAGGCCACTTATGCAAATGAGGCCCCGCACCGAGTCTCCACACATGGCCCCGCACCCCCCTTGGGCCGCCCCTGTGCATGAGGGAAGTAGTAGGGTTAGAGGAGAGAAGAAGAAGAGAGGTGAGTGCATTAAGGGAGAAGGGACAGAGAGGGAGTGAAAGGTCTGAGAGAATGCAAGGTGGGGTAGCAGGGGAGGGAGAGTGCATGGGTGGGTGGAGGAAAAAGAAGAAGAGTACAGCAGTGAAGGATAGGAATGTGGAACAGTATAGGATGACTGGAGAGACAAGGAGTAGATGCAAGAGGACAGGAGAAACTGCAGACAAACACCCACCACACCCAACACCCACAGAAACACACACACTGTCTGACACCCACCAACCCAAAACATATTCACTCACAGACACTGCCCTTCACATACTACTAACGCACACATGCACACACAGTCCTTGATATACACACATGCACAGAGTTGCCAAGACACACAAGCACAAAAACACCCACACACCCTTCCTTGACATTCCTCATGACACAGCCACACATGCTCACACGCATGCACCCCATGATACTCCTCACACAAAGTTATGCAAAGTTATGCACTTAGGGAAGAAGAAACTACATTTGCACGATGCAAGATTCCATATTAGAAACCACCACCCAGGAAAAGGGATTTAGGCATCATCGTGGATATATTTTGAAACCCTCTGTCTAGTGAGTATCAGTGGACAAGAAAACAAATAGAATGCTAGGAATCATAAGGAAAGGAATGGAGAATAAAACGAAGGCTATTATAATGCCTCTGTATCGTTGCACGGTGTGACTGCACCTTGAATATTGTGTGTAATTCTGGTCACCATATCTTAAAAAGCAGAATATAGCAGAATTAGAAAAGGTACAGAGAAGAGCTACCAAAATGGTAAAGGGGATGGAAGGATACCCCTATGAAGAAAGGCTTAAAATATTAGGGCTCTTCAAATTAGAAAAGAAACAGCTGAGGGGAGATATGACAAAGGTCTATAAAATAATGAATGAAGTGGAACGGGTACAGGCAGATTGGTTGTTTACTCCTTCAAAAAGTAGAAAGAGGGGACACACAATAAAGCTACAATGTAACCCATTTAAGATTAATCATAGAAAATATTTTTTCACTCAATGCATAATTAAATTCTGGAATTTGTTACCAGAGAATGTAATAAAAGCTGTTAGTATAGCTGGGTTTAAAAAAGGGTTGGACAAGTTCCTGGAGGAAAAGTCCATAAACCATTATTAAAGAGGACCAGGGAAATCCACTGCTTACCCCGGGATAAGCAACTTGAAATCTATGTACCATTTTGGAAACCTGGTGAACTAGGCAAAGCAACAAAGTGCCTGTAGACTGCAAAGGATCAAAAAGAACAGGTACCAAGACTGGCGGAAAAAGATTCAGGTTTTGAAACCCCTTTTACTGTCCCCTACACATTTCGGCCACCAGGCTTTCTTCAGGGGGATTACTTGAGGAAGCAAACCTCAAAGGAAATACAATCATAAATATTAAACAATCATAAAAACATAAAAAGACATTAAAATGTTTAAAAAAACCATACACTGGTTATTAGTAACCATCACATGTATAAGACATAATAAATGGCAGTATAACTAGAGAAACAAAGCCATTCACATGCTTATCAAGCTTAATAAATAATAAAATAATAATGACCATAGATAATAATATGGCATAAAAATGATAAACAAACAATATTAATATCTCAAGAACTATGAAAATTAAACTAATGTAACACAGCTCTATGTATTAATGTTATTGTAATATGTTCTGGAGTTTTAATACAACATTAAAATGCACAAAAAGGAGGATAAAAGAGAGATGAGGAGGACATACATAAAATAAAATAATAATTAAAACGTGTACCAATACCTTCTTCTAAAATTCTTGTCAAAGTAAAAAGACAAATGCCATTAGAAATAAATTAAATAGTTGACAGGTACTTGTGACCTGGATTTGCCACTGTTGGAAACAGGATACTGGGCTTGATAGACTCTTGGTCTGACCCAGTATGTTATAACTTATGTTCTTAAGACATACACGCACACACACATGCCCACATACTCTCTGATGCTCCTCAAGACACACACACACATATGTGCACCCCCCGACACTGCCCATGATTTATTATTTATTTATATTTATTTATTTATTTCTCTTATATACTGCACTATTTGATATCAGTGCAGTTTACATGGAACATCAAGGTATTTTACGGTGGGGGATTACACCGTAATTACAAATAACAGGGATCTCAACTTGGATAACCATATTAACTATTTACACATATATTTACAAGGAACATGGGCTATGGAGGGTTACGTGGCTTGCCCAAGACCACAAGGAGCACCTGTGGGACTAGAAACCCCAGTCCTTCCGGCCCAAGGTTGCTGCCCTCTAGTGGGATTTGAACCCCCGACCTTCCGGCCTGAAGTACCTTGCCCCAACCACTAGGCCACTCCTCCACTCCACTCCATGATGCACACACACATGCACACAACACTGATACTGCTCACAACACATGCACGCACACACATACACACACATCCTGATACTCCCCATGAGGCACAAACATGCATACACATGTATGCACTCCCGACATTGCATGCACCTCTGACATTTCCCATCACACACACACATACATGCACGTAATGTATGCATACACAACATACCCCATGACACACATACCCATGCACACACACCCTGACATTCTGCATGACATGCACACACACACACACATGCCCATACACTTCCAACACTCTTCATGACCATGCATCCCCAACACTGCCCATGATACATGCACATGCACCCCTGTTGCTCCTCACAACACACACACGCACTCACCCCCTGACAGTCCTCATGAGACATATACACATGCATCCTTGACAATCCCCGTGAGACATACATACACATGCATACACATACACACACATATATACGTGCCCACACTCCCAACACTCCCCTTGACACACACACACTTATCCCCCCTCACGCACCCAATTCTGCAAATGGGGTGAACATGCTATTGTGTCACACTGCATGTAGGGCTCTTTGCAGCCATTGTCGCCTAGAGTGCAGGCCCTCCCATTGCTGCTGCTCTCACCCCTCTCAGGACCTGCACTGGCGGCAATGGCTGCAAACAGCCTCATGGCACTTACCTGAAAACTTCAGACAGGAAGTCAGCATCGGGCACCGGAGGAGGTGGAAACAAACAGCCCGGCAGCGCTGAAGGTTTAAGTTTGGCACTGCAGGGCTGTTTGCAGCCACTGCTGCTGCTGCTGGTCCCAGACAGGGTGGCAGCAGCGGCAATGAGAGCTGCAGTGGGGGTGGGAGTGCAAGAGACAAGGTTTGCCTAAGGTGCCTCACCTCCTTGCGTCGGCCCTGACTTCAACTTGTTTCATTTGATGTTGGGTTTTTCTGCTGTATTCCTATTGTTTGTTATCTGAAACCTAAAATGCATTGACTTAAAGAGTGTGATCAGTTTACTTAGCAAAAGGAAGCTAATTAGCAAGATCATGCTAAACGGAGCATGTTCAGATCCAATTTCCTCTTGTTTTCTTAGGGTTGCAACCAAGGATGGGCTGAGGCCTTACAAAAATGGCTATTCATGGTGAAGCCTCTAAAATGCTTGCAGTGCCTGTTGGCCAGATTAACAACAGCAAAAATAGCAACAATTCTGAGAAATCAGGCTACTTTCTTGGAGCCGGTCCATTTACACACACCTATGAAATCTCTGTGCTTTGTACACCATGATGGGGCGGAACAATACTGGAAAATACACTGTGATATGGAACTGTGATGTGGAACTCCATTCCCTTAGCTGTTCGCCTAATATCAGATTACTTACATTTCAGGAAATTATTGAAAGCTTATTTGTTTGTTTGAAAATGTCCAGGAATTTTCTTCTTGCATAGATATCATATGCACTTTTATTGTTTTTTTTATATGTTATGTCATGACTTTTATACTCTGTATGTACTTTTATAATCTGCAAAGTAATGAGATGATGAGTGGGAAATAAATAGTTAATAAATGAAAATTGAAAAAATGAAAACACTGGTTTGTCTGAGTGTGTGTATGTGGGTTTGGCAAAGAGAAGTATAGTCAAGTGCATTCATCATTAAGAACCTTGATATACAATTTTCTAGTGCCATCTGTGTGCACGTTGTCCTTCTCAATATAGGAGATGGGTCACTGGAAATCAATTAAATACAATTTGTCTCTTCAGACAGAGTAGCAGTGATATGATTTCAACAAAACAATTTAAATAGCAGGCAACTCTGATAAACTAAGGAGCCCTTTTACTTGAGTGTGTTATGCGCTTAATGCATCTTTTAGCATATGTTAGCTATGAATGTGGGCTTTGCGGGAACTATTACCATGTGGACATGACAGCAGCCACATCCTAAAATGGGAGTTAATTGACCATTTCGTGATGGGGTGGGGGAATAGATGGGATAGGAGGGGAGTGTGGATGTGGAGAGCACATTGCAGTTATTGCGGGGGTGCATATCATGTACTCATTATCAAAATGGCAATTAGCTTGCATGCGCTACCTCTATGGGTAGTATTAGGTGCGCCCACATTAATTCAGAATGCTGCTGTCATGCATTAGGTTACAGTTCTATGCACTAAGTGATGGGGACATGCTGGGCACCACCCTCAACAGTTAGTGCATCACTGTTGCCCTTACAGAGTGTTGCTTTTTGCTCTCAATGCGCAGTAAGTGGAGACCCTTGCCAGAGCGTTAGTAGAATGGCCCCTCAGTGTTTGAGACAATATTGCTCAGCTGATATGTCCATGAGTATCGTTTATCAGTTAGTTTTTTTTAATATGGTGTAAGCAAATTTCCAGTTATTAAATCATACTATGTATCCTGAGTGAGGACAGTTTTGTAGACACTCAGACTCCAAAATAGGGGATGGGCTGCCGCTTCTTCTTACAGATTGTTCTCAAAATTTTCAGGGTCACTCGCTTGAGTATCTTGTTAAACAAAAAATATAGTTAGGTTTCCTTCTCCTCTAACTATATCAGCTTGAGAGATTCAGTGCTATACCTCTAGTCTGTGAGCTCTGACTAGTCATCAGATGGAGAACCTTAGAGGCTACTGCAAACCTTACTGAATTCTTAAAGGGACATCACCGTGAGGTTCCAATTGCCTTTATAGTTCTGGACTTCTGCTTGCAGTTAGTTGAGCCAACTCAGTGTGCATGCTAATATATTATCACTAGATACATAGTTATTCATGCCTGGAGCAGGTAAAAACATTGACATGCCTGTAAATGTTTCTGAGATTGAACGGGGGGGGGGGGGGGCAGGGGGATGGGGGGTTACATGTAAATCCATTGTCATTGACATGCCTCCGCTACACACCCATGCCTACTTGAACATCCCTGCACCAGCGACATCTGCGAACATCATTTGTGGAATGGCTATGGAGACGTGTCTGTGATTTCAACATCCACATGCACGTCTTTAGACATTCAAATTACAACTAAATCTTTTAAAATGACCCTCTTTGTTTACATACATACATATACATTCTGATTTTAGAGTGTTTATACCAAGTTCAATCTTGAGGGCTGCAAACATGCTGCTTTAACAATCATGTTTAAACTTTATTTCATAATTTGGAATTTTTAGTGACTACATAAGGACAGAACATGCAAACAGGATATCCTGATAGTTATGGGTTACTGCAACTCACAAGCTGGCAACAAAGAAGAAGGCAAAGTGGCTGGAAAATATGGACTTAGCAAAGGAGAAGGTGGTATATAAAACCTGTTAAATAAATAAATACATGGAAATGAAGCTGGAGAAAGACTGAGAGAATTCAGCAAGACCAATGATCTATTCATCTCAAACTCCTTCTTCCAGCAACACAAGTGCCAACTGTACACATGGATTTCACCCAATGGATTGTACAAAAATCAAATTGACAATATCTGTTGAAGTCAACATTGGAAAAGCTCAATAACATCAACAAAGACAAAACCTGGAGCTGACTGTGGTACAGATCACCAACTACTAGTATGCAAACTGAAGCTAAAGTTGAAAAAGAGCAAGCCACTCATGAATGTAGCAAAATATGACCTTGAGAACATACCACTGGAATTTAAAAACTGCCTGCAAAATCGATTTGCTGCTTTAGATACAAATGACAGAGCTCCAGAAGAGTTATGGGTGACATCAAGAAGGTTGTGTTGGAAGAAAGTGAGAAGTCTTTTGTAAAGGTAAAAAAGCAAAAACGGCCAAAATGGATAACCGAAGAAACTCTGAAAATTGTCCAGAAACACAGAGACGCTAAAGCCAGAGGAGAAAGAGAGGCAATTTCAGAACTTAACAGAGATTTCCAATGTGCAGCAAGACAAGGAGAAGTACTACAGTGATGCAATGAAATAGAATCAGAAACTTTTAGAGGAAGAACAAGACCGGCTTTCCTAAAGCTACGAGAGTTAAAGAAAAAATTCCAGCCTCGAATTGGAATGCTATAAAATGCTCAAGGATCCATGTAGAATGATTCTGAGAAGATCAAGAAAAGGTGGAAAGAATATACCGAGTCATTATACATTGAGGATCAAATAGACTAACAGCTGTTTCAACCTGTACCTTATGATCAGGAACAACAGGTGATGAAAGAAGTTGACACAGCATTGAAAGCTTTATCAAAGAACAAAGCACTGGGGCTGGGCATTGATGGCATTCCCATTGAAGTAGTACAGCAATCGGATGCAGCTGTTGCCATACTTACAAGGCTCTGCCAGGAAATTTGAAAGACAGCATCGTGGCCAACTGACTGGAAAAAGATCTGTGTTTATACCAATACTAAAAAAAGGTGATGCAACTGACTGTGGAAATTATCGCACAATAGCTCTGATGCCACGTGATAGCAAGATTCTACTCAGAATTATTCAGCAGAGACAACAATCATACCTGGAAAAAGAACTGCCTGAATTGCAAGCAGGGTTCAGGAAAGGGTGAGAAACGAGAAACATTATTGCAAATGTGAGCTGGATCCTTGAAAAGATAAAAGAAAACCAAGGGGATATCTATATGTGTTTTATCGACTACAGCAAGGTTTTCGACTGTGTAAATCATGAGAAACTCTGGACCACTTTAAGAATCATGGATATAGCAGAACAGCTGATAGTTGTCTTGCACAACCTTTACATTGATCAAGAAGCAACATTTTGAATGGAACAAGGAGAAACAGAATGGTTTAAAATCAGCAAAGGTGTATGACAGGGCTGCATACTTTGACTCTACCTCTTTAATTTATATGCAGAACAAATTATCAGAGAAGCAGGACTGTATGAAGACAATTGAAGTGTGAAGATTAGTGGAAGACTCATCAACAACCTTCGCTATGCTGATGATACCACATTAGTGGCTGAAAGTGAAGACGATCTGAAACACCTGCTTTTCAAGATCAAGGACTATTGTCTTAAAATGTGCCTGCACCTTAATATACAGAAGATAAAGATCCTGACAACTGGCAAACTCTATAAATTCATCGTTGATGGAAAATAAATTGAAATAGTTTACAACTCTAACCTACTTGCATCAACTATCAATAAAGAAATGTCAAGCAGCCAAGAAATTTGATGAAGCATTGCTCTTGGCTGAATGGCTATGTAGGACCTAGACAATATTCTCAAGAGCAAAGATGTCTCCCTCCATACAAAGATTTATCTTGTTCAAACATGTTTTTTTCAATAACATCATATGGATGTGAAAGTTGGACAATGAAAAAGATAGACAGGAAGAAAATTGATGCCTTTGAATTATGGTGCTGGTGACGAATACTGTGTATACCATGGACTGCCCAAAGAACAAACAGTCAATACTAGAGGAGATCAAACCTAAGCTTTCTTTAGAAGCTGAGGTGACAAGACTTCAACTTTCATACTTTAGACACATAGGGGGCTATTTGTGCCCTTCCCGCCGGCATCTATCTTCCCCATCAGTTGTATGGGGAGGTTAAATGGGGGCTGGGAAGGGGTGGATCGGGGGAGGAGGCAGGGCGGGCGGTGGACGGTCATTGGCCCTGGACGTACAGGAACGATTCCAATGTTGGCCTTGTATGTCTAGGGCTGACAGATTAAATGGGGAATTTATTCCACCTTTGAGGTATAATAAGTTCCCCGATCTTGCAGGGGATACTGGCCTGTGGCTCAAAAGAGGCAGCAGGGGGCGAAAGAAATTAATTGCAGCCTGATCCTGACCTTGGGAGGCTGGATCAGGGGTCGGGCTGCAGGGAAAGCATTATTCTGTGCCAGTGCCGGGGATTGCGGCTTTACAGTGGAACCACAGTGCCATGGCAACCTGACGCTATGACTCTGCATCTCCATTGTAGAGCCCTGACTGCAGGTAAAGGCCTTTTCACGATTTGAATCCCGCAGGGCTAGACGTGCCCCATAGTAACTGGGTAAGGCAGACACGTCGCCTCTCACCTCGTCACTCCCCAATTCTCCTAGGCACCCCCGCACTCCTTTCAATAAAACCATCACACATTTATGGGCTTAAACTGGTCGCAGCTTTATTAACCTTTAACAATAACCAAACTACAATCCAACACAATATCATTACTCCCCCCCTTTTTCGGAGCACGAGCCCTCACCAGCCATGTGAGTAGCAAGGTGACGCCGCTTACGCTTCTGCTGAGTCCGGGCCCCGGCTAAACAGCCTAGCCCTCCCTCGTCCGGATTCGCCATATTACTAGCAAAAACCTGAGGGGTTGTCCGGGCGGGGGTACCCCACCCCCGCCCAAAAGCTTGCCTCTGGCTCTGGAACCCGGAAACCTCCGGGATCCCGCCACCGGCTCAGGCCACTACAGACCTGAGCCGCCCCCCCCAACCTGAAGCTGCGACCAGCCCAACCCCCCTGCCTGATACCTTCCACAGCCTCCTGCCAATCATTCAGGAGCAGGTCTATCCAAACTGGTGATAGATGCACGCCATCCGGCCTGAATAGGCCAGCACACTCAACGTCCACCCACGGGTGCAAAATCTGGCACCCACCCCGCTCCCCCACCCACCTGCCAATTTGGCGATTAATTTTCGGCAGACCTCTAGACCACCGCCGCTGAACCCAGCAGGCCGGCCTTGGAAGGATATCAGACCAAACCACAATAACTCCCGGAAACATTGCTAAAACCTCCCCCAAGTCCTTGTGAACAGCACGAATCAGCTGCTTGCAGGTCCAGGACACCAAGTCATTGCCGCCTAGGTGTATCAGCAGAATGTCCGGCGCCCCTCTCATGCGCTCGTGATGCCGCAGCAAAGGCAAAAGCTGAATCCACCGGAGTCCACGCTCGCCCAGCCATGATACGGTCACCCCCAGCGCATCCAGTCCAATGTTCGGCCCCAATGGCTGTGTTGCTGCTCGCCGACCAGCCCAGTAAACAAACGAGTGGCCAATCACCCAACAGCAACACAATGCATGTCCCCTTTCTGCAAATTAAGAAATAACATAGTTAGTACATCCCAGAGCCTGTCACAAATGCACATAGCCCTGGAACGCCTGCGACCTCCATCTCCCTATCCGTTGTATCTTCCGCTCCAGCAGACCCTCCGCCGCCGCACTGGTCGCTGCACCGATCCAAAAGGAATGTGGAGCAAACCGACTGGTGTCCTCCCCAATCCATTGCAACGAAAGCCGCAGCACCGCCGTAAACTGGAAGCGCGTGAGCACCCTCGAGTCCTCGTGTATGAACAGACTGCCCGCACCGGCTGGCCGCACCTGCAAGTACGCGTACAGCAGACTGACCGGGCAAGTAAGCGCCCCGGGTACGGCACACAGCACCACCCATGCACCTTTCCCTGACTGATCAGTCTTTGAACGCGCTAAGTGTATGCGAACCGTGCCCTCCCCCACCTTCACCTGGTGGACTTTCAGGTCTCGCTCACAGTCCCTACGACCCGACTCCGACACCAGCTCCCCCACCCTAAATGCACCAAAGAAGGCCACCGAAAAGACAGCCCGAAACAGCTTACCTTTGTACGGGGATGACACCACCTGCAGCAAGACTCCCAATAAGCGGCTCAACAGGTCATGAGTTATCGGCTGCCGCCCGTCGGCCGGGGTGGGAAGGGACCATTCCCACCCATGCAATAACTTACGTGTCAAAACTCCCCCCCCGGCCGCCCCCCAACCGACCGCTCTCGCAAAAAAGGAAAACCCAGCCAACTGCCTCCTCACCGTTGCCCGCGATAGACCCGCCGCCTTCGCCGCTACCACATACTGACCCAAAAGCTGCTCTGGGGCTGGACCGTGTCGCCAGCCTTGCTGCACCAGGAAGGTTACCACACTGTTGCAGCCCCGCTGATACGCCGCCCACGTCGCCGCTGACACTGAATTCCTCAGCAGTTCCTTCATATCACGAGGCCAATCCACCATAAGTGCTCCAGGACCGATACTCCAACTTCTTCGGCTTCCGGCGCCAAGGTCCGAAACAGCTCCCACTTAAAACGGGAAAGAGCATCGGCAATTTTGTTAGTACTTCCGGGACTATGACGGGCCTTCACCACCACATTCAAACACAAGCAAGCTAACACTACCTGTCTCATTAAATCAGCCACTTGCTTGCAGCACGGGGCATAATTGTTTATAACGCTCACTACCGCCGCATTATCACACCACCAGACCAACCGACGATTCCGGAGTCTGTCCGGCCATACGACCAACACCACCTGTATCGGAAACAACTCCAAAAAGGTTATATTTTTGGTCAGGCCCACCTCCCGCCACACCTGGGGCCACCCTGCCACACACCATGAACCTCCAAAGTAAACCCCCAAACCCAGGCCCCCCGCCACATCCGTGTATAATTGCAGATCCATACTAGAGATCTCCCTCTCCCTCAAAACTGTAGTACCATTAAAATCACTCAGAAACTCGTCCCACACCCTCATGTCCACCCTTATGCTCTGCGATACCCTAATCCGATGATGAGGCATAAGGACCCCAACCGTAGCCGCCGCTAGCCGCCTCAAAAACACCCGCCCCATCGGAATTACCCTACACGCGAAATTCAACGAGCCAATCAGTGATTGCATTTCCCGCAACGTCATCTTGCTGGAGACTATCACATTCGCCACCAAAACTCGGAGCTTCGTTATCTTAGCCACTGGCAAGCGAGCTACCATCGCTGCTGAATCGAGCTCTACCCCTAAGAAGGTAATGATGGTCGAGGGGCATTCTGTCTTTCCCGCCGCGAGAGGGACACCCCAACCCCCGAGCCAACCGCTCGAAGCCACCCAGTAATTCCGAGCACCGCTCAGACTTAGCCTCGCCTACGAACAAGAAATCATCTAAGTAGTGCACCACGTTTGCGCAACCAACCTGCTCCACCAATGCCTAGTGTAGAAAACTACTAAACCGTTCAAAATCGGCACAAGATATCGCACACCCCATGGGCATACACTTATCAAAATAACTGTTCCCCTCAAAACAAAACCACAACAGATGAAAAGATGCTGGGTGCACCGGCAACAAACAGAAGGCTGACTCGATATCCGCCTTCGCCATCAAACACCCCGGACCACAGTTCCTCACCAGATCCACTGTCGCATCCAAGGAGGCATACCGAACCGTGCACAGATCGTCCGGGATATGGTCGTTAACCGACGACCCCGCGGGGAAGGAGAGGTTGTGGATTAACCAGTACTTCCCTGGCTCCTTTTTCGGGATTATACCCAACGGGGATACCACTAAATCCTCGAAGGGCCGCTCCGCAAAGGGGCCCACCACCCTCCCTAATCCAATCTCCACAGCCAACTTATCCCGCACCATCTGGGCAAATTGCCGCACCGAAGGCGAATTCCTAGCTTTGTTACATATCACCTTGCCCACCACCGGAATCCTAAAGCCTTCACTAAATCCCCCCTCAATTACTGCGCTGTCCTTCCGTTTTGGATACCTTTTCAGCCACGGGCGCATTGCTTCGATCCTAACTGGGGTTGGCACTAAGCTCAGGAGGCTCTTACTGTTTTGGAAGGGGCGCTTCGGCCCCACCTGATCCTTTCTTAACACATTTGAGCGCCAAGTGCGCTCCGTTGCAGGAGCAAGCGTGCCGGAATTTGCAATCCGGAAACGGGCACGATGATTTGTTGAATCGCCAACAGACATCACCGGCCCCCCCCCCACAGCTGGTGCTTTCTGGACCCCCGTGGGTCCGCCCCCCCAAAAGGGCCGCCCAGCCCCCGAAACACCGGCCACTCCTCCCCTTGCACTGCTCGCCGCACTCCCGCTTGGTCTGACAGCCATCTGCGTCAACCATAAATTAATATCTTGCGTCCCCCAGGACAGCAGGTGATTTTCTTCCATCTTATCCCGGAACTTTTCATCATAGTTGAGCCATGTCCAACCATCGTGCAATTGTGCCGCTTCTAAGATGGAGTCGGCGTAAGCCAGGAGCATCCCATAATGCTCTGGGTGCAAATGCCCCCATACACTAGTGAGACGCAAAAAGGCCCGCGTCCAGTTCACCACGTTCCGCGCCACTCTCCGCACCCTCCCCGCCTTCTCATCTGCCTTCCTCTTCCGTCTGCTGTCACCAGACTGTTTACGACCTTCAAGCAAGCGGAAAATGTCGATATAACGCCTTCGCTGAATCTTTCGCCGCAGAGTCTTCGGCACGCCCTCCCATAACTCCGAAAATGCCACCACCGTAGGCGTCGCCCCAACTGCACTCGCCTTACCCTCAGTCCCTCGCGATTCCCGCCCCCTACTCCCGTCGGTTGAAGATGAACGTGACGTAGAAGCGGTCGACAAGGTGGAAGAGTTCCCCAACCTCCGCCGTCTCTGACACGTATGCCTCTGCTTCCTCCCCGCTTTCCTACCTCCCCCATCAGCCGCCACAGTCCCACCGCCTTCTGTCATACCCTGATCCCCTGCTAACTCACCTGCTACTCGTTTCGGCTCTTCCGCCGCCGCGCCGGCCTCCCGCGGCTCCATCCCCGCCTGCATTGCTGCTGGCGTCCTCTCTCCCGATCCCTCCGTAGATGCTGTTGCACTATCCAATGGTCTCGGACCGCTGAACCACGGACTTCCAGGGTACTGCCATCCAAGGGGGACCTGTGGAGAAAACACAGGAAAAGGCGAAGGGGCCCCCGCCATCACCCAAGGGGGCTGCCACGCCCCTATCCACTCCACCCCCGAAGAACCTTGGCCCCCGCCCTGCCAGTGCTCCCAAGCCGGCGGGTATGCACACCCCGACACTCCTGGCCAGTTCGCGGAGCCCGCTGGCACAGCCCACTCACCTGCCCTTGTCCCGCCCGACGTTTGCCCCCCACCCCCCGCCGGAGGTAGCCCTACTTCAGGCCCTAGCCTCCGCAGTGGGCCAGAAGTTCCCCCACCCGGTTCCCCTGCCCCTCTTGCTCGCCCCCCTCGACCCAACCGGCCCTCACTCTGCGCCTCACCCCCTTGTACCTCCTCTGCCACGCCGGGCTGCCCCTACGCCGGCCCTCCCCCACGCCACACGCTCCCACTAGCACATGCCCCACAGCTGCTCGCTCTGCCTCTACCCCGGTTCTGCTCTACCAGCCTTCCGGCTAACACGCCTTGCAGACCGCCAGCCTGGCCCACGCTCTTGCCACCTCCTTTCCCTCCACTGGGGGCAGACCCCGTCCCGTCCTGTCCCGCACGTGAGCACCCCCAGCTGCACCTCTCCCCCTGCCCCCCTTGTTTCCTTTTCCAGGTGCCCCCCCACCCTTTACCAGACCGCATGGCTCCCCTCTCTCCTACCACTGAATATGCGTGCCCCCTAGTATTATTTGTGTGTCGTTGATTGTGTTGTTGTTTTTTAAACTACAACCTCTGGCTCCCTGCTGCCCCCAAATTTACTCTTGCCCACCCCCCCTGACTTTTTTTTTTTGATGCGGACCCCCTGCACCCCCCTTTTGGCACTCACCCAGCTCACTGCCTTCCTCCGTCCTCCAGACCTCCGACCCTGCATAAGGCCTCGTGGTGCTGCAGAGCTCCCTCGTGCAGCACCCGACTCGTCTGGCTCCGACTTGGAAAAGGCCGGAGCCACGCCGCATCCCCGCACTCTCCTGAGGCTGTTCCCACCTCCCCTCAGCTCCATTGG
Organism: Ichthyophis bannanicus; assembly: GCA_033557465.1. NCBI lineage: Eukaryota > Metazoa > Chordata > Amphibia > Gymnophiona > Ichthyophiidae > Ichthyophis > Ichthyophis bannanicus. The sequence continues at coordinate 172,034,791 of CM066036.1, read as the reverse complement.
CTCCCCCGCCTCCCGGCGGCCCATGGGAGCCAATGGGGCGCCCAGAACCGCTCCGGCCTGCCCCCTCGCCTCAGCACCGCCGCGGCCCCGGGGGATCGCGTCCTTGCCGCCCCTCCGGTTAAACTGGCTCCGCGGCCCCGACAGATCAGAATCGCGAACCCCTCTGTACGTTCGGCTCAGGTCAGACGTACAGAGGGGCAGTACATCTCTGGTGGAATGAGCTCCTTAATGCAAAGAGAGAAATTTTTGGAGAAAGACATTATGCTTGGCAAGGTAGAAGGTCAATAGAAAAGAGCAAAAGCAGCCATGAGATGGATCGATACAATAACAGCAGCTATGGGTGCCACTCTATCAACAATGAGCTGCCTGACTGAAGACCACTTGAAGGCAATTAATAACACCAACAACAACATAGATACCTTAAAATGAAATCATAATATACATATTATAGTTTATTTTATAGGTCCTAAATTTTATCAGGCCTGGATTTAGACATAGGCAAAATGGGTAACTATCTATCATGCCAAATATTATTATTTGGTATCTGCACAGTGGAGTCAAATTATCCATGATATAGTTAGGGACCCAGTTTGGTATGTGACAATGGATAGTCTCGTGTGTATCAGCACTTGATGTCTGTCCACTATAACCCATGCATTACAGTTCATATAAGCATCATGTATGGAGATTGATGAAAATAAGTAAGGAGACTCCTAATCTATCTTTATACCCTATTCAATTAAATTTATTAAAGCACAACGTTGGGTGGGATACTGAGAAAACATCCTAAGATAACAAAATTGATCACACAATCTCCTGAGAATGTAGTGCAGGTATGGTTTTTGTTATGTGACAGATGCACAGTGCCTAACACACCTATGAAGCAAAGAAAGACTGTCTATATTGCTTTTCAGTAAAAGACCATCCCACCATACCTCAGAAACAGGCACATCCCTGTAGCAATTTCAGGGGGAGCGATTAAGTTCAACAGCCAAAATGCTTTGGACACGAAAGCAGCTGTTCTAAACTAATTTAAGGCTGCTGAACACAGAAATCATAATGAAAATGGCTGATTAGGTCTAGTTGCTAAGATATATGCTATTAATTAGTCATTAGGGGCCATTAACTGTGTATTATGCAACATTTGCATGAGATTGTGTAATCTCTACTTGCAACCAATAGAAATATCTGTCCAAAACCAGATGATGCAATCAGTATTTAAATTTGCATCACTTGACAGTGTAAATCTTAAGGTGTATTAGTCACAGAAAAATGAAAAATTAATTATTTTGCATTATTTTATGCTGATAGGTCAATCACAGCGTATTCGGCGATGCATCGTACATGTGTTAATAATGCAGATAATTTCTGCTATATTTATGGTGAAGTGACTTTTACATCACAAAAACTGAATATGACTGTGGCGGTTAAGAAAGCCTAAAACTTATATTTTGGCTGCAGAATAGGAGATCAGGATAAGAGCTGGGCGCCACAACATGCTGCAATACATGTGCAACAAATCTCAGGCAATGGATGAATGGAAAAAGGCAATCAATGCCTTTTGCAGTTCCAATGATCTGGAGAGAGCCCATGGATCACGTCAGCAATTGCTACTTCTGCATAGTTCCTCCAATGCAGAAAGGCATATCCAGAAAGAGTAAGTGGATCGTGCAATATCCAAACATTCCATCTGCAATACACCCTGTGCCTCATGGAGAAGGGTTGCCGATTCCCAAAATGTCAGAATCATTATCATTAGAATCAAGTGAGGAAGAGGAAGAAGTTTGTAGTCATGAACCGCCAACCTCATGTGACCCAGAGTTTCTTCTGGCCACTGCTAATGAGCCACACCTCATAACACAAGGTGAATTGAACGACCTTGTCAGGGATTTGGATCTCCCGAAGAATAAAGCTGAGCTTTTGGGTTCCAGACTATAGCAGTGGAATCTTCAGGCTGGTGACGTTCAAATTTCTTTTTTCCGGGACTGTCAGAAAGACTTGGTGTCATTCTTTTTCAAAGAAGGTGATCTTGCTGCATGCAACAACGTAAAAGGTTTAATGGCAGCTCTCAGTATCAATTACAATGCAGATGATTGGAGGCTCTTCATTGATTCATCCAAAGCAAGTCTTAAAGCTGTATTGCTGCATAATGGCAACTTGCTACCATCAATTCCTATTGGCCATGCAGCTTTCATGAAAGAGACTTATGACAATATGAAACAACTTTTGAAATGTATAAACTATGATCAACATCTATGGTCAATCTGTGGTGACTTCAAAGTGGTTGCCCTCTTGCTTGGTCTTCAGGGTGGATACACCAAGTACTGCTGCTTCCTGTGTGAATGGGATAGCTGTGCTAGAGATTGTCATTTCATCAAAAGGGACTGGCCACTCCATCAGTCACTGAATCCTGGAAGCAAAAATGTTCTGTTTCCAGCACTTGTAGACAGTAACAAGATGTTGATGCCTTCCTTGCACATCAAGTTGGGACTAATGAAAAACTTTGTCAAGGCGATGGATAAAACTAAACCTGCTTTCAGGTATCTTAGTGGTAAATTTCCTAGACTGAGTGATGCCAAAGTTAAGGAAGGAGTTTTTGTTGGCCCTCAGATTTGTGCACTTCTTCAAGATGATGAATTTCTTTGTTTATTGCATGGAAAGGAAAAGGCTGCATGGATAGCATTTGAATCAGTGACACAAAATTTTCTTGGAAACAGCAAAGCAAATAATTACCAAGAAATTTTTCAAGATCTTCTCAAGGCATACAAAAACCTTGGTTGCAACATGTCCTTAAAGATTCATTTTCTACACTCTCATCTAGATTTTTTCCCACAAAATTGCGGAGCAGTAAGTGATGAACATGGAGAACGATTTCACCAAGACATTGCAGCCATGGAAAAGAGGTATCAGGGTAAATGGAGTCCATCAATGCTTGCAGACTACTGCTGGACAGTGACAAGGGATATTCCATTGCTTCAGTACAAGGAACAGATCAGGAAGAGTGGTGAAGCCACTGAATGAGAACAAAAATTGCTAGAATGTACTTACAAATGTTCTTAATAAAAGTTAAATTGCAGACATAATTACTCCTCTGTTTCTTCTACATATGTTTATGAACTTTATTTTATAAAAACATGCTTGTTATTGTGCAAAGTTTAATTTGTAATAAGATTTTGATTTACATCTAAGGATTTAGGCTCGATTTTCACCATACATTGTGGTAAAATGTACATTCTTCAACATATCATATAAACAGGAGCTAAGTGACCAATTTCACTATCATATTTGAATTCAGCGTATCAAATTCATTAAGAAACAGCACATTTAATTTCTGAAGCAAACAATTTTTGAAAATTTGTAGAATTATGACATAACACATTTTTGCACTTACACTGCATGAAAACTTTCACAAAAAGGGTGCAGAATGAACAAAGTCATTGGACACAGAGCAAATAATGCAAACTGTATATGAAAGATGAGAACAAGACAATGTATTTTTGCTATTTTAAAATCAGCAATCAAGTGCATGAGAAAGTAATGTCCTTATTATTGCAAATTGTAGAAAGATTTCACCGTATGATGCCCTTTGTTATTTAAAAAAAAAGTGTATGAATAAATTACCTCACAAGAGCACAGGCATAACTGAAAATAAACATTTGGTTTGTTAAAAGAGAACAGCCCCCCCCCCCCCCATCCCCGAACAATCAAGGTAAACAGATCGGGCCTGATATTCAGCCAGAGCAGTCAGTGTTTAAAAGTCATTGTCAGCATTGCTGATTTGCTTTACATGTCTATTCAATGACTTTCTGTCTTTAACAAGTACCACTGAATGTAAATATGGGTGGTGACGTGGCAGCAACTATCCATTTAGATTTAAGCCTGCTACTGAAAATGCCTAACATGTGTTTTGTTATCCTTTTCCACCCTAAACCTTTCACTCTACTTTATGTCTGAAGAACCTCTTTCAAACTTGGCTAAAGGATCACACACTTTGGATGCAATCATGCTATTGAAAATGCACTTAAGGCACAGTAAATGTCTGCACTGTGCAATGACTGCAAAGGCAGATGCTGGGCATGCCACCAACAATTAAAACACAGGCTTTGCAGCTACTGCATGTTAATTATTGCAACTAACACATTTAATTTTTTAAGTTTGTGACTGTGGTTACTGCTCAAGCCAAAATAAAATAAAATAAAGCTGAAAGGTTACTAGAGGTTGCCAGACAAACAAAAAATCAAATTTTATTTTTCCAGTTTTGTAAATAGTTGTCATGGGTGGTCCTTAAACTGGTACACCTTAGATTGGAAGGCAGTCATCTGCCTGGGGATAAGCTTTTATGTCTCCTGGGAGGCTGGCTCCATCCACTCCATAGCTGTGTCTTGTAGTTCTTGTTTTCTAATTGTATGGTCTTGAGCTCCATGGAAAACCCTTCCTGAATGTTTTGTCTTGTGAATCTATTGATTCCTGTTCTAAAGGCTTACTCAAAATACTTTTCTTGTGCCATTTTCCAAGCCCTGTAAGTTCTGGGAAAAGTATTCTGGCACTCTTCTTAAAATTTTTTCCTTGCTGAATTATTAGACTTAACAATCCTGTATCTTTGTGCAGATTTGCCAAGTTACCCAGATCTAGGAGGGAGACCTTTTTGGCCAATTCTGGTTTTAAGTTTACATCATAAATCAATGAGGTATTTGTAATCCCTGATTCCACACCTGAAGTCAGTGCTGCTGTCCTATAATGCAACATGATGGACTTGTCAGAAATCAAGGAATGGCCTAAAATCTCCCTCTTGGAACTGGGTAACTTGGCAGGGCTGCTTGTGTAAAATGCGCCATTATTCTATCGATGACATTTAGCAAGCCTACTCCATATCCTAGAAAAATTCTGTGGGACCATGTCTATAGAATTTCTGGGGCAAGAACAAAGCACAAGAAAAATCTTTGGATAAATATCTAGAGCAGAAGTCAATAGATTCACAAGGCAAAAAAATCCAGGAAAGACCAGACAAATTTTGAGCCAGTTAGGAAACAGGAACTAATATTACCAGTAATACAAACTACAGATAAGTCCCTAGGAAATATAATCACTTCTCCTTGAAGTTCAATGCCTTCCAACCCAAGGGACCCTAGTTTGAGGCCAGGCCATGACACACTGGGGAAAGAAAACAAATTTTTTTAAATATTTTGGATTAAAAACAATATGAAATAACATGGGAAATGCCATTGATATTTCCCATGTTGTTTCAAATGAATACACACCCCTAATTTTTACTGCAGGCAAAATACCAGCACTCTGAACCACAGAAGGGGAAGCTTAAAATATTCCATTTCTTCGGGTAAAACACTGCTTTATCCATGGAAATGACTTTGAAAACTGCCTTAAGAATAACTTGTTTCTTCTGGTTCATTTCGATCTGATTCAAAGAAATGTATTAAAGTATTTAATCTGTGCACTAAAAAATAAAAAAGCTCGATGTAAACTCGAGGCACGTGATTTTTGAACTGTCTTCTAAGCCATGGTTCTTTCACACTTTGACTACTGCAACTCCATCTTCCAAGTTATACCTAAAAGTTCTCTACACCTCCTACAACTTGCTCAACATGCTGCTGCACAAATCCTCCCAGGTGTACCCAGAGGGCACCACATCTAAAGGAGCTCCACTGGCTACCCCTGTAGATTCATATTAAATGCAAAACTCTCATAATCACATTCAAACGCTATCATCAGACAACCTCACAGTACCTACAGTCTATTCTAAACTCCTCCCCAGATAACAGATACAGAAGAAGCTCACCCTCCCCCCTGAATTAACTAAGTGCAATCAAACTACCTGTGCTTGTGCATTCTCGCTACATGCACCTGGCCTCTGGAATGCTTTATCTAAAAATATCAGAGCCATCCCTGAAGTTGTAACATTTCGGAAATTGCTAGAAATCTTCCTGTTCAAGGAGCATTTTGAGGTATAACGTGTTCCACCATTGCAACTGACATAAAAAGTCAACCATGCGTTGAACTCCTCCTGCCATGTTCACTTGATTGCTAAAGCTGGCATCACTTCCCCCCTCCATCCCTGCCACAGTACTCACGGTTTTGCTAAGCCAAAAATGAAACAAGATTACAGTGTTATCTAAAATGTTAAAGTGTGTCACCTGGGGGCCAACCCAACGCCTAGGGTCTGCCTGGGGATTCTAATTCAGGGAATATGGCATGGCATTTGCTCCTGCAATGCCTTATGGGAATAGTAGTCCCTTTACCCTCTGAGAAAAGAAGAAATTGTAGTCGAGTGGTTTCAGGCAAATGACAAGGATTTATTTCCCTTTCCAAGAAGATTAAGTGCATGTGGCAAACTGAGGACAATTGCCATATAATTGGCGTGAGGAATACATTCAGGAACTAAGGTAACCAGCCTCTTTAGCTTCAGGCTTTAAAATGTGCAGTGCTCAGTACAAACAAAAGCAAACAACAGCTTCTCACAACAAAATAAAATGTTCCCTTTTCTTCTGCTGCTTTCTCAGCCTTCTTAATATATTGTTCAGCAGAGAGATTCAATATGGTCAGCAAGAGACAAAGTGCAATCCATCTGATTATCTGCTATGTCATTGATATCAGAATCTATCTGCATCTCTTCTAAGTCAGCGTCAGCTGGGTGTGTCTGCAAGCTGCTATACAGCGTTTTAAAACAAACTTCTTCTCTGCCTTCCCGTGGCTTCCCTTTGTAGCACTCTAACGAGCAGGGCTGTAAAGTACCATATATGCTGGAGTTGCTGCTTGGGGAAGCTAATACTTCCTGGCAACTACAAGGAAATATTTTAAAATTAGGTTCAAATCTGGACAAGTTGTGAAGCCTACCTTTTGGCTTTAAAGAGGAAGGAATTCTCTGTTCTGCTGGGTCAGAAAGGGTTCCAAACACCAGTTGTGTTTTCTTGCCTTTTAGCTTATCAGCTTCTGCCTCAGACATATAAATATTCTCATGCCAGTATGTCTCTCTCCCTGGAGCCTCTGAGTTTTCCCAAGCCAGCCTCTCAGGAGGTTTCTCCTTCCTCCTGCCTTTACTGGACGGCACCGGCCCTGTGCTGCTCACACCTGGTTTTTCGGCTTTGGCTTTCTGGGTCCTTACTCCTCCTTGACTCCTTTTGGTCAGCGTGCTCTCTTGCTTGATCCCCTGCCGGATTCCTTGCCTTTGTCTTTGCTCTTGTCCTGGCGTCTCTCCCTCGGAGCTTCCTTGGAACTCCTGTTCCTTCTCTTCCTCCTTCCTCCTCATCCTTCTGGTCAAATCTAATGACCACTTTTTATAATCCTGCTTCTCAGGGCTTAGCTCTGCCCCTCCCCCAACCAGGTGTTTCTCATTAACTCCTGAGCTTGGGGATAGTTACAGCATGGGCGTGCCTGTTCAGCTCGTGACTCTTTTTGTTTACCTTTTCCTTGAAAACATTGAGCCATGTGCTCTGACTGCCTGTCAGTTTCTGAAACGAAATCCTCTTCTCTCCCTATCTCCATAGGCTCAGAAGGGTCTTCTACATGGCAAGTGTTACACAGTTTACTGTAATGTTAAAGTTGTGTTACATGTAAACCGCCTTGATCCCTGGAAAGGCAGCATATAAACCTATTAAATAAATAAATAAAATAAAAATTCCACTTTCATTTATCAATAACACATACAATCCTCGTATCCATAAAAACACAAATCTCCATTGAACACAATCTAGTACTGCAACTGTTTTTGTCATACAGCTTAAAATAGTATTTGAAAATGTTGCAAGATGTGTATAGTAATATTCAATAAGTAGAAACGCTGACGCATTAGATTATGTATAAATATTTGAATTATATTGTATTTTTTGAATTTGTTTAGACCATATTTGTCCAAGTTCAGACCTTGAGAGCCTCAAACAGGCCAGCTTTTCAGGATAACACCAGTGAATATGCATGAGAGAGATTTGCAGGCCCACTATCTCCATAATATGCAAATCTCTTATTCATATCCATTAGATGTATCCTGAAAATCTGGTCTGTTTACGGCCCTTGAAGACTGAGCTTGGAGAAGCTTGGTTTAGACATGTGGAGAGTAAATTTATAAGAGGGTGCCTACCTTAAGCATGAAAGTAGGCACTTACTTAAGCACAAGTTTATAAGGACACATAGGCACCTATATGTCTTTATAAAATAGTAGTGGACAGTGTATGCCTATATTGTCAGTGCCTGAAGCAGGTGTAAATGCCTATATTAAGCTATGCATGACATAGACTTTTGTTGCATTCATCACATACAAACCCATTTTTTTTGTTTTTATTATGCTTGCACACCTACAGTATAAGCAGATTGCTTGTGCGTGCATATACCTCCAAATTTAAATATGAACTATCAATATACATGCACACAGGCAATTTGCATACACTTTTAAAATTTGGGCATACCAACAAGTAGCCCAGCAAGCCTGCAATGCACATGCCTAATCCACTCATATGATTGTTCAATACACATCTACAGGATGGCCCAAAAAAAGTGAGAACATCTCGCAAATTAAAAGCTTAGTTTACTTATTTACCTTTTTTAGCTATATAACGTCTTTATTTCGACAATTTCCGGTCGCCATCTTTTTTTTTTTAAATTTGTCAATCGTTTACATGTGTCTTTTTGAATTTTTAAATAACTTATATGCTACGAGATGTTCTCACTTTGTTTGGGCCACCCTGTAGATTAGTGCATTTTATAATCTATGAGGCCAATTCTGATCAGGGACATCTGGCCCATCTGGACTTCCAAAATATGGACAGACTGGCTTTGCACCCGATTCTGCACTTGCGGGAAATAAATGTTCGTGCGGGAGCAGAATTGGGGCACTTGGATGGGCCAGACGTGCCCCAATTCTGAGGGCTGAGACATGCAGAGCTCTCCTTGGCTAATCCTCCCTCTGTTCCTGCATGAAGCCCTGCTGCCATAGCGTCTCATCAACTTGGCACTGGGATGCCATGCAGGACCGCTGAATGGCCCAACACCCCCTATTATACTTTCCCTGCTGACCAGGCATTTGGCAGGGGCCATCAGGGCAGAGATTGGGTGGCAGGGACTTACCTCATTCCACTCTGTGTCTTCCGTGGCCCTGTGTGCCCTGATCCTTGCTATGCTTGGGACTTATTCCACCTCTGAGGTGGAATAAGTCCCACATCTATCTCGCCACATCTATCTCACCACATCTATCTTGCCAAACCAGGATATACAGGGCCGTGACCTGAATTGGCCCTGTATGTCTGAAATCATGGACTCTGCCTCCTTGCCACCCTGTCTCCGCCCCCTCCTGTCCCTGTCCAGAGCTCCCTGCACAGAGGCCTTGTACATGCAGGAAGTTCTGGTGCCGGAATGAGGTCCCTGCGAATAACAGGGATTGGACGTCCAAGCTGGATGTTCATCACTGCTATTTGGTGTTTGGAATGACCTCCTATGTATATACCTGCATGCTCTGTCCATGTGCCACCCACACTCTTTCCATGTGCCTGACTACTGGTCAAGTGCACACCATCATACTAAAGCATGTACTTTTACTTTATAAGAGGCCATTTATTTATTTATTTATTTGAAACTCATTTTTATACCGCTCCTTCCAGTGATCAGCAGCGGTTTACATTTTAACATTTTTCTGCAAAGGTGGCAGTTACATATAATAATAGTAATAGTATGGAACTTTGTACATGACTAGGGTAACATTAATTCAATAACTCAAACTATTTACATATAGAAGAACTCATATGTTAAATTTTAACTATATACAGAATTTATAATGAAGTACAATAAATATATTACATGCATGTAGGGTTTACCGTTTAATTAACTTGATGGCTTTGAAGTTTCATATGATGATAATAGAGGTGTTAAGCTCCATCATAATAAGTTGTTTTGAATACAATTTGCTTTATGTTATTTCTGTCTGATTGTAATATTCTTGAAATAAGTGAGTTTTAAGGTTTTTTTGGAATGATTTAAGATCTTTGTTAGATCTTAAGGTGTCAGGGAGTTTGTTCCATAATGTGGGTGCTAGGTATGTGAATGCTCTTTTGCTAGTATTTATTTTCACCTGCAAATAGAGAGTGGGATTTGTAGGCTATTTAGATTGTGTGTACGCCTTTTTCGGTTAGGGGGTTGTGTTTTTATGAGTGTGGCAAGGTAGGATGGGGCGATATTATGTATTAACTTGAATGTTGTAATTATTATTTTGTATCTTATGCATGCATGTATAGGTAGCCAGTGAAGTTCTCTTAGAATAGGTGTGATGTGATCAGAGAATGGTACATTCATTAAAATTCGAGCTGTGACATTCTGGGCCATCTGGAGTATGTTTGTTGTTTTTTTAGGAAGTCCTTGTAGGATGCCATTACAGTGGTCCAGATGTGGGATTATGAGTGTTTGTATTATTGATCTAAAATCTGATTGTTCAATGATATTGCGTAAGGGCTGTATGATTCTTATTTTGTGGAAAATAGTTCTGTTTAATAGTCTTAGGTGGGTTTCCATGTTAAGGGTCTTATCAAGGGTGACACCTAAGTATTTTAATTCTTGTTTAATATTGTAAGATATATTATTTAGTAGAATTGTGTGTGTGTGGGGGGGGGGTTAAATTCTGGGGTTTTGGAGATAAACATTACTTCCGTTTTTTTATGATTGATACTCATGTTGTTTTGTTGGAGCCATAGCTGCGCTTCTTTAAGGCATGCTTTATAGTTGTAAGAATTGCTTTTATTTATTTATTGATAAGTTTTTCTATATCACCCCTTCCAGAGATCAAGGGCAGTTTACAAATAACAAACAAGACACATTCACACAGTAACACTGTACATGACGGCAGATAAAAACCAGTATGGTCCATCTAGTCCACTCAGCAAGGTGGCAAGAGTAGGTGCACCTGCTGCTCCTTCAGGTCACCACTTTCCATGCTTTTCTTTAGTGGTGGATCCACCGCTTTGTGCAGGTCACTCCTATTTCTTGATATATAAGAGATAGTTATGCTTATTTTGATTTTATCCTGTTGCTATAAAGGGATCCACTGTGTCTATCCCATGCCACTTCGAATGCTGTCACTGTACCCGCCCTCACCACCTCCATCAGGAGGGCATTCCAAGCATCCACCACCCCTTCAGTGAAAAAGCACTTACTGACATTGCCTTTCAGTTTACCCCCTTTAATAACATAGCAGCCTGCTCCATCCCAGTTAAGGTGGAGCCCATTCCTTCAGAAGAGCCCCTCCATTCCCTAGAATGTTGCCTTGCTCTTAACAAATCCAAAACCCTCTTCTTTGCACCATTGTCTCATCCTCGCTTGAGACTCTGGAGCTTTGCCTGCTTTTTGGGTCCTGCATGTGGAATGGGAAGTATTTCAGAGAATGCTACCCTGGAAGTTCTGGATTTCAACTTCCTATCTAAAAGTCTAAATTTGGCCTCCAGAACCTCTCTCCCACATTTTCCTATGCCATTGGTACCAACATGTACCAAGACAGCAGACTCCTTCCCAAAGTTATCTAATACCTTGTCTAGGTGGCACGTGAGGTCTATTACCTTTGTATCAGGCAGACGTTATCAGGTGATCCTCATGTCCACCAGCTACCCAACTATCTACATGCCTAATGATCGAATCACTGACTTTAACGGCCATCCTAGCCCTTCCCTCATGGACACATGGCCCTGAAGAAACCTCCTCAATGTGAGAGGGGTTTGCATCTCCTGGTGGACAGATCCTAGCTACAGGATCACTTTCTGCCTCACCAAGATGATGTTCTCCTTTCATGTGACCTCTCTCCTTCATGGCAACTGAGAGACTGCCAGACTGGAGGTGGGGTTTCAATACTATGTCCCTGTAGGTCTCATCTATATCTCTCTCTGACTTCCTTATGTCTTCCAAATCTGCTACTCTAGCCTCCAGAGATTGCACTCATTCTCTGAGGGCCAAGAATTCCTTGCATCTAGTGCACATGTAAGACCCCTCATCAACTGGTAGAAAATCATACATGTGACGCTCAGTTCAAAAGACAGGATAACCCCCATCTCGCTGCTGGACTGCTGTCTGCATCTTAGTTTGAAAGTTTTGTTTAGCTTTTTAAGTTGTTTGAAGTTACTAGGGATACTTGTATTAATACAACTATAGCAAACACATTTAAGGTAATACTCTGCCTGAAAACTTTCAAAGGAGTTAAGGTATTCTTTTTTAAAATTCTTAAAGGGGATTTTGCTGTTCATTTTTAAACGATAACATCTTTTTTTCTAAACAACAAAAGGGAACTTTTTTGTGTGCTTATGGGCCAAGGCTCTTGTCAGTTCATTCACAGCTAACTCTTTGAAGCCACTGACCTCATTCAACTTAAACTTCAATCAGTGATATTACAAGGAATAATTGGTAGATTATGTACAGATAACATGAATTACAATATGTACATAGAACATATTTACAATCAACATTAATTTGTATAGTTGAATTAGGATTTGATTTTGCATTTTTATGATGTATTGTCATTTTTTGTGCTATTTTTATGTTGTATGAACTAATTTGAATTGAACATTTTCTAAGAAAGGTGGTATACAAATACAGTATAACATCATATTCAGTATCAATAGATATGACTATCTGAGACTTAAAAAAATACAATGTAGAATTTTGCTACATATTCACCACTGTATATAATGATTTAATTCTATTATTATCAATTCTAAATGTAAGTTCAATTCATGCTTTGATTTATATATCAAAATAAGATATCTTCCTTCTTTATACACATTAACAGGCCTATTTACTAAAGTGAATATTAGCAGTTACCATGTCTATTAGTGTACAATAATTGTTGGATGCGGTTATCACACAGGCATGATGCTTAGCATGCAATAATTCATATGCTAAGTGCTTACCATGGAAGGGGATGAGAAATGGGTAGAGAAAGGGCAGGTTATAGATGTGGACAGTGCCTTGCAATTAATGCAAGGTAAGTTACTTTGTACTGTCATTGTTGCAAATAGCACAGCTATACTTACTGCTTCTTGACAAGGAAGAGGTAAGTGCAGCTGCGGTATCGGCAATACTATTAATTCAGTCAGTGGGGATAAAAAGAACCCATCATCTCCCCATAAAATCCCCACTTCTTGACATCCCCTGATATGAGCAAGAAGACCTTCAGTTTGACAGCCTCTGACAATCTTCACTGACATGAGTCAGAAGACCCTCCATCCCTTGACACCCCTGACATGAGCCGGAAGACCTACTATTTCCAAAACTACTCAACATGAGAAAGATGACTCCCATGCTCAACACCCTCAAATCCTTCCAGAGGTTTCCCTGGTGGCTAATGAGATTCAAGAGTGATGCCCAGATGCTCCAGTCACATTGGCCCAGGTTCACAATGGCAGCGTTGAGTCCTAGGAGTAGTCTTGTAGTAATATTGCTAAGTGTCAATCTGCCAACTTAGTAGCTTGAGCCCTAGTGGAAAACCTGTGAGACTACCACTAGAATCAGATGTGCCATTTTGAACCTAGGCACTGGTGAGGTTAGGAGCATCCATGGATTGATCCTGTCTCCCATTACCAACATGGAAAACCCTGGTAGAAGCAGGGGATTGTTGGGTGTTGGGGTTCCTCTGGCTCGGTGGGGTGTTGTGGGGCCTTTTGGCTCGTATCAGGGTGTTCAGATTTTGGAGGAAATTTTTGGTTCATGATGTGGGGGGAGGACTTCTGGGGTGGGGGTCGTTTGGCTCATGTCAGAGGGGTTTGGGTGGGGAGTACTTACTCATGTTGGGAAGAGTGTCTTCTGGTTCATGTTGAGGGAGCTTGGGAGTGGGACGATCTTCTGACTCATATTGAGGGTGCCACAGAGCTGGAGGATCTTCTTAGCTACAGCCATACGGCCAATAAAAATTCAGATCGGTGAACATGCCTCTCGTGTTCGGCAACAGGTGGCTTCTGCACCCATAGAGGAGCATTGTATGGAGAAGAATCACTCATTTGGTGAACTACTTTGGACAGTTATCGATCATATTCCAGTTGATCCACGAGGGGGTGATCGGGTAGCCCGACTATAGTGGTGTGAGCAATGATGGATTCATGAATTAAACTCCGTGCATCCTACCAGTTTAAATCGGGAAATTGATTGGCTCAGTTTGTTTTAAGAGAGAAACCAATTGGGTAAGGGGTTTCCCATTTTGGTGGGTTGTCCCATTTATGATTGGTGGTTCTTTTGTGATTGACATCAGTTTCTATCAATGGCATGGGGATTCACCATTTGGTCTTCGGTGGGTGTCTAGTCGTCTTGATCCAACCAGCAAGGGTTTTCCTGCTATTTTGCATACCCTTTGCTTGTGATTGGTTTTCCTCTGTGACTGACATCATTAACCAGCCAATCATGAATTTAACGGTCCTATATGGTGATCTGATACCGGTTTTGAATTGGTTGGTTGAGGCGGATGGGTGACAATAAAAACAGATTACACAAGAGCACTTGATACAGGGATAATATACATCCCAAAATGTGCACGTCGTGCTTCAATATATTTGGACCTGCTGTAATGATAAGGACAAGTTTGTTGTTTCAACACACGTCAAGTTAATTTGTTTTCTGGTTTTTATACCTTTATTATAATACCATTATACAAAAGAACTTATTAACGAATAAAATGGGTATCATCTGTCTGGTGAGGCTAAGTTAAAAATCGTATCCTCCCTCGATGTTATCCGACAAAAATTATTAAGGAGATCACTGGTGGACTGATTCAGGGTCTTTTGAGTTTTTGAGTGTCACTGAATTTGGGATATCTTTTTCTTGGACACTTTAGTGAACAGCTATTCTTCTAAAGATACCAGAAGGGTTTCGGGTATTAGTCAGCATGAACGTCTAATGAATAAGAATCCACTCATTATCACACTGAAAATATCCATGTGAATCAAAGCAATGCAAAAGAAGAGGGCTTTTCTATTGATGCCTCCAAGGGTTCTCCAGCTTGGAGGTTTATTTTTTCTAGAAACATCTATGCAAATGCTTTAGTATAGAAATTCTTCTTATTGTTGTTTGAGCCATCACAACTTACTTTTTTTTTTTTATAATAAGATTGTACTGGAAGACAGATCGGTTGGTTTTATTGGTTAGTCTCCACAGGTTCTGACTGTAACCCTTACAGAGGGTAATTAGTCTGCCTTGAACTCGCTACCTTGATTTCCTAATTTGATTGTGCTATTATTCTCCCCCCCCCCCCAGTGTGGTGTACTGGTATAGGGTTAATTAAAAATAAGAGTATTATTTTTTGTTTCTGTATTATACTCCTTTTAATCCTAATCTTCTCAAGGTTTACTTGAAGATTAATGTAAAATTATATAAATATAGAAGAAAGAAAGTATTATTATATTATAGCAGATGCATGTCTGTTCAATTTTTTTTTCTGAGGTTTATTAGAAACAAGGACATTGTGAAATGTGAAGTGAGTTCCATCTTCACTGTATTTCTTTGACTGCTCAGAACATTGTTTGTTGGCATCGTCTGCAAAAAAAATATTCATGCTGAACACTGAAAATATTGTGGGGATCAAGTTTATTACAGGTATGTTCCATCTAGGAACTCAGGTGAATTCTGCTTGAGTAAGTAAACTTTTCAATGACTTCCTTCAAGATGTTTCTGTTTTCCTTTCCGCTGATGAGGTCAGGGAGCTGCCACCCTCTGGGCCCATCTCACTTCAGAGAAGAATTGCTGCTAGCAGCCTGTTTGCCCTATTCTTGGTTACCTGATCTAGGATGAAAACATTGCTGTGAACGTTTGATGAATATCCTACTGAAGCCGTATCTAAAGATCTGCCCTTAGGTATAGTACCAGCACTGATATAATAGGCTCTAGCTACTATTACACTACATTAATTTTTGCACTGGCTTTTTTTTTGAGGGGGGGGGAGTTGCTTTCAGAACAGAAATAAATTCACTTAGCTAAAGTATTTCTTCTTTTCTTCTTTCCTTTTCAAACTTTAGTGCTTTCTTTTCAAGGGATCAGCAAACCTGAACACCAAATATTAGGAACTTCCTATACATCAAGAAACAACTTTATCTGTGACTATCAAGGAAAAGTTGGTATGTTCTTTTTGATGGTGAGTACTTTCTCGATTCTTGTTGGTATCACAGCATCTAAATTAATGGCTGTATGTTCTTTCCTTATCCCTGCTGAATACCACGGGAGCACATTAGCCATTAGCTTGGCATCTAACTCCTGGGCCATCAGCCCAGTATTCAATACTGATTTTGAACTTTCAAACTGAGACCTCAAATTGTTCACAATTTTGAGCCTTTTGAAGCATGAGGCTATTGTGTGGTTCTGCTTTATAGCCAATATGCCAATCACTGCTTAGTGAAGTGGTAGCCAGGAAAACAAAGGAAGACTATGACATCAAGACTAAATTGTGGGTGTTTGGAATTGTTATTATGCATCTTAGCGTTTTTCGAATAACAGGCTGAGATGCCAAAGTGCACCAAAAAGAAATGAAAACTAAGAATGCAAGGCCACAAGTTCTGTTTAACATAGATATGCTATGCGAATTTGCAATTTAAGAAACGTTCAAGGTATTAAAATACAAATTCTACTTGTACTATCTTCATGCCTAAGATGGGGAAAGGGGCATAGAGTTGCAGTGATTTTGTGCTTAGGAAGCTGTTGGAATAATGTTAGTTTCAGCCAAGGTAAACCAGAGTTTATGGCATCGTTTGAGAGATAAATGAAACTACACAGCTTCCCCTTTAAAGAATATGTGATTACCCTCTTGTGGGAGTTAGATGCTGCAGTTGATCCTGACTTATTTTCTATGTAAATGCATATATATGGTTTGCTTGGGTAAATAAAATCACAATGTATCTCCATGACCACTTCTGCATAAATGAAGCCTATTCTTTAGAACAATACAGGATTTTTAAATCTAGCATCTCCGGAAAATTCTAGGAAAAAGCACTCAATCATGAGAGGAAAACTCAAACAATAAGCCTGAAGTAGCTATGACATTTAGACACTTAGAGTAACTGAGTTATGCTTTAATTATGTTCCATATAAATGTAGGGTACAGAGAAATTCATAATGTGATGCTAGGTACTGATGTGCACCATTAGGCAAGAGAACTTATGATCATAAGTGTGTTGAGCTCAAGGTATCAAAACATTAAAATAAGACAATGGTGAGAGCCAGAATAATGTCAGGATGCACAGAAACCATTATTAATGGTAGAAAAAAGGAGATGAAAAGGCCTTTGTATAGTTCAGTGGTAAGACCTGATATGGCAGTCAAATTCACTCCCTGTCCTTGAGGGCCACAAATGAATATGCTTGAAATGGATTTGCATGCCTACCACCTCCAATGTATGCAAATCTATCTCATACATATTTATTAGCAGCATCCTGAAAATGTGACCTGTTTGCGGCCCTCAAGGACTGGATGTGAATACCACCAGCATATTGAATATTGTGTGCTGTTCTGGAAACCGTAACACAAAAAGAATATAAGCAGTTTAGAGACAGCACAGAGTAGAATTAAATATGAAAGCACCAGAGAGAAGATAGATAGAAGAAGTATGAAGAAGACATTCAGTTAGAAGGCCAATGGGATTGGGGAGAGGAACCTCTGTCTTTTGGGGAGGCTGCTAGGTACTTATGACCTAGATTGGCCACTGTTGGAAACAGGATACTGGGCTTGATGGACATTGGTCTGACCCAGTATGGCATATCTTATGTTCTTAATGTAAATCAATGCATTTGCACAGACAGGCAGGTTCTGGAGATGGTAAGAATACAGTAATACTTCTGTCCTTCTCCTCTGATGTTTGAGATTATCGTCAAAACAAACTGCTGTTTATCTCCTGCCTGCCACTGATGAGAAAGGAGGAAAAGGGGGAAACTAGAGAAAGAAAAGATAGGAGAGATGCAGATAGGAATAATTTAGGAAAGCGGAGGAAAAAAAAGAAAATGAGAGGCAGATGACTTTATGAGGGGTAAGATGGCATGGGCCCCTAGGGCTATCAACAGAGTTCTCCACCCTGAGATCTAAGACTGAGAGATTCACCTTGTTGACTCCTCACCTGAATTTCATGATAATCTGACACTTTATCTATTACAGCATTATTAGAATTCCTGGCCCACTAGGAAGAGGAAATGATGTTGGAGACAGAGCTAGCACTGCCATACAGGGCTTTGCTAAGCAGAGGACGAGGACATTTGTCCTGATTTACCAATCCTCCCCACCTCAGATTGCCCTGGTAAGAAAGAGGGGGACACATCAGAGAATAAAAAGGAGGGAAGAGAAGAGAGGAAGAAATTGTGAGATACAGAAAAGCAGAACAAAGAAAAAGGAAAAGAAAAAAAAAGAGGAGAGCATAGCATACAAGAGGAAGGGGGAAAGAAGAGAAGGAGGGCATAAAAGGAAAGAGAGCAGCAGCAAGGGTAAAGGAAGGAGGAAAGAGGAGAAAAAAGTGAGAGAGTACAATAGAGAGGAAGAAAGAAGGAAAAAGAATAAGAAGATTACTGAGATTAGCTGAAGGGAGTAATTTCAAAATGGGAAAAAAGGAAGGAGGGAAAGTAAAGGATGTACAGCAAAGAGGAGAAAAGGGGAATGAATGAAAAGAAAAGAGGAAAAAGTTAAAGTAGAAATAGCATAAAAAAGAAGAGTTAAAAGGATAAAAGGGAAGAGAAAGCACAGCAGAGAGGAAGAAAAGGGAAGACCATAGGAAGGGGGAATAGTAGAGAGAAGACTGATATGAAAAAGAAGAAAGGGGAGGAGAAGATAAAAGTACAGTAGCAAGGATGAAAAGTGGTAAGAGGAGACAAAAAGAAAAAAGAGAGGAGCTCATATAGCATATAGGAGAAAAGTAAAAAGAAAGGAAGGAAGAAAAGGGGAGGAGGTACACTAGAGAAGTGAATAGGGGAAGGAGGAAAAAGAAGGAGATAATAGTAGAGGGTATCAAACAGAGAGAAGGGGGGGGGGTTGGAAGAAAAGAGAACAGGGAAGGAAAGTGGAGAAAGAGCAATAAAAGGAGAGCAGGAAAGATTAAAGGAATGAGGAGGGACTATATTAGAGAGAAGGAGAAGAAAGAGATCAGCAAAGAGGAATACTTTAATAAAGATGAAAATAAAAATAGGGAAGAAAAGGGGAAGTAACATAGAAGAGAGGAGAAAAAGGGAGAAGAGGGCAGAGAGGAGGACTTCAGAAAAAGATGAAGAAGACAGAGGAGAAAAGGAAGAAAAGATTCCACTGGAGAAGAGAGAACAACAGGAGAGGAGAAATTTAGAGGCACAGGAAACCCTTAGATGTGAGGATAGGAGACTGGGTAAGTCTGCAATGCTTAAGTGACATCATTTTTTATATTTCTAGTTCAATAAACATTATTAATTTTAGCCAGTAATTACCATACATCAGCAAAAAAAAGTACAAACTATCCCATCTCATTATGGATGCAGTTAGCATCACCCACTGAGGTAGTGGTGGTTGCACCCATGCTCTCTGTAATTTGGACAGCTACTGATGCCCACAGTAACCATGCATTACAGACACACCTATTCTGCACTTATATCCCGTCATTCTCGTAGATACTTTGGAAAATGCACAAAAAATTGCTGCACAACTGCATTTGCCTGTACTATGTTCTGCGTTAACAGGTGGCGCAGATTAGTAAACATGCTAGAAAATACCTTTTCTCATATCATGGGTGCTTTACCTTCTGTCACACGAAGAATAATTTCAACTTGAGAGTACTTCAACAGTTGCATGATAACACAGGTACACTACCAAAAAACTGACTCCAGTTTTGCAACTGATTCCTATAGATTTTGGGGTGCTGAATCCAGGAAAAATAGCCAAAATGTTCCATCACGTCACGTTTTCTTGCAAAATTAGATTTCTTACCCATATAAGGAATGTTCACATAATTCTTTTTAGCCGACTGCAGTTTATTTTCTTGGCCCAAAATAGAGGTTGTAATGGTTAACTAACTAGAAACACTCCCTCATGATATTTTAGAGTGTTTTGTATTCATTTTATACATAACAGGACAATTGGGAGGCGGGGGGCTAAATCCAGTACTCGCGCTGGCGCATGTTCTTTCCTGTTCGCCTCGCCTCGTTCGCTCGCTCAAACACGGTGGTTGCGACATGAACGTTCCTGTCAATTTCAGTTTCTTGCAAGTTCATTATTACCTTTTGTTTGCTCAGTCGTAATCCAGCTTTATTCCGAAGTGGTTCACTACAGTTGTAGTTTGCAGTGCTGTGTATTTGTGATGGCTCACAGAGCCAGAGGTTGCGTCAACTCTCCGGACAGTTTTTGTTTTATTTGTGGGGAATATACCGTGAAAAAGCGGCAGAGGAACATTTCTGCATTTATTAAAAAAGTATATTTCGCCTATTTCGGTTTTATTTATTTATTTATTTTATTTATTTATTTACATTCTCTTATATACCGCGCTATTCTGCATCAGTGCGGTTTACATTGAACAAACTGAAATTACATTGAACAGGGCATTATAACTTGGAGATAACTATTTTACAGGGAACATGGGCTATGGAGGGTTAAGTGGCTTGCCCAAGACCACAAGGAGCACCTGTGGGACTAGAAACCCCAGTCCTTCCGGCCCAAGGTTGCTGTCCTCTAGTGGGATTTGAACCCCTGACCTTCTGGCCTGAAATACCTTGCCCCAACCACTAGGCTACTAGGCGATCAAGACAAACCGTGGGCTCCTCACAAAGTGTGCAAGACATGTGAGGAAGATCTACGCTTATGGATGAAAGGTAAAAAACAAGCATTTCGTTTCGGAATACCTATGATGTGGCGTGAACAAAGAGACCACAGCAGTGACTGCTATTTTTGCTCTTGCATTGTGAAGGGATACAACTTAAAAAAATAAGAATGTAATAAGTTACCCAACCTTCCCTCAGCAATTAGGCCTATGCCTCATAGCAACGAAGTACCTGTGCCTGAACCACCAAAATCTTTGGATCATATTTGTGTGGACGGTTCTGATCATGAGACTCATCAGATGGCTTTTCCCGATGAGTCCAGTACTTCCGAGTTTGAAACTGAACCAGATCCGAAACCTGAACTTTTCTCTCAAGCTGAATTGAATGATTTAGTCCGGGATTTAGGACTCCCAAAAGATGCTGCCCAACTGCTAGGTTCTCGGCTTAAACAGAAAAATCTATTGTCACCAGGAACAACTTTTTATTGGTACCGCAACCGCGAGACACAATTTTTGAAGTATTTCAGCAAAGAGGAAGATTTGGTATTTTGCAACGATATATACGGAGTGATGGAAAAGTTTAAACTCAAGTATGATCCTGCTGAATGGCGGCTGTTCATTGATTCGTCAAAAGACAGCATAAAAGGTGTTCTTCTTCATAATGGCAACACATTTGCTTCAGTTCCTATTGCTCACTCTGTTATTCTCCAAAAAAAAATACGAGAATTTGGCCTTGATTCTTCAGAAGATTCGTTATGATGAGCATAAGTGGATGATTTGTGGAGACTTTAAAATTTATCCATTGTATTAGGGCAGCAATCCGGTTTCACACCAAATATCCCTGCTTCCTTTGCTGTGGGATAGCCGGGCCCGCGACCTACACTGGGGGAAAAAAGACTGGTCAATTCGGGAGTATTTGAGACCCGGTGAGGAAAAATGTTCTTCATGAGAGCTTGGTACCTCATTAAGCAATTCATCAAGTCCCTTCCAAAAGATGGTGAGTGCTTTCGGTACCTTTGCTCAAAGTTCCCCTGACTTTCTGAAGCAAAGCTAAAGGAAGGAGTGTTTGTTGGCCCTGATATAAGGAAACTCATTTCAGATGGAGCATTCGCTGAAACGCTGTCTGAGAAGGAAAAAGAAGCTGGGATTCCTTCAAGGATGTTGTTCTCAAATTCTTGGGGAACAGGCGGGATGAGAACTATAAGGATATTGTTGCCAGGATGCTCAATGCCTTCAAAGAACAAGGCTGTAACATGAGCCTGAAAGTCCATTTCTTGCACTCCCATGTGAACTACTTTCCCGAAAACTTGGGGGCGTACAGTGAAGAAACAAAGGTGGAAAGGTTTCACCAGGACATCAAGGACGCAGAGAGAAAAGGTACCAAGGAAGATTGGAAAAAACACCACTATGATGGCTGATTTCTGCTGGTTGCTGCTGCGGGGGAAACCCCAGATGAAAAATACGCCAAGCAGCGCACCAAGAGAAGCATTCGGGGGGGGAAGAAGAAACGGGCCCACCAGGAGATTGATTGACCCAAGAATGACTTTAAAATCTAAACTGTGTTGACAAAACTATCGTGTTTTTTACTAACAAACTTTGAAAAACAAAATAAAAATTTGCTAGTTATTACCACAGTGTCGGATCTCATTTATTAGAATTTTATTTTCACACCATCGGGTGTTTGTCTTCATGTATTGCAATGGTGCGGTTTGCGTTTCTATTCTTACATACATACCTGTACAACATTTTTTGCACATTTCTTTGCTTTGCTTTGTGTCTAACCTCGCTCTTATATGCTCAATGTTTGTGCACATGTATGTGGCTGTTTTAAGTGCAGACAATTTTGCTACCATCACAGTGTGTTTTGTTGACATTACTCTATTCTTATGTGCTGCCTTGTTACAATTTTCTTTATTCTTATTTGAATAACTACTAAACAATTAGTATAAAGAATTCATCCAAGAAACTTTTATCTCGAGCACTCAATCTGAAATGTTCACCTCAAACTGCTATCCCAATGTAGCAAAAAATCTGTACGTGATGGAGCAAATTGGTTACCAGATTTGGATTCAGCGCACCAAAAAACGTAAAAATCAATCGAAACATTAGAGGCAGTTTAAAAAAAATTTTTTTTAGTGTACCTGTGTAATTATCAGCCTGGGCATCAACTTCCATCCTGATGTATGAATATATTAGACCTGATCTATTTCCTGGGGTCAATCAAACTCAATGTTAAGCATTTTCAGGATTGTTTGCTCAAAAAATTCCATCACCTCTTGTCTTTTGCAACCCTCAAGCAGGACATAAATCCAAATATTTTGGTGGCTTTGATTATCTGCTTCTTCAAGCTGCTTTTTGAGGGTTTCAATGGCATGTCCTTGCAATTTCTGGTCATCCCATGCTCAGCTTTACCTAGGTGCTCCTCCAACCTGTTGGCCCACTCATGAAAACTCATCTTGTCTTGAATTCAGATACTGTCCTCACCCTCATTTCTACTACCTCCACTGGGAGGGAGATGGATTTAGCAGGAAAGATAAGAAGCTCAGTTGTAACCATGTTTCAATTTCAAATGGTGGTGAGACATCAAGCAGAAATGTCAGGCAGGCAGAGATCTTGGATTGCCAGAGAGATTTCAGATGTAGAGAGGTAGATCTGAGATCCATCAGCATAAAGATGGTACCAAAAACCATGGGAGGAGATAAGTGCCCCAAGGGACTGGTATAGAGAGAGAAAAGGAATAGACCCAAGACAGACCCTTGGATAGCGGTAGAGGAGTATCTTCCAGAGCAAACACTAAAAGTGCAGTGGCAGAGATAAGAAGAGAACCAGGATGAGTGGAGGAATAGCCTGATGGTTAGAGTAGTGGGATAGAACCAGGGCAACAAGGGTTCGAGTCCCTCTGTGGCTCCTTGTGATCTTGGGCAAGTCACTTAACCCTCCATTGCCTCAGGTACAAACTTAGATTGTGTGTCCTCAGGGGACAGAAAATGCCCACTGTACCTGAATGTAACTTTCCTTGAACTTCTGAGAAAAAGGTGTGAGCTAAAATCTAGGATAGAGAAGAGCCCTTAAAACCAAGCAAGGAGTAGGTAGTGGTCAACAGTGTCAAAAGCAGCAGTAAGGTCAAGAAAGATGAGTATCAAGTAAAGGCTCTTGGATTTGGCCAGGAGAAGGTCACTGGAGACTTTGGCAAGAGCTGTTTCAGTAGATTGTAAAGGATGAAAACCAGATTGCAAATGATTCAGAAGGGCTTGAGAGGAGAGAAAGTCAAGGCAATGATGGTGAACTGCATATTCAAGTAGTTTAGAAATGAAGAGGAGGATGGGACAATAATTAGAAGGACAGATAGGGTCTAGTGAGGGTTTCTTGAGGAGAGATGTAATCACAGTTTGCTTGAAGGCTGCAGGAATAGTTGCAGTTGAAAGTGATAGTTTAAGAATACAACAGTGGAAGGGATGACAGTGGAGTAGATGGAGCTTAGGGGATGGGTGGGAATAGGATTAGAGGAGCAGGTAGTGAGTTTGGAGAGGAAAGAAGATCTGTGAGTTCCTCCTCAGAGATCTTAGAAAAGGAAGAAAGGGTGGCAAAGGTTGAGGGGAGGAGTTGGGAGTGAAAAGGAGGAAGAGGGGATTGGGCTGACCTCAAGGGGAATTTGAGTGTAATCTTGTGGACTTTGTCAGGAAAACCATTGGCCAACATTTGGGCAGAAAGGGAAGGATGCCATCTTGATCATCAGAAATAAGCGCACCCAGGTCCCATTCTTCTTTTGTGAACAGAAGTATTTCACCCCTTATACTGTAGTACTCCCTTGGATTTTTGCAGCCGAATTGCATGACCCTAGATTAATTAGCATTATATCTCAGCTGCCAAATTCTCAACCATTTTTCAAGCTTTGCTAGATCCCTCCTCATGTTATCTACTCCTTCCTGGGTGTCTACTCTATTGCAGATTTTGGTATCATCTGCAAAGAGGCAAAATTTTACCCGACAGGCCATCCTCAATATTACTAACAAAAATGTTAAAAAGAATTGGACCAAGGACAGATCCTTGCTGTATACCACACATCTCTCCTGAAAGAGAGCTCCATTTGCATTTACCCTTTGTTGCATCCTATTTACATGCACCCTTTGTCTTCTCTGGTGTGGGGGTTCAGATTTTGGGCATTTATGTCCATAGTAAAGCTATGCTTGGTTTCTCAGCTTTAGCTGCCATAGGGATACCACCACAACCTATCCCACTCAAGAAAGTAATGGATTCCACAATTCAGAGAAAGATGACTAATGATACATTAGGGTTTTTTTTTATCTATGCTTCATAGACTCAACAATATGCCATCATTCCTGAGCTTGTTCACTGACACCCCCATCTTTTATGTTTCTATATTTACTGAAGTAGTTTTCTTTTTGAAAGTTCTTGAGCAAGCTTTAGCTCATGCGCCAAATGATGGTATCTGAAGACCCTTCTTTCCAGCTCCATAAATACAGGTATCATCATTGGAGGGACTCTACTTGCCATTGGATTTCATCACTGGACAACCCCACAGCTAGATCTTGTTGATCCATGATCTAGCATATCTTCAACTGATAATTGCATATGTTGAAAGTTTTTATTTGAGGAAAAATTATGGTCAGCGTTACTAAGATGTAGTGGCATAAGTTCCAATAAGGTCCCCCCATTGTAGTGGTAGTATGCCCCCCTGCATGGGCTCCCCCTCATGCAGTAGCCCCCTCAGTGTGTGGGCACCCCCATGTGGCAGCAGTAGTGGCATGCTTACTTTTTCATCTTGCTGCTCTGCCTCCATTCTTGGAAGTCTGGCGCTGGCCCGGTGTTTGTTCCTCACTGGGCTGAAGTCTTGCGGTGTGGCTCTTATTGTCAGACTTTGGCCCGGTAGGGAACAGCTGCCAGTCTGCGCCAAACTTACAAGAGCAGAGGCAGTGCAGCAAGATGAGAAATTATGTTTGTTGCACTGCCGTACCACTGCTGTGTGGGCCCCTTTCGGTCTGAGCTGCCCACATATTGTGGGGACGGCTTGGGCAGAATCTATACCACAGCTAAGATATGTAAATGGAATAACATAGGTTATTTGCCTGATATTTTCAATTAGCAACTAAAAGGGTCAGTGTTTGATAAAAGCACGCCCCATCGCCTCAATCCCCTTTGCAAAGTATGCCCCCACCCCCGCTGATCCCCTTTACAAAGATCCCTCATCCCCAGATCTCTTTTATAAAACTCCACCGTCACCTTTACATAGACCCATAGCCCCTGATCCTCCCAGCACTTACCGAGTAGTGGGGGACAAGTAATCTCCAGATGCTCCTGCTTTCAGCCTCAAAATGGTGCCCTCAGTCCCCTAGCAGTTGTTTTGCGGTACTACCATTAGGGGTCAGAATGTCAAATACAGGAGTGTTCCCTTATTTGCTAGCCTTACCACCTAGTGGTAGTACAGTGAGGCTACTGCTAGGGGGCTAAAGTTATCATTTTGAGGCCAGGAGTGACTGGGCAGGAGCGTCCAGAAATTGTTCTTAATCCTTTACTACCTATCAGGGAGGCCCTTAATCTTTTACTATCTACCAGGGGGAGAATTGGGGGATGGGAAGAATGGGGGGGGGGGGTGCTTTTTCAAGCACCAGCCTGGCCTTTTAAATGATAGTATGCCCTAGGTTGGATCCACTATCTTTATGTTGCTGCGGGCAGGAACACACGATATCCTTGATTGTAGGATACTGAATATTGTGGTAATTTTCATGTTGTAAAATAACACATTTTTCTGCACCTCAGTATTTTGGGCGCTTGACATTTGCATACGATTATACATCATAAGGGTAAGTTTATAATCTCCCATGGAGTTAGCACATGTTAGTACCTGCATATTTGGTACCTACTTTATAAAGTGAAGTAAGCAGTGGTTAAAAACATGTGTCAAATCTAGGTACAAACACTTATGCCAGACCTAGCACTGGTGTAAATGCTAATGAAAACAACAGAAGGAAAATATAGACAATATAATTAAAGAATACCACATTAACTGTAAAACTATCTGAACAGCTATAGCCTGCTTTGAACGATGCCTTCTAGCCATTGGTGACCATATAAGAACATGGTTTGATCTGTCTCAAGAAAAAAACAATATCAAAAGAACTTCTTTGCCTCAAAGCAATAGGAGAGTAAAGGAACACCTGCTAAAGCGATTAAACATATTTGGCAGCCAAAATCTAAATTTATTTGCATTGTATAATTATACTTCCCTTGTCAATATATGTTGTAATGTTTTGTCTTGTCTGTCCATCTAAAGAGAAATTCCTTTGGTTTGAGCAAGCACCTGTATGTGTAAATAAAGAACACTTAATACCACCTGATATACCTGTCCAAGATTGCTTGGTAGATTGAACCTATTAAACCTGATACCAATTGTAGATGGTTTGCTAGAATAAGCAGTCCCAAACAGCAATATCAGATGAACAAGAGCTCTTTACTTAAAGGTGCATTCACAGCCTGAAGGGGGCTTTGTGGATGAACAAACAAGGAGAACAGCAATGGAAGATGAAAAAGGACAGAGGCAATAGGACATGGTACAGAGTGACTAGTTCAAAAACATGTTTTGCCTCAAAATCCGAAGCATCACTTATAACACGGAGAGGGTATACAACGTTTTATAAATAAATAAATAAAATGATTTTTTAAAAAAATGTCCTCCTTCTAGTCTCATTATATTAAGATCTCATTCTAACAGGAACTCGGTCTAATGCTGTGACTCTTAACCTAAGTTACAGGATATGCAATTTCCCTTCAATAAATTAAATCTCTGTTTACTGATGGTTGGTAAGAGTACTTATGGTTGTGGTGGCAGCATTTATGAAAGGGTTTGTGAGGAACTAGCAAACTGCAAAGGAGAAAGTGATAGGGCAAATGGGGTGCATCCTTGGATACAGCTTCCCAAACCTTTCCTGAGGATCCCCACAGTCAGGCAGGTTTTCAGGATACCCAAAATGACTATGCGTGAGAAACGTTTGCACACCATGGACATTCAGTACGGTATGTACTAATTTATCTCATTCACAAATGTAAACATTATAGATATCCTGAAAAACGTACTGGCTGTAGGGTCACCAAGACAAGTTTGGGAAGACATATCATATGATGCTAAGAGAGCTTTGAGAGGTTCTGCCGGTCTACTGAAGGATCTGTCCAGAAGATTCTTGGAGACAGGAGTGATTCCTTGGTTTTAGAGAAGGGAAGATGCAATCATTCTTCATAAAAGTGGTACCAGCGAGGAGGATGGAAACTAGAGGCTGCTTATTTTAAACTTGGTAATGGGAAAATAAATGGAGATTCTACTGAAGAACAGGGCTGGCCCAAGGGTTTCTGTCACTCTAGGCAGACGTGCCCTAGGGTGTCCCAGGTCCTACCCTCCTGTCCCCAGCATTCATCATCTCAATGGGGGGGGGGGGGGGGAGTGGCACTGCGATGCCTCCACCATTCTTGAAAGCAGGAGCATAGCAAGGCACCTCAGCACAGTTTCACACCTTGAAGCACCCGAACATTTTCACTCATGGCCTGCCACTCCTACCCCTCCAACACAAACTTACTGTCAGAATAAGTGGCAGCAGGAGTAGCAGGCCATGAGTGCACTCACATATGAGGGTTCTTCAAAGGATGCCAAAACTGCAAAATGGCTTGCTCTGCTATTGCTTTCAAGCATAATGGAGGGGTTGCAATGATGCCCACTGGCGTCTGAAGTCCTAAGCGGCCACCTAGTTTGCCTGGTGAAAAATAGTAAAATATGTAGAATCCAATGAGTTGCTGGATCTCAGGTACATAGCCAGAAGTTAGAAGGAAAAGGAGTTTACTCTGAGGAAAGAAAGGTTAGCGAAGACCCTTAAAAACTGGTTCTGAGGCTGATAAATGCAGGGCTGGCCCATCCATTAGCCGAGCTAGGCTTCCACCTAGGGCAGCCAGCTCAGGTGAGCGGCTTTATGCCGCGGTTTTGTTGAGACTTAGAAACCTAAACATGTAGGGCCCAATATTCAAAGGCATTTACATGGTTAGTGATGCTGAATATCCCCAGGTACCGGCACTATATGCCCTGATGCTAACCACTTAGCATCGGGGCGTTCTGGAGGTGATACCCATCACTAACTGGTCAACAGTGATATTGAGCTGCCTGGTTAGCGACCTGAGAGTAAAGATAAGTGTGGGAAAAGCTGGCCTATCTTTACCTGCAGGAGCTAACCAAACAGTGGCTCAATATCGCCGGTGCCCGGTTTCTATAGCTTCCTGTCTGTGTGGCTAATCCAGATATTAATTGCCAGTGGCCAGATATGGCCCCCGGTATTGAATATCTGGGTTTTGTGTTCAGCAGGGACAGCTAGGCACTGTAATCATGTTAGCTGCCTTCACTGACTATAAGGCCAGTATACCCTAGAGCTGAGGTGCCAGACCAAGACAAACCACCCATCTGGGCAGCAGCAGCAGAATGGGACAGTGTTGGCGGTGGATGGTCACATTTCTGTGACAGCGGCAACAACACTAGAAGCCCTCAGGGCTAAGCTATTGGTAGGTTAACTACTGGCAGAGTGTCCCAGGATGGACAGCTCTCAGGTGAGGTGCCAGATCAAGACAAACCACCCATCTGGGCAGTAGCCAGAATGGGATGGTGCTGGCGTCAGACGATCACATTTCTGTGGCAATGACAACACTAGAATTAAACAATGCAGAAGAAAGGCCTGGCAATCTACTTCCATATCTTGTCACAAAAATCCAGTGGATAGTCACAACAAAACAAATTGTATTATAGTGCTGGAAAATGAGACACCCCCCCAGGTCAAAGACACTCAAATGGCTACTGGGAAGGAACTGAAGACTTTTCAGAGTAAAGCCAGCATGTATGACGTGGTTGGATCAAAGCCCTTGGGACGTCTGACTGCTGATGTAGCTGCTCATGAAATGAGAGCCAGAAGCTGCAAAGATGTCTTACATATTGGGACATGGAATGTACGAATGATGTACCATGGGAAGTTGAAGGTGGTCAAGAATGAAATGGAACGTGTACAACTCGATCTGTTGGGTGTCAGCGAACTGAAATGGACTGGCATTGGGCACTTTGCATTTGATGTTCACATGGTCTACTATGCTGGAAATGAAAGACAAAGAATAAATGGTGCATTTATAATTAAGAAGAAACCTGCAAGAACTGTAATGAAATACAATGCAATCAGTGAACGCTTAATTTCTATTCGTTTACGAGGAAGGCCCATCAACACAACTATAATTCAAGTAATGCCCCAACAACAGCTACAGAAGAGGATGATGTTGATGAGTTCTATGAATAAATACAAGCTGAAATTGATAGAACATGCAAACAGGATATCCTGATAGTCATGGGTGACTGGAATGCAAAAGTTGGCAACAAAGAAGGCAAAATGGATGGAAAATATGGACTTCGAAACAGAAATGATGCTGGAGAAAGACTGATAGAATTCTGCATGAACAACAATCTATTCATCTCAAACACCTTCTTCCAGCAACAGAAGTGCCAACTGTACACATGGACGTCACTCAATGGATTGTACAAAAATCTAATTGACTACATCTGTAGAAGTCAACAATGGAAAAGCTCTATAACATCAACAAAGACAAAACCTGGAGCTGACTGTGGTACAGATCACTGACTACTAGTATGCAAACTCAAGCTAAAGTTGAAAATGAGCAAGCCACTCATGAATGTAGCAAAATATGACCTTAAGAATATACCAGCAGAATTTAAAGACTGTCTGCAAAATTGATTTGCTGCTTTAGATACAAATGACACAGCTCCAAAAGAGTTATAGGATGACATCAAGAAAGTTGTTTTGGAATAAAGCAAGAAGTCTCTACAAAGGTGAAAAAGAAAAAATGGCCAAAATAGATGACTGAATAAACTCTGAAAAGTGCCCAGAACCACAGAGAAGCTAAAGCCAGAGGAGAAAGAAAGGCAATCGCAGAACTCAACAGAGATTTATAACATGCAGCAAGACAAGATAAGGAGAAGTACTACAATGATGCATGCAAGGAAATAGAATCAGAAACTATTAGAGGAAGAACAAGATCGGTTTTCCTAATGCTATGAGAGTTAAAAAATTCCAGCTTCAAATTGGAATGTTACAAGATGCTCAAGGATCCATGTTAAATGATGCTGAGAAGATCAAGAAAAGTTGGAGAGTCATTATACCATAAAGGTCAAGTGGGCCAACAGCCGTTTCAACCTGTACGTTATGATCTGGAAACATTAGTAATGAAAGAAGAAGTCGAAGCAGCACTGAAAGCTTTATCAAAGAACAAAGCACCAGGCATTGATGGCATTCCCATTAAAGTATTACAGCAATCTGATGCAGCTGTTGCCATACTTACAAGGGTCTGCAAGGAAATCTGGAAGACAACATCATGGCCAACTGACTGGAAAAGATCTGCATTTATACCAATACTAAAGAAAGGTGATGCAACTGACTGTGGAAATTATCGCACAATTGCTCTGATCTCATATGCCAGCAATATTCTACTGAAGATTATTCAGCAGAGACTATAACCATATCTGGAATGAGAACTGCCTGAATTGTAAGCAGGGTTCAGGAAAAGGCGAGGAATGAGAGACATACCGCGGAGGTGAGATGGATCCTTGAAAAGACTAAAGAATACCAAAAGGATATCTATATGTGATTTGTAAGCAGGGTTCAGGAAATGGCGAGGAATGAGAGACATATCGCGGAGGTGAGATGGATCCTTGAAAAGACTAAAGAATACCAAAGGGATATCTATATGTGTTTGATTGACTACAGCAAAGCTTTTGATTGTGTAAACCATGAGAAACTCTGGGCCACATTAAGAAGCATGGGTATATCAGAACAAATGATCATTCTCTTGCACAACCTCTACATTGATCAAGAAGCAGCAATTTGAACTGAACAAGGAGAAACAGAATGGTTTAAAATCAACAAAGATGTACAGCAAGGCTGTACACTTTCCCCCACCTGTTTAATTTATATGCAGAATAAATCATCAGAGAAACAGAACTGTATGAAGACAATCGAGGTGTGAAGATTGACGAAAGACTCATCAACAACCTTCACTATGCTGATGATACCACATTACTGGCTGAAAGTGAAGACGATCTGAAACATTTGCTTCTTAAGATCAAGGAACATATTCTTAAAAGGGCCTACATCTTAAAGTAAAGAAGACAAAGATCCTGACAACTGGCAAAGTCAATAATTTCATCGTTGATGGAGAAGAAATTGAAATAGTGGACTACTCTAACCTACTGGGATCAACAATTAATAAACAACAAGCAGTCAAGAAATCCGACAATGCATTGCTCTTGCAGAATGGCTATGAAGTACCTAGACAAGATTCTCAGCAGCAGGGATGTCTCTCTCCTTACAATGATTCGACTCATTCAAGCCATGGTATTTTTAATAACTTCGTATAGATGCGAAAGTTGGACAGTGAAAAAGATAGACAGGAAGAAAATTGATTCCTTTCAGTTATGGTGCTGGAGACGAATACTGTGTATACCATGGACTGCCCAAAGAACAAACCAGTCAGTACTAGAGGAGATCAAACCTAAGCTTTCTTTAGAAGTTCAGATGACAAGACTTCAACTTTCATACTTTGGACACATCATGCGAAAAGAGAGGTCATTAGAAAAAGACATCATCCTTGGCAAGGTAGAAGGTCAACGCAAAAAAGGAAGCCCAGCAATGAGATGGATCAATACAATATCAGCAGCTATGGGTGCCACTCTGTCAACAATGAGATGCCTGACTGAAGATTGAAGACAGTTTTGGACAACTATCCAGAGGGTCGCCATAAGTCGACACCGACTCCACGGCACTTAACAGCAACATATCCTAGAGGAGCAATGAGCCAGAAAAAATATGATAGAGCCATTCAAATGCCTGAAAGGTATTAAGAATGCACAAGAAGTAAGCTTGCTTCAGGGAAAAGTTAGAGAACAAGGGTTAAGGCTCCAGGAGGGTAGATTGAGACTCGACTTGAGGAAACATTTTTTTCAGCACCCACCATGGTATAAGTGTGCAGTGCCCTCCCAGGGTGATGGTGATTGCTGGTGATTAAAACCGCAATGGAGATTAGGAGGGTGTTGGATAAGTCCCACAGGTGCTCCTTGTGGTCTTGGGCAAGCCGCTTAACCTTCCATTGCCCATGTTCCCTGTAAGTATTAGTGTATGTGTCTCATATCCCCTCGTGTTAAATGTATCCCCAATTGTGTTGTGACCACTTTGATTGAAGGATAAGTCTAAATAAATAAATAAGCAGAAAAGATCCTTAGTTGCTAAATAAATCATGACATAATGAATATGAAATGTTAGCTGAAACACAGGCAACAATGTAGCTGGTGTGTCTTCCAGACTCCAGTTGTTAAATTGATCAGCAACTGGATTTATTTTCCAGGCAGCAAATTCTGTAATAACTTCAAGTCCTGGTGGAAATGCAGGTGCCGATATGGCCGAGTCTATATGGCAGGCTATGCAGTAACGCTTGTAGTGGTAGCTATTTGGATCAGGCTGTGCTGAGAGAATCAAACCACAAAATGGATCTGCCTGTCGGGCTCCAAGTTCTTTATTCACAAAGATTCCTAGTGGAAATGCAGGCACCTACATAACTGGGTCTGTCTGGCAGGCTACATAGGAGGCCAGATGTTTGGGCAAGGACCATATTGATATTGCTGGCTATTTAGATAATCACAAAAGCTTTGTGGTTAGGCATGAGAAAATGGGTGCTGGAGGATCTAAGCGGAGATCTTTTATGCTCTATTACCCAAAATGGTGGATTACAAAGCAGGAAGACAAAAAGAGTGTCCTGGATGAGGAGAACTTTTTCAGGTGGTCAGAGCTGTTGCTGAGATGTATAACTGGATATTCAACCCCAGTATCCAGATGGTGACTGGTGCTGAATATCCAGATTCAGCTCTGGCCTTCTGGAACTGCAAACCACATAAGCCCCGCTGCCCATGATATTCAGTGGCACAATCCAGATAGTGCGGGCAATCCGGAGCAGAGTCACGGTGGAGTGGGAACTTATCTGGACAGCAATGATTTTAAGTACCACTGTCTGCATAACTCAGAATGGCAACATAACTGTCCTACATGCTGTGCAGATAGCTGTCCAGATAGTGATGCTAAAAATGTCCAATATTTGTAAAGTACCAGGCAGTCGGCGCTAAATCTGGATATTCATTGCTGGTTGCTATCCCATTACCGTTGCTGAATATATAGCTTTTTTTACTCACAACAGCTAGCCTTTAAAAAACACGAGCTGAATATTGGCCTGTATTTTGTAACTGCTTATCTACATTTCTGGATAGCCCTCTCTTCCAAACTACACCCATATTTTAAACATATAACTTTGTCATGGTCTGAATAAAATGGCCAAAGGCATATGTAAATTTATCCCTAATTTAAAAAAGACTTTTATATGGCCAGTGCCGAATCTGAGCACATACAGTGCCGTGTGAAAGTATTCATCCCCTTGTTTTTTGTCCTGTTTTGCCGCATTACATACAACCTGGAATGAAAATGGAGGTTCATTTGGATGTTAGGTAATGGACCTAGCAATATAGTCCAAACTGGTGAAGTAAAATGACAATAAAATACCTTGTATATATATAAAATAAATAAATAAGTAAAATGACAATAAAATACCTTGTATATATATAAAATAAATAAATAAATAAATAAATAAAAAAACAAGTAAAAACTGAAAAGTTGTGAGTGCATATTGTCGTGCACCGCCCTGGTGGCCAGTGGTCGTAAGGGTAGGTGGGACACAAAAATTATTTTATTATGAGAGGAGGGTCTTTTAAGAGCTAGGTGTAACCTGGTCTTAGCAGTTCAGCTCCTAACTAAGAAAAATTGTGAATGCAGAGTAGAGGGTTAACAAGGCATTTATTTCCCTTTACGCATAAGATTCAGCTGGGTTACAACCTAAAGAAAAAGTCTTTAACTTCAGGAACGAAATCAACTCAGGTTAACGGAAAAACGTATGCTTCACAGTTGTAACAATGCTTAGTTAAGCTTTCCAGAGTAAAGCAAATGTTTCAGCACTCTTCTTCCATTTAGCAAATGAATAACATTCTGAAGATAACATATATCATTCACGGGTTTAACAGTGACTCTGCACTGCCTGAAATACACAAAGAACAGTCCATCTCTTCCTGAGATAAAAGGCTTGGCTCTACAAGTTCCACTTGCATCGGCTCAGAATTATCTCTGTCTGTATCAGTGGTTTCACTGGCTATAATTTCTGGCCAGGCTCTATTCCTGTTCTCTGGATGTTTAAAGAGTTCCTCTAGTGTTTGCCAATGAGCATGGCCTACCCTCGGGCATTGGCTACTTGGCTTATGAGATGTATCTTTGCTTTCCTTTCTCACAGGTTTAGCATTACTTCCAAAAAGCTTTTTATAAGGTAAGGTTTTCTTCATAGAAACAGAGTCAGCATACCTTGGCTTCCAGCAGCATATAGAACTGGGATTTCCTCCTTCCCGCAGTTCTTCAGGAACACAATCCCTGTGCCAGTCTCCTCTCTTAAAGCTTCTGTTACCTTTCGGTTTAGCCTCAGGTTCCTCTGGTACAAGCAGGCTTCTTTCTTTCACTCTGCTTTGTCTCCAAAGGTGATTGTTCTTTTTCCCAGCACTAGTTTCCCAAGTGCTTCTTTCTGCTTGGTCCTTGCTTGTGGTGCTTCTCTCTCGTAAACCTTCAGCTTTACCTCCAGCTCCACACCTGCAAGCACTGCTCTGCCCTCTCCAGTCTCCAGTCTTCCGTTTATAAAGCTCTCCTGTGTTTGAGCTTTCCGGGCTGACTGTCAGGTGCCCTCGATTAGCTAAGTGTGTCCACTCAGGCTCTGTGAGTGCACGGCTGCTCCCTCTAGCTGTTCTGTGCGGATATTGCATCTTGTGCACATCTTTTTCCTCATGAAAAACAGCTTCTTCTCCTGCATTTTTGCTTTCATCAGCCCCTGCTGCATGACAATATGTAGTCATCCCTTTTGCTTGAAACTCCTTAATAAAATCTGGTACAACCAATTAACCTCAGAGGTCACATAATTAGTTGATTAGGGTCCACCTGTATGCAGTCAGCGTCACATGATCTGTCACATGATGCCTATATAAGTATACCTGTTCTGAAAGGTCCCTGGCTCTGTAACACCACTAAGCAAACAACATGAAAACCAAGGAGCACTCCAAACAGGTCAGAGACAAAGCTGTGGAGAAGTATAGATCAGGGTTGCATTACTTAAAAAATCCCAAATTCTGAATATCCCACGGAGCATCATTAAATCCATTATAACAAAAAAGAAAGAATATGGCACCACTGAAAACCTGACAAGGGAAGGTCGCCCACCAAAACTCACAGACCAGGCAAGAAGGGCATTAATCAGAGATCTCACTCAGGTCCCTGTTTGTGCATAGTTTCTATACCTGGGCCAGCTCCTGAAGAACCCCCATATTGGTGGGCCAGATTCATGAGTTGACAGAATGAGTATTTTTATTTCTTAGGGTTCCGAGAGCTTGGAGGATGAGTTACTCTTTCTCTAAGGCTCTTCGCATGCTTACTCACTCAGTATCTAAACTCCCATGTGCCCACTAGTTCTTTGACCAGTTCTTCCAAATTAATTCCACAGCATACATTGGAATGTATGTAACTGAAACTTCAATTTACTGAACAAAATGTGAGTTGCACATTTGGTGAGATTTTCCACTAGTTGATTCTTCATAGTTTAGATCCCTAAATAGTATTTACAACTCTTAGGGAGTAACAAGTTAGCTGTTCCTCTAGCAATCTTTGCTTCTTGGGGATACTACCACACACTCAGACAGACATGAGCCCCCTACTCACAACTCCTGGAACATTATGGGTTCTATCCAGCTTGTTCTCTTCCAAGACTCTTGAAGGATACGTCTTATCTTGGAAAATGACTGTTATCTCAAGACAGGCCCTCTCTTCAGCATGGCTCCAGCCCTATATGAATGGGCTCCTCCTTGACTTTGGGTGGCAGAAAAGACTTCCTGGGCAAGCCTCCATGCCTCCAGAATCTCTTATTTGGGTCAGGTTTAAGCAGTACTTCCTTCTGCTGCATTTTCTTTGTCTTTGCCTAGGATAGTGTCCTAAATGTCACTGACTCCTGGAGTTGGGTTCCAAGTCAGCTTGGCAGAAAAGGGTGTCCATTGGTTAAACATGGACAGGGATAGACCAGGTACAAGACCATGCAGATATGAACAAAGACTTTTTTCCTTCTAAAACAAGTTTTTTTTTTAAATGTTCTGTGAAATCTGTGAGGTTGTCCCAATAGAGATCCCAAATAGAAAATTCCTAAGTGCTGCTTCCAGGTATTTACTAAGGCCGCGGGGCCCGTACCTGGCAGGCCGGCGGTAACTGGGCTGGCGGTGTGCTGCGATCCAGCCCTGCAGCATGCCGCGTGGGAGGGAGGCAGCATGGGAGGCCTGGGTGGCATCATTTAAAATGATTGGTTCCTGCCGCCGACCTTCACCCGCGGGAGCCAGTCAGGAGCGGTGGTGGACAGAGGAGGGAGGGAAAAGGAAGGGAGAGCCGGCGGGACCTTCACTTCGGGCTCGCAAGGCAGCTGGCAGCATGTCGAGTAGTGAGGCAGGGTTTCTGGAGCGTCAGACGCACGGTGGAGGCCTGCTGGAGCCTGGCTCGGCACATGGGGGACTGTGTGAGAGGCGTGATTCCGTTGAGCGGGGGATCAGCTGGAGCCCAGGCAAGTTGCTTCACTGCTAACATAGCACATTTAAACAAAAAAAAAAAAGAATAATATCAATATATATAACGGCAGCATGCCGATTCGCAGGGGACAGGCAGCAAGAGGGAAAGGGGCAGGGAGGCTGGGCACCACAGCGCAGAGCCAGGAAGGCCCTACACAGAGGGTGAGGGGCATTCTGCACAGGGAGGATAGGGGGAGGAGGGGTGGAGGAAGAAGTGGGTCGGAGGCCTCATCAGAAAGGGCTGTTAGGGCCCGGGGGACCGCAAGGTGGTGCAGTGCTAGTTCTGGTTTGCCCAGGAGAGGCAGGGGTCAGACTAGAGCTTCGGAGCCCCGGGGTTTAGGGCATGTGGGGCCTGAGGGTGAGGCATCAGGAAGGGGGCAGTACATCTGGGGTGGCGGTACTGCTGGAGGAGATGGCGGTTGGGCATGGGCACGAGGTGCTTCCATCGCAAATGTGAGGGAGTGACATGGGAGGGTGTGGGGGGGGGGGCAGGCAGCCCAGCCCAAGGGATCAGGGTAGCACGGACCTTGTGTTCGGGCCCTTGACCCAAGAGGGTATTGCCCTATGTGTGGACCCACGGCATGGGATTATTGGAGAGGTGGTGGGCAAGGTTCATCTAGGGCGGAATGGCTGGGAGCCTGGCAACCCGCCTGGTCTGCGGCAGTCCCCCCCCCCGTGTTCCTCCCACAGGCATCTACAGTGTGGTAGCAACCCGGCGGGTTCGGAGTGGGTGGTTCAGTGAGAGTGGAGACTGGGATGGCGAGAATGGCTCCGAGGATGGACGCAGCGATGGATACGGCTGGTAGGCCAACAAGCGAGCAGAATCCAGAGGCGCCAACAGAGTGGTTGAATGAGACACCAGCTGTCGGGGACACGATGGGGGTGACAGGTGAGTTACCAGCAGGGGGTGAAGTGGGGAACGACAAAGGGGAGGGGCCGAATGAGGGGGTGGGAGGTAAGGCGCGAAAGAAAAGAAAGCATTCTTGTAGGCGGCACCGTGGGGTTGCTACTTCCTCGTCCTCGTCCAGGGAGTCCTCATTGTCTACCTCAGGGGAGGAACCGGCCAGTGGGTGAGGGTTCTGGTTTTTGAAGGGGTTGGGGGGAGCGGAAGTACCCCTACGTTAGTGTCCTTTTCTGAGTTATGGGAGGGGGTCCCGCGGGCCTTTTGGCGGAAGATCTGGAAGAGGCGGTATATAGACATTTTCCGTTTACTGGAGGGGAGGCATAGATCAGGCAAGAGCTGAAAGAAGAGAAGGGAAGACGAGAAGGCGGGAAGGATCAAACGAGTCTCCCATAACGTGGTAAATTGGGCAAGGGCTTTTTTGAGGCTGGCAAGTGTGTGGGATCACCAGTACCCGAAGCAATATGGAATGCTGCTCGCATATGCAGATTCTATTTTGGAAGCGGCTCAGACACATGAAGGTTGGGCCTGGCTCAGCTATGATGAGAAGTTTCGGGACAAAATGGAAGAAAATAAATTGTCCTGGGGGATGCAAGATATTAGTTTGTGGTTGACCCAAATGTCGTCCAGAACCAGGGGCCAGGGGGACCGGGGGGACTTGGGGAAGCAAAGGGAGGGAGTAGGGGCAATGGGGACAGGCAGATCCTTTCGAGCTGCGGGGGCCTCCGCGTCGCAGAGATGGGGGGGGGTGATGGAGCGTGTGATATCTGCTGGTGCTTTAACAAGTCGTCCTGTCCATTTCCCGACTGTAAGTTTCGGCATGCATGTTCCCTCTTTAGTGGGGGGCATTCTGCACTCAAATGTGCAAAGCGAGGGGCAGCCACTCCCTCCCTCCCGGCGCCCAAGTAGGATAGACTTGGAGGGGGCTGGCTTCAACGCCAATACAGTTGGAAGCCTTACGGCCCTGGCTTTGGAGATACCCGAGGCGGAGGGACCGGCTGGCGCTGGAGGAAGGTTTTAGTTCCGGGTTTCCTATACCTGTGATAGGGACTGTAGAGTTGGTACAGGCTCCAAATGCAGTAACAGTTAGATGGTTATCCCATATTGTGCAGGACAAATTGCGGAAGAAGCTGGAATTGGGAAGAATTGCCGGCCTGTTACAGAGTCGGCCGTTTGAGAATTTGGTGGTTTCCCTGTTGGGAATCATACGAAAAAAGGAACCAGGGAAGTACCGGCTGATTCCCAACCTGTCCTTCCCTGCCGGGACATCGTAAATGATCAGATTCTGAGGGAATGGTGCACGGTGCGATACGCATCCATTGATGCAGCAGTGGACTTAGTCCAGAGCTGTGGCATGGGAAGTTGGATGGCAAAGGTGGACATTGAATCGGCCTTCCGATTGCTGCCGGTGCACCCGTCGGCCTTTCCATTGTTGGGGTTTCGTTTTGGGGGTTGCTGGTATTTTGATAAATGCATGCCGATGGGCTGCTCTGTTTCGTGTGCATACTTTGAAATGTTCAGTAGGTTTATACATTGAGCAGTGGTTCAAACAGTGGGATGCGCGAACGTGGTGCAGTACTTGGATGACTTCCTTTTCGTCGGTGCAGCGCAATCGTTACGCTGCCAGGCACTACTGGAGGGATTTGTGGATTTGTCACGTGAGTGGGGGGTGCCCTTGGCAGGGGAAAAAATGGAGGGTCCAGCTACGAGTATCACCTTTTTGGGTGTACAGCTGGATACAGTGGCGATGGTTGCGCGCTTACCGGCAGAGAAGGTGGTGCAGTTGCGAGTGCTGGTAGCCAATGTGTTGGGCTCACACAAGATCATGCTGAGGGAGATGCAGGCCTTAATAGGCTTGCTGAATTTTGCTTGTAGGGTGATACCCATGGGAAGGGTGTTTTTGCGTCATTTTGCGGCGGCTATGGCAGGAGTGCGGAAGCCTCATCACCATATTAGGTTGTCGCAGAGTATTCGGGCAGATTTAGGAGTCTGGGATGTGTTCTTGCAGGAGTTCAACGGGACATCGATTTTGATGGAGGCGGCGATATCTACGGTTGACCTGCAGCTTTTTACAGATGCGGCGGGGAGTAGAGGATTGGGTATATACTTTGGGGGTGACTACCAATATCACATTCTTAGAGCTGTTTCCATTCTTGGTGGTATTGGAGCTGTGGCCGGACAGGTTGCATAATCACAGAGTGGTTTGGTGGTGTGAAAATGAGGCAGTGGGTTAGCATGCTGAACCATTATATGCCGCGTTGTCTGCTGGTGGCAGTCTTAATGAGAGCATTCGTTTTAACCTGTTTGCATTTGAATGTGTCGGTTAGGGCCCGTCATATTCTGGGTAGCACTAAGAGGATTGCTGATGCTCTTTCTCGTTTTAAGTGGGATCAGTTCAGGAAGCTGGCACCGGAAGCAGACGCCGAGGGTGCGAAGGTCCCAGAGCACTTATGGCAGCTTGGCCTGCGGAGATGTTGATGCTGCTACGCAGGTCGGTGTCACCAGCGACATGGGTGAAGTATCAGCGAGGTTGCGCCAGAGTGGTGGACGTCCTCTTGACTCGTGGGTGGCAGAAGGGGCAGGTGTCCAATCAGTTGGCAGAATATGTGATCTCTGCAAAGGCTGCAGGAGTGTCAAAAGCATCGGTGTGGGCGCACCTGGCAGAGTTTACCTTTTTTGCGCGAGTGGTGGGTTGGGGCTTTCAGGTCAGGGGGTTCCTGATGCGTAGACTTTTACAGGGGTGGGAGCAGTCTCAGCCGACTCCACGGGATGGGAGGATGCCAATCACACATGACTTGCTGGCACGGATCTGTGCAGCATTGCCACGAGTGATACGCTCCCCCTACGAAGCTTGTTTGTTTCAGGCAGTTTACTGCTTGGCATTTTTTAGCACCTTCAGGGTGGGAGAGTTAGTGGCAGATTCCCGCCGGGCATTTTGAGGGAACGGTATTGGGAGGCATCAGGTATGACTTCTGGAAGGGGAGATGCGCATATTGCTGGCACAGTCCAAGACAAACTAGCTGGGAAAAGGTCAATGGGTAGTGTTAAGGGTGATCAGCAATTCCCCGACATGCCCAGTGTCGTCGTTTATGGACTACTTGAGGGTGCGGCCAGCGGTGGAAGAGTGGTTATTCTTGCACGAAGATTCTAGCCTGCTGACCCGCTTTCAGTTTGCAGTGGTGCTAAGGTTGGCTTTGGGGCGGCTAGGTGTGGATCCTCTTGGTTTCGCCCCACATTCCTTCCGTATTGGTGCCGCAACAAGTGCGGCAGCAGCAGGGTTTCCTCCTGGAGAGATCCAACAAATAGGTTGATGGTGCTCGCAAGCATTTCAGGGTTATGCGCAGATGTGAGCGGGAGGAGGGGTTATGGGGTGGCTGCTAACTGTTGTTTTTCTTTGCAGATGGGGAAAGGAATCCTGGTACTTGCTGGTTAATCGGTCACTCCTTTGTGCACTGGGCGGAGCAACAAGCGGGAGTGCGGCCAGTGGGGCCTAATCTTGGAATAGACGTGACCGAAGTGGTGGTTTTATGGCTGGGGGAGCACGGTCTGCATTGGCCGCAGCTCTTGCCTTTGCTGCGGCACCACGGTCGAATGAAGGAGTGGTCTGCATTGATTCTGATACATTTGGGAGGAAATAACCTGGGT
Source organism: Ichthyophis bannanicus (assembly GCA_033557465.1). Lineage (NCBI taxonomy): Eukaryota > Metazoa > Chordata > Amphibia > Gymnophiona > Ichthyophiidae > Ichthyophis > Ichthyophis bannanicus. Next base: position 171,992,767 of record CM066036.1, on the reverse strand, counting down.
TCCTGGACCTGTAAACAGTTGATACGCGCAGCAAAACGGGATATGGGAGTAGTATTGAAAATGTTTCCGGATATAATTTTGTTATGGTTGGATATCATTCCAAGGTCTGCCTGTTGGGAACAGAGGAGATGGTCTTGGGGGGTGTCGAAGGTCAATTGACAGATCGGGCGTTGGGTGGTGGAGCAAGGGGTTACCAGATACAGCATCCCTGGGTAGAGATCTCCTGCACGGGTTTATACTGGCAGGATGGGGTGCATTTATCCCTGGTAGGTTGAGACTTGCTCTTTAACGACTGGCAGGAGGCCTTAGAATCTGTCTTAGGCGGGGTACGCTGGTCGCAGCTTTGGGGGGGGGGGTTTGCTCAGGGATCTAGGGATTGCCTGAGCCGGTGACGGGATCCCGGAGGTTTCCGGGGTCTGGAGCCTTAGCTATTAGTAGGGCGGGGGTGGGGTACCCCCGCCCAGATAACCCCGGTGGGGCTTTTGCTAATAATATGGCAAAGCCGGAAGAGGGGTTGTAGGTTGGTAACCATGGTCTCTCTGTGGTGGAAATGGAAATGACTTCACTTTGCTACCCACATGGCTAGTGAGACATTTCTGTTGAAGTGGAAGTTTAAGTTGATTGTTTGGAATTGTTGTTGGCTATGGTTAAAAAGTTAATAAAGCTGCGACTGGTGTTATGCCAACATTGTAGTTGTGTGGTTATTACGGAGGGGGGAGGGGGGAAAGGTGGGTTGGGGAGGGGGCAAAAGGAGAGCACCACGTCCACTGTGCCTCGGTTACTCAGTACTGCTGCAAGGACTTAATGATAGCCAGGTTTAGTAAGTTGCCCAAAACTAAAAAATCTCCAAAGAAGAGCTTTTATAAAATATATAAGAACTGTATATAAATACTTCAGATGAAATATACGTTTGCATGATTCCAGCTTACTGCACACTTTAGTTCTTTATTTTATTTAACTTGGAAATTGCATGATGAAAAATGCTTCAAGCAGTGAACAATAACTAAAACAAGCTGAAATATATAAAACTCATGGTTCCAAGGACAGAAACAAGAAAAACTTCTTTGGTTTACTTAACTTGGTAGAACATTTGAAAAGGGTGTGCTAGAATGAAATAAAACATGCCTACATCATACTTAAAAAAGGCCGGTCTCTCCTTAGCAGGATTTTGTTTTTGAAATGCAAGAGGTAGTCGGGGCTCTGAAGTGCCCTGGTCAGTTCACTGCATGGTGAGCAGCTGCTGCTTTCCAGGCTCTTCCACGATTCTCAGGCTGGGAGGATTGACAAGGCAATGATAAACTAATGTGCCCCCTCGGCTCTCTGCACTACCCATTGTTCCTGCAGCTGAGACCCTCTGCTGCTATTTGCTTTCTCCCACATACATTATTCAACAGCAGAGGAAAAGGCCAAGAACCTCTTTCATTCAGGAATTCTGTATTAAAATAATCAATTTCAAACTAAAGCAGGGAAGGCTGGGTTGAGACAGGCGAGGCCTGCTAATAAGCCACCAGTCTTTGGGATCGCACTGAAATTATATATCTCTATGTTCATGTATCATTACTTAAATGTTTTTTAAATGCCTTTTTTAAATGTTTAGTTTCTTAGTATTATGAAATCACAAAATATATCTCTAAACTCTCAACAAGTTACTCGATAAATGACCGTAAAAGTACAAGGAATGTATGCCTGTACAGACTCTTTGTGAGAGTCATGCAATTCTCTTCTTGTGTGGTTTTCCGCCAGCATTTCCATGCTGGAACAAACACTCGTAGTTCCATGCTTTACTTCTTTGGTCAAGCATTAAAGAATCGCAGTTAGAAGGTGGCACTGCTGACTTGTTAGAAGCTCTACCAATTCAAACCTCAAGCCTGGCACAAGCACAACCACCTCATCAGTTACACAAACATCTGTCTCCAGCAAACACAAACACGTGCAAAACTTGTCTCTTATACACACGTTCTGTCTCTCAAAAATGCATGCATACTCAAACAGGCTCTTTTTTATATTTACATTTATAAATTTACTAATGTGCTCTTCTGCAAATTCAGGACATGCAGAAATGAAATATACTTCTCAAAACACAACTTCAAGAAACAAAGAATTGGCCCATATCATGGGGAGGGTAGCACCTACCCTTTGAAACGAATTACACCTCTAAGCTCCCCACCTAGAAATCGAAACACTGAAATAAATCAGATTTCCTGTCTAACTTTTAGCCTGAAGAAAAGTCTCTAATTGCAGTGGATCAAAAAAAAAATACAACTAGTCCCTTAGTATGTCATCTGGCATTCTAAGAATAAAGGAAGCACCCAAAGTTAAAACTTTGGGTTTCAATTGCAAAAATGATCTCATAAGTGCCTGAGTAACCTTACACACATCAGGTGTCTGGAGAGGAGTCTGCTGTCTTGGGACATGTTGGTACCAATGACATAGGGAAGTGTGGTAGGGAGGTTCTGGAGGCCAAATTTAGGCTTTTAGGTAGGAAGTTGAAATCCAGTACTTCCAGGGTAGCATTCTCAAAAAAGCTTCTGGTTCCATGCACAGGACCCAAAAGGCAAGCGGTGCTCCGGAGTCTCAATGCAGGGATGAGACAATGGTACAAGGAAGAGGGTTTTGAATTTGTTAGGAACTGGGTGACATTCTGGGAAAAGGAGGGGCTTTTCTGAAGGGATGGCCTCCACATTAACCGGGATGGAACCAGGCTGCTGGCATTAACTTTTTAAAAGGAGATAGAGCAGCTTTTAAACTAGATAATAGGGGAAAGCCGAGAGTCACCCTAGTGTGCATGATTTGGAATGATGTATCCTTGAAGGATACTGGCAAAAGACTGAAGTTAGGGCATATTGACAGAGAGGTTCCAATAAAGACTAAGTCAAATGCCCTTAAGTAGAGAGCAGACAGAGCTTAAAGATTCCAAATTACCCCTGCCTACCAATAACCAGATAAGTATCATTAAATACAACCCTCTGAAATGTTTGTATGCAAATGCTAGACTTCTAAAAAATGAGTCGGGAGGATTAGAATATATAACACTAAATGAGAGGTTAGATATGATTAATACCTCAGAGACTTGGTAGAAGGAGGACAACCAGTGGGACACTGTGATATCTGGGTACAAATTATATCACAATGATACAGTAGATCAAATTGGTGGAGGGATTGCGCTATATGTTAGAGAGGACATTGAGTCACACAGGATTAAAGTTTTGCAGGAAACAAAATATACTGTAGAACCTCTATGGATTGAAATTTCATATAAAAAGGGGAAGGCGATGGCAATGTGTGTGTACTATCGACTGCCTGGCCAGAATGAACAAATGGATGATGAAATGCTCAAAGAAATCAGGGAAGCTAACAAAAGTTACAACACAGTAATAATAATGGGTGATTTAAATTACCCTGGTATCAAATGGGTCAGTGTCACTGCCAAGGAGATAAAGTTTCTAGATTAAATAAATGACTGCTTCTTGGAGCAGCTGGTTCATGAACTGACAAGAGGGGAAGCCATTTTGGACATAGTCCTTAATGGTACACAAGATCTGGTGCAAGAGATAAGGGTGTTGGGGCCACTTGGCAATAGTGATCATAGCATGATTGCCATTAATTTTAATCCACAGTACTACCTTTTAACTTTCAGAAGAGAGACTATGAAAACATAAGGAAAATAAAAGGAGCAGCTGTAAAGGTTAAAGAGTTACATCAAGCATGAGTGTTGTTTAAAAATCTTGGAAGCCCAGAACAGCTGTATTCCATGCTTTAAGAAAAGTGGAAGGAAGTCCTAACAACTGTCAGAATGGTTTAAAGGTGAGGCCAGAAAGACTGTTGTTGCCAAAAAAGCATCTTTCAGGAAATGGAAAAAGGAGCCAAATGATGAAAACTAGAAACAACATAAACATTGGCAAGTTAGATGCAAAGCACTGAAAATGCAAACAAAGAGAGAATTTTATAAAAAGATTGCGATGGAAGCAAAACACATAATAAAAACTTGTTCAAGTACATTTGTAGCAAAAATCCTGTGAGAGAATCAGTTGGACCATTAGATGATAAAGGAGTAAAAGGAGCACTAAGAGAGGACAACACCATAGCGGAGAGACTGAATGAATTCTTTGCTTCATTCTTTACTGAAGAAGATGTAGGGAAGTTACCCATTAAAAGGTGATGCATCAGAAGAATTGAAAGAAATATTGATAAACCAGGAAGATTTAGTACAACTATTTGATAAATGAAAGAGTAGCAAATCACCTGGACCAGTTGGTATACATCTGAGGGTGTTGAACTAAAATATGAGATTGTAGACCTACTATTAGTAATCTGGGAACTATTATTAAAATCATCTGTAATATCTGAAGATTGGTGAAATGGCCAATGTAACGCCAGTTTTTAAAAAGGGTTCCAGATGTGATCAGCGAAACTTCAGACTTGTGAGCCTGACGTCAGTACTGGGAAAAATGGTAGAATCCATTATAAAGAACAAAATTACTGTAGATAGTCATGGTTTAATGGGAGAAAACCAACATGGCTTTAGCCAAGAAGAGTCTTGTCTTACTAATCTATTATATTTTTTGAAGGTTGATAATAAAGAGGTTGACAAAGGTGAGCTGGTTGATGTATCTGGATTTTCAGACAGCTTTTGACAAGGTCCTTCATGAGACACTCTTTGGAAAATTAAAAAGCCATAGGATAGGAGGCAGTGCACTATTGTGGATCAGGAACTGGTTAAAAGATAGAAAGCAGAGGGTAGGGCTAAATGGCCAATTTTCCCAATGGAAAAGGTGAATAGTAGAGTACCTCAGGGATCTGTGCTGGGTCTGCTGTTTTTTAACATATTTGTAAATGACCTGGAAATGGAAATAAAGAGTGAGGTAATGAAATTTGCAGATGACACAAAATTTTTTGAAGTTGTTAAAACCCAAGAGGATTGTGAAAAATTGCAAGAGGACTTTGATAAATTGGACATTCAAATGGCAGATGAAATTTAATGTGGACAAGTGCAAAGTTATGCACCTAGTTAAAAGCAACCCAAACTATGGTTACACAATGCAAGGTTCCAGATTAGGAACCACCACTCAGGAAAAATATTTAGGCATCATCATGGATAACACATTGAAACCCTCCGCCCAGTGTGCAGCGGTGGCCTAGAGAGCAAATAGAATGCTAGGAAGCATGAGGAAAGGAATGGAGAATAAAAGCAAGGAAATTATAATGCCTCTGTATCTTTCCATGGTGCAAGTGCACCTTGAATATTGTGTGCAATTCTGGTCGCTGTATGTTAAAAAGGACTAATGGAATTAGAAAAGGTACAGAGAAGAGCCACAAAAATGGTAAAGGGGATGGAAGGATACCTCTTTGAGGAGAGGCTAAAAAGATTAGGGCTCTTCAATTTGGAAAGAGACGGCTGAGGGGAGATAAGATAGAGGTCTATAAATTAATGAATGGAGTGGAACGGGTAAATGTACATTGATTGTTTGTGCTATCAAAAAGTAGAAAGACTAGGGGACCTGTAATGAAGATACAGTATAACCCATTTAAGACTAATAAGAGAAAATATTTTTTCACTCAAAGTGTAATCAAACTCTGGAATTCATTACCGGAGGATGTAGTAAAAGCTGTTAGTGTAGCTGGGTTTAAAAAAAGTTTGGACAAGTTCCTGAAGGAAAGGTCCATGGACCATTATTTAAGAGAACCCGGGAAATTCACTCCTTGGCCCAATACAAGCATTGTGGAACCTGTGTGCCTTTTTGGGAACTTTCCAGGTACTTGTGATCTGGATTGTCCACTGTTGGAAGCAGGATTCTGGGCTTCATGGACTTTGGTCTGACCCAGTATGGCATTTCTTATGTCCTTATATTCTTATGAATGCATACATTATTTGTCCATAAAAGGAATGTTTCTTTTGAAATTATATTTTCAAAATCCTAGGCCCCCTTTTACTAAAGCCCGTTAGCTAGTTAACAGGCATTTTGATCTACCGTAACAGGTTGTTAGGAACACTAATGTGTGAGCAGGTCCACAGCTGCATGCTAAAATGCTCATTAATGGGCAATCATGAGATGGGGTGGGGAATGGGCAGAACCAGTAGCGGACCTACATTGTTGGGGGCCTGAAGTTTGAACTGTTATGGGAGCCCCTTTGCAACCTACATTTTTGGGGCCCTGAAGTTTGAATTGTTATGGGTCCCCTTCGCAACCAGCAATGAGGTCTGGATAACCACTATTATCTTCTTCAATTTGGTTGTTCCACGACAGATCACCACAATTTTTTTTGTATTTAACCACTATATCTCAGAACGTTTTTTTGTTTATAGCTAGCCTACATGATACTTTAATAACTTTTTAATTTTTATTTTAACTATTATTTTGTATTGAATTATACTGTATTATTAACATTATTATTTTTTTAAAAACCCTTCTCATATAGTAGACCCAACAATTATAAGCAATGTTGACTAAAGTCTCTTCTGGGGCCCCTCTGGAATTAGGGCCCATGAAGCTTAAGTTTCATTTGTTTTACAGTAGATCCGCCCCTGGGTGGAGCATGGTTGTGGATAGCACATTACCTCTGGAGCCTGGACAATTGCTGCACACTCAGCAACAACATGACTCTTAACATGGATTTACCTAATGACTCTTCTATGGGAGTTACTAAGTGCACCCACCTTAGTGGAGTGCATATTTAGTTGCCCGTCGAGCGTTAGCTGCTGGGAACATACTGGTCACGCCCCTGACAGCTAACAAGGAGGCTTTGCAACTGATGTGCCTGTGTTTGGCACATTTTTGTAAATTCTCGGCGGGCATTTGTAAAAGGGGCCCCTAGTTTTTGCTAGCTCACTCTGGAATGTGACAAGGAGGGTAGCTCTAAAAGGAGTATCATTAGTAGATGACTCAATAAGTGCAGACAGACCTAAACCTTTTACAGAAATCAAGACATTGACCCCCTTCTCAGTTTCATTTATCACCAAAAATCTAGAAGGTACATAATAAACATTAGAAATGATTATAGAATCAGCAGCTGACATTTCTAGGATTTCTCAAAAAAATCTCTCAGTAAAATAATTGAAGCAAGTAAACAAGTTTTTGGAAAATTCAAAAATTGCAAGTTCCTATCATATATATTAGTCTGAAAAATTTCCAGGTTTTTCTTTAATATTGGAGAGATTTGCTGCTTGTAAAGAGGAAACCTGAGTCTCCATTTGAAAGCTCCAAGGTATTAATATTTCTCTTGTCTTGTTCTTCTAATTAGTAGGTATGGGTGCACCAAAGATTTTCGAGTTTATTTTGGTTTTTCAAAATATATTCATTTAGCTAATTTTTAGAAACTGTTTGTCTGATTTGTCCCCTTTAATGTCTGTGGTGAAGCTGTTTTGCAATACAACAGTTAGGTTTGCTTGAAACTTGATGGCAGGAATCTGTAACAGCACTATAAGCCATGAAGAGTGACACAACCACCCCTCCAGGGGCCCGTAAGAGGTTCAAAGAGTATGTATAATGGCAGGATGAGTCCAAGAAACCACTATCAGAAGAGCAAAGTGGTACAAAGAGCGCAATGAACATCTCAGATAGGGGAAGAGGACAAAGCAGTACCACAACTGATGCAAGCACAACAAGGTACTTTGAGAGTAGTAAAATGGCAAGAAGACCTGCACAGCATCCAGATCAGCTGTAAGGCCCTAAATTATGTCAGGAGGATGAACACAGTACCTAGGTTGGCTGGAAGACCCTAAATCAGTGCTTCCCAAATTTTTATCCAATATGACCCCATTTTAACATCTAAAAATTCATATGACCCCAGATGCTGAGGAAAACAAAATAGGAAGCCTCAGTTTTCCTCTCCTCTTTCAGCTACTTCTTCCTCCCCTTTCTCCCTCCCCCATGTATCCAAAGAATGAAGGTAGCAGTCATGGCAAGAACAGTCGGTATGGTCCTGTGTACTCATAGTCCCTATCATTGTACATGAGTTTGCAGTCTAGCAGGAAACCCACAATGGAGGAATAACAGGAACTGTGAATGTTCACTGACTCACAGGCTCTATGTTGATTGAAGCTACTGGGCATAGGTCACACTGAAGGCCCAAGGGATGGGGAACATCTCTCTTTTTGTGATCCCATCCACTGATGATGTGGTTCCATTTGGGGGCTCAACCCACAGTTTGGAAATCACAGCCCCAAAGTATGCTAGGAGGACCAACATAGCCATGAAGCTACAAATTAATACATTTAAAACAGATTAGAGAAAATATTTTTCTCTCAACGTATAGTCTTTGGAACTCATTGTTGGTGGATGTCGTAAAAGCAAGTAGTGTACATGGCTTTAAAAAAGGTTTGGACAAATTCCTAGAGGAATTATAAATAGTTATTAATGTAGTCCAAGATGAAACCATTACTTATTCCTGGGATAAGTAGCATAAAACTTGCTACTTTTGGGAAATGTCAGGTCCTTGTGACTGTTTGAAACAGGTCATTGAGCTTGATGGACCTTTGTTCTCATCCAGTATGACAGTCCTTATTTTCTTACAGCACAGTACCCAAATTGGTTGGTAGATCCTCAATTAAGGAGGACTAACCCAACACAACACTTAGGGGCTTGTTTACAAAGCTCCGATAACGACCGCGAACCGCTACCGCGGCTTTGTAAACAAACCCCTTAGACTGGATGGCAAATATTTATTAGAAAACTTGCAACAAGTATCAACAAAGAGAAAACATAAAGCAAGCAATACAATACAAGCAATGCAAATCAATAAAAACATGTCTATTTATGCACAGAGGAACAAACAAGAATTCACTGCGACTAAAAAGCTGTTTGATTATTTTCATCTAATTTCCATGTATTTTGGTGTGCTGAAAACAAATAAAATATTGAAACAACTCCTAGACATCATGATTTGCCACAACATGCAAAATTGTCTTCAAATTTATCAATTTTTTTTCAAATTACTATTAATTAATTCAAATTACTATTAATTAATTCACATAAGTGCATTTAAGATATAAAATGCCAAAAAAACCTTAAAGGGGTTGTCCGAGTTATGTAAAAAAAATTATAGCACTGTAAATCTGATGGTCAGCAATATATACATAAGCTAAGCAAGTTTTAAGTCTGTGCTTCTAATGGTAGAAGGGGTTAATCTTTCCTGAAGAATCCAGTGGGAGGGAGACACAGGGCAGATAGCAGCAGCTCGGGTCAGTGCAGGGGGGTGTAGCCAGCACTGTGAAGTCTCGTGTACAGACACAGAGCTGCTCTCTCCTGCATGCCACACTTGTGCACAAATCATCATCAGGTTCTTGGTTCTAGGCTGTTCACACTTTTTCATCGCAATCCGTGTTAGCTCGTCATTCTTCAACCGTTATGTTATGGCTCCGCGAAAGTGTATTAATTTGCCAGACAGTTTCTGTTTCATCTGTGGTGAATATACAGTGTTGAAGCAACAGCAGAATATTACAGACTTTGTGAAAAAAGTATACTTTGCATACTTTGGACTAAAAATTGGAGATCAAGATAAAGTCTGGACACCTCATAAAGTGTGCAATTGGTGTGTTGAGGACCTCCGAAACTGGTTTAAGGGGAAGAAAAAATCTTTCCGTTATGGGATTCCTATTTTATTTATTTATTTATTTAGACAGTTTTGTATACCGCCTTATCCTTCAATCAAAGCGGTCACAACACAATTGGGGGATACATTTAACATGCAGGGATATGAGACACATACACTAATACTTACAGGGAACATGGGCAGTGGAGGGTTAAGTGGCTTGCCCAAGACCACAAGGAGCATCTGTGGGACTAGAAACCCCAGTCCTTCCGGTCCAAGGTTGCTGTCCTCTAGTGGGATTTGAACCTCCGACCTTCTGGCCTGAAGTACCTTGCCCCAACCACTAGGCTACTCCTCCCTATGGTATGGTGAGAGCAAAAGAACCATAGTGACGACTGTTACTTTTGTTCATGCGATGTGAAAGTGTTTAATTCTGAATGGAAGCATTCCATTTCATACTCCAATCTTCACTTGGCAATTCGTCCCATCCCCCATGGCACAGATATACCAGTACCCAAGCCCCCTGCTACCTTGGAAGAGATACCTAGCTCGAAGGTGAAGTCATACCTGAACCAGATGATGAATCAAGTTCTGACTTTGAAGATGATACAAGACCAAAATTGTTTTCTCAGGAGGAGATGAATGATTTGGTAAGAGACTTGAATCTTCCCAAAGATGCCGCTGAGTTACTCGGATCAAGGCTGAAAAGCAGGAATTTATTGTTGCCAGGAGTGTCATCTTCATGGTTCAGACATCGTGAAAAGGAGTTCGTTCCTTACTTCGCCCAGGAAGACAAGTTGGTTTATTGCATCGATGTCGAAGGTCTGATGGGTCAATTTAAAATCCAATATGATTCAGAGCAATGGTGTCTTTTTATAGATTCTTCAAAAAGAAGTCTCAAAGCAGTTTTTACGCTTCCATACCTGTAGGTCATTCCGTACACTTGAAGGAAACCTACAAGAACTTGGAATTGGTTCTCTGTAATCTTAAATATGAAGACCATGGTTGGCAAGTGTGTGGGGACTTGAAGGTCTTGTGCATGCTGCTCGGGCAACAAGCTGGGAATACCAAATATCCTTGTTTTCTGTGTCTATAGGACAGTCGAGACCGACAAAATCACTGGACCAAGAAGAGTTGGCAGCCGAGGGTGCTAACAGTCGGTGAAAAAATGTCCTCCGAGAAACTTTGGTATCTTCCCATGAAGTTTTTCTACCACCTATCCACATAAAATTTGGATTGATGAAGCAATTCATAAAATCACTTCCAAGAGATGGAGAATGCTTCAAATACTTGGTCACCAAGGTTCCAGGCCTGTCGGAGGTAAAATTGAAGGAAGGTGTGTTCATTGGACCAGACATTAGAAGGCTTATAGTTGATCAAGAGTTTGTCAATACTATGACGGATCCTCAAAAAGAAGGGTGGATTGCATTTAAAGAAGTCGTACAGACATTTTTAGGCAATAACAAAGATCCTCACTCCAAAAAGATTGTCAGACGAATGCTGAAAGCATTTCAAGCTTTAGGTTGCCTGATGAGTTTGAAAGTGCATTTCCTCCAGTCCCACCTTGACTACTTTCCTGAAAATTTGGGAGCTGTGAGTGAGGAACAAGGTGAATGATTCCACCAAGATATTAAAGTGATGGAAAGGAGATACCAGGGAAAATTGAGCATTACAATGATGGCAGACTACTGTTGGATGCTTGAGAGAAACATTCCAGATGCTACTCACAAGCGTAAATGCACCAAGAGGTGCCTCACAAGGAAGAAGAATCGAGTTTAGTGTGTGTAGGTGAGCTCATTTCAGTTCAAAAAAGGATTTTCATGAAAATATTGTAATAAAACTTTAATTTTATAAGTCTATTTCCATTTATTTTGAGGTATTGCCTTATTTAACATAGTTACTTAAATTGTCAGGAAATGTGATGTCCTATGACAAAATGGAAGTCATTTTTGGATTCAGCGCACCAAAAAACATAAAGATTACGTGGAATAACCAAAACAGCTCTCGAAAAAAATTTTTTTGCAGACCTGTGGAATCAAAACAACGAAGGTAGTAGAAATGCAAAATGAAAAATCAGTTCAAAACATCATGTATGAATCATAGACAATCAAGATGACTTTAACCTGAACTTGTGCCATAATCTATTTCATTTATTTATTTATTTATTCTATACCTCCCCTTCCAGTGATCAAGGGCAGTTTACATGGAACAAGTTAACAAATTAAGTATACTTCCATATACATTACATTGAACAGAAAGAAACTTTGTAACTTTTTACATATAATACATATAATTTCATTGGTGCCACTGAAAGTGACCCTTTCAATAACAATTGTATTTACTTCTCTAAGTATATCAGATATGACTATCTGACAGGAGAATACTTTATGTTGAAAGGAAATGTGGCTACAGATCATCCAAAGGAAATAATGGATAACTACACTGACTCATTTTTTATCCGATACAGGTCGGCTAGAACTATGACCTTCTTCCACTCTTGTGAAGGAAGTTAACTCAGCATGAATTCTTCATATGCTTTTGTATCAGCAGTTTTGCCTTTTGCTAAATTAGAATTTTTTTTGTATTTCTCTTTTCCTTAAATTTGAATTACTCTGAGCCCAGTCTTAGTGGACTTTATGACAGATTACTTTGATATGTTTTCTGAGTAATTGTACTTTTTTTTTTGTTTTATTGTCATTTTCTGGTGCATGATTTATTTTTAAAACCATTTAAAACTTGAATAAAAAAAATTAAAAAATATAAATAAAAGAAAAAGAAACTCTCAGAATATCGTTGTGCTGCGTATCAACGTATGCCATATACCTATTCTGCATAAGTCAAACGTGAAAAGCAGGGAACTGCCAAGGCTATAGATACAGAAGAACAAACTTCTTGGTTAAAGGGACATTGCTGTAAAAATATGTTCCATTGTTTCTTCTTTCCCCTGGTACTCTGCTTTGTGTCAAACCCTATCACTCATGTTCTTATATCTGAGATTATGTCGTACATAAAATTTAGCATAAAAACATAACCAGGTCAAGTCTTTAAATTTATGGGGAATACAGGAAATGGTTATCAGTTGCAAACTCTTGTTAAAGGTTGACTCGAGGCAATCTTCAGTGCCAACTATGGAGAATAAAAAGCAGGCAACATTCACAATCACAACTGTTGTTTATCAGAATCCTCATACTACTGGACAGAGATACCCCACCTCCACAAGAGCAGAGTACAGAGGTGGCGATATGCAGGAACAGAGTCCATCTTAAGTACATGTCCTTGTAGTAGAGATCATGATTTCAGGCATGCCAAAAAGCTTTCCAACAACACCAGACACTATCTATCCAGGCACCTCTTTGGGGTTGCAATAGACTCTTCAAAGTAAATGAAAGAAGGAGGAGGCTGAGCTCTCAGCTTTGCGTGGCCTATAGGTTACATTGCGATGGACGACATGAAACCTATTATCCCACAGGAAGTGGAAAAACACACTGAATAAAGTAGCATAACTGCATTCAGGTAGAAGACAGACATAACTGACATGAAGAAATATGGGACTGGGAAAAATCTTGATGATAGTAACTTTCTTCTCAAGATAAAGTTTCCATGCCATCTACCTATTGACCCTTTTGTTGAGCAATAGTTATTCTAAGGTCCCAGTTATATCGTGAATAATTCTCTTGCAGGGTCTTAATTTTGTCAGCACTATTAAAAAAACTGCTACCCAGGTCAAAGGCATGAACAACTAGACCTACCCATAAGGACTAACTTTTGCCATTGTTAATCAAAGAACCAGAAGCTAATGAGTATTTCTGTATCTTGTTTTATGTGTAGGACACCTTCTGTGTGTTATCTACTACAAGAGAAAAATCATCTGCATTAGCAACAACACATGTGGTGTGAAGAGGGCTAAAGGAGACCCCATGCAATGCCATCAATGTACTCACTTCCAATCTACGAATGAAAGGGTGATGGCAAAAAAGACATAAAGGAGGGAACTGAGAGGGAAGCCCTGCTGTACTTCTGAAATTATTACTACTATTGATCATTTATTTGGCGCTACCCTCATTTGGTTTTCAGCTTGTCATGCTGTGAGGGCTTATGTGCATCAGTGATGCTGAGAGCTAAGCTATCGGTAGCTTAACTACAGGTAGGGTCTCCCAAGATGGACAGGTCTCAGCTGAGGTGCCAGACTAAGATAAACCACCCATCTAGGCAGCAGCAGAATGGGATGTGTTGGTGGCAGAGAATCGACACTAGAATTATCTGCATGGAAGAAAGGCCTAGCAATCTACTTCTGTGTTTTGCCAAGACAACCCAATGGATAGTCACAACAAACCAAATTGCATTGTAGTGCTGTAAGATGAGACTCCCAGGTCGGAAGGCACTCAATTGGCTACTAGGGATGAGCTGAAGACTTTTCAGAGTAAAACCAGCATTTAAGATGTGGTTGGATCAAAGCCCTTGGGACGTCTGACTGCTGATGTAGCTGTGCATGAAATGAGAGTCAGAAGCTACAAAGGTGTCTTATATATTGGGACATGGAATATATGAAGCATGAACCAAGAGAAGTTGGAGGAAGTCAAGAATGAAATGGAACATGTACAACTCAGTCTGTTGGGTATCAGCGAACTGAAATGGACTAATGAATACATGGCCTACTATGCTGGAAATGAAAGACAAAGGAAAAATGGTATTGCATTTATAATGAAAAAGAAACTTGCAAGAACTGTAATGAAATACAGTGCAGTCAGCAAATACTTAATTTCTTTTTGTCTATGAGGAATGCCCATCAACACAACTAAAATTCAGGTATATCCCCCAACAACAAGCTGCAGAAGAGGAAGAGGATGATGAGTTCTATGAACAAGTACACTTGAAAGAACATGGGTGACCAGAAAGCAACGGTTGGCAACAAAGAAGGCGGCAAAGTAATTGGAAAATATGGACTTGGCAACAGAAATGATGATGGAGAAAGACTGATAGAATTCTGCAAGACCAACAATCTATTCATCTCAAACACCTTTTTCCAGCAACAGAAGTGCCAACTGTACACAAGGCTTTCACTCAATGAATTGTATAAAAATCTAATTGATTACATCTGTGGGAGTCAATGATGGAAAAGCTCTATAACTTTAACAAAGATAAAACCCGGAGCTGACTGTGGTACAGATCACCAACTACTAATATGTAAACTCAAGCTAGAGTTGAAAAAGGGTAAGCCACTCATGAATGTAGCAAATATGACATTGAGAATATACCACTAGAAGTTAAAAACTGCCTGCAAAATTGATTTGCTGCTTTAGATACAAATGACAGAGCTCCAGAAGAGTTATGGGACAACATCGAGGTTGTGTTGGAAAAAAGTGAGAAGTCTCAACAAAAGGTGAAAAAGCAAAAACAGCCAAATTGGATGACTGCAGAAACTCTGAAAATTGCCCAGAACCACAGAGAAGCTAAAGTCAGAGGAGAAAGAGAGGCAAATACAGAACTCAGAGATTTTCAACATGCAGCAAGACAAGACAAGGAGAAATACTAAAAGGACACATGCAATGAAATAGAATCAGAAACTATTAGAAGAACAAAAAGATCGGCATTCCTAAAGCTACTACAGTTAAAGAAAAATTTCCATCCTCAAATTGGAATGCTACAAGATGCTCAAGGATCCATGATGAATGATACTGAGAAGATCAAGAAAAGGTGGAAAGAGTCATAACATAAAGATCAAGTAGACCAACAGCCATTTGATCCTGTATCTTATGATCAGGAATTATTGGTGATGAAAGCAGAAGTCAAAGCAGCATTGAAAACTTTATCAAAGAACACAGTGCCAGGCATTGATTACATTCCCATTGAAGTATTACAGCAATTAGATGCGGCTATTACCATACTTACAAGGCTCTGCCAGGAAATTTGGAAGACAACATCATGGCCAACTGACTGGAAATGATCTGTGTTTATACCAATACTAAAAAAAGGTGATGCAACGGACTGTGGAAATTATCGTACAATCGCTCTGATCCCACATGCCAGCAAGATTCAACTCAAGATCATTCAGCACAGATTACAACCATACCTGGAACAATAACTGCTTGAAGTGCAAGCAGGGCTCAAGAAAGGATGAGGAACAAGAAACATCATCGCGAATGTGAGATTGATCCTTGAAAAGACAAAAAAATACCAAAAGGTTATCTATATATATTTTATTGACTACAACAAGGCTGTATAAACCATGAGAAACTCTGGGCCACATTAGGAAGCATGGGTATACCAGAACACCTGACAGTTCTCATGCACAACCTTTGCATTGATCAAAAAGCAACAGTTCAAATGGAACAAGGAGTAGCAGAATGGTTTAAAATCAGCAAAGGTGTACAACAAGGCTACATACTTTCCCCCTACCTGTTTAATTTATATGCAGAACAAATCATCAGAAAAGCAGGACTGTAGGAAAACAACTGAGTTGTGAAGATTGGTGGAAGATTCATCAACAACCTTCACTATTTATGTATTTATTAACAGGTTTTCTATACCGCCTTATCATAGATTCAAAGCGTTTTATATTTCAACTCAAAATTTACGTTGAACAGGGTCAATTAACTTGGAGGCAAACAATCTAACAGGGGAAGGAGAACTTGGCGCAATGAGGGTTGCTATCTAATGTGTTCCATCCATATAGGTACTTAATGGGGAGGGGAGATGTCAGGTGTTGTGTATGTCCACATGGTTGAGATCCTTAGTGAAACCATAGTGTTCTGTAAAAAGAAGTGTTTTTAGTGTCCTTCTAAAGTCCCAAAGATCCTTAGTGGCTCTCATACATTCTGGAAGGATGCTCCATAGAGGTGGTGATAGAGAGAGAATGCTCTGTTGCAGGTGAAATGTTTGATGATACCACATTGCTGGCTGAAAGTTAAGACGATCTGCAACATTTGATCTCAAGATTAAGGATCATAGTCTTAACATGGGCCAGCACCTTAATATAAAGAAGACAAAGACCCTGACAACTGACAAAATGAACAAGTTCATCATTGATGGAGAAGAAATTGAAATAATTGACAACTTCAACCTACTTGGATCAACAATCAATAAAGAAACGACAATAAATCAAGAAATCCAACAATTCATTGCTTTTGGTAGAATGGCTATGAAGGACCTAGATAAGATTCTCAAGAGCAGAGATGTCTCTCTCCATACAAAGATTTGACTTGTCCAAGCCATGGTATTTTCAATAACGTCATATGGATCCAAAAGTTAGACAGTGAAAAAATAGACAGGAAGAAAATTGATGCCTTTGAATTATGGTACTGCCAAAGAATACTGTGTTTGGACTGCCCAAAGAACAAACCAGTCAGTACTAGAGGAGATCAAACCTAAGCTTTCTTTAGAAGCTCAGATGACAAGACTTTGACTTTCATACTTTGGACACATCATGCGAAGAGAGAGATCATTAGAAAAAGACATCATGCTTGGCAAGATAGAAGGTCAACACAAAAGGGGAAGGGCAGCAATGAGATGGATTAATAGAATAACAGCAGCTATGGATGCCACTCTATCAACAATGAGTCGCCTAATTGAAAACCAAACACAGTTTAGGCCAACTATCCCAAGGGTCACCATGAGTCGATACTGAATTGACAGCAGTTGACAACAACAACATAATGCTACAAGATGTATGTAGTGCTGCACAGAAACATGTACAAAGACGGTCCCTGCTTTTCAGATCTTACAATCTAGTTAAGACAGAAAATACAATAGCTGAAAACTTGGATTCAACTTGGGAAAGGTATGGAGAAACCTAGGAGATTAAGCGGAGGAGGAGCCAAAAGCAGCTTCAAAGAGGTGAGCTTTTAGCATGGATTTGAAAAGGGAGAGATGAAGCCTGATGTACAGACACAGGTAATTTGTTCCAGGCATAAGGACCAGTAAGGTGAAAGGATCGAAGTTTGGAGCTGGCAGTGGAAGAAAAGGGCATAGAGAGAAACAATCCACCAGAAGAGCGGAGTTCATGAGGAGGGGTGTAGAGATAGATGAGAGAGGAAAGGTTGTGAGGAGCAATAGAATGAATGCATTTGTAGATCAGAAGGAGAAATGATAGGGAACTCCAGCCATTGATGGCAGGAAAACTGATGGCATCTGCATACAAGGCCTTAAGCATTGACAAGAAAATGGTGGGTATGTCATAGTATAACAGAACAGTCCAGAGATAGTAATGGCCAACTCTGTAAAAGGCCTTGGCTTGATCAAGGAAAAAATCATATTTCCATTCTTTGTCATTCATATTGCTCTATTAGTTCTTTGACTGGTGTGCAGCCTCTAAAATCTCCCTATCCTTAATAGTACAGAACTGGGAAGAGGACAACATAGCATTGTAACTTCAATCAGTCTACTGAAAAACACCTTAGCTAAGATTTTCCTGTCAGAATTTAATAGAGAAATAGTCTTCCAATTCTCCAATTCTCAATAGCCTTTAGGAAGGATAATCATGGTTGAAGATTTTATTGAGTAGAGCAGAAGCCTCTTCTCCCTTACTTCCTCAAAAAGAAGTAATGAAAGGGGCATCAACTCTTTCTTAAAGATATGATAGGAAGGTCATCTAGCGATTGTCTATATCTTGTTCAATTTCAAGACTACTAAAAGGGTGAGTTAAGGTAGAAAGATACGGTTGATTCCCTGACAAGGGAGCAAATACTACATAATTTACAATATTTTTTTTTCAGGTTTTTACCCTCAAAAGGTTGGAGAACAAAATCGTAAGCAACCTGCAAAATCCCCTGTGGATCCATCTGGTATGCCCCCTTAACATCATAAAGGTTTTAAACAGCTTTCAGAACCACCCTGTCTCTGCAGCACTGAAATGGTTCTGGGGACATCCTCCACACTCACTATAGTAGCTGATAACATTAAATAATCAGAACGTTCAACTGCTACCAGAATAGGAGGTTGTGGATGATTGTCTGTCCTGAAAAGGTTTAGCAATCTGGCTACAGCTAGAGCCTCTATGAAAAGTTTAGCCAGGCTGATGTAGAAAGTGCAGGGTAAGATCTTTCCCAAGTCCTGCATCCTTAACTAGGTTGGAAAGGAACCAGGCATCAAGTTATTACAGATGAGTTAGTCCTCCATTGCTTAAACACAGTTCACTAAAGTTTTTGTAGAGCATTTCCAATTGCATGCTTTTGCTTTTTTATATTTTTTATTTTTCATTTCAGCTTAAGGCAATGGAAATGCATAATCATTTGGGTATTTTTTTTACATGTCAGTACATTGAGTTGCCCTTTGTGTTTCCTGCTCTTGCCATTTTAGTAGGTCAGTTTCTTTCATTTAATATCACTACTACTGGCACTGTATATAGTTTAGTTCAAGATGTGGTGTTTATCTGTCAGCAACGGTTTCATTATATATTTTGAGGTGTAATTTTTTTTCCTACCACCTCGGCATTGAGAACCTAGGCATATAGAGTTGTTAAGACGTATAGAGGCCAGAGATAGACCCGATTCCGCCGTGATGGGGCTCAGATGTACCCACAAAGGCGGAATCGGGTAGATGCACTTTCGGGCGCTCCCCGTATGCTGAGCAAATCAACGTATGGGGAACTGCCTGTCCCCATGTTAGAATGCCACTGCTGGAGCAAGGCAGCAGTGGCATCCTCTCACCATGGCAACGAGCCATTCATGGGACGTCTCGAAATGCCATGCTGCACTTCTGCCCCTGCTGACCACTGTCTGGGTTGCACTGGCGGCCCCTATGGCCCGGATAATGGCTGCAGGGGCACAGTGAAGTCACAGACATGGTGTGCAGTAGTGCGCGGGTTGCTAGGGGGAAGGCCCCCAGAACCTATTCCACTGTTGGGGTGGAATAAGCCAGACCTGCTGCTTGGTGCTGGGGAATGTATAGGTACCTATTCTGAATAGGCCCTGTATGTTCCGGCAGCTGGCCTCTCCCCACTCTGCCCCCACTCCGCACCTGCACTGCCCCCTCCCACCCATGTAGAGCACTGCCCGTACAAATGCTGTGTACGTGCGGGAAGCACTGGAGTCAGAAACTTGGCAAGGAGCTGAATGAAGTTTGAACATCCAGCCTGGGCATCCAACTCTGCTATTTGCAGCTCAGAATGCCCCCCTTATTATTTAAGTGGGTCACTCACAGTGATATCATTATTAATTTTGTACATCAATATTTAAACTCCACAGAAATAACTTTATACTAAATTGTGTAAAGCTACATGACATTAACACGTGCAAGTCATGTATTTTCAAGGACTTATGTGCATGGATGGGCTTTCACACACATATGTTTGTGGGTCACTATTTTGTAAGTATGTGCATCAGGCTGTGTGGCACTGCAGACCAGCTGCAGGCAGAAGGAAAGGTTTTAAACACAGAAAAAAGAGGTAAAGACGAGCTGCAGCATCATGAGGAGCCACATAGAGGGAGTCAGAGAGACCTCTGGAGGTCTGAAGAACCACGCCTTAGAACCAATGATGTAATTCCAGCCAACACCCAATGCAGAAAGGGAAGAACTCCTCTTAAATGCTCAGATGACTGGAGGAAGTCGGAGAGGCAAGGAGAGTGGCAAAAAGACTGGGATTCAGACTCCGGTTGGAGAGAAAAAGAGAGACACGGAGAGTGGCAAAGAGACCGGTACAGAGAAGGAGGTTGGCGAGAAAGAGAAAGACAAGGAGATTGGCAGACAGCTCCAGATGGGCAAGGAGACTGTCAAGGAGTCTTGCAGGAAGTTCCAGTTCCAGATTTTTACAGATATCTGGAGGATCCAGGGAGAAGAGTCCTGACTAGGGTTGCCAACTGGCCGGTTTTCAGCCGGCCTGGCCGGTTTTTCCACGGCCAGGCCGGCTGCCAGCGCAGAGGCAAAACCGGCCCTTTAAAAGCCGTTTTTTTTGCTCTGGCCGCAAGATCGGGAGCGGCCAGAGCAAAAAAAACGGCTTTTCTCCGCTTCAGAGGGAGCCGGGGAAGCCCGCGCGCGGCCCCGGCTCCCTCTGAACAGCCACCAGCGTGAAGAGCCTTTACCTTCACGCTGGCGGCTGTTCCTGTGAAGCTGCGAATGCTGGGAAAGGTTAAAGGTTGCCCTTTAACCTTTCCCAGCATTCGCGGCTTCACAGGAACAGCCGCCAGCGTGAAGGAAAAGGCTCTTCACGCTGGTGGCTGTACAGAGGGAGCCGGGGCCTCGCGCGGGCTTCCCCGGCTCCCTCTGAAGCCTCAGACAGCCGCGATGCTGGTCGGGGGGGGGGGCAAGGACTGCATTGGCTGTGATGGGGGGGCCCGGGACTGGCAAAGGGCTCAGGGGGGGGGGGGGCGTGGACTGGATAAGGGCTAAGGGGGGGGGGGACCTGGACTGGAAAAGGGCTAAGGGGGGGGGGGGGACTTGGACTGGAAAAGGGCTAAGGGGTTGGGGGGACTTGGACTGGAAAAGGGCTAAGGGGTTGGGGGGACTTGGACTGGAAAAGGGGTAAGGGGGGGGGGACTTGGACTGGAAAAGGGCTAAGGGGGGACTTGGACTGGAAAAGGGCTAAGGGGGTGGGACTTGGACTGGAAAAGGACTAAAGGGGGGGACTTGGACTGGAAAAGGGCTAAGGGGGGGGGACTTGGACTGGAAAAGGGCTAAGGGGGGGGGACATGGACTGGAAAAAGGATGTGATGGGGGGGACCTCGAATTTAAAAGGGTTATGGGGGGGGGACATGGAATGGAAATGGGTTGTGATGGGGGTAGATGGGACCTGGACCAGAAAAGGGCTATGGGGGGGGGAAACTTGGACTGGAAATAGGCTGTGATGGGGGGGGGGGACCTGAACTGTAAAAGGGTTATGGGGGGGGGGGGTGACATGGAAAGGAAATGGGTTGTGATGGGGGTGGAGGGTACCTGGACTGGAAATGGGCTATGGTGGAGGAAGGGGGATCTTGGACTGGAAATAGGATGTGATTAGGGGGGCTAGGACTGCAAAATGGATGTGATGGTGCGGGGTGACTCGGACTGCAAATGGGCTGTGATGGTGCGGGGGGAATCGGACTGCAAATGGGCTGTGATGGTGGGGGGGGGG
Source organism: Ichthyophis bannanicus (assembly GCA_033557465.1). Taxonomy (NCBI): domain Eukaryota; kingdom Metazoa; phylum Chordata; class Amphibia; order Gymnophiona; family Ichthyophiidae; genus Ichthyophis; species Ichthyophis bannanicus. Next base: position 171,971,196 of record CM066036.1, on the reverse strand, counting down.
CCTAGGACTGGAAATAGGCTGTGATGGGGGACTTGGACTGGAAATGGGCTGTGATTGGGGGGGGGGAGCTAGGACTGGAAATGGCCTGTGATGTGAGGGCTAGCACTGGAAATGGGCTGATGAAGAGCTGGAATAGGACTGGAAATGGGCTGATGTGGGGCATGGGAGAATGGGACTAGAAGGGAGTGGATGCTGGGTGGGCCTAGAACTATAAGGGAATTGATTTGGGGGGAGGACTAGAATGGATGGGGAATGAGAATGGAGAGGGGAAAAAATATTTTGTGTGGAAGAAATGTCTATGATGGGCCGGTATTGGGAGAGTAAGAGGGGCTTGAGAATGGAAGGGTGAAATTTAAACGGATGATAAAGGAATAAGGAAAGAATTGGGGGAAAGAGCAAAAGGGAAACAATCAGTATGTTAAAGCAGAAATAGAGAGAGAATGGAAAACATCTAAAAGAGAAGAAAGGACAAATGGATAGCTCGCAGAAGACACGAAGAAACCAGAAGAAAGTGACTGGAGCAATTGCAACTGAAAAATAAAACGCCCAAACAGAAGGTAGAAAAATACTTTTTATTTTGAATTTATTAACTGGAATATGTCTGGTCTGGGAAGTGTGTATTGCTAACATCTTTGCGTTTTTGTTTAGTGCAAGAGGAAATTACTTTATAGTTTTATTTCTCCAGTGTTGTACATTTCATGTTTGGATTTTGGGGTTCCCAGTTTAATTATTATCTGACCAAGGAAGTTAGCCTACACGTATCCTCGGTAATTTTTGTGGGTGGGGCTGGGGGCGGGGCAGGGGTGGGACTAGGGGCGGAGAATGGGTGGAGCATGGCAAGCCACAGGTGTCGGGATTTTCTCGGTGAAAAAGTTGGCAACCCTAGTCCTGACCAAGGGATCCGGCCTAGCAGACCCAACCAAGCCAGGTACAGAAACTTACTTTAAACATTGCAAAAGAGGAAAAGATATACTTTTCAGGAGGGAAAGGTTTTATAAAGAAGCTAACCCTGAAAGAAGGTGGACTATAACAGAGAGTCCCAGGCCTAACTTTAATAGGAGCCAGCAACCGTTGGAAGGAGCAACAGTGAACGACAGTGAAAGGGGTGAAAGAAGAATTGAGAAGGGTCACTTCCAAAGCCGTGGGAGAAAGGAACCATGGCACCAGTATGCCCTGACTCCAGCAGAAGGCAGAACTAGGAACCAGAGGCCTACCTGGGCACCTGAGAATCCAAGACCCAGCAGGCCCAAGCCTCAGCCTTCACCTCCCGGAGACCGCCTTAGAAGAAAAGGTAAATGCCAATTTTATAATGATGATTTTATGAATGCTGTGACACAGAAGGAGTCAGGCACTAGAGCATGCTGTCCTTCCAGAGGCCTTCATGAAACAAAGTACAGACCTGCAGTTAACAGGAAGCCTACTAGAGACGGAACTGTATGCAGGAGAGACTGTCCTCAGTATAAAAATATACAAAGCCAGGATTTACCTTGTAACGCTGACTATTGGCGCATCATCCAAGCGCTAGGCAGAAAGCCTGAAGGAGAGCCTCCAAACATTCTGGACTGTGAGCCCATGCAGGTAGAATACCAGGAGGACCCCTTGGACATTCCCATGGACGTTAACTATTGCCTATCAGAAAGGATTGAGCCCTAGCAGAGGCATAGCTGTGGTTTGGGGATAAAAATTGAATGCTGTATTTCATTTACCTGTGCTGTAAAGTTAACAGTGTTTTCAGTACGTGTTTTCCTTTAACCTGAAGCAAGGATATTTCTTTTCATGTGTTGTTGTATTCTGGGCTAAAGAACCTGTTTGCAAAGAGGGAAATAAAAGCCTTACAATTTCCCTATACTCGGACTGTAAATTCTTGGGAGTGTTAGTTATACAGAAGGCTACCAGGCCTGTAGAAGCCTGGGCCCTGCAAGAGAACCAACCTCCTCCACAAACAAACTTTTCTCCTCTCTGTCCACGCCCTTCTGTCGTGCCACGCCATCACCACTAGGGGGGCAGTGTGACAGCTGATGGCATGTACTTTCAGAATATATATGCACAGAGGAGTGCAAATCTTTGTGCATACATTATAAAATACAACTTATGTGCATTCTTTAAAAATCTAGGGGTCCTTTAACTAAAATGCACTAATGGTTAATGCACGCTTTAGTGCAGGACTGTGGTAACTGCTGTCGTTTGCTAAAAACCACCAGCGTGATAAAATCCCTGTGGTAACTGCTTAGCACATGACAGAATAGGGACTGGGCCGGTTAGGGATGAAGAGTGGGATTTGACTGTACACTGCAATTAATGTGGGGGTAATTAACACGCACTAATAGCAAATGCTGCAGTTAGCATGAGTGCACGTAATGCCACCTCACTAGGTGGTGCTAAGTGCATCTGTATGTATTAATTGTGAATATCGCTACTGTGCATTAGGATACTTTTCAGTGCGATAACTGCCAGGAATATGCTAGGCACACTCCTGACACTTAGCACGAGGCTGATGCATTTGCCATGCATTAGGTTTTGCTTCAAATATGTGCTACATGCAAAACCTTAGTGCACTTTTTCTAAAAGGACCCCTAAATGAGGGCATTTAAACCAGGGTTGGCGTAAATGCTTGCACCTAGATTTGCCATGCATTTTCATATATGTAGGCCCCTAATTTATAAAGAAAACTAGGCATCTGCTTTTCTTTATAACATAGACTTAAGATAGACATGTTTTAGATGCCTACAACTAGGCACCCGGTTATAAAATTACCCTCTATATGCCCATGTTTTCAGTGCCAATGTGGTTGAAAATAAATTGCATCTTAAGAAAATATCAGGAAATTACAATTAAAAAAGAATAGATATATATCAAACCAAAAAAGTTAAGAAAAAAAATGTCATTCATATTTTTTGTTCATTTTTAAATATAATTTGGTGATATTTTATGTCAGGATTTTTGACAATATGGATTACACCTTTTGAATTTGCTGTATCTTTAGAATTATTATATATATTATTTATTGTTATTTTATGTACTTTTATTCATGGTTACCCCAATGCAAGCCATACAGGGAGGAGTAGCCTAGTGGTTGGGGCAAGGTACTTCAAGCCGGAAGGTCGGGGGTTCAAATCCCACTAGAGGACAGCAACCTTGGGCCGGAAGGACTGGGGTTTCTAGTCCCACAGATGCTCCTTGTGGTCTTGGGCAAGCCACTTATCCCTCCATAGCCCATGTTCCCTGTAAGTATTAGTGTATGTGTCTCATATCCCCACGTGTTAAATGTATCCCACAATTGTGTTGTGACCGCTTTGATTGAAGGATAAGGCAGTATAAAAAACTGTCTAAATAAAAAAAAAAAAAAAAAAATACACTGAAACTGGCCATGTCAAAATTTATTTGATGGTTGTTTATGATATTATTAATATCATTTATTTAGAGCATTAATACATTTATGATTTAAGAGGGATGTTTACAAAAGTGTGCTAAAGAGTCAACATGGGATTTATTACAGTATAACAACAACAACAATGGTCTTTGCTAACCACTTCCACATGGTAAAAAATCCATGCTAAGTGCTTATCGTGGGTTGGGGCAGAATCAAGCCCAGTGAAGAGTGGCCAGCACTGACTACTACTGTATGCTAACTACATGTTTATTGTGTGCTAACAGTCAGGGCTGCCGATGGTGCAGGTGCACTTATTGCTATCTCAAGTGGTGGCATTAAGAACAGCCATGCTAACAGCAGCAGTTTGAGTGGTCACAGCCAAAGTAGGAAAAAAACGTATAATCGATGTAATCATCCACCTACCAAAAGCTCTGACCCACTCGATCACTGCAATAGCACATCCACCAACTCCAATTCCACCATTACCCCTTATAGCTGCAATCACCCACCCTCCACATGCCCTTACCTCCCTGGTCTAAACACCTTCACCCTAGTAAAGCCTAGGCCCCTAGTCCAATTACCTATGCTCCTAGAAAGACCCAGTCCCTCCCAGTCCAATCACCAGTCCCTTCCTGCAAGACTTTATCCCCAATTCCAATCGCTCATCCTCCCTGCAAGGCCCAACTCCTCCGGTCCAATCACTAACTCTAGCAAGACACAGCCCCCTAGTCCAGTCACACCATCACAGAAATCACAAACCTATCCTTCATCTACCCCCTGATACCTCAGTAATTACTCATGGTATCCCTGGTATTCTAGTGGATAAGGCAGGAACCAACCCTCTTCTGTTCCTACCCCATTGCCACACTGGTTCAAAATGATCCTTAGTGGTAATCTTGTGGTAGTACCACTAGGGTTTATAGATGCCATTTTGAACAAGGGCAGCAATAGGACAGGTAAATCCTAAGAGCTGTAGGTGAGGGGAGGAATGGGTTGTGATCCTTGTGAGGGTGGGGTGATTGGACTTGGTGATTAGGCCTTGCTGGGGGAGAGTGGGTGCTTAGATTGCGGTGGTATGGGCTTGTGAGGGGGAAGGGATGATTGCAGAAATCAAGGGCCAGACTTGAGGGGGTTTGTGACTGCAGCATCGGAGGGTCAGGCCTTTCTGGGCAGTTGTGTGGTGATGAGATTGGGGTGGTTGGGAAGTATGGCTGGTGATTCATTTTTTGCTTTCTTTTTGAGCACTGGGTCCCACCTTAAATGCATTAGTAGATGGCACCAGAGCATCTGTGCCATCTGCTATGCATTTAGCACATCCCAGGTCCGGCCCAAGGGTTTATGCTGCCCCAGGCAGAAGCCCAGCCATGCTGCCTCCCCTCCGCCACACTGAGCTGAGCTGCCATCTCCCATTGCTGTCTCTGCCACTGCTGATTCCATCTTCTGGAAGGCCAGTGGCAGTTTAAAAGAGGTGGCTTTGTGCTGACACTTTGGTGCCCACAGCAGGCCATATGCTTTCGACACATGGTCTGCCATTTCTGCCCACTCTCTGCCAGAGCTTCCTGCCAGAGTGGGAGTCAGAAGCAGCAGGCCATCTGTGCCAAAGCCGTCATGCCACCTACCAAGGACTGCTGCCCTAGGCAGATGGATAGCCCACTTAGTGGGCGGGCTGGCCTACACATAACTGTGTTGTAAGTGCCTGCCCTGTGTGGTAAATGTAGCACACATGTGTGCCATACCCTCAACATTTACCACACAGGCTTTGTACTTACCACACCTTAATTTTTTCACCTAATGCATAGAAAGCGGAAAATGTACTGCACTTTATTAAATAATAACGTAGGAAAAGTTTACAAACACTAGAGGGAGGAGTGGTCTAGTGGTTAGGACAAGGTACTTCAGGCCGGAGGGCCAGAGGTTCAAGTCCCACCTGGGGACAGCAATCTCAGGCCGGAGGGACTGGGATTTCTAGTCCTGTAGGCACTCCTTGTGGTCTTGGGCAAGCCACTTAACCCTCCATTGCCCATGTTCCCTGTAAGTATTAGTGTATGTGTCTCATATCCCCTCGTGTTAAATGTATCCCCCAATTGACCGCTTTAACCCAGTGAAAAGCAGGATATAAATACAGCTAAATAAATAAATAATAATAAATAAACTAGTCTACATCAAGAGGAAAGCCTGTACCACTACAAAGTAATAAAATTCACATAGCATAAAATAATCATCTCTTCATTCGGGATCCTGATAACTTAACATTACAAACCCCCATTAACAAAACCAGACAGACATACCAAATATTAGAAGGAAAAGAAAACTCACTCACTTCATTTCTCTGCCACAAAAGTCTCAAGTTGAGCAGAATCATAAAAAGCATATTTATCTCCATGGTATACCACCACACATTTAAAAAGAATCCCCAAGGACCAAAACTTGAGGCTTTAAATTCAAAAAAGCTTTCCTACATCTCTGCATAGTTCTACACACATCAGGAAAAATCTGTATAGTATTATCACAGAAAGCAACATTCTTCTTCTTAAAATATAATCTCATTATCATATTTTTATCACTCAGAGAAGTAAAAGAAACAACTAACGTAGCACGAGTAGGAATAGCATCTGACGAAGACGTCAAAAATGTTGATAAATCTAGAGTTTCAGATGGAGAGAAATGTACCAATTCTTCCTCCATCTGTACCTCCCTCTTAACCCCCCATGGAATATAGTAAACATCAGAAAGTTTAATTGCTTCCACATCAGTAATCAATAGAATCGCTTTAAGGTACTTCCGAAAAATAAGAAGAGGAGACAAATGTGTGCATGGAAAATTAAGGGGTCACAAATTTTTACCCGAGCTTCATTTTCCAAAGCCTCAATCTGTTGGTCAACTACCATATTATCCCGTATAAAAGACGAGAGAGAAGCTTGGGCCAAATCATATTGACCCTCTAACTTAGCTATAGATGTTTTTCATTCTGTAATTGTAAAATCCTGATCAGTCATCTTTTTCACCACCTCAAAGGAAAACCACGAGACATCTGCGAGGGATGACCGCAGAGAAACCTCAGTGCATGTCACCACCTCCCAGATGTCAGGCAACGTAACATCCTTAGGAACAGCCACAACTGGCATATCGGAAGAATAAGTAAATGGAGAAGGTATTTTCACCATAGTGACTACTGGAGAAGGTCCAGTCAACTCAAGATTTCTGGCAGGGCAGACTGAGGCCCAGTGCTAATTTCTGCAACATTGCCAGGGAGAGCGTCAGCCTCTGTAGTCATTCCAATCTGGTTGGGCGGGGTTAAACCCTCTAATATGAAGGGAGAAATGTCTGAAGGCATACTCACATATCCACTGCAGCTCCCTCCATTGTCAACAACTGATGGTGTCGGTCCATTGGGCCAACAACCTTAACTGCTTTAACAGAAGTGGTAGGAAAGATCTTCCTTTCCCTTTTGCCGTTCAGTTCGCCTCAAGCCGTTTCAACTTCTCCATACTCTGAAGGGGCTCCAAAGGGACAGAAATACCCCTTTGGACTCGCCCCTTGAGGCACGTGCCCACAGGCATGCGCCCATAGCCGCGTCCCGTGGAGAGCTGGCGATTTAAACCAAGCAGGGGATGACGTCGATGGTGCAGCTCCTCCTTTCCACTGTGACCAGGACTCCCAAATTGCCAGGTAATACTCTCAGAGGCAAACAGAGCTTCCCACCTCCTGAGTCTTTTATTATTATTTTCATTGCTCTTATTTGACTTTTTGTCTAGTTTGGAGTACTGTTTTCTCTTTCCTCTTGATTGCAGTGCAGACACCTCTCTTGTTGTTTCTTTGCCCTTATATCCTGACCTCCCCATAGACCTCTGACATGCAAGTGAAAACCTGATAGGACGTGCATTCATTAGCATACATTTGGTTTGTTAAAGTACCTTAAAAAGTACTAATAAATGCATATGCAATAGGTGTGTGCGTTAAAAAGTTCTAATGAAAGCTAAAAATCGTTTTTATTAAATGAATGTCTGACAATCAGGAAAAGTTTGAAATACAGAAAAACTAACAACATTTTTTGCCTGTGCACATTCGTGAGCCTCAATTTCTGCTAAAGCATCTTGAAAAGATGCTGCAGGACGAGGCGTTAGCATACTATCAATGCCTAGGGTGGAAGGCTGGGGGGGGAGGGGAGGGCGGCAATGCAGCTCCGGCACATCTAACAAACAGCACTGGAGAAGCCCAAAAAACCCCTAAATCTTGTTCTGAGGCTTTACTGCCCCCTGTCCCCCTTCTCTCCCCCATAAAAGTAAAGGCTATATTATTCATGAATTCTTCTGCTCACATGGATCCCTCCTGTATCAGAAAGAAAAACCTAGAGCCAGTCGTAGAGTCCCATGCGGCAAAGGAGACACACACATTTTAGACGAATAACCAATAAGTCATCAATAAAGCACTAGTCGTCGCTTCGTCTTATTACGACTCAAGTTTAATCAGAAGCATTTTAATTAGCAACAACATCTAGATGAAAATTAAAGAAATAAAGATATTTTTCATAAATGTTTTTAAACTAATACCATTTTAAAATTGTTAAAGAACCGGTTACTGTATGCTTTGTATTTGCTTTTAATAAAAAGATTGTACAGCATTTTAGCTTTTTAGTGGACTAACAATATAGATCCCAACATAAAAGAAAAGAAAATCACCTTCTTTTTGTTTTTATATAACTACCATTAAAGCGGATTAACATGGAAACCACACTGCTTTATATTTTCAACAGGGGACTAAACCGATAAGATATGAGAAATATTAGTTTGCTGGCATTTTGGGGCAATGGGAAAAATTTTGAGAAGGTTTTCCCAGATTATTTCGTATTTTTAAAGGTATTTTGTCGCACAAAATAATTGATAATAAAATAATGAAAGTTTTTGAGATCACAATTTCCAAAGCATAGAGCTAAAAACTATTTTTCATTTGCAAAGGGTAAAAAAGTCAGAGGTAGGGGAGTAACTGAAAGCACAGCAGCGAAGGGTGGAGGAGGAAGAAAGGGGCCACTTTGTACCCCTCAGAAGGAAGAGATGAAGGACCATGGATCAACCCACCCCTTACCCTTACCCCTTCTCCAGAAGCCTGCAGGAATCTGTTGGGGATCAACGTCAACAACAGTGAACCCTTCCTGCCCACGCTTAAGGCATCTGCTCAGTTCTGGGCACTTAGGCTCCAAGAAAGAGCCAAAGCTAAAGCGCCCACAGTCAGCAAGAAAGGGGAAGGTAGCGGCAGGAGCCCTGGGCATGGAAGAGATAAGACGAGCCTAGCAGTACAGCAGAGCCTGCCAATGACTCTAAAGCTTCCCATACACCCTCCCGGTTTCTCCACACATTTTACTCACAGTTAGCTTGTTCCTCCCTCCTGCTGTAGTATCTGTGCACATATACACATTTGCACCTAAGGCTTTCCAGGTCTCACTCCCATTTTGGAGTGGGCAGGATACAGCAGACCTTGATCGTGCAGGCGCATGTGAACACATAGGCCCATCACAGATTGTGCTTTAAAGGGCTTCAATGGTGGTGTCTGTTGATTTGGCTGGCATTGCGTTACCACACCCTCGAAGCCTGATTTTTTTTTGCCTCCCACAGAGGTAGCATGATGAGGGCAGCAGCAGTGGTGGTGGTGGTGGGGGGGGGGGGGTGAACAGGGGAAGAAGCTAGTCACCTTGGCGGGTAAGGGAAGAGGGGGAACATGCTAGATACAGGAGGCAGGGCTGGCCCTAGAGTTGATTGAAGGTGTTGGTGCCCTAAGCAAACCTCAAGCTTTACACCCCCTCTGGCTGTCAAAATCTATTATTTAGCTTTGAATGCCCTGCTTTTGCTGCCCTCCAGAGGTTGCTTCCCATCAGGGCCATGAGGGGAGAAGGGAAGGAGAGAGATGCTGGATTCTTGGGGGTGGGGGGAAGAGAAGGAGAGAGATGCTGGAAACAAAAGGGGGGCAGTAGGGAAGGAGAGAAACTGGACATTTTGGTGGTTGGGGTGGGAAGGGGAGATGCTGGATACCTTGGAGGGAGTTTGGGAAGAAGAGATGCTGGACACCTTATGGGGGGTGAGGTTTGGGAATGGGAGATGCTGGAGACCTGGGGGGGGGGGGGGGGTTGGGTAGAGGAGATGCTGGATGATGGGTGGGGTAGGGGCACATGGCTTATAGTTTGTCCAGGGCATCAGATACCCTTGGACTGACCCTGAGTAATATTATAATAACCGTCCCATGTAAGTGGCATAGGGGATTTTTTGAGCCTCATGATAGCTCCTTCCTTAGCTAAAGTACATAATAATCTATTTATAGGTTATATTGGCTCAATGGAGACTTTCATCACCTACAATGATTTTGGGCCTGATATTGAATTGGGCAGGCTATGTGCTGCTATGACACATAGCCCTGCCGGTCGACCCTTAACCACAGATATTCAATGCTGCGGCAATGGCATTGAATATCCGGGGTCGCCACGCATACTCTGGAGCCGCCGAAGCTAACCAGATAGCAGCAATATTGCACTGCTACTTGGTTAGCTTCCACTGGTAAAACTAGGCCAGCTTTCACCACACCTAGTTTTACCTGCCGATTGCTAACCAGGTAGCGGTGCAATATTACCGCTACCCAGTTAGCAGCAGTCTCCGCCTCTGCTCCACCCGGGAACACCCCTAACATGCCTCGATGCTAGCTGCATAGTATTGGGGTGTGTAGCAGGGTTAGAAGGGAATATTAAACTGTACCAACCGTGTGAGTGCCGTTGAATATCCTGATTTAAGCCATTTACATGGTTTACTGTGTTGTAAACTATGTAAATGCCTTTCGAATATCGGACCCTTTATTTTTTCCTTCCTGCAAATATTCTTCAGTACAGAAGCTTTTCACAAGTTCATTTTCACCAGCATTTTAATGTAGAAGCTTTATGGTTTATGGTAAAACCAGACTGAACTTCAAGCGGCCAATATTCAAAATATTTCTCAGGGTGACTTCAGAAGTTACCCCAATGATCTTTTGTTTTTTAAAATGTATTCTATGTTCATCACATAAATTTTGTCTGGCCAGCTCTTTTATTTTTATACAGTTATCTTTGAGTGAAATTAGAGGTCTACTGGGGAACAGTTTGACTTTAGTGCTGGATATCAGTGCCATCCTGACAGTTAACCAGTTAAGTTGGACTGCACAATAACTGTCTTAAAAATTAACCTAACAAGTTATCTTGCTAATTTTAACTGGGAATATTCAGTGTCTCGATGTAACTGGATAAGTGCTCTGAATGTCCAGTTAAAGTTAATCAGCTAAAATTAAAGTTAACAGATGAAGGGCCAGGAGCAGGACCTCAGAAAACACCCACAAATAGGAACAGAAGCGATGGGGATCTCGAACGATTTTTAGAAGACTGTGTTCATGAGGAACTAGCTAAACTACAAGTAGACAAAGTGATGGGACCGAATGGGATACATCTGAGAATACTGAAGGAACTGAGGGACCTTTTAGCAACTCCACTGACCGACGTTTCAATGCCTCTTTGGAGTCGGGAGTGGTGCGAGAGGACTGGAGAGAGGCACATGTGGTCCCTATACACAAAAGCAGAAGTAAGGATGTGGTTGAAAACTACATGCCAGTTAGTTTAACCTCTGTGGTGAGTAAATTATTGGAAACAGTGCTGAAAGAGAAAATAGTGATGTTTCTGGAGTCCAATGGAATACCGGATCAGACGCAGCATGGATTCACCAGAGGCAAGTTTTGTCAGACAAATCTGATTGATTTCTTTGACTGAGTGACCAGGGAGTTGGAGTGAGGGAGAGCCCTAGATGTGGTGTACCTGGATTTCAGTAAAGCCTTTGATACTGTTCCGCACAGGCAACTTATAAAGAAACTGAGCATCCTAGGGATGGACCCTAAAGTTACTGATTGGGTTAGAAATTGGTTGAGTGGGAGGTGACAAAAGGTACAGGTAAATGGAGCTCATTCTGAGGAGAAGGAGGTTGCCAGTGGTGTGCCCCAGGGATCTGTCCTTGGTCCGATTCATTTTAAAATCTTTGCTAGTGATATTCTGGAAGGGCTGTCGAGTAAGATTTGCCTCTTTTCGGATGATATCACCCAGGAAGGAGTAGATAACATGAGGAGGGATCTAGCTAAGCCTGAAGAATGGTCTAGAATTTGGCAACTGAGATTTCATGCTAAAAAATGCAGGGTCATGCATTTGGGCTGCAAAAATCCAAGAGAGGATTACAGTATAGAGGATGAAATACTTCACAAAAGAAGAGCAGGACCTGAGCGTGGTTGTGTCTGACGATCTTAAACAGGTAGAAAAGGTGATGGCAAAATCTAAAAGGATGTTTGGGTACATAAGGAGAGGAATGGCCAGCAGAAAAATAAAAGGTGATAGTGCCTCTGTATAAATCTTTGGTGCAACTTCATTTGGAATATTGTGTGCAATTCTGGAGACCACACCTTTAAAAGGATATGGGCAGGTAGGAGTTGGTGCAGAGGGTGGCTACTAAAATGGTTAGTTTTCTTCATTATAAAGCATATGAGGACATACTTAAGGATCTTATTATGTATACTTTAGAGGAAAGGTGGGATAGAGGTGATATAATAGAGATGTCTAAATACCTCTGTTGCATAAATGCACAGAAGAGCCTCTTTCGATTGAAAGCAAGCTCTGCTATGAGGGGCCATAATATGAGGGTGAAAGGGGATAGACTCAGGAAAAGCTCTTTATGGAAAGAGTAGTGGATCCGTGGAATAGTCTCCCAGTGGAGGTGGTAGAGATGAGGACTGTATCTGAATTCAAAAAGCATGGGACAAACACAGATGATTTCAAAAGTTAAAAAGGGGACTGTTGTAGTAGTTGATATGGAAGGGCAGACTGAATAGGCCATGTGTTCTTTATCCGCCATCGTGTTTCTATGTAACTTAGCTGGTTAACTTCAACCAGATATTTGGCAACTGATTGGTGGCCTGCAAGTGATTATCTTCATATAATGCTCATTTCCTGAATATTAATTTTTTTTTCATGGTTACAATGATAACTAAAGGATGTCGGAAGTTATTCTGATGAATACATCACTCTAAGAGTATTTTCATATCTGTTCTTGCATTTCAACAAAGTAATAGTCTTGAAGGACTAGAAAGGGGGACTGTTACTTCTGGAGAGAAATCTGCAACTGTGAGTATATACTTCTGGTAATTTTCTAAAAAGAATTCTTTGTATTAAAGCTACTTAATCTGTGAACCCATGTTTTTTTGTTGGATCAGTTAGGGCCTAGTAGCAGCAATTAAAGTTCGAATTTAAAACACAGAGGAGAGCTTTCTGGTTACATTTCATACCCAGCAGAGAGCTTGTAGTTTAAATTTAATAGTCACTCAGGGCCAAGTAACAGCAAAGTACTTTTAGTTTAAATTTAACACACAGAAGAGAGCTTTCTGGTTAAATTTAGTACCCAGCAGAGAGCTTGTAGTTTAAATTTCATAAGAAGTTAGAGCCTAGCAGCAGCTCAGAGCTAAATTTTAATCAAATCAGAATTTAGCTTACCTCAGCAGCACAAGACAGGGTACTGTGTAGCAGCCCTCTTTTAATAAGTGTTATTTCCCTCCCTCCCTCCCTCCCCACACCCACACACCCCTGGGATAATCATAGCTTTATAGGTACTTACACATCTTAAAAGACAGGAGGTGCTTTCAGGTGAAGCTCATTACCCAAATCAGTCATACACTAAGGACCTGAGATTAATTAAGCTTCAGGTGAACAAGGTATATTAAATGTATTAGGTACAGTTTTATTGGTATAAATACCCATAGCAACCCCTAGTAAGTAAGAACTTAAAGATCTAGACACAAACTTAAAACTAAGATGCAGACAGCAGTCCAGCAGCGGGATGGGGGCTTTCCAGTGTTTTGCATTGAGTGTCACATGTATGATTTTCTCCCAGTTGGTGAGAGGTCTTACGTGTGCATTAGGTGCAAGGAGCTCTTTTCTCTCAGGGAACAAGTCCGTTCTCTAGAGGCTAAAGTAGCAGACTTGGAAAACATAAGACAGACAGAGAGGTACATGGACGAGACCTACAGGGATATAGTCCTGAAGTCCCACCTCCAGTCTGGCAGCACCCCTGTTGCCATGGAAGAGAGAGGTCACATGACAGGAGAGCATCACCCTGGTGTGGCAGGAAGTGATCCTGTAACTAGGACCTGTCCTCCAGGTGATGTAAAACCCTCTCGCACCGAGGAAGTTTCTCCAGGGCCATGTGCCCATGAGGGAAGGGTTAGGACAGCCATTATAGTTGGTGATTCGATCATTAGGCATGTAGATAGCTGGGTGGCTGGTGGACGTGAGGATCGCCTGGTAACATGCCTGCCTGGTGCGAAGGTAGCGGACCTCACACGCCACCTAGATAAGGTCTTAGATAGTGCTGGGGAGGAGTCTGCTGTCTTGGTACATGTCGGTACCAATGACATAGGAAAATGTGGTAGGGAGGTTCTGGAGGCAAAATTTAGGCTTTTAGGTAGGAAGTTGAAATCCAGAACTTCCAGGGTAGCATTCTCCGAAATGCTTCCTGTTCCATGCGCAGGACCCAAAAGGCAGGCAGAGCTCCCGAGTCTCAATGCGTGGATGAGACAATGGTGCAGAGATGAGGGTTTTGGATTTGTTAGGAACTGGGGAACATTCTGGGGAAAGGAGTGGCTCTTCCGAAGGGATGGGCTTCACCTTAACCGGGATGGAACCAGGCTGCTGGCATTAACCTTTAAAAAGGAGATAGAGCAGCTTTTAAACTAAGAAACATAGAAACATAGAAACATGATGACAGAAAAAGACCACAAGGCCCATCTAGTCTGTCCTTCCATAACAACAACTACAACAGTCCACTTTTTACCTTTAGAGATCCTCTGTGTTGGTCCCATGCTTTTTTGAATTCAGTTACTGTCCTCATCTCTACCACCTCCACTGGGAGACTATTCCACGGATCCACTACTCTTTCTGTAAAGAAATATTTCCGCATATCACTCCTGAATCTATCTCCCTTCACCCTCATCCCATGTCCCCTCGTCGCAGAACTTGCTTTCAATTGAAAGAGGCTCTCTCCCTGAACATTTATGCCACGGAGGTATTTAAACATCTCAATCATATCACCTCTATCCCGCCTTTCCTCTAAGGTGTACATATTAAGATCCTTAAGTCTGTCCTCATATGCTTTATAATGAAGACTACTAATCATCTTAGTAGCAACCCTCTGCACCGACTCTATCCTGTTCACATCCTTTTGAAGGTGCGGTCTCCAGAATTGCACACCATACTCCAAATGAGGTCGCACCAAAGACTTATACAGAGGCATTATCACCTCCTTTTTTCTGCTAGCCATTCCTCTCCGTATGCACCCAAGCATCCTTCTAGCTTTTGCCGTTGCCTTTTCTACCTGTTTAGCTACTTTAAGATCATCGGACACAACTACGCCTAGGTCCCGCTCTTCTTTAGTGGACAAACGTACTGCACCTCCTATGCTGTATTGCTCCCTTGGATTGCTGCAGCCCAAATGCATGACCTTACATTTTTTAACATTAAATCCCAGCTGCCAAATTCTAGACCATTCTTCAAGCTTAGCTAGATCCCTCCTCATGTTATCTACACCTTCCTGGGTGTCTACTTTATTGCAGATTTTGGTATCATCTGCAAAGAGGCAAACCTTACCAGACAGCCCTTCCGCTATATCACTAACAAAGATGTTAAAAAGAATCGGACCAAGGACAGATCCCTGGGGTACACCACTGGTAACATCCTTCTCCTCAGAGTGAGCTCCATTTACTTGTACTCTTTGTCGCCTCCCACCCAACCAATTTCTAACCCAAGCAGTAACTTTAGGGTCCATCCCTAGGGTGCTCAGTTTGTTTATAAGTCGCCTGTGAGGAACAGTGTCAAAGGCTTTACTGAAATCTAAATACACCACATCTAGAGCTCTCCCTTGGTCCAACTCCCTGGTCACCCAGTCAAAGAAATCAATCAGATTTGTCTGACAAGACCTGCCTCTGGTGAATCCATGCTGCCTCGGATCCTGTAATCCGCTGGACTCCAGAAACCTCACTATTTTCTCTTTCAACAGCGTTTCCATTAATTTACTCACCACCGAAGTTAAACTAACCGGCCTGTAGTTTTCAACCACATCCTTACGTCCGCTTTTGTGTAAAGGCACCACATGAGCCTCTCTCCAGTCCTTTGGCACCACTCCCGACTCCAACGAGGCATTGAAAAGGTCAGTCAGTGGAGTTGCTAGAACGTCCCCAAGTTGCCTCAGTATTCTAGGGTGTATCCCATCCGGTCCCATCGCTTTGTCTACTTTAAGTTGAGCTAGTTTCTCACGAACACAGTCTTCTGAAAATTGTTCAAGATGTCCCTCGCTTCTGTTCTTATTTGTTCTGTTCTAGATATTAGGGGAAAGCCGACAGTCGCCCAAGAGCGGATGGTTCTGAAGAATGTATCCTTGAAGGATACTACCAAAAGCAGAGAGGTTCCACAAAAGAGTAAAGTAGCCCAAATGCCCTCAAGTATGGAGCAGACAGAGCTTAAAGATCCCAATTTACCCATGTCTAACAATAGCCAAATTAACATGAATAAAATACATTCTCTAAAATGCTTGTATGCAAATGCTAGAAGTCTAAAGAATAAGATGGGAGAGTTAGAATATATAGCACTAAATGAAAGGTTAGATATGATTGGAATATCAGAGACATGGTGGAAGGAGGACAACCAGTGGGACACTGTGATACCTGGGTACAAACTATATCGTAATGATAGAGCTGATCAAATTGGTGGAGGGGTTGCGCTCTATGTTAGAGAGGGCATTGACTCAGAAAGGATTAAAGTTTTGCAGGAAACAAAATCTGCTGTAGAATCTATATGGATTGAAATTCCATATTAAAGGGGGAAGGCAATGGCAGTGGGGGTGTACTATCGAGCACCTGGCCAGAATGACCAAATGGATGATGAAATGCTCAAAGAAATCAAGGAAGCTAACAAAAGTTACAGCGCAGTAATAATAATGGGTGATTTCAATTACCCCGGTATCGACTGGGTCAGTGTCACGTCAGGACATGCTAGGCAGATAAAGTTCCTAGATGAAATAAATGACTGCTTCTTGGAGCAGCTGGTTCATGAACCGACCAGAGGGGAAGCCATATTAGACCTAGTCCTTAGTGGAACACCAGATCTAGTGCAAGAGATAAGGGTGTTGGGGCCACTTGGCAATAGTGATCATAGCATGATCGCTTTTGATTTAATTAGTGGAGGAGGGATAGTAAGGAAATCCACAGTACTACCTTTTAACTTTCAAAAGGGAGACTATGATAAAATGAGGAAAACAGTTAAGAAAAAACTAAAAGGAGCAGTTGCGAAGGTTAAAGACGTACATCAAGTTTGGGTGTTGTTGAAAAATACTATCTTGGAAGCCCAGACCAGCTGTATTCCAAGCTTTAAGAAAAGTGGAAGGAAGTCCAAAAAACTGCCAGCATGGTTTAAAGGTGAGGTCAGAGAGGCTGTTGTTGCCAAAAAAGCATCTTTCAGGAAATGGAAAAAAAGAGCCAAACGACGAAACCTGGAAACAGCACAAGCACTGGCAAGTCAAATGCAAGGCATTGATAAGGCAGGCAAAGAGAGAATTTGAGAAGAAGCTTGCTGCGGAAGCAAAAACGCGAAATAAAGACCTTTTCAAGTACATTCGTAGCAAAAAACCTGTGAGAGAGTCAGTTGGTCCATTGGATGATAAAGGGGTTAAAGGAGCACTAAGAGGCGACAAGGCGATAGCGGAGAGACTGAATGAATTCTTTGCTTCAGTCTTTACTGAGGAAGATGTAGGGATGTTACCCATGACTGAAGTGGTATTTAAAGGTGCGGAAGAATTGAAGGAAATATCGATACATCGGGAAGATGTCTTACAACTAGTAGATAAACTGAAGAGTAGCAAATCACCTGGGCCGGATGGTATACATCCAAGGGTGTTGAAAGAACTGAAATATGAGATTGCAGAACTGCTACCAGTAATCTGTGAACTATCATTAAAATCATCTCTAATACCTGAAGATTGGAGGATCGCCAATGTAACACCAATTTTTAAAAAGGGTTCCAGGGGAGATCCGGGAAACTACAGACCGGTGAGCCTGACGTCAGTACCGGGAAAAATGGTAGAAACCATCATAAAGAATAAAATTACTCAGCATGTAGATAGTCACAACCTAATGGGAGACAGCCAACATGGCTTTAGACAAGGAAGATCTTGTCTTACTAATTTGTTATGTTTTTTTGAAGGAGTGAATAAACAGGTGGACAAAGGTGAGTCGGTTGATATTGGGTATATGGACTTTCAGAAAGCCTTTGACAAGGTCCCTCATCAGAGACTTTTGGCAAAACTAAAGAGTCATGGGATAGGAGGCAGTGTACTATTGTGGATCAGGAACTGGTTAAAAGATAGAAAGCAGAGGGTAGGGCTAAATGGCCAATTTTCCCATTGGAGAAAGGTGAATAGTGGTGTACCCCAGGGATCTGTGCTGGGTTCGCTGCTTTTTGACATATTCATAAATGACCTGGAAAGTGGAATAACGAGTGAGGTTATCAAATTTGCAGATGACACAAAACTATTTAAAGTTGTTAAAACCCAAGAGGATTGTGAAAAATTGCAAGAGGATCTTGATAAATTGGAAGACTGGGCATCACAATGGCAGATGAAATTTAATGTGGACAAGTGCAAGGTTATGCACCTAGGGAAGAACAACCCAAACTATGGTTACACGATGCAAGGTTCCACATTAGGAACCACCACCCAGGATAAAGATTTAGACGTCATTGTGGATACCATGTTAAAACCCTCGGCCCAGTGTGCAGCGGCGGCCAAGAGAGCAAATAGAATGCTAGGTATGATAAGGAAAGGAATGGAAAATAAAACAAAAGATATTATAAAGCCTCTATATCGTTCCATGGTGAGACCGCACCTTGAATACTGTGTGCAATTCTGGTCGCTGTATCTTAAAAAGGATATAGCGATTTTAGAAAAGGTACAGAGAAGAGCCACCAAAATGGTAAAGGGGATGGAAGGATACTCCTATGAAGAAAGGCTAAAAAGGTTGGGGCTCTTTAACCTGGAAAAGAGACGGCTGAGGGGAGATATGATAGAAGTCTATAAATTCATGAACGGAGTGGAACGGGTAAACGTAGATCGATTGTTTACCTTATCAGAATATAGAAAGACTAGGGGACATGCATTGAAGCTACAGGGTAAACTATTTAAGACTAATAAAAGAAAATATTTTTTCACTCAACGTGTAATCAAACTCTGGAATTTGTTACCGGAGGATGTAATAAAGGCTATTAGTGTAGCTGGGTTTAAAAAAGGTTTGGACAAGTTCCTGGAGGAAAGGTCCATATACCATTATTAAGAAGTGACCGAAGATATCAATGCTTCACCCAGTACAAGCATTGTGGAACTTGTGTCTCTTGGGGAAACTGCTAGGTACATATGACCTAGATTGGCCACTGTTGAAAACAGAATACTGGGCTTGATGGACCTTGGTCTGACCCAGTATGGCATATCTTATGTTCTTATGTTCTTAATAAAGTATCATACAGCTGACAATAAGTGTAAAGTTTAGCCAAAGAACTATTTCTTGTATTATGATGAGTTCAAGGGGGTAAGGCTATAAATGTTTTATCTGGTGCACAAGTAATGGTGCATTAGAACTGTTTGCATCAGATCCTATACACATTTCAGAAGAGCACATTCATGAGATCCCTTTATCGTTCGAAGGCTGTACGGACGTGCCTACTGTGTTAATCCGAGAGCTGGATCCAATCCCAGAACTTAGGTCATTGGTACACAGAGGACGCATTGTAAATTACAAGTAAAATGCTTTTATATATAAGTTGCTTTTTTTGTTATGAATGAATCCCTTTGTCCATATATTGTCTATCATGCATGTAACAAGTAGTATGGCCTATGCATACAATCCTCCACTTAGTTTTCCAGAGAAAATTACATTAGATATCTCTCCAGAGCTGATAAAATGGAGTAGTGTCTCTGCATAGTATTCACTGGTCTTAGCTGCTGTATGTGGGAACTGAGAAATGTCTACCTCACCTTTCCAAAGGCGGTTATGCATATTATCTTGCCGCATGGATTCACCAGAGGCAGGTCTTGTCAGACAAATCTGATTGATTTCTTTGACTGGGTGACCAGGGAGTTGGACCGAGGGAGATCCCTAGATGTGGTGTATTTAGATTTCAGTAAAGCCTTTGACATTGTTCCTCACAGGCGACTTATAAACAAACTGAGCACCCTAGGGATGGACCCTAAAGTTACTGCTTGGGTTAGAAATTGGTTGGGTGGGAGGCGACAAAGAGTACAGGTAAATGAAGCTCACTCTGAGGAGAAGGATGTTACCAGTGGTGTGCCCCAGGGATCTGTCCTTGGTCTGATTCTTTTTAACATCTTTGTTAGTGATATAGCGGAAGGGCTGTCGGGTAAGGTTTGTCTCTTTGTGGATGATACCAAAATCTGCAATAGACACCCAGGAAGGTGTAGATAACATGAGGAGGGATCTAGCTAAGCTTGAAGAATGGTCTAGAATTTGGCAGCTGGGATTTAATGTTAAAAAATGTAAGGTCATGCATTTGGGCTGCAGCAATCCAAGGGAGCAATATAATAAAGGGGGTGAAGTACTTTTGTCCACTAAAGAAGAGCGGGACCTAGGCGTGGTTGTGTCTGATGATCTTAAAGTAGCTAAACAGGTAGAAAAGGTGACTGCAAAAGCTAGAAGGATGCTTGGGTGCATACTGAGAGGAATGGCTAGCAGAAAAAAGGAAGTGATAGTGCCTCTGTATAAGTCTTTGGTGCGACCTCATTTGGAGTATAGTGTGCAATTCTGGAGACCGCACCTTCAAAAGAATGTGAACAGGATGGAGTCAGTGCACAGGGTGGCTACTAAAATGGTTAGTGGTCTTCATTATAAAGCATATGAGGACAGACTTAAGGATCTTAATATGTACACCTTAGAGCAGGGGTCTCAAACACGCGGCCCGCGGGAGAAGGTTGTGCGGCCCGCGACGGCTTCTGCTGCTGCCGTTGCCGCCGTGGCAACGGCAGAATCGACGGTCAATTAAAAAAAAATAAAAAACTGGCTTCTGCTGCTCTGTCCTGCGGCCCGTTCCCCTCTGCGCAAGAGCCCTGAATGTGCTTCCTCTGCGGCGTGCTTTTCAAGCCGCGAAGGGAGTATTTCCCTCTCGCGAGGCTTGAAAAGTGAATAGGCTTAAGCCGCGCGAGAGGGAAATACTCTCTTCGCGGCTTAAAAAGCATGCCGCAGAGGAAGCACACTCAGGGCTCTCGCGCAGAG
Source organism: Ichthyophis bannanicus (assembly GCA_033557465.1). Taxonomy (NCBI): domain Eukaryota; kingdom Metazoa; phylum Chordata; class Amphibia; order Gymnophiona; family Ichthyophiidae; genus Ichthyophis; species Ichthyophis bannanicus. Next base: position 171,950,465 of record CM066036.1, on the reverse strand, counting down.
GGAAAGGGGCCGCGGGACAGCTGATTTTCTGCTGCAGCAGAAGCCAGCAGCAGAAGCCAGGTTGTTTTTTTATTTACCGGGGGGGGGGGGGGGGGGTATGACAGGAAATTGGGGATTGGCAGGGGGGGGTATGACTGGAAATGGGCTATTGGCAGGGGGGGTATGACTGGAAATGGGCTATTGGCGGGGGGGGGGGGGGGGTTATGACTGGAAATGGGCTATTGGCAGGGGGGGGTATGACTGGAAATGGGCTATTGGCAGGGGGGGGGTATGACTGGAAATGGGCTATTGGCGGGGGGGTTATGACTGGAAATGGGCTATTGGCAGGGGGGGCTATGACTGGAAATGGGCTATTGGCAGGGGGGGTGTAGGACTGGAAATGGGCTATTGGCAGGGGGGGGTTATGACTGGAAATGGGCTATGGTGGGGGCTAGGACTGGAAATGGGCAGGTGGGGGTTAGGAAGGACTGGAGGTGGGCTGATGGGGGGAGTTAGGACTGGTAATGAGCTATGGAGGGGCTGACTGAAATGGGGTAATGGGGGTTAGGGCTGGAAGTGGGCTATTGGCAGGGGGGGTTATGACTGGTAATGGGCTATGGGGGGTCTAGGACTGGTAATGTGCTGGGGGGGTTGCTAGGACTGGGAATGGGCTGAGTGGAAGGGGGCTTGAACTGCAAATGGCTGATGGGGAGGGGGGCTTGGAATGGAAATGGGCTGTGAGGGGAGGGAGCTAGGATTGGAAATGGGCTGATGGGGGGCTAGGATTGGAAATGGGCTGATGGTGAGGCTAGGATAGGACTGGAAATGGACTGATGCAGGGACTAGAAGGGAGCGGATGCTGGGTGGGGCTGGAACTAGAAGGGAGCTGATGTTGGGGGAGGATTAGAATGGGATGGAGCTGGGAAAGTGAAATGGAGAGGGGAAAAATATTTTGTCTGGGAGAGAAGACAAATCTACAATTGGCCAGGTATTGTGAGAGTAAGTGGGGATTGAGGATGGAGGGGTAAAATTTGAGTGGATGAAATAGGAATGAGGAAAGAGAAAAAGGAGAAAGATTAGTATGTTAAAGCAGATGTAGAGAGAGAATGGAAAAAAAACTAGGAGAGAAGAAAGGGCAAATGGAAGCAGACGATGGAGAGTTAGCAGAAGACATGAAGAAAACCAGAAGAAAGTGGCTGGAACAATTGCAACTGAAAAAAATGCACAAAAGGTAGAAAAATATCTCTTTATTTTGAATTTATTAATGGAATATGTCAGCTCTGGGAAATGTGCATCATTAATGTTTGCGCTTTGTTTAGTACAAGAGGAAATTAATTTATAGTTTTATTTCTACAGTGTTGTTGTACATTCCAAGTTTGGCTTTGGGGTTCCCAGTTTAATTATTGTCTTCTTGTTTCTAAATCTTTTAGTCTTTCTTTATCCATACTCATTAAAGAGGCATGTTTACTAAAAGTTAGTGTATGGTAACATTATGCAAATATTTATGCAAATGAGGTCCCTTATGCAAATGAGGCCCCGCGTCTTATGCGGCCCCCGGGTTACTTTACAAGTCCTCATTTGGCCCTCAAAGCAATTTGAGTTTGAGACCCCTGCCTTAGAGGAAAGGCAGGATAGAGACAATATGATTGAGATGTTTAAATACCTCTGTGGCATAAATGTTCAGGGGGAGAGCCTCTTTCAATTGAAAGCAAGTTCTGCTACGAGGGGACATGGGATGAGGGTGAAGGGGGATAGATTCAGGAGTGATTTGCGGAACTATTTCTTTACGGAAAGAGTTGTGGATCCGTGGAATAGTCTCCCAGTGGAGGTGGTAGAGATAAGGACAGTAACTGAATTAAAAAAGCATGGGACAAACACAGAGGATTTCTAAAGGAAAAAAGGGGACTGTTGTAGTTGTTGTGGTCTTTTTCTGTCATCATATTTCTATGTTTCTTTTTTTTTTTCTTATTTTATATTTATGCGATTTTACAATACATACAAGAAGGTTTAAACAAAACCCTTCTCTGAGAAACAGGGAAAACACATGAAAGCCCTTAAACAAGGTACTTAATACAATAATTAAATATACAAGAAAAATTAAATCTAAAGTGCCTACCCTCCCTAGTCCACTACCAAAGGAGGTTACATCACAGAAAAAAAAACATCCAAAATATGAAAGAAAAGTAGCAGTCAAATCCAGGACAAATCTAATATGAGTTCTAGGAGGAATCAATAGAGGATTCTAATCGCCGAGCACTTATAAAAGCTGTCGAGGGTTAAAAAAAAAAAAGAAACAGATTGATACTTGATCAAACATTTACATGGATGTTTCAGGAAAAACAGCGCACCCAATTGTAAAACCCCAGGATGGGACGGAGAAGTAAAAACTCTCTTGCCCCGTTTCTGAGTATCCCTCGCCAGATCCGGATACATGCGAACAGCTAAACCCCGAAACAAAAGCTTCCTTTTCTGAAAGAAAAGTTTCAGCATCCATTCTTTATCTGATAGTAAAGCAAATGTGAATAATAGAGTGGAAGGTTCCTGAGAATCAAGACCTGAATTTTCCAATAAATCTGTAACATTGAGAGTGTCTCCTTGCTCCACCCCACCTACTAAATTCCCCCGAAGAGGAACTCGCTTAGCCTTCGGAAGATAATATTTTTACCAAAGGTGGCATTAGATCGGGAGAAACTCCCAATATCTCTACTAAATATTCTTTAAACATGTCTCTAGCTGAAACAGAGACCACCTTAGGGAAATTAACAATTCTTAAATTATTCATACGAGAGCAATTATCCAACTCTTCTAATTTAAACTGTACCAACATAAAGTTCTTTTTAAGAATGTCCTCTTGATCTTCCAGGATAGTAGTTCTGCTCCGTTCTACTTCCATCTCCGTAGTAACTCCGGATACCTTCCTTTCCAACTCGATTACAGTCTCCGTTGTTAACCTCACCGCTGAAGACAGTGATGTCATCTGAGGGAGTAAAACTTCTCCGAGTGAAACAATAGCGTTCCAAATTGACTCCAGTGTAAAGTTTGCTGGGTGCTGAAGAGCAAAAGCCCCTTCCGATTTAGACGCTGTCGCACCTTCCATCACCAGCGACGGCGATACCTCCTCTAGACGCACATCATGATACAAAAAATCTGTCTCAGCTCATTTGAAGACCTAAACTTTACTAAACTTTGAATACCAGTCATTCATGTTACTGACCAATAGTAGAAGTTACTTCCCAATTAATGAAAACTGTTGGCCAGTAACACAAGTTGTTTGGACTTTTCTCAGCTTAGTGACAAAAAAATTCAGGCACAATGTGAGGTAAAGTCATGAGTAATGCAGAGCATAAAGGCAATTTCCATGCTGTGCAGCTTCTTCCCAGGAGCTTTTTTGGGCTATGTGTCTGGCAATGCTCCCAAGATTATGATCTTGAAGAGACCACAAGCCATTTGAACTCTGACCCCCCACTCCCCACCCCCATGTCCAAATAATCCTTGATAACTCAAGGTACTATATTCCTCTCCCTTTTCCCCCAACCATGCTTATATATCAATATTCAAAAGCTGGAATTTCTGCCTTAAACTCTTCCCCGATTACTAAAACATCCTTCTGACCTTAAACCCTGCCCTGGCTTCCAAAAACCCATTTCTGGCCTTCAGTATTTCTCCTTCCTTCCTTACTGAATGCCACCCTCTCTTACTCTTCTCTAACTTTCCTGCAGTAATGTAGTACCAAAATATTATCTTGTTTGAGATCAGGCATCATTGTGGTTGGCTAAGAACAAGTGGTCATGGCCCAGGGTCAGGATCTTACATAAGAACATAAGATATGCCATACTGGGTCAGACCAAGGTCCATCAAGCCCACTATCCCGTTTCCAACAGTGGCCAATCTAGGTCATACATACCTAGCAGTTTCCCCAAAAGACACAGGTTCCACAATGCTTGTATTGGGTCAAGCATTAATATCCTGGGTCCCTTCTTAATAATGGTTTATGGACCTTTCCTCCAGGAACTTGTCCAAACCTTTTTTAAACGCAGCTACACTAACAGCCTTTACTACATCTTCCTGTAAGAAATTCCAGATCTTGATTACACGTTGAGTGAAAAAATATTTTCTTTTATTAGTCTTAAATCGTTTTCCCTGTAGCTTCATTGCATGTCCCCTAGTCTTTCTATATTCTGATAATGTAAACAATTGATCTACGTTTACTCGTTCCACTCCGTTCATTAATTTATAGACTTCTATCATATCTCCCCTCAGCTGTCTCTTTTCCAGGTTAAAGAGCCCTAACCTTTTTAGCCTTTCTTCATAGGGGTATCCTTCCATCCCCTTTACCATTTTGGTGGCTCTTCTCTGAACCTTTTCTAATAACGCTATATCATTTTTAAGATATGGTGACCAGAATTGCACAAAATATTCAAGGTGCGGTCTCACCATGGAACGATATAGAGGCATTATAATATCTTTTGTTTTATTTTCCATTCCTTTCCTTATGATACCTAGCATTCTATTTGCTTTCTTGGCCGCCGCTGCACACTGGGCCGAGGGTTTTAACATGTTATCCACAATGATGCCTAAATCTTTTTCCTGGGTGGTGGTTCCAAATGTGGAACCTTGCATTGTGTAACCATAGTTTGGTTCTACTTCCCTAGGTGCATAACTGCACTTGTCCACATTAAATTTCATCTGCCATTTTGATGCCCAGTCTTCCAATTTATCAAGATCCTCTTGCAATTTTCCACAATCCACTTGGGTTTTAACAACTTTAAATAGTTTTGTGTCATCTGCAAATTTGATAACCTCACTCGTTATTCCCTTTTCCAGGTCATTTATAAATATGTCAAAAAGCAGCGGACCCAGCACAGATCCCTGGGGTACACCACTATTCACCTTTCTCCATTGGGAAAATTGGCCATTTAGCCCTACTCTTTGCTTTCTATCTTTTAACCAGTTCCTGATCCACAATAGTACACTGCCTCCTATCCCATGACTCTTTAGTTTTGCCAAAAGTCTCTGATGAGAGACCTTGTCAAAGGCTTTCTGAAAGTCCAAATACACTATATCAACCGACTCACCTTTGTCTACCTGTTTATTCATACCTTCAAAAAATATAACAGATTAGTAAGACAAGATCTTCCTTGTCTAAAGCCATGTTGGCTGTCTCCCATTAAGCCATGACTATCTACATGTTCAGCAATTTTGTTCTTTATGATAGTTTCTACCATTTTTCCCGGTACTGACGTCAGGCTCACCGGTCTGTAGTTTCTCGGATCACCCCTGGAACCCTTTTTAAAAATTGGTGTTACGTTCGCCATCCTCCAATCTTCAGGTATTAGAGATGATTTTAATGATAGTTTACAGATTACTAATAGCAGGTCTGCAATCTCATATTTAAGTTCTTTCAACACCCTTGGATGTATATCATCTGGCCCGGGTGATTTGCTACTCTTCAGTTTATCAAATAGTTGTAATACATCTTCCCGATGTATCAATATTTCCTTCAATTCTTCCGCCCCTTTAAATACCACTTCAGTCATGGGTAACATCCCTACATCTTCCTCAGTAAAGACCGAAGCAAAGAATTCATTCAGTCTCTCCGCTATCGCCTTGTTGCCTCTTAGTGTCCCTTTAACCCCTCTATCATCTAGTGGACCAACTGACTCACAGGTTTTTTGCTACGAATGTACTTGAAAAAGTCTTTATTACATGTTTTTCCTTCCGCATCAAGCGTCTTCTCAAATTCTCTCTTTGCCTGCCTTATCAAAGCCTTGCATTTAACATGCCAGTGCTTGTGCTCCAGGTTTCATCTTAAAGAAGCCGCAGCCCCATTTTGAATTCTGCCCCTTCCATTTCCAGATAAGCTCTGGTAGGTTGAGATGCCATGTCTCACCCATTGAGCCAAGCATATTTGGGGTAAGAATAGGAATATTCAGTAGTTGGGACTCCATCTTTAAACCCAAGACTGACTTAAATATTAGGCAAACAAGATGGCCATCTAGGGTGGCAACTTCTGCGGATTGGCAAAGAACAGCTGTGGTTAAAGCAAAACAATTGGTTCAGAGAGTCACACACTGAAAGAACCTCAACACATATCTTACCCACAAGGAAGGTGGACAATAATCAAATAGCCCATTTACCTGGTAAATGGATTTGGAAATTGCCCTCAAAATAGTTGTGTAAAAATATAACAATTGACAGCAGATAAAAACTGAAATGGCTCGTTTTGTCAGCTAATTAAGGTGATCAGGGTTGTTCCATGCAGATTACCCTCAATGCCTTTATTTAGGGTTGTACTGTAACTGACTTTCATCAAACATATATGATGCTTTTGAATCCCGACCCTCTTATTCTCCTGATAACGCCTTTGTGTGTTTTCATTTTTCCTTTGAACTACGCTAGCCCCTGTTTGTTCTGTTTATCTGTCTTGAATAGATTGTAAGTTCTTTGAGTATGGACTATCTCTTACTTGTTTGTGTATTGCACTTTACAAATGATTAGCAGTAGTAGTAATATCTACAAAACAATATTTCAAGGTATGATATCTAGTTGTGCATTTTTACAAAATTATTCCTGGATAGGTGGTGTTGGAATGATTATTTAGTTATCAAAATCTATCGGGGTAGGGGGATCTAGGAGTTAATTAAGGAGGCACTAGGCTGAAAATTCACCTAGCGTACCTAACATTTTGCACCAACTCCACTTAAACCCTATTCCTGGCCTCCAAAACCTCACATTCCAAAACATTCTCTCTTACCAGGGAGCTGTCTACCCCCTTCCCCTTCCCTCAATTTATCAGCTGGCCCCTGATCTGTAATGGGGGAGGAACAATCACACTTGTTCCCACCTCAATGGTAGCTAGCCTTCAAAATGAATCCAGCCGACAAACAGCTCTCCTTCACTCCACAGCTGATGTCATTTTGAAAGTTCATGATTGGAAAGACCAGCTGCTAAATTGGAGGGTAGTGTAACGGGGTAAGGAGCTCCATGGAGAAGGGTATTTTGGAGGCTAAGGAGTGGTTCTGGAGGCCAGAGACAGGGTTTACAGCAGATGTCTGGCTTTTGAATATTCATGTGCCAACTGAGTTGTGGGCAGGGACAGTAGGTAGAGTATTAGTATGGCCTTGCAGGCCATCAGGGCTTATATGGATATGGAAGGAGCACAATTCAGTGGGGACCTGTGGCTCTGGGCCACAATTGCATATTTTTAGCCAGGCACTATCATGGCCTGGGCAATACTCGGGTACTGTCCTTTAGTAAATCCTGCAAGAAAGAACTTGCTTTAAAATAGCGTGAACATAAGAACATTATAAATGCCATAATGGGTCAGACCAAAGGTTCATGAAGCTCAGTATCCTGTTTCCAACAGTGGCTAATCCATGTCATGAGTACCTAAAAACTAGATTGCGATCATCAGGACATGCTAAATGCATAAATTCTAAAGCCCAATATTCAAAGGCACTAACTGGCCAATATCTCTGAATATCACCCTAGACCACCATGGCACAATTTGGATAGAGCCGGGTTTATCCATGGGCAGAGCTGGGGCCATTTTCAGCCCGCTAACTGGATAGGTAACTGCATGAAGTTAGGACAGCTCAATGGCTATCCAGTTAGCAGGGGTGAATATCCGACATCTGGTGCTAATACTATCAGATTTTGCTTTTGTCTGCGGCAGCCAAGTGCTTTACAAGCGCTGTCTGCTATGAGCTGAATGTCGGGCACTATGCTACTTAATGCTAGGGTTAAGTAGTGGCTTTCCCAGATGTACCTTAATGACAGTATATGGACTTTTCTTCCAGGAACCTTTCCAAATCTTTTTTAAACTCATCTATGCAAACTGCTTTTAACATATCCTCCAGCAATGAGTAACAGAGTTTAACTATGTGCTGAATATCCTATTTGTTTTAAATGTACTACTTTGTAATTTCATGGCATGTTCCCTCGTCTTTTTACCTTTTGAAAGACTAAACAATTGATTCACATTTTCCTGTTCCACTCCACTTGAAATTTATAGACCTCTATCATATTTCCCCTCGGCTATCTCTTCTCCAGGCTGAAGAGCCCTAACTTCTTTAGCCTTTCCTCATAGAAGAGTTGTTCCATTCCCTTTATTATTTTGGTCACCCTTCTTTGTATTTTTTCTAATTCCACCATCTCTTTTTTGTGATGTGGCAACAGAATTATGCACAATATTCAAAGTGTGGGTGTATCATGGAGTGATACAGAGGCAATATGATATTCTTTGTTCTCCATTCCTTTCCTAATAATTCCTAAATTTAATTTGCTTTTTTGGCCAATGCTACACAGTGGGCAGAAGATTTCTATATATTATCCACAATGAAACCTAGATCCCTTCCTTGGCTGGTGGTTCCTAATGCGGAAGCTGGCATTACGTATCTACAATTAGGGTTATTCTTTCCTAGTGGTTTAGAAAATAGGCCCTAAGTGATGTACAACAGCTGCAAAGTGAGTGGGTTTCACTGTCCTTATTGCCTTCTGCTTGCTGTCACCCTGAAGCAAAACTATTCTATACACTATTCAGAGGTTTGCTTTCAATCGTTTTTTCTTGGATATTTAAATTCACAGTTATATTGCATTTCTAAAGAAGTCACTTAAAGATTTAACCTAATGGAAAGGAATACATAACAAAGTATTTGTAATTGTTTCACTAAGCATTTCCAGACGATTTCTAAATATCTTGTTGGGTATTCATTTCAAAGGAAAATCTTCAATATTAATTAGTAGCCTCTGAATTCAGTCAATACAATTATGACGAGACAGTTATTGAAGTTTGAAAGAACTTACTTATCCTGTTTTTGAATTTGTCTTTTCTTAAGCTCGACTATTTTTATATTTCCATATTTCTCAAGTAGCCTTTAATTTAATGTTAGCCTCATTTCTTTCAATAAACCATTGTTGCATCTCTTAGACAGCGCGGTTTCTCCTCTAGCTCATCTCCCCGTGAAATTGGTTTAATGAAGCAGAAAGGTCTGAAGCATTAACAACATGGGAATTCATGTGGCAGCCCTTCAGCCTTCTGAACCACTCACATCTCTCCCCTAATTTATAAAATCAGCACACAAATGATTTTTATCATGGCCATTACATCAGTGTAAATTACTGCTTCTTCTGTATCACTGCAGTTAGTTAAACTGTTGAAATGATATCTATTAGTCAAGAAAAAGAAGCAGGAAGATTTGGTGAAATATGAGACTGATAGTGAATTAATAGAAACATTAATATTAATTTACCTTAATGAGCTTGGGAGTCACTTTCCAAGATGCACATATGAAAATGAAGCATACATAGTACTGCAAATGAGTCATTTTCTTTAGGAATAGAAAAGAGTTACTTTTTAATTTTAATTTTTATTCATTATCAACATATATTCAACCAACATATCACACAACCACCAGCTGTTGAAGTGTATGGCATTTTCAAAATCCTCCCCCCCAACATGCATGGCATAGATCATAAATAGAAGTGTATGCCCTTCTCACACCCTGCCGCAAGACTCAACATCCAAACATCCCCTCAACTCCCTATTAGATTGCTAGCACTCCCAAAACGTTATTATTTCTTTATTAGCATTCTTGATATATCGCTCCTTACATGAGCAAAAGAGCGGTTTACAATAGAAAATTAACTGCTAAGAAAAGAAAAATAACCCCAAAATGTGATAGGACAGAAAAGATACAATCACACAAGAGGAGCAAGAGGAAAAGAGAGAGGAACCTTAAAGGGGGAGGCGGCAAGAGATTATGCAGTGTTTTGCAGTAGGTCAACGACAAGGGAAAACAAGTGAGTCTTCAGCATGGCTTTAAATTCCCTCATGTTTTATCTACCACCAATCTCTTCCCTTTCCTTATAGCCATCAACTTTTTCAGCTGATACATATTATTTAAAACTTCCACTACCTGGCAGTTGACCATTTCCATTTATTTATTTATTTATTTATTTATTTACGATCTCTTCTATACCGCACTATTCAGCATCAGCGCGGTTTACATAGAACAAAAAATGCTCAGTACAGATAACATGTATGAGTTTACAGATAACAGGGTAAGAAACTTGGATAACAGGGGTAACTATTTACAATATTTGCTACATGATCTTGGATAACAGTGGTAAACTATTTACAAATATTGTTACATAGAGTCATATGGAAGGGATTCAGTAGATACAAATGGACCACTAAGAGTTAGAGAAACTTTCATGGCATGTTGTTGTTAGAGCAACTTTAATGGCATGTTGTTGGGAAACCATATATTTCCTTAGCGGATTGGCTCTCTATCTCAGTGCGTTGGTTCTATGAGAATATTTATTGAAAAGATGGTATTTAAGGGCTTTCCTGAATTGTGTGAGGCTTTCAATAGCCCGGATATCTGGAGGTAATGCGTTCCAGCATCTTGGTGCGCTGATGCTAAACGCCCTATTGGCTGTAGTTGCTGTGCAAACTGTTAAAGCTTTCGGTACTTTTAGGGTGTTTGTCGCTGCGGATCTCCTCGCTCTGTTAGGAGATGTGATGTGGGATGAGGGCAGTTATTGATTCCGGGGAGAGCTTGTGAAGAGCTTTAAAAGTGAGTTAACAGAGTCTTGACATTATTCTAGCCTGGATATAGGTAGCCAATGTAGTTGTATCAGCAGAGGTGTAACGTGGTCACTTCTGGAGGCTCCGTGGATGACCCTTGCTGCAGCGTTCATGGCGAGCTGCAGGGGGTGTAAGGTGGATAGGGGCAGGCCTTGAAGGATGGCATTAGCGTAGTCAAAGTGAGGTATGATCAACGCCTGGTATATAGTCCTGAAGTCATTCGGTCAAGCATGGATCGTAGATGCCTAAGTGATCGGATCTTATAGTATACTGCCCTGACTGTATTCGCTATGTGGGCTTTCATGTCCAGGCGTTGATCCAAGGTGACTCCGAGGGTAGCGTTATTGATGGTTTAGCATGTAATTCTGCATCTTTTACTTTAAGGAATTGTGGTGGTGTGAAGTTAGGGTTCCTCGTAATGAAGAGTACTTCCGTTTTCTTATGCTGTATTCGGAGGTTTTGGGAGAAAAGCCAGTCAGAAATTGCGTTGAAACAGCTCGTCAGTGGAGAGAGGTCTAGATGTTCCGTAGAGAAGGGTATGTACAGCAGGACATCATCAGCGTATAACATGCAGTCCACATTGAAGGATCGGATGATCTTGCAAATTGGTTGCATGTAAATATTAAACAGGAGGGCTGAAAGGGAGGATCCTTGTGGGACTCCCTGATTTTGGTGGAAAGGTTCCGATGTCATGCCTCCAGAACGCACATGTTGCCATCTTCCAGACAGGTAAGATCTGCACCATTCAAGCGCTCTTCCAGTAATGCCTTTCTCAATTAGTCGACCTATGAGAAGTTCGTGACTTACTGAATCAAAGGCAGCAGCGATGTCCAGAAAGATGAGAGCAAATCCTTGATGGATGTCATCAATGCCAGTGATTATCTTGCAGAAGAGGGTGGTAAGAAGAGTTTCCACTCCATGGGATTCCCTAAAACCATGCTGGCAGGGGTCTAATGGTGCGGCAGTGTCAACGTGATCTTGTAGTTGTCGTTGTACCTCTTTTTCGATGATCTTCGCAAGTAGAGGTATACTGGAAATAGGTCTGTATTGAAAAACAATTTAACTTCTGAATGCTGCAGTACAATATTTAAAAAATTCCAAATCATATTTTGTTATATCACTGGAGTAGCAGTGTAGGAGAAATACTGTATCTTGGGATCCCTCTGCAAGCAACATCCATTAATATTCTCAATACACTCAGAACAAGCCCTCCAATACTCATGAACGTTCACACACTACCACCATATATGGAAATATGTCTCCAATGAACTACATAAATACCAACATTGCTTCCCTTCTTGATGAGAGATATACATGAGCCTCAGTGATGTAAAATGATATCTGCAAAGAAGCTTGAAGGCATTTTTGACCAAGTTAACAGCTATGGATATCTTATGGATACTTGGGAATGTCCTGCATCATTCTATTTTATCCAGAGCATAACCTTCCTATTACATTGCTAAATTCCTTGGCAATGCTGACGGAGCCTCTGAAGCCACCGCATATACAGTATTTTGGAAATAATGCCACTGTCACCCCCAATTCCAGTTCAAAGAACCTCAAACAGAGACTTGCCTTCTTACAAATCCTCCCATACCTGCCTCCCTTTAATAGGGTGCCTTACTCAAAAATACCCATATCTGTCACTCCAATCCAACAAATTTCCTTCAACTTCTCAAACCAAATTACTGTACTTCCTTCTGGTCTACAAAATTGTCTCAATCTGTCCAGACTTAATTGCTCCCATCTACTAAACACTTCTTAGTGTCCCCACGTAGGAAATCTGGATTGTTTTTCAGGGGCATCAGAACCAAAAGCTTCTTCCTCTCCCATAGCTTCCCCCAATAAATATCCCATGCTCTTTATGTATGGGCCTGTGGTATAGTGTGCATGTGGTGGGAAGGGATTTTTGTGTTAAAACACCAAACAGACAGTAGTTAAGAGAAAACAAAGTGTGTTTTTATTCAGACCCAGTTTATTAAACCTTCACAAAGCTGGTATCCTGGTCCTTCCTCCAGCCCAGTTAAAGTTCCTTCCTTGTCTAGTTAAATTTCCTACCTTTGTATGGCTTGCCTTGAAAGAACTCCTGGCTCCACAGTCCTCTCTCTCCCACCTGCAGCCTGCTGGGTTTTTAACCTCTTCTTGTAAGCCACATCTTCCCAGCCCTGAACTCTGGGCTACAGGCTCTCTTAAAGGAGCCTGTTAATAATTCCTCTTGAGAGGGACAGACAACACTCTATAGACCCCATTACACACCCTCCCCCTCAGCTCAACAATGCCCCATTGAGTTCCTGACTCACCTGGAAAAGGAAGTTCATGTTCAGGTGAGTCCAACCAGCTCTATGGTGGACCTGGACCTGGTAGAGTTGGAGACTCAAAACCACCGCATAATTTGGCCATTGGACTCTTTCTGCTGAGCCAGCCACTTGAGGGGTTGGTGGTCTGTTATTAGCTGTGCAATCTTGTAGTTTAGGCACTCCTTTCTCTTTAACCTCAATGGGCCCCTGCCATTTACAGAGTAACTTGCTCTCAGAAGACTAAAAATCTGCTCCTGGTTGGAAGGTGCAATGCACGGTTACCCGATCATAGCCCCTGGCCTGCTCGACTTGTGCTTTTTCCAGACTGAGTTTGGCCATCTCTTTGACTTTCCTCATCCAGTCTTGTAATTGTATAACATACTCTACCAAATTATGCCCGGCACGGGGTAATTCATCCCAGCTTTCCCTTACCACCTTTAATATGCTTCTTGGCCGCTTTCCGAAGTGCAACTCAAAAGGCGAAAACCCCATGGAACTCTGAGGTACCTCATGGATGGCAAACGTCAAAAAGGGTAGGAGAACGTCCCAATTCTTCCCGCCCTCCTGCATGAACCTTTTTAACATCTGCTTCAGAGTTTCATTGAATCACTCAATGAGGCCATCTATCTGTGGGTGATATACTGATGTTCGCAGCAACTTGACCTTCACCAAGGCACATTCTTGCTTAATCATCTTGGATACAAAGGGTGTTTCTTGATCTGTGAGGATCTCATTGGGTACTCTCACCCGTGAGAATACTTCCCAGAGAGCATTCGCGATTGTAGTAGTCTTCATATTCCTTAGAGCAAAGGTCTCCGAGTAGCGGGTTGCATTGTGTAGTATGACATAAATTTACTTGTTGTCTTGGGCAGTTCATCCAAGGGACCTACAAGTTCCATGGCCATGCTTTTGAATGGGGTTTCAATAACAGGCATAGGCACTAGAGAGGCAGATCAGACTCTAGCAGCGTTATGAAGTTGGCAGGTGGGGCATGACTGGCAATATAACTGCACCAGTTTATGGACCGCAGGCCATAAAAATTGAATTAAAACATGGTCTAGTGTTTTTTCCACCCCCAGATGTCCTCCTAATAATAGCTATGAACTATCAATAACACCTGCTGATGACAGGGCTGGGGAAATATCATTTGTTCTAACTCTTCTACCTCTAGGGCCCCTTTGGACACTCTGTACAATAAATCCCCCTTTAGCACAAAATAGGGAACAGTTTTTACAGGGGACTCTCCATTAACTAATGGAACTGCATCCACCTCCAAAACCCACTCTCGGGCATGTTTAAGGTACTCATCCTCTTGCTGGACCCTTCTTAAGTTCACTGGGGTTTCCCTCAGTATCCACTCTGGGAAGGGGACAATCGTATTTGGGTCACTACCACTCTGCCCGGAGCTACCCCCAGGGGTTTCTTCCCTGGGCACATCTTCCCCAGATTCCTCCCCCATAGTTACCCCCAGATTCTGTTGGTAGCATAGGTTTTCCTGGTGATGCTGACTATGGGACATAGCAGGCTTGGGAGTTTTGACATAGAGATCTGGGTCTTCCAGAGGAAAGATCTCTGGGAAATATTCCTGGTCCAAATTAGCAAAGTCATCAGTTATTCAGGCCCATATCGCTCCAAAGTTTGGGTAGTCTCAGCCGATCGATCACCATGGGATATGGGAGCCAGGGCAGCACCACGACCTCGAACATGGCTTGTTCGGCTGGAGTCTTACCTAAAACTAGTACTGTTGAATTCTGTCTCTGGTCTCCATGCACATAGGCCAGTGTTACTATCTCTGCATAGTCAATTTGAAACCGGGTAACTGTTTCCCAACAAATTAAAGTCCACACACTCCTGGAGTCTATCAAGGCCTGGAGGTGGGTCACCTCAAGCTCCACAGGAATTACAAAGTTCTGTGCCCCCAGGTGGGACTGTCCACAAAAGCGCAAGTGTGAGGGGCAGTTAGGCTGATCTCCATGGGTTCTTCCGCACTGAGGGGACACTCCCGAGCAAAATGTCCCCGGGCTCCACACTTAAAATAGGTGAAGGAGTCATAGCTGGAGTCCTGCCCTTGCTTAGGAGGTGACTTTGGGGGACAGAACATGGGAGCCAACATCCATTTCAGCTTCCCCTTCCATCCTCCTGGGCTGACGAGTGACTTTTTCCCATCACACTGTCTGCTTCAGTCACCAGCTGGGCTTCGTAGTACCCCTCTGCTATTTCCAGTGCACTCTCCAGTGCAAATGTGGGGTGTTGACGTACCCACTGTCTCATAGAGGCGGTCAAGCCCTCCAAGAGCTGCTCCAACAGCACAATCTTGGCTATCTCCAGCCTGGTCTTTCCCCATGCAAGCTCCTTCAGTCAGCAGAGGAACCTCCAAGAGCCTTCTTTTATCTGGAGCCCCCCTTTTCTGAATCGGTGGTGGTAGGCCTCTGGTGTACAGCTAGCCTGTTCCAATATGGCAGCCTGAACAGCTGCTTATGTAGCTCGCCCTTCAGGGTTGGCATCCTGGAATGCAGCTTGACTGCTACCTGTCAGCAGATTCCACAAGTAGGTAGTCCATGTTGCTTCTGACCCACCCGGCCATGCAGGCAGTTTGTTTAATGTTCGCTAAAAAATAATCAGGTTCATCTTCTGCCATAGCACATGCGTTGGAGGGTGGAATAGCAGTCTCTGTAGGGTTTGAGTCAACTGAGCCAGGGAGCTTCTCTGTAATTCCCCTTGTGCCTGAATTAGATTTTATAGCTGCTGCTGACATTGTTGTTGTTGCTGCTGATAATTTTGCTGTTGCTGCTGACATTGTTGTTGTTGCTGCTGACCTTCTGCCAGAATCTGGAAGAGTTGCTCTATTCTGGCTTGTCACTGTTCTCTTGCAACACCACTACAGCTTCCTCTTCTGCACATGAGTTAACCCTGCAGTATTCCGGCTCCAAAAAACTTTTAGCGGCCTCTAGTGGTTAAAACAAAGCCTGCCTGGCTGGCACTAACTAAACCTTCTTAAAGCTCCCTAATTAGGGTGAGGATAACCCTCTTAGCCAACACAAGCAAACAAAAACCCCTGACCTTCTGTAGAGGCCCAGCATTAGATGTGGGTTTGCCCTCAGTCACATGGTAGAGAAAATCCCCAAGCTGCCAACATATGTGGTATATTGTGGCATGTGGTGGAAAGGGGTTTTCTATTGAAACACCAAATAGCAATTCAGAGAAAACAAAATGTGTTTTTATTCAGACCAAGTTTGTTAAACCTTCACAAAGTTGATTTCCCGGCCCTTCCTTCAGCCCAGCTGAAGTTCCTTCCTTGCCCAGTTAAAATTCCTACTTTTGAATGACTTACCTTGAAAGAACTCCTGGCTCCACAGGCCTCTCTCTCCCTCCTACAGCCTGCTGGAGTTTTAACTTCTTCCTGTGAGCCATACCCTCCCAGCTCTGAACTCTGGGCTTCAGGCTCTCTTAAATGGGCCTGTTGAGAATCCCTCTGGAGAGGGGCAGGAAACATTCTATAGAGCCCATCACAGGGCCATATAAGGATTCTCTGACTGCCTCCCCTTATATCCTCCCTGCTAAACCCAGGGCATGTATGAGAATCTGCCACTTACCATTGCTTGCTCTATGCATACCCATTGCTTCATTGGACATCTAACCTACTACCAGACCCTCCGAAACTGGGCTGCTGCATAGTACTTAACAAAATGTGAACCTGACAACCCTCACTGAGCCTTAGGCATAAACAGGACTGATTGTGCCACCAGTGGAAACCTCCCTTTTCGGATAAAATGGAATACTTTTCTATGAATCAAATGGAGCATTTCAGCTGGGATTCTGGTAGGCAGAACACAAAAAAGATAAAGAAATCTTGGCAAAATAACCATCTTTACACTAGCTACAGTATGCGCCCCATCCAGGACAAATGAAGCTTGGACCAATGGTCCAACTCCCCCTGCAGGCACTGGTAGTTAACCCATATAATCAGGTATGATTGACCATAATAGACCCCTAAATATTTAACACTATGTGAAGGCAATTTAAAAGAAAAATTCTCTTTCAGGAGCCTCTCCTGATTCTTCAGCACACTAATGTTTAGGACCTCTGATGTTTGCATAGTAACATGAAATCCAGTCAGTCTCCCATATTTCCACAGCTCCCAATTCGGGAGCAGTAAAGTAATATAGAAACATAGAAAAATGATGACAGAAAAAGACCACATGGCTTATCTTATAAGAGTAGATAGTTGTAATCAACCAGCCATCTGTAAATAACAAACAACTCATGTGTATACTGTGAAGAAAAAGCAACCCATGTATATACTGTAGATAGTGGTAGTTAGATGTAGATAGTTTCCCCAGTTGGAAATCAAAGTTATTCCACCTGTTCAATGTAACTGCTTATCAGGCTTCCTGTTCTGTACAAAAGTGTTACTTGTAAACCGCACTGATTTTAAAAAGTGCGGTATATAAAATCAATAAATAAAAAAAATAAAAAATCTAGTCTGTCCTTCCATATCAACAACTACAACAGTCCCCTTTTTCCTTTAGAGATCCTCTGTGTTTGTCCCATGCTTTTTTGAATTCAAATACTGTCCTTATCTCTACCACCTCCACTGGGAGACTATTCCACGGATCCACCACTCTTTCCGTAAAGAAATATTTCTGCATATCACTCCTAAATCTATCTCCCTTCACCCTCATCCCATGTCCCCTCATAGCAGAACTTGCTTTCAATTGAAAGAGGCTCTCCCCCTGAACATTTATGCCATGGAGGTATGTAAACATCTCAATCATATCACCTCTAGCCCTGGCACCTGCTTGCTATAAATCTGATATCATCAACAAACAGTGATTCTGTAGTCCACCCCCTGCATCTCTATCCCTCTTATACAGTTGTAGTCAACATTGTTGGAACCCTTTTATTTCAGGAATGTTGAATACAATATCTTGAGAAATAATTGGAGATATTCCAACTGTATGTCATTATAATATTTTAATAGTATGTTCAAAGGTATAAAACAAAAAAGAGATGTCTGTGCAACTTAGATGTAGTAATTTCTGTGAAAAAAAAATGAAATATGACCGGGACAGAATTAATGGCACCCTTCAATAATATTTGGTTGCACAATCCTTGGCAGTGATGACAGCCTCCAAACGTTTCTTGTAGCCATTTATAAGTTTTGTACATCTGTCTGCTGGAAATTTCTCCTACTCTTCAATTGCAATTTGTTCCAGCTCATGAATGTTTATAGGATTCCTTTTACCAATGGCAGATTTCAGCTTTTTCCAAAGGTTGTCGATTGGATGGTGATCAGTATTCATTGCTGGCCAATTTAAAACAGTCCATTTGTTCCTTTAAACCATTCTTTTGTACTTTTGGATGTATGTTTTGGGTCATTGTCTTGCTGCAGGACCCATGACCTTCAACCCGGATCTAGCTTTCTGAGACAAGGTAGCATATTTCATTCCAAAATACCTTGGTAGTCCTCTGACTTCATGATTCCTTTAATACATTCCAAGCTTCCAGTTTCTGAGGCAGCAAATCAGCCCCACAACATTATGGAACTGCTGCCATATTTAAGTGTAGTTAGTGTGTTTTTTCCTGATAAACCTCATTTCTTTGTTTGTAAATGTATCGTTGGTCTACATTGTCAAAGAACTCAAGTTTGGTTTCATTTGTATGCAGAACATTTTCTCAGAAGGATTGTGGTTTCCCAAGGTGGGTTTGGGCAAAGATCAGGTGTGCCTTTTTATTTCTGTCTTTGAGGAGTGGGGTCCTCTTTGGCCTTCGTCCATGAAGTCCTTCTTTGTTTAGTGTGGGTTGAAACCAACACTCCAGATTGCTCTAGGTCAGCCTTAAGCTCGTTCGATGTTTTATGTGGTCTTTTTCCAACAGTTCACACTAACTTTCACACTAAGACTTCTTGGATTAATTTTCCTCTTCCCACCATGTCCTGGGAGGTTCTTGACAGTTTCATGAACAGAAAACCTTTTAATAACATTGTGAACTGTAGACACTGGAATCCCAAGGTCTTTGGAGATAGCCTTGTACCCCTTTGAAGTTTGATGTTTGGTAATAATGGTTTTTCTGATGGTCTCAGACAGCTCTCTTATCGTCACCATTGTGAAAATGGAACAGGGAGTGAATTTGGCCATTTTGAACATTAGAGCCATCATTCATTGGTCAATTCAAGTCATGTGAGTACTGACAATCATAGGTTTGTCTAATTTTAGTACAATGAGAATGTGATTCTTCTATTCAAACTGATTTGAATTGTTTATAAAGGTGCTAGTAATCATGTCCTGGCAACCTCCCAGTTTTTATACTATTTCCTTTTTTAATTGGTCTTGCTGTATTTCATTCTTTTATGTGTCAAATGTGTGTGCATATAGAGTCCAAAGCCATTTCACTAGCTACTTTTTTTTAGAAGATATTGGACATTAAGGAGTTGAACTGCAAGAGTGCCAATAATGTTGACCACAACTGTATCTCTGCTCATACAAATGCATACTGCTAGGGATTCAATAGACAATGCAAACAGCAGTGGTGACAGTGGACAGCCTTGACGAGTTCCTCTATCCAACCTCCAAAATTCATCTTAACACATGCACATAGAGCTGCATACATTGCCTTGACCCAACCAAGAAAGCCTGGACAAAAACCCATCCTTGCCAATGTGTGGAACATAAAGGTCCAGTGGACCCAATTAAAGACTTTCTCACCATCAATCAACAATAATAAGGAGGAGGACCCTATCTGCTGAGCGGCCCTAATCAAATTTAAGATTTTTCTAATATTGTCACCTGCCTATCTCCCTGGCATGAACCCAGCCTGGTCCGCATGAATTAATTTCAGGATCACCCTTTTCAGCTGAGCGACCAGCACTGTGGCAAATATCTTGGTATCTAGATTAAGGAATAAAATGGACCTTTATGAACCACATAACTCAGAATATCTTCCCTCCTTATGAATAACAGATATTCCTGCCTACCCTTTTGTTTCTGCAAGGGCACCACTATTCAGAACTCCATTAAATAACTCCTTCAAATATCCTCTCACCTCCTCTTCAAAGGTCTTCCAAAACCTGATGAAGAGATTGTCGAGGCTTAGGCGTTTATCCCCTTTAAGAGTTTTAATAGCCTCCTGTATCTCTCCTAATGTGATTTCTTGATCCAACTCCTGCACCTCATCTTCAGGGAGGGAATTTAAAGGTAAAGAATTCTGATAGCTCTTCATATATTCTTCCCTCCCCCTCCCCTAGCCCAATATAATTTTTAATACAAAATCTTGAATTGTTCCCTCATTTCTCCTGCAACCATGGCTTTCTGGCGCCTGGCATCCCTTGTTCTATAGCCACTTAACCCTCCGTTGCCTCAGGTACACATAGATTGTGAGCCCTTTGGGGACAAGGGAATGTATCCAGTACCTGTTTGTAGTGATTACATAAAGTAAACCACTTTGATTGAAGGATAAGGCGGTATAGAAAACTGGTTAAATAAATAAATAAATAGATTTGCTGTCTTTCTTGCTGTTTCTGCAAGGGGATGGAGTGCGAACAGCCAATAATCTGCCCAGTCTATATGCTTGTTCAAAATAAACTTGCTTAGTTCTTAAAAGTTGCCAGTGCACTTCTTGTGTATAGAAGACCTGAAGCTGGCCTCTAGTTTCTATCACTGGAGCAATGCAGAGAGCCCATTCTTTGGGCTTTGTCTGCCCACTGTAACTGAGATAGCTGCTTTCTCAACTCCCTGATCTGGTGCTGATGCTCTTTTTTGGGCTAATGCAGAAAGACTAGCATACCCTTTGCATGCAGATAACACAACTTATATGCACAAGTTCCACCATGCCAAATGCAGAAAAGAGCTTGACATATGTTTATAGAGGGAGTAAAAGCAACGCCAAGTGTATTTAAATTAAATGCAACGCAGCTCCATTCAGGAGCCTTGACTGAGTTAGCCAGGTACAGGCCTGTATGTGCAGGCTGACCGGAATCAGATCCCGGCCTGCACGTACAGATCTAGTCGCAATTCTGATTCCACGGGGCTAGACATGCCTCGCGGGATCAGAATATCGTCTGGCTCTGTGTGTCCAATTCCAATCTGGCGCTTAGGGGCTTGGATGTTCTGATCGGAATGAGGCCCCTTGCGCATTTAGGGAAAGACTGTTTCAGGGTATGTACTGGTGAACAGTTACCTTTGACCTGCAAATTTTCTGAAGGTATCTTTCAGCATATAAGCGAAAGTTCAGTGTTCATGAACAGATGTCTTCTGCTTCTTATCCTTGTGTGTTTTTTGGACTCACTTTTATCATTCTCCATTTACTGATGTGATCTCATAAGAAAATGTTTTTGGATGAAATAGTGTTGATTATTATGGACTGAGTGCCAAAAGAACTTGCATATCATGTGCGCATAACATGAGCATTTGAGATTTATGCACATGCACACACGGCCACTTTATGTTGAAGTTTTGCACACAGCTCATTTGCATACATGCCCTTTGCTCATACTGTTGCTGAAGTCTCTTGCTATCAGTGCACTAAGAAAATGCGTACACAGCTACTAGAGGATGACTTCAGCGCAGGCTGTCTGCATCATCCTGTTTTTTTGCAGGCATCCCACTTGAGCAACTCCCCTCTTTACAACAGCCTTAAATCCTCCCACACTCCAGCTAACGGCACTGCACCACCCTTGTTAAACTCCTTGACAACAATAAATCCCATACACCTAAAATAACTCAAGAAAATGTTTTTGTCGGACTATATGCCAAGGTGGTCATATTCAGCTGCCTCTGTTTGAGTCCATTTTATTCTAAATTGAAGTGACTATGCATAAAATGCCTCTTTCAAAATTGTTACTGGTATTATGCAGTAATAATTTTAAAAGAGGCATTTTATGCATGGCCACTTTCATTAAGAATAAAATGGACTCAAACGGAGGTAGCTGAATATAGCCACCTTGGTGTATAGTCCGACAAAAAATGTTTTCTAGAACTATTTTAGGTGTATGGGATTTATTGTTGTCACAGAGTTGAATTTTTTCCTATACTGATCCTTTGTATAAGCCACCCTTGTTAAATGTAAAGTATTCCTTTACCTCACAGTCAAAACCACCCTTTGATCATTTAACAATGTGTAATTCGATCTCCAAAATTTTCTCTCCCCTCCTCTTCCATCTGTTGGAAGTCCATCCACACAGGGGCATGATCGGTCCAGGTTATGGGTTCTATGCCTCTCTCCTTCACTTGAGACAACCAACATTTTGTGGTTAGCAGGAAGTCTATTCTTGAATATGATCCTTCTGGGACTGAGAGAAATATGTAGTTCCTGCTAACCAGATGGCAGAATCGTCATATGTCAACCAAACCTTTTTTCTATAAAAAATGCTTTAACCTAACCCTATCCCTCTGCCTCCCCTCCCCACCTCCATTATTATCTAAATTTGTGTTAATCATGATGTTAATGCCTCCATCCATTATCATTGTATCTGTACCTATGTTCCTGACCTTTTCCCCTAACTATTGGGGGAAAACCCTTGATAACCATTTGGGGCATAAATATTTACCAAAAGGAATTACTCTTGATTAATCATCACTTGCAAGACTAAATAAGATCCCTCATTATCCCTGATGGTTTTATGGACCCCCATTCTATGTCCTTTAGAGATCAAAATGCCCAGCTCCTGCAATTGTCCCCATACAAGTAGAGGCAAAATACTATTCAGGATATTTTTTGTATTGGGGTAATCTCCCAGCCTTGCATCTCAAATGTGTTTCCTCTTTGAAACAAATGTCAGCTCTCAAGTGCTCCATCTCACAACACATCAACCTCTTAACATTGAGGGTTATCACTTTAAGAAATTGGCAACGCAACTAACCGGTAGTGAAAGAAAATATAAATCTCTGAGCTTTGCCCTCTCTTCATCTTCTCAGACCATATCCTCATATAACTCCCTCCTACCATCCAACCTTTAGCCCACTCCCTCCAAGCACCATTGGGCCACATCCCACTCCACCCATCACCCTTCCTCCCCCACTCATCAAATCCCCCCTTCCTACAAACTCTCAATGCACTACTCAACAAATCCAGTTGTCCTGTACCTTCAAAAGAAGACCCCCTCCCCCCCAAGATCAGGCCCATATCAAGCACTGCATACTGTAATTACTCTCCCCCACTCCTAGTCCCCCACTCAGATAACCTGACCCTTCTCCTCAATCATACCTGTTGGCAACAATCCCTCATCCTCCTTCTCGATTAGCCTACCAATCACATAAATACTTTGACTCAAGAGAGATCATGTAGGAATTCAGTCAGTAGTCTCTGGTTATGAAGATCATGTCTGCTGGGCCTCCATGTCTGGAGCATTATCTTTGCTTGCTTTGTTTATGGACACCCTTTCCAATCTTTTCCCTTATGTTACCACATGCTGTCACCTCTGCTTCTCTCCCACCTCACGTAACTGGCCAAGGTTCTTCTTTTTCTGACAGACCACATCCACAAAGTCGAGGTACTTCAGAGCTTGCCAAGCTTCCTCTGGTATAGTCACATATTTTGTCATTCCCTTCACAGTAAAGGTGAGGCCAAAAATGATATACATATAGCCACCTGTACTACAAATTGTTCTTCCACAGATGAGCAGTGACCTCTCTCGCCTTTTCTGAAGTCTCAGCACTATAAGGTCATTATATATTTCAATAGTGTTATTTTCTTAAGTAAACTTACCCCTACGGTGTGCCAACTTAAGAACCTAAGAACATAAGATATGCCATACTGGGTCAGACCAAAGGTCCATCAAGTCCAGTATCCTGTTTCTAGTAGTAGCCATTCCAAGTCACAAGTACCTGTCAGGTTCCCAAAAAGTAGAGAAGATTCCACATTGTTCATCCCAGTGGTTTATAGACATTTCCTCCAGGAACTAGTCCAAATCTCTTATAAACCCAGCTACACTAACAGCTTTTACTGCATCCTTTGGCAATGAATTCCATAGTTTGATTATGCATTGAGTGAAAACATATTTTCTCCTATTAGTCTTAGATGTGCTACAATGTAATTTCATTGCATGTCACCTACCCTTTCTATTTCTTGAATAAGTAAACAACTGAACTACATTTACTTGTTACACTCCACTCATTATTTTATAAACGTTATCACATCTCTCTTCAGCCGCCTCTTTTCCAAGATGAAGAGCTCTAACTTTTTAACCCTTTCCTATAAGGGGTATCCTTCCATCCCATTTATCGTGTTTCCTGTTTTTGTCATTTGACTCCTTTATCCATTTTCTGAAAGATGATTTTATGGCTAAAATAGCCTATCAGATCTCACTTTTAAATCATGCCAGCAGTCCTTTGGCCTTCCTTCTACCTTTTTAAAGCATAGAATAGATCTGGTCTGGGCTTCCAAGATAGTATTTTTAAACAACTTCCAGGCTTGATGTAAACCTTTAACTTTGGCAGCCTTTCCTCTAAGGGTTTTCTGAACCATTTTCCTCATTTTATTGTAGGCTCCCTTTTGAAAGTTAAATGCTATTGCCGATTTCCTTGTTGACTTCCCTCCATTTATTAAATCAAATGTGATCATGTTATGATCACTATTGTCAAGTGGTCCCAATACAGTTATCTCTCGTACTAGATCCTGCATTCCACTAAGGATCAGGTCTAAAACAGCTTCCTCTCATGTTAGAAACATAGAAACATAATGGCAGAAAAAGACCATTTGGCCTATGTAGTCTGCCCTCCATATCAAATACTAAAGTCCCTTCTTTTACTTTAGAGATCTTCTGTGTGTGTCCTATGCTTTATTGAATTCAGATACTGTCCTCGTCTCTACTATCTCAACTGGAAGACTATTTCATGCATCTACCACTCTTTTCATAAAGACATATTTCCTCATATTACTCCTGAGTCTATCCTCTTTCACCCTCATCCTATGTCCTCTCATAGCAGAGATTGCTTTCAATTGAAACAGACTCTCCTCTTGTGCATTTATGCCATGGGGGTATTTAAATGTTTCTATCATATCTCTTCTATCCCGCTTTTCCTCTAACGTATGCATATTAAGATCTTTAAGTCCGTCCTCATGTGCTTTATAATGAAGACCACTAACCATTTTAGTAGGTACCCTCTGCACTGACTCCATCCTATTTATGTCCTTTTGAAAGTGTGGTCTCCAGAATTGCACACAATACTCTAAATGATGTCGCTCCAGAGACTTATACAGAGGCACTATCACCTCCTTTTTCTGCTGGCCATTCCTCTCCCTATGCACCCAAACATCTTTCTGGCTTTTGTCATCGCCTTTTCTACCTATCTAGCCACCTTAAGATCATTGGAAACAATCATGCCCAGTTTCCACTCTTCTTTTGTGGAGAGAAGTACTTCATCCCCTATACTGTACCGCTCCCTTGGATATTTGCGGCCCAGATGCATGACCCTGCATTTTTTAGCATTAAATTTCAGCTGCTAAATTCTTGACCATTCTACAAGCTTAGCTAGATCCCTTCTCATGTTATCTAAGAACATAAGAACATAAGATATGCCATACTGGGTCAGACCAAGGTCCATCAAGCCCAGTATCCTGTTTCCAACAGTGGCCAATCTAGGTCATACGTACCTAGCAGTTTCTCCAAAAGGCACAGGTTCCACAATGCTTGTACTGGGTCAAGCATTGATATCCTGGGTCCCTTCTTAATAATGGTTTATGGATCTTTCCTCCAGGAACTTGTCCAAACCTTTTTTAAACCCAGCTACACTAACAGCCTTTACTACATCCTCCGGTAACAAATTCCAGAGTTTGATTACACGTTGAGTAAAAAAATATTTTCTTTTATTAGTCTTAAATAGTTTACCCTGTAGCTTCATTGCATATCCCCTAGTCTTTCTATATTCTGATAACGTAAACAATCGATCTACATCTACCCGTTCCACTCCGTTCATTAATTTTTAGACTTCTATCATAACTCCCCTCAGCTGTCTCTTTTCCAGGTTAAAGAGCCCTAACCTTTGTAGCCTTTCTTCATAGGAGTATCCTTCCATCCCCTTTACCATTTTGGTGGCTCTTCTCTGAACCTTTTCTAATAATGCTATATCCTTTTTAAGATACAGTGACCAGAATTGCACACAATATTCAAAGTGTGGTCTCATCATGGAACGATATAGAGGCATTATAATATCTTTTGTTTTATTTTCCATTCCTTTCCTTATGATACCTAGCATTCTATTTGCTCTCTTGGCCGCCGCTGCACACTGGGCCGAGGGTTTTAACATGTTATCCACAATGATGCCTAAATCCTTTTCCTGGGTGGTGGTTCCTAATGTGGAACCTTGCATTGTGTAACCATAGTTTAGGTTGTTCTTCCCTAGGTGCATAACTTTGCACTTTTTCACATTAAATTTCATCTGCCATTTTGATGCCCAGCCTTCTAATTTATCAAGATCCTCTTGCAATTTTACACAATCCTCTTGGGTTTTAACAACTTTAAATAGTTTTGTGTCATCTGCTAATTTGATAACCTCACTCGTTATTCCACTTTCCAGGTCATTTATGAATATGTCAAAAAGCAGCGGACCCAGCACAGATCCTTGGGGTACACCACTATTCAAACGAAACCACGAGCGGATCACCAGGAACCAGGCCTACACGCAGATATGGTAATGTACAAACTCAGTTTATTAAGGCCCAACTAAAAAGTTTCGGCCTGAGGCCTTCTTCAGGGGTCTAAAAACATAAACAAAAAAAGGACATACATATTAAAATATACATTCATAAAAATACATTCATAAAGGTATACCATATACAAACCATAGAAAGTTTATAATAATCAAATTGATTGTACACATACATAGAATTAAGAAAGACAAAGTTTCCTTTTAAACAAGGCAAGCATTGCACAAAGTACAAAACAAAATAAAAATGATTGTAAAAGAACACATATCATAAAAAGACCACATATCATAAAAAAGAAGAATACATTACCACAAGGGGAGGCAACAACAGTAAAGAGGCTCTCCTCAATCTGTGGGGATTGAAGAAAAGCATAAAATGTTTTATAAAAACTAAAGGATATCATGCCTATTATAATAATAAACTTGACACATTACAAAATGGGGGAATAAAAACATGAAAGCTAAAGATCTCAAGGGTATGATATTCTGCAAGATGTCTAAAAACTGTAATCTAATTTGTTGCCACCATATTGATGTACAATAATTAATTAATTAGCTTTCATGTATTAATGTATGTAGGGAGGCCGCGGGCAGGGTCCTCGCAGCCGACAGTAACCGGGCGTGTGGCCCGGTGCGGGGACCCTGCGCACGGCCACGGCTGGAGGCGCGTGGGCGGGCGAAGTTTAAACCCATTGGCTCCCGGTGAATGCAGCCGCACGGGAGCCAATGGGGAGCTGACGGGGGAGCGCAACTGGAGGGGAGTGGTGGGCTTCGGACTCCGCGTGGTCGCGGCGCTGGAGTCCTGGGAGGTGCCGGCTTGCTTGCTGAGTGCGTTCTGCGTGCGGTGGGGCCTGCGGCAGTAGCTGAGTTGGAGCGGACTGGTCGGTGCTGTAGTGGTGGTGGTGGTGTTCAGCGGCGGATTCAGGCTGCTTTTGGTGGTCGGGGACTGAGGACCGCAAGGCAAGTGCTGCACAATTCACAGCCGAGCTTGCTGGGAGGACGGGCTCTCTGTGGGGGCTGTTGTGTGCGCGAGTGTCGGTGGGGGGCTCCCGGACCTGGGTAAGGGTACTGTTAAGTAATGCCACCGCATGGGGGGCGAGTGGGCCGGTCAGGGGAGCAGGGTAGGACTGCTGGGCGCCAGCGGGTACCTTCCAGGGCGGATTCTTGTGGGAGGGGAGCTGGGGGGGGGTGAGGGGGAGATTGAGGATGCTGTGGGGGGTTCTTTTGCACAAAGAGGGTTGTGTGGGGGGGCGGCTTCAAGGAGGGGGACCCGGAGGGGTCGTGGGGCTGTGCAGGGACGAGGGGGTTCTCTGGGGGAGCGGGGGGCCAGTGGGGGAGGGGCACGGGGGGAGGGCTTGGGCTCCAGGGGGCACGCTGCGTGGGGTGAGGCGGACTGGTGCTGATCAGTCCCGGAGAGTGGGGGCGCTGGGTGAGGGCGCCGGTGGGAGTGCAGTTGAAGGGGGGCTAGTGGTGGCGTGGGGGTGAATGATTGTGGGGGGCCGGTGCAGGGGCAAGGGGGAGCATCGCCTGTGAGTGGGGCGCCTTGCTTGCAGAGTTCTCCTCCCGTGGCAGTGTGGCCGCCAGTTCAGGGGGGCTATATGGCGGTAGGAGGGCCATCGCATTTGGAGCACTGGGCAAGCAGGGGTCAAGGTACTTTGGCATCTGATTGGCGCACGGCTTGGTCACCCATGTGGCCTTCGGCAGTTTCCTCCCCTGTTCTTCCGTTTTTATCTACACAGGTGTGGGGGATGGCGCAGCCCTCGTGAGGGCTTGGTGTTGGGAGCCCGGATTGGATTGCGATGGCGGCCGGAGGAGCTGCGTTGCGGCGCAGTTCCGCGGAGGTGGAGGCAGATGGAGACCAGGTCACAGCAGCGCGGAGTGGCGAGGATAGTCGCCAGGTGGCACAGGACCCTGCACTGACTTCTGCATTGGAGGGACGGGCCGCAGGTGAGTTGTCGGGGAACCAGGGTATGGATTCGTCACACCCGCTGGTGCTGGGCTCTGCGGGGCACGTGGCTCGGAAGAAGAGACGTCGCTCTTGCCGGCGGCGGCATAGTTCCGAGTCGTCTTCCTCTTCCTCCTTGGGGGATTCATCTTCATCGTCGGGAGGTGAGTTCGTGAGGCAAGAGGGCGTCGGTGAGGGGGCATCAGGGTCGAGGATGGGGGGAGGGGCACCATCGGTAGTGACGTTCCCGGAGCTGTGGGAAGGGGTTCCAAGGAAGCTTCGGAGGAAAATACGGAAGCGGCGGTACATTGATATTTTTCGGTTGTTGGAGGGCAGGAAGCGGTCCGGGGAAAGCCGGAAAAAGCAGAAAGAGGATGAAAAGGCGGGTCGGATTCGGAAAGTGGCACGCAATGTGGTAAACTGGACCTGAGCGTTTCTGCGCCTAGCCAGTGTGTGGGGGCATTATTCGCCGGAGCATTATGGTATGTTACTGGCGTATGCGGATTCTATTTTGGAAGCCTCACAGACGCATGAGGGTTGGGCATGGTTAAATTATGACGAAAAGTTTAGGGACAAGGTGGAGGAGAATAGATCGCTATCCTGGGGTACCCAAGACATCAACCTCTGGTTGACTCAAATGTCTGCTAGATCGGGACTGGGTACGGGGGGGTGGTGGGGGGAGGGAGGGTACAGTGGGAGTGCCTGGGGGTGGCCGGTCCTTTCGGTCGGCGGGGGAAGGATTGCAGCAGAAAGTCGGAATGGGGGGGGGGTCAGCGACGTGTGCTGGCGGTTTAATAGGACCACCTGCCCCTTTCCTGACTGCAAATTCAAGCACTCATGCTCAGTTTGTGGTGGGGGACACTCCGCTGTTAAGTGCAGTAGAAGAGGGTCCGACGGTTCTGCCGGACCGGGACCCAAGTCCCAATGAGCTGGGTTGCCGGGCCCCGACTCCGGTTCATTCGGAATCCTTGCTGAAGTGGCTCCAGCAATACCCGCGGAAGCGGGATAGGGAGGTGTTAGGGAGGGGTTTTCAGTTGGGTTTTGTTATCCCAGTTCAGGGTGTGGTGGGGGCCGCTAGCACCCGGAATTCTCCTTCTGTATGGCGGTTTGCATCTGTGGTGCAGGACAAGTTGGCTTTAGAATTGACGTTGGGACGGATCGCGGGTCCGTTTGTTGACCCTCCTTTCCCTGACATGGTGATTTCTCCTTTGGGGATTGTACCTAAGAAGGCGCCGGGGAAATTTCGGCTCATTCACAATTTGTCCTGTCCGTCGGGTGCATCGGTGAATGATCATATTCCGCGGGAGTTATGCACGGTGCGGTATGCGTCCTTTGACAGGGCGGTGGAGTTGGTAAGGGCAGCGGGGCAGGCGGCGCTGATGGCGAAGGTGGATATTGAGTCCGCATTCTGCTTGCTGCCGGTACATCCTTCCTCCTTTCCTTTGTTGGGTTTTCGTTTTCTAGGGAAGTATTATTTCGATAAGTGCATGCCTATGGGCTGCTCTGTCTCCTGCGCTTACTTCGAGAAGTTCAGTACGTTTTTGCAGTGGGTGTTGTGTCAGATGACAGGCTCGCGGAATGTGGTGCATTACCTGGACGATTTTCTGTTCGTCGGTTCGGCCCATTCCGATGAGTGTCAGCAGCTGTTAGCTGGTTTCAGGGAATTGTCGCTAGAGTTAGGTGCGCCGTTGGCAGCGGATAAGATCGAGGGGCCTACGACCAGGCTCACATTCCTGAGGGTTGAATTGGACTCTGTTGAGATGATCGCGCGGTTGCCACCTGAGAAAGTGGTTAGTATGCGGGCTTTGGTTGCTAACGTCCTGGTGTCTTCTAAGATAACCTTGCGCGAGATGCAAGTCCTGCTGGGCTCTTTGAACTTTGCCTGTAAAGTGATCCCTATGGGTAGAGTGTTTTCCAGGTGCTTGGTTGTGTCAACGGCGGGGGTGCGGAAGCCACACCACCGGATTAGGGTTACAGAATGGATGAGAGCAGATTTACGGGTTTGGAGCCGATTTTTGGAGGATTTTAATGGGACTTCGGTTTTTCTGGGAGCTGAGGTGTCCAACGAACAGTTGGAGCTGTTTACGGATGCGGCAGGGAGCACTGGATTGGGGGTTTACTTCGGTGGGGCCTGGTGTGCGGATCGGTGGCCCAAAAATTGGCATGATTCGGGTTTGACCACTAATATAACCTTCCTGGAATTGTTTCCGATGCTAGTTGTGTTGAAGTTATGGCCAGATAGGTTGCGGGATCGGCGGATAGTTTGGTGGTGTGATAATTCGGATGTGGTTAGTGTAGTGAATCGTTTCTCACCCAAGTGCTTGCGGGTGGCGCGGTTGATGCGTGAAGAGGTTTTAGCCTGTTTATATTTGAATGTATCTGTTCGGGCCAGGCACCTGCCGGGTTGCAGTAATCAAATAGCTGATGCTCTTTCTCGTTTTCAGTGGGAGCGTTTCCGTGCACTGGTCCCAGAGGCGGACGGAGAAGGATCCGTAGTCCCTGAGACATTGTGGAGCATTGGCCTGGAGGAATGCTGACCCTGCTGCGCAGTTCGGTGGCGGCTGGGACGTGGTTGGCTTACCAGCGTGGTTGTGACAAGGTGGTCGGGTTTTTGGGGGAGCGAGGGTGGCAGGCGGGCAGGGTGCCTGATGGCCTTATTGGAGGTTATATAGCGGAGGCCAGAGGTCGCGGGCTGTCCAGAGCGGCGGTGCGTTCGCATTTGGCAGGGTTTAACTTTTTTGCAAGTACCGTGGGCTGGGGTTCTACTTCGGGGGGAATTTTGGCACATCGGCTTTTGCAGGGATGGGAGCGGGTTAGGCTGGCTTCCGCAGATCCTCATAGGCCGATTACGCATGAACTGCTGGGGCGTCTCCTGGCAGTGTTGCCTCAGGTGGCTGCTTCGCAGTTTGAGGTTTTGCTATTCCGGACAGTTTTTTGCCTTGCGTTTTTCGGGGCTTTTCGAATTGGAGAGCTGGTGGCAGGTTGGGGGCGGAGGGGGCTTGCAAAGGCACCATGTGTGTTTGGAAGGCGGGCAGCTGCGGATCCTTTTGGAAAAGTCCAAGACTGATCAGCGGGGTCGGGGTTTATGGGTGATGTTGAGGGAGGTCGCAGGACTCGCTACTTGCCCGGTGCTGGCGGTGAGGACGTACTTGAGAGTGCATCCTGAGCGGGCCGGGGTTATTTTTCTGCATGACAATGCACGGGTATTGACCCGTTTTCAGGTGACTGCGGTGCTTTGGTTGGCGCTGCGTTTTTTGGGTGAGGACCCTATGTGCTTTGCACCTCACTCTTTTCGTATCGGTGCTAATACGAGTGCGGCGGGGGCCGGGATGTCCGATGATGTAATTAGGAGTATTGGCCGGTGGCGGTCACGGACTTTTAAGGATTACATTCGGCTCTGAGGGGTTGGATGTGTCTGGGGGTGGGGGATGCTAACTGTTCATTTGTTTTTCAGATGGGGATCTCGAGCCTGGTGGTGCCTGGTTGGTTGGTCATTCGTTTGTCCACTGGGCAGGTCAGCGTGCTGCCATGCGGCCCGGAGGCCTGAATTTGCGGATGGATCCTGCAGTGGTGTCGGTTTCATGGCTGGGGCAGCGAGGACTCCGATGGCTCCAACTGCTATCTTTGCTGCGGCACCACGGGAGGACGTCGCGTCAACCGGCAGTGCTTATTTTGCATTTGGGGGGTAATGACCTTGTCTCTTGGTCCTGTCGTCAGATGATTAGAGCGGCGCAGGATGACTTGGCGGTGGTACTGCACATGTTCCCTGGGACAATTTTATTGTGGTCAGACGTGATCCCTCGGCCGGCGTGCTGGGGCCAGCGACGGTGGTCGCGGGGGTTGACTAAGATAAATCGTCAGATCGGTCAGTGGGTTTGCAGGCATGGGGGTTATCAGATTATGCATCCCTGGGTGGAGGTGGGTTGCGCTGGGCTTTATAGGGGCGATGGCGTCCATTTGTCTCCTGTTGGCATGGATCTGCTACTTAATGACTGGCAGAAGACTCTGGATTATGTCGTTTTGCGGGATAATCGCTGGTCGCAGCTTTAGGTTTGGGGGGGCAGCGCATCGACAGGCCTGTCGCATGTGCCGGTGGCGGGATCCCGGAGGTTTCCGGGGTCCGGTGCCTCAAGGTACACTTGGGCGGGGGTGAGGTGCCCCTGACCCGGATAAACCCTGGTCGACTTTTGCTATGGGCATGGCGAAGTCAGGGAAAGGGATAGGAAACTTGCCGGGGGGCAAGTGTAGGGCCATAGCGGTGGTAGTGCACTTTGCTAAGGCATGGCTGGTGTGGTACTACTCCGCTATGGGGCTGGTTATGGTTTATGTTGTTGGAATATTATTAATGGTTCATAATTAATAAAGCTGCGACCAATTTTGTTCCATGAAAACCGTGTAATGTTGTTCATTGTGGGATGGGGTGCTGGGGGGACATAGGGGGAGGGGGATGGTGATATTGGTAGGCAGGGCCCGCAGCACCGGGTACGCTTGCCTCGGTTAGTAGGGAGGCCGCGGGCAGGGTCCTCGCGGCCGACAGTAACTGGGCGCGCGGCCCAGTGCGGGGACCCTGCGCGCGGCCGCGGCTGGAGGTGCGTGGGCGGGCGAAGTTTAAACCCATTGGCTCCCAGCGAATGCAGCCGCATGGGAGCCAATGGGGAGCTGACGGGGGAGCGTGACTGGAGGGGAGGGGTGTGCTTCGGACTCCACGTGGTCAGTCGCGGCGCTGGAGTCCTGGGAGGTGCCGGCTTCCCTCCCGCCCTCCCTTGGGGGTTTTTGGTGTGGGGCGGTAGATCTGGGGTGTTGCAGCTTGGGGAGGGGGGCAGGATCCCGGAGGTTTCCGGGGTCCGGTGCCTCAAGGTACACTTGGGCGGGGGTGGGGTGCCCCTGACCCGGATAAACCCTGGCCGACTTTTGCTATGGGCATGGCGAAGTCAGGGAAAGGGATAGGAAACTTGCCGGGGGGCAAGTGTAGGGCCGTAGCGGTGGTAGTGCACTTTGCTAAGGCATGGCTGGTGTGGTACTACTCCGCTATGGGGCTAGTTATGGTTTATGTTGTTGGAATATTGTTAATGGTTCATAACACAGGTACACTAAAAAAAATTTTTTTTAAACTGCCTCTAATGTTTCGATTGATTTTTACGTTTTTTGGTACGCTGAATCCAAATCTGGTAACCAATTTGCTCCATCACGTACAGATTTTTTGCTACATTGGGTTAGCAGTTTGAGGTGAACGTTTCAGATTGAGTGCGATCGAGATAAAAGTTTCTTGGATGAATTCTTTATACTAATTGTTTAGTAGTTATTCAAATAAGAATAAAGACAATTGTAACAAGGCAGCACATAAGAATAGAGTAATGTCAACAAAACACACTGTGATGGTAGCAAAATTGTCTGCACTTAAAACAGCCACATACATGTGCACAAACATTGAGCATATAAGAGCGAGGTTAGACACAAAGCAAAGCAAAGAAATGTGCAAAAAATGTTGTACAGGTATGTATGTAAGAATAGAAAACGCAAACCGCACCATTGCAATACATGAAGACAAACACCCGATGGTGTGAAAATAAAATTCTAATAAATGAGATCCGACACTGTGGTAATAACTAGCAAAGTTTTATTTCAAAGTTTAGTAAAAACACAATATTTGTCAACACAGTTTAGATTTTAAAGTCATTCTTGGGTCAATCAATCTCCTGGTGGGCCCGTTTCTTCTTCCCCCGAATGCTTCTCTTGGTGCGCTGCTTGGCGTATTTTTCATCTGGGGTTTCCCGCAGCAGCAACCAGCAGAAATCAGCCATCATAGTGGTGTTCCATCTTCCTTGGTACCTTCTCTCTGCGTCCTTGATGTCCTGGTGAAACCTTTCACCTTGTTCTTCACTGTACGCCCCCAAGTTTTCGGGAAAGTAGTTCACATGGGAGTGCAAGAAATGGACTTTCAGGCTCATGTTACAGCCTTGTTCTTTGAAGGCATTGAGCATCCTGGCAACAATATCCTTATAGTTCTCATCCCGCCTGTTCCCCAAGAATTTGAGAACAACATCCTTGAAGGAATCCCAGGCTTCTTTTTCCTTCTCAGACATCGTTTCAGCGAATGCTCCATCTGAAATGAGTTTCCTTATATCAGGGCCAACAAACACTCCTTCCTTTAGCTTTGCTTCAGAAAGTCGGGGGAACTTTGAGCAAAGGTACCGAAAGCACTCACCATCTTTTGGAAGGGACTTGATGAATTGCTTAATGAGACCCAACTTAATGTGGAGAGGTGGTAATAGAATTTTATCACGAGGTACCAAGCTCTCATGAAGAACATTTTTCTCACCGGGTCTCAAATACTCCCGAATTGGCCAGTCTTTTTTCCCCCAGTGTAGGTCGCGGGCCCGGCTATCCCACAAGCAAAGGAAGCAGGGATATTTGGTGAAACCGGATTGCTGCCCTAATAGCATGGATAGAATTTTAAAGTCTCCACAAATCATCCACTTATGCTCATCATAACGAATCTTCTGAAGAATCAGGGCCAAATTCTCGTATTTTTCTTGGAGAATAACAGAGTGAGCAATAGGAACTGAAGCGAATGTGTTGCCATTATGAAGAAGAACACCTTTTATGCTGTCTTTTGACGAATCAATGAACAGCCGCCATTCAGCAGGATCATACTTGAGTTTAAACTTTTCCATCACTCCGTATATATCGTTGCAAAATACCAAACCTTCCTCTTTGCTGAAATACTTCAAAAATTGTGTCTCGCGGTTGCGGTACCAATAAAAAGTTGTTCCTGGTGACAATAGATTTTTCTGTTTAAGCCGAGAACCTAGCAGTTGGGCAGCATCTTTTGGGAGTCCTAAATCCCGGACTAATCATTCAATTCAGCTTGAGAGAAAAGTTCAGGTTTCGGATCTGGTTCAGTTTCAAACTCGGAAGTACTGGACTCATTGGGAAAAGCCATCTGATGAGTCTCATCATGATCAGAACCGTCCACACAAATATGATCCAAAGATTTTGGTGGTTCAGGCACAGGTACTTCGTTGCTATGAGGCATAGGCCTAATTGCTGAGGGAAGGTTGGGGTAACTTATTACGTTCTTATTTTTTAAGTTGTATCCCTTCACAATGCAAGAGCAAAAATAGCAGTCACTGCTGTGGTCTCTTTGTTCACGCCACATCATAGGTATTCCGAAACGAAATGCTTGTTTTTTACCTTTCATCCATAAGCGTAGATCTTCCTCACATGTCTTGCACACTTTGTGAGGAGCCCACGGTTTGTCTTGATCGCCTAACTTCAAACTGAAATAGGCGAAATATACTTTTTTAATAAATGCAGAAATGTTCCTCTGCCGCTTTTTCACGGTATATTCCCCACAAATAAAACAAAAACTGTCCGGAGAGTTGACGCAACCTCTGGCTCTGTGAGCCATCACAAACACACAGCACTGCAAACTACAACTGTAGTGAACCACTTCGGAATAAAGCTGGATTACGACTGAGCAAACAAAAGGTAATAATGAACTTGCAAGAAACTGAAATTTGACAGGAACGTTCATGTCGCAACCACTGTGTTTGAGCGAGCGAACGAGGCGAGGCGAACAGGAAAGAACATGCGCCAGCGCGAGTACTGGATTTAGCCCCCCGCCTCCCAATTGTCCTGTTAATGTATAAAATGAATACAAAACACTCTAAAATATCATGAGGGAGTGTTTCTAGTTAGTTAACCATTACAACCTCTATTTTGGGCCAAGAAAATAAACTGCAGTCGGCTAAAAAGAAATTATGTGAACATTCCTTATATGGGTAAGAAATCTAATTTTGCAAGAAAACGTGACGTGATGGAACATTTTGGCTATTTTTTCTGGATTCAGCACCCCAAAATCTATAGGAATCAGTTGCAAAACTGGAGGCAGTTTTTTGGTAGTGTACCTGTGTAATTAATAAAGCTGCGACCAGTTTTGTTCCATGAAAAACGTGTAATGTTGTTCATTGTAGGATGGGGTGTTGGGGGGACATAGGGGGAGGGGATGGTGATATTGGTAGGCAGGGCCCGCAGCACCGGGTACGCTTGCCTCGGTTATCTTCTTTTTAATGATATATGGTCTTTTTATGATATGTGTTCTTTTACAATTGATTATTATAAACTTTCTATGGTTTGTACATGGTATACCTTTATGAATGTATTTTTATGAATGTATATTTTAATATGTATGTCCTTTTTTTTGTTTATGTTTTTAGATCCCTGAAGAAGGCCTCAGGCCGAAACATTTTAGTTGGGTCCTTAATAAACTGAGTTTGTACATTACCATATCTGCGTGTAGGCCTGGTTCCTGGTGATCCTCTCGTGGTTTGGCTTGCTTTGCGGATACCCTCTTCTCCTGTGGTTGTACACCACTATTCACCTTTCTCCATTGGGAAAATTGGCCATTTAGCCCAACCCTCTGCTTTCTATCTTTTAACCAGTTCTTGATCCACAGT
The DNA here is from genome assembly GCA_033557465.1 of Ichthyophis bannanicus. Lineage (NCBI taxonomy): Eukaryota > Metazoa > Chordata > Amphibia > Gymnophiona > Ichthyophiidae > Ichthyophis > Ichthyophis bannanicus. The sequence goes on along the minus strand of CM066036.1, from coordinate 171,913,554 downwards.
AGTACATTGCCTCCTATCCCATGACTCTTTAGTTTTGCCAAAAGTCTCTGATGAGGGACCTTGTCAAAGGCTTTCTGAAAGTCCAGATACACTATATCAACCGACTCACCTTTGTCCACCTGTTTATTCACACCTTCAAAAAAACATAACAGATTAGTAAGACAAGATCTTCCTTGTCTAAAGCCATGTTGGCTGTCTCCCATTAGGCCATGACTATCTAAATGCTGAGTAATTTTATTCTTTATGATGGTTTCTACCATTTTTCCCGGTACTGACATGAGGCTCACCGGTCTGTAGTTTCCTGGATCACCCCTGGAACCCTTTTTAAAAATTGGTGTTACATTGGCGATCCTCCAATCTTCAGGTATTACAGATGATTTTAATGATAGTTCACAGATTACTAATAGCAGGTCTGAAATCTCATATTTCAGTTCTTTCAATGCCCTTGGATGTATACCATCCAGCCCAGGTGATTTGCTACTCTTCAGTTTATCTAATACTTGTAATACATCTTCCCGATGTATCGATATTTCCTTCAATTCTTCCGCACCTTTAAATACCACTTTAGTCATGGGTAACATCCCTACATCTTCCTCAGTAAAGACCGAAGCAAAGAATTCATTCAGTCTCTCCGCTATCGCCTTGTCACCTCTTAGTGCCCCTTTAACTCCTCTATCATCTAATGGACCAACTGACTCTCTCACAGGTTTTTTGCTACAAATGTACTCCTTCCTGGGTGTCTACTCTATTGCAGATTTTGGAAATATCCACAAAGAGGCAAATCTTACACGACAGCCCTTCCACAATATCACTGCGGCACACCACTGATAACATCCTTCTCCTCAGAGTGAGCTCAATTTACCTGTACTCTTTGTCGCCTCCCATTCAACAATTTCTAACCCACAGTCCCTTTAGGGTCCATCCCTAGGGTGCTCAGTTTGTTTATAAGTCACCTGTGCAGAACGGTGTCAAATGCTTTACTGAAATCTAAATGCACCACATCTAGGGTTCTCTCGCTGTCCAACTTCCTGGTCACCCAGTCAATTAAATCAATCAGATTTGTTTGACAAGACCTGCCTCTGGTAAACTCATGCTGCCTTGGATCCTTCAATCTATTGGATTCCAGAAACCTCACTATCTTCTGTTTTAGCAGCATTTCCAATAATTTACTCACCATGGACTAACCGGACTGTAGTTCTCAACCTCATCCTTATTTCCACTTTTGTGTAAAGGGACCACATGTGCCTTTCTCCAATCCTCTGGGATCATTCCCAACTCTAAAGAAGCATTGAAAAGGTCAGTCAGTGGAGACACTAGAATGTCCTCAAGGTCCTTCTATATTCTTGGATGTATCCCATCCAGTCCCATGTCTTTGTCTACTTTTAATTTAGCTAGTTCCTCACGAACACAATCTTCTGAAAATCGTTCAAGTTCCCCTTCACTTCTGTTCCTATTTGCGGATGTTTTTTGAGGTCCTGTTCCTGGCCCTTCATCTGTGAACACAGAACAAAAATATTTGTTAAGCGGTTCTGCTTTATACTCATCAGCTTCAACATATTCGTCCCCTTTACCCTTGAGTCTGACAATACCACTTTTGCACTTCCTCCTCTCACTAAAATATCAGAAAAATGTCTTATCCCCCATTTTATTGCATTGGCTATTTTTTTTTTGTTGTTGTTTCTTTGCTTTCCTGACTACTTTGCTAGCTTCTCTAAGTTTTTCCAAATATTGATGCTTGCCTTTCTTTCTCTGTGATCTCTTGCATTTTATGAAGGCCACCCTTTTTTCTTCTTTTTTCAGCTACTTCTTTTGAGAACCATAGCTGCCTCCTTTTCCTTTTACATTTATTTACCTTTCTAACAAAAATGTTTGCTGTCCTTAAAATATCCCCTTTCAGTTTTGCCCATCACTTTTCTACATTCCCCATCTGTTCCCATTCTGCTAATGACTACTTGAGGTATTGTACTTGAGGAGTGGAGGAGTAGCCTAGTGGTTGGGGCAAGGTACTTCAGGTCAGAAGGTCAGAGGTTCAAATCCCACTAGAGGACAGCAACCTTGGGCTGGAAGGACTGGGGTTTCTAGTCCCACAGTTGCTCCTTGTGGTCTTGAGCAAGCCACTTAACCCTCCATTGCCCATGTTCCCTGTAAGTATTAGTGTATGTGTCTCATATCCCCATGTGTTAAATGTATCCCCCAATTGTGTTGTGACCACTTTGATTGAAGGATAAGGCAATATACAAAACTGTCTAAATAAATAAATTGTCCCATCCTGGCCAAGTTAGATTTCTTAAAGCATAAGACCCTCACTTTTGAATAGATTTTTTTCAGCCCTAGTCCTAATACTGAACCATACAATCTGGTGATCACTGGATGAGAGATGATCTCCTACTATGACATCAGAAACACTTTCCATATTGGAAAGCACCAAATCCAGTAGGGCTCCTTCATGTGTGGGTTCTGTTACCTGCTGCCGGAATAATTTTTGTAGAGAATCTAGGATCTCCTTACCCCTAGATGACACCACAGCAGGGATCTGCCAATCAACATCTGGCATATTGTAATCACCTATCAGTAGCACTTCTCCTTCCATGGCAATATTGCATATGTCTTCTATTAAATCTCCATCCACCACTTCTCCTTGTGAGGGAGATTTGTATATCACACCAATGCAAATAGATTTCCTTCCCTCTTTCTAGTTTAACCACATTGCCTCCTCACTCCCTTTTAAGCCCTGTAATTCTTTATCTTTAATATTATGCTTTTACATATATTGCCACTCCTTCTCCCCTTCTTCTTACCTTGTCCTTCCTGAATAAAGTATCCTAGTCATGGTTGTCCATGAACCCATGTCTCTGTAACTGCCACTAAATCCAAGTCATCCTCTTTCATTAAAGCCTCAACATCTGGTATCTTATTTCCCATGCTATGGGAATTTATACACACTGCTTTTCAGATGTTGCCCCTTTTACCAATTTCTACAGAGGTATTTAATATTTCACTTGCCCATGGTTTTCACTTACCTGGGGAGCACTGTTCCCTCTAAGCTGTGCGCATGTGCGCGCGCACACACCTCGCCGAGTGAGCGCACATACTTTACAACAGAGCGCACAAAAATTATGGTTCTGATTCTGATAGAAAACAACACAGAAATTCTTAAAATTGAAAAGTTGTTGTGTATTTATGGTTTTCACAAGTTCTACAATATTTTCTAGTGCAATCAATGTGGTGTACATACTGTATTCTGACGTGTAGTCAAATTTTAAAGTATATAACTCTGGGTGTCGTTATGTGGCACACAAAAATTTAACCTTCCTTCAAAAGCTGCACAGATGATATTTTATGCGCACACAGCCTACAGAAAATTAGAGGGAACATTGCTGGGGAGCTTTCCTCACCCATCCCCAGCAAATATAGTTTAAAACCCTCTTCAGTAGGTTAACCTGTCTGCTGTGGAAGATACTTTGACCCTTCTTGGACAGGTGGATGCCATCTCTGTCCTGCATCCCTTGAAACATCATCCTATGGTCCAGGAAACCAAAACGCTCTCGATGACACCATCCACATAGTCATTACAGCCTAGCTGTTTAGCAAGCTAAGTGAGACCACCAACACCTGATGTGATGAGTGACTTCAAAGAATATGCCCTACCCCTTGAACCAGACGATCCATGAAGCAATCATTTATTTCAGCTAGAAATTTTATCTCCCTAGCATGTTCTGATGTAACATGATCCAGTCGATACTGGAGTAATTGAAATCACCCATTATTATGCTGTTGTAGCTTTTGTTAGCTTTCCTAATTTCCTTTTGCATTTCATCATCCATCTGTTCATTCTGGCCAAGTGGATGATAGTACACCCCCACTGCCAGTCCCTTCCCCTTTTTACATGGAATTTCTATCCATAGAGATTCTACAGTATATTTTGGGCCTGATATTCAGTTGAGCAGGCTATGTGATATTCAGTTGAGGGCTATGTGATATTCAGTTGAGCGGGCTATGTGATATTCAGTTGAGCAGGCTGAATACTGCTGCACATCTTATTTTCCACTCCTCCCCTCGTGATCATGTTACTCCCCTACTCTCTCACTTGCACTGGCTACCTCTACAATTCCGTATTCGTTATAAAATCCTTACACTGGTTCACCAAGTTTTGTACAACCACACCCCTCAATATTTAGCAGACTTACTCTACTTTCACACCCCCACCCGCTCCCTTCGCTCAATCCACATAAACCGCCTTCACCTCCCCTCCCCATCACACGCCCACCTACAATCTACACGCTCCTCAGCTTTTTTCTTTATTGGTCCAGCCTACTGGAATTCTCTACCCCTTTCTCTCAGGCTAGAACAGCACTACTCCACGTTTAAAAAGGACTTAAAAACGCACCTCTTCTCTGCCGCCTTTGACCTCCCCTCTCCTCTTGTGTGACAAATGCCCCCCTCCCCCTGTTTTCCTTCTCCTCTCTCCCCCGTAGTCATGTCTATTTAAATGTCTTGGGTGCTTTCCTGTCTTATATTGTAATTTCTTTTCTCCTTCTCTTTTTTTTTCGACCTATTGGTCTCTTTGTATAAGAATTTGTGTTTCTATTGTAAACCGCTATGTTCTAATTGTAATAGCGGTATATCAAGCTTAATAAACATAAATAAACATAAACATGTGATATTCAGTTGAGGGTTATGTGATATTCAGTTGAGGGCTATGTGCCCTGCCTGCCGACTCTTAACCCCGGTTATTCAATGCCGGGGTCATATGCGTCCCCGTCATTGAATATCCGGGGATCACTGCACATGCTGGAAGATGTAGTATCTAACCAGGCAGCAGCGATATTGCATGCTGCCCCATTAGCTCCTGCGCCTTAAAGATAGGCAAGGAAAACCCTCGCCTATCTTTTAGATGCAGGTCACTAACTGGGCAGTATGCAATATCACCGCTGTCCGGTTAGCTCCAGTTACCACCCCCACTCTGCTCTGGAATGCCCCCAACATGCCCCGATGCTAACTGCAGAGCATCGGAGCATGTAGCAGGGTTAGAAGGGGATATTGAATGGCACTAACCATGTAAGTGCTGTTGAATATCCTAATTAAAGGCATTTGCATGCTTTACTGGGCTGTAAACCATGTAAATGCCTTTCAAATATTGGACCCTTTGTTTTCTGTAAAACGTTTATCCTGTTTGACTCAATGCCCTCTTTAATATATAACGCAACTGCTCTACTAATTTGATTTGCCCTATCCTGGCTGTCCTCCTTCCACCAGGTCTCTGAGATACCAATTATATCTAACCTATCAAATCTGTCTGCTCTTAAAGGCATCTGGGTTACTTTTACCTTTATTGGAACCTCTCTATATGGATGCCCTAACTTCCCTGTTTTGCTGGTATCCTTCAAGGACACATCATTCCAAAATGTGCTGTTGTGCGACTGTTGGCTCTCCACTTTTATCTAGTTTAAAAGCTGCTTTATCTCCTTTTGGAAGGTGAAAACCAGCAACCTGATTCTACCCAGGTTAAGGTGGAACCCATCCTTTCAGAAAAGTCCCCCACCCCTTCCCCACTGAGATGTAACAATGAGCCACTAGCTGGCATCAATATAATTTAATATCTGTAACAACAATCCAGCCTCAAGATAAAGTTACCTATAACCTATGTTCAGGTCAAAGTGTCAGCAGTTCCATTTTGTATTTGGCACTGTTTTAAATAGGAAGGAAACCAGTTGATTTCTCTTGGTGAAGAGTTAGGGTCATTTTTGGATTATGAGTGGGAATCTAGGGATGGATAAGGATGGTTACAGTAAGCAAGCTGGAGGCTAGCATTTTGTTAAAGGATACTAGGATGTTGTGGGTCTATTCTTTTCTTTGGAAGGGGAGTATCAGAGGTCCTGAGGTCCACTAATATTGTGGTGTATGTTGAGAAGATTGTGGGGGGGGGGGGGGTGCAGATGACCAATATTGTAACTTACTCTAATATCCTACTACACACTATAAATAAGCCAAGAGAACTTTTCAACCTTGTCAAATCCTTCACAAATGATCCAGCTCAACCTCATCATACTGACACTATCCACCCCCAATTATTAGCTGACTTCCTAATATCCAAGCACAAGCCTCCTGGCTCCTCCACCATCATCATACCCCCTCCCATTCCTCCATCCTCCACCATGACCTCATGGACGACTTTCAGAGATGTCCCCCTTGAAGAAATATTAAATATCATCAATCACATCAATGCCACCACCTCCCCCCTTGACCCTTGCCCGGTGGCTTGGATCAAACAAATAAAAACTACCATGTTACCATTTATCTCTATCATCCTGCAAATTTTACTCAACCAAGCCTATCCCTCTCCTGCTCTTAAACAAGCCTCTATGAGACCCCAACTCAAGAAACTCAATCTTGACCTCAACTCACCTGCATCCTACAGATCTATAGCCAGCATACCTTACCTCTCCAAAATTATTGAAAAAGCAGTTCAAATTCAACTCCAGGAACATCTGGACAGATCTGTCCCACTTGACCACAGACAACATGGTTTTCACCCCTTTCACAATGCTGAAACTTTCCTCACCTCCCTACTAAATATACTCATCATTGAAACTGAAAAACCCCTCTCTGGATTCATAATGTTATTCTTAGACATCTGCTCTGCATTTGACACTGTATCCATGTTAATAAAGCACTGTTTACCCATGTTACTGTATCAAATTGTTCTATGTAATGGAATATGTACATGTTTCGTATTATCCTAACTGTTGTTATATGTAAACTGCTTTTGATCATCTGGAAAAACACGGTATAAAAATGATTAATACTGTGGTGCAGCAGAGGATACACAGCCCAGGGTAGTGCTGATAAAAGAAGAGCTTACCTTAGATTCAGCGTTGAAAAGAGGCACCAGGCATAGTGAAACAGTTGAGCAGGGAAAACTGTTACTACGTGCCAAACAGAAAGCTCATCAGGAACACCTGATTGCAAATCCCCACGTCACGTGCAGGGCTGGGGATTACATAAGACAGGGTTCCAGTCAGTGGAGAGGGAGGCAGGACACAACCCAGGAAGAGGAGAAGGAGGAGGAGGGCAGAAGCCAGAGAGAAAGCAGCAAGAGGTGTGGCTACAGTCAGCTGAGCAGAAACCCCAGAGGAGAGCTGGGAGGAAAGTTTTCTATCGGAGAACCAGGAAGTGAAGGTAGCTCCAGCACTCATGAGAAAAGGTTTGAGGCAAGCTGCACTGGGAGAAGGCATGCCACCCGAGTCAGTCCTCAAGGGAAGCCAGGAGTGTCCTACCACACAGGAGACCGGTATGTGTCAGCACTAAGCACAGGTCAATTTAGAAAGAGAGTGTTGGGGGAGGGGAAATCCAAACACACTTGCACATTAAGAAACAGCTGCAAAGCTAATACTAACTCTACTAGTGCACAACCAGCCTGGGAGGCTAGAGAGAAGAGATACAGGGAGCCAAGTGCCAAGACAATCCCTAAGGATAAAAGGAGGCATCCATGCGCTTACAGAGAAAGGTTTAAAACATATACGTGCCACGGGCGCGATCCTGAGCATAGATACAGGAAGCAAGGATATTCAGAACCTTTGTTTTGGGAGGAAAACCCAGAGAGATTCTACTGCATGCCAGACAGGTATAAACCTGAAGAGAGAGGAACCTTCACTGGAAGCTATAGTGAGTTATCACAAGGAGACGTGCCTGAGTACTCCACACAGGAAGAGTGTGATACAGGGAGTTTGGGGAGCGCTGGAGAGGGTATGCTGTGGGAAGATAGCAGCAGCCTCCCAGACCCTACGCCCATGGATTGTAGTATTTGTTACAAGTGCAGCCCTGCTGTTTAATGGAATAACAAAAAGAACTTTGTGAATTTAAACAAGGAATATAAGTTTGCTGATACTATTTTTGTTCATTGCTTGTATCTGGAGTTTTGATCTTGTTGATAGTCCGAGCGGGACGGGGAATAAAACCCATCTTATTTTCTTATTCACTTTTTGCTCTGAGAGACTCTATTATTTACCTAGCAAGAGCAGATTACTTGTTTTACAGACCCTAGGCAACCGCCTATATAGGGTTAAAGGGCTCTACCCACGGGCCCCAGCACAATACATAACATAAATAAATAAATAAATATCCCACCAAACTCTGCTCAACCAACTCAATACTATTGGAGTCCAAGGTGCCCCACTCAAATGGATTCATTTCTACCTATCCCACCGAACTCAAACAGTAAGGTTAGGCAACCAATCATCAGCGCCTTACACTCTTCCTCAAGGAGTCCCTCAAAGTTCCGCCCTCTCCTCCCTCCTTTTCAACATTTACATCAGACCATTATGCTACACCTTACAGAAATTCAAGGTCGGCTACCAACTCTATGCTGATGATATAATGATTTTCACCCCATTTCACACTTCCACCCCTGACTACTCCTGTCTTAATGAATTCTTCAAGGAAATTGTCCTATGGCTACAGCATCACAATCTTGCTGTCAGCTTCAACAAGACAGAGATCCTCCATGTCACCAAAGACCTCAATTTCACACTTCCTCCATGTATTAAACTCAGGGAAACAAGCATATAAGTCAAATCCCAGACAAAATACCTCGGCATCAACCTTGGACCAGCATTTAAGCTTCCAACATCACATCAAGAATGTCACAAAAAACATCTACTTCAAACTCCAAATCCTCCTCAACCTTCAACTCCTCCTATCACCGGACAGCTTCCGTACAATCTGCCAAACCTCCATCACTCCACTTCTCGACTGTTGTAGCTCTGTCCTCCATGGGCTCTCCAAGGCCGCCATTGCTTCTCTCCAGCTTGCTCAAAACACCACAGCTCACATTATAGCCAGTGTCCCAAGACATTCTTATATCACTCCCACCTTAAAATCCCTTCATTGGCTCCCTGTAGCATCCCGAATTAAATTCAAGATACTCACCATCATTCATAGAGCTTTTTTCAATACTTCAGCTGAACAACTTCAATTTCTTATCAAGTAACCCAATAACAACAGACTCCACTGACAGACTGCATCCAATCTTCTTCTCCTACCAATGCAAATATGTAAGAAACTTCAACACATCTGCACCAGAGCATTTTAATTCTATGCCCCTACAATATGGAACTAACTCCCCCCCCCACCTTACACTGCATATCATCCCACATCACTTTCAAGAAACATTCCTCTTTGAAGAATATTATGGGACATCCACCTCAACCATCCTCCAGCAAGAACATCCCCCACCCTCTCCCACCATCCCCCTCTCTCCTCCACCATAACCCCTCCCCCATTATTTCTTGCTGCACAAAATACAGATAATTCAGGCTTCCCCTAAGAATTTGCAAACATTCCCCCACTCACTCACTCCTACCCCCCCCCCCTCAATCTAACACTCTATTACCTGGATTCCATTCTGAATACACTTTGCATTATCTACATTCTCCTTATTAACCCTGCCAACCAACTGCCAGCTATTTCTTTAGTCTGTGTATAGTTGCCTGAACTGGCGTTTGTACATAGTTATCTGCATTATTTTATAATTTACCTGTACTGTTATCAACTGGTTCCATGTACCATGAACTGTTATGTTCTGTTCCATGTAAATCGTTTTGCCTCATAGAAAAATGGTATACTAAATTCAGTTAAGTAAATAAAATAAATCTAAGGGAATGGGGGTTACCAGGATGGCTCAGAGGCCTCTATTTGAGTCAATGGGCAAGGTACCTCATGCAATTAATTTTTTCAGTTTTGGCTAGTTAGTGTGGGGAAACCTAAACTGAAGAATTTTAGCACTGTCATATTGTCTTGAGTGAGTCCATGGTAATGCTTTCATATTTTGCAACTCATTATTTTGACATATCAGGCATTAACATCTGATGTATCACTTGAGTTAAAACTGAAAGGTTTTAATGCTGGTTAGTACATAGACACAGTAAGGTCAGATTTTAGTTGCGGGCTGACCAGATATTTTATATGTTTAGCTTTATGTGACTTTATGTGCTAATGTTTAAGTGGTACACCTTGTAGCGCTATACAAATGATCAGTAGTACTGCTGAAAATGCAGATATATTATAAGATGGATAAAATATGTTTAACTTTACACCTACTATCTGTGCAGTGCTACTTAAATGAGAAAATTATTCATTGAATGGCTTAATATCAACACTTGCAATTTTTTGGCCATGTCTGGAATATTGAGAGGCAACTTTTTAGCTAGACATCAAATACCCCTACCCTTGTTCCCTTTTTAAACATAACTTTGGAGAAAGTTATATGACTAAGTGGTTCAGAATTTTTTAAAAGCACTTATGCAGTTCTGCTGCCTCTGTCTGCATAAATGCTTTTAAATATTGCACCCCCAATAGTGTTCAATCACATGGGGCATAATATTAAGAAAGCTCATTGTTCAGAAATGTACCTTAAGAAATGACTTCCAGATGGATAAGATTTGTCATGCCCCATTATGGTGTTTAGTTCAATCTCAGAGCTGAAAAGTTCATAATACCCATCCGTAACAGAATAAGATGGGTATATTGACTTTGATCCTTCTTCTACTACCATGAAGATCTATAAAATGATGAGAATAAAATACCCTCCTGTAATTCTCTTGAAGGGACAGATTCGCATGACCCTAACACTCAAGTAGTGAAATGAGATTACAAGTACCCTTCTATTCATCCTGGGTAAACTATAAGATTATGTGCAGTTCTTGCAAGTTCTACTTTTACAAAGAGGAATATCAATTGCATGCTTGATTCCTGCAATCACTCTAGAAAAGGACAAGAGAGATATATTCCTGCTAGGTAATGATGATGGTAATGATCAGTGATGAAAGTGATCAGATACACAGCAGGAATCAGTTCATGAGCTCCTCGTCATAGTTCAGAGCTTGTGCAAAGAGAAGATTCTATTTTGTTCAGTCATAGAAACCAACCAAAATTGCAAACGTTTCAGTGTCATTTCAGAATATATTTTTAACAATGGTGATATGTGAAATATATATCTATATCTGTTTCTATCTATAGACAGATATGGAATGAAATAAGTGTATCTATTTATCTATCTATCCATCCACATATATATATATATATATATTTAATTCTACAGAGCTAAATACTTGTGCAATATATACAGGGTGGCCCAAAAAAAGTGAGAACATCTCATAGCATATAAGTTATTTAAAAATTTTAAAAAACCCAGATGTAAATGATCGACAAATTAAAAAAAAAAGATGGTGACTGGAAATTGTCAAAATAAAGATGTTATATAGCTAAAAAAGGTAAATAAGTAAACTATTTAAGCTTTTAATTTACGAGATGTTCTCACTTTTTTTGGGCCACCCATAGAAAGAAAGATACACATATATGCATATCTCTTTCTATATCTATCTATTGATTTAAAATCTAGACATCTAGAAAATCTCTTTCATGCCAGGTCACCCTTTCTTCACATACCCACTTTCTATTACATGTTCAGGCTTAGTTCACGCTAGACGCTCTCACTGTGGAGTTTGAATGTTGTCAGTTTGCTGCTGAACACTCTATATGACTCAAAGGGACATGTTTGCTAAAAAACACATTAGTAGCGTGTGGTTGGGCCATGGAACTTGTGTGGAGGCCCGTGCCAAATTCAGGGGACGTGTGTCCATCTCCCTTCCATTGACGTGTTGCTAACATGCGGCACCAAAGAACTGGCATGCGAGTGCACTAAATACCACCCATTGTGGTGACATTAAGTGCACCCACACTAAATTGTGGTTAGCATGTGCCCATCATACCTATGCTAACTGTGATGTATTAATGCCCATGTTCTTCCCCAATCCACCCTGTCTCCGCCCACTAACAATAGGGCAGGTCTTTTAGAGCAGGGCTGTATGCTAACCTTTTACGCAGCATACTTACTGATCACTAGATCCCCATGCTAGTGGCTAGTGCAATTTAGTAAACGTGCCCCAAAGTCAGTTTTTCTCCTCAGATATCCATTTCAAATTTATTTGTTTCCTTTAAAGCATATTTTCTCGGAAAGAGTTTTCTAACTAACTTACAGCTCAAAATCTGAAAAGCAACTCTTTTGGAACACCATTAGTATGGACTATTGCAGTAGAACAAGAGGTTTCTTTTAAAATTTATTCAGACTTCTCACAGAAATCAATCACACAAATAACAGCTTTCTGTTGATACACTCATTAATCACTTAATTCAAAGAACTCCTTTTACCCTTCCCATCATTTTTTTAGATTCATAAACTCTTGTCCACTTGGCCTATTATCCTTTCCAAAAATTCAGTACCCTGGACAGCTTTTACTGCCCAGCCTCTCAGTTTTTAAGGCTGTATTTTAAAACTTTATTTTCCTTAAATCACATTATTTCAACAATTTTTCCCTCTAGGGGCAGCAGCTATCCACAGTAGCTTCTGCCTTCACCAACGTCCAATCTGAAATCTTAACCGTTGCTTTGGAACTTTCCTTGCCACCTCCAATGTGAGCTATTTAGTCAGCTTTCTCATACTGCTCAAAGAGACCTTTGTTAGTGTTGTGCCATATCCTGTTTTCCCCCAGGATCCATGTACACATACTATTACTACACACACACCAATGCACATGCAGCAAAAGCTGAACAGGTCATATGTGTGTGCTGGTCCCAACCCTGAGCAGATGATGCTGTTGGTCAAGAGGATGGTGGTTAGCCTACTGCAGGGCACAGGAACAGGGCCCAAATGGTGAAGACAGAGGTGGATAAGGCTCACTCAGGCCCATAGCAGAAGGCCTGGGGAGTGTCCTATATGCCCCATGGAGCCTATTTTGAAATCAGCTGTTACACCATTTGTGATTGTAGGATGCTGGCCTGACAAATGAAGCAAAGCAGTATGGGTCACGACCCCAGCAATGGAAGGCAAATTCCCAGATCAGCAGCCTGCCCATTGCATTATTGCCGCTGCAGGGAGGTGGGATAATAGAATGGATAAGACAGAACTGGGGACAGTGGCCTACCTAGTTACCATTGCATGCCACCTTGGAATGGCATGAGGCATACATTCCCACAATAGGTAGGGCATGTAAAGGGTGGCATGATAAGTGATTGCATGCCTAATATGAGGCCCAGGTGGAGGGGAGGTAACAGCATTAGGTGGCAGATCATGCAAGGAATGGTTGGAAAGGTGTAGTAAGTTGTGCTAGAGATATCTGCTGTGTTCCTGTGAGGCTCCTAAGGGGTCAAATCTCCAACTCCCTTCACTGTCTCCTTATCTATTGTTTGCAGCACTTGTTGCTCCAAGTCACTGAGGGGCTGCGGCTGTCTTGCCTGGATCTGTCTCCATAGCCTTCTGCTTGGTTTTCCCGTTCATCTCCCTCCACTTGCGTTTGAGGTCCTCTGCATCCCTATTTCTGTGCTATATAGCATTCATGTGTTTACATATGCCGAGCCAGAGTTTCTATTTGTGAAAGGCACTCACACGGACACCAGCATGGCCCGGGAGAACTCTCTGGTGCTTGAGCACCTACTGCGACTTGAGTTTCACCTCACCCTGGCAGAAGCTGACTTTTTTGGTGAGCTCCTTTCTCTTCAGTGCAATGACCAGGTGAGATTCAGCACTAATCAAATCATTTCTAAAATGGGCCACCACACGTTTATGTTCCAGTTTTATAAATGTGCAGCAAAGGATTTCATGAGCTGAATCACATGTGGATCATGTGTGATATTGCTACTACTACTACTACTGAGCATTTGCATAGTGCTACAGGACGCGCACAGTGCTGCACAGACATGTAAGAGGCAGTCCCTGCTCATCAGAGCTTACAATCTAGTCAAGACAGACAACACAGAAGGTGAAGGCTGGGATAAAACAAGGTGGAAATAAAAAGGAGATCAGGTGAGTCAAGATGCAAAGGCAGCAGCGAAGAGGTGAGTTTTCAGCCTGGATTTGAAGAGGGTTAGAGAAGGTGTCTGGCGTACAGACACAGGTAGTTTGTTCCAGGCATAAGGTGCAGCAAGGTGAAAGGAGCAAAATCTGGGGTTAGCAATAGAAGAGAAGGGCACAGATAGAAGCAGTTGGCTAGAAGAGCGGAGTTCCCGAGGGGGGTTGTAAGGAGAGATAAGAGAAGAAAGGTAGTGAGGAGCCGCAGAGTGAATGCATTTATAGGTCAGCAGGAGAATTTTGAACTGGATGCAGAAATGGATATGGAGCCAATAAAGTGACTTGAGAAGGGCAGTAATATGAGCATGACGAGGCTGGTGGAAGATTAGCCGCGCAGCAGAGTGTTGAACAGATTGAAGGGGAGAGAGGTGCGTATGTAGTCTGAACCAAAAGGATGATCATAATTAGGGCTGGCTCAAGGGGTTCTAGCACCTTGAGCCAACTTTTGTTTTTGCATCCCCCCTCCTTGGATCCAATCTTGCAGTGCAAGCTGCGCAAATGAGGTAAATATTCAGTCCACTGGCTTGTTAAATGTCATCCTCCCATTTAACTTGATCTGTGTATTCCGTGTCAATATTCATATAAATCATGCATTGAATATACAGAGATTGATGGTGTGCTCATTGTATTATCTGATATTTTGCAGGCCTAAACTAAATGTGTAACTTACCTGAATAGTGGCTGAATATTGCCACTATCTGCCCCTTTGCTCCTCCCCTAACATGCCCCACGAGTATACAGATAGGGGGTCATTCTGAACAGAGTTTAGCGGGGATTTAGATCTGGTTTGGACATACATTTCCTGCTAAATGCATGGGGTCAATTCTGCCCCCAAAGCTCCGCGCATGTACAGTGCCGATATGCAGGGAGCTCTGTATGGGGTTGGGAGGTGGAGGGCCGAGGAGGAACATGGGTGGGATCATGACCCCGGACATACAGGACCGATTCTGGCCGTGGCCCTGTACATCTGGGGTTGTGGAGATAGAAAAGGGACTAAGCCCCCCCAACGTCAGTGGACCAGGCAAGCAGCCCCCTCCCCAGCAGCAATCAGCCCCTCCACCCAACCCCTTCCCTGGCAAGCCCTTCTGGGGGTTAGGCAGTGGGGAACAGATAATTGTAGGTTTTGCAGGGCATCGGGGCTCCTGCATAGTGTCCCGGTGTCGTGGTGATGGGACTCCACAGCAGCAGGCTCCATGCAGTAGCATAGGGTGGCCTAGACTGGGGGGGAGGGGGGGGGGTTCCGGACATGCAGTGGGTCTGAATCGGGGTACATCTGGGTCATCCAGTTGCCCCGATTCTGCTCCCACAGGAACAGCTAGCTCCCATGTGTGCAGAATGGGGGGGCCAGATCTGGGCCTTCCTGATTTTGGACGTCTGGACGGCCCCACTTCAGAATTGACTTCATAATATCTGGTCATTATGCAATTCAAAAGCCTGATATCTGCATATATTTTGAAAATACACAGGCTAATTATGCATTTGCCAACAAATGCATAATTGCCTTTGAATATCAGTCTGATAGGGCATAATTATTCATTCATATGGAACACTCCCAGACTCACCAATAAAACTGTCCCAACAACAAATGCAGAGCAGAAGTAGGGTGTTTCACTTTACATCTCAACATACAAAAAATTCTATTCAAATTCTAGTTTCACATCAGTGGCAATACCACTAACTCCCTCTATAGCTAGACACTGTGCAACATAACACAAAACCTTGCAAATGGACACTCAACACCTGCATCAGGAATTCAACGTGCACCAGCCCTACCTATGGAAAATCACCAGGACAAATATACTAGAACATCAGTAACCCCGAGTTGGAAAAAAGAACAAGCTCAACTACTACAGATTCCTAGAGAGACCCTACAGGAGTCATTCCATTCAAGACGTCTCATATCCCCTCGTGTTAAATGTATTCCCCAACCACTTTGACCCAGTGAAAAGCAGGATATAAATGCAGCTAGCTAAATAAATAAATAAATAAATAGGTGATTCCACTCAGACATTGGCCGTATCCCTAGACCAGCACATGCTAACTCTCAAGAGGTTTGGCAGCACTCCTGCCAGCCTCAGTACTGATAACATCAAGGAGCTTCAGGAGAACAGGCTTCAGCTCAATCTATGGCCTAGCATATTGGACCTGATGCATCAGAGCACCCAATGTAGATTCCTTCGGAACTGGTCAGTGCCCCTGGTATCCAACATTCAGACTGCCATGGCTCTTGGTTCTGATTATTGTATCTGCATCAACTGTCAACTTCTACAAAGCATCATGTCAAGATCATGACTGGCTGATACTTTGATTTCTTACTCAAAGTTCTTCAGAATCAGATGCAGGGGTTCACTTAATTCTAGAGAACTTCTCAACATCCCCTCAGACCCCTGGCTGCCTCAGGAACAGCATCTGTGCCCACCAGTTGTCTTTTCAGGACTTCATATGTGACATGGCACCAGGGCTTGCTATCACAGTAGCCTCAGAAAAGGAACAGAGTGGAGGAATTGGAGATACTCCAATACCCTCCCATGCCCAAGGAGGCAGCTATATTACTAGTGCATCATATTCTGCAGGATCTTATACTCTGCATGTAGGAGCAAGAAACTCGATGCCATGTACAGAGTGCCCCTGGCTTCCAAAAACCTCAGCATCCCCACCAGTCAACGGTGGTGAAATCAGCAATGCACCAAATACAGCTCAAAGAACCATTCATTCATGTCTCATGGTAGGGACTAGAGGACATTCGATGCCTTTGGGTGGTGTTTTCAAGCATGCATGCTAGCCTCTAGAATCAACTTACATGCTTTACATGGGCATGTTTCTGAAGGATGTCACCAGGGATCTGGAAACTTTCACACCCCTGCTTCCTGAGGATAAGTGCATTCCAGACACTCATCAAGCAAGGCTAGAGTACTTCTAAAGTTTCTTACCAGGGCCTCTTGATGCTTTTGAATTGATAGCTTCAGCAATCTACATTGGGGCTTACAGAATGGCCTGGTTACAGGCATCAGACCTCAAGTAACGGGTCCGGGATAAACTGATAAAGGTTGGAGGGAAAAAGGGGAGATAGGTCATGTGGTCTTTTTCTGCCATCATGTTTCTATCTAGTCTTCCCTTCCATATCGACTAATGGTTTCTGTTTTTTCCTTTAGAGATCCTTTGTCCCATGCTTTTTGAATTCAGATACTGTCCTTATTTCTACTACCTCCACTGGGAGACTACAGAAAATGGTAGATTCATGGAATAAAGAAATATTTCTGCCTATTACTGAGTTTATCCCCTTTCACCCTCATCCCGCTCCCTCATAGCAGAGCTTGCTTTCAGTCATCTATCCTGCCTTTCCTCTAAAGAATTAAGATCCTTAAGTCTGGCCTCATGCTTTATAATGAAGACCACTAACCATTTTAGTTGCAGACTCCAACCTGTTTTATATCCTTTATGACGGTGTCTCCAGAATTGCACACAATACTCCAAATGAGGTTGCTGGCCATTCCTCTTCCTATGCATCTAAGGCAACTGCAAAAGCTAGAAGGATGCTTTTCTACGTGTTTAGCTAGACACGATCACATTTAGATCCCACTCTTTTGTGGACAGAATTACTTCACCCCCTATAATGTGTCGCTCCCTTGGATTGCTGCAGCCCAAATGCATGATTTTGCATTTTTAAGTTTCAATAATCTTTATTATAAACACAAAGTAAGAATTACAATCAAGTCCACATCAAGAGGAGTACTACCCGTTACACATCAGGAAATTCAATTCACAAGTAAAAATATTTATAAGTATATTAAACAAACATAACCTTCAAGCAAATTAAATCTATAAGAAAATGGATCCCGTAATAAATCTTATCCCTGTTATACTAGGAAAGGAAGGAGAAAATAAATTTAACCATTTTCTTTACTTATCAGAAAAGCTTCTAATTGCCCAACATCGAGGAAAACATGCTTAACGTGTTCATATATCAATATACAAGTACAGCTATATTTTAGGAAGAAGGAAGCCCCAACAGCTAAGATCCGAGTTTTTAAAGTCAAGAAAGCTTTCCTCTGTTTTTGGATTAATCTGCAAACATCAGGAAAAATCTGAATTGGGCTACTACAAAAAGCTTGATCCTTTTTTGAAAAATACAATTGCATTATTAAGTTCTTATCTGCAAGAGAAGGAAGCGATTAGGGTAGCTCGACGAGAAATGACATCTAAAGAAGATTCCAAAAAGGCGGAAACATCTGAAGACTCAGTTGTAGGGGAATTCCCTTTCTCCTTGGTATTTGGAGAGGAGGTCTCGGTGGTAGGCAAAAGAGGAACATAATAGACCGAGAAACTTAATTGACTCAACATCTTCAATTAACAAAACCTCCTTAAAATATTTCTGCAACAATATTATAGGAGTAAGATGAGTATAGGGAAATTTAAAAAAAAACGCAAATTCTTAGCACGAACAGCGTTTTCCAATGATTCTAACTGATGGTGTATGACACTATCCTGAATAGAAGAGGAAACTGCAGCCTCCATCACAGACAACAGCAACAAGATTAAATAAATCAAAATAAACTGAACCAGAGCAAGACTCCAACATGGCTGCTTGAGAATTTTCTCCCGTGGACCTCCCTACTATTCCCTAGCATCTCTGCTGATATCTCCAGCTAGTACAGGCACATCGCGTTTGAGAGATGCTTGCAATGGCCGGGAGTAAGCAAACCCGGTTGGAGTTCAACAACCCGCCGGCATCTGGCTCGAAACGGTCCAAGACGGACCCGCTTTCCCCACAGAAGCAGGCCTCGTCGCAAGATAAGGCGGAAAGCTTACACGAGCTTCTACAAGAGGTGCGGGCCATTCGAACACGTGTTGAGCTGAATGGGGATACTCTGGCTGATTTGCAAACCGATATGAAAGAGATGCGGTCGCAAATGCAAACCTTATCCCTCCGGCTAGAGAAGGCTGAAGTGGCGATAATCAAGTGTGAGACGGGAGCCCTTCAGTCCGCAAAGACGGCACGGAAAGTGGAGTATTTGGAGAAGTCCTTAGAGGACATGAACAATAGGGCCAGACGTAATAATCTTCGAATTATTGGCCTCCCGGAGGGTCTGGAGGGGTCTGACCCGATACAGTACTTGGAATCTTGGTTACCGGAATTTTTACATCTCGAGCTTGCTCGTCCCCTGGAGATAGAAAGGGCGCATCGGATCCCGGCTTCTTCCAGCCCACAAAGCAACAGACCGCGCCCGTTGATCTTTTGTGTCTTACGCCACCAACACGCTGTCCAGATTTTGTCTGCGGTCAAGGGGAAACAACTTCTGCTGCCTACCGGGCAAAAAATTATTTTCTTCCCGGACTATAGTAAACCCACAGTGGAAAAAAGAAAGCTTTTCCTCGCACTCAGACCTCGTCTACAACATCTGCAGGCCAGATACGGCCTCTTTAATCCTGCCAGGTTTAAAGTAACCCTGAACAATGCGACCAGAACTTTTGAGGACCCGGCGGTTCTTAAGATCTTTATTGAAGAGCAGGAGGCTCTTATGATGCACCAGAACTAGATGTTTGAGTATCTGGCCTTGCACTTAGGTTCTTGGTGGTCCAGGGCGGGTCATTGATCCGAGAGCGCTTCCTTGCCCGACCATCGGCCTTGCGTCCAAGGTGGAAGCCGTGGCCCGTCCCGGGCGAGAATGATGGGTTCTGGCTGGCTGTAATTAGGGTGGGTGATTAGGGTGCCACCCTAGCCCTCAGTGAGGGTTAGTTGGGGCTTTGTGGGATGTGTATATGTAATTACTTGGGAGATGTTCTTGGGGTTATTATAATGTTAATGAACCTTGTTTAGCAGGTAGGTGGGGTCCCGTGGCAGCCATGGTTTTAGTCAAGCTGTCTCACCTACATATGTGGTTAAGGGAGGGGGTACTACATGTTGGTTCTTTGAGGAAAATGAGGAAGCTGTGCAGTAAATGTTTGTGTAATAGATATTGTTTTGTGTTGGGTGCTGCATTTATCTTTCCCCTTAGGTTGCAATGGCTGTTAGTTTAAAGTTATTGTCCCTTAATGTTAAAGGAATCAAGTCTCCGGCCAAACGTCAGAAAATCCTGTCCTATTGCGGGAGGCAAAAAGCTGACATAATTTTGTTGCAGGAAACACACCTCACGTTCGCAGAAATATGTAAATTAGACAACAAATACTTCTGTGTGATAGGTTCCTCCCCTGCATGCCATAAGAAAAATGGGGTAGTTACATTAATAATGAAGACCCTGGGAGCCAAGATTGTAAGCTCATGTCATGATGAGGTGGGAAGATGGTCAAACTCCTTGATCCAGGTTGGGAATATTTCCCTTCTCATCTCCAATGTGTATGGCCCTAATTGCGATGACCCCCTTTTTTTCCGCTCTCTTTCGGGTCGGCTACAGACGGAGATCCCGGCCCCCATTGTCGTGGGCGGGGACTTTAATGTTGTTCGAGATCCGTTGGTAGATCGTAATCCCGGGAGAGTTGAAAAGCCTTCCAGGGACGCTTTAGCGATTCAAGCCCTATGTGAGTCTAACGGGTTGGTGGATGTGTGGAGAATACTATACCCAAAGGAGAAAGACTTTACGTATTTCTCCCCCTTCCATAAATCCTCCTCGCGTATTGATTATTTCTTGGTGTCTAAATCCTTGGTCTCCTCGGGCTGTGCTGCGGGCATTGAAAGTATGTGTATTTCTGATCACGCTGCAGTAACCCTGGAGATTGACATTTCAGGGATAGAGCGGCCTGCATTGCCTTGGTCCTTCCATAGGGCTTGGCTAGCTGAACCATCCTTTCAAACAGAGCATCGGGAGGTTATCCACTCTTATTTTGCCTCTAATATGGTTGGCGAAACTACGATTTGGGCCTGGTGGGAGGCTTTTAAAGCCACCCTGCGGGCTGCGATTACCAGTTATGCGATCCGGGAACGCAAAAAGAACAAGGCCCGCTTGTTAGTCCTTGAAAAGCAGATTAAAGCGGGGGAAAGGTTGTGGGTGAAATGCCCTGATCCTTGTATTCTACTTAGACTCCAAAGGTTAAGGTACCAATACAATGAGATAACCGCTGCAGAGGTGGAACAAACTCTTTTGAAACAATCTGCTAGATTTCATATTGAGCAAAATAGGGCAAGTAAAACCTTGGCTAGCGTTCTAAGGGGACAACAGGAAAAGAAACGAATTGTCGCCCTGCTAGATGATAACTTGATACAGCAAACTAAGAGTGAGCGGATATTAGAGGAGTTTTCAAAGTATTATGGGAAGTTATATTCCTCGGACATTGTGTCGGATCCGAATGCTTTCACAACCTTTTTGGGAGGCCTTACCCACCCTTCTGCGTCGGTTCGTCAGGCGGGCGATTTGGGGGCCTCATTTTCCAGCAAGGAATTGCGCGCAGCCATTAGGGATATGTCAAGGGGCAAAGCCACTGGCCCAGATGGAATTCCGGCTGAATTTTATTTGGTATTTTGTGAGGACCTACTCCCCTATCTCCTGATTTACTACACTGAGTTGGTAAAGGGGCAGGGAACTACTGGTAACTTCTCCGAAGCTACCATAGTGGTTTTGGAGAAGCCTGGCAAAGATCCGGAGCTTGTGACAAATTATCGGCCGATTTCGTTATTAAATTCGGATTATAAAATTTATGCAAGCCTTTTAGCACAAAGACTTACCAAGGTGATCGGGGATCTTATCCATCCCGACCAATGTGGCTTCGTCCCTGGGAGAGCTACTTCAGATAATGCACGATTGCTTTGTAACCTGTTGGAGAGTGCCTCCTTTAGTCCTCTACCTTACATCGGCCTCTCGCTTGACGCAGAGAAAGCGTTTGACAGACTAGAGTGGCCTTTTCTTTTTCAGGTGCTTCATTGGTTCGGTCTTGGAGATGAATTTATCAGTATGGTCAAAGTTCTATATGCGAATACTAGTGCCCGTATCTCTGCCAACGGCATTCTTTCCAGCGCCTTCCCGCTCCATAGAGGTACGAGGCAAGGCTGTCCCCTCTCCCCTCTCCTGTTTAACCTAGCACTGGAACCATTGGCTATAGCTATCAGACAGCACGAGGGGATTTCTGGTTTCAGGCTAGGTGGAATACAGGTGAAACTCTCTGCCCATGCGGACGACCTCCTGCTTTTTACCCAACCAGAAGAGGTTCCTTCAATTTTGACTTTGATTGAGGGTTATTCCTCACTTTCCGGGTATAAAATCAATTGGTCCAAGTCAGTAGAATTTCCAATGAATAATGTCTCCAATTCGCACTTAATGGCGGAGTTTCCTTTTCGGTGGGTATCGGATAAAATTGTATATTTGGGTACCCAATACTGTGCCTCCCGAGATGACACTATTACTTCCAATTTGGCGGACCTTCTATTACTGATTCGTAAGCGGACCCTAGCCTGGTCCCCTCTCCATCTTTCTTGGTGGGGCAGATTGGAGACCATAAAAATGTCTCTTACTCCTAAAATAAATTATCTGTTGGAATGCTACCTTTTGAACTTCCTGCAGGCACCTACGGGGAGCTTGAGCGTGCGTTGTTAGGTTTTCTGTGGAACGGGAAACGCCCCAGAATAGCCACCAAGAAGCTCAAGGCTTCTAAGGAGGACGGGGGTGTTCAATTTCCCGATTTTCAACATTATCACCAGGCCCTTATTTTAAAACAAGGGGCCCTGTGGGTAGAGACTCAAGATCTGGAGTATAGGCCAGTTTGGCTCGTAGTGGAGGAGCAGTTAGCGGCTCCTTATCCCCTACAGCACTTGTTGGGCATGCACCTTCCGCGGGACTCTCCGGTAGGGGGAGTCATCAGGGCTACGCAGGTGGCTTTTTTGCATTTGGCTAGACTTGCGGGCGATAGGGTTATTATCTCCTGGGATACCCCTTTGTGGTGGAACCCATTGTTTAAGATTCGGAACCAGGTGTTCGCTTGGCGCAGGTGGATGAGCTGCGGTATTTGGGTGGTTGGACAGGTGGTTGATGAGACTGGATGGAGGGATTTCACAGCCTTGCAGAAGGAGTTTGCCCTTCCCCATTCATGTCGCTTTCAGTGGCTGCAACTCAAGCATTGTTTAGATGCAAAAGGTATGAGGGGGGGAAAATATTTGGCCGCTGTTGGGTTTCCCCTTAGTCTTATCCAGGGCTCTCTTAGCCAGTGGGGCGCTATGTCCTTTATTTATAGATCTATTAGGGATATTATCCCAATGTCCTTCACGGGATTAACTAAGACATGGGAGGAGGACTTGGCTGCTGAGACTCCCGCTGCTTCTTGGAAGCTTTTGTGGGGCCCCATTACAAGGGCCTCATGTTCAGCAGCGCTTACTCAATCTATGTACTTCTTTTTGCATAGGGCTTACATTACCCCTGTTAAGTTTTCTAAATGGGACAGGCTGTCATCGGGCAGATGTTGGTCATGCCAGCAAGAGTTGGGCACCTTCTGACATATGTTTTTTGATTGCCCCTTGCTTCAAGATTTCTGGCAGAGTGTAAGTGCTCGGGTACGGAGCGTCCTCGATATCCCCTTTGTTTTTTCAAGGCCTATGATCATGCTACGCTCTGCTGTACCCTCCTTGGTCCTTTCCAAGGAGCAGGCATTTTTGTTGAATTTCATGATTGCCATTGCATTTAAACTTATTCTCACCCATTGGAAACAGTTTCGTTTGTTACATGTGGATTGTTGGTGGAATTTAGTATGTTATTATGCCAAGCTTGAAAAACTGTATAGCAGGCTCCATTCTCCGAACAAAGTAGATCTAAATGTACAGAGATGGGCACTCCTCGACCAATATTGTGCCCGCTCCTCTGTTTCGTGAAGGGGGGATATAGACTGATTGGCGGCAGTGAGCTAACCTTTATGTTCTGTCAGGCCCAATTGTGGCTTATTTGGATGTAGCGTTGCAATATATTTCCTCAGAGAACCGGGGGGTGGGTGGGGGGTTTGTGTTGCTGTTTTAGGTGTATTATTTGTTAGTGTTGTATTTTCTGTTTGCATTTGATGTTGGTTTTCGAATTACTTTTGTAGTGTGGTCTTTTAAATGCTTAAATAAATGTTAAAAAATAAAATAAAATAAAATAAAAAAATAAAAATAAACGGAACCATCTAATTTCTCAACAAATAGGGGTGTCCTTCATGGAGCGATGGGGGGAGGAGCGGTGGGTTCACCCCTAAACAAACAAAGAAACAAAGATATGGGGAGGGGTGAAGACATGGGGAGGGGTGCACCTGCTCCTGGTGGGTGCACCACTAAGCAAAGATATGGGTAGGGGTGCACCTACTCCTGCCATATTGCTGGGCAGACTAGATGGACCATACTGGTCTTTATCTGCCGTCTTTTACTATGTTACTATGACATCTTACTGTTATACTCTACTGATGATTCAGTAATAGATTTAGCCCCTCTAAACAACTGTTTAATAACAATACCCTCCTGATTATTTGAACACTCTCTTAAACTGAACCCTACTAAGTCGATGGCCATCTGGTTTACCAGTTCGGATTTTCAGCCTACTCTTGCTGCTATGATAGACGGTCAGCCTTTAGTATTACATACCTCCCTTCGATATCTTGGAGTTGTGTTAGATTCGGCCCTTACTTTCTCCCCTCAACTGGCCCAGTTAACTAAATGGACTTTCCTGGCCTTACGGCGTTTTCGTAGCATTCATTCATTTTTGGATCATCCGGCCCAGATAACCGTGCTTTTACACACTGTGATACAGAGACTTGACTATTGCAATATTGTTTATTTAGGTCTTCCACAGGTCCATCTCTGTCACCTCCAGACCATACAAAATACAGCTCTTCGTGTACTAGCTCACGCACGCAAATTCAATTATATTACACTACTATTCGACAAATATCATTGGTTACCTATAAATTCTCGGATCATTTTCAAGCTTCTTACCCTGACATACAAAATCATTCATGACACAGTTCCGGATTACTTGTCTACTATTATCTCCCTATAAGCCCCAGCAAGATTTCTTCACTCGTTCCATGATTTTCGTCTACACATCCCCTCCTCGCGGGAAATAAAGTATGAATCTAGAAGAAAATTAGTTTTTTCTACTGCAGCTCTGGCATATTGGAATGGCTTGTGGGGCCACCTCCGCACAGAATTAAATTTCAAGTGCTTCAAAAAATCTCTGAAAACCTTCCTTTTTAGAACTGATCTTAACTTACCTGAGTAGCTATTCCGGTACAATGACACCCTTTAAGCATTGTAAGGACAGCCCTATAGTCTAAGGGAATTGTGTGTATTTATTTTTATGTCTTATTCCGTTTGCCTATCTTTACTATGCTGTTCCTATCTCTCCTATACTGCCCTGTCTACACTATGGAGTTTCTTTCACTTGTCTTCTTTATTGTACATTGCATAGACTGCTATGCAATGTTGCAGTATATCAAATAAAATATAACCATATTATGGTTTGCAAAATGCAATGTGTGCCTTCTAGTCAATGCTGACCCAGCAACTCTTGGGTTTTCTTGGCAGTGCAACTAGAAGTAGATTGCCAGGGCTTTCTTTTGAGGCAATAGAGGGTTAATTAACCTGCCAAGGTGTGGCAGTTGAACCCTGGTCTCTAGGTTACAAAACCAGTGCTCTAACCACTAGGCTACTCCAACAGTCCTGTCATTGGCTAGAGTCCACATAATTCTTATCATGTTTTTATATACTTTGTATTTTTTCTAACACACTTTCAAACTATTCGTACAAACATATTTTCTATATGGTTTTTAATAGTCATTTTAGTTTTTATACCTGTCTTTTTGATTTGTATATATTTATTCATTAATGTTTTATGTTTATGATTATTTATATTTCCCTTCCTTTATGATATTATTTGTAGACCCCTTGCCAAAACCTGGCTGAGTTGGGTCCCTCTAATAAAATCATCTTTTGAAGACATTTTTGTTTTATGGCTGTGGTACTTCTCCACTCTCTGTTTGTTTTTATTTGGACCAGTCCAATATGGAGATTTCCCTTCTCCAGAGCATCAAAAGGAGCCTCAAAAGGGTACATAGACTGCTCCCCGGACCTTCTGCTATGGAAATGAGTAAGCCAAATTCACCTCAGTCCTCACTATTTGGGCCCTGCTCCCTAGCCCTGCAACTGGCTCATCAGCACCCTCTTTGTCAACACCTGTTTCCCCACTTCTGCCCTCTACATGTTGCTACATCTGCCTTCGGTTGAAACCAGCACACAACTATGGGCATGTGGCCTTTTGGTGCATATGCATTGCTGCGGATGTGGTGATTCAACACCTCCACATTTCTACATCCTGTACCCTGCTAAAAATCTACCCCTAATGCACACTGTTGAAATGTGGCTTGCTGTGGACATGCAGAGTATGTGGTACTGGAAGACATAGCTGTTCGACCCTATCCATGGTGAGTCTGTCCACAGCTCTGTCCCTCTCACTTGTATGGAGCAAGTTGTCAGGGCCAGTGCTAATGCGATAGGGGCCATGACTATCACTCATAATGCTATTTTCAGTCACTCACTGTGCAACACAATAGCAGCACCAATGACACACCATGGGGTGGGTAAACAGCTGCTACATGGTGATTGAGTGAATTTCATGTCCTACTTACAGGAGCTCAGAAGATGCATTAGAGGGCTTTAGGATGCACCCCATCAGCTAGACCCCTGGGGAGGAACCCATGCCACAGGCCATGACAACTTGGAATGTTGGTGGCAATACCACTGAGTTAGAGAAGCGTCCAAAACCAAGGAACATCAGGGCATCAAGGGTGATGTCCATGCTGCTACCACAGTGGAGGAGGAGGAGGATGTTGTTCCACCTCCCACTTGCTTTGATGATGTTCTGGAATCTGAGGAGAGTGCAGGGGAAGATGACACCCAGGACATCCTTAGTGCAAGTTGTAGGAGTCACCAACTTTTGTGCTGTGCAGCACAATGTTCAACATCATGCACAGTGAGAGGAGAAAATGAGTTGCTGAGATGGTTGCTTGCCCTCCATAAATTCCATACCACCTCCAGGAGAGAGAGAGCTGAAAGCAATGGAGACTCAATGAGTCTATCATGGGGCAAAGGACTGTTTTGTGGAGGGACAACAGGGGTGTGGGGGTGACAGGTACTTGTGGAGGGGGAGGGAGTTACTGGTGCTGCCACTGGGCTGTTGGGTGAGAAGAGGGTTACACGGGGCTGGTGGGGGATGGGATTGATGGCGTGGGGGAAGGGGGCTGCACGGGACTGGTGGTAGGAGGGAAGTGGTGAGGGATGGGCATTGAGAGAATATTTGTGCATTAGCTAATAAACACCTACCCTCACATGAAGTGCCTGTATAATGTAATCTCTTGCAGCCACATCTAGTTGGTACAGTTGATCAGTATCCTCCTGCCCTGGCCCTTTTATTTATTTTATTTTTATTTGGTTACATTTGTATACCGCTTCTTCCAGCAATCAGTAGCGGTTTATATCACATTAAAATTTTGGCACAGCAAACATTTTCTTACAATGATTAAAGAATCTACATCTGGATTTTGGTGATTAGAAATTAAACAGTTTAGGGTATTTACAGTTGCATTTATGTGTTTGGTTTGTACAGCTTGAGTCATTTACAGATTCATTTATACATCGTGCGCTAGTTACAGTATGGATTATTTACATCATGAACTATTTACAGTATGGTTTATTTACAGTTTCATTTGGCTAAACACATCTTGGTCTATTTACAGTTTCTTTTAAATTAATTACTGTTTGTTTACAGTTATAAGTTCTTTGTGGCATTTTTGTGGTGCGCTGAGCAAATGGTTTCTTTCTGTTTTAAGTTACGTTGTAGTATTCTTGGAAAAGGTAGGTTTTTAGTTTTTTTCTGAAATCTTGCAGGTCGTTGTTTGCTCTTAGTGTGGCCGGTAGCTTATTCCATTGTGTGGGCGCTATGTAGGTGAAAGCTCTGTTACTCGTGGAGGTCTTAGCTGTGTGGATGGAGGGTGGAACATGTAGGGTGTTTAGGTTGTGCGTTCTTCTGCTTCTGTTATGCGGTTGCGTTGTGATAAGCATGGAGAGGAAGGATGGTGCTATTTTGTGTATCAGTTTGAAAGTGGTTACTATTATTTTGTATCTTATATGGGCAGCAATAGGAAGCCAGTGTAATTCTATTAGTATTGGTGTGATGTGGTCAGATAGTTGTTTCTTCATTATGATCCTGGCTGTGACATTTTGCGCCAGATGTAGTATGTTGAGGGATTTTTTTGGTAGTCCTTGGAGGATGGCGTTGCAGTAGTCTAGGTGAGGTGTGATTAGCGCTTGAGCTATTGTTCTGAAGTCGGATTGCTCAATGATATTGCATAGAGGTTGGAGGATTCTTAGTTTGTGGAATATTGCCCGATTCAGTAGCCTTAGGTGTTTTTCCATTTTGAGGTTTTTGTCGAATGATACTCCTAGGTATTTTATCTCATCCTTGATGTTATATGAGTTATTGCTCATGGTGATAGTTGAGGAGGGGTTGAAATCTTGGTTTTTAGAGATGAACATTACTTCAGTTTTCTTATGGTTTATGGACATGTTGTTTTGTTGAAGCCATGTTTGCGCATCCTTGAGGAATTCTTCCAGATGGTCATAGTTCAGGTTGTCTGAGTCCAATTGAGAATATAGCATTATGTCATCCGCATAAATGTGGTAATTGATCTTGTGTTTCTGCATCTGCATCAGGGTTTGGGTCTGCTGCATTCTGTTCTTCAGGAAGGAGTTGTCAGTGCTTCAATGCCAGATCGTGGAACATGCAGCAGCCATGAATATATGATATACAGCAGTTTACCTCTAGATAAGTCAAGGCACTGTAAGTGGCTCTTAAGCTAGCCCAGTATCTTCTTGATGATGGCATGTGTATGCCTATGAGCCCTGTTGTACTGTTCTTCTACCTCTGAGTGCAGTACCATGAAGGGGATCAGGAGCCAGCACCTCAGTGAGTAACAACTATCACCTGTGTAGGTAGAGGGTGAGAGGAAACACGTTGGAGTATTGTACCAAGATGTTTTATGTGCTGGATGGGCACTGTAGCCCTAGGCTCTTTTCCGAAGTGCTGCACTTCCCAAGGTACAGTACAACCTCTAAGCATGTATATATCTAGATAATGGAGAGGGCAGGTGTGGGGCTTATCTAGCAGTCATCCACCAGTTATTTCTCCACTCTCAAATTTCTGGTAGATTCTAGAGTGGGTGAAGATGTATGAGTTGTAGCAGGAACCTGGGAATTTAGATAAGACATCAGTTATGTCTTCTGTACATTGCAGACCACCTGCATGCTCAGTGAGTGGAATACCTTCCTGTTGCAGTAGGTGGCCTCCCTCCTTCATGTGGGCCTGATGGCCACATGTATGCA
The DNA here is from genome assembly GCA_033557465.1 of Ichthyophis bannanicus. Classification (NCBI taxonomy): domain Eukaryota; kingdom Metazoa; phylum Chordata; class Amphibia; order Gymnophiona; family Ichthyophiidae; genus Ichthyophis; species Ichthyophis bannanicus. Next base: position 171,884,332 of record CM066036.1, on the reverse strand, counting down.
GTTGATAACCCCCAATACTGAAGGAATTAGAGCATGGTTTTCTGCCTCTGCTGTATGGTCTCTAGGAAGACTACATATTGTGCAGTGTGGGTTACAAAGGACCTCAGGAACTATGAGATGCACTGTGAGATGCCTGACTGGCAGAGACTTGCAGTGGCAGCTAACACAGACTGGAAACTGCCAGGGGGGAGGTGAGGGCAATAGTGATCTTGAGGTGGACAGGAACATAGCCAGGCCCCTCTGTGTGGTGGAGCACAGGAGAGGCTATAGGTGCTGGCAGAGATGATGGATGGCTGCCTGGTGAGACAATGCTCATCTGTAAGTTCCAGGAATTGGGCTTGGGCCCATAGACCCTCTGATATGGGTGTCTCCTAGTGGTTCTCTTGTGCTTCCTGTGGGCCTCATGCAGCATTGCCAGAACAAAACATGTGTTCCTATCATCCACGTATCCTGTCTACCACTGTTAGCGCCTAGTAACTCCCACCATGCACCCAAGTGGCTCCCACCACCAACACACACACATACACACACACACATGCAACAGGAAATCAAAAGGTGACACTGAGGCTGCAGGAACCACTGGGGCACACACAAAGAGTGAGCATCAGGGAACTGTGTAACTAGGAGACAGATGTACCAAGAGCCAGGGAGTGGGTCACTGGGGGTTTTGGATTGGCACAGCTTATGGAAAGGTGGGGGGTATGGGACTCTTCAGGGGTCTTGGAAAAGTGAGTAAGGCACAGGATACACTGCAGAAAAACAAATGGTAGCTCAAAATATACCTACATGGCCATAGATGACAGTCAAGCCAAAGATTTGCACATCAAGCTCCTTCAGTCACCAAAGCCACAAGCAATTCCAACGGACAACAAAGGTCCATTCTTATTTGTGTTTTATAGCAGGTGTAGACTGCCACATTTAAAAAATCTGCCCTGCACATCGCTGGCCGATATGAAATATGTCATGGACATGCAGGAGCTGGTGCCACTTAGACTGCTCCCAGAAATGCCCCTGACCACCCCCAGTGGAGACGTGCAAAGGTTGACGTGCCCGATGTGGAAATATTCTTCTTGTGGCCTTTCTAACACCACATGCATGTTTAAAATGCAAATAGACTTCTAAAATAACCCCCTTTATAAATTGTTAAGAGGTTATTCATAACCCAGTAACCCTGGGCTTCATAAGGTATGGAAGAGAGGTGGAAGATCTTATTGACTGGGATATATTTTGCTTGACAGCTATTAGGCTATCTTTATCTGGAAGTTTAATTCATTCTTTAATTTTTGTTCTACAACTTAAGACCTGGATTCCAAATAGAATGTTGATAGCAGTCATCTGTAAAACTAATAAATGATGACAGTGTAATTCTGTTATTGGGAGGTTAGCTCATATGTTATATTACTGTATGCCCACAAAATGTTTTCGAAGGAAAGCATCAGCATTTAGAGGGTACTTTTATAAAGTCCTGCATATTTAACATCTGTTTTCCTGTGTGTATTTTATATTTTATAACACAAAGTATATGTTTGCTTTATAAAATAGGGACAGAAGTTGACGAAAGCACGTGTTAAATCTAGATGTGATCACTTACACCAGCTCCATATCTGCGCATGACAACGTGTGCTAATGCTCAAGAGCTCACAAAATCACCCTCTGCATGACAATGGATGCTTGGAACAATTCGTATGTTTTTGTAATTGTCCCTTGATATTTTTGTTATTTCTTTTCTTTTCTTCCAGTTTTAGTTCTATGTTAATTTTAATTAATAAATTGATGTTCAAGAAAAGTTATGGGGGTTATTTTAGGAGCATTCCTACATCTAAAAGGCAGCATTGACATGTACATTGACATACACATGTAAATGCCATTTTAGAACTGGCTTTTTCCAGACATGGGAATGCTCACCAAATCTACTTTCCTTGGGGTGTGGTGGGTGCAGGGAAAGGGAATGGTTTGGGTGGGCCTACAGTGCAGATGTGGATTCCCCATTTCATATAAGGAATACACGTATCATTGCTAATTTAGAAACATTGATTTTACACCTGCCCCCAGGTACGTATACGTGCTTGCTGACAAAGACAAATGTGAATGCTGAGGTCGGCTCCTCACCCCAAAGCAGCTCAGAATCCCTACCCCACCCTGAAGCAGCCTGCATCCTCCAATCCCCACCTTCCGAAGCAGTTCACTCCCCGATCTTCCCTCAGATGCACAGATACAAACTGGTGCCGATGACCTCTAGCATTAATCTCGCCATTGTGGATCTCACTCTGCACTGAACAGGAGCAAGTAGGCATCACTCCTGTTCCCACTGTACACCAATAACCCTCTGTAAGCCCAGGGTTGGGGACTGAGGATGGGAAAGGGGCGATCGGCTGGGGGAGCCCTTAGGGAAGGTTATGGCTGTATGGGGGTTCAGGTAGAGAGATTTCTGTTGTTGGGGTCCTTAGAGGAGAGGGGATCAGAGCTGACTGGGGAGGAGGGCTTTGCTTATTTGCATCTGAGGTGATTTGGGGATACAAGCTGCTTTAGGGGGGATCAAGGGGTATAAGCTGCTTCAGAAGGTGAATCAGGGATGTGAGCTGCTCCGGGGAGGGAAGGGGCGGGGAAGTGAAGCTTGAACTCTGTTCTTTGGTGGGTAGGGCAGGAGGCAGAATCTAGGGGAAGCATGGGAGCTGCCTAAGGTTTGGGCAGTCATCAAAGTGGGAGGGGGGGGGGGTTGTCCAACTTGTGATGCTGAACTGGGTATGCTATCTTTGCAGGAGCAGTGATTTTAAGATCCTGCTCCCAGGTATATGTGGGGGGTTTTATATAGCTTTTTATCTCCTGAGCAACTTCTTAAAATCCCTGCTCCTGCCAGATGTGGAGAAGCATTCCTGTGCAGTCCTGCATGTATATTACAAGGAGCTCAAATGTCCAAACGAGAACAGCAGTGCACACTCGCACAAACGTATCGAAGGACCACCAGGCTAGAGCGAAGTGTGATGCAACCTTTATTAAATTTCTTCACCCCAAGGGGCTACTAGAGCCTCCCAACATGGCCAGGTTTCAGCACTGCCTTTATCAGGGGATTGGCCAGTGAACTGTTTAAATAGAGGCAGGACCGGCAAACGAGCAAACCAAAAGTGCAGCTGAAACATGACATCACAAAGCTGTGTACCAATCTAATGTCTCATTCAAGCCCATTGGTTGCATGGTATTGAGGGCAAATGCCACCTCTGTTCTAATCTGGTTCAGTGTTGTTCTAAACAACCTTGAGAGGGATCAGATATCCCATCCAGGACTAACAAATATAAATGTTGCCACTGATGACGTCATGTTTCAGCTACTCTTTTGGTTTGCTCGTTTGTCGGTCCTGCCTTTATTTAAACAGCTTCTGGTGAGAGTAGGGTAGTCCCTGGATAATTTCACCACTGTTACCATTAGAAAGTCTTGATGCAGCCCGGTTGAATGAGAAGGGCAAAACTCGAGTTGACAGTTGTCTTCGATGTGGTTGGTGTCTCTGGAAACTGCAGAGGGAGTGGGCTCATGTTGCCAGATAAGTGCTTTGTTTTGATTTTTCAGTAGTTTTAAATGCATTTGAAAAACGGAAAAAACTGACTGCATTATAAGCATATGAATGACATCAGGGAGATTTCTTATGAGCTGTTAGCAGGATTATATTGTCCTGCATTGCCAGGATCCCCTGTCTGAGGCTTATTATTCCTCATTCCCTGGTGTATACATTTACAATAGGTATGAGGTTTTGAGTTTTCAACCAGGGCCTTGTTTATTGTTTTCCTTCCTAGAACAGGAATAGACATGGATGGTTCTGCTAGTGGGTGGGGATGTATTTGCTGTTTCTGAAATCAGGCATAAAGATTCAAATTGCCCAGAATGCCCCCGGTCATGCATCCATCATACCCCTTCAAAGCGTGGAAATAGAACCGGCTTCTAAAATAGCTCCAGGAACTTCTCTGTGATTTGGGCGTCTGCTTGCCTATTTTCAGATGCCCAAAGCATGAATAGGGCTTCTAAAATAACCCCCTTTATGCACATTCATTTACACCTTTTCTCAAGCAGGTGAAAAGACCCATGCCTGCATTTAAGATGAGATCTCTGCTTCTTACTGTATGCTAGCATTTTATAAAGAAACAAATGTTCCTACGTGTCTTTATAAAGCAACACCTAAATAGGATCCTACTTGCCCTCTTAAACTAAGCAGCCCCTTATAAAATTACAGTCACCAGACTCATCAGTGTTGGAGTTGGGATTTGGATGCTGACTTCCCTGATGTTCAGCTCACTAGACCACTTCCTACTCCACATACATGTTGCATTTTCTGAACTCAAGAAAGAAACTCTCTGGCATGATGCAAGTAGTTTGGCAAGCATTAGCAGTACATTTGAGAGACTGAGACTGAGAGACTCCAGACACTCTGGTTTAGGGAGTAAGGACTGTCATGATATGAGCAAAACAAACCCCTTTGGAGAAATGTCCCTTCTGAATCATTTTATGATCATAAGCTTGCAAGACTTCAAAACAAAGGGGCTTTTGATTATATATGAAGAAAAACATGTTGCCCTATTTCTATTAAAGACATCAAAGACATTGAAGTAACTACCTCAGAAGCTGAGATATTAGTAGTTAGAAATGCTGCTACCTTGTTAGTAAAACCGTTCTAAAACTCAGTTTTCACTTATTTAAAGAGAGAAATTGTTTAGTAAATCAAACCCTTTATTAGGAACCCACTTAGCTTGTAAGCCCCGTGGGACAGAGACTCCGTTTTCCTATACGTAAAGTGTCCTAATTTAGGGAACTCCGTAAACTAATATTTTGATTTTGCCTTTTTTGAGGCATTTACTGCCAGGTACTTAATTTTATCTTTCACTATTATTACTTAAAGACAGATTGTAGAGGAGTTGAGAAGACAATAGCTGCAGTTCTATCTGATTCCAATTCAAAAAAATGTCTCATTCTGAAAGCAGCAAAACTGACCTGTAGTAGAATTCCTACAAATCCAGATTTAAATCATCTTAGTATTTATAACACTTTTCACATACTTTGACAGTATGCTAATGCAGGTCATAAGAGCATGGAAAAATACTAAATTTTGAAGGTCTCATGGCTTTAAAGCTTAAATGCTGGTCTCTGATTGCTGGGGGAGGGGGGGGGTGGGGGGAGGAGGTTGAAGAAGGGGCTACACAGGCTGTAGTACAAATGGAGCTGCTATATCTTAAAATGTAAATAATGTCCACCGCATTATTCTTTTGCATCTGTTGAGTAAATGGAAACAAATCCCAAATGCTCACATGCAATTCGGGGTTTAATTCATAGGCGATGCAGAGGACACAAAATAAAACAGCAGGCTTCCTCTCCAGTGGAAACTTGGACTGCATTGCACATATTTAGCAGGTGTTAAAAGGCAGTGTCAGGAGGTGTGCACATGTTTAGCATCATAATAGAATCCTCATTGCAGAGTCTACATAGGAACACTGCAGAAGGATTTCCATGCACCAAGTACTATAAAAGAAGTTCATTGTTAAATTAATAGTTACCTTAGCTTGATTTTTGGCATTGCAGAAATCCATTTACTGACGGGATTTGTTTTGTTTTGTTTTACATTTTTCTCACTTCGGCATACCAGGTGAGTAGAAAGAGAAGTAATTTGATATTTAACCTTATCGCAAAACCAACAGGGGAAGCACCAGCATCTACTGCCAGGCCTTGATGGGCGGGAGTGGGGAGGGTGAGAGATTTCTGTTCCTATTTTCCTCCCGACTGCGTCATACAAATTAAATCATTCAGAAAAGGCAGTTTGGTGTGAAGCTGTGCAGTTCATGGTTTCTCGGATTTGATACTCCTGTCCTCTGGGCTTGCCTCTCCCCCCCCCCCCCCCCAGCCATATTTCAGCCAACTGAATAGTTCTATTCAGGGAAAGAAATTCAATAAGGGAAAACACCTCTGTAATAATTCTGAGAGTCTCTTGTGGCAAGCATTCCTAATCAAAAATTGAGAACGTAATTACAATTTAAAATCAACCGCAGGGATTGGGTATGGCAGGTAGCCATAGCCTAGACTTGGAAAAAAATTCATATATTCAACACTATGAACTTCATAACAGTATAACTTATCTCTAAGATTTTGTGCCCAGAGCATCCTATTGCTGGGGCATCCTTCATCATTTAACCTTAAAAGGAATACTAGTCTCCTTAGCAATATGAAGGCAATTGTAGGATTAAATGTGAAATCAACCACAGAGGTAAAGCCTACCGCTGCTTCACCAGCGTGGAGCCTCTAATCTCCCTCAGAGAGACAAAAGATCATAACTGATGTAGTCCTCTTCTCTGGGGAGCAATTTGTACTAGCCTGAAGCAATCAGGAAACAGAGTGAATTGGCTTTAATATTCACCTGCAAAGGGGGGGGGGGGGGGCGGCGAGGGATGAGCCTCTGTGAAAAGCTGCTGGGGAATGGTGTGTTGCTTCTTCATTTGTGTAATTAAATAAGCTGTGACAAATCTGACAGGCAGAATTTCCCAAAGATGTGTTGTCTAAACATTCTCCTTCGCTGTATAATTATAGTACCAACATGTCCATTCCCAAACACAGGCTGGTGGAATTTTGTTTGCATTAGTTTTTCTCACTAGGGAAAGAGGATCTGACAAGACGTGAAGAATAAGTGAATATGAAGCAGCAAAGCGGAACCAAATGCTGGGTTTTGCAATGTTAGCTTTTCATATAAAAGAAAACTTGTCAAGTCCTTCCATTTGATTAGTTTTTTTTTCTTAATAATGTCTTTTTTCACATGTCTTTGATACTTCTACTGACTTGAGAGAGCTGCAGACTTTGAAAGGTTGGCACAATTTCCTCTCTTCTCTACATGTCCTGTAACTCTGACCTCCAGATGCTCTCTGTGAGCAGGGACACTGTAGCATTATATTTTCTACAGTGCCATGAGCACTAAATGATTGGTTATTATTGAAGACAGGGTTGCCTTCTGATGATGTGATCCAGTACCTCTTACTAGCACCTTTTCACCCATGACGGCAACAGGTGAAGAGGCTGCAGGTGATGATGGCATGAGAAGAGGCAGCAGAGAAGAAGCCGACTTCTAGGGCATGCACTGGAGTGAACAGTAGTTGTAGGGCCAACACGCCATATGAGATGAATGGCACACAGGATACTAGGAAAGGGAGCTGTGATGTTGATGCTACCTGGGAAGACTGAGGGAGAGAGAGAGACTGCTGGTTAGGTCAGGATGGGGAATGGGAGTGATAGAAAAAGAGAGAAAGAGATGCTAGTGGAGATAAGGGGGTGTTGAGAGACTACTGGAAGGGTTAAGAAAAAGAGAGAGGGAGCAAAAGATTTATAGAGAGAAGAGGGGTTGAAAGAGAGCCTACTAGGGATAGAGAGTGGGTTGAGAGAGGTGGTGACAGAGCCAGGTGATGATGCTGTTTGAAGGGATAACAGTTTTGGCCACAGTATTGAATTTGTGCCATGGTGATAAACCTTATCACCTGACTCAAGCCCATTTTACTTCTTTTCTCTCTCTCAATCAATATCAGTGATTATCACAGAGGCAAACCTGTCCCAGTGTACTGCATATTATCATCTCACAAAAATCTTTAAAAGTATCTCTCCACTTTTGTCGTATGTATAAAAAAAGGAGGAGAAAAATAGCGGAGGGCAAATACCACAGCCAAAACACTTAGGATAAAAACAGGAGAACTTTATTGTAGACCCAACTTTACAAGTTTCGGCCCTGGGCCTTCATCAAGGGTCTAAGAACAGACACATAAGCATAAAATTAAAATATAAATAATCATAATACAACAAACAAAAAAGCTGAATGTGAAAAACGAGCATATACGAGCTGCACTCAAGCAGACTTCAATACGTCCCCTATTAAAGAACAACCAGATCAACACGAAGAAGGAAGAATCATACTGTCCAATCTCCAGCATCCCGCTTCTTGCCAAAATACTGGAGAAAGAGACACAACCCCAAATTCAGCAATATATTGACACATCCTCCCCTCTTGATCCGTGCCAACATGGATTTAGGGAAATGCATGGAGTCGAGACTCTCATGACCTCCTTAATCAATACGCTCATCTGTGGGATCAACAACATAAGGTCTGGCGTCTCCATGATCTTCCTCGATATATCCACGGCGTTTGATTCAGTAGACCATAAGATACTACTATCGCGACTCTACGAAAAGGGTATACAAGGCCTAGCATGGAACTGGTATAAATCATACCTCGAAGATCGTTGGCAACATGTCCGCATCGACTCCAAAACATCAGAACCATTCCTACAAACGCAAGGGGTTCCACAAGGCTCCTCCCTATCGGCGCTCCTCTTCAATATATATATGCAGCCAATTTGCCAAATCACCAAATCCTTTAATGTTTCCTGCCTCATTTACGCTGACGACGTGCTTATCTTCACCCCGATTGATATAATGAGTCCAAATTACACTAACTTAACCAACTGTTTCAATGCAATAGCAGATTGGCTTCTAGATCAAAACATGCGAATCAACTTCAAAAAGACTGAAGTTTTATTGGTCACAAGAAACAAGCTCTTCTCCCCCCCTGCATATCTCAAGGTTCGGGATGCTGAGCTCCCAATCAAGAATACTATTCGTTACCTAGGTGTGATCCTTGATCAACGACTGGATTTTACCTCCCACATAAAAAGTACGGTAAAAACGATTTACTTCAAGATAAAAACATTACGCCACCTAAGACCCATGCTAGAATACAACGACTTCCGTTCAATATTCCAAGCAATAGTCACTCCACACTTTGACTATGCGAATATTGTATTACATGGTCTTCCAAAGAACACCATTAACCCCCTGCAACTAGCAATGAATGCTGCGGCACCGCATCCTAGTTGGAGCATCAAAGAGAGACCATATCACGCCAATCCTTAGGGACCTTCACTGGCTCCCTATAGAATGTAGAATTAGCTATAAAGCTCTCCTCATCACATTCAAAGCCTTAAATAAAATATCGCCAGCAACGACTTCAGACCTCATCAGTCTAACTCCCAAGACAAGATCCAGGAGACCACTCGCTGAAAACACCCTAGTCATTCCGAGTGAATCCACAAATTGGTCCCAATCAACGATTAACAGAGCATTTAAATCTTATGCGCCTAGATGTTGGAATAAACTTCATCCAGATATTAGAGCAATACGAGACATGAAGCAGTTCAGAAAGGCTATCAAGCACTACCTATTCACTGAGTACTTCCAGCCACCGTAATAATATCTAATATATCATAAGACAGACTCATAGCCATAAGCATAAGCACTCCACAAGACATACCCCCTAGAACTAAGAAACTTTGATGTAATTACATCTGTTCACTCTATTCTCTCTGTTAGTTGATTTTATGTAAATAGTCAATCGTTATTTTATTGTAGATAGTTACCCTTGTTACCCAAGTTTTTTGCCCTGTTATATGTAACTCATACGTGTTCAAATGTACTGAGATTGTTTTGTTCTATGTAAACCGCACTGATGATGAATAGCGCGGTATATAAGAAACTTTAAATAAATAAATAAATATAAAAAATGTATAATACATTACCAAAGGGAACAAAAAGATACGTCTAAGGGGTGGACCAAGCCACTTTTCCCAATCTATCGTAAATAAACAAAATAAACAAAACCTTTTACCAGTAAATTAAGGGCACAGCTATGGGTGCCACCATGGCACCTGACATAGCTAATTTATGCGTAGAAGAATTTGAAGAAATCCATTTGAGAGCTTGCCCAAAGCCACAAGGAGTGCCTGTGGAACTAGAAACTCCAGGCCCTCTGGCCCAAAGTTTTGCTTCTCCAATGGGATTTCAACTCCCAACCCTCCAGCCGGAGGCAACTTGCCCCAACCACTTATGGTTTGTCAAACCCTTTTGAAGAACTCTAAACCATATTCAAAAACCTTTGGGGGGGGGATTTTCAGCAGCAGTGGCCAGCACACTTAAAGTGGCTGGCTGTTACTACTTTAACTTTGCCCCAGATATTCAATGGCAGGGCCATAACCGGGACCCCGCATTGATTATACAGATTGCCCAGATTGTGATCTTGCAATACAGTCAATGGCGATATTCAGCCATTGGCTGGATTGCAGAACAGACTATAGTTAGGACATCATCTCATTTGAGGAAATTTAAAAGTGATTTGAAACATTTTGAAATATTTTATTTGCAATTTCACAGAAAAGAAGGTCAACTGGACAGCAGCTGAATATCGCCGCTGTCCGGTTATCTGTTGTTGCCACCTCAACCCCCCCCCCTGGAATGCCCCATGGCTAGCATCAGGACATGCAGGGGTGGCACCCAGGGATATTTAGTGGCAATAACCATGTTGAATAGCCCAGTGACCACAATTAACGTGGTTAGTAGCTTTGCGAACCCCCTTTGCTTTTGGATTTTTATAAAATTTGCATTCAGTTTGATTAATTCAGCAGGTCTACTAGGGAGGTTTTGAAATACCAGCTTGGTTATAGTGGGCTTGTCCTAATATTGCATTTGAATGAATGGAAATAAAGGACAACATTTATATATATATATATATATATGATATGCTTTTACTGAACTAAGTACATTTCTTGACTAGTTTTAAGGTACTTTTTAAAAAACATGGCGTCTGGCGTCATCCCATCTCCTAGACCAATCGTGAAAAAAGGGGGAAGGGGAAGGGGAGGGCCTTAAAAATATGGCCAACCCTGAACTTGCCCTCCCCTTCCCCTCCCCCCTTTTTTCACTATTGGTCTAGGAGATGGGATGATGTCAAACGCCATGTTTTTTAAAAAATACCTTCCCACATAAGTTTTTATTCATTCATTCATTTGGCGATGGCTTTCGATTGGTGGTGACAATTTTGACCTGAAGCAGGGTAAACTAAATTTTGTACCCGAAATGCAGGACTGTGTCGTATGTGTCTTTCACCTTGATGATCTCACCATGGGCAGTTAAGTACAAATGTATCTTTTACTGCTTGTTTGATTAAAATGGACTAAGATTTACCATAGCCTAGGAGCCTGGCTTAAATGGCCCCAGGCAAGGTATTATATAGTCCGACAAAAACCATATCTTGATGGGAATGTTTCTTGTTCCTTCACTCATATAGTGTAGATATTCTTTGAGCCGGGTGACGGGATTTGGCTCGAAGGGTTTGGCTTGTAGCCGTTCGTGATTGCTATAAGTGGGCAGAGCTTGGGCAGAGTGCAAATTTACACATGTAAGCTATAAAATACTATAATTTATGTGTGTTTTTGAAAAATCTAGGTGTGGGCATTTATGTCATCCCTAGGAATGGTTTTAAGTGTGTGTACCTAGAATTAACATGTGTTTTGTCCACTTAAGTCCCTATTTTATAAAGAAAAGTAGATATCTGCTTTTTTTATAAAATTTTAAGATAGGCACATTCTGGGTGCCTAAAACTAGACACCTGGTTATAAAATTACCCTCAAACTGACTAATGCAGAAGAGGGAAGGAAGTGAGTGGAAAATGGGTAAAGAATGTGCCTTCCAGTTAATGGAGGGGTAGTACAGCAGGACTTCATACATTTTAAATCTTTATCAAGAATACATTAAGCACTTAAAACACTAACACTGCCTCACACATATGTGGGGGTAATTTTATAAGCAGTTGCCTAGTTTTAGGCGCCAACAATGCACCTAAATGCTTGTACTGTATTTTAGTCATTTACATGTATTAAGTGGCCACTTATGTACGTAAATGACCTTGTATAAAATACCAGTGAGCATGCACGTCTATGCAGTGTTTGCATTGCACATACCTTCACTGTAGGTGTGCACATGGGTGGAGTTTGGGTGGAGAATACAAGTATGCACATTGATTGTCGAATACTCTAATTTACAAACGTGCTTGCAAAAAGTTGTCACAAGCATTTACAACAGCTCTAGGACAGATGTAGGTCATTGTGCCATAATGTAAGGTGTGTTTTCTACTACTTATGCTAGTATTTTATACAGTTACGTGTCAGAGTAGACGTAAAATACAGGTGTGACTTTATAAATTTACCTTCTGGAAGTTGTTCTGGAAGAATGTAAATAGTTACATGTTACAGATGCAAAATTCTATGCACTTATGGGGTATGATTACTAAAACCCCGGTAATGTGCGGGCCGCGCTAGTGTGCGGGTGCCATATAAGGAGTGGGCGTGTCTGGCTGAAAAAAGCAAAACCAGGATTATTCATGCGCTAATGTGCGCGGCGCCCATGTGCGCCCCGCACATTAGCGCATGAGAAAGCTGCGCGGGAGGCATAAGTGGCACGCTGATGTGAAAGCAGAGGAGCAGAGCCACAGCACAATGGTTAAGACAGTGACCAATGGTGTAGGGATCAGGGGTTCAATCCCCCACAGTGCCCAATGAAGACAGCTGGCTGAGGCATTACTTTAGGAGGCATTTAAATCATGGGCAGCATAAGGCGGCACACTGATGTGCATAAGGCAGTGTGCTATTGCTTTAGGAGGCAGTTTAATATTGGGCGGCATAAGGCGGTGCGCTGATGTACAATCACAGGAACAGAACCACAGTACAATGGTTAAGACACTGGCCAATGGTGCAGGGATCATGGGTTCAATCCCCCACTGTGCCCAATGAAGAAGGCTGGCTGAGGTGCTACCTATCATGGGCAAGTTTGCTTTAGGAGGCATTTTATTTTTTATTTTAATTACTACTACTAGCAACGCACTCTCAAAGCGTGTTAACATAAGGCGCCCCATAAGGCACATTTTAAAGTGCACTGTCCGCCAAGGCACCCCAGAATGTTGCTTATAGGGCACTTTATAGGGTGCCGTATGAGGTATCGCAAGGTCACAGCAATGTTTTTGAAGGCAGCACTGTGCAGTTTAAGGAATGAAAAGCATAAGTAGGTGCGCTGACAGGCAAGAAGGAGCAGCAGTGTAGCACAATGGGTGAGGCACTGACTACTGATACAGGGGTCATGAGTTTGTATCCCAGTGTGCCTACTATGTAAGGCTGGCTGTGGCATCAGCTTTGCAATGTACGTATTTTTTCCTGCAGCACTTTAGTTGTATTTTATTAATTGCTGCCAGCAAACAGGTCCTCACGTAATTGAAGGTGCCGCATAAGGCACCCTATAACACCAGTCCTACTGGGGAACAGACACCCCACAGGGCAGTCAATGCAGCTTTGTACACATCCATAACACAATGGCAGACAGACATTAGGCCTGGATATGCTAAGCTGCACCCCAACACTACCTGATATTCTCCTGCAGCAAGCCTTCAGCCACTGCACCCTGCAAGTCACTCCATCAAGACACATACCAGCTGCAAACAGTCTGCTAGCTAGTCCATAGTACATGTTCCCAGTGGAAATGCATGCACCCAGAACTGGGATGTCAGCATACACAACAAGCAGATAAATCAGTGACTGGGCCCCAAAAGGAAACCCATAAATATCACATGAGAGAAATACTATATAGCACTATGGGGGTGCCTAGCCATGCTGTCGTCACTGCACAGTCAGGGTGAGAGTGATCCCCCAGCAGGACATACTGAGGTCACCCTGTCTGTGTAGGTGGTGGCTGGGCACTAAAATGTCCCAGCCAGTGCCCTATGCAGATGCATCCTGGCCAGGTCACCCTGTCCGGGCTATACCCATGGTACCTTGCTCCTCATTATGCACATTGGCAGGCCAATACTGGCAACAGTGCTGGCAGTGTGGGCTGTGGAAGGTGTTTGCAGCCACCACACACTGTATAGACAGACACACACTCCCACACCTATACCAGCATTGTGCTACTATAGAGGAGTTTAGCAGCCCTGCCCACCACACCAGTCCTGGGCACAGTACAGGCATGGATATGCTACGCAATACTGTTGGGGGTCACTCCCCAGGGTGGTAAACACTGTCAGAGACCAGACCTGAAGCACACACCGCAGACATCAGAAAGATTGTTATGATGGAGCTCAATGAGCAAACTGTGCTTAACGTAGGACTTGCTATCTGCCAGTAATCATAAGAAACGTTTGATAGGTGTGTACCGTATACCCAGGTGTAGGGTGGCATTGCTAAGGTATGCAAATGCTAGTATTGGGAGATGCACGCAGGGCCCAATGTCCTGCCTCTCCAGGAGGCATTAGCCAATGGTACCTGTGGTGTGGGTGTGTCTGCCCCTGTTGGCTGCTGCTTTACGGCAGAGGTTCCCAACTCCAGTCCTGGTGTGCCAAACACTGTTCGGGTTTTCATGCTGTCCCTCTTGAATATGCATGGGATACATCTGCATACCATGGGGGTGGTGCATAGATATGCAGCACAGGCATCTTTATTAGAGGCAGCATGGAACCTGAATGGTGTTTGGCCCTCCAGGACTGCATTTGGGAGACTCTGCTCTAGGTAATGCCCCTGTTTATGGTGTCTGTGCTCGGTGGGGTAAAATATAGGCATATTAACCATGCGTATGTTCTCTGCAATAAAGGTGTGTCCTTACTATCACGGTTTAGTTGTGGGAAAAATATGTGGACTGGATTGGAAGTAGCCCCAGCTGGGCTTATGAACCTGTGACCTTCTGGTCCTAAAGGCACTGGCTGTGTCCGCTGCACCACCATCTTAGCACAAAAACAGTGCATTCCCTGGGGAGTCCATGGCTGTTTGTCAGACAGGGCCTGTCTGTTGGAGTGCACTGCACCCACGTGAAGGGGGCTAGGCCACCGTCTGCTGTGGGCAGCAGCCACTGCCCCCTCCACCAACGGTACCCCTCTGCCACCATGCTGACATGGCCTTTTATTGGTGACAGCATCACAGCTAAATGATATGTGGCCCTCCAGGACTGCATTGAGGGGACTGTGGTATAGGTAATGCGCATGTTTCTGGTGTCTGTGCTCTGTAGGGTAAAAAGAGGTGTTTGGACCATGCTTATGTTATCTGCAAAAAAGGTTGGTCTTTACTATCATGGTTTAGTGGTGGGTAAAATATGGGGATTGGGTTTGCAGGAGCCCCAGCTGGGACTTGAACTGGTGATTTTTGGCTCCAGAACACACTGTCTGTGTTCACTGCACCACACTGTGGCCACAGAGACAGTGCAGTCCCTGGAGATAGGAAACCTGGCCAAAGGAGACATAAACCCTGCTCTGCACAGTTTCACTGTGGGATCATTCACCTTGTATGGGGACGGAGTGTAGACCCTTCTAAAATTCATATTTCTTTTTTGGGGCTCTCTTGGGAGTGATTTTTTATATTTTCCATGACTATCACTATTGCCCAGCTGGATTATATTTTTAGAGAATATTGTTGTGGTCATTTTCAATTTTTATTTGCTATTTTGTTCTGTGCACATGTATCACACTGCTCACGTTTTGTAGGTTTCCCTGGTTTTGCTGTACATTGCTGACAGAAATGGTTTCTCTTCCCTTTAAATCGGCTCTAACGCGAGGTTTTCACTCGCGGTATTTTTTTCATCGAATTTCAGCCCCGCTCCTGTGCCTTTAAGGCTTTGACTTGACAGGAACAATTCTGCAATGAGAAAATAGGTACAGTATAATACATGCTGGTGATAATTCTATAAAGGATTTTTCATACGTAATGGCCTTTTAATGCATGTACTAGAGATTTTATTTATTTATTTTATTTAACTGCTTTTCTATACCGCAGTGTACAAGCAACAGCAACTTTTACTTGTTCTAATAGATGATAAGATATATACATGCTGGATATATTATGCAAGTAGTTAGTTATTACATAATCTTTTAATGGGGGGGGGGGGAGAGTATTTCACAAGCAACTAGGAGTTGGTGAGGCGTTGTTAACAAAGCAACAAGAAGATCATTTGGGGTTGATGGAGGTATGTAAGTGCTGGAAGAGGGAGGAACATTCGTGAGGCTATTGTTTACTATGTGTTCGGTCCAAAACGTGTTTGAGAAATATCTGGGTCTTTAGTTGTCTGTGAAACGTTGCGAGTTCTGTGATGTTCCTTATCCTCTTGAGTGGCACGTTCCACGGGCTTGGAGCATAGACTGCAAAAGATCATGTGCAGGCCAATTTGCTGCTTTTTGCTTTTTCAAGAGGTACAGTCAGCATGTTTTGGGTGCTTTTGTCTTCTGGTTCTGTTGAGTCTTGAGAAGTAGGGTTTTCTTAAATGGGAGGTTGATTGATTGAAATTTATGTTGAAGGTTAATAGCAGGATATTGTTCTTGATTCAGCCAGTGTAGGTGTTTCAGTGTGCTCGTATCTTGTAGCTACTTGAATGATACATTACCCCAGACTAAAATACGCAAAAATACACATAGCGACAAGAAGGCACATCCCTTTCCCTGACCCAAATGTAAGTGTGTTCTGGGGTGGAGGCAGAGTTGCCCAGAGAGAAAGTACATTTCATAAAATATGTTCAAATGTGTGTATTTTATGTGCTAACATTTAGGCCTGCTCTCAAGCACGTGTAAATGTCCACTGCTTCAGTTTAGGCAATATTTCTGGTGCTTTACCTCTAGTATTTTATAAAGACCCATGGGGCCTGCACGTCTTTACAATATAGGCAAAAAAAAGGCACCTATAAGAACATAAGATATGCCATACTGGGTCAGACCAAGGTCCATCAAGCCCAGTATCCTGTTTCCAACAGTGGCCAGTCTAGGTCATACGTACCTAGCAGTTTCCCCAAAAGACACAGGTTCCGCAATGCTTGTACTGGGACAAGCACTGATATCCTGGGTCCCTTCTTAATAATGGTTTATGGACCTTTCCTCCAGGAACTTGTCCAAACCTTTTTTAAACGCAGCTACACTAACAGCCTTTACTACATCCTCCAGTAACAAATTCCAGAGTTTGATTACACGTTGAGTGAAAAAATATTTTCTTTTATTAGTCTTAAATAGTTTACCCTGTAGCTTCATTGCATGTCCCCTAGTCTTTCTATATTCTGATAACGTAAACAATCGATCTACGTTTACCCATTCCACTCCGTTCATTAATTTATAGACTTTTATCATATCTCCCCTCAGCCTTCTCTTTTCCAGGTTAAAGAGCCCTAACCTTTTTAGCCTTTCTTCATAGGAATATCCTTCCATCCCCTTTACCACTTTGGTGGCTCTTCTCTGAACAATAATGCTATATCCTTTTTAAAATACGGGGGCCAGAATTGCACACAATATTCAAGGTGCAGTCTCACCATGGAATGATATAGAGGCATTATAATATCTTTTGTTTTATTTTCCATTCCTTTCCTTATCATACCTAGCATTCTATTTGCTCTCTTGGCCGCCGCTGCACACTGGGCCGAGGGTTTTAACATGTTATCCACCATGACACCTAAATCTTTTTCCTGGTTGGTGGTTCCTAATGTGGAACCTTGCATCGTGAAACCATAGTTTAGGTTGTTCTTCCCTAGGTGCATAACTTTGCACTTGTCCACATTAAATTTCATCTGCCATTGTGATGCCCAGTCTTCCAATTTATCAAGATCCTCTTGCAATTTTCCACAATCCTCTTGGGTTTTAACAACTTTAAATAGTTTTGTGTCATCTGCAAATTTGATAACCTCACTCATTATTCCCCTTTCCAGGTCATTTATGAAAATGTCAAAAAGCAGTGGACCCAGCACAGATCCCTGGGGTACACCACTATTCACCTTTCTCCATTGGGAAAATTGGTCATTTAGCCTTACCCTCTGCCTTCTATCTTTTAAGCAGTTCCTGATCCACAATAGTACACTGCCTCCTATCCCATGACTCTTTAGTTTTGCCAAAAGTCTCTGATGAGGGACCTTGTCAAAGGCTTTCTGAAAGTCCAGATACACTATATCAATCGACTCACCTTTGTACACCTGTTTATTCATACCTTCAAAAAAACATAACTGATTAGTAAGACAAGATCTTCCTTGTCTAAAGCCATGTTGGCTGTCTCCCATTAGGCCATGACTATCTACATGCTGAGTAATTTTGTTCTTTATGATGGTTTCTACCATTTTTCCCAGTACTGACGTGAGGCTCACCAGTCTGTAGTTTCCCAGATCACCCCTGGAACCCTTTTTAAAAATTGGCGTTACATTGGTGATCCTCCAATCTTCTGGTATTACAGATGATTTTAATGAAAATTCACAGATTACTAATAGCAGGTCTGCAATCTCATATTTCAGTTCTTTCAATGCCCTTGGATGTATACCATCCGGCCCAGGTGATTTGCTACTCTTCAGTTTATCTAATAGTTGTAATACATCTTCCCGATGTATGAATATTTCCCTCAATTCTTCCGCACCTTTAAATACCACTTTAGTCATGGGTAACATCCCTACATCTTCCTCAGTAAAGACCGAAGCAAAGATTCATTCAGTCTCTCCACTATCTCCTTGTTGCCTCTTAGTGCCCCTTTAACCCCTCTATCACCTATGTGGCCTTCACACATAGGCAACCTTATAATGGTAACAAAACTTATTAAAATAATGCTAAACATTATTTAATATAATTTTGGTTTTAGAAAATAATGGATTTGGACATTGACATGGGGCTTATTAATGTATTTCAGATGAGGGATTGTAGTTGACAAAATAGAAGGATTTGCCAATGTAGCCCCTAAACCTACTTCCGTGAATTTTCAATATTCTATGTATATGAGAAAATTATACACTCGGAGTAAAAGCATCATGTTATATTGATGCATGTTAGGGAATTCCCAAGGACCCCAGTGTTGGGGAAAAGGAGCAAGAAAGGAAGTATTGGAATAAGGCAATGGAGGACTATTCTCTTGCTGAAGGTAGTACTGTTCCCGCAAGGAATATGAATCCTTTCGCCTCCAGGTCACTGGTTCAAAAATGGCTCATCTAGGCTTAGAGACCATTCAGTGGCAAATGAGAAATGAATCTCTGTCCATTTCCCACTGACATGTTCACTTGGAGGCCAATTCTATTCTGGCCATCCAGCTCCTGTGCACCTCCTCAGAATTGGGGCACCTGATTCTGATCCTGCGGGGGCTAGATGTGCCCATGGGATTAGACTCAGGTCTACCGGCCTAGATGTGCAGGCCAGGACCTGATTCTGTTGGGCCGCACTCCCAGCAGATCCCTAGCTAACTCATCCAGTCTCCTGAGAAGATCCGCGGCATCATGGCGCCCCTTCACCATGGCACTGCGGCTCCATTCAGGAGCTGCATTCACCGACCACAAGACCCAATGTCCTTTCCCCGCAGCATGATCCCCAATCCAGCCTCTCATGGCCAGAATCAGGCTGCAGGGATCCCCATGTGCCCCCTCAACTCCTCACCGCTACCTGGCTCTGGCATCCCCGTCTATGTGGCTGACTCTGGATGTACAGGGCCGACCTCAGAATCAGCCCTGTACATCTGAGGTCCCGGCCTGCCCTTGCTCTACCTCCAGATTGCCCCCCCTGCCCCCATCTAAGGCTCCCCGTAAACAGTGCTGTTCATATGGGGAGCCTTTGGCAGATGGACAAATAGCGGGGATGTACGTCCAGGCAGGACGTACAACACTAGGAAGCAGTAGTCACGCAGAACTAAGAACAAACCAACCTGAGGCGTGAGTAGATGGAAAGACAGAATCCTTTATTAAACCTTTGGCCGCCCGACACAGGCCATGTTTCGTCACCCTTCGTCAGGGGCTAGCCAGGCACAAAAACTAAAATCATAAATAACAACCATTAACAACCATTAAAGACATAAAGGAACAGATCGACGAACTCATAACACAACATCATACATATTACTACCTAGTAACATTAAAAACATCAAAAACTAATAATATATAATCAAATAAGATCAATAAATAACACAGGTACACTACCAAAAAACTGCCTCCAGTTTTGCAACTGATTCCTATAGATTTTGGGGTGCTGAATCCAGGAAAAATAGCCAAAATGTTCCATCACGTCACGTTTTCTTGCAAAATTAGATTTCTTACCCATATAAGGAATGTTCACATAATTTCTTTTTAGCCGACTGCAGTTTATTTTCTTGGCCCAAAATAGAGGTTGTAATGGTTAACTAACTAGAAACACTCCCTCATGATATTTTAGAGTGTTTTGTATTCATTTTATACATTAACAGGACAATTGGGAGGCGGGGGGCTAAATCCAGTACTCGCGCTGGCGCATGTTCTTTCCTGTTCGCCTCGCCTCGTTCGCTTGCTCAAACACGGTGGTTGCGACATGAACGTTCCTGTCAAATTTCAGTTTCTTGCAAGTTCATTATTACCTTTTGTTTGCTCAGTCTCAATCCAGCTTTATTCCGAAGTGGTTCACTACAGTTGTAGTTTGCAGTGCTGTGTATTTGTGATGGCTCACAGAGCCAGAGGTTGCGTCAACTCTCCGGACAGTTTTTGTTTTATTTGTGGGGAATATACCGTGAAAAAGCGGCAGAGGAACATTTCTGCATTTATTTAAAAAGTATATTTCGCCTATTTCGGTTTGAAGTTAGGCGATCAAGACAAACCGTGGGCTCCTCACAAAGTGTGCAAGACATGTGAGGAAGATCTACGCTTATGGATGAAAGGTAAAAAAACAAGCATTTCGTTTCGGAATACCTATGATGTGGCGTGAACAAAGAGACCACAGCAGTGACTGCTATTTTTGCTCTTGCATTGTGAAGGGATACAACTTAAAAAATAAGAACGTAATAAGTTACCCCAACCTTCCCTCAGCAATTAGGCCTATGCCTCATAGCAACGAAGTACCTGTGCCTGAACCACCAAAATCTTTGGATCATATTTGTGTGGACGGTTCTGATCATGATGAGACTCATCAGATGGCTTTTCCCGATGAGTCCAGTACTTCCGAGTTTGAAACTGAACCAGATCCGAAACCTGAACTTTTCTCTCAAGCTGAATTGAATGATTTACTCCGGGATTTAGGACTCCCAAAAGATGCTGCCCAACTGCCAGGTTCTCGGCTTAAACAGAAAAATCTATTGTCACCAGGAACAACTTTTTATTGGTACCGCAACCGCGAGACACAATTTTTGAAGTATTTCAGCAAAGAGGAAGATTTGGTATTTTGCAACGATATATACGGAGTGATGGAAAAGTTTAAACTCAAGTATGATCCTGCTGAATGGCGGCTGTTCATTGATTCGTCAAAAGACAGCATAAAAAGTGTTCTTCTTCATAATGGCAACACATTCGCTTCAGTTCCTATTGCTCACTCTGTTATTCTCCAAGAAAAATACGAGAATTTGGCCCTGATTCTTCAGAAGATTCGTTATGATGAGCATAAGTGGATGATTTGTGGAGACTTTAAAATTCTATCCATGCTATTAGGCAGCAATCCGGTTTCACCAAATATTCCTGCTTCCTTTGCTTGTGGGATAGCCGGGCCCGCGACCTACACTGGGGGAAAAAAGACTGGCCAATTCGGGAGTATTTGAGACCCGGTGAGAAAAATGTTCTTCATGAGAGCTTGGTACCTCGTGATAAAATTCTATTACCACCTCTCCACATTAAGTTGGGTCTCATTAAGCAATTCATCAAGTCCCTTCCAAAAGATGGTGAGTGCTTTCGGTACCTTTGCTCAAAGTTCCACCGACTTTCTGAAGCAAAGCTAAAGGAAGGAGTGTTTGTTGGCCCTGATATAAGGAAACTCATTTCAGATGGAGCATTCGCTGAAACGATGTCTGAGAAGGAAAAAGAAGCCTGGGATTCCTTCAAGGATGTTGTTCTCAAATTCTTGGGGAACAGGCGGGATGAGAACTATAAGGATATTGTTGCCAGGATGCTCAATGCCTTCAAAGAACAAGGCTGTAACATGAGCCTGAAAGTCCATTTCTTGCACTCCCATGTGAACTACTTTCCCGAAAACTTGGGGGCGTACAGTGAAGAACAAGGTGAAAGGTTTCACCAGGACATCAAGGACGCAGAGAGAAGGTACCAAGGAAAATGGAACACCACTATGATGGCTGATTTCTGCTGGTTGCTGCTGCGGGAAACCCAAGATGAAAAATACGCCAAGCAGCGCACCAAGAGAAGCATTCGGGGGAAGAAGAAACGGGCCCACCAGGAGATTGATTGACCCAAGAATGACTTTAAAATCTAAACTGTGTTGACAAATATAGTGTTTTTACTAAACTTTGAAATAAAAATTTGCTAGTTATTACCACAGTGTCAGATCTCATTTATTAGAATTTTATTTTCACACCATCGGGTGTTTGTCTTCATGTATTGCAATGGTGCGGTTTGCGTTTTCTATTCTTACATACATACCTGTACAACATTTTTTGCACATTTCTTTGCTTTGCTTTGTGTCTAACCTCGCTCTTATATGCTCAATGTTTGTGCACATGTATGTGGCTGTTTTAAGTGCAGACAATTTTGCTACCATCACAGTGTGTTTTGTTGACATTACTCTATTCTTATGTGCTGCCTTGTTACAATTTTATTTATTCTTATTTGAATAACTACTAAACAATTAGTATAAAGAATTCATCCAAGAAACCTTTATCTCGATCGCACTCAATCTGAAACGTTCACCTCAAACTGCAAACCCAATGTAGCAAAAAATCTGTACGTGATGGAGCAAATTGGTTACCAGATTTGGATTCAGCGCACCAAAAAACGTAAAAATCAATCGAAACATTAGAGGCAGTTTAAAAAAAAATTTTTTTAGTGTACCTGTGTAATATGAAATAAATAGAAGATAAAAAGTGCTCGAAGGCTCAAAAACATAAAATCATATAAATACATAAAAATAAAATAATATACCAACCTCTGTTGTAGGCTCTAAAAAGTATTACACCACACTTATGTAGAAAAGTCTAGAGAAACATTGTTACTAAAAGACAAAAACAGAGTAATTAAAAAAAAAGTAATTAAAATTTAAATTGATATCCTTCAAAAACTATACAGAAAAAGAAGGTGGAATAAGGAGTGAGGAGAAAAGGACAGGATATGGGATGACTACAAAGTCTAGTAGAAAGCTGCACTGAAATATGCGCTTAAAGAATAACAGTAGCAGAAGTGAGCCAGAGGCCCACCAGCTATTGCTTAAAGGACAATACTGGGATGCTTAAAGGACAATACTGGTTCATCTGTACAAATTTAACACATGTGCAAAAAACAGAAAATGTGTTTAAAACCGGCCATATAGGCCTACAATGGCATTATTTTGTTCCTATATAGCAAGGAGATTACACTTCCGTAATACCTCCATCAGAGATATAGCCATAATTATAAACCAAATTTCAAAATTGTCTCCAAAGTGGGCATAAAAATATTACTTGTAAAAGAACCGTGGAAAAAAAGGAATCAAGGGTTTACAGGAAACTTTAGGAGGGACGTAAAGGTAGTAAAATAACAATAAAATGAGCACTAAAAATGTCAGATAAGCCATCACATTACCACCTTATACGTCCAGGCAGGACGTACATCCCCGCTATTCATTGCACAGAATGACACCCTTGGGGTTGATTTTATAAGGGAGCCAGATAACGATATGCACCATTTATGCACATAAGTCCCTATTTTAAAGGACTTACATGTGCAGATTAGCATTTAAGTACATTACTTAGGCCAGGGGTCTCAAACACGCGGCCCGCGGGCCGCATGCGGCCCGCGAGGGCATCTTATGCGGCCCGCGAAGCACTTACCGGCATGTAAAAAAAAAATAAATCCAAACTTGCCGTCGCCGCATTAAGCGTCCCGCGGGCTCCTCTGCCTGGCAGAGTCCTAAGTACTAAGTTGGCAGGTTGACCTCTTGCAGTAGTACCATTGCAGATCAAGGCTTTTCAAATTGAATTCTTTCTGGGCACCTATCTTTTGGCCTTTGCTTGCTTCTGTGAAGGTAGTTTCCTGGTCTACTTGGAGGAAGCAGCTCTATGCAGGTGCTAAGAGCCATCCAGCAGCGGCTTCAATCTGCCTCCCGTGCGAGCGCGACCTACAAAGTACCGCCCATATGCCGCATTCGGGCCACTATATGACGTGTACTCATTCTACTGGCCGGGCGCGTGCAGGGTCCTGGCGAGCATTCTCTGTGACGCAAGCCGGTGACGTTGAGCGGGAAGTGGTGGAGCTGGTCGAGCCCCGAAGCAGGTGGCGGTGGATGAGGTTGCGGATGCTCTGGTAGCGGCAGCAGCATCTTTCTCCTCTGGAGCCTGACTCCTCACTAGCTCTCTTTCTCTTTCCTTGCAAAGATGGCAACTGAGGGGCTACATGAGAACGAGACCTTGGCATCGCTGAAGAATGAGGCGGAGAGCCTGAAGGGCAAGCTGGAGGAGGAGAGGGCCAAGCTGCACGATGTGGAGGAGCGTGAGTATAGGAGGAAGGGCCCCGGCCGCTGCCGCGGGAGGGGGACTTTCCGCGCTCTAGTACAGCAGGGAGCAGGGAGGCTGCAGCCCAGCTGTTGCACATCTGACAGAGTCAATAGGCAGACAGCACGAGCTGGCTGAGAATAGTGGCAACTTTCAGCCAGTCATCTCTTGTCTGTGACTGGAAATATGGCGCAGGAGCTCTTTGGTTTTGAGGTCATGAAAGCTAAAGGAGGAGGTAGTCAATGTAATCAACGGTGCTGCTGCTGCATGTACAGAAGTGCGAATTCATTCGCTTTATGAGAAACTGTACATGCCAAGAGTTATGGATCTTTGTAAGCTACAGTTAAGTTTTGTAGATCAGAAGATGAAATAAAATGGTTGGCTACTTGCAATATTTATAAATGCCACTCTGCTGAAAATATGTGAAGCCAGTGATGCGTGCATGATCGATCATGGTTGAAAGTAAGAGTACCACAGAAAAGGGATACTTGTGGCTATGGGTTCTAAATGGACAGTGTTTGTTTGTAGTAGTTCCTAATGTGCCTGGCGGTTGGCACTGGATTATAGTAATGTAGAAATCTTTTAGTCTTTCTTTATTCATGCACTCATTAAGAGGCATGTTTACTAAAAGTTAGGGTATGGTAACATTATGCAAATATTTATGCAAATGAGGTCCCTTATGCAAATGAGGTCCCACGTCTCATGCGGCCCCCGGGTTATTTTACAAGTCCTCATTTGGCCCTCAAAGCAATTTGAGTTTGAGACCCCTGACTTAGGCAGTCGCTTTTCAGTAAGCGTGTGCATAAGTGCAGTCATTTGTACTTTTAGTGTGGATATACATAAGGATGGAGTTTGTGCAGAGTCTAAGGACCCAATTCAGGGATGTCGGGATGTGCAGCCCCGCAAGCCATCTGGACCCTATTCCTCCTCCTGCTCTCCCTGCACGGCTAGAGCCGCAGGATGGGGAGAGCCGGCAGGGTTGGGGCAGAGCTGGGGCAGGCTGACCCAACAGGACATACAGGGCTGATTCAGGTCACGGCCCTATAGTCCTGCCGGGTCAGAGGGGATGATTATTCCACCTCCAAGGTGGAATAATCAGCACCGGAGTCTTGGGCTGTAGGCAGGTTGGTCCCCCGGGGCTGGCCATCCATGGGTTGGGCAGCTGGGAACAAGGGGGCCAAGTCACGGAAGCCAGGGGTGCCTGCATGGAGGACATCCCCACAGGCAGATAGGAGCACACCGGGCCATCCTTGGGCTCGATTCTGTGTACCACGGGAACGTCTTGTTCCCATGATCCAGAATTGGGTCCTAACGGGCCCTTCTTGTTCAGGGCCATCCGGACTGCTTGGACGTGCCCCTTTGCAAATTGGGCTCCATATTCATATGTTTATTTATTTATTTAACTGGTTTTATATAGCGCGTTATCAAGATGTCAAGACGGTTTACATGGAACAGTGTGATATTAATTAATTTAATTTAGACTAGTATACATGGAACAGAAATGTTATAACTAGAACAGTAGTTATAAAATAACTGAGTAGTAAACAATATACATGTTAAACAAAAAGGATAGCATTGATAGCATTAGAGTTATTGGTGTACATGTGTAAGTTATACAGCACTGTAATACATGTATATGCACATACTTGAAAAATCTAGGCACAGGCATTTGCACCTGCCTGAACCTAGACTTTTGCACCACTTATGCCCCTATTTTACAAAGAAAGGTAGACACCCACTTTTCTTTATATAATAGGCTCAGGATTGACATGTTCTGGGTGCCTAAATTACCCTCCATGGGATAGAATAGATATACTTCAAAATATAATTGTCCACCCTGCTTTTGATTCTAATTTGAACTTGTTTTGGCTTCATTGCAGACAATGGCAGTGGAAAGAGAGTCAGGGTTCTTGCTGCAAGTGATCAAGAATGTATTGCAGGTAGTAAAAGGGTCACTTAAGGAAATCATGTGGCTTCTACAGAGCTACAGTTTGCAGTCACTCTCTTATCAGAGCAACTTATTCTTGTGAAAAACATAGGTCAGGAACTGAACAGGGAACAGCAGCAGTGGAAGATGCCGTAACTGAGAGTAACATGGACGATGGGGTGTAGGGTCCCACAGGGCTCCCCTTTATCTCCCATATTATTTAATTTATTCTTGGTCATCATGGGAAGGTTTATTAGAACTGGGAATTTTGATGTTGTCATATGCTGATGACATCGTACTGCTGGCATCTTTTCAGGAATTCACTCAACAGAATTATGAGTTCCTGAATAAGGTATATTTGATAGTTGAAGCTTGGATGCAGTCTAGTCGACTGAAATTAAATGGTAACAAGATGAATTGGTTACGGCTGGAACATTCTATTAAAGATTTACCTAAGGAGATCCCAGTTATTGCCAGACACATCCTCCCATTCATCACTTCTTTAAAGTTATTGGGGGTTATTATCGATTCGGCACTGACAGTGGAACAGCAGGTCTCTTCCTTAGTTAAAAGGGCCTCTTTTAAGCTGCATCATTTAAGGGAGACTAGGTCATGTTTTCTCGAAGACCAGTTTAGATTGTTAGTTCAGCTATGATCCTTCTACAGTTGAAGTATTATAATATTTTGTTTTTAGGATTACTGGTAAAACAAAGCTTGAGAATGCAATTATTACGAAATACTGCAACTCAATTAATATGTAAGAGGAAAATGAGAGATCATGCAACACCTTTACTACAGAAATTATACTGCTTTCTCTCTTCAAGCCAGTGTTAGCTGTAAGTTGTTATGTTTAGCCTGTGGTCACATGATTAATGTATGGGAGTTCCTGAGTAAAGACAGAAATTTACATTAAAACGTGCATTTAAAGATGGTATATCTCACTATGAAAAATTTAAAGAAGAACTTTGACAGATTGATCTTGTATTAGAAAAGTTATAAGGAGTTTAGGTGGGCAGTAAAAACTGTTGATTAAAACATACTGTATCTTTCAACTTAACTCATTAAAGATAGACAATGAAGATGAGATTATAATGTTCACTGATTATTTAATTGTGGTTTATTACTATGCATGTATTTTAATTGAAAATTATTTATGATTTTATAATTTGAGTCTGAGGAGTGGAGGAGTAACCTAGTAGTTAGAACACTGGCTTGGTAACCAAGCAACCAGGGTTCAATTCCCACTAGCACTCCTTGTGGCCTTGGGCAAGTCACTTAACCCTCCATTGCCTCGGAAGAAAGGCCTGGCAATCTACTTCTGGTGACACTGCCAAGAAAACCCAGGAGCTTCTGGGTCGCCAGGAGACAGGACTGACTCGAAGGCACACATTGATTGATTGAATTTGAGTCTGATTCCTGTAGAGGCACGTCTGGGCTGTCTGGATGGCACCAGACAAGATGGGCCCATTTGGACCTGATTCTGGTCTGCAGGAACAAAATGTTCCCGTGGCAGCCAGATTCGGTCCCAAGGACGGCCCGGCTTGCTCCTGCCTGCCTGCAGGGATGTCTTCCCTGCAGGATCCCTTGGCCGCCGTGGCTCAGCCCCCCTCTTGCCCACCACCCGACCCATGGTTGGCCAGTCAGGGCCTGGATTGGGTGGCGGTTAGCGGGGACCCCCCCCCCCCCCAGCACCTGACCCTAGCCCCATTCGCCGGGTTGATGCTGCTTATGCCACCTTTGAGGTGGTTTAACAGCATGTCCTCATGGGCCCGGCAGCATGTACAAGGCCATCACCTGTATTGGTCCTGTACGTGCTACCAGGCTGTCCCACCCCCATTCCGTCCCCTCCTGCCCTATACCACAGAGTCAATGCTGACTCGAAGTCATCCAGCAGCCCTTGGGTTTCCTTGGTAATGTGAGACCAGAAGTAGATTGCCAGATCTTTTTCCAGAGGCAATGAAGAGTAGATTGACTTGCCCAAGGGCATGGGGATTGGCATTGGGAGTAAAATGCTGGTCTCTTAGTCACCAGGCTGCTGCTCTAATCACTAGGTTACTCCTCTACTCGCTTTGTAAGGTATATTTGTAGAAATGCTATTTTAGATTTTGCTGCGAGTCACTCTGGACTTGTTAGATAAAGTGGAATATGAATACTGAAATTAAATTACATTAACTTAAAGGGAAATAAAGAACATTTATTTATTTAACTGGTTTTAATATACCATTTTTCTACCAGGCAAAATGGTTTACATAGAACAATTAAAACATGTAGTGATACAGGCAACTTTAAATTATAATAGCATATAACAAAAGAGAGGGGACTAACTTGGACTACAAGGAAAGAATTCCACTCCAACCTTCTCAGCAAAACATTAAACAGACCACGCGATCTCTTCAATTTAGTGAAAACATTAACCAAAGATCCATCGCCACCGCACCAAGAATCCGTACAACCACAACTCTATGCTAATTTCATCCAAGCCAAAATGGTCAAGGCAAACACAACGTCATCACAAATACTAATCCAACTCCCGCAAGCTCAGGCATCACTCGATAAGTTCTCACCACCATCAAGAAAAACCATAGAAGAAATTATCGCTACCATAAACACCACCACGGCACCAAATGACCCATGTCCAGCACACTGGATCAAAACCTTACGTGCCGAGCTTAGCCTTTACATAGCTAAGATCGCAAATATTTCCTATCTAACTGGAATCTTCCCTACCACCCTTAAACAAACATCAATTCGCCCTCTGCTAAAAAACAACCAGATGGATCCAACGAAGGAAGAGTCCTACCGCCCAATCTCCAGCATTCCCTATCTAGCCAAGATACTTGAAAAGGAAACTCAGAGGCAGATCCAACACCACATTGACACAGCAGCCCCGTTGGACCCATGCCAACATGGATTCCGAGAAGCTCATGGAACAGAAACACTCATGACTTCACTACTTAATAAACTCATTTGCGGGATTGACAACATTCAAATGGCGATTGCAATGATTTTTCTGGACATATCAGCGGCGTTCGACTCAGTCGACCATAAGATTATGCTAGCCAGACTTCACGAAAAAGGTATCCGTAACCAAGCCTGGAACTGGTGCAAATCTTACCTAGATGAGCGCTGGCAACAGGTCCGTACAGGCAACATTACATCCGAACCCTTCAAACAGAAACAGGGAGTACCTCAAGGCTCATCTCTATCTGCGTTGCTTTTTAATATATACATGCAGCCAATCTGCCAAATCACCAAAGACTTCGATATATCCTGCCTATTATACGCGGATGACGTACTAATATTCACACAGATCAATATCTCAAATCCTGACTACTCTCCACTAATCAACTGTTTCAACACAATAACCGACTGGCTTCTCAATCAGAACATGAGAATAAATTTCAAGAAAACCGAAGTACTCATAGCCACAAGAAACAAGCAATTTGGGGCGGAGCCTGATGTCCAGCGGGTAGGACGCTTTGCGTTGAAGCTCCCGAGAGGCCTACTCAGAATCCTGACTTAATACCTATATAAATTTACTATTTCGCTCCGAGCTGACCGGGGCACCTCGGGGGGGATGGCGGCCCACAAACCAGCGCGCTTGGACTTCGGGTCTCCTTCTTCTTCTCACGGAAAACGCTCCAAAACGGAGGTATCCTCCCCGCAGAAGATGGTTCCATTTCGTGAAAACCCCGCAATGCACCTGGAGATTTTGGAGGAAATACGCGGCGTGAAGGAATTGGTGCAGTCTAATGGAGAAGCGCTTCGAGCCATGCGAGAAGACTTTGGAGTGCTCCAAGACCGACTTGAAGGTCTTTCATTACGGCAGGACAATATGGCGGGGGTCCTCGACTCGCACGAGGTGCGCTTGGGCAAACTGGACGAGGCTGAGCGCCAGATACAGAATCTTCAAAAGGAGTTGGAAGATAGCAATAATCGCGCCCGTCGCAACAATGTGAGGCTCCTCGGAATGCCGGAGGGGGTGGAAGCAGGAGATATAAGAGAATTCTTGCTCAAAACTCTTCCCTCCTTGTTGAAGATCACTTTTCACAGAGAACTGGAAATCGATCGAGCACACCGTGTTCCTGCCCGCATGGCGCTCAACCGCACGACCCCCCGGCCTATTATCTTTAGCTTGCTACGATATCAACAAGTGGAACAAATTTTATATGCTGCCCGAGCGAATCATCATTTGGAATATGAAGGTCGTAAGGTCTCCTTCTTTCCTGATTTGGCAAAGCCTACCGTTGACCGTCGGAAGAAACTCCTTGCTCTTCGCCCTCGACTTCAACAGCTACAGGCTCGCTATGGCCTGTTGTATCCAGCGAAGCTCCGAGTGACTCTCCACAACCAGACCAGGACGTTCGAGGATCCTGATCTATTATCAACATTTTTGGACTCCAAAGAAGCAGAACAGATGCGCTAATCCCAAATCTTGGA
Organism: Ichthyophis bannanicus; assembly: GCA_033557465.1. Classification (NCBI taxonomy): domain Eukaryota; kingdom Metazoa; phylum Chordata; class Amphibia; order Gymnophiona; family Ichthyophiidae; genus Ichthyophis; species Ichthyophis bannanicus. The sequence goes on along the minus strand of CM066036.1, from coordinate 171,853,738 downwards.
CTCTTATCTGCCGGCTCTGTCCGCCATTTTGAAGGGCCCGATGCGGCGGTCATGGCCCAGCACAGAAATAGCCTGGACTTTCTTTCTTTCTCTGTATGACTTTTGTCTTTGGTCTCCTATCCCTTCATGATGTGTGCCTCGGTCGGATTCGGAGCACGCACAGTCCTACAGGTTATATGTTTTTTCAATTTTCGGCCTTCTCTGGGGTTTCTCCCCGCAGACACATGGTCGCCAGTAATTTTGGGGTTTTGCTTCTCCTCTACCGTACTGTGGTTTTCTTTGTTAATGTGGGGCGCTTCATTGTATTATATTAGCTTATTTTTCCTATGTCATGTGTACAGCCAGATACAGTCAGTTTGAGGGACACAGTGAAATTATGTGTGCTATCATGCTCAGAATTTTAACTTTTCTGAATGGCTTCATGTAAAATCATATTATTCATCGTACAAGGCATTGCTGGTCCACTCAGCAGAAAGAAAATCCTTAGCTATCTTAGCCACGAGCACGTTGATTAGGTGTTTCTTTAGGAAACGCATTACACTCTGCTGAAACACTGAAACTCAATGCTAGGCCTCACATGGTAGCTGCCTATTCTCCCACCGTTTCCAAATGGTACGGGATAGTCATTCTGGTTAAGAAGCCTTTGCACGCTACTGTACCTGATATTAGCGCTGACATGGAGGGTAGATGGGCCCGTGTACACCTTGAGGTTGGAGATAGTGAATTCACGTGTATTTGCACTATGTCCAGAATGTGGACAACCCTGCTCACTATGCAAGTCTTGCGCAGTTGGCCTCGGCCTCCGCCAATGCTCCATTAATACTTGGTGGCGATTTTACTCAAGTGTTCCCTCAATCTTTTTTTTTTCAAACAAGGTGCTTGGTGGTTGGAAGCTCCAGTCCCGAGCAGACCTGTGTGGCTAGATATAGTAGCGGGCCTTTGCTCACCGATTCCTCTTACCTTACTCCCTGGTATGACTCTCCCATTAGACTCCCACTATCCCCCAATGTTTTTTGACACTTTAGGTGCCTTTAATACTCCTATGCAACCTTTCGACTCCCGACTCTGGTCAGTGTAACTTCAGCATTGCATTTGGAGCACTAGAGTACTCCCGCCATCGGTACTCTCTGCATAAGGTTGATTGGAAACTTCCGATCTCTCGGTAGTTTACCGGGTGTAGCATCCAATTTTACTAAACCTTATGTAATGCTATCACTAGAGATACCTCTATCGTGCAGAAAGTATGGGAAAGAGAATTGCATGTGACTTTAACCTCGGAGCAATGGAGCCTTATCTGGAGCAGAGGGACACGGGTTTCCGACCCGCCTCACTCACTCAGACCCTCTTCTTTCTAGCCCACCGGTGTTTTTACACTCCTCACAGTTTAGACAAATGGAACACTACTCAGGGTAATGGTTGCTGGACACGTCCTGTGGCCATTGGTTTATTACTTCATTTCATGTTATGCATGAATATCCCGCACTACAGTATAACTGGCGTCGGGTCTGGGGTCGTATTTAGTCTATATTGCACTCTCAGGAGTCCCTTTCTTGGAAGATAGTGGGACTTCGCCCAGTTGCGGGGATCCCCCCTCTCCCAAGAAATGGCTTATCTCCTTTTGAACTTTATGCTTGGCATTGCTGTTTTCCTCATTAAGTAATACTGGGAAATTAGTTCCCATCTGCGCCTCAATGAATGGTGGAATCATGCCTGTCTCTACAGTAAATATGAACAAATACTTCGTCTGTGCGCTTCTTCCGTTCAGACTCCTTCTTATTGGTCTTAATGGAAGATGTTCAATGAATTTGTACATTTTGCTAAATGCTCTCATCTGACTGTCTAACCTTGTATATATCTCTGTCTCATGATCATGCTGTATTGTGGATACTTTTTTGATCGTTTGATGTATAATCACTGTTAATTGGAAGCGCTCACATGCTGATACAAACGGGTAGAGAAGAAGCACCGGGGTGGGGGGCAATGGGTTTACTTTTCCTTATTGTATACTTGTTTTGTCTCTTTTGGTGTGTTGTTTCTTTTGTTTGTTGCAAAATGAAAATAAAAGTTTCAAAAAAAAAAGAAACAAGCAATTTGCTCCGCCAACCACCCTCACAGTAAGAGATGCAGAACTCCCAATCAAGACCTCCATAAAGTACCTCGGTGTGATACTCGATCAACAACTCAATCTTAAAGAACACATAAAGAAAACAGTAAGGTCAATTTACTACAAACTAAAAACACTGCGCCACCTGAAACCAATGATGGAGACCAAGGACTTCCGTACAGTCTTCCAAGCAATAGTCACACCACATTTTGACTATGCGAATATCATCCTTCATGGCCTCCCCAAGAATACTCTAAATCCACTTCAACTGGCGATGAACGCGGCAGCCCGCATCTTATCTGGAACTTCTATAAGGGATCATATAACACCAATTCTGATCGATCTGCACTGGCTCCCGATAAACTGCAGAATAACATACAAAACCCTCCTCATCACATTCAAAGCTATTAATAAATTATCTCCTGCATCGATCTCAAACCTCATCACCCTCACACCAAACAGACCCAGGAGACTAGTAGCAGAAAACACACTAGTTATTCCTAGCATCTCCACAAAATGGACACAACAAACTACTAACAGAGCTTTTGTGTCCTATGCTCCCAAATGCTGGAACAAACTACCTCCAAATATCAGATCAATCAGGGATATCACCCAATTTAGAAAGTCCATCAAGCACTACTTATTCACTCTGCACTTCAGGCTACCATACACCCAATAGAACCGGCCCCCACCTCACTCAGATAACTCCTACACATAACAACAACCCAGAACAAAAAATCAAAACGTAATAACACTGTATTCTTGTCAAACTCAAATTTTGATGTAACCTATCTAATGTATATATAATTATGTATAATTATGTAGATAGTTAGCCCCAGTTTACACCCAGTTTATCCTCCCTGTTATCTGTAAACCTAGATCAGTCATGTATTGACAGGTATGTTGTTCAATGTAAACCGCACTGATGATGAATAGTGCGGTATATAAAAAATGTTAAATTAAATAAATAAATAAATAAATAAATAACTGCAGGAAAAGTAAAACTTTAGAAACTATGTTACAGTGATCTTAGGATGCAGAGGAGGCATGAGGTATGGTAAGCTTGAGTTGGACTGGTGTTTATAGTGGTGATTTTATTGATGGAATGGGAGGGGTGGGAATGATAGTGAGGGCTGGAAAGCCTTAGGTATTTAAGGAGGTGGGGTGGGGGGTAATGGGGATGGTATGAGAGTATGATGGATGGACTTGCTGGAGGTTTGATGCAAAGGATGCACCATAATATTCTTCAAAGAGGTATGTCTTAAGGTGTTTTTTGAATAAATTGTGAGATTGAATGCTCCATATTGCAGGGAATTACTAACGCCATTAGTGCTGCTGAATATCCATGGGTCTGGACAGCCTGGACGTGCCCCTTTCTGAATCAGGCTCCAGTGTACCAATACTAACTGCAAAATCGACTGCATGTGGTAAGTACAGTATGCTAAACGTAATGTTCAGTCCATGCCCTTTCTCAGTCTATAACACACCCTGGATCCACCCCTTCATGTGTTAAGCAGTTAATGTGGCATTTTTATCACACTGGCTGCTTTTACTGTGCTGTAGCTGTTACTATGGGCCCAATGCTAATGGTTACTGTCAAGGAATGGGTTGGGTAAGGCAGATATAGGGAAGCAAACAAAAACAAAGTACTATGTGCTCTCATTTGCATCTATCAAGGGGATTAATTCTCAATTAGGCAACACGTACCATTTCTGTACAACACAGTCAGTGCAGTGACACACATCAGTAAGGGGCCACGCAGTGTGAGATTCCTTAGGGCCCATTATACTTGCTCCCCACACTCCATTCATAAATATTGGTGGAATGCAATGACTGGGATTTCTCTCTTTGCTCACTGGTTTTAAATATTTAAAAAAAAAAGTTCAACACAGAACTAATGGAGCCTACTTTCTGGAACAGATACACATCCATTAGGGATGTGCAAGGCCAAAGAAAGTTTGATTGGTCTTCATTTAAAAACAATCGGGGCTGTGAGAGAAGGAGGAGGAGCCACACTCAAGAAAAGGAGCCGCCGTCGGCGGGACAGCAAAGCAGCCCGCAGCCATCTTCTGCTCCCCCGATCGGGATCGAGCACCCTGAGCGGGCCTGCCAGCTTTCCCGATCAGGATTTCCAGCCCAATCGGGGCTGTGAGAGAAGGAGGAGGAGCCACACTCAAGAAAAGGAGCCGCCCTCGGCGGGACAGCAAAGCAGCCCGCAGCCATCTTCTGCTCCCCCGATTGGGGTCGAGCACCCTGAGTGGGCCTGCCAGCTTTCCCGCTCAGGATCTCCAGCCCAATCGGGGCTGTGAGAGAAAGAGGAGGAGCCACACTCAAGAAAAGGAGCTGCCGTCGGCGGGACAGCAAAGCAGCCCGCAGCCATCTTCTGCTTCCCCGATCGGGGTCGAGCACCCTGAGCGGGCCTGCCAGCTTTCCCGCTCAGGATCTCCAGCCCAATCGGGGCTGTGAGAGAAGGAGGAGGAGCCACACTCAAGAAAAGGAGCTGCCGTCAGGCAGTCCCATGCCTGGTGGGCCGGTGCCTGAGGGCCTCGCCAGAGTGCCCTTTGGCGTGGCCCTTAGGCGGGGACTAAATGCAGTCCAGAAAGCCGATTTAAGGAGGCAGTCCCAGAATACAGCGCAATCCTCCAGTGAGTTAAACAGATACTCTACCCTTGAACTTCTTCCTAGGTATTATTATTCTCAGACCCTGCCCCAATGGGTCCCTGCTAGCTATATATATTTCATTCCCGTCGCTGGGCTAAAACTTTATAACAACACTAATTTATCATTGTGGTAATAACTAATGGTTAACAACTGACTGCTTAAGTGAACTGCCCGTGTATATACCTTTTTTTTCGCAATTTACATTATTGCCTGTTAACTATACATGTTCTCTGATCTGTATCCATGCCATATGTCTATATACACCTATGATGCTTCCCTGACTGCATATGATACAGCTGATTATCTACGTTGTCATTCTGCCAGTCAAATTGGTGCACCTACCAGCCCTCTTTAACAGCATTATTTAAACAATTAACCCACCCACACGTTGCCTCTCAAACACGCACATTTGAAGATTCCAAATGGCCTTCCACTTCATCGCCTTTGTCAGTTTTTACCTTCTCGCAGTTTGGCTTGGGAACTCCTTCGCCCTTTTCCCCTCATCTAATCAAATCCCAATCCTTCAGAATCATGGGAGAAGATGGTCAGGGACCCCCTATCATTATATAAAAGGTGAAGCTCACACGCGTCACTCTCACTTGCTACACATCGCAATCCAACAATCTAAGAAAACGAAACAGGAGGAATCCCCTCATTCCCGAAGCCTAAAATGTGCCCTCATAAATGCACGTTCAATTCGTAAGAAATGGCCTGTCATCCCAGACATAATTTCCCTCCATGATCTGGATATACTCATGATCACTGAAACCTGGCTGTCATATGAGGACAATGTCCTCCTCAACCAACTCCTACCCCCCAACTTCTCTATACACACACGACATAGAGAAAATAAGAAAGGAGGAGGAGCGCTCATACTCACCAAGACAGACCTTCATTTCCATACAACTGACTCCACTAGCACAAACAACTTGGATATAATATCCATTGCAAATGAACAGTGCTCTATCAACCTGCTATACAGAGCCCCCTCATCCTCCCCGGACGATCTCCCTACTATTTTAGACCTAGCTGCCAACATCCACAATCCCAATACACCAAACTGGATAATGGGAGATTTCAATCTCCCATCTTTACATCAAAATCAGGCTTTCGCCCTCCTAGATGCTATTGAAGATCTGGGATACAAGCAAATAATCAAAGAATCCACACATATAAAGGGAAATATTCTCGACATGGTATTTGCTCCACAGTCTGTCCTCGAACAAAGCAGCGACCTTGTGATGTCTGTTACCTCTGTACCTTGGTCAGACCACAAGCTAATCAGCTTCCAGATACCCATTAACAACAAGCAACCACTGGACAACAGAAGATTGAACAGCACCTCAAGAGCGTCAACAAGAAGTTTTCAACCGTTCAACAGAGAGCTCATCCTGTCTGAGACCCACCCACTCCTCAATGACACAACTCTCAACCTCGAAGATTTGATCTCATCCTGGAACAGCAACCTTAGTGCCATTGCACAACAACCGCACCTTAATAACACCCCAAGGAAAAGAAACTCTGCTCCATGGTACTCCCCTGAGTTGCGGTCTTCTCTTACACATTTGCAAAGACTTGAGAGACGATGGCGCCGATCATCCTCCATAGAGGATCAGTTAGCTTACAAACTCCATTTATCAATTCATCTGGAGACAATCACTGCCAAAATGAAGCAATTTCACACTGACACCCTCAAAAGATCACTGAACAAACCACGTGATCTGTTCAATTTAGTCAAAACCCTATCAAAGGAACCATCTCCTGAGCAGCATGATGAGATTCACCCACAAAACTTTGCTGACTACCTGCAGTCTAAACTACTACAGACAGACAAGGTCTCAGCAGCCATCGCACAAGAGCCAACCTGCCTAATGTCCCTATCTATGTTCTCCACACCATCCGCAAAATACATTGAGGACACAATCACATCTCTCAATACCACCATGGCTCAAACCGATCCTTGCCCAGCCTTTTGGATAAAGGAGCTACGCAGTGAGTTCAGTCCTTTCATTACAAGACTTATGAACCTATCATTCACAACCGGATCTTTCCCCACAGCACTCAAACATAAATCCATTAGACCTCTCTTAAAAAACTCCAAACTAGACCCCCAGAAGGTCGAATCATACAGACCCATAGCTAGTATACCTCTCCTAGCTAAGATAATTGAGAAAGAGGTACAAAAGCAAATCCAAGATCACATAGACTCAGCGGCCCCTCTAGACCAGTGCCAACATGGGTTCAGAGAGTCTCATGGCGTGGAAACCCTCCTCACCACCCTCTTCAATAATATAATCACAGGCATCGACAACATCCGTCAAGGTTTTGTGCTTATTTTCTTGGACATCACTGCAGCATTCGACTCAGTAAGTCATGATCTTCTCCTGGGGCAACTGAAAGAGAAGGGCATCTGCGGCACTGCACTCGAATGGTGTAAATCATATCTGGCTGGAAGATTGCAACATGTAAAATCCGGAGCTGTAGAATCAAAACCTTTCCATCAAATGCAAGGTGTACCGCAAGGTTCCTCTCTATCATCACTCATGTTCAACATATACATGCAGCCCCTTTGCAATATCATCCGATCTTTCAATGTGAACTGTTTGATATATGCAGATGATATACTGCTCTACATGCCGTTCTCTACAGATCAAATGGACCTTTCCCCCCTGATAGAATGTTTCGACGCAGTTTCAGAATGGCTACAATCTCAAAACCTCTGTATCCAACACAAGAAAACAGAGGTGCTCTTCATCACGAGGGACCACAATTTCACTCCACCATCTCAAATAAGAGTTAAGGAAGCAGATCTGCAAACAAAAACCACAATAAGATACCTTGGGGTCACGTTGGACCAACGTCTTGATATGAAGGTGCACATAAGTAACATAGTAAGAGCAATATACTGCATGATCTGAACACTCAGGCACCTGCGTTCCTTATTAGATCCAGACGACTTCCGGACTATATACCAAGCACTGATCTTACCTCACTTCGACTATGCTAACGCCATTTTACAAGGCCTCCCACAATCTACCTTGAACCCACTTCAACTTGCCATGAATGCCGCAGCAAGAGTCCTCCATGGGGCCTCGAGGAGCGACCATGTGACGCCTATCCTGAAGCAGCTTCACTGGCTCCCCATACATGGAAGGCTTGTTTTCAAGACCTTACTACTGACCTTCAAGGCCATCAATGGTCTTTCATCCTCCTCACTTACAGAGCTCATTCACACCGTTCCACCAAACAGATCCAGAAGAACAACATCAATAAACTCCCTAACAATTCCGAAGGCCTTGACAAAATGCACCCTGACAACGGCAAACAGAGCTTTCAAATTTTGCGCCCCAAGATGCTGGAATGCTCTCTCATCAAACATTCGTGCTATCGTTGACTTAGCCCAGTTCAGGAAGGCACTCAAACATCACCTTTTCCTCAAGTACTACCCAGTCAGCAATGACGCCTAGCTAACCCCACCAAAGAAAGTAACTACACGACACTTCTAGAGCTTTACATAACGCCTATTTGTAGATATCTCATGTAAATAGTTCACTCATGTTATCCAAGTTTGTTCACCTTGTTCTCTGTAAAACCAAACAGCCTGTTGTTCTGGTATTTTGTTTATAGTTTGTAAATAGTTCACCGATGTTATCCAAGTTTGTACACCTTGTTCTCTGTAAAACCGAACAGCCTGTTGTTCTGGTCTTTTGTTTTAATGTAAACCGCGCTGATGGCAAATAGTGCGGTATATAAGAAATTGTAATAAATAAATAAAAATAAAAGTTGTAGTGATTTTCATGTGGTTTTTTTTGTGTTTTCACCTATATTCATCTTCACTGCATGTCTTCTATGTACACTGCAGCATTTCTGCATACACAAAGTGATTGTATGCATGTTAATTTGCACATACATGTGAATCAGGAAAACATTACCCTGATCAAGTATAGATATTGTTGGATCTTCTGACATGACCTAAAGTTTGGTGTGGATAGAACACCAAACACTAGCTGTTATGGGATATACACAAAAAAATGAGTTTTTCATTTTAGATGTAGCTCAGCCCTTTTCATTGGTAGTTCAAGGCAAGTTACATTCAGATACAGTAAATATTTCTCTATCCCCAGTTTGTACCTGAGGCAAAAGAGGCTTAAGTCACTTGCCCAAGGGGGGCTATTAGTGGGATTTAAACCTTGGCCTCTATGGTTCTTATCCCTCTGCTCTAAACATTAGACTACTCTGTTTTTCTTCCTCCAGAAAGAAGGCTAAAAAGAGTAACAGAAGGCTGAAACAATGTGTTAAGTATAGCTCTTTGGGGAACAAAAAAGCTTTTAGTCTTGTTGCTGTTCTAGAATGCAAAGATGAGTAACAGCATTTTATAGTGGTTGATATGGAAGGACAGACTAGATAGGCCATGTCGTCTTTTTCTGTCATCATGTTTCTATATCTCTAAAGGAAAAAGGGGGAATGTTGTGGTGGTCGATATGGAAGGACATACTAGGTAGGCCATGTAGTCTTTTTTTGTCATCATGTTTCTATGGCAAAACTTGAATTATGTACCTAAAACTAAAACAATGCTCATTTTTTGATCATCTTGGACACATAAAGCAAGATCCAGAGAGGGAGAGGGCAAGATGGGATACTCCTCTCTTTAAGGACAGGCCTCCTCTGGTTTTAATTTCCCTTTCAAATTTTTTGAGGCTGCAACACCGAACTGCATGGCTGGTGCCTTCTTTTCCTCTGAGGCTGCAAAATTGAACTGCACGGCTGGTGCCTTCTTTTCCTCTGATTAGCCATCATCTGGGATCACTTGATGGGGCAAATAACTGCAGTAAGCAAGCATTTCTCACCAAAGCATAAAAACCCTTTCCTCTAGTTCACTGTGCATTACAGAAAAACAATTTCCTTTCTCTTTTCCAGATGGAAAAAAACTTTGTAGTTCCTGATCGTCCCTCCAGTCTAGTCCCAGAATCTGAGGGTTGTGATCCTCCTCCAGCAGCTTTGGAGACTGAGAAACTTCACTCTTGTAATGTCACTGGTATATAAGCACCGGAACCGCCTCCTCACACCAGTTTATCAGTCTCCAAGCAGCTGGAGGAGTTGTGAGCCCAGTGGTTCAGGGCTCACTAGAGGAACGATTAAGGAGGGATTAGGATAGAAAGGATTTAGAAGGGGTTTATTTATACTTAAAAAAAAAAAAAGGAAAGGGAAAATCAAACGGGTTTTCCAGGTACTAGGTGTGGGATTGTTCAGGTGCTCTTGCCTCCTGTTGCTCAGGGGTCCTCTTTTCCCTGCCCCTTCCTTTCCCTTCCCTCCCTTAGGGTAGCCTGGGTCCTGCCATCCAGCGGAAGCAAGCTGGGGAGAGGATCGCAGCTGGTTACCTTTCCAATCGAGTTAGGAACAGGTGGGGTGCAGAGCTCAGCGTGTGCAGAGGTATTTGCCTGCCAGTGCTTAGAGCTGTTGGGTGCAGCTTCAGCTGTGTTTTCAGAAGCGTTTGGCACCGGCTGTTTAGCACCATAAAGACTGCTCCCGCGAAGCGGTGGAGCACGGGGGAGGAAGCACCAGACAACATGCCAGTGGCAATCGAGGTAAGGAGGCTCTTTTAGGTGGGAGAGGCTGCAGGAAATGCCGGGGGGGCTAACTGTTCAGCGTTGCAGGCCAGACCGCGTGTTAAATGCACGGGAATTGCCGTTTGCCTTCAACGGTCTACAAGGCCTTCTAATTCAGCCGGGGAGCCTCGTTTTGGACAACTTCCTTCAGATTCTGGCTGGGGAAGCGTTTCTGAAGGTCCAGCAGTAAAAAAAAAAAAATTATTTGTTTGAACATGCAGCGCGGCTCTGGCAGCACAGCATGCCTTACAGGCCGCACTGTCTGCTGTGTGGGGCCAGAAGGGGCTCCGTGTCGCAGGAAGGAGTGTGCAGGGGCTGCAGTCAGGAATCTGAGTCTAGGGAGCCAGCTTCAGAAGCAGAGACAGGAGGGCAAGAGAGCTCGGGGACACTTCTAGAGCCCATCATATCTTCCTTGCCTGCTCCTGAGCCGGTGCCCAGTGCATCGTCGGCTGAGGAACCCCCAGTGTCGCAGCCACCTTAACCGGGGACTTTGGTGGCTATCTTTTTGTCAGATTTTGTGGCTGTGCTCCAGAAGGCATTGAGCAGCCCCCAGGGTAGGCCGGCAGCCAGTTCATCAGAGGCTGAGCTCAGAGAGGAGACCGAGGTCACCTCTGATGGCATCAGTGCAAAAATGCCCAGGGGAGATAGGGAACGGCTAGAGCAGTCGGTCATTTCAGAGGACATATGCTCAGAGGAGCCGGACACGGACGGGGGCCTGGAGGAGGATCTAGAGGAAGGTGAGATTAAGGAACAAGAGGATCAGGAAAGGGTGGTGCGGGTGTTTCGTAGGGAGGAACTACCGACACTTATTGCTGAGTCCCTCAAAACTCTTAATATAACATCCGGAGGGCCTGCAGAGGATTCTACCCTGGAGGATCCATTGCTGCAGGCCTTTCGGAAGACTCAGAGGGCATTCCCAGTACATAGAGTGTTTAAAGAGATGATTCAGGAAGAATGGGACATGCCTGAGGCCGCGCTTAAAGGGTCTAGGGTTATGGCACGGCTTTACCCTCTGTTAGGTCAAGACCGGGAATTGTTTAAGGTTACGAGAGTAGATGCAGCCATGTCAGTGGTTACCAAGAAGACTACCATTCCGGTAGAGGGGGCTGTGGCGCTCAAGGATGCGCAGGACTGTAAGTTAGAGGCCTTGCTGAATCAGGTTTTTGAGGCAAATGCGCTCTCTTTACAGGCGTCTATTTGTGGGACCTGGGTGGCAAGAACCTGCTTGTAGTGGGTGCAGCGGATTCAGGGGGAGCACTCAGTGGAGGAGACCGAGGAGGCGGCCAGACTGGAATCCAGAGCAGCATATCTGGCTGATATTCATTATGACCTTATCCGGGGATTAGCGAAGAGTATGGCTTCGGTAGTCGTGGGGAGGCGATGTCTTTGGCTGCGCATTTGGGCAGCGGAGGGTTCATCGAAGGCGAGGTTAAGTAAACTTCCCTTCCGCGGTAAGCTACTGTTTGGAGAAGAATTAGATAAGTTGGTGAAGGACTTAGGAGATTCCAATGGTGGTAGATTGCCAGAGGACAAGCAAAAGCAGGGACACTCCAGCCCCGGGCCTCAGGGACAGCAACGGGAGTTTCGGCGTTTTCGTTCCCCAAGGTTTGGCCAGGGTCAGTGGGGGCAGTTTCCTAGTCGAACCCAAGGGTTTTGTGGATTTCGAGGAGCGAGCAGGGTATTTGCAGCTTCCTCCTTGTCCTCCACTTTCAGAAAATCTCAATGAAGTCAGGAGGGCCCAGAGAGGGCTAGTTCCGTAGGGGGTCGGTTGCGGGAATTTTACCCTGCCTGGGTCCAAATCACGTCCGATCAGTGGGTGTTAGAGGTGATTCGGGAAGGTTATGCATTGGAGTTTCAGCGGCCGGTGACCGATTCTTTTGTTCAGTCTCCGTGCAAGGCAAGTGCAAGGTGGTGCAGGAGACTGTGCAAAGACTGCTCTCCCTCAATGCAATAGTACCGGTTTCAACCGACCAGTTAGGATGCGGTCGATACTCCATTTACTTTGTGGTTCCAAAGAAGGAAGGAACGTGTCGGCCAATTATAGATCTCAAAAGAGTAAATCACTGTTTTCGGGTATCTCATTTTCGGATGGAGACCCTCAGTAAGGAAGGGAGAGTTTATGACGTCTCTAGACCTCTCGGAGGCGTATCTTCACATTCCGATACGGGAGGAGCATCAGAAATTTCTCAGGTTTGCGGTGCCTATGGGGCATTTTCAGTTTCAGGCGCTTCCTTTTGGTCTAGCAACAGCACCATGGACGTTCACCAAGGTGATGGTTGTAGTGACGGCGGCCTTGCGAAAGGAAGGGGTGTTGGTACACCCTTATCTGGACGATTGGTTGATCAGGGCAAAGTCCCGAGCAGAGAGTGTATCGGCTATGACCAAAGTGGTGTCTCTGCCGGAGAGTCTCGGTTGGGTGGTAAATGTAGCAAAGAGCAAGTTGGAGCCATCTCAAAACTTGCAGTATCTGGGGGCGCGCTTCAATATGGGTGTGGGACGAGTTTTTCTGCCTCATCAGCGGATGCTGGGGTTCAGGCAGTTGGTCCACCAGTTTCTCAGAAAGCAGAGTCCCAAGGCCTGGGATTATCTTCGGTTGTTAGGGACCATGGCAGCGACCCTGGAGTTGGTAGCATGGACGCGGGCCCACATGAGGCCGTTGCAAAGAGCACTGTTGAGAAGGTGGTCGCATCAAAGGGATGCGCTGTCCCAGAGGTTGGCTTGTCCGCCGCAGACTTGCAAGGCACTTCAGTGGTGGCTCCGTCCAGAATGTCTGGAAAGAGGGATGTCACTGGAGATGCCGGCATGGATATCCCTGACGATGGATGCCAGTCTTGGGGGCTGGGGAGCCCATTATCAAGGACGGTTTGCGCAGGGACAGTGGTCCACCCTGGAAAAGAGTTGGTCGATCAACAGATTGGAGTTGAGGGCGGTGGCACTGGCTCTGTGGGAGTTCCATCTATATCTCCAGGGAAAGGCCATTTGGGTATTCTCCGACAATGCGACGGTGGTGGCTTATATCAACTGTCAAGGAGGCACCAGCAGTGTAGCGCTGGAGGACGAAGCCGAGAGTTTGTTCGAGTGGGCCAAGGAGAATCTGCTGGCCTTGTCGGCAGCGCATGTCGCAGGGGTGGACAATGTGGAGGCCGACTTCTTGAGTCACGTGAAGGTAGACCAGGGGAGTGGGTCCTGCATCCAGAAGTGTTTGTGCTGTTAGTGCGTCGCTGGGGGATGCCAGTGATGGATCTCATGGCAACTTTCCAGTCAACAAAGGTCGATCATTTCTTCAGCAGAAGGAAAGAGAGAATGGCGGAAGGCCTGGATGCGCTTCTTCAGGCCTGGCCAGAGGGGCAGCTCCTGTACGTGTTTCCACCATGGGTGTTGATCGGTCAGGTGTTGCAGCGCATAGAGCTCCACAAGAGGCGAGTGATTCTAATTGCGCCGGATTGGCCGAGGAGGCCTTGGTACGCGGACTTGGTGTGGCTCTTGGTGGGGAAGCCCCGGAAGCTTCCACTTCACAAGGACCTTCTAACTCAGGGGCCCCTCTGCATGCCCCAAGTGGATTGATTCTCGCTTATGATCTGGCTATTGAGAGGGCTAGGATGAGAGCAAGGGGTTATTTGGCGGAGGTGATTTCTACCTTGCTAAAAGCTAGGCGGAAGTCTACCTCATTGGCTTATGTTAGAGTATGGGATATTTTTGAGGCCTGGTGTGCGGATAGGGAATTTGTTCCCTTAAGGGCGTCAGTACCGCAGGTTCTGTCTTTCTTGCAAGACGGGTTTCAGAAGGGCTTGGTGGCTGCTTCGTTGAGAGTTCATTTGGTGGCGTTGTCCTGTTATAGGGGTAAGGTACAGGGCGAGTCGCTTGGTGGACATCTGGATGTGAAGCATTTTTTGAGGGCAGTAGCTCTAGTGCGGCCACCGTGTAAGCAAGTATTTCCGACGTGGGATCTCCCGTTGGTCTTGGAGGCATTGGGGAAAGCGGCTTTTGAGCCATTAGTGAAAGCGTCATTGAAAGATCTCACTCTTAAGGTGGTGTTCTTGGTGGCCATTGCTTCGGCGAGGCGAGTCTCTGAGTTGCAGGCGCTGTCCTGTAGGAAGCCCTTTCTGTCTTTCTTCGATTTTAAGGTAGTTTTGCGGCCAGTGCCGTTGTTTTTGCCTAAGGTGGTGTCGGCTTTTCATATGAATCAAGTGGTGTCTTTGCCGGTTTTCGCGACAGAGAGAGAGGGTCATGTCACGGGGTGGCTTCAGCGGTTGGATATTTGACGAGCGTTGAAGAAGTATATCATTAGGATGGCTAGTTTCCATAAGTCGGATAGATTGTTTGTGCTGTTTGCGGGTACAAGACAAGGAGAAGCGGCCTCTAAAGGGTCGATTGCTCGGTGGTTGAAGGAGGTGATCGCATCAGCGTATCTCTTAAAAGGCCGGGTGGTTCCGGAAGGACTGAGAGCTCATTCCACTAGGGCGCAAGCAGCGTCTTGGGTGGAGTGCAGTTTGGTACCGGCGGTAGAAATCTGTAAAGCAGCGACTTGGTCGTCTTTACATTCCTTTGTGAAGCATTACCGTCTAGATGTTCAGGCGGAAAGGGACACCTGTTTTGGATCGGCTGTGCTTCAGGCTGGTTTAGCAGGACCCTCCCATTGAATATATTCACTGCTCTGTTACATCCCCAGAGATTCTGGGACTAGACTGGAGGGACGATCAGGAAGATTAAATTAGACGTACCTGCTAATTGTAGTTCCTGATACGTTGGTGGACTATGGCCTGAAGCAGGAGTGACTTTACAGGTAAGCGGTACCTTTAGTGGTGTTGGGGCATAGTTCACGGTAGTGCATGGTGTCACGTGGGGGTGGTTGTCGGGGCATCATTCTTCATACGGGAGGAAAGTGGACCTCAGTTCGTAGGAAGCGTTGCAGAAAATTTGTACATAGTTGGACCTAGAGTCCTTAAAAGTTTCAGTTAGTGGGTTACTTTTGTTGGTGCAATTCACTACTTAATGGTTGCTCCGGTGAGTCTTCTTTGTCAACAGGTTACTGGTGTGAGGAGGCGGTTCCGGTGCTTATATACCAGTGACATCACAAGAGTGAAGTTTCTCAGTCTCCAAAGCTGCTGGAGGAGGATCACAACCCAGAGATTCCGGGACTAGACTGGAGTTCCTCCAGCAACTACACTTAGCAGGTAAGTCTAATTTAATCTTATTACTCCAATTGATTATACCAGAGCTCCAGTCAACAAGCGAATTTAATGTTAAAATGATGGGGTGAATAATTAGTTAGTTGCATGTGTAACATACAGCACTCCCACTATTACTTATTCTAAGATGGGAACAGGGGCCGATATTCTGACAAGCTGATATTTAAATGCAGTGGTGGACAGGACATCAAAGGCGGTGTCTAGATCGGAGCTGTCGCTGAATATTCAGTCTCAGAATCTCTAACCAGGCAAGTGCGGACATTTGCCCGGTTAACATGATATTCAGTTGGCTCTTGTCCGGATAGCAACTTAGGTCAGTTTTTCATGCGGCTTAAGTTGTCAGGTCAGAGGTTGCTGAATATCACGCTAACAGGGCAAGTATTGGCACTTGCCCAATTAGCACTTGTAGCACCCCCCGCACCACCCACGTACTGCCCTTGCATTAACCAGACAGTGTCGGGGCGGTCTGTAGAGATATTCAGTGGCACTATCCATGGGCATACATTTGTCAAAGATTACTGGGACTCTGGATGTATTGGTTAAAGTTGGAAAGTCCATTCAATATCAGCCTTTGCCATCAAGGAACCTTGCCCACAGGATCACAACAGTAAATCCATTTCATCCAATGGTGCATAATGAACAGACTAGGAATCTGGATCAATAAAGAAGTTCACACTGACTCCCAAAGAATGGACAAACTGTGAATAAGGTGAAATTTACCAACTTTTTGGGGGGTACAATTTCCAAAGGAGAAACTACTAATGTCTCAAAGGACAGTCACACAAAAGGCCCTGCAATATGACCCAACTCTAATGTATTGCACAATTTTTCAACAGCCACATTTTTCCTGAATAATGTCAACTTCGCATTGCAAGATCTATAGGACAGCTGAAGGCAAACAAGAGGGATATGAACTCCATACTGGAAACCAGACTGCAATACCTGAGAATTATGATGCTGAGGATAACTGACCAACCACTGCAATAGCACCATTAAATTAATTGGCAAATGGACCTTGTGAAACATCTCCTGAGGGCCTAGGTCTGGATCCAACACCTTGTGCAGATACAGATGGTCAGGGGTGGTAATGGAAGAAAGGATGGTTTTCCCGACAGATGGAGCATTAATCCTTGAACCAGCAAGCCTGCTGCACACACTGTCCCAAGTTAAAATGAAAGCAGGCATTCCTACCTTCTCCTGAGCAGCCACCAAAAATACAAACAACTGAGCCCCCTGCTGCAAACAATTTCAGTGAAAGGATCTATTTCCAACTCTGCCCCCAGCCCCCATGCTCAGCAAACTTGCCAACCAAAACTTCCTGCTGGAAGAAAGGGATCCGAATGAACCAGCCCACAAAAGGACCATTGCTTAACAGGCATCTATCAGCAATATATCAACATTGCGATAACCCCACTTATCAGACTTCTCTTTGGGAAAGCTCTTCCAAAAATCAATCACATAATTCAACCAAGGACAAATCATGTCAGAATAACAAAGCAAGCTTGGATATAATACAGATTTTGCCTCCATCAGAATGGCAGCAAGAGTATTAAAGGACAAAATCCAATTATGAATAGACATGGTCACCTTTACTTACTTTCTCTTACCCTCTTCCTTTGCCATCATCACCCTCCTTCTCGTCACTAAAATTCTGCTCGTCGACTGGTAAGGAAAATATATCAATGCAGTTTCCTTGTGAAATCTTACATCTCAACTTCATAGGAATGTGAGTTTTCAGTGGAGCCAAAACAATAACTCACTCACCACAAGCAGAAATAGATAGAAGCTACTCACCCAGCACAAGAACCAAACCCTATTCAAACTAAACAATATTGTCACACAGCACCCACAAGTACACTGCACAGAAAACACTACACCTATGAAGCTCAACACAAAATCTAGAACTAAAAACTTATATATGTAACTAGCTCACAATATGTAACTTACAACTGTACATAGTTCACACTGTATAAATTGTGAATGCAGATGTAGATATCTTGATTCTTGTTATATGTAACAAATGTTTGCTGTGTCATAGTTAATGTTAACTGCTACTGATCGCTGGAAGAAGCGATATACAAATGTAACCAAATAAATAAAAGTGTGTCCCCTCCAGCACTCAACACTTCCAGACACCACCTCCTCCACTACTTCATCAAAATCCTTGAACTGGAGCTCCCCAGGCTGTCTCAGTCAAACTAATATCTAACTCCAAAAGCAATGGAGATGAAGAAGGCGACACTGACATGTCCATGAATTCAGAATGACTGCACTTTTCTTGATAGAAATGGTTCACAAGAAGTTTCATATTAAGCATAAATGTCTTCTCTTTTAAATTCCAGTGCAACCTTTTGCCCTTTTACTCTTTTCCCTCCCAGATACAGTATCTTTGTCTACCCCCAGCAACAACCTCAAAAATAATTGATCAAAAGGTTCAGAATACTATCTGAAGACTCCAGATGCACCGTGCTGTCCAATTCAGAAGGCCCTTACAGAAACCTCATGCCCAGAAGAAGCATTCAATATTCTTGGAGGGATGGGGGAAGTTGTTGGACATTTGACATGCCAGATTACAAGAGACAGAGGAAAAGGTGCACTGGTGCCTGCCATATCCATCGAGGGCCCCAGCTGCGACATAGTAGAGGTTCAGATTGGAGAACACCACCAGGGGATTTTTAGTCTAGCGAGGACATGAAGGCCTCATTCTGTTGAGCTGTGGTCATTGGATCTTCCTGGCTTCAGAAATGGAACAAGGCTGCACACCACTCGGACCATCCCTGTTGGGATTTTCTTTAAATTGTCTTATTCAGTCAGCTCCTCTAGTCTGTCTCCCCAAAATGTCTGCTTTTCATTTAGGAGGCATAATCTAAACAGTTCCAAGAAAACTTTACATTACCCATGCCCTTCTGCAGCTACTTTGCTCCCACCAATAACATCAAACACCCCTTTCCTCAAACCCAATAATAGCCCACTAATCAATTAAACAAAAAAACCCAAGAAGCATCATGCCAACAAACTCACCACAGCATAGTGCCTCAACACGGCAGGCACTGAGATCAGCAGGCTGCTGGATAAGAATAAAACAGCTTAGAGCTGCAATGGAGCAACACACAACACAGTACTATCACATTACTAATACCTGGCCCTGGAATAAATCTTCATTGCTCATCAGGCCTCCCCCAGCACCCAAACTGGATCCCATGTGGGAAATCAACAACTGTCCAACTCCCAAAGGAAAAGCAAAAACCCCTTCAAAACAAACCCACTGTGCTGACCAACATGATGACTCCCAAGGCAACACTTTCTGCAGCTCTCCAACAGCTCCAAAACTGCAACCTGGAACACACTCCCAAATGAAAACAAATTGCCAACAAGAGAATAGCATAGCTGCCAAACTCCAGATCTTGAGGTAAATTAGAACTCCTTCTCAAATGCTTCTCCTCAGTCCCAGCCGCAACCAAAAGAATTCTTCCAGCACAGGAGCATAGGTGTTGAGTGTGGACATGTTATCCAACCCCTAGTAAGAACTAGGACATTCCTAATTGGCCTCAGGCCTGATCCCAAAGGGCCTTGTCACCATCCTTATGATAGGGAGAGGAAGACTGCGTGTATCTCCTGTCACCATGGACCCCACAAGGTTATTGTTATGATGGAGGGACATTGCTGATTGGCAGATAGCCATGAAGAGCTCAGGTTTGGGGGAACAGTCCCTCTTCCCTTGCAGTTATACACTGGATCTTTCCCCCTAACCTGGGAGGTGTTGCTTGGGAACATTCATTTTGGAAGTTGAAGGATGCAGGTTGATCTCAAAGTTGTATCTGGATGAATCACAGCTAGATAGGGGGATTGGCAAGTACTGAGCCTGACCAATCACCTGCAAGGTGGGAGCCTTTAGCTTATGGGGTGGTGGGCCTCAATATTCTTGGAGGAACGGGGGAAGTTGTTGAGCAGTTGAAGTGCCAGGTGATGAGAGAAAGGGGAAAAGATACACCAGTGGTGGCCATATCCAATGAGGGCCCAGCTGGGACATAGTGGAGGTCCAGATTGGACAACACCTTTGGGGGATTTAGTCTAGCAGTTACATGGAGGACTCACTCTGCTGAGCTGTGGCCAGTGGATCTTCCTGACTTCAGGAATGGAACAGGGTTATTATAAGGTGATTCTTGTGAGGCAGTAAATTTTGGCCTTATTTAATCAAGGTATATGGTAGCATAATTATTTGAGCTGGTTGCGTGACTAGTATTATTCTGGATGGGAATACTGCATGCTTAGATAGCCATTTTTTTTAGTGCCAGTCAGTGTTGACTCATAGCAACCCAGCTATCTCTGGGTTTTCTTGGCAATGTATCACCAGAAGTAGATTGCCAGCCTTTTTTTCCGAGGCAATGGAGGGTAAAGTGACTTGCCCAAGGTCATAAGGAGTTCCAGTGGGAATCAAACCCTTGATCTGCTGGGTACTAGGCAGTTGCTCTAACCACTAGGCTACTCCTGAACCGAAAATCATAAACACAGGTACACTAAAAAATTTTTTTTTTAAACTGCCTCTAATGTTTCGATTGATTTTTACGTTTTTTGGTGCGCTGAATCCAAATCTGGTAACCAATTTGCTCCATCACGTACAGATTTTTTGCTACATTGGGTTAGCAGTTTGAGGTGAACGTTTCAGATTGAGTGCGATCGAGATAAAAGTTTCTTGGATGAATTCTTTATACTAATTGTTTAGTAGTTATTCAAATAAGAATAAAGAAAATTGTAACAAGGCAGCACATAAGAATAGAGTAATGTCAACAAAACACACTGTGATGGTAGCAAAATTGTCTGCACTTAAAACAGCCACATACATGTGCACAAACATTGAGCATATAAGAGCGAGGTTAGACACAAAGCAAAGCAAAGAAATGTGCAAAAAATGTTGTACAGGTATGTATGTAAGAATAGAAAACGCAAACCGCACCATTGCAATACATGAAGACAAACACCCGATGGTGTGAAAATAAAATTCTAATAAATGAGATCCGACACTGTGGTAATAACTAGCAAATTTTTATTTCAAAGTTTAGTAAAAACACGATATTTGTCAACACAGTTTAGATTTTAAAGTCATTCTTGGGTCAATCAATCTCCTGGTGGGCCCGTTTCTTCTTCCCCCCGAATGCTTCTCTTGGTGCGCTGCTTGGCGTATTTTTCATCTGGGGTTTCCCGCAGCAGAAATCAGCCATCATAGTGGTGTTCCATCTTCCTTGGTACCTTCTCTCTGCATCCGTGATGTCCTGGTGAAACCTTTCACCTTGTTCTTCACTGTACGCCCCCAAGTTTTCAGGAAAGTAGTTCACATGGGAGTGCAAGAAATGGACTTTCAGGCTCATGTTACAGCCTTGTTCTTTGAAGGCATTGAGCATCCTGGCAACAATATCCTTATAGTTCTCATCCCGCCTGTTCCCCAAGATTTTGAGAACAACATCCTTGAAGGAATCCCAGGCTTCTTTTTCCTTCTCAGACATCGTTTCAGCGAATGCTCCATCTGAAATGAGTTTCCTTATATCAGGGCCAACAAACACTCCTTCCTTTAGATTTGCTTCAGAAAGTCGGGGGAACTTTGAGCAAAGGTACCGAAAGCACTCACCATCTTTTGGAAGGGACTTGATGAATTGCTTAATGAGACCCAACTTAATGTGGAGAGGTGGTAATAGAATTTTATCACGAGGTACCAAGCTCTCATGAAGAACATTTTTCTCACCGGGTCTCAAATACTCCCGAATTGGCCAGTCTTTTTTCCCCCAGTGTAGGTCGCGGGCCCAGCTATCCCACAAGCAAAGGAAGCAGGGATATTTGGTGAAACCGGATTGCTGCCCTAATAGCAGGGATAGAATTTTAAAGTCTCCACAAATCATCCACTTATGCTCATCATAACAAATCTTCTGAAGAATCAGGGCCAAATTCTCGTATTTTTCTTGGAGAATAACAGAGTGAGCAATAGGAACTGAAGCGAATGTGTTGCCATTATGAAGAAGAACACCTTTTATGCTGTCTTTTGACGAATCAATGAACAGCCGCCATTCAGCAGGATCATACTTGAGTTTAAACTTTTCCATCACTCTGTATATATCGTTGCAAAATACCAAATCTTCCTCTTTGCTGAAATACTTCAAAAATTGTGTCTCGCGGTTGCAGTACCAATAAAAAGTTATTCCTGGTGACAATAGATTTTTCTGTTTAAGCCGAGAACCTAGCAGTTGGGCAGCATCTTTTGGGAGTCCTAAATCCCGGACTAAATCATTCAATTCAGCTTGAGAGAAAAGTTCAGGTTTCGGTTCTGGTTCAGTTTCAAACTCGGAAGTACTGGACTCATCGGGAAAAGCCATCTGATGAGTCTCATCATGATCAGAACCGTCCACACAAATATGATCCAAAGATTTTGGTGGTTCAGGCACAGGTACTTCGTTGCTATGAGGCATAGGCCTAATTGCTGAGGGAAGGTTGGGGTAACTTATTACCTTCTTATTTTTCAAGTTGTATCCCTTCACAATGCAAGAGCAAAAATAGCAGTCACTGCTGTGGTCTCTTTGTTCACGCCACATCATAGGTATTCCGAAATGAAATGCTTGCTTTTTACCTTTCATCCATAAGCGTAGATCTTCCTCACATGTCTTGCACACTTTGTGAGGAGCCCACGGTTTGTCTTGATCGCCTAACTTCAAACCGAAATAGGCGAAATATACTTTTTTAATAAATGCAGAAATGTTCCTCTGCCGCTTTTTCACGGTATATTCCCCACAAATAAAACAAAAACTGTCCGGAGAGTTGACGCAACCTCTGGCTCTGTGAGCCATCACAAATACACAGCACTGCAAACTACAACTGTAGTGAACCACTTCGGAATAAAGCTGGATTACGACTGAGCAAACAAAAGGTAATAATGAACTTGCAAGAAACTGAAATTTGACAGGAACGTTCATGTCGCAACCACCGTGTTTGAGCGAGCGAGCGAACGAGGCGAGGCGAACAGGAAAGAACATGCGCCAGCGCGAGTACTGGATTTAGCCCCCCGCCTCCCAATTGTCCTGTTAATGTATAAAATGAATACAAAACACTCTAAAATATCATGAGGGAGTGTTTCTAGTTAGTTAACCATTACAACCTCTATTTTGGGCCAAGAAAATAAACTGCAGTCGGCTAAAAAGAAATTATGTGAACATTCCTTATATGGGTAAGAAATCTAATTTTGCAAGAAAACGTGACGTGATGGAACATTTTGGCTATTTTTCCTGGATTCAGCACCCCAAAATCTAGAGGAATCAGTTGCAAAACTGGAGGCAGTTTTTTGGTAGTGTAGCTGTGTAATTTGTGGCAATTTCATCAGGTTAGTTAAGCACAAGACATTGCTTCATGGCGGGAAGTTGACCTGAAATAATGGATTCAATTGACAATCTGATTGTACTTTAAATATTATCTTCCCACTTAAGGAGGTCTTATGTTGCTTTAAGTCTGAGGCAGGAATACCCCTGGTTTGACTAGTGACTCTAGAACAGGGGTCTCAAACTCAAATTGCTTTGAGGGCCAAATGAGGACTTGTAGAGTAACCCGGGGGCCGCACAAGACGCAGGCCTCATTTGCATAATGGCATCATTTGCATAAGGGCATCATTTGCATAAATATTTGCATATACACTAACTTTTAGTAAACATGCAGAACATACACCATCACCAAACAAGGAATCACAATTTAGAAACAGGAAGACAATTAAACTGGGAACCCCAAAAGCCAAACTTAGAATGTACAACACTGTAGAAATAAAACTATAAATTGATTTCCTCTTGTATGTAAGGGAACAATCATGGAGAATGGGCCCCTGGGCCTGTGTCCACTCCCATATCTTTTCTGGTCACATGGAGGGGGATGCTCTCACCTTTGTGGCTCGAATCTCTGGCCCTGTGTTCATTCTCTGCTTGAAAACCCTAAGGAGGGGATTTCCTAGCTCTCTGTTCTCTCTGTTCCTGATGTCTGGAGAGAGAAATCTTTTGGTTCTGTGCAGTTTCTCTCCTTCAAGGTCCTGGGGGGAGGATTCTTCTGCCCCATGTTCCTTCTCTGCTTATGTTGATCCTATACTCACGATCTTCCTTTTATGCTGTTCAAAGGGTGGCATCCAGCTTTATGCTCGCTTTATTCTTCTGTGAGGAGAGGATCTCTGGTTCCTTCATTCATCCTGTCTCTTTTTGGGTCCCAGGGAAGGGATCCCTGGCCCTGTGTTACTACATTCTCTGTTTCTGGGATTTGGGAATGACATCTCTGGCTAGTTGCTTGCTTTTTCTCTACTTCAGGAGCAATGGGAGAGGATCCCCAAGTCTTGCACTGATGATATGACCAAAGAGCTCATGTGCACTCTGGCCATTTTTACACCAGCTGTTGCACAAGCCTTTTATTTTGATGTTTATAGACTCTCCTACCTTTTTTCTTAAAACTGTGTTTTTCTTTTATTTTCCAAAATGATGAGCTCACTATTAGTTGCATGAACAGACAGATGGGTCTATGAACCAATGGCAAACTCACACAGACAACATAGTCAGCCACAGAGAAATTTGAGTAGTGTCAGTTTTTCACCCGGGACTATTATTTTTTAAAACATAGCCACTATTGGCAGCAGTCAGTCCCTGATCCCAATGCCAACAGTATTAAGCGTCCCGCGGCCCCTCTGCCTGCTCTGAGTCCTCTCCTCCCTGCAGCATCAGCTCAAAAAGTGGCGGCTTTCAGAGCCGCGGAGAGAGAGAGTTTCTCTCGCGCGGTTCTGAAGAGCAGCGAGTCTTCAGAACCGCGCGAGAGAAACTCTCTCTTCGCGGCTCTGAAAGCCGCCACTTTTTGAGCTGATGCTGCAGGGAGGAGAGGACTCAGAGCAGGCAGAGGGGCCGCGGGACGCCTAATACTGCGGCGGCAAGTTTGGATTTATTTTTTTTTTTTAGACACCGGTAAGTGCTTCGCGGGCCGCACAAGATGCTCTCGCGGGCCGCATGCGGCCCGCGGGCCGCGTGTTTGAGACCCCTGCTCTAGAATATAGTCTTTCTAAAGTTAGGTAAAACTTGGTAAATTTGTAGAATGACTTGCGAGTGGAAGCTTTCTTTTGCTCTCACTGATTCTGCCTCCCTGACATTTGGTATTAGTCTGCCCAGTTAATTAGGAAATAACCTTATCAAAACTACCTTTCTTTCAGTGAATCTGTGATTTTATATTATTCAGGTAAGTCTGATTCAGCAATAGAGAGAGAGAGAGATATTAATGTAAATATTTTCTGCATCTTAATGTGCCCTGTAGCTCTACTCGTATTTCTTCCTATTAGCAGAAGTGAACATCAGATGAACTTAAATGCAGCGGGTATTTTTTTTACATTGCCACTTCTTTCATAATCGCTCAGTCTCAATTTGCTGAGGGGATTTCTGCCACAGTCTTAGGATGAATTTGCTTAACATGCATCCTGATCAGGATAAAAGGCACGAAAATTGTGAAGACTTTTTTTTTCTGAAATTGTAAAGTCCGCTGACATTGACTAGTTTATTTGCACAGGTGAGATTCAGATTCTCCTCCCTTACAAGGCAGACAGGAAAGGTTGGTTTAGCTGTAGGGGTTTTGCAGACTGTTCAGTTCAAAAAGAAACAACTGAGACATAGACGCAGTACTGTCTAATCACATCACAGGGGAAGCTACAATGGATCTCATGAGAATGAGCAACTTTTACATTTATTTAGTTAATCTTCCTGATTTCACACGGAAATGCAAGAAAAACAAATTTGCATAAGAAATGTGAGGTACAACAAAACACAAAATAGATTACGTTCATGTTCATAGGAAATACAAATCCAGAAGAAACAGGAAAAAACTTGTAACCTCACCTCTAGCCCACTACCAGGAAGGAACTCCAAAGGAAACAAATTTATCGCAATACTTTACATAGGAAAAATAAAAACAGTATAACATAGGTAGGCAGCGTTCCCATAGTCACGGATTCAAGGTGTCCACCTGCCCAACTCCCGTGGAACTGTGCACATTCAAAAAGGAAATTAATTGGGATGGATGCAGAAATATATATGAATTCCCTAGCAACTTAATCAAGCATTTACATGGGTACTTTAGGAAAAACATACCACCCAACTGCAAAACCCTAGGTCTCAGGAGCAGAATATCTCTCCAACGAGACTGGGTATTCTTTGCCAAATCAGGAAATATACGAATTAAACAGCCCTTAATACGCTTCCTAAAAAACAACTTAAGGAGCCACTCTCTATCAGTTATTAGTGCTAAAGTTTAAAACACAAGTAGAAAGAATGATCTCTTCAGATTCAGAGGGTTCTAACAATGCCGTACCATTTAGCACTGGGGTCACCAACCTCCAGAGGGCCGCGGGCCGCACAGCCGACTACCGGGAGCCTCGTGGGCCGCACCCCCCTTCTCCCCGCCCCCGTGAAAAAAAACAACAAACGCAAAATTATGAAAACAATGGCTGATCACCTTTATTGAATTTAATGAGATGGCTGATGATTCATGCTAGCAGACAAACGCTTAAAGTCCGGCTTCACAGATGACACTGACAGGAGAAGGGACGCTTGCAGGTGGTCGTCGGTGAGCTGCGAGCGCGTGGATACAATGGCGGGAATCCTTGGCGGGCCGCACATAATGTTAACCGGGGTAGAGCCTCGCAGGCCGCACGAAGGGACCTCGTGGGCCGCATGCGGCCCGCGGGCCGCAGGTTGGTGACCCCTGATTTAGCACTTCCGCCTCTTGAGGGCCAGGAGTCACAACTCCTGTAGTGGCCTTACAGCCAGTAGGCAGATAATATGCTTTTACCAAGGGCAGACAAGATTCGACAGGAACTCCCAACACTTCTGTCAGATAAAGTTTAAACATTTCCTTGGCTGAAACATTAGCACATTTTGGAAGGTTTATCAATCTTAGATTCAGGAGCCTACTATGATCATCCAACTGCTCCAAACAAGCTTTTAGGCGGGTAACATCTTTAATAAATGCTTCCGAGTGACTATCAACATGATTTACTTGTAGGGAAAGTTCTTCTACAGAAGATTGCAAAGTTCCAGTTGCTGGGGCATTTATTGCTATAACCTCTGAATTCTTCTGAATCTGTCCTTGTAACGCCTTCACCGGCAGGGTATAGGCTTCCCCAAGCTGTTTGATTGTTTCCCAAATAGTCTCAAGCATGAAATGTTCCGGGCAAATTAAATCAAAAGAAAATGGCACTTTACCCGTTTCAACGTCCAAGGTTGCTGCTGTCTCCACGGTTCCCTATGATTGCACAGCACCAACCAAGCCCATCAATTCCGATGGACTTCTAACCCCAGAAAGCAGAAAAGATTGTTGAAAATCACGCTGAAGCCTTCCCGCACTCAGACCTGGCTCCGGGGACAGTCCCAGCAGAGGTGAAGAAGTATCAACACCTGCAGGCCCTGACACCATCGTGTCTCTGGAGAAGAGCTCAGACCCCAACTGCATCTGGGGTTGCTGTGCATCAGGGGGCGTGAGGTCAAGGTTCGATGGAGATTCTGAGCTATGCCCCGGCAATCTCCCTGCCGAGAAAACCACATCCAATTCAGCTGGTTGCTGCTCCCTCCAGACCACATAATCATCCATAGGGCCTGAGGTAACTGGGGTCGAGGTGAGCCGGGCTACATAGGGCTGCTTACCCAGCTCACCTTTCCTCTTTCTCCCCATAAGGAAATGCCGGCAGAGCACTACACGCTGCTTTTACATTTATTTTTATCATAAAGTAAATGATCAAAGGAAAACAAGTCTCACTTAATTGCAAGTGAATTTGCTTTTTATAACATTTCCAATTTCCATAATTAAAAACTCAGACTATATTAAAACACAAATGCACCCACTTGAATTGTCAAACATGAGATGATCATACAAGACCCCATCATTATGCTATGTCATAACAAGCAAATACTGAAGAAGGCACATCATAAACAGGCCAAATACGTAGTCCTGCTGCCCTTTCCGACTATTTAATTGTAACAGAACAGAAGCACAAAAATATATTTGGGCTGGTTATGGCAGAAGCGTACTTTTGGCAGAAGTTGCAAACTATAACTGCCTTCTGGGAATTTAAGAGAGTCCGTCTAGGTGACAGGTTGAACAGGTTTGTAATAGCGCTGCGTACACCTTGTAGCGCTTTACAAATGAAAAGTAGTTTTAGTAGCAATGCACATATTTCCCCAGAATATCCTATTTGTCTGTTGTGCAGGATTGAAGAAAATATTTATTTGAAAATAGAAATTTGAAAGCAGCTGATTGGAGTGCCCAATATTTGGTTTCAGCCATGTAATTTTAAGAGTGCAGGAACACAAGTCATAATGGAGAAAGATTGTGCTTTTTCTCCATGACTATAGTATATATCTGGCTATTCCATGCATACCTTTTAATTGTACTGCATCAAATGACATCATACAGTAGCTTGTCAGAATGTATAGTGCAAACAAAGAAACTCTGATGTCATTCACCACATTTATGACATCACAGTAGCTATCTCAGTTCTGCCACAGAGCACAAAGCGTTTAAAACAGCTGAGAATGATTACAATTATTTTAAGCAGACTGAAGCACTTCATCATGTGCGGTGTGTATGTCTTTCTTAGAATTTACAATTCAAAAGTGTCTGAAGTTGATCAAGCTTTGCCCTCCAGCATCATAACAACATTCCAGAAGATAAGCAAATAGAGAGCAATCCATGGCCTGGAGTAATTCTTGCAGGGAAAGGAAATGTACTATTATTCATATCTACTCTATTGTTTGCAAACCAATTTGTTTTTCACTATTCATTAAGAAAGGTATATAGCAGTAAACAGAAACAAGCTTTAGTTTTTAGCCACCTTATGACTCACTATAAACTGCATTAGTAAATAAGCCAAAGACTATAGATAAGAAGGTTGTTTTTCTTTTTTTCTCTTTGTTGTTATTTATTTTTGGAAACATAATAAAACATAGTATCATGTAAACAACATTGCTCAAATAGAGACATTCTAGCTCAGCATATTCAGGGGTATTCATATTCTTGCTCTGATCATTGGTTCACATTCTGACCAAATCTCTCAGCTTTTCATCTGTTCCTTCTGATTCTATTGTCTTTGTTTATTCATGGGGGGGCGGGGGGGGGGGCAGAGTTGGAGCTCACGACAAGCACAGTTTATTTATTTATTTATTTATTTATTACAGTTTCTTATATACCGCGCTATTTAGAATCAGCGCGGTTTACATCATAACAAAACGACCATAACGACAGACTGTCAGGTTTTACATTGAACAGGAGTACAAACTTGGATAACCGGGTTAACTATATACATAAGATATCTACACTGCAGATATAAGTTGTAAGGGCATTTCTAGACTGGGTCATTTCTTGGAAGGGATATCTAGTTCAGTTGTATTTTTATTTTATATTTTTATGACACCTTCTATCTCTTTTTTTATGGTTTCAGTAGACTAAAATGAGATATGAATAGGACTAGAGGGAGGACACATTTTGTGTGGTTCAGCTCCACAACCTTTACATGTGTCTGCACAGCGATGGGTATGCCTTGTAGCGCTATACAAATGATCAGTAATAGTAGTTTCTGTTTCTTCTACATCTGATTCATTTTTTCTGAAGAGTCCCTAGTATGGGGCATACCACTGGGCCTGAGACTAGGTTAGCCTGCCCTGGATCTTGGCTGCAAACTATTCTTGCTTCATCAGCCTGCCAAGCATTGTATACCAGTCCTCTGTTTTGTTTTGTTTTGTTTTTGGGGGGGAGGGTTTCATTTTATTTTGTTTCCTTGTTTGCAGGTTTTTTTTTTTTCATTTTATTTTGTTTCATTTTAATAAATTGTCATTTTTTTCCAAGTCATAATTTTTCATTTCAGGGCAATTTTGTTTATTAAAGAAGAAGCTGTGCTGGCTGCCCGAATGAAAAACATAGCTAAAAGGTTACTAGGGCTGGCTCTAATCAGTCTGTTATATTGCTGGTGATCTTTTTTCCTGTTTCCTGATTATCGCAGAGTTTGTCTGGTCTGGAGCTCTATGTAACATGCAAACTGAATTTTTTGCCTTGTGAATCTATTGACCCCTGCTGTAGAGATATATTCCAAAGATTTTTCTTTTGCCATGTTCTTGTGCCAGAAATTTTGTGGAACCATGTCTAAATATACTGTCAGAGACATTTGCTAAGACTAATCTAGATTCTGGGGACCTGATATTCATTTGGGGGCTATGTGCCGTGTCAGCACATAGCCCTGCCCACCAACCCCTACCCCGGATATTCAATGCCACAGCAACGAAATTGATATATCCAAGGTCACTGCACAAGCCCCAGAGCCACCAAGGCTAACCAGGTAGTGGTAATATTGCACTACTACCTGGTTAGCATTTGCGGCTAAAACTTGGTACTCCCCACCTCTGATCCACCCCCGAATGTCCCAACATGCCCTGATGCTAACTGGATAGCTTTGGGGCATGTAGGGGACATAGACGGGGATTTTCAATGGCACTAACTGTGTAGATGCCATTCAATATTCCCATTTAAGACATTTACACAGTTTACTGGGCTGTAAACTGTGTAAATGCCTTTAGAATATCGGGCCCATGATGTCCAATTAGTGATGATCAGTCAGAATCTGCAATAGACTTGGTAGACTTCTCTGACAGTATACTTAGACATGATTTCACAGAATTTCTGGCACAAGAACAAGGCAAAAGAAAAATCCTTGGTGGAAATCTCTACAGTAGGAGTCAATAGATTCACAAGTCAAAAAAAATCCAGTTAGCATTACATTGAGTTCCAGACCAGTCAAACTTTGAGCCAATCAGGAAACAGGAAGGAAGATCACCAGCAATACAGCAGACTGGCTATAGTCAGCCCCCATGGAGACGCGATGGTTCTTCTGCACAATGCCTACCTTCTAGCATAAAGGTTACTAGTTTGAGGCCAGCCTAGCCTGTGATGAAATTGGGGATAAAAATGAATTTTTCAATGTTATGTTTTGGATTAAAATGATATGAAAAAGTTAATATTTCTATTTTGCCTGCACATCCCCATTGTAGCTAGGGGGAAAGTGAAAGGGATTTAGCTCATGCCCTTCTTCAGAAGTTCAAGGCAAGTTACATTCTGGTACAGTAGGTATTTTTCCATCCCCAGAGGGCTTGCAATCTGAGTTTGTACCTAAGGCAATAGAGGGTTAAGTGACTTGCAAAGAGCCACAGTGGGATTTAAACCCTAATTTCCCTGGCTCTAGCCCACTGCTCTATTAGGCTACTTCTCTATTTTTTTTCATTCCTTAAGTAATTCTCTATAGACTAACTGCACATAATTAGGGCATCCTCCAACTCCCAGCATCATTAAAGGACAGTCTCTACTTAATTTTTTTTTATTATAGTGGAGCAAGATGCCCATAAAGGAATGATCTTTGGATAGTCCCACCATAGGAATCTGAGTGTCTCTCTTGCCTGGCGTCCCCTTAAGCATGTGTCTGGGGTATCAGGGTTTATTGCATTTTGGTATATTCGAGTATTGTATATCTGGAATAGGATCTTGCAGTTTGTGTCCAAGGGTGTTGTGCATCTTGCCATCTTGGATGTATTCTGTCACACTTCTACCTACTGGTCTTTCAGCCAGGAGACATCATTTTCCCATTTTTTCTGGTAAAGAAGAGTGCCCATTTTTTAATTTTTTGAATAGGTTTGCTATAAGGCCCTTGCTCTTTCTGCTTTGTGCATGATCATTTCTAGTGGGGTGAACTGTCTAATGAAATCTTTTGTGTTGGTCAAGAGCAAATGTATTTCTGTTCTTGTTAGGTATCTGTCTCCCCTGATAAAGTCCATTATTCTGGTAAGGCCTGCCTCCTCCATCCACCTGAATCTGTTTGGACTTTTTTTTCTCTAGTGGGAATAGTTGCTCCTGCTTGTTATTAATGGTGAGGGTTCAGGGTCCCACTGCATCAAGCAGCATATTCTATGCCATATTCTGATGATGGGACCTCATATTGGGTGCTTTTAACTGCCTCTGGCATCCCACTTTTCTTTGTAAGTAGAAGATGGTTAAGGTCATTCAGTCTGATGATGTTTCTCTGCATTCCCACCCAGATCTTGCCTTTTATGTTACTCAAACACTGCAGTACATTTCTAGTTTGTGCCACCCAATAATATCTCTTCATATTTGGGAAGGCAACACCTCCCTTATCCTATGTAATCAATAGTTATTTTAGGGGGAATCTGGGTCTTTTCTGGCTCCATCTATAGTTGGCTGTCTCTCTGTTTAGCTCTTTGAAGAAGTTGTCTTTTATCTAGGACTAGAAGCCTTGGAGTGATGTTCCTTTTATTATATTGATATAGGTGAGCAGGGAATTGGCAACAGACCTTCATCTTCCTAAGTCTGTTGTTGTTTGTATTTTGTAGAGGTCCTCTAAGTTGGGTGTTGGTTGTATTTTTGGTATCTGAAAAGGGTTTTTTTCTGCCATGTGAAGGAGAATGCACTTTTTATCTTTTACTCTGCCTCTTTTGTCATTCCTTGGGGCCGCTCCGTCCGCGAAGGCCGCGTCCCTGCTCTCTCTTGGCTACAAGTGCTGTCTGCATTATTCTACCTCCTTTGGTTTCCGAAGGTTGTTGAATCGTCCCCTTCGCCTATCTTGTCACCTGCAGTTGCTCTTGACTTGCGAACGGTAGGTGTGTCATTTCCGTCACCATTGTTCGTTGCTCCTGCTTAGTTCTATGGCTCTATACCCGTCTACTGGGGCAGACGGCCTGACCGTCTGCCCCGTGCACGCTTCCGCTGCACTTCTAATCTTCGGGTTACATACTCCCCAAGCCTCGGACTCCTCTGCCCCTTTCCCAGTGTCACTTTCTGTCGGTCTTCTTAATTGTCGCTCCTTGCGAAAGAAGACCCTCCTCATCCAAGACCTTGTTCTTAGCTCTGCCTTTGCACTTACCCTTCTAACAGAAACGTGGCTTAGAGACGGCGAGGATGCACTGCTAGCGCGCTGCCTTCCTCCTGGATACTCTGCTGTTTCTACTTCACGTTCTGGCCGTTCTGGTGGCGGTGTAGCTGCTTTGCTCCATCCGTCCCTCTCTTTCACTCAGGTATCTTCTCCTCTCTTACATTACCCCGAATCCTTTTACTCCGCCTTCACACTTCACCTATCATTCATGTACTCCTTATTTATTCCCCCCCCGCTCTCCGTTCTGACCTCTGGGATGCCACTAACAGATATCTCTTTAGCTTTTCCTCAAATACTTATTGCGGGCGACTTCAACCTTCACATTGATTGTCTCCTCCAGAGAACACTCCTTTCTTTCGCTTCTACATGACCTATCTCTCACACAACACGTTTCCGTCCCTACCCATCAAGCTGGTCACACTCTGGACCTCCTTCTGACACCCTCTTCTTCCTGCCTCACAATTTCAGATATCCGTACCACCAGTCTCCCCTGGTCGGATCACGTTTGTCTTGCTGTTTCCTGTTCCTGGTCAAGTGGTACCCACTCTGTGGCCTCCTCTTCATCTCCCACTTCTCACCTGGACTGTTGTTCCCGCTCCTTGACTCCCTCTACCCTTCAGCAATTCCCTCCAGCACATGAGATCCTGCCTTCTGATTTCTCCCTTCTCTCACCAAACTCACAGGCTTCCATCTGGTTCTCTACTCTCTCCTCCACACTTGATCGTATTGCCCTTGCGTCCCCGCCCACCCCGTCGTCAGCCCTCACAGCCATGGTACCATGGTGGTTTGCGGCTGCTCCGCTCCCATCTCCGTAGAGCAGAACGAATGTGGCGCAAGGCCCCCTCCCCAGTTACCCTAGCGACCTTCAAATCTCATTACTCCCACTATAGAACCCAGGTTCATAGTGCCAAACGCATTTATTTCTCGAATGCCATTTCCAACGCCCCAAATCAGACTCGTCACCTCTACACTGTGTTTCCAGCCCTCATTCGCTACACACCTCCTCATCTGATCCCTCTTCCTCCTGCTCCCTCCCCGGCACAGTTAGCTTCTTTCTTCAGTAACAAAGTAGCTTCTTTGAGAGCATCCCTGCCCTCCTGCCCCGCTCCGATCCCTTCCCCTCCTCCCATTCCGTCCCCCCCTCCTATCTCACAGCTCTCTCATTTTTGGGCTTCATTTGATCCAATCACTGCTCCTGAACTCCATCGCCTTATCACTTCTTCTAAGAAGACTTCTTGTGCCCTCGATCCTGTTCCCTCTACGTGGCTCCTCACCCCTTCCCTTGGACTCTTACCTTGTATTCTCACCATGTTTAACTCTAGCTTGTTCACTGGAATCTTTCCTTCTCCATGGAAACACGCTCTCGTTCGCCCTATTCTGAAAAACCCCTCCTGGATCCTTTAATTCCCACGCACTACCGTCCTGTTTCCAATCTGTCTTTTCTTTCTAAGCTTTTGGAAAAATATGTCTTTGCACAACTCTCTCACCACCTTGCATCCATCAATTTTCTTTCACCCACGTCAATCTGGGTTTCGTCAGGGTCACAGCGTCGAAACGGTTCTCTTAGCTTTCACAAATGCTTTACATGTTGCACACGATCGTGGTGATATCTCGGTGGCGGTAGCTCTGGATCTATCCGCAGCCTTTGACTTGGTCGATCACTCTCTCCTCTTACAACGTTTACGGGATGCGGGTCTTTGCAGTACAGTCCACCACTGGTTCCATTCCTTTCTTTCTTCCCGGTCCTGCTCGGTGGTTTCGTCTTGCTTCTATTTCCCCCTCCGAACCTCAACGTCTTCTTTGTGGGGTCCCTCAAGGTTCCGTTCTCGCTCCCCTTCTTTTTAATCTCTTTTTAGCCCCCCTTGCTTCCTTAATCCAACAGTTCGGTATTTCCTTTTTCTTCTATGCTGATGATATCTTGTTAAAACATCACTACAGATTTTGCCTCATTCATTTTGCATCCTGAGACATGGTGTATCTCTTGCACAGATCCATGAAGACCTTTAAGGACTTCTCTGGTTTTTGCATCATCAGCAGAGGATCATTGACTTAAAGAGAAATTCTGTGTCTTTTGCACCCTAACTCCATGTCTTGCATGCCCTCTTACATACTTATGCATTGGGCCAATGATTCTATGGACAACGTGAAAAGGAATGATGACACAAGGCAGTCTTGTGACTCTCTTCATGCAAAATGGGGATGTTAGCCTGCTGTTTATTACGATTTGTGCCTGGGATGTGTTATATAGGGCCTTGACTACTCTCAGAGAAATGGGGCTAAACTGAAGCATTTTGAGTAAATGGAACAGAAAAGACCATTCCATTGGGTCAAATGCCTTTTTGCCATCCAATGCTAGTAGGATGACCTGAGTGCACAACATCCAGGACTCTCCACACCTTGTTGGTAGCGTTCCTACCTTCTATAAATCCTGTCTGATCATTTTGTATCAAGTTGGGGGCTACCTTCTCTAGCCGTTTCATTACGATTTTTGGTAAAATCTTTGGGGGTAATTTTCAATGGTGGAGGCCAGTGCTGCAAAGTCGCTTGTCATTGACACTTTAATTTAAAGTGCTGGCCCTCACTTGGTTTGCAGCTTGTTGTGCTGTGAGGGCTTGTGTACATCAGTGATACTGAGAGCTAAGCTATCGGTAGCTTAACTACTGGTAGGGTCTCCCAAGATAGACAGGTTTCAGCTGAGGTGGCAGGTTTCATTGCCCATACCCTCGACAATCTCCTGCCCTGCCTGCTCTCTCGGCCCTCTCCCTCTGCTCCACCTCTGGCCCCCTCATTAGTCTTTCTTTCACTTGCCTTACTGAACTGCCGTTCCCTCCGTTCTAAAACTCTTCTTGTCTATGACCTAATTGTCCACCATTCTTTGGACGCTTTGTTCCTCACAGAGACCTGGCTCCATGAAGGAGAGGGTGCCCTCCTACATCGCTGCCTCACACACAGTTAATTTGCCCTCCACACCTTGCATTCCCACTAGTAGCGGCGTTGCAGTCATTTATCATTCCTCCCTCCCTGTCTCCGAGGTAGCTCCTCAACCCCACTATCCTGAATCTCTCCTTCTTCGGCTCAGTTCCTCACCACCTATCCTCTTTCTTCTCTTCTATGCCCCCCTTCCCTTTGTCCTGATCTCTGGGACACGTTCCTCCTCGCTCTTTCAGAGGCATCCCTCCTTTCCCCCAATCTAGTGTTGGGCGATTTTAATGTCCATTATGATTTCCCCTCTTGTCAAAGGGATCACATTTTCCTGTCTCTGTTAGAGGACCTCTCCCTCTACCAATATGTGTCCTGCTCCACTTATGCCATAAGACACACATTAGATCTCATCATCACACTGACCACCACCTCCTTTGTCCCATCCACCATTTCTCCCCTCTCCCTTTCTTGGTCTGACCACTCCTGTCTTCTTCTCACTATCCCTTCCCATGGCCACACCCTTGCCTACCACCTGTTGCCCACCCCCCCCCTCAAGCTTTGGTGTCACATCATCCAACTCACCATGCAACAATTTCCCCCTGCCGACACTCTTCTTCCTCCCAACTTTTCCTCTCTCTCTGTAAATGAGCAGACGGACGCTTGGACCTCCACTTTATCTTCAACCCTGGATTGCCTAGCTCCCCTTCGCCCCACTCCATCCTCTCTCCCCCCCCCCCCACACCACCCTTGGTATCAACCAGGCCTGTACCTGCAACATACACAACTTTGCCATGCAGAACAAGCCTGACACAAGCACCCCTCCTCAGATTCCCTCTCTGCCTTCTGTCTTTGTCAACAACAATACCGTACTATGATCAATACAGCTAAACAGGCCTACTACTCGGACCTCATCTCCTCTTCTTCTAGCTTCTCTCAGCAGCTTTACCATGTTCTCCATTCCCTCTCGGCCCCTACTGCTACCCCTATACCCTACACCCTTTCATCCACTCCCCCCAGATCCCACCCAGCTTGCCTCCTTCTTCTCTGGGAAAATTCAATCCCTCCGCGCCTCCCTCCCCTCCTGCCCTTCTCCCCTTTCCCCACTCCCCCCTCTCCACCTCTCTACCCCCTCCCCTCTTGTGTCTCCCTCACACCTGGCATACCTTTCATCCAGTTACCATGACTGAGCTCATTAAGATTATCACCTCCTCGCACAAGACCACCTGGCCACTCGACCCCCTTCCCTCTTCTTGGCTGCTGGAATCCTCTCTTTCCTTAGTGCCTTACATTCTTCTCATAGTCAACTCTAGTCTTTCCTCTGGCCTCTTTCCCACTGCCTGGAAATACGCCCTCATCCAACCTCTGTTAATGAAGCCGTCCCTCGATCCCGCCACTCTTTCCAATTGGCGGCCTGTTTCCAACCTCCCCTTCCTCTCAAAGGTCCTTGAAAAGTTGGTCTTCTCACAACTTTCCACCCACCATGATGCCACTCTTTCCCTTCACCCCCGTCAATCTGGTTTTATACCTGGACACAGCACCGAGACCGTCCTACTTGCATTCCTGAACGAGATTCACCAGGCTCACGAATGGGGTGACCTTTCCAGTGCTATCTCCCTAGACCTATCCTCTGCCTTTGACCTGGTTGACCACCGCAAGCTCCTCACCCGCTTGCACGACCTTGGGATTCACTGAATGGTCCACTGCTGATTTCACTCCTTTCTCTCATCCCTCACCTTCTCTGTCCTGAGTGATTCTATCACCTCCCCAGTCACCCCCTCCACTGTGGGGTTCCTCAGGAACCGGTGCATGCCCCCCTTCTTTTTAATGCCTTTTTTTCCCCACTTGCCTTTACCATCGAACTATTTGGCATTTCAGGTTATTATTACGCTGACGACATTCTCCTCTTGTACCATACTGACTCCCTTGCCCCTGATTTTCCACCTTTAACTCTTGTCTCTCTGCCATTTCCTCCTGGTTGCTCAGCAATTTTCTTCACCTCAACCCCTCCAAGTCTGCAGCCTGTGGTTCTCCTTTGGATCCCCACCTCCCGCCCTTTTCCCCCTGCTGTGCACTGCTCCATTGCCCCTCAGCGTCACCCCGAATTCCTCACTCAGTTTCCATTCTCATATCTCTCTGCTTGTTCGCCGCTCCTTCCTTTTGCTACATCAAATTCATGCCATTCACCCTTTCTTCTCCCTGCCCTCCCTTATTACCCTTGTACTATCCCTCATCATCTCCAAATTAGATTACTGCAATGTTGTTTTTGCAGGTCTCCAGCAATGCCAGCTCTGTCATTTTCAACTTATCCAGAACACTGCAGCCTGTCTCCTTACTCACTCCTCTCCCTCCAACCGTGTCACCCCCTCCTCTTGCAGCTCTATTGGCTCCCCATCAAATTCCGGTTCATCCACAAGATACTCACAACCACTCACAGAGTACTCC
The DNA here is from genome assembly GCA_033557465.1 of Ichthyophis bannanicus. Classification (NCBI taxonomy): domain Eukaryota; kingdom Metazoa; phylum Chordata; class Amphibia; order Gymnophiona; family Ichthyophiidae; genus Ichthyophis; species Ichthyophis bannanicus. Next base: position 171,815,851 of record CM066036.1, on the reverse strand, counting down.
ACACTGGCACCCCTCATTATCTTGCGGACCTCGTTCACCATCAGCCCTCCACATGCCATCTCTGATCCTCCCATGGGAACCGACTCTTCCTTCCCTCTCTTGCCCAAGCCTGTCTTGAACTTACCTGCTATTCTGCCTATTTTTTCCTAGGCCCTGCACTTTGGAACTCACTCCCACAAGCCCTATGCACTGAGGTGTCATACCCTCGTTTCAAGGCAATGCTCAAAACCCACCTTTTATTATCTTGCTTTTGACCTCCCTCTCGCAGACCCCTAGGCTCCCCCCATCAGCCAATCCCCTCTATCCCCTCTCCCCCCACATATGTTTGTTTCCTTGCAGCCACATTGATTGTATACCGCTCTGATGCGTCGCCTGGGCAATATATCAAGCACTGCAATAAAGATAAAGACAAACCACCCATCTGGGCAGTAGTAAAATGGGATGATAGTGTTGGTGGTGGAGGATCACATTTCTGTGACAACAGCAACAACGCTAGCATTACCTGCGTGGAAGAAAGGCCTGGCAATCTAATTCCTTATCTTGACATAAGAATCCAATGGATACAACAAAACAAATTGCACTATAGTGTTGGAAGATGAGATCCTTGGGTCAGAAGACACTCAACTGGCTGTTGGGGATGAGCTGAAGAATAAAGGCAGCATTTATGATGTGGTTGGATCAGAGCCCTTGGGACATCTGATTGCTGATGTAGCTGTGCATGAAATGAGAGTCAGAAGGTGCAAAGATGTCTTACATATTGGCACATAGAACATATGAAGAATGAACCAAGGGAAGTTGGAGGTGGTCAAGAATGAAATGGAACATGTACAATACGATTTGTTGAGTGTCAGTGAAATGAAATGGACTGGTATCGGGCACTTTGAATCCGATGATCACATGACTGACGGGAAAAGATCTGTGTTTATACCAATACTGAAGAAAGATGATCCGAATGACAGTGGAAATTATTGCACAATCGCTCTGATCCCACATGCCAGCAAGATTCTACTTAAGATCATCCAGCAGAGACTACAACCATACTTGGAATGAGAACTGCCTGAAGTGCAAGCAGGGTTCAGGAAAGGGTGAGGAACGAAAGACATCATTGCGGATGTGAGACTGGTCCTTCAAAAGACAAAAGAATACTAAAAGGATATCTATATGTGTTTTATTGTTTACAGAAAAGCTTTTGACTGTGTAAACCATGAGAAACTCTGGGCCACATTAAGAAACATGGGTAGTTCTCTTGCACAACTTTTATATTGATCAAGAAGCAACAGTTTGAATGGAACAAGAAGAAACAGAATGGTTTAAAATCAGCAAAGGTGTACAAAAAGGCTGCATACTTTCTCCCTACCTGTTTAATTTATATGCAGAACAAATCATCAGAGAAGCAGGACTGTATAAAGACAACTGAGATGTGAAGATTGGTAGAAGACTCAACAGCCTTCACTATGTTGATGACACCACAATATTGTCTGAAAGTGAAGATGATCTGAAACATTTGCTTCTCAAGATCAAGGAACATAATCTTAAAATGGGCCTGCACCTTAATGTAAAGAAGATAAAGATCCTGACAACTGACAAAATCAATAAGTTGATAGTTGATGGAGAAAAAATTGAAACAGTGGATAACTTTAACCTGCTTGGATCTATAATCAATAAAGAAATGACAAGCAGTCAAGAAATCCAACAAACCATTGCTCTTGACAGAATGGCTATGAAGGACATAGGCAAGATTCTCAAGAGCAGAGATGTCTCTCTCCATACAAAGATTCGACTTGTCCAAGCCATGTTATTTTCAATAACATCTTATGGATGTGAAAGTTGGACAGTGAAAAAGATAAACAGGAAGAAAATTGATGCCTTTGAATTATGGTGGTGGCGAAGAATACTGTGTACTGTATACCATGGACTGCTCAAAGAACAAACTAGTCAATACTAGAGGAGATCAAACGCAAGCTTTCTTTAGAAGCTCAGATGACAAGACTTCGACTTTCATTCTTTGGACACTTCATACAAAAAGAGAGATCATTAGAGAAAGACATCATGCTTGGCAAGGTTGAAGGTCAAACCAAAAGAGGAAGGCCAGCAATGAGATGGATCGATACAATAACAGCAGCTATGGATGCCACTCTATCAACAATGAGCTTCCTGATTAAAGACTGAACACATTTTAGGACAGCTATCCAGAGGGTCGCCATGAGTCGACACCAACTTGACAGTACTTAACAACAACACAATATTCACTGCTGGGACATATTCAGCAACCGGCACTGAATATCTGATTTTGATGGATTGCTCTTTTGCGATACAGTTAGTGGCGATATTCAGCTGCTAACCAGATTGGAAACCACCTACAGTTAGGACAGCCTTTCACCTATCCTAACTTTAGACAATTTAGCTAACCGGTTAGCAGGTGAATATCACTGCTAACAGGCTTGCTAACAGTGTCACCTCCGTTCTGCCCCCAGAACACCCCATTGCTAAACAGATAGCGATGAGGCGTTTAAATCGCTTAGAGAGGATATTCAGTGTCACTAAATGGGTTATTGCTGTTGAAAATCCCGGTCAGTGGGAATTATGCAGTTTAGAGTCTGCAAACCACATAAATCCCTTTGAATATGCTCCCCTTTCTATCTGTGGTTGATCTATAGGACTTACACTAATGAGGGTCCTATCCTTCCATGTGTATTAGGGTTATACATGCTAATTGGAACGATTTAGAGGTTATCACAGTGAATTCCATTTAGCACTTTGAGAAATAGGGGAGCTATTTTTGCAACGTTTTATTGTAGAATTCGCTGCAAAGCCGCCTGTGCCAGGTGATTTGCCTGGTGGAATCTTTTTGAAGATCTTCCAATGTTCCTTCTGTGTGATTAGTAAATCAAGTGTTGGTCTCTGTGTAATACCTTTTCTAGGTTTGTCTCTATTTCCATCTTTCTGCATTTGAGATTTATTGTATAGATGTTTTGGTAGAATGAACTAAAGTTTCTATTATCCCTTCTGTGCTGGTTACCAGTTCTCCTGATTGTCTCCTGATTTGTGGGATCATGATTTAGGCAGTTCTTTGCTTTAATTGGGTTTCTATGCTGTTTATGCTTTATGCCTATGGGTGTTTTTGCTCTCTTTTGATATAAAATTCTATACCAGAGGTTTCCAACCCAGTCCTTGGGGCACACCTAGGCCAGTTGGGTTTTCAGGATTCCCACAATGAATATGCACACAATGAAGGTAGTACATGCAAATCTATCTCATGCATCTTCATTGTGGGAATCCTGAAAATCTGACTGGCCTAGGTGTGTCCCGAGGACTGTGTTGGGAACCTCTGGTCTACACTATCTTGCAAGCACTACCATTCTTGGAAGAGCTTCATTTCAAACAACGTAGTTCTGTGCCTTTTGCTACAGGTTCCCTGCTTGAACTTTCTTTAAAAAATTGACTATTTTTGTTAGATAATATATTTTGCTGTTTAAAGTTACTGGTTTATTTTTTGTAGCTGTTTGCAGAAGAGAATTTTTCTGCCTTATGCAAGACTTTTTTTTTTTTGCTGCTAGATTTTTTCACATTTCCTCTAGTCTAAAAGTTCAAAGTGAAGGAAAGGTAGCAAATTTTCTTTGAAGCCACTACACAGTTGAGGTGTGAGTGCTTAGTGTTCCTTTTTACTAAGGCTGGCTAAGGCTTTGCACTTAACATGCAAAACAAATGCAAATAAAATGCAAAGCCTCCAAGTTAGCTATCGAGGATGTGACCAGCATGTCCCTGGCTGTTAACGTTGGGATGTGAAGGTGCCATTAGGTGAACTCGTGTTAACAGCCATATTGCCATTGAGTGCATGGCAATTACCCTGGCACTAGCGCTAATGCACTCTCCACATCCACACTCTGCCTATTCCCCCAATCCTGTGATGGCCAATTACTGTGCGTTTTAACATGTGATTGCTGGCATGCTTACGTTAATAATCCTGGCTGCCAGTTGCTGTGCAGTAATGCACTGACTGGGATTTGTGTAAGGTGCCCTTAATTAACTTGCCTAACAGTCAGCTTGCTGAATGTTGTATAAAAGTCTACACTACCTGCCAAGCGCTGCCATTCCTGGAAGAGGTTCATTTCATGTAAAGTAATTCAGTGACTTTTGCTACAAGTTCTCTGCTTGAAAGTTCTTTAAAAAGGAGGCTATTTTTGTTAGGTCACAATTTTTTGCAGCTTAAAGTTACTGGTCTATTTTTTACTGCTGTTTATAGAAGGGGTTTTTTCTGTTTTAGGCAAGGCTTTCTCTTCACTGCTAGCTTTTTCTTCCTCTTTCCTCTAGCCTGTAAATTCAAAAAGGAGGAAAGGTAGCAAATTTTCTTTGAAGCCACTGCACTGCTGACGTGCTAGATTTTTCCCTTCCCACTCCAGCTCCCACCCACCCTAATGTTAACTCTTACCATATAGACTTGCTTATAAAGTTTTATTTTTTGAGTAGGCAGATTAGGGAGTTAAAGATATAGGCCAAATTTAGGCTTTCTTGAGAAATAATCCATATATTTCAGGGGTCTTTGATTAGTAATATCTTAATACATTTTTTAAATAATTCTATATAGGGAACATTCTATACTCTACAACACATTTTGCAGTCTGAAGAGATAAGATAAATAATTGCAGACACCAGTAGCAGAGAACAAATAAGTAGGATACACAGGGGAAATCTAAACAAAGGTATTATTTTTCACATAACAAACACTGATTTTCTACTGTCAGGATTACTGAGGACACGATGGGGACATAAGTAGATCTTTTCTCTCATTTTCTTTCCAGCGGGTACCAAAGTTCCAACAGTGGGAATATGGCTGGGAAACATCATGGTGCCAAAGCTGTCACCCTCATTAGCACTTCTACATCCATCCAGACGGACGGCCAGATGCAGGGCATGGAAATGGTTCAGTGTGTAAGATATCTGCAGGTGAAATCCCTCAGGAAACCAGTTGAGGAACGGAGAGAGGAGGTGGCGAGGGTAAGAAGCATCCCTGACAACGTCTGATTTCATTTGTGCTTATTCCATCAACACTTTTCTTCTCATTTTATAGGACTGCATACATTGTGGTGGTAACATTTAGCTGAAGCATCCTGCTACTTATCCATTATCTCTAAATCCACTCATGTTCCTCCCTTCCTCAACCACCCATCCTTCTTCCCAAGATTCATCATATTGAGCCCATAGTCACACAAACCTTCCTACAGCAGAGGTAGATTTCTGTCAATCAGAAGGCAGCTGAAGCAGACAGGAGCTCTGGCCATTTCAGTTCACTCTGATTCTTAAACTTGGTGTTGGTTACGTTGTGTGCAACCAGTCGGAGATGATTTCCCCTCTTTTCTCACTGCTTGTTCTCCTCAAGTGGACTAGGCAGGTTACTCTTAGATAAAGTTAGTCTGATCTCTTTCTGAGCTCTCTAGTTTAGTCTCATTCCATGTCCACCATCTTTTTTTTAATTGATTCCTCTTTGTTTTCCGATTCATTTTATGTTTGCCAAATCCATCTGTTCTCCTGAGGTAAAGGTCATCTCTGTGTTTTAGTAGTTACATACCTCTGATCCATTCTCCCTTGCTTGCACTGCAAAGGTTTTGATGATTCTGTTCACTTGCTCTTGGTATCTCTCTTTCTTAGGGCCGGCATGTCCACCAGGCAAGTTAGGCAGCTGCCTAGGGCAGTCGACCCAGGTGGGCGGCTTTGTGCTGCTGCTTTGTTGCCTGTGGCAGATCATGTGTTTTGGCACACATGACCTGCCACTTCTGATCCTCCTCTGATTCAGCTTACTGTCAGAGGGGGGTCAGAAGTGGCAGGCTGTGTGTGTTGAAGCAAGCAGTCTGTGGGCAACAAAGTGGAGCCCCAAAGCTGCTGCCACCCACCTCCCCTCAGGATGCAATCAGCAGCAGTAGGGGGGAGGGGGGTAGTGTGACTTGGCATGGGGGCGGCGACTTGGCACGGGGGGGGGGGGGAGTGCGACTGGGGTTTCTGCCTTAGGCCGGTCCTACTTTTTCTGACTCAGGTTAGTGCTGGGATCTCTGTTTCTGTTCCCGGTTCATTCAGGTATGTGTGTGTGTGTGTGTGTGAGGAGGGTTGTCCTCTCAGAACTAGGAATGTCCTTTGACTGTAGCAAATATAATGGTTTCTTTTTTGCGCATTGCTACGGATATGCTGTTCATGTATACCCTTTTTTTGACTTCTTGGTACTCTTGTCTTCATCTATCGAGTTCTGGGCAAAAGTCTGAGAAGAGAGAATAATCCGGTGCCCTGTGTAGTTGGTGGATCCATTTTCCCTTGCAAGGTACAGATCCTTTCTTTATGGTGAAAACTGATTATTTTTGCCAGAATAGGATGAGGATTTGTCCTCCTTTAGTTGGAACCCAGTGTGCTCTTTCGATTGCAAAGTCCAGGGGTAGTGGCTGTTGTTGCTCTTGAAAATCCATTATGTACCTTTCTTCCTCCTCCTCCAGCACATCTATGATTCTTAAGTTTCCTCTGTGTGACCTGTTTTCCAGGTTATCAACTTTCTGCATTAGTTTTATGATCGCCACTTCTTGCAGCCCTGTTTCCATTTTGACTGTTATGATGTCATCCTCTGCCACCGCAGTTCGGCCTTCCATGCCTTCCACTCAGGCCACACTGCCCTTTAGTTCTCCTCTTACCTTCCTCAGCCTCATCTGTATCTGTGCTAACTGCTTGCTCCGAGCCCCATTGCCCGCTTTGATTGTCTGTAAGATAGTCTCTGTTTCCAGCGTGGCAGCAGCTTCACTTGCCGGAGACAGACTTTTCATGCAGCTGGGAGAGGTCACTGACCCTAGGCCTTGGGCATCATCTTTGATTGGAAGGCACTTAGTCATTACCTACTGGTGTAAAGTTGTTGCCTGGTTTTGTTCCTAATACTGGCGTTTTTGCGAGTTTTTGCAGTTGCGGCCTTGTCTCCATGTTCTTGGTAGCCTTTATGTTTTTTTGTTTATAGATTGACTCTGAAGCCTGACCAGCTTCAGAGGAAGTCAGGGAGGCCTAAAGCCTGGAGTGAAGAGCAGCGTTTTCCTTTACTCCGGCGACTGTGCTGTCTTTCAGCCTGCAGGCGTGCTGATTGCCGCAAGGTTAAAGGGCATTTCCTGTCTTGCGTGAAACAGGAAATGCCCTTTAACCTCCAGGCACTCAGCGTGCTGGTGGGCTGCAAGAGAACATAGCCGCTGGAGTGAAGGAAAATGCTGCTCTTCACTCTGGCGGCGTGCAGAGGTGAGCCAGGTCTTTGGGCCTCCCCTGCTCCCTCTGAAGCTGGTCAAGCAGGCGCAGGACCATGTGCGGGCCAGCCCTGCAAATGGTCAGGAGTCAGGATGCACTCAGCCTATCAGACAATATGTACAGTATGAAGTTGGTGCTGGAGCCCATGAAGCGCAGGGCCCTATGCAAACAACATTCTCGCACATGCATCGGGCCGGCCCTGTGCTAGTGTCTTTGTTTAACGTAATCCACATAGTCAGCGCTGTGATAAGGAAGCTTATCATAGTTCAGGAAGGAGCTGTAATAGAGGTGAATTGCCTCTGAACAAGCAACCTGTCTTTGCTGGTAGAAATAATGAAACAGAATGTTTTCATAAAAGACTACCAGTCCCAGAATGCACCAGGTTTCAAACAGCCACTAGAAGAGCTGAAGTGGGGAAACGTGTGTTCAATCAGGAGAGCTATGAGGTAATCCCCAAGCACTCATCTCCAAGGGCAGGGCTTGATTCAGCACAGCTGAGCTGTGCTAGGGTGGAGTATCCCTCTAAACAAGTTAAAAGTAAAACCTATTCTACACAGAATCAGACGGAGACCAGAGAGTTGGAGTTGATGAGGAACCCAGAGCTCAAGGACAGAGAGAGCAAGAAGCAGCGTGGAAGAAAGAAGAGGAAAACATCTTGGAGGTCTAAAGAAGGAGCCCATAGCAGTACGTGTGTTGGGAGTCATTCCAGAGGCAAGCATACTCCATTGGACTGGAGGAAGCCAGATGAGTGGGGCTACAGAGCCAGGAATCCCCGGACGGCACCTGTAAAGGAGACGGCTGCATTTGGAAGGGGCCCTAAGACCAGTGCAAGAAGGTATGTGAAGAGAGACCCAGTGTCCAGGGATCTTGATTGGAAGGCTGGACATAAAAGCTGGACTACTTACTGGCCAGGATATCTGGAGAGGAAACCTAATAACAAAGGAAGCTCAGGTATGAACACTGATCTATGCCCTAGCTCTTCACTTGGAAGACAGCAGGGAAACAAGTATTGTCCTGAGAGTGCTCCATTAAGGAATTCCTCTGAGCCAGACCATGATATTGATTCTATGATAGTTGAAGAAGAAGGAGATATTTTAAATGATCAGAATGAATTCATGGATTGCTCTCTGTCTAGGCTGCTGTGGTAAAATACTTTCACAAATACAACAACCATCAAAAAGAAATATAACTTGTTCTTTTATCTACCCAGAAAAGTTTACAAGAAAGCTTTAGGGTAGGATTTGAGCCACGTATAGAAAGTAAACCAGCCAAGAGGTTTGCAGCTGGTTAATTGTTGGCAATTAAGGCTTGCATAATTGCACGTGAGCTCTGAAGGGAAACTTCTGTGTGTGTGTGAAAATACAAGAAAGTTACCCTTGAAAAAGAACAGTTTTTGATTACCTTTTTGGGTTTTGTTTTTTTTTGCTTTTGGAACACTGCTAAAAGGTATTAGCAGGAGCCCTCAGAAAGACATTTCTGTTCCCCATCAAGGTCTTTATTGTTTGATTGATTGCTTAAGAAGTTCAGTTGCTGATCATGATTTGTTTTTCCTAAGTATAATACTGAAAGCAAGTATCCTTTTGTGCTACCAAGTAAAGCTGTGTGGGAGAAATAACCCCATAAATAAAATATATATTTTTTGCTTACACTCGAGCAACACAACTCATTATTTTGTGAACGGCTGATTCTGGTATTTATTTATTTATTTATTTACAATCTCTTATATACCGCACTATTCATCATCAGCGCGGTTCACATGGAACAAAATGCTCAGTACATTTAACACGTATGAGTTTACAGGTAACAGGGCATAAATAACTTGGATAACCGGGGTAACTATTTACAAAACATACTACATGGAATCATATGCACAGAGGTTTCATAGGAAAACACCAGCCCACTATAGGATTGAATATCAAACTTGGTGTGTTGTTGAAATACCATAAATTTATCTGGGACTGGTATCAGTGGGTGCTATTGAGCTCTAGGTGATGCCATTGGGTTCTATAAGGTACTTGTTGAAGAGGTGGCATTTGAGGGCTTTCCTAAACTGTGTTATGCTCTTAATAGCCCGGATATCAGGGGGTAGTGCATTCCAGCATTTTGGGGCACTGAGACTGAAGGCTCTGTTGGCTGTCGATTTAGTGCAAACAGTAAGTTCCTTCGGGATTTTTAGGGAGTTTATAGCCATGGATCTTCTTGCTCTATTTGGAGATGTGATATGGATGAGGGAGGATAAGGATGCAGATGTGAGATTATTAACAGCTTTAAAAGTAATTATCAGGGTCTTGAAAACTATTCTAGCTTGAATGGGTAGCCAATGTAACTGTATCAGCAGAGGCGTCACGTGGTCGTTCCTGGAGGCTCCGTGGATGACTCTTGCTGCCGCGTTCATGGCTAGCTGAAGCGGGTTTAATGTAGATTGGGGAAGACCTTGTAATATGGCATTGGCATAGTCGAAATGAGGTATAACCAACGCCTGGAAGATTGTATGGAAATCAGTTGGATCAAGAATGGAACGTAAATGTCTAAGTGAGCGGATCTTGTAGTAAACTGATCTTACTATGTTTCCTACGTGGGCCTTCATGTCAAGGCGTTGATCTAGGGTGACTCCCAAATATCGTATTGAGGATTTAGATTGTAACTCTGCTTCTTTTACTTTAAGATATTGTGGGGGGGGGGGTAAAATTGGGATTCCTTGTAATGAAGAGTACTTCTGTTTTCTTATGTTGTATTCTGAGGTTTTGAGACAGGAGCCAGTCAAATATTGCATTGAAGCAACTCGTCAGTGGGGAGAGGTCCAGATGCTCGGTAGAGAAGGGAATGTAAAGCAGGACATCGTCTGCGTATAACATGCAATCAACATTGAAAGACCGGATGATATTACAGATTGGCTGCATGTAAATATTGAACAGGAGCGCAAAAAGGGAGGATCCTTGAGGGACTCCTTGGCTTTGGTGGAAAGGTTCAGACTTTATCCCTCCAGAACGAACATGCTGCCATCTTTCGGACAGGTAGGATCTGCACCATTCAAGTGCTCTTCCATTAATACCTTTGTCAATCAGACGTCCTAGTAGAAGCTCATGATTTACTGAATCAAAAGCTGCAGCGATGTCCAGAAAGATGAGTGCAAATCCTTGACGGATGTCGTCAATGCCAGTGATTATTTTGCAGAAGAGAGTGGTAAGGAGGGATTCCACTCCATGGAATTCCCTAAAACCATGTTGGCAGGGGTCTAACGGTGCAGCGGAGTCAATGTGATCCTGCAATTGCCTTTGGGCCTCCTTTTCAATGATCTTCGCGAGTAGTGGAATGCTAGATATGGGTCTGTAGAATTCCACCTGTTGGGAGTCAAGCTTGCAGTTTTTTAGCAGAGGTCTGATAGAGGTGTGTTTAAGGGCTGAAGGGAAGGAGCCAGTTGAGAAGGAGAGGTTCATTATTTTGGACAGTACTGAGCTGAAGTGACTGCAGAGCTCCTTGATCCAAAAGGCTGGGCATGGGTCGGTCTGAGCAGTGGTAGTGTTAAGAGCTGCAATAGTGTCTTCAATTCCTCTCTTGGAGGGGGTAGAAAACATGGTAAGGGTTGTTTGGCAGTTTTGCTCTGTGGTAGAGGTTGTAGTAGAGGATTTGTTGGTCTGGCATATCTTGGATTGTAAATAGGTTGCAAAATCTTGTGGGTGTAACTCAAATGGAGGTCCAGAGGATGGTTCCTTCGATAAAGTCTTGACCAGGTCGAAGAGGTCATGTGGTTTATTAAGTGATCTCTTTAAGATGTCAGAGTAGTACTGCTTCATCGTGTTGGTAATTGCATTGCGATACGCAGCCAGATGACAGTTGTATGCTGTCAGGTCATTTAAAGAATGAGATCGGCGCCAGCGTTTCTCCAGTTTCCGTAATTGGCTAAGTGATGCTTTAAGATCAGCTGAGTACCATGGGGCACTTACTCTTTTACCTGGAGGCCTATTGGATGTTGTACGTAGGGCAATTGAGCTGAGGCAATTGTTCCAGTGAGAAATTAGGTCGTCAAGGTTCTGGGTGGATTCAGAGATGAGTTGCTGCTTTTCAGCAAGGTATGAATGGACTACATTTCCCACAATCCTTTGCAAGTCATAATAGAATTTGCCTTTGCCAAGACTGTGGACATTCTCACCCAGCGCCCCCGTTTACAGCGCCTGTGTCTGTATTGGTAAAGGTGCTGAATATACATGTTGGCCTGTGACCACACAGGCGCTAATCCTTTATTTAGGCTTACTATTCGGGGCTAAATTGTTTGGGAACCCTATCCATCAGGCCTGAACTAAAGTGGATAAATGATCTAAATAGTGACTGAAGACTCCCACGATCCAGATAAATTTTTGGTTAGCCCTCACCCCATCCCTAACCTGGCCTACTTTTCACAGTAGTATCTGGTCATTTAGTGATTTAAATGGCCCAATATTATCCATATAACTTTTCAAAATATGTAAATGGCAAAAAGAAGCTACCCACATTATCCATGCTATATTATCTCCAGTATCACAGAGGGTTAAAAATAGTATTGCTTCAGTTTTTGACAGTCTGTAGGTCTACCTAGGTACCTTTGGCAGAGGAAATAAGATATGGCTGGATTCACTTGTCATTGCCTGGATTTTGAGAAGGAAAATCCTTATCAAAACAAAGCAGAGATCAAAAGCTTTTAACATGTTTTAAAGAAATCAGACATGGAAATTTTTCTATGCAGACGAAAATTAGTGCATAGAATATAAATGCATTAGCTGAATAATTTACATCTGCCTAATAGAGAGATTTTGGCTTGCTTTCTAAAAAAGATTTTCTGTTGACAAATAGCAGGCACGATCCTTTTGAAAACAAAGCATATTGCACTGGTTGCTTTTTGTTATATTGAACTCATGCCTTCCCAGCAGTTCAAGGTGATTTATATTCAGGTACAGTAAATATTTTCTTGTCCTCAGATACAGCTTGATGCAGAAACCTTGTGCTAGAGCCTGGCATTAAAGCTATAGTACACGGTTTCCTCATGCAGGTTTAGCACAGAAGTTTTGTGCATCCATGATATGAGTAAATATCATATTAATTAGCTCTGGGCAAAACGTCTGCACTAAAACAGGAAAGCAAGCCAGGTGCATGCACCCCTATATCCTGTGTACAAAGAGGCATTTGTGAACATGTGCTGGATTGCCGTCAAGTGCACAACAATATTATTCGGAGCAGAATATTGCTATTTATGCACCAGATAGCAATCCAGCACATGCACACTGTGTAACATTGCTCCAGCATGCTTCCCCTGCAGTCTCTTTAGCAAAGCTAGATAAAAAGTTGCAGCGGCTGTACGCTGAAGAAACAGGCGTAAGTTCTTCACCAGCACTGATCACAGACCTTGAGCTAACCCTTAACACCTCCTTAGACCGCAAATTAAAATTTCATGTTGCATTCTGTCCTCTGGTCTTCTGCACATTTCATTGCCTCTGCACTAGGTAGCTAATTGTTTTCTTACCAATCATCTCCGTGGATTTCAACGTGTGGTATGTTGTCATTAGCGTGGGCATCTGTGCAGTGCCCGTGCTGGTGTTAGATTCCTTCTTACATTCGGTGCCCATATTGGCGCCAAAAACAGCAACAAACATTTCCGCATCAAGCTGTAGGTTTGCACCAGAGGCAATGGGAGCCTGAGTGACTTGCTGAAGATCACAAAGAGAAGGTAGTTGGATTTGAACCTTGGTTTCCCTGGTTCCAACGCAGCACTTTCATCATGAGCTTATTCTTCCACGCAACAGCTGCATTTGAAAATTGATACAAGAAATTAATCAGTATTGATTTTTCTTTTAAATACAGTAAAATACCATATGGTACCACAAGAAAACATTCACCTACATTTTGCTCCATGCAAAGTAATTCATTTCCTGGCATTGCTGTGGACTCAGCCATTTAAGTTATTTGTTTTAAGCATTATGCTTATGTTTATGTTTATTGAGCATTTAATATAGTGCCTTCTGCGGGTAGGTATCCAAGCACTTTACAATTAAAAATAACACAGGTACACTACCAAAAAACTGCCTCCAGTTTTGTAACTGATTCCTATAGATTTTGGGGTGCTGAATCCAGGAAAAATAGCCAAAATGTTCCATCACGTCACGTTTTCTTGCAAAATTAGATTTCTTACCCATATAAGGAATGTTCACATAATTTCTTTTTAGCCGACTGCAGTTTATTTTCTTGGCCCAAAATAGAGGTTGTAATGGTTAACTAACTAGAAACACTCCCTCATGATATTTTAGAGTGTTTTGTATTCATTTTATACATTAACAGGACAATTGGGAGGCAGGGGGCTAAATCCAGTACTCGCGCTGGCGCATGTTCTTTCCTGTTCGCCTCGCCTCGTTCGCTCGCTCAAACACGGTGGTTGCGACATGAACGTTCCTGTCAAATTTCAGTTTCTTGCAAGTTCATTATTACCTTTTGTTTGCTCAGTCGTAATCCAGCTTTATTCCGAAGTGGTTCACTACAGTTGTAGTTTGCAGTGCTGTGTATTTGTGATGGCTCACAGAGCCAGAGGTTGCGTCAACTCTCCGGACAGTTTTTGTTTTATTTGTGGGGAATATACCGTGAAAAAGCGGCAGAGGAACATTTCTGCATTTATTAAAAAAGTATATTTTGCCTATTTCGGTTTGAAGTTAGGCGATCAAGACAAACCGTGTGCTCCTCACAAAGTGTGCAAGACATGTGAGGAAGATCTACGCTTATGGATGAAAGGTAAAAAACAAGCATTTCGTTTCGGAATACCTATGATGTGGCGTGAACAAAGAGACCACAGCAGTGACTGCTATTTTTGCTCTTGCATTGTGAAGGGATACAACTTAAAAAATAAGAACGTAATAAGTTACCCCAACCTTCCCTCAGCAATTAGGCCTATGCCACATAGCAACGAAGTACCTGTGCCTGAACCACCAAAATCTTTGGATCATATTTGTGTGGACTGTTCTGATCATGATGAGACTCATCAGATGGCTTTTCCCGATGAGTCCAGTACTTCCGAGTTTGAAACTGAACCAGATCCGAAACCTGAACTTTTCTCTCAAGCTGAATTGAATGATTTAGTCCGGGATTTAGGACTCCCAAAAGATGCTGCCCAACTGCTAGGTTCTCGGCTTAAACAGAAAAATCTATTGTCACCAGGAACAACTTTTTATTGGTACCGCAACCGCGAGACACAATTTTTGAAGTATTTCAGCAAAGAGGAAGATTTGGTATTTTGCAACAATATATACGGAGTGATGGAAAAGTTTAAACTCAAGTATGATCCTGCTGAATGGCGGCTGTTCATTGATTCGTCAAAAGACAGCATAAAAGGTGTTCTTCTTCATAATGGCAACACATTCGCTTCAGTTCCTATTGCTCACTCTGTTATTCTCCAAGAAAAATACGATAATTTGGCCCTGATTCTTCAGAAGATTCGTTATGATGAGCATAAGTGGATGATTTGTGGAGACTTTAAAATTCTATCCATGCTATTAGGGCAGCAATCTGGTTTCACCAAATATCCCTGCTTCCTTTGCTTGTGGGATAGCCGGGCCCGCGACCTACACTGGGGGAAAAAAGACTGGCCAATTCGGGAGTATTTGAGACCCGGTGAGAAAAATGTTCATGAGAGCTTGGTACCTCGTGATAAAATTCTATTACCACCTCTCCACATTAAGTTGGGTCTCATTAAGCAATTCATGAAGTCCCTTCCAAAAGATGGTGAGTGCTTTCGGTACCTTTGCTCAAAGTTCCCCCGACTTTCTGAAGCAAAGCTAAAGGAAGGAGTGTTTGTTGGCCCCGATATAAGGAAACTCATTTCAGATGGAGCATTTGCTGAAACGATGTCTGAGAAGGAAAAAGAAGCCTGGGATTCCTTCAAGGATGTTGTTCTCAAATTCTTGGGGAACAGGCGGGATGAGAACTATAAGGATATTGTTGCCAGGATGCTCAATGCCTTCAAAGAACAAGGCTGTAACATGAGCCTGAAAGTCCATTTCTTGCACTCCCATGTGAACTACTTTCCCGAAAACTTGGGGGCGTACAGTGAAGAACAAGGTGAAAGGTTTCACCAGGACATCAAGGATGCAGAGAGAAGGTACCAAGGAAGATGGAACACCACTATGATGGCTGATTTCTGCTGGTTGCTGCTGCGGGAAACCCCAGATGAAAAATACGCCAAGCAGCGCACCAAGAGAAGCATTCGGGGGAAGAAGAAACGGGCCCACCAGGAGATTGATTGACCCAAGAATGACTTTAAAATCTAAACTGTGTTGACAAATATCGTGTTTTTACTAAACTTTGAAATAAAAATTTGCTAGTTATTACCACAGTGTCGGATCTCATTTATTAGAATTTTATTTTCACACCATCGGGTGTTTGTCTTCATGTATTGCAATGGTGCGGTTTGCGTTTTCTATTCTTACATACATACCTGTACAACATTTTTTGCACATTTCTTTGCTTTGCTTTGTGTCTAACCTCGCTCTTATATGCTCAATGTTTGTGCACATGTATGTGGCTGTTTTAAATGCAGACAATTTTGCTACCATCACAGTGTGTTTTGTTGACATTACTCTATTCTTATGTGCTGCCTTGTTACAATTTTCTTTATTCTTATTTGAATAACTACTAAACAATTAGTATAAAGAATTCATCTAAGAAACTTTTATCTCGATCGCACTCAATCTGAAACGTTCACCTCAAACTGCTAACCCAATGTAGCAAAAAATCTGTATGTGATGGAGCAAATTGGTTACCAGATTTGGATTCAGCGCACCAAAAAACGTAAAAATCAATCGAAACATTAGAGGCAGTTTAAAAAAAATTTTTTTTAGTGTACCTGTGTAATCGAGAAACAGGAAATTAACTCCATTTTGACAAGAACAGTAGAAAAAAAGGAAGGTGAGAAAGAGACAAAAGATTAAAAATAGAAATAAAATACAGAAGTCTTAAAACAAGAGCAGAAAATGCAGTATGTATCATCTAACCGGGCTAACCCTGATTCCAGGAATGCTGACCCAAAGTCATGGGTTTTAAGGGGCTTTTTCATTTTGAGAAGCAGGAGTCTAGCTTTTAGTTACCTTCATTTAAGGTTTGTTTGTTTGTTTTCCATAAAACCTGGGCTGTTGTTTTTAAATTTTCTTCACAGAGTCTGCTTATGGTGTACAAAGCAAGCTGCATTATTACATTTGAATAAAAATGAGGTGTTTTGCATGCAATTGCATGTTTTGCATTTCATTATTAATTATTCATCGCATGGTAGGATAGAAAATTGTGCGTTATGGTAAAATAATGCACACTTTTGCCCCTTATTGCATGGGTGTGTTATTCCCACTACACAATTTAGTAACTACCTCCCTAAGACTACAGAAGGTTCAATGCAGCCCAAGCGTTTTTCACCTTCCTGAGCTCTGTCTCTCTCAGATTAGACTTGAACCAGTTTTCTCCAGTCTGATTCAGGTTCCCATTTTCTGCCTGCCTTGCAGGTATGGAGGAGTTATTCACAATTGTGTTCTCACTTTACATCCTAATGCTATGAAATTGCCTCAAAACAACTGTAAATGAGGTGGGAGAACTGGCAAGTAATGCTCCTGTAAGATGCCTGGGAGACTCTCTACATCTTTTCCCCTACCAGCTGCACTCCCATCTTGTGTGCTTTAAATTGCAGGGTGACTGGAAACTGGCTGAGGTGTGAGAGGGAAGGGTGTAGGTGGGAATAGAGTTACTCACTAGAGAGAACAGATAGATAAAATATGTACAAAACTAGCCTGAAATGGACAGTTTTGTGAGAAGAGCTTCAAACTTTGAAAACATTTTTTTTTTGTCAAAACTGGAAGTTGCCATATTCATTAGACAGTGATGGAATTCAAAAAGACATGTGATAAACACAGAGGATCCCTAAATAGGAAGAGGAGCATTCCTGCTCAAGGTTAAACTTTAATGCCTTTCACACTTCAAAGAAGTATATTTATTTATTTATTTATTTAACAGTTATTTATATACCGCTCTTTCCCTAGTATCAAGTGCGGTTTACATGGAACAGTAGGTTAATTGGTATGTAATATACCAAGTCAGTTTACATAGAACAGATAATTATAATTTACAAGGAATGTTGTAACATTAAAGGTATAACATATTAGAACATATATACATTGTTAGTTTAAATCTATAATCATCATGTGAATGAGAGTGTGGTATGGTTAATAGTGTATTAGTGATATTTATTTTGAAAATAGAGTATGTAATAATAATGTATAAATGTTAGCCTGTATCTATTTGAGTATTCTGTTCTGAGGGTGTATTGTAGTGTAATATGAATAAGTGAGTTTTTAATTTTTTTCTAAATTCCTTTATATCAGATAGCAGGCGAATGTTGTCAGGTAGATTGTTCCAAAGAATTGGAGCAGAGTGTGAGAAAGCTCTCTTATTTGTTTGTTTTCTGGCTTTTGTGAAATCTTTTGGTATTGTTAAGGTATTTAAGTTTCTGCTTTTTTGGGATCGTTTATCGATGTCTAGCTGGAGTAATCTGCATGAAGTAGCAAGAACAACCCAAAGTAAAAAGCACAGAATGGGGATAACCTGCACAGAGCAGCAAGTCCAACTCAAAGTAAAAAGCACAGAGCAGGGGTAACCTGCATGGAGCAGCAGGTATATCCCAATGTAAAAGGCACAAAGTGGAGGTAACTTGCACAGTGGCAGGTATAACCCAAAGGAAAAGACACAGAGCTGGGATAACATATACAGAGCAGCAGATACAACCCAAAGTAAAAAGCACAAAGTGGGGGTAACCTAGACGTAACATCAGGTATTTATTATTTATTTAGCTGTATTTACAGTATATATACCGCCTTTCACTGGGTCAAGGCAGTTTACAAAAACAATATGTGAATGTACATTATAACAACAAATAAAATAAGAATTAAACTATATACATCATGTAATTGATAACTCTTTGAGATCATAACTATATACAAATATAAACTATGTACAGTGATTGTCAACTGGTTATGTTCCTTCTGGGGAGAGGTTATGTGATAGGGCTGAAATGCTCTGAGAATAGATGTGTCTTCGGATGTTTTCCGAAGGTGTTGAGATCTGTGATGTTCCTTAGCTGGTCTGCTAGGGTGTTTCATATAGAAGGTGCATATAGTTGGAAGGCTTGTTTACATGCTCGTTTAGCAGAATTAGAAAAGGTACAGAGAAGAGCCATCCAAATTGTAAAGGGGATAGAAGGATACCCTCATGAGGGAAAAAAGACGGCTGAGGGGAGATGTGATAGAGGTTTATAAATTAATGAATTGAGTGAAACGGATAAATGTAGATTGATTGTTTACACCATCAAAATGTAGAAAGACTAGGGGACATGCAATGAAGCTACAGTGTAACCCATATAAGACTAATAAGAGAAAATATTTTTTCACTCAATGCGTAATCAAACTCTGGAATTCGCTACTGGAGGATGAAATAAAAACTGTTAGTGTAGCTCAGTTTAAAAAAGGTTTGGATAAGTTCCCAGAGGAAAGGTCCATAAACCATTATTAAAAGGGACCCAGGATATCTCTGCTTGAGCCGATACAAGCATTGAGGAACCTGTGTCTTCTGGGGAAACTGCTAGGTACTTATGACCTAGATTGGCCACTGTTAGAAACAGGATATTGAGCTTGATGGACCTTGGCCTGACCCAGTATGGCATATCTTATGTTCTTGTGTTCTTATGCCTGGATTTGGTTTTGATGGAGCGGATGATGAGGGTGTTCATCATGGAGATCCGTCTAGATCTGTGTGATTGGAAGGTCGGAAGTAGCATGTGGAGGTGTGTGTGTATATGGGGGGGGGGGAGTTGGAGTGGATTACTTTGTGAGTTAGAATGAGTGTTTTGTATTTTATTCGGCTCTGTAGTGGAAGCCAGTGGAGCTGCCTGAGTATAGGTGTGATGTGATCCTGTCCTGTTGCTGCTTATAGGATCCTTGCTGTTGAGCGGAGAGCAGTTTGCAAGGGCAGGAGTGTGGATTGTGTGTAGGCTTTGGTAGATAGCATTGCAGTAATCAAGGTGAGGTATTATGGAGGCTTGTAGAACAGAATGGAAATCTGTTGGCTCTAGGAGTGGTCGGAGGCATTGCAGTGTCTTCACTTTGTAGTATATTGTCCTGGTGATTTTGTTGATGTGGATTTTGAATGTGAGGTGTTGATCGAGGGTGATTCCAAGGTATGTGACTTCAGTCTGGGTTTTGTTTTGATTGATGTGTTGTTCAGTGTTGTTGTAGGGGGGGCGGTGAAGGTGGTGTCACTCATTATGAAGAGGGCATCCGTTTTGTTGTAGTTGATTTGAAGATTGTTGTCTTTTAGCCAGTTGGTTACTTCAGTGAAGCATTTCTGGTGGGCATAAAGTGAGGGTTGCTTTGTGTTGATTGGTCCATAGATCATGATATCATTGGCATAGATGTGGACATTGAGGGTTATGTCATCTTATGAGTGTACAGAGTGGTTGAAGGTATAGGTTGAATAGGAGAGCGGAGAGAGTGGATCCCTGTGGGACTCCATGAGTCTGTTTCTATGGGATGGAGGGTGTTTTGGCTGATCTTTGTTTGTTGGTGTCTATCAGTGAGGTAGGATGTGAACCATTCGAGGACTGTGACTTGAATTCCGTTGGATTGGAGATGTTGATATGATATGGTGGTTCACAGTGTCAAAGGCTGAAGAAATGTCAAAGAAGATTAATCCTGGCCCACTGAACCCTTCCAAGGCCTGGGTCAGGCTGCGGGGAACCCTCTGAGCCCCCTCACCTGTGTCCCTGGGTCCTGAGCTGTGACCCCCCCCCTGTCCAAGGGGACATATCCCACCTTTGAGGTGGAATAAGTCCCCCGTCTAGATTCAAGGCCCTGGATATACAGAGCCAACCTCTGAATCGGCTCTGTACGTCCAGGGTCAAGGCCTGCCCATGCACCGCCCTCGCTCCACCTCCAGAACGCCCCCTCCTGCCCCCATCTAGGCCTTCCCTACAAACCTGCTGTACGTACTGAGAGAGTATTGACGGGGCCAGCAGGAGCACAGAATGACAGGGACAGAATGACCCCCTAAATGTTTAACTGCACAACTGGCATGCACAAGAAGGTAAAGCAGTTATAAATCAAAAGCAGTTTGTATTTTTGGAGAACGCAATGTGAATCACAGCACTATTGATTTTAGCCCCTTAGTTATATTGATTAAAAAAAACTAAACATTATTTCTAGCCCATGCTACTTAGGGCCTTTGAACTTTTTATAAAATATTAGCAGTTGATCAACCTCTTTGTTTATGCAAAAGCAAGATATAACTGTTTTTTCATGTTGCAATACCTTGGAAAGTTGTTGATCATGCATGGTATGCTTGTCTTTCCCACTTTCAAGAGGTGTTTTCTAAATATTGCCTAACGAATACGATAACTTCTACTCCATCTACAAGTTTTCTTTTTCCAAACCTGATGCTGGTGTTTGCAAATAGAAATGTGATTGGCAAGTTAATAATCCTCATCCTTTCACAACATGTCCTTGTGTTCTGAAAGAGCTGTGGGTTTATAAGTTTCTGGTTTATGAGCTAAACAGGATCTGAAGCCATTTAAATAAAATCCCCATGGAAACTTGCATTTCCAAGTCAAGGCTATGGAACAAAGGGAGCATGTTAATTTACAACAAGAAAACAATGTATTATAAGAAACGGCCTGCTGAAAATTTCACAGGCAGAAAAAAAAAAAAAAACAGGAGAAAGTTGAAGTGGGCAGGTGCTCACTGAGAATTTGTTGGGGGTACTTACACCTCTTTATGTTTACCCAAACCTAAGAAACTTAGCCAGGATCAGAGTGCACAGATGTGAGTTGTCATGCACATAATCCAGTGAAGACAGAAAGAGTGAATAGAGGCATTGGAATCTACATTCAGAAGGAAATGCTCTGGATTTTTTGTTCAGTCAAACTCTTTATTGGTCTTCAACATCAGATTTATGTATGCTGAGAATAGTTACTTCTGCAACTTCTTTTGAAAGATACATATCTACTGCAAATTGTTTATATTTATTAACATTAATTGGATAGTTAAATGTCAAAAATGAAACTAGATAAAAGCCCAAAAAAGTAGCTGGTGGGTGGAGATGGTTTAAGGCTAACAAAAGCTTAAGGTTCAAGCTTTTGGGCTTAGTAAGGCCCCTTTCTCTCATGATTATAGAAAGTGATGCCCTCCCTTAGTGATAGAAAAATAGGTACAAAACAGAATTCAGTTAAAGATCTTTAGGAATCTTATCTAACGGAAGTCGTCTTGATGTAATTTCAATAGTGCATATGACCTCAGTTACATTTAGATGCAAAGGTAGGAATCTGAGTATTAGACAGTGTCAGTATTTATTCCCCTCTATAGTGTTGAAAGGTGTATGAATAGTATATATAAGTAGCAACTGTATTATTATTTATTGTATTTTATTTATGTTATATTATATTATAGAAACATAGGAAATTGATGGTAGATAAATTTCATCTGGCCTATCTGGTCTGCTCGTCCATGATAACTATAAAGTTCTACATTCCTTTTTTCTATCTCAGAGATCCTCCGTACTCCCATGCTTTCTTGAAATCAGATACAGTTCTCATCCCCACTACTTCCACAGGGAGATTGTTCCGCGTATCAATCGCCCTATCTGTAAAGAAATATTTCCTTAGATTACTCCTGAGTATATCCCCTTTCACCTTCCAAAGCTTCCTTTCAGCTGGAAGAGGGCTCCCTTCTGTGCTTTAATATCACAGAGCTATTCAAATGTTCTATTATATCTCCCCTCTCCTGCCTTTCTTCCAAAGTATACATACTGAGATCTTTAAGTCTATCCCCATATGCCTTATGACAAAGATCACTGTACATTTTAATAGCCGCCCTCTGGACTGACTGCATCCTGTTTATGTCCTTTGAAGGTGCAATCCCCAGCACTGTACACAGTACTCCAAATGAGGTCTCACTAGAGATTTATACAAAGGCACTATCATCTCCTTTTTCCTGCTGATCATTCCTCCCCTATGGTTAGGGCTCTTTAACCTGGAAAAGAGACGGCTTAGGGGAGATATGATAGAAGTCTATAAATTAATAAACGGAGTAGAACGGGTAAAAGTCGATCAATTGTTTATGTCATCAGAATATAGAAAGACTAGGTGACATGCAATGAAGCTACAGGGTAAACTATTTAAGACAAATAAGAGAAAATATTTTTTTCACTCAACGTGTAATCAAACTCTGGAATTTGTTACCAGAGGATGTAGTAAAAGCTGTTAGTGTAGCTGGGTTTAAAAAAGGTTTGGACAAATTCCTGGAAGAAAAGTCCATAAACCATTATTAAAAGGGGACTCAGGATATCACTGCTTGACCCAATACAAGCATTGTGGAACCTGTGTCTTTTGGGGAAACTGCTAGGTATGTATGAGCTAGATTGGCCACTGTTGGAAACAGGATACTGGGCTTGATGGACCTTGGTCTGACCCAGTATGGCATATCTTATGTTCTGGATTTTGCTGTCACCTTTTCTACCTGTTTGGCCGACTTAAAATACAATCACCCCCAGGTCCTATTCTTTTTTTGCGCACTAAAGTATTTCACCCACTATACTGTACCACTCCCTTGGGATTTTGCAGCCCAAATGACCGACCTTGCATTTTTTAGCTTTAAATCTTAACTGCCTAATTCTTGACAATGCTTCAATCTTTGTTTGATCCCTTCTTATGTTATCTACCCCTTCCTGTTTCAGATATTTGTATCATCCACAAAGAGTCACACTTTTCCTGACTGATCTTCCTGAATATCACTTACCAAGATATAAAAAAGAGCAGGACAGGGCATCGCTCTCTGAAGCATGCCACTGGTAATGCCCTTACCTTCAGAGTGAAGTCCATCTATTGCTACACTCTAGTGCCTCCTACTCAACCAGTTTCTTATCCAGTCACTTTAGGCTCCATCTCAGGGGCACTCAGTTTATTTAAGTCACTGTTGTGCAAAAGTGTCAAAGGCCTTGCTGAAATCTACATATGCTATATCTACTGCTCTCTCCTGATCCAATTTTCTGGTCACCCAGTCAAAGAAATCAATCATATTCATCTGACAAGACCTACCTCTAGTAAAGCTATGCTGTCTCAGATCATGTAATCCCTTGTTGGTGCCTTGAAATTTAAAGTCCTACTGTTCTGGTCTGATTGGCCTTAGCGGAGGGGTGCAGGGAGAAGCTTACCTTCCCGCTCCCTTCCCCGATGCTGATCTGGTGCTGGGATGCTGGTTCTGCTGTTCCCGTGCCTGTTGGTGCCTTGAAATTTAAAGTCCTGCTGGTCTGGCTCGATTAGTCTTGGTGGTGGGGAGTGGGGAGGAGCTTACCTTCCCGCTCCCTTCCTCGATGCTGATCTGGTGCTGGGGTGCCAGTGCTGCTGTACTTCCTTAAGTTCTTTCAGTACCATCAGGTACTGAAATCCCATCTGGTCACATTGCTTTGTCTACTTTTAGTATAGCTAGTTCCTTATGAATAGTCTTCTGAAAATAATTCAAGTTCTCTTCACTTCCGTTCTCATTTGTTTGTTTTCTGAGGTCCCATTCCTGGCTCTTCATCTTGAATACAGAGCAGAAATATTTGTTAAAGCAATTTCACTTTATCCTCATCACCCTCTACATATTCCTCCCCTTCTCCCTCGAATCTCACATTGCCACCTTTGCACTTCCTCCTATCATTTACGTACCTAAAAAAATTCTTGTCCCATGTTTTACAGTATAGGCTATTTTTGATTCCATTCACATCTTTGCTTTCCTGACTACTTTACCAGGTTTCCTTAGCATCTCCAGATATTGTTGTTTGTCTTCCTCTTTCTGCAGTCCCTTATAGTTTATGAAACTAACCTCTTTTTCTTACATTTTCAGCTACTTCTTTGGAAAATCATAATGACCTCCTTTTCCTCTTACTTTCATTTACTTTCCTAACAAAAAGGTTCATTGCCCTTAAAATATCTCCTTTCAGTTTTGCCTATTGTTCTTCTGCGTCCCCCAAATGTTCCCACCTAATAACTTGTTGAGGTACTCCTCCATCTTTGCAAAGTGAGTTTTTCTGAAATCTAGGACTCTTGCTTTTGAATGAACCATCTCCATCCATGTCCTAATATTGAAGCTCACCATCCGGTGATCACCGTATGCCAGATGATCACCCATTATACCATCAGGCATTCATTTCCAGGATGTGAGCCTCTCAGTTTTGGTCTTGAACCTCAACGTGAAGGATTGAGAACACCGGTGCATCTAACTGCTTCACCTTCTCTCCCAGAGCCACAAAGTCACCTTTATTACACTCAAGTAGGAACCTAGCAGCATACTTTGCAACAATATGGATGAGTAGCATCATACAGTTGTGATCAACATTATTGGCACCCTTGCATTTTAGGCATGTTGTGTACAATATCTTGAGAAATAATAGAACATATTCCAACTGTATGTCATCATAATATTTTAATAGTATGTTCAAAGGTATAGAGTAAAGAAAAGGATGTCTGTGCATCATAGAAGTAGTCATTTCTCTGGAAAAAAATATGACCTGGATAGGATTAATGGCACCCTTCACTAATATTTGGTTGCACAATCCTTGGCAGTGAGGACAGCCTCCAAATGTTTCTTGTAGCCATCTGTAAGTTTCTCCCACTCTTCAACTACAATTTGTTCCAGCTCATGAATATTTCCAGGATTCCTTTTACCAATGGCAGATTTCAGCTCTTTCCAAAGGTTCTCGATTGGATTGAGATCAGGACTCATTGCTGGCCAGTTTAAAACAGTCCATTTGTTCTTTTTTAACCATTATTTTGTACTTTGGATGTATGTTTTGGGCCATTGTTATGCTGAAGGACCCATGACTTTTGACCCAGACCTAGCTTTCTGTCACTAGGTAGCACATTTCACTCCAAAATACCTTGGTAGTTCTCTGACTTCATGATTTCTTTAATATATTCCAGGCCTCCAGTTCCTGAGGCAGCAAGACAAACTCACAACATTATGGAACCTCCACCATATTTAACTGTAGGAAGGGTGTTTTTTTTTTCTTTTATAAGCGCCATTTCTTCACCTGTAAATGTATTGTTGGTCTGCATTGCCAAAGAGTTCAAGTTTGGTTTCATCTGTCCACAGAATATTTCCCCAGAAGGATTTTGGTTTCTCAAGGTGGGTTTGGGCAAAGATCAGATGTGTCTTTTATGTCTATCTTTGAGCAGTGGGGTCCTCCTTGGCCTTCACCCATGAAGCCGTTCTTTGTTTACTGCATGGCATATGGTGCAGGTTGAAACCACCACTCCCAATTCATCCAGGTCAGCCTCATGCTTTTCTGGATGTTGCATATGGTGTCTTTCCAACAGCTTGCACTAACCTTTGAAGACTTCTTGGATTAATTTTCCTTTTCCCATGATATCCTGGGAGGTTCTTGACAGTTCCATGAACAGAAAACCTCTTAATAACATTGCACTTTAGACACAGGAATCCTAAGGTCTTTGGAGATGGCCTGTTACCCTTTGAAGGTTTTTTTTTAAATTTATTGATATTTAATAAATTTACACATCAAACATAAGAAGGAAGAAAATACTTTCATATACAAACAAAAAAAAGGGGTAGACATCTTCGAAATTACATCGCCAAAAAGAAAATGGAATATTAGCCCACATCAATGGGAGCATCAGCAAAGGTAACAATGATAAAAGAAAGAAAAAAAAAGGGCAAGATGCCCCCCAATAAGCTGCAATATACAATCACTCCTAATCATTACCAAATATAAAATATATGGCTATTGTGACCTATCTGCATTTAGAAAGCAGATAAAAACCCTTCTCTTCCGGGATCACCTAGGGTCGACGCAGAACAGCACCCAATGAAGTTCTCCAAGGCGGATTAAGACAGCAGAGAAAGCCACAAATGTAAATAAATCTGAGCTATGAATGAGACTGAAGAGAGTCAGAAATGTAATCATGGCTGATACATCTCGCGAGAATGTAAATATGTTATACTCCCCCTGGTGATGGTATACTCCTTTTCCTCCTGTAATTACAAATAACACTGTTCAATGTATTCCCCCTTGTTTATTGTAAACCACTTTGACCCAGTGAAAAGCGGTATATAAGCACGACTAAATAAATAAATATTGTGAACCCCTCAACCATCCTCAGCTACAGGCGAGGCTACATCTTAACTCATCAAAAGCTTCTCCAAGTAAACTGGATCCAGGAAAACATTTCACACCCAACAATGTAGCTAGACATTTGCAGAGAAAACGTAACTAAAAGGTGCCAAATAACCCCAACACCCGAGGTTTAAGAGACAAAAAAGCTCTCCTTCTCACTTGGGTAGCTTTGGAGACATCAGGAAACAATTGAAGTTTATCTCCACAAAACATGTCTTCTTTATGTTGAAAATAACTCCGCAATACTGATATTTTATTGACATCATTTATAAAGGTAACAAACCAAAGTAGCCCTTGTATTGATAATATCTTGTGAATCCTCGAGGAAGGCAGAGAGGCTGAACTCTGGCTTAGATTCCAGAATTCCCTCTCCCTCTTGCCCCAAGGAAGTCCACACTATCCATCAGGAATATAATACATCCTGGAAATACCTATCACATCAGCATTAGTCAAAAGCAATATTTCTTTAAAGTATTTCTTTAACATACTATCAGGTGACAACAGATGTGTTTTAGGAAAATAAACAAACAAAGATTCTAACTACGAGACATATTTTCCAGAGACTCCAATTTATGATGAACCAGCAGACTGTCCTTAATAGAGGACACACCTACTGAACTCAAAGAGGCCACCTGAATATCCAAATTGGAAACCTTTTTCCCTATAGTCCTCAAAATAGTGTCCACCTGCTAGAACTTAGCAGTAGCCTCCTGGGAGAAAGTGCAAAGTAGAGGAATTACAGTTGTAAGAAAGGCCTCAGTGTGTGACACCAACCTGCCATATTTCTTGCAGAAACACAGCAGAGTCTGCCACAGATACAGGAACTCTATCTACATTACATTGTAGAGGTTTAGGGCAAGGAGTCATGTCACTGGGACCTGATAAAGGAAAAGAAGATTCTGTGCTTCCCCCCTGAGAACCTTCCTGCAACAACAGCTGAGGAGGGGGGCGGAGTCCACTCCGGGGAGCTTAAAGATACTCTCACACCCGATGACACCGACTGCAACGCTCTCTATTGTATATCACCTGACTTTGCTACCAAATGTTTATCCATAAGTCCACATCCTATGGGCGCCTTGCTGCCTTTAGCTTTTCTTTTCCCTAACATCATATAATAGGAATAACTTCCTTACCTTGTTCTACTCCATAGAAAGAATACTCAGTAATCACAGGCATTCTCCTAAGTGCTCCTAAAGGGCTCTCAAGGGGCATGAATGTCCCTTGTTGCATGCCCCTTAGTGCATGTCCCCAGCTGTGCGCCAACGTCTGTGTACTTAGGAGAGTCACAGCTTTTATAGGGCCCAAGGGAGAGCAGTGGTATCCACGGCAATGCCGGACTGCAGGCAGGCATTGTGATGATGATTTTTCCAATGGCAGGCAGCAGAGAAAATGGCTCCAAACAACAACTCACCGGTCCCGCTTTTATTGGGCCCAAGGGAGAGCAGTGGTAACTGCGCCAATGCCGGGCTGCAGGTAGGTACACAGGTGATCTTTCCAGTGGCAGGCAGCAGAGAAAACGGCTCCCATGTATTTGAAGTTTAATGTTTGGTAATAATGGCTTTTCTGATGGTCTCAGGCAGTTCTCTTGTTGTCACCTTTGTGAAAATGGAACAGGGAGTGAATGTGGCCACTTTAAACATTAGAGTCATCATTCATTGGTTGATTCAAGTCATGTGAGTACTGACAATTGATCACAGGTTCTTCTAATTTTACTGCTATGGGAATGTGGCTCAAACTGATTTGAATTGTTTATAAGGGTGCCAATAATCATGGTTTCAGAATATATTGCTCTGGAAAATGTTTTTGGATGACATCTTTTTTTATTTGGTTTGGTCCCAGACCATAATTAGATCCGTTTTTACAGTGAATCAAATATTTCCTTCACCTCCAAGGTTGACAGCAATTCGATTGAATTTTTAGACATTATGGTATTTAAAGAAGGGGACACTCTAGCAACTGCATTTTACCATAAATTGGTTCAAAAGAACAATTTATTAAGATATCATAATCACCACCCAGCTGCTTTAAAACGAGGTCTTCCATATGGTCAGTTTCTCCATCTTCGGAGATCATTGTCCTTCAGTTACGGATTTTAAACATCATGCTTTAGATCTTATTGTATGTTTAAAATCTAGGGGATACCCTTCCCACATTGTATCTACTGTAGAACATACAAGCACGCTCGAAATACACATCATGAATGGCTGTTACAACCGGCACCTGAATCAGCCGAAGATAAATTCGTTGGAATACTGTATGGATTGAGCAACGAGAGTCATGACTTTATTTAAGAAACATTGGCATATACTTCTATTACATGAATGTTTTCAAAAGGACTTGATAATAGCGCGTCAAATACAAGATGGTAATTAATATATTCAAGATCAGACATAAATGCTCTGCTTTTAGCCTTCATAACCTCTTACTCCAGAATAACAACAGGCCAAGACGAATAACTACATCAAACACCCTCAGCACCCCAAGTAGTTTCAGAAAAGCGTGTAAATGTACTACACAAAGGGCAATTTCCTTATCGGCCCCACTTATATGGAACTCTCTCCCTCCCGATGTGCGATCCATGGATGATTTAAAGGAGTTCAGAAAACAACTGAAATTTGTACTCTTCACTGAGTACTATGGCACAGACATCTAACAGTCTCTATTATTATAGCCTGCATGTAACTTGTTTTACTGTAACGGTTCCTTGATGTTGCGTATCCCAATTTTACCTTCACTCTTTAGTTTAGTCAGTGTATGCCCCCCTGTCTCTGTTCTCCCTTCTTGTGTCTGGTAACCGCTTTGATTTAAGGAAAAGGCGGTATAGAAAACCTGTTAAATAAATAAATAAATAAATAAATACTAGGGGCAAGAACATTAAAGATTTTGTTGAACATAATAAGAGAGTTTTTACATCCAATCGGGACTCTATGGATTTTGACCTATGCCATTATAAATGGAACAGGGGCAGCCCAAGGGCAGTGCTGGGCCATGTGAAAAGACTCATTGCAGGGTCTCATTTGCATAAGGACCTCATTTGCATAATTATTTGCATAATGTTAGCGTGCACTAACTTTTAATAAACATGCCTCTTAATGAGTGTCTGGATAAAGAAAGATTAACAGATTTCTACATTACTGTACTCCAGTGCCAACTGCCAAGCACTTTAGGAAGTACTATCAACACTGCCCATTTAGAACCCATAGCAAACCCGCCCTATCATAACAGCACTACCAGGACTCACAAAGCACCAAACCCTACCTATCAAAAGGCAACAATGCAAATATTAAACCAATACATCTCAGAGAATACTAATACATCTCCTACTGGGATAAGAGAATAAGTGGCACTGTCAAATAGAAACTACATGAACAGAATACCTCAGCTCATAGAAACATAGAAACATGACGGCAGAAAAAGATCACATGGCCTATTTAGTCTGCCCTTCCATATTGACTACTACAATAGTCCTCTCTTTTCCCTGAGAGATCCTCTATGTTTGTCCCATGCTTTTTTGAATTCCCATACTTTTTTGAAGCTTCCTTATACATGCAGAATATAAACCGTCACCAAACAAAGAATAAGGGAACACAATTTAGAAATAGGAAGACAATAATTAAACTGGAAACCCCAAAAGCCATACTTGGAATGTACAGCAATACTGGAAAAATAAAACTATAAATTAATTTCTTCTTGTACTAAACAAAACACAAAGATAATAGCCATGCACGTTTTCCAGAGCTGACATATTTCAGTTAATAAATTCAAAATAAAAAAGTATTTTTCTGTCTTTTGTTGTTTGGGCATTTTATTTTTCAGTTGCAATTGCTCTGGTCACTTTCTTCTGGCTTCTTTGTGTCTTCTGCTAACCCTCCATTGTCTGCTGTCCATTTGTCCTTTTTTCTCTCTTCTAGGTTTTTTTTCCATTCTCTCTCTACATCTGCTTTAACATACTGATCATTCCCCTTTTGCTCTTTCCTTCATTTCTTTCTTTATTCCTTTTTCATCCACTCAAATTTCACCCTTCCATTCTCAATCCACACTTACTCTCCCAATAACCGGCCAATCATAGATTTTTCTTCCCTCCCACACAAAATATCTTTTCCACTCTCCATCCTCACTCCCCCAGTCCCATCCCCTTCTAGTCCTTCCCCAACATCAACTCCCTTCTAGTTCCAGTCTCACCCAACATCCACTCCCTTCTAGTTCCATTCTCCCATCCCCCCGCATCAGCCCATTTTCAATCCTAGTCCCCATCAGCCCATTTCCAGTCCAAGCTCCCAATCAGCCCATTTCTAGTCCAAGCCCCCCAAATCAGTCTATTTCCAGTTCTAGCCCCCCATCAGCCCATTTCCAGCCCTATCCTAAACCCACCCCAATCAGTCCATTTCCAATTCTATCCTAGCCCCCCCCCCCCCCAGAGCCCCGCTCCTGTCTAACCATCTTCAGAGGGAGCTGGGGAGGCCTGAAGCCCCAACTCATCTCTGCACAGCTGCCAGAGTGAAGAGCGGCATGTTCCTTCACTCTGGCAGCTGTATTCTCATGAAGCCTGCTGGTGCCAGAGGTTAAAGGGCATTTGCTGTTTCTTGGCAATCAGCGTGCTTCATAAGAACACATCTGCCAGAGTGAAGGAGCATGCTGCTCCTCACTCTGGCAGCTGTGCAGAGGTGAGCCGGGGCCTCAGACCTCCCTGGCTCCCTCTGACGCCTGCCCTGCAAACCGACCATGTGCGTAATGAAGTTGGTGCGGGGCCCCCTGAAGCATG
The DNA here is from genome assembly GCA_033557465.1 of Ichthyophis bannanicus. Classification (NCBI taxonomy): domain Eukaryota; kingdom Metazoa; phylum Chordata; class Amphibia; order Gymnophiona; family Ichthyophiidae; genus Ichthyophis; species Ichthyophis bannanicus. The sequence goes on along the minus strand of CM066036.1, from coordinate 171,784,623 downwards.
GGGCCCTGTGCGAACAACATTCTCGCCAATGGACGGACTGTCCCTGAATGCGAGGGCTAACATTTTTGCTCTCAGGCTAATGTTGAATGGATTGACCAGGTGACTTTGCGGACTTATCAGGTTCAAAGTACACATGACATGTCTTGTATATCTGATCTGTTACTTGTAAACCGCTTTGACCTGGTGAAAAGCAGTATAAAAAAATAAGTTTAATAAATAAATTTTAAAAATATATACATTTGATTCTTTTATGTGTCATATATGTGTGTGCATACAATCCAAAGCCATTTCACTGGCCACTTTTCTTTAGGAAATATTGGACATTAAGTGGTTGAACCACAACTGTATAATACTCAGTAGGCTTGAGAAGTCTTGGCAAACTCTTTGTAATATCTAAGATCTTGGCATCAGGCAGACAGCACACCTTCCGAGACATCATTTCTAGACAGCAGATACATGACCTTGAACTCTTCAGAAATGAGTCACCAACCATCACTACCCTTTGCTTCCTAGTGATTGCTGATCCTATAGCTTTGGGATTTTTGAGATCTGATACCTCCTGTTCTTGGGGATATTGTCGCCTATTCCACTTCTGGGACTACATACAGGTTCCTCAGTTCTAGGGAAGGTAGAGTCAGAGTGTTGGGTCTTCAGATGCTGGTGATCTGTAGTTTTCCATTTAGACTTTTAATTGCAAATCATTTTGAGTTTTCTGAAAGAGCAGGCAATTGAAAAATGGAAATAAAAATAACCTAAATAAATATATATAAGAATATAACAAGTTAATTATAAACTCTTCTTAACAATGCAATATGAAATTTACAAAGTGCAAATAGGTAATATTTGAGGCATGTTTACTAAACTGGATTAGTTGTCAATGCAGCAGGTAGCCCGTGCTATTGGGCCATGTTGATAGCTAATGCAGGGGAAATACAGATAAAGCAATGATTTTTGGTGCTACTTGCATTTACCGTGGTAAATGTAGGGAGAGGCGGGATTGGAGACATGGTGACAGGTAGCAGCCAGCGTGTAAGAAATTGCTGCATGCTGGCTGTAAAAAAGCCAATAACGAAACTGCAGATAATGTTACCTCAAGAGGTGGCTGTAAGTGCAGCCGAACTGTCAGCATGGCGATTGCATGGCTGCTGCTGATTGCAGTGGTGACATCGGGATCTCCCATGGCCCCCCTGGCTGACCCCATGTATATTAGAAGTCCTGTGGACCATCCCTTCTCTTCCCTGGACAGCATCAGGGGTGGTTATCTTCCCTCTCTCTAATATGCTCCACATACCAATTAATAGAAGGGTAGCCCCCTTTCCACCTGAACCCCCTTGAACACCCCTGTTCCTTACTGAGGTTTCTCTGGTGATCCAATGGTGATTGGGACAGGAGCAGTCCCTCTCTGCTCCTGCCCTATCTCCGTCGTCTTTCAAAATAGACTGGTCTCATGGTCCAGACACCTAGAAATGGATGGGAATGTTTCATGGGCCAGTGTTCACCTTGTAAATGAGAAAACTTTGCATTTGAATGGATCTCATTTCACTTCTCCAATGAAATTGCTTATGCACTATGGAGGTCATTCCAGAAGATGAATAAGGAGTTTGTATGTGCAGTAGGGACATTTATGTGCTGAAAACATCCCTGACCGAATTCTGAAACACTGCTGTCATGCAAATCCACAGTGCTAGCATGAGGATCTCAGAACATGCCCAGAAGAGTGGAACAGGGGCATAGTCAGCCTCAGAGGGATACATAGCATATTCTGGAAAGGCCCATGTACATTCTGCAATATCCCTGTGGATGTCCCCATCATTTCTGCTGAAATGTGGAATAAGGCCAGGACTTAGAAAATATTCTGCTATGTTCTGCAATCCGTCCTATTTTGAAGAATAGTTGTGACACATATGTGCTGAACTGGTGTGACTGTAGTCTAGAAAAATACCAGATGCAATAATAAAGAACAGAAAGCAGAGGTGAGGGAATGTTGTAAGCTAAATAAACATCAATAAATACCCTAATAGAAATATTAAGAAGAGCAAAAGTGTTTATTCAGGCTATGCTGACTTTGAGAATATACCACTGGAATTTAAAGACTGGCTGAAAAATCAATTTACTGCTTTAGATACAAATGACAAAGCTCCAGAAGAGTTATGAAATGACATTTATTTTATTTATTTATTTAGACAGTTTTGTATACCACCTTATCCTTCATTCAAAGTGGTCACAACACAATTGGAGGGATACATTAAACAGGAGGGGATACGACTCACATACGTAAATACTATGTGCTTCTAGGTCCAGTTGGTAATGGGACATCAAGAAGGTTCTGTTAGAAGAAAGCGAGAAGTCTCTACAAAAGGTCAAAAAGCAAAAATGGCCAAAATGGATGATGGAACAAACTCTGAAAATTGCCCAGAAATGCAGAGAAGCTAAAGCCAGATGAGAAAGAAAGACAATCGCAGAACTCAACAGAGGTTTTCAATGTGCAGCAAGACAGGACAAGGAAAAGGATTACAATGACACATGCAGGGAAATAGAAGCAGAAATTATTAGAGGAAGAACAAGGTCGGCTTTCCTAAAACTACGAGAGTTAAAGAAAAAATTCCAGCCTCAAATTGGAATGTTACAAGATGCTCAAGGCTCTATGTTGAATGATGCTGAGAAGATCAAGAAAAGGTGGAAAGAATATACAGAGTTTTTATTTGATAAAGATCAAGTGGATCAACAGCCATTTCAACCTGTACCTTATGATTCGGAACCTTTGGTGATGAAAGAAGAAGTCGAAGCAGCATTGAAAGCCTTATCAAAGAACAAAAAAAAATCAAAATCACTAAATTCACCATACAAGACCCCCTCTATAGAAAACTTATGTCTATGTTTTCATATTCTTTTTGTCGGAGCGAGCTGGAATTGAATTTAAACAGCATGCTTCAGATCTAAGTTGCCGCCTATTACATAGAGGATACCCTATTCAAGTAGTGCGAAAAGCTTATCGTAGGGCTTATTTTGTACACAGAGAATGGTTGCTGGATCCACAATATGTAACATCAGCATCGCGGTCTGAGGATGCAGTAGTGGGAGTTTTACCATTTACAGAACGTAGCACAGAGATCTTACAGATCTTACATACACATTGGTCGGTGTTGCATCTTCATGATTGTTTTAATAAACCACTACAAATAGCTTTTTCCAGGGGCCTTAATTTAAGTGATCGGTTAGTGAAAACGACTCCAATGATCGATAGACCGGTATTACCGGTTGGGATTGTAGGCCATGGTCCCTGCAACAAATGTGATTATTGTTCTATGACAATTTCGGGACTGGTGTGGCGACATCCAAGCACACTTAGGGAATATGAGCGTCGATGGAATACTACTTGTCTGTCATCTTATGTGGTTTATGTCCTACAATGCCCGTGCGGTTTACTATATGTAGGCAGGACCATGCGCCCTATAAAGAAAAGATTAGCTGAGCATGCTTCAAGGATACGACAGCAATTGTGCTCAGCCCCGGTAGTAGATCATTGGGTGGATAACAACCACACTTTTGAGGAATTGCAGTGGACTATTATTGATCATATACCTTTTGATCCGCGTGGTGGGGATAGGATAAAAAGACTTCAATGACTGGAGCAACGATGGATTTTTTAATTGGATACTATTTCCCCTCGCAGGTTGAACCGTGAGATTGATTGGATCAGTTTGATATGACGTTTTCGGGTCATCTGCCGTTAACAGCCAATCGTAGTAGGGATTCCCCTGATAGTGGGGAGTTTCCTGTTTTCTATTGGCCGGTTCTCCATTTAAAATGCATCCATTAAGCCTGATTAGATAATGATTGACCCGGAGCCACATGACGGCGTTTACTGACACAGTTGCCAAATTCTTCTGACTGTGTGAAGCACTTGAAACAGGGATCATTCCCGAAACGTGCACGTCATGTGAAGGTTTAATGTTGAGAGCAATGGTGTGACTGAACATCTTTTTCAGAATTGGAGATAAGTGAAGACTTGGAATAAGTTTAATATAAATACATTTTTTCAGGTGGTGAACCTATTTGAATAAAAGAAGCCTGCCGTCAGGTGTGGGCTGGCTATTCAGTACCAGCCCTCCTCAGGCTCCTTCCGACAAAAAAGAATATGAAAACATAGACATAAGTTTTCTATAGAGGGGGTCTTGTATGGTGAATTTAGTGATTTTGATTATAATTGTATTCACCGGATTAGGTTTAATTGTTTTCAACTTTATCAAAGAACAAAGCACCAGGCATTGGTGGCATTCCCACAGAGGTATTACAGCAATCTGATGTAGCTGTTACCATACTTCAAGGCTCTGCCAAGAAATTTGGAAGACAACATCATGGCCAATTGACTGGAAAATATCTGTGTTTATACCAATACTAAAGAAGGGTGATACAATCGACTGTGGAAATTATCGCACAATCGCTCTGATCCCACATGCCAGCAAGATTCTACTGAAGATTATTTAACAGAGATTACAACCATACCTGGAACAAGAACTACCTAAGTGCAAGCAGGGTTCAGGAAAGGGTGAGGAACGAGAGACATCATTGCAGATGTGAGATGGATCCTTGAAAAGACTAAAGAATACCAAAAGGATATCTATTTGTGCTTTATCGACTACAGCAAGGTTTTTGACTGTGTAAACCATGAGAAATCCTGTGCCACATTAAGAAGCATGGGTATACCAGAACACCTGATCGTTCTCTAGCACAATCTGTACATTGATCAAGAAGCAACAGTTCGAATGGAACAAGGAGAAACTGAATGGTTTAAAATAAGCAAATGTGTAAGAAAAAGGCTGCATACTTTCCCCCTACCTGTTTAATTTATATGCAGAACAAATCATCAGAGAAGCAGGATTGTATGAAGACAACAGAGGTGTAAAGATTGGTGGAAAACTCATCAGCAACTTTCGCTATGCTGATGATACCACATTACTGGCTGAAAGTGAAGATGATCTGAAACATTTGCTTCTCATGATCAAGGAACATGGTCTCAAAATGGGCCTGCACCTTAATGTAAAGAAGACAAAGATCATGACAACTGGCAAAATCAACAAGTTCATCATTGAAGGAGAAGAAATTGAAATTGTGGACAACTTTAACCTACTTGGATCAACTATCGATAAAGAAGCAACAAGCAGTCAAGAAATCCGACGACGCATTGCTCTTTGCAGAATGGCTATGAAAGACCTAGACAAGATTCTCAAGAGCAGAGATGTCTCTCTCCATACAAAGATTCAACTCATTCAAGCCATGGTATTTTCAATGACATCATATGGATGCAAAAGCTGGACAGTGAAAAAGATAGACAGGAAGAAATTTGATGCCTTTGAATTATGGTGCTGGCGGTGAATACTGCGCATATCATGGACAGCCCGAAGAACAAACCAGTCAGTACTGGAGAAGATCAAACCTAAGCTTTCTTTAGAAGCTCAGATGACAAGACGTCGACTTTCATACTTTGGACACATCATGCGAAGAGAGAGATCATTAGAGAAAGACATCATACTTGGCAAGATAGAAGGTCAACGCAAAAGAGGAAGGCCAGCAATGAAATGGATCGATACAATAACAGCAGCTATGGGTACCAGTCTGTCAACAATGAGCCATCTAACTGAAGACTGAACACAATTTAGGACAACTATCCAGAAGGTCGCCATTCGTCGACACTGACTCGACGGCACTTAACAACAACAACATGCTAAAATGTGCTGTTTGTGCCAAAAGAGCTAATCCACGGGACCCTAATAAATCCTGTGTTCTGAAAACTAGGACAGTTGATGTAAGAATAAATAGTATGTGGGTGAGTCTGGAAACAAATCATGTTGGAGGGAGAAAGGGAGATCAAATGTGTAGTCCTGGGATGTCATGCCATTATGGTATGGCAGCTGTTAGTATTATATTTGGTTTGGCAGAATGATATCTTTTGTAACTGAAAGTAGAGTGTCTGATTTGGGGGTAGCACAGGAGGATCTGGTGCTTACCTGCGATTCAAGGAGGCCATGAATGGCTGGCTGGTACCTGTACCATATGGATGACCGCAGTGTCACCAGGTGCCAGTGTGATAGGGCATTCATACATCAGTTGTGCCAAACACTGGAAGATATGACTAATGTTGTGCCAACATCCCCCAGATTGTGCCATGAGGCCTACATCCTTCCCCAGTCCAGGATCTATGCTAGCTGTGAGAGTGGTGATATATCTAGAGGCTGGCTACTTGGGTATTATGGCACAGGGTTCATCCCTCCCATGCCCACACAGGCCTGACCAGTGGAGCAGTGCCACAAAACTGACTGTGGGAAGGCAGACAGGGTTGCCCCACAGATAGCGGATGTATTCAGACCAACATACGCCACAATGTGACAGGTGTAACTGCTGTGAGAAATGCCAGTACCCAAATATGTGGGAATCAGATGTCATAGCCAGGAGGCCATATTACTACTACTACTACCACTGATCATTGTATAGCGCTAGGTGAATGCTTAATTTCTTTTCATCTATAAGAAATCCCCATCAACACAACTATAATTCAAGTATATGCCCCAACAGCAGTTGCAGAAGAGGATAAAGTTGATGAGTTCTATGAACAAGTACAAGCTGAAATTGACAGAACATGCAAACAGGATACCCTGATAGTCATGGATGACTGGAACACAAAAGCTGGCAACAAAGAAGAAGGCAAAGTGATTGGAAAATATGGACTTGGTGACAGAAATTAAGCTGGAGAAAGACTAATGCCATCCTCACAGTTGCTCTGGACAACCCAACTCCTCAGCAGCTCCTGTCGCCCTCTCGTACTTCATCATCATTATCCTTGGTTCCATCTGGGTCTCCTCCTGCACCGTTCCTACCTTCGCCAAGCCGAGCGCCTCTAGCATAAGCGTCCCTCTCCTGCCCATCTAGCCCACTTCCGGTATTGTCACTCTCACTACCGCTCTTTGTTACACTCTGCCAAATTGGACTACTTTTCTAATCTCATTTCCTCTTAACCAATTCCACCTACCACCTCTACTCAGTCTTGCGTTCCCTCTCTGCCTCACACTCCCTTACTTCCTTACCCCCTTCCCCTATTATTCCCGATCCAGCTCTTCTGGCTACTCACTTTGTCACTAAAGTTAATGATCTCTGCCTACCTTTTCATTCCTGTCCTCCTCCCCTCTCTCCAACTCCCCCTTCTCCAATGTCCCCACCCATTCCCCTTTCTGCTCCTTCTCTCTCTCACCATTGGTCCTCATTCCAACCTATAACCACTACGGAACTTAATAAGGTCTTTTCAACAATCCGGAAAACCACCTGTATCTCTGACCCCATTCCTTCTCACTGGCTCCTGGACACCTCTCTGGCCATCTCTCCCCTGGTTCTCTCCATTATTAACTCTAGTCTTTCTTATGGTACCTTTCCCTCCACTTGGAAACACGCAGTTGTTCATCCCATTCTAAAAAAGGATTCCCTCTATCTATCTTCCCCGACCAATTGGTGTCCCATTTCAAACCTTCCTTTTCTTTCCAAACTCCTAGAAAAACTGGTTTTCGCACAACTCTCCACTCATCTTGAAGCATCTTTAGCACTTCACCCTTGGCAGTCTGGTTTTCGTCCTGGCCACAGCACTGAATCTATCCTACTATCCTTTCTCAATAAACTTCACACTGCTCACGACCATGGTTTAATTTCTATTGCTGTTTCTCTAGATCTATCTGCAGCTTTTGATCTTGTGGATCACCGTACCCTACTAGCACGTCTTCACGACTTTGGTCTCTCTGGTTCTGTCCTATTTTGGTTTCGTTCATTTCTTACTAATAGGTCTTTTTCCATTCTGTCAGGTCTTTCCTCCTCCCCTCCCACTTCTCTTCCCTGTGGTGTCCCCCAGGGTTCTGTCCTTGCTCCTCTCCTATTTAATATTTTCTTGGCCTCCCTAGCCCTCTTAGTCCAGCAACACAGTATTTCATCATATTACTATGCAGACGACATTATCCTTCTTCACCATATAGATGCCTCCTCCCCTGATCTCACTCCTCTGAACTTCTGCTTAGCCTCTGTTGCTTCCTGGCTCTCTTCTAACTTTCTGCACATCAACCTCTCAAAAGCATCTGCTATCTGGTTCACTTTTGGCTCCCCCACCCCTCCTCTTGCTCCTCTTCTCCCTAACTCCCCGATCCCAGTCGTCTCCTCTCTGCGTTATCTCAGGGTAACCTTGGATTCTGCCCTGCCCTTTAAAGAACACATTTCCCTAGTAGTATGACGATCTTTTCACACCTTGAGACAACTTCGCACAGTCCATCCCTTTCTTTCAGTCCCCTCCATGACCACACTGCTCCTATCCCTAGTAGTATCCCGGCTAGATTATTGTAACATTTCCTTGGCAGGCCTCCCACAATCGCAACTTCATAGGTTACAGTTAGTTCATCACACAGCCGCCCACATTCTGACTCATGCCTCTCAATTCGACCATATTACCCCTATTCTGATTCATTTACATTGGCTTCCGGTTCTATATCGTATACAATACAAAATGCTTATCTATGTTCATAAAACCATTCACACCAGTACTCCCCTTTACCTTGCAGATCTGATTCGTCTTCACACACCTCATTGTTCCCTTAGATCAATTCATTCCAACCGCATGTTCCTACCCTCCCCATCTCAGGCCCATCTTGAATCCACCCGCTCTTCTGCTTTCTTCTTCCTGGGTCCCCGGCTATGGAACTCGCTTCCCCCTGACCTCCGTCTGGAGGCCTCATATAAAGCATTTAAAACCAGATTAAAAACACACCTATTTTGCACTGCATTTGACCTTCCTTCTCTTCCCACTGTATTGTCTCCACCCCCCCCCCCCCCGTTAATCCTCCATGTGCTTTCCCTTACTATCAATTCTGAATTGAGTGCTTTGTCTTGCCTTTTGCCTCTGTTATCTCTTTCCTTTCTCTTAATTGGCGTTCTTTTCTTTTTCTGAAGCAGTCTCAAATTTTGTATTGTAAACCGCTCTGATACCCCCAGTATGAGCGGTTTATTAAATATGTAATAAAGATAAAGACTGATAGAATTCTGCAAGACCAATGATCTATTCATCTCAAACACCTTCTTCCAACAAGGGGTGACTGTACACATGGACTTCACCCAATGGAATGTACAAAAATCAGATTGACTACATCTGTGGAAATCAATGATTGAAAAGCTCTATAACATCGACAGACAAAATCTGGAGCTCACTGATGTACAGATCCCCAACTACTAGTAGGCAAACTCAAGCTAAAGTTGAAAAATAACAATTTGCTCGTGAATGTAGCAAACTATGACCTTGAAAATATACCACCAGAATTTAAAGACTGCCTGCAAAATCAATTTGCTGCTTTAGATACAAATCTCAGAAGAGCTATTTATTTAGACAGTTTTGTATACCACCTTATCCTTCAATCAAAGTGGTCACAACACAATTGGGGGATACAAGACACATACACTAGTACTTACAGGGAACATGGGCAATGGAGGGTTAAGTGGCTTGCTCAAGACCACAAGGAGCACCTGTGGGACTAGAAACCCCAGTCCTTCTGGGCCAAGGTTGCTGTCCTTTAGTGGGATTTGAACCCCTGACCTTCTGGCCTGAAGTATCTTGCCCCAACCACTAGGCCACTCCTCCACAGTTATGGACCAACATCAATAAGGTTGTGTTGGAAGAAAGTGAGAAATCTTTACAAAAGGTGAAAAAGGAAACACGGCCAAAATGGATGACCAAAAAAACTCTGAAAATGAACCAGAAACACAGGGAAGCTAAAGTCAGAGGAGAAAGAGAGGCAATTGCAGAACTCAACAGAGATTTCCAATGTGCAGCGAGAAGTACTACAATGACGCATGCAAGGAAATAGAAGAATAAACTATTAGGGGAAGAACAATATCGACTTTTCTAAAGCTACGAGAGTTAAAGAAAAAAATTCCAACCTCAAATTGGAATGTTACAAGATACTCAAGGATCCATGTTGAATGATGCTGAGAAGATAAGAAAAGGTGGAAAGAATATACAGAGTTACTATATGATAAAGATCAAGTGGCCCAACAACCATTTAAACCTGTACCTTATGATCTGGAATCATTAGTGCTGAAAGAAGAAGCCAAAGCAGCATTGAAAGCCTTATCAAAGCACCAGGCATTGATGGCATTCCCATTGAAGTATTACCGCAATCTGATGCAGCTGTTACCATATTTACAAGGCTCTGACAGGAAATTTGGCAGACATCATGGCCAACTGACTGGAAAAGACCTGTGTTTATACCAATACTAAAGAAAGATGATCCAACTGAGTGTGGAAATTATCACACAATCGCTCTGATTCCACATGCCAGCAAAATTCTACTGAAGATTATTCAGCAGAGACTACAACCATACCTGGAACAAGAACTGCCTGAAGCGCAAGCAGGGTTCAGGAAAGGGTGAGGAATGAGAGACATCATCGCGGATGTGAGATGGATTCTTGAAAAAACTAAAGAATACCAAAAGGATATCTATGTGTGTTTTATTGACTACAGCAAGGCTTTTGACTATGAACCATGAGAAACTCTGGGCCACATTAAGAAGCATGGGTATACCAGAATACCTGATTGTTCTCTTCAGAACCTTTACATTAATCAAGAAGCAACACTTTGAATGGATCAAGGAGAAACAGAATGGTTTAAGATCAACAAAGGTGTACTACAAGGCAGTATAATTTCCCCCTACCTGTTTAATTTATATGCAGAACAAGTCATCAGAGAAGCAGGACTGTATGAAGACAACAGAGGTGTGAAGCTTGGTGGGAGGCTCATCAATAACCTTCGCAATGCTGATGATACCATATTACTGGCTGAAAGTGAAGACGATTTGAAACATTTGCTTCTCAAGATCAAGGAACATAGTTTTAAAATGAACCTGCACCTTAATGCAAAGAAACAAAGATACTGCCAACTGGCAAAATTAATAAATTCATCATTGATGGAGACAAAATTGAAATAGTGGACAACTTTAACCTACTTGGATCAACTCAACAAAGAAGCAACAAGCAGTCAATGCCAAGTACCATTTGATGCAAGATATGTCCTGACATACATGTTCATATTTATATTTTCTCATACCATAATAGGGTGCACTGGGATTACCTAGCACTTTTCAGGGCCTGAATAGGACTGGTATGTGGTCTAGGTTGCAGCAGCTATCATTTCTCATTGGTATTTATGTCTAGTTTGCATCAGCTACTGTCAGTGTGAAGTACAGCTTAGGAGATGCATCTGTGGGTACATTCTGGAGAAGGGCAGGATCAAAAACATGCAACGTTTCAGAATACGACAGGCACAGGGACATCCATAATGTTTATCCATGTCTCATAATATTGACGGGGGGGACATGCTTCTTCATTATATCACATGGCCCATGTGCGGGTCTCATGCCAGATGTGTGCACAGGCTGGATGACATGCCAGACACATCTATCTCCCTGATTCCAGACCCGTGAGTACATTTAGACCCACAGATGCGGAATTAGGTTAAAACGGGGCCTATTTTCAATTTAGAAAGGTCTGTTGGCCGGTCGTGCATGTTATGGAATCTGCCTTAGTCTTCCCGTTCATACACTTTTGATGATCTTAGGGATCTGATTCACTGTGACTGTTCTCTCCTTCTCTGTCTCTGATAAAAGACCTGGATGATCATTGATACAAGCCAAGAGTCTACAGGTAAGCTGGAAGAGCAGTGATGTGTGGATGTCTACAGTGATTTCAGATTATAATCCTAGATGTAAGATTTCCTAAAAATGCTGCAGGGTCATCTGTGTGGTTCATCACTATTTTTCTTGTGATTTGTAAATAAAGCATTAATGGGAACAAGAAACTAGAACCAGTTCTTAACAACATACTTTAAAACCCAAAAATATTCCAGATATGTGATTCCTGATCTTCCTTGATTTTGTTTTCCATTTTTAGAAGTGATTTGTTGGCACTACTACTATTAATCATTTATATAGCGCTACATCTAACTGTCTGTCTGTCTATACATCCACCCATCTGTATGCACCAGGAACAGCAAGGAAGAGAAGCATCAGCACAGAGCTGGTGGGAGGCCACTAGTCCCACTGGCAAAATGACAGGGTAGCAGCATTGCAGACCCAGCAGAAGCACAAGGATCCCACCGGCAAAGATTGGAATGGTTTCAGAGGAGGGGATGGAGCATACTGGAAGGGGAAGGTTAGAGAGGAGGAAGAAGAAACATAGAAACATGATGACAGAAAAAGACCACATGGCCTATCTAGTCTGTCCTTCCATATCAACAACTACAACAGTCCCCTTTTTACCTTTAGAGATCCTCTGTGATAATATAGCCTAAGAGAAGGGGCAGGATTAGAGAGGAGAAAAGAAGTGTGGAAGAGAAGTAAAGAGGAAGGGTTAGTGGAGGAAAGGTGAAGAGAGGGAGAGAGAGTAGGAAGGGAGAAGGGGAAGGAGAAAGACCACATGGCTGGGTGGTAGGAGAAGGAGGAGAGGGGAGGGAGAATGCATGACGTACATACACACACACTCACAGTCCCTGGCACATACCCCCAGCATACACATACACACCGATACATGACACAAACACACACATCGCCCAGTCCTTGACGTCCCACCTTCATATTCTCACAGATAAGTAGCAAATTGATCGACACCCACAAATGCACGTCACATAAACCAAGAGTAGGTGCCTACTTGTCTTTACAAATTACTAGCAGAAGTAGCAGAGATTACGCTTTAAGTTAGGGTCTGCATATTTACACCTGCTGTATAGAAACTGTAAATTAAAGTGCATAAAGTTTGCAAACATGCACTTAACAGTGTATTTTATAATCAACGCACGTGTTTGCTAGCTTCACCCATGCTTGGCCCAGACCACGCTCTCAGCTATGGCTTTCTGCGCAGTAGTTAGAATGCAGACTTTTGCACCAGTTATAAAATATACCAGTGATTAAAAAGAGGTGTTTAATGCATGTAAATGCCACTTATGCACATTAATGACTTTAGAATATTATCTCCACCCGAACATTCACTCACATATTGCTGGCTACCCTACTCTACGCAAACATTCACTCACACATCTCTGGCTACCTTGCTCTACTCAGACAGTCACTCATACATCGCTGGCTACCCTACTGAGATGCACTTTACCATCGCTGTTTCAAATGAGTTCCACTTACACAAATGTCTTGATCTGTGAATGGAGGAAAGGAGAAACGTGCCATGGTGTCACACAGTCTAGTATGCACTTTCCAACTTGTTAATGTTAAGGAGGGAAAACCAGAGAGTGGATGAATGCCTTAAAAATGCTTGTTTCATTTTGTTATTTTAGTTTTACTTTAACATAGCACCATTGCACCTCAAGTACAGATGTCCATTAGCATAACTGTGCATCTGCTTTCAGGGCCTCCTAATTTTCTTCTACAGATGTTTCTGCACTTTGCTGCAGAAAAGACACATTATGTATCCATAAAAGTACATTTTTCATCTGAAACTTCATGCAGTGATAGCAATCCTACAGTTGTTAGGAGATAAGGGCATTCTGCCCTATCAGTCTGCTCAGTTGCCTGTTCCTTCCATGTCACCACAGATCTCGTTCAATCTCTGATCTCCCTCCCATCTTCTCTGCCCCCATCCACAACCCACAACTATCCCAGGCAAGCTTGAATTATATCATCAGTTTGGTAGACAATTCCAAGCACCTTCTAATTTCACAGTAAAAAGTATTTCTGGATAGCTCCTCTGAACCTTTCCATTTCCAAATTCATATCATGTGATATTACCTTATCAGAATATAGAAAGACTAGGGGACATGCAATGAAGCTACAGGGTAAACTATTTAAGACTAATAAAAGAAAATATTTTTTCACTCAACGTGTAATCAAACTCTGGAATTTGTTACCGGAGGATGTAGTAAAGGCTGTTAGTGTAGCTGGGTTTAAAAAAGGTTTGGACAAGTTCCTGGAGGAAAGGTCCATAAACCATTATTAAGAAGGGACCCAGGATATCAATGCTTGAACCAATACAAGCATTGTGGAACCTATGTCCCTTGGGGAAACTGCTAGGTACGTGTGACCTAGATTGGCCACTGTTGGAAACAGAATACTGGACTTGATGGACCTTGGTCTGACCCAGTATGGCATATCTTATGTTCTTATGTTCTTATGATTGCTGTTTGTGAAGGAACGAAGGTGGAGATATTGAAAAAAAGTAGAAACCTTCCTCTTGTGTCTTTTTTCAAAGATATTCGATGAAGGGATTTATGAAGCCTCAATGAGTTTGGCTGTTCCATGGTCCAATATCATAACCATAGGTGTCGGCAGATAAGGCCTATTTGACCAATCCATTGCCTACACTAGATTTCAGTTATTAAAGATACGTGCAATTTAAGTGAGATGCTTGGGGTATAATTGTGCCAATGCTTATGATTGTAAAACATGTGTGCATAGAAGGAGATGCATACTTTTATGTGATGTGTGTATTGGTATAGTTTGAGCAGCGAGCAGGTGGGGTTTTAATACTCATGTACATTTTATAAAATACATGTCTGCACACATACAGTACACACACACAGGGCCGGATTTACCTATACGCCATGTACGCCATGGCGTAGGGCCCACAGCTGGCAAGGGCCCACAAAAATAGAATTAGCTTTTTTTTAAAAAATAAAATTAAAAAAAAACTGCTGGCTGCCGCCGCGGGGCCCCCTCTGCTGCCGCGGCAGCATGGACTGACCCGCGGGGGACCCCTCTGCAAGCTGAATCCGTCGGTCCCTCCCTCCCTCCGTGCAGGCTGTGGGAGGCGCGAAGGGAGAGTGTCTCCCTCGCGTCTCTGTTAACACTCTCCCTTCACGCCTCTCACAGCTTGCATGGAGGGAGGGAGGGACCGACGGACCGACGGATTCAGCTTGCAGAGGGGGGCCCCCGCGGGTCAGTCCATGCTGCCGCGGCAGCAGAGGGGGCCCCGCGGCGGCAGCCAGCAGTTTTTATTTTAAATTAAATTTTACTTTAGGCCGATTGGGGGGGGGGTTGGGATTGGTAATGGGGTGTGGGGGGGGTGGGGGTGGGACTGGAAATGGGCTGGGGGGTTAAGGCTGGAGGTGGGCTGATGGGTGAGGACTGGTAATGGGCTGTGGGCTGTTGGGGGGGGGTTAGAACTGGTAATGGTCTTTGGGGGGGTTAAGACTGGTAATGGGCTGTGGGCTGATGGGGGCTGTCTGGTAATAGGCTATGGGGGGCTCGGACTGGAAAGGGGCTGGGGGGTTAAGACTGGAGGTGGGCTGAGGGGGTTAGGACTGGAAATGGGCTGTTGGGGGGGTTTTGAACTGGTAATGGGCTTTGGGGGGGGTTAAGACTGGTAATGGGCTGTGGGCTGATGGGGGCTGTCTGTTAATCGGCTATGGGGGGCTAGGACTGGAAAGGTGCTGGAGGGGTTAAGACTGTAGCTGTGCTGATGGGGTTAGGACTGGTAATGGGCTGTGTGCTGATGGGGGGGTTAGGACTGGCAATGGGCTATGGGGGGCTGACTGGAAATGGGTTGATGGGGTTAGGACTGGAAGTGGGCTGATGGGGGGTTAGGACTGGTAATGGGTTATAGGGCGGGCTTAAACTGAAAATGGGGTGATGGGGGTTAGGACTGTAAGTGGGTTGATGGGGGGCTAGGACTGGTATTGGGTTGGGGGGTTGCTAGGACTGGAAATGGGCTGATGGGTGGCTAGGACTGGAAATGGGCTGATGCAGGGACTAGAAGGGAATGGATGCTGGGTGAGGCTGGAACTAGAAGGGAGCTGATGTTGGGGGAGGATTAGAATGGGATGGGGCTGGAAGAGTAAAATGGAGAAGGGAAAAATATTTTGTGTGGGAGGGATAAAAAATCTACAATTGGCCGGGTATTGGGAGAGTAAGTGGGGATTGAGGATGGAGGGGTAAAATTTGAGTGGATGAAATAGGAATGAGGAAAGAGCAAAAGGAGAAAGATTAGTATGTTAAAGCAGATGTAGAGAGAGAATGGAAAAAAACTAGAAGAGAGAAGAAAGGACAAATGGACAGCAGACGATGGAGAGTTAGCAGAAGACACGAAGAAACCAGAAGAAAGTGGCTGGAGCAATTGCAGCTGAAAAAAATGCACAAAAGGTAGAAAAATATCTCTTTATTTTGAATTTATTAATTGGAATATGTCAGCTCTGGTAAATGTGCATCATTAACGTCTGCGCTTTGTTTAGTACAAGAGAAAATTAATGTATAGTTTTATTTCTACAGTGTTGTACATTCCAAGTTTGGCTTTTGGGATTCCCAGTTTAATTATTGTCTTCCTGTTTCTAAATTGTGATTACTTGTTTGGTGATGGTCTATGTTCTGCATGTGTAACTGAGCTGAGGTGTTCTGTTTATATAATTCCTATTTGACATTGCCACTTGTTCTCTTTCCCCAGTAGGTTATGTATTGTTGTTCTCTGAAATGTATTGGTTTAATATTTGCAGTGTTGCCTTTTGATTGGTAGAGTATGGTGCTTTGTGAGTCCTGGTAGTGCTGTTAGGATACGGCGGGTTTGCTATGAGTTCTAAATGCCAAATATAAATCTTGATTCCATACATAGCACCATGTGGAACTACTACTCCATCACTGGATACACTCACGTGCTCCCAAAGTTCCAAAGACTAATATATGTGCCACCAATAAATTTTTTGTCGGATCGCTCACCTTGAAAGGGAAGTATCCCATTCTCGGAGTGAGCCCTCCATTTTAATCAATTTTAAAGCATGCCACCCATGGGCTATTTAAAAACCCGACTCCACGACACAAGTCGCCGTCAGAATCCACATATAAAGTCGATAAAAGTTCAGGAAGCTTATTCTTGCTGATAAACTACTCTCCAAATCAGTCCATCTTTCATATGGTAACTGACATAAGGTAGGAAAAATACTTAGCTTCCTCAACAGGATAGAAGGAAAAGATAAGTCGGCTGGAGCACAAACGCTTTCTCCGTAGCTCATCCAATCAAATGGGTACAGCTCCAACGCCGATAAGGCACTCCTTCCCAATGCCAAATATCAGGGGTCCTTGCGACACTAATAGTGTTTCAAGCCGCTTCTTCATTCAGCTCTTCATCAGGCTTATGAACCCCTCCCTACAAAGTTCCATTTAAATGCCATAATAATGTGACGTCAGAGGAATCCCAACGTGCAGATCCTTCACCAAACTTTATTGCACCGACAAACCCCACCAGTCAATCTCCACATTCATACCCCGTGGTGACATAGAGGCCAATCGATAGATCCAGTACTGCTCCCGCAGATGAAGGCGGGCTCTTCGATCCCCACCACGACTGGGGACTGGGATCACCTCCAATACACGCCATCGCAAATCTGTAAAGTAATGCCCAAACTGTTGACAATGTTGTACCCCAGGGGCCCCCTCTTGCTGCCGATTAATTCGCGAACGATGTTCTTGCAATCGCTTCCTCACTGACCAAACTGTGCTACCCACATACAAAAGGGGGCAAGGACAGACCAGTACATAAATTACAAACTCCGTGTAGCAATCAGAAATTTGCAAAGAACGATATTGTACACCTGCATGGGGATCCTCCCAACTCTGTCCCTGTACAGTGGTGTCACAAAAGTCACACTGGCCACAAGCATAATGGCCTCGAGTGCTATCACGGTAGTCGGACCCTAGCCCACTTTGGGCAGCCGTCTGCACAAGCCAATTACCCACAGTGCGGGAGCGACGATAGGCTATCATTAAGGGCTTCCGAAAACACGGATGCAAAGAGAGTACTTCCCAATGCTTCTTCAAGATGTGAAGTATCCCTGGAGCCTTCGGCACAAAAGGGAGTACCCCAATTATTACATCCTTCCGTACACCCCTCCCCGATGTACTATCAGAGCCCTCCCACCACACCGGGTGGTTGTAAAGAGCCCGTTTAAAAGCCATCCTCACCAGGGTCTCAGGATAACCCTTTTCCAACAACCGTTGACTCAAAGTTTGTGCATGCTGACGATACTGATCCATTGAGGTACACAGGCGTCGAATACGCAGGAATTGCCCGAAGGGTAAATTCCGCTTGAGAGAAGGGGGGTGAAAACTCGAGTAATGTAATAATACATTCTTTTGTATGGGCTTCCGGTACAACGTATGTGTACCCTTCTGGGGAGCGGTATGTGTACCCTTCTGGGGACTTTCAGAATATTTTAGTTTGGAGGCGGTTCCTCGACGACATCTTTTTCATCTGGACTGGATCTGAGGGTTGCCTACAGCAATTCTTAGCTAACTTAAACACGTTTGATGTTAACTTACAATTTACTCCTAAATATCATCGTCAAACGATTGAATTTTTGGATCTGCAGTTATACATACAGGGAACCTCTTTGATGAGTACGTTGTACCGGAAGCCCATACAAAAGAATGTATTATTACATTACTCGAGTTTTCACCCCCCTTCTCTCAAGCGGAATTTACCCTTTGGGCAATTCCTGCGTATTCGACGCCTGTGTACCTCAATGGATCAGTATCGTCAGCATGCACAAACTTTGAGTCAACGGTTGTTGGAAAAGGGTTATCCTGAGACCCTGGTGAGGATGGCTTTTAAACGGGCTCTTTACAACCACCCAGTGTGGTGGGAGGGCTCTGATAGTACATCGGGGAGGGGTGTATGGAAGGATGTAATAATTGGGGTACTCCCTTTTGTGCCGAAGGCTCCAGGGATACTTCACATCTTGAAGAAGCATTGGGAAGTACTCTCTTTGCATCCGTGTTTTCGGAAGCCCTTAATGATAGCCTATCGTCGCTCCCGCACTGTGGGTAATTGGCTTGTGCAGACGGCTGCCCAAAGTGGGCTAGGGTCCGACTACCGTGATAGCACTCGAGGCCATTATGCTTGTGGCCAGTGTGACTTTTGTGACACCACTGTACAGGGACAGAGTTGGGAGGATCCCCATACAGGTGTACAATATCGTTCTTTGCAAATTTCTGATTGCTACACGGAGTTTGTAATTTATGTACTGGTCTGTCCTTGCCCCCTTTTGTATGTGGGTAGCACAGTTCGGTCAGTGAGGAAGCGATTGCAAGAACATCGTTCGCGAATTAATCGGCGGCAAGAGGGGGCCCCTGGGGTACAACATTGTCAACAGTTTGGGCATTACTTTACAGATTTGCGATGGCGTGTATTGGAGGTGATCCCAGTCCCCAGTCGTGGTGGGGATCGAAGAGCCCGCCTTCATCTGCGGGAGCAGTACTGGATCTATCGATTGGCCTCTATGTCACCACGGGGTATGAATGTGGAGATTGACTGGTGGGGTTTGTCGGTGCAATAAAGTTTGGTGAAGGATCTGCACGTTGGGATTCCTCTGACGTCACATTATTATGGCATTTAAATGGAACTTTGTGGGGAGGGGTTCATAAGCCTGATGAAGAGCTGAATGAAGACGCGGCTTGAAACACTATTAGTGTCGCAAGGACCCCTGATATTTGGCATTGGGAAGGAGTGCCTTATCGGCGTTGGAGCTGTACCCATTTGATTGGATGAGCTACGGAGAAAGCGTTTGTGCTCCAGCCGACTTATCTTTTCCTTCTATCCTGTTGAGGAAGCTAAGTATTTTTCCTACCTTATGTCAGTTACCATATGAAAGATGGACTGATTTGGAGAGTAGTTTATCAGCAAGAATAAGCTTCCTGAACTTTTATCGACTTTATATGTGGATTCTGACGGCGACTTGTGTCGTGGAGTCGGGTTTTTAAATAGCCCATGGGTGGCATGCTTTAAAATTGATTAAAATGGAGGGCTCACTCCGAGAATGGGATACTTCCCTTTCAAGGTGAGCGATCAGACAAAAAATTTATTGGTGGCACATATATTAGTCTTTGGAACTTTGGGAGCACGTGAGTGTATCCAGTGATGGAGTAGTAGTTCCACATGGTGCTATGTATGGAATCAAGATTTATATTTGGGATTTGATGTGTTGATTCCTGGGGGTGTATATATTTGGATGAGTTCTAAATGGGCAGTGTTTGTAGTAGTTCCTAATGTGTCTGGCAGTTGGCACTGGATTATAGGAATGTAGAAATCTTTTAGTCTTTCTTTATCCATAAACTCATTAAGAGGCACGTTTACTAAAAGTTAGTATATGGTAACATTATGCAAATATTTATGCAAATGAGGTCCCTTATGCAAATGAGGCCCCGCACCCCCCTTGGGCCGCCCCTGCTGGGGGCCCACAATTTTTGTTGGCGTAGGTCCTCACTCAAGGTAAATCCGGCCCTGCACACACACATTACACCTTCTTTGGCATTTGTGTACTGTTGGGGTTGGTTCTAGGTGTCTATGGTGCCATTATAAAATACACTTAAAACATTACCTTTGTGATGTCTATTACTACTACTACTCATCAGTCCTTTAGAGCTACTGGGTATACTCAACGCTGTACTTAACCAGTAAGAGACATTCCCTGCTGAACAGGGCTTACTTCTCGCTGAGGTGCCCTGTCATAACATCAAGCTTTTATATATTTATTACTATTTACTCTTGTCTTTCACTGGTACAAATGTAGCGCAATTAGAAAATGCACAGAGAAAGGCAGTCAAAATTATAAAGGGGAAGGAATGATTCCCCCATGAGGAAAAGCTAAACGGGTTAGGGCTCATCAGTATGGAGAAGAGATGGATAGCAACCTATAAAACCTTGGGTGAAGTGGCATGGGTATCTGAAAATCTATTGTTTACTTTCAAAAAGTACGAAGACTAGAGTATACGCCATGAAGTTATCAAGTGAATTGTTTAAAACAAGTCTAAGAAGATATTTTTTTTCCACTCAGCACACAATCAAACTCTGGAATTCAGTTAGCATAGCTGGATTTAGAGAGGTTTGGACAAGTTATTGGAGGAAGCTTATATTAGAAAGAAAGACTCAGAGTAAACCACTATTTATCCCATAGAGTAAGCAGCATAGAATCAAACTACCTTTTGAAAGCCTGCCAGACTTGAGGGCTTCCTTTTGGGGGGGGGGGGAGGATGGGGGTGACATACTTGCATATGAATTGCATATTTATTATGGTTATCTTTAAAAAAACACTAGATGGATAGGAAGCCAGTATATCAAACAGGCAAGGGATGAGTTGGTGCCCCAAGATACTCAAAGAGGGAGCAGAGGTTCTCATTCAGTGGCTATATAATTAAAATGCAGCAAAAATTGCAGCTGTTTATTTGTTTAGCCTGGCACTGTAAGATAAAAATACTGACACCTATAAATAAATATTCTGCAACAAACAAAGGAGTTGGAAAGGTGCTCACATGCCAAGGGATAGAAAGTGAAAGAAAAAGCACAGCACAATTTCTAAAAGCAAAATAAAATTAGTTAAAATGTAACTAATTGTATTCTGGTGTTATAAACCGTGCTGTGGTTCTCTCTTTTTCTATTTCAACATTGATTTTGTGTCCAACAAAACTCCTCCTTCAACAGTAGTGTAGAGCAGAACTAGGACATTTCACCATAGAACCCAATATATTTAAAAATAATGGATTCATTAACAGCCTCTCCAGTACCAGGCAGATTGTAAACTAACAGAAAAGCCTACAAAAGTCACTGTAGACCTATAAAGCAAATCTACCATATCATAATGATATCAGCTTCTAAAATTAACACAATAAGGAGCCTACCCAGAAAAGAGCAGCACTATAAATATTGCAGGGGGCCTTTGAAAAGCCGTACACCTATTCGGAAAACTGAACAAGCCAGTTTACTACAAATCAAACAAAGAAACACCATGCTAACAGTACACATGGGGGTATATTTACTGCCAGTAAGCTGCCCCACCATGAATCTTCCTGATGGTCAAATGGTGGGTTCAGGGCTGTGCCATGGATTTTCCAAGCAGAGGTTTGCAATGTGTGAGGTGGGTGGATGTATAGGATCATACAGGCCAAAAGCATTTGGTGTGTGTGAACCAAAAGTAGCAGTGCCATGGGTTACATGAAACACCATTTGTGCGGGTGGGACTGGTGCCTCAGCCTGTGCAATTGCAAGACAATACACCTGACAGAGTGGCATGATAGAAAGGGATAAGTTGAACCCATTTGTCCCATGTGGGGCAAGCAATGATGGCAGAACAGTGCAGGGAATGGCTATGCAACGAGTGTTAGGTGCCTGAATGTATGAGATATATCCTCTTTACACAAAACTGGGAGGTCACAATGATGGCAAAACAGAAAACGCATCCATACCAGTTGACCCAGACATCTGCTGCGTATACATCACTGACCCGCTGCAGTGTGCCACGGCAGAGCCACTAAAGCCATACTCACAGATGCCCATGATGGGGAATGCCATGTTGGGCTACCCAACGTGTGGCCATAACGCATAGAAATGTAGAAAAATGATTGTCTGCAAGTCACAGCAGAGCCAGGACTGTGCAAGGTGGGCAAACGCACCCAGGCACAAAATGAATAAGTGGGAACTAAACCCTGGACCTTTGACGATGTTTATGTTTATTCTTCCATTACCACCCCCCATAACATTGGGGTGATTCACAATATTCCAAAATAGTAGAGATAGCAGGGCTAAAGCCCCAGAATATGGAAAAGGAACTACAAATTGTGACAGGAAAGGAAAGAAAAGAAGGTCCAGTCATACAAAACAATCAAAACCGGCAGTATTGCAGAAAAGAGGTCAGGAGATGGTGGGAGATTGAAGGCAGAGGAGAAAAGGTGGGTTTTTAGGAGTGAAACTTTGGATAAGACTCTTCTAGTCAAAGTGTGGTAGGGAGTGAGTTCCATAAAGAGGGGCCGAGAAAGAAAAAGACTGAATGACGGGTAGATTGTAGACGTGCAAGGGAAGGGGGGGGGGAGGAGGTGAAGGCGGTTAATATGTGCAGAACGTAGGCTTTGGGTGGGATTATGAAATACAAGAAGGTCTGCTATATATGTTGAGGAATATAAGTATAAATGGCCTGGTATACAAGGGTGAGGATTTTGAATTGAATACGAAAATCTAAACAAAGCCAGTGAAGCTGACAGAGAATGGGTGTTATATGATCCTGATGAGTGGCATAGGTAATAAGTCTGGCCGCGGTATTTTGAATTAGTTGTAGTCTATGTCGTTGGTATTGAGGAACACCAATGAGAATGAGATTGCAGAAGTCTAACCTGGATATGACTAGGGATAAGAGAAGAGTGGTCAGTGCCTGTGAATAAAGAAAAGGGCGGATAGCTCAGATATGTCCATCTCCTTGGGGGTTGCACATGCTGGGAGCTGTACTTACACTGTCTGCTAAACCTTCTCCACAGGAAGATGCAATACAGAAACCCCAGCAGGGACCTGAACCTGTGACCTTCCACACCAACTGTATGTGTTGCATCATAGTGCTGCCTTATGGGGATAATAGCTCCTGTTGCTGACATGTTTCCCTTCAGCTGGCCTTTGGCACATGCTGCAATGTGCAAGGCACACTGGGAGGGGGGCGCTGGCATCTCTGCTAAAGGTGCCATGTCCTTTGGACTGCCCCTTGTGGCACATCACTGTTCCACACCAGAAATATGTCTGTGTTCCACCATTATCACTGTGGATCATGACAGACATCATAGATGGTGCTGTGGATGGAATGTTTCCCTATGTGAGGAGCTTACATAGGTTAGGCCTCCTCAACCTGTTGGAGAGATGGCTCGGGGGAGATATGATAGGGGTCTCTACAGTACTGAATTGCATGGAACGGTTCACAGTTGTTAACACCATCACAATATGGAGGACAAAGGGACAGGCACTGCCGCTACAGTGTAACATATTTCAGACACATTGGGGCATATAGTTTGTCATTCAATGCATCGGCAAACATTGGCACACAGTGGCAGTGAATGTCATGACAGCTCCTCGTATAGCTGGGCTTTGGGAAGGTTTGGTCACGGTCCTGGAGGAAAGGTCATTATACATTTATTCGAGGGACACTGAGGCCTCTTTGACCATGGATGTCCTTTTGGGACCCACCTAGGTACCTGTGCCCCTGATTGGCCACTATTGGACAGAGGATAGTAGGCTTGAAGGACCTTGATCTGAAACAGTATGGCATATATTCTGAACTTATGTTCTTATGCCCTTCTGTGCCACCTGGACAGCTACCTAGTCCACCATGTCCATCAGCACCCCCCACTGCTTGACCACTGTGCCACCCCCATGCCCCATCTGCATCATCGGCATGGTGCCCTTTCCTACATGAGCACTCTGCTGTTGCTGCTTATGGAGCACTACTAGCACTATTTTGGGCTCCCTTGTCAGTGCATCGCATTGCTGACACTTAAGTAGTCTCCCTACCCTCTACAAACACCTTTTCCACAAGGATGATTCGGTTCCCAGTGTTAAAAGGCTTTTCAGACCATTGTGCAATCAGTGGTATGGGAGCACACACTGTAACCACCCACTCTCCGTCCCCTGTGTCCTTAACGTTGCTGGTGCCTTTACCGCACCTTAAAGCACAATTTTTTCATCGTTAAGGGAGCAAGTGTGCCGATAGCCTGCTTTAACGGCACACATGCTCCCTTACTGCCATTTCATAAACATATCCCATGGTCTCAGACACACAGGCAGAACATAGTTAGACCCTCACCAAAAAAAAAAAATAAACTCAGAGTAGAAATATGTAGACAAAATTAATTGAATCACCAACAAGCCAGGATCTACAAACACAAGAAATAGAAACAGTGATGCATTTCCCTCTGTACTGTGCAAAATATAAAGATAGCATATACAAAATCCCAAAACTGACATACTCCAGTCATTCCACTGAAAATTCTAATTCTAATGTACTTTTATACCGCTATGATCCAAACTGTGTGGCTCAGTGAGGTTTACAATAAGGGGAAAAAATCACATTCGAACTGAACAGGATAAGCAAAATTAAGTATTAATTAGGAATCAAATAGCCAAGATTTTTAAATTCTTCTAGAATTGGAAGATAGAGGAAGAATCCTTAATCCTCATTGGTATTTTAAACGTCAGTTCTGCCGCCTTATAAGGAATAGTATGCATAAATCTTGCCTTTGAAGTAATACCTGTACAAGGAGGGAATAGAAGAGCGCAAAAAGACTGCAGACATTTTGACTTGACTGCTAAAAGTGGAGGTAACAATAAAGAAAAATGTATAGGAACATAGTCATTAAAACATGTATACAAAAATGTATAAAAATGAACTTGCTTAGAAATCTTAAGCCAATGCAGCTCGGTAAGTAGAGGAGTTACCGCTGTATATCTGGAGACACCAAATATAAGCCGGGCTGCGCTATTTTGGCAAATTTGTAAACATTTCACTTGCCATTGTGAACAATTTAGAAACAGCACATTACAATAATCTAAATAGGCAAGGATGGAGCTTTGAACTAAAAGCTGAAAGTGATTAAAAGAAAAATAATGTTTACGTCTACGCGATTGACGCAGTTGAAAAAGTGACTTAGATACCACTGAACTAATATGAGCCTCAGAAGATAAATTTTCATCTATCAAAACCCCAGCAACACAAAGAACTGGCTTGGCATAAATATTTAATTGATTTAGTGTTATTGAGGCAAAGAACCTTTTCGACATGTTCAGCTGTAGATGTAAAATTCTTGCCATCTTTCTAACAAATGGAACGTATCATTTATTACTGAATAAAAACCTTTTGTCTGTGAAGGGAAAGCCAATAATAAAGAAATATCATCCGCCTAAGTATAAAATTTAAAATTGATCTGATTAAAAAAACAACCTAAAGAAATCCTGCCCTCTCAAACTTTTCCAGCTGCTCCTGCCTGGTTTGTACCTGATCCCTCGCCCCCCCCCCCCCAGGAAGTGACGCGGCTGCAAACTTGCGGCCGTGCTCCGCGAGGTATCCTCAACACACCACATAAAAGCAGAGCGCCAGCGGCATGCAATAGGGGCGCACACCGAAGGAGCGCACCTAAGGAGCGCATGCTCCTTAGGTGCGCTCCTTGGGGCCGCTCCAGCAGCGGAGTCACGTTTTCCAGCCTGCACATACTCCTTTCTTCATTTGGACTGGTCTGCCTACTCACTTCACTCTGCTACAACATCCACTCTTGGACTCCACCACCTCAGGTACGTTGCCCTCACTACCTCTTTCCCTCTCATGAGCTCCTTGCCTTTTCATCTGCTCAGTGCTCCATGGCCTCTATACCCGTGCTGTGGGGTAACCGCCCAGCTGCTTATACCTCCTCCTCTCTTAGTCTTAAGAAAATTGATAGCTCATTCTACCATTGTCCTATGAATCTCAGCCTATGCACATCATCTACCCACACCCCTTTTCCACTGCCAACCCCCACCGCTCTCCCCCCACCTTCCTTTAAACTAGGCCTTCCAAATTGCTGGTCCTTAAGATCTAAGACTCTTCTCATCCAGGATCTTATCATCTGTGAATCACTCGACCTCATCCTTCTTACAGAAAACTGGTTGAAGGATGGGGAGGATGCTCTCCTTGCCCGTTGCCTCCCTCCTGACTTTTCGGCTAGCTCTGTCCCCCGCAAAGGTCGTAAAGGTGGTGGTTTGGCAGCCATCCTGCGCTCAACCCTCTCTCAAACACAAGTTTTCTCTTCTCTATTACACTACCCTGAAGCACTATTGCTTCACTTGTACTCTTCTCCCCCAATATACATTCTCCTCATCTATTCCCCCCCTGCACTTCGCTCTGATCTCTGGGACTCCCTTTTACTAACTGTCTCTGATCTTTCCTTGGCCTTCCCCCATCTTCTTATTGCAGGAGACTTCAACCTCCACCTTGACTCCCCCTCTTCCTCTAGGGATCACTCCTTTGTCTCTCTCTTGCATGACTTCTCTCTCATGCAACACGTCTCTTTTCCCACTCATACCACAGGTCAGTCTCTTGACCTACTTATCAGCTCAAACTCCTCCACCCTCCTGCTACAAAGTCTTTGTTCCTCCCACCTACCCTGGACAGATCACTTCTGCCTGACCTTCCACTGCTCCCACTCCAAGTCCTCCTCATCATCCTCTCCTCAGTCAACACATCTCCCTTTCCCATGCCCCCCTTTACGGTACTCTCGTCGCATTTCTCCACTCTTCAGCATTTTCTGCCTGCATCAGAACTTCTTCCTCCTGATTTTCCCTCCCTCTCTCCTAACTCACAGGCTTCTCTTTGGTCCTTTAATCTCTCTGCAGCTCTTGACCGCCTAGCCCCTCTACAACCTCGCCCTTTACGTCATCGTCGCTCACAACCTTGGTTCCACAGCAGTCTTTATCTCTTACGCACTCACCTCCGTCGAGCTGAACAGCTATGGCAGAAGGCTCCTTCTCCAGCTACTCTCTCCTCTTTCAAAACACATCACTTATACTATCGCTCCAAAGTCCACCTCGCTAAACAGACATTCTTCTCTAATGCCATCTCTTCTGCTCCTAACCAGACCCGCCACCTCTATTCCACTCTCAAATCTCTTACATCTCTTTGCTCCGACTCTGCTGTCACTCCTATTCAGCCGACCCCTCCCGCACCACTCCTTGCGTCATTCTTCAGCAACAAGATTTCATCCCTCAGAGCTTTGCTACCTTATTGTTCCCCTCCTCCCATCTCGTCCCCTCCTCCCACTTCATCCCCCCTCCCATCTCCCAATTCTTACACACATGGGCCTCATTCTATCTACTCACCACAGCTGAACTTCTCCAGCTGATTACCTCTTCCAACAAGACATACTGTCCCCTTGACCCTATCCCCGCCTACTGGCTACTCACTCCCTCTCTTGTACGTATCCCCTCCATCCTCACCATGATTAACACCAGTCTTTTCACAGGCACTTTTCCTCACTCTTGGAAGCATGCTCTCATTCGCCCCATTATCAAGAAACCCTCACTCAACCCCCTAGTTCCAGCTCATTACCGCTCCGTCTCTAACCTACCCTTTCTCTCCAAGCTTCTTGAAAAAGCTGTCTTTGCACAGCTGTCCCACCATCTCGATTCCACCAACTTTCTTCACCCCCGTCAGTCAGGGTTCCGACAGGGTCAGTGTTGAGACTGTTCTTCTTGCTTTCACTAACTCTGCATGCAGCTCACAACCGCGGTGATTTTTCGGTGGCGGTATCTTTGGACTTATCTTTGGCTTTTGACCTAGTCGATCACTCTCTCCTTCTCCTTCGTCTGCGTGAGGCCGGCCTTTGCAGTACAGTCTACTGGTGGTTCCACCCCTTCCTCTCCTCTCGGTCCTGTGCTGTTCTTTCCTCATCCTTCTCCGTTCCACCTTCTGACCCCTTCCTGCTGCCCTGTGGGCTCCCCCAGGGTTCTGTTCTGGCACCCCTTCTCTTTAATCTCTTTCTAGCTCCACTTGCTCTACTGTTGCAACAATCCGGGATCTCCACCTTCTATTATGCAGATGATCTAGTACTTCTTCACCACACTTCCCCCCTTCACCCTGATCTCTCTACTCTCAACTCTTGTCTTGCAGACGTCACTGACTGGCTCACCTCTAATTGTCTTCATCTTAACCTAACTAAAAGTGTTGCAATCTGGTTCACCCATGGCTGTCCTTCCCCACCACTGGCCCCCTCTTTCTCAGGATCCTCCATACCCATAGTTTCTTGCTTCTGCTATCTGAGTGTTCTTTTCGATTCTGATCTCTCTTTTCAGGCCCACATTTCTCATATCACCAAAACCTCCTTTTTCTTCCTTCGCCAAATTCGTGCAATTCACCCTTTTCTCACACCACCTGCTCTCACTACTCTTCTATTATCACTGGTTATGTCCTGTGTCGACTTCTCTAACTCTATTCTCATCGGCCTTACAAAGTCACAACTAGGTAGACTACAACGAATTCAGAATACTGCTGCCCATCTCATCACACACTCCTCCCATCGTGACCATGTAACACCTCTCCTTCTTCACCTCCACTGGTTGCCCATCTCCTTTCGCTCTCAGTTCAAACTACTAATTTTGGTTCATAGAGCCCTCCACACTAGCACACCTCAATACCTGGCAGATCTTATCACATTTCACACCCCCAGACATACCCCTCACTCATTCCATCTGAATCACCTTCATCTCCCTTCTCCCTCTCTCGCCCACCTCCAGTCCACCCGCTCATCTGCGTTCTTTTTCATTGGCCCTGCACTCTGGAACTCACTGCCCACTTCCCTCAGGTTAGAACCCCATCACATCACCTTCAAACAGAACCTAAAAACCCACCTTTTTTCCTTAGCCTTTGACCTTCCCTGCCCTTTTGTTTGACCCGCCCCCCCCCAACTACAATTGTTACTCTACTCTCTGTCTTGTATGCCTATTTACTACCACTGTCCTATTATTGATTGTAATTTCCTTTCACTTTCTGGCCTTGTGCCCACTTTCTGAGTTATTGTAAACTGTGAACCACTCTGATTGTTAAAGAAGGGCGGTATATCAAATAAATAAACATAAACATAAGAATATTAAAAAGATTTGGAGAAAGTGGAGATCCTTATGGAACCCCACAACTGGCCCGCCACAATCCACACCGATCCAAACATTCTACTTTTTTAAAATTCTTTACCATTATCATCTAACTATTTTATTTTTCTAATTGCCTTGGTCCTAGTATCTGGTTTCTGCATCCTCAGTCTTCTTTTAACTCTTTTTCAGAGTCTGCAATCCACCTGTCACTTCTCTCCACTCCTGTCTTCTTCACTTGCTCCCCTACATCCATCTCTGACATTGATCTTTTTCCTTTCAATTTTCTTCCATTTATTTTTCTCTCTTTATCAACTTTACCAGAAGCAAACACACTGACTACAACTCTCATTAAGGTACCCAGACACATCCAACACATCACAAATATGGCTATATCTCTGCTTACTCTCACTCTAATTTACACCCTGACCAGTACTTTTTACGAAGCTACTGCTCTTACACAGGGTTGTAATCCTATCCCATTACTTCTCAACACAAGTAGGAAATATTACCATAGCCAACACCAACCACCCCCAAATCCCTACTACAAAAGACAGTCACACTTACTCTATGCCACTCTTGAACCCACAGCAACAACAAATCTGAAGGAAAAACAAAATCAACAAACCCTCAAATGCGCACTCATCAATGCATGCTCGGCCCGCAACAAATGGCCTGCCATCACAGATCTACTCTTAAATCTCAACCTAGACATCCTACTGGTAACGGAAACATGGTTGTCAGACGCTGATAATGCTCTACTAAACCAAATCACTCCTACCAACTTCTCGATCTACACATGCAACAGAGATAGCAGAAGAGGAGGTGGTGTACTCATCCTAGCCAAAACTGCACTTCAATACCGGATTAACTTCACTAAGAGCACACAACACCTGAATATGTTAACAATCACCAACAAATTTAACACTATAAATGTTATCTACAGGGCACCTGGCGCTTCATCAGATGAACTCTCCGATGTGATCGACCTAGCCTGTAACCCTCAAAACACACACAAAACAAACTGGTTGATGGGAGACTTTAATCTTGCCTCCACCCAGCAAGAATTAGCTATCACCTTCCTAGAGGCAATGTCAAACCTAGGCTATAAACAAGCCATGAAAGATCCCACTCACCAACAAGGTAACCTCCTAGATCTAGTCTTCGTCCCACCTTGTGACACCAGCAGACTAGACCAAATCGAATTAACTGTCACCCCTGTCCCCTGGTCCGACCATAACCTAATAACATTTCAGATACCATCACCACCAACAGCAGACTGCCACCCAATCACACGGAGACCAGAGAAACCTTCCCAATTCAAACAGCTAGACAGAGAGCTTATCACTCAGCATGTAATCCCAAAGCTATCTAAACCATCCGCCAACCTCAACAAAATGCTCACAAACTGGAATAACACCCTCACACAAGTTGCCCAACATTCAAACAACGACAAGAAACATACAGCTAACAATCAAGCCCCGAAAAAGCATAACGCTCCATGGTTCTCCTCCAAACTATGATCCTCATTACTACTTGAGAGAAAACTTGAGAGAAAGTGGCGACGGACCCGCAGCTGAGCAGACCAAAGCACATATTTAGAACACCTGAAGAACCATAGGGACTCAATGTGGGCAGAAAGAAAAAGATTCCATACTGAGCTCCTCAATCGCTCATTAAATAAGCCTCGTGACCTTTTCAATTTAGTAAAATCACTGACCAACCAACCACCACAACCACAACAAGAGTGTATCCAACCTCAGGCATACGCTAACTACATCCAATCCAAAGCAATAAAGGTGACTACTACCATACCTTGTGAATCCTATCAGAACCCTAACATTCAACCCCCACTTACTAAGCTCTCACCCCCATCAGTGAAAACCATCGAGGAAATAATACCAACATCAACACCACGACAGCTCCAAATGACCCTTGCCCAGCCCACTGGATCAAATCAATGCACTCAGAACTAAGTCCATTCATAGCTGACATTGCAAAGCAATCTTTCATAAATGGAATCTTCCCGGAGGACCTTAAGAAAACATCCATACGACCATTACTGAAGAACAACCAGCTTGATCCGAATAAAGAAGACTCTTACCGACCAATCTCCAGTATCCCTTTCCTAGCCAAAGTACTCGAGAAAACAACTCAAAGACAGATTCAGCAGCACATAGACACAACCTCTCCATTAGACCCATGCCAACATGGTTTCAGAGAGGCGCATGGCGTAGAAACCCTGTTCACCTCATTAACAAACACACTCACCAACGAGATAGACAACATCAAGAAAGGCTTTGCATTGATCTTCCTAGATATCTCTGCAGCGTTCGACTCAGTAGATCATGAACAACTCCTGATGAGACTCCATGCAAAGGGAATCCATGACCGCGCATGGGATTGGTGCAAGTCTTACCTTCAAGGCAAATGGCAGCAAGTTCAGATCGGCAACAAAACATCAGAACCCTTCCAACAAAGACAGGAAGTACCACAAGGATCGTCATTATCCGCACTATTTTTCAATATTTATATGCAGCCAATCTGCGACATAACCCGCTCCTTCGGCATATCCTGCCTCATGTACGCAGACGATGTTCTGTTATTCACACCTATAACGGTCGCATGCCCAGATCTCACAATGTTAATTAAGTGCTTCACTGCAATAACAGATTGGCTCTTCAGTCAGAATCTACGTAAAATTTTCAAGAAGACAGAAGTGTTATTTGTCACACGGAACAAAGACTTCTCCCCGCCATCAACACTAAAAGTTAGAGACGCAGAACTTCCAGTCAAATCCAACATGCGCTATCTAGGAGTAATATTAGACCAACACTTGGGGGGATGTTTACTAAACATTCTTATCGTGCGGGGCCGCGGTAGTGTGCCTGTGCCATATAAGGAGTGGGCGGATCAGGCTGAAAAAAGAAAAAAAACGGGAGTAAGCAACCGGACGTGTGCGCGTCGCGCTAATGTGCGGGGGTCGACATTAGCACGTGGAAAGGCAAAGTGGCGCGCCGTTGGGTATAGAAAACAACAGAGCCGTAGTACAACGGTGAAGACACTGACCAATGGTGCAGGGGCCATGGGTTCAATCCCCCATTGTGTGCAAGGAAAAAGGCCAGCTGAGGCAGCAACTGTAATGGGTAAAATTGTTTTAGGAGGCAAATTAATTTGGAACGGCATAAGGCGGCGCACAGTTCTTTTTGGGCGGCATAAGGCGGCGCACTGGTCCTCGGGCGGCAGAAGGCAGCGCGCTGATAGGCACAAGGCGGCGCGCTGATGCACAAGCACAGGAACAGAGCCACAGCACAATGGTTAAAACACTGACCAATGGTGCAGGGATCAGGGGGTTCAACCCCTCACAATGCCCAGTGAAAAATGCTTGCTGAGGCAGTATGTATTATGTTGTGGAGTGCTGTAGGAGGCATGATAATTTTATTTTGTTACCACTACTAGCAAACGCACTCTCCCAGCATGTTAACATACGGCGGCCCATAAGGCACATGTTACAGTGCACTGTTCGCCAAGGCACCCTTGAATGTCCCCTATAGGGCACCATGTATGTTGCGACACAGGATAATGTATAGTGCACCCTATATGGATGGCAACCATAAGGTGGCCTACAGGGCGCCCTATAAAGCACCCTCAGAGGCACCTAATGAGTATAATAAGCTGAGGGTGGTCTTGCCGGCATAGACATATTACAGTAAATAAAAATAAAGCTGTGGACATCCCTATTAAAGGGCCCCACTGTGGGTTTGAACCCATGACCTCTGGCTGCACAGGCAGTGACGTAACCATTGGGCTACAGCTCCATAGCTGTAAGCAAGCCCCTGGCTGGCTGCAGATAGCCTACACGTCACCTCACAGACAGTCTGCTGGTGTAAACCGGATAGGGTAGGCCACCCGTACCCATGATGCACTGCACATGCAAATTAGCTGTCCACAGATGGACACAAGATGGGGAATGCACCCCCACAGCACCTCGGCCCTGTTGGGGGAAGTGACCAGGTGCACCCACAAAGCACCTTGGCCTAGTAGGGGGCACTGACCGGGTGTTTTACTGGCACAGAGTAGCCACACACCGTTACATCGTGCGGGTACTGTGCTCACCCTGAGTGTGCAATGAGGCGCCCAGGACCAGGTCCACAACACCTTCCATGGCTGATGGAGGCCAAGCGGGAGTTCCAAAGCAATGTTAATGTGTAAGATAGCTAGTTTCTGCACAAACACCATGGATATCCCTGTCAGGCACAGCCCCCATTGGGGGGGCCCCCCCTGTGGCAAACATGGTCCCCCATCAAGAGATCCACACTCTACCTCCCTGCAAAGGTGGCAGTAGAGGGCAACAGCAACCCCAGTCCTGCTGAGGAACACCCCCCCCCCACAGGGCAGCTCCATACACAGCCATGACACAATAGCAGACAGACATAAGCCCAGGCTATGGTAAGCTGCACTCCACCACCAGATATTCCCCTGCAGCAAGCCAACAGCCACTGCACCCTGCAAGCCAATCCAGCAAGACACATACCAGCTACAAGCAGTCTGCTGGTTAGTCCATAGTGCATGTTCCCAATGGAAATACATGCACCCAGAACTGGGCTGCCTGCATACACAGCAAGCAGATAGATCAGTGACTGGGCCCCAAATAGATACCCATATCTATCACATGAGAGAACTACTATACAGCACTATGGGGGTGCCTAGCCATGCTGTGGTCACTGCACAGTCAGGGTGAGCGTGATCACCCAGAAGGACATGCTTTGGCCACCCTGTCTGTGTAGGTGGTGGCCGGACACTACAATGTCCCAGCCAATGCCCTATGCCCGGTGCAGATGCATCCTGGCCAGGCCACCCTGTCCTGGCTATACCCATGGTACCTTGCACCTCATTATGCACATTGGCTGGCCAATACTGGCAACAGTGCTGGCAGTGTGGGCTGTGGAAGGGGCTTGCAGCCAACACCCACTGTATAGACAGACACACACTTCCACACCTATGCCATCATGGTGCTACGATTGAGGGGGTAATTAGCCTTGCCCACCAAACCGGTCCTGAGCACGGCAAGGCATGGATATGGTACGCATTACAGCTGGTGGTCACTCCCCAGGGTGGTAAACACCGTCAGAGGCCAGGCCTGGAGCACACCCCGCAAACACCTAACAGATTGTTTGGATGGGGTCAACTAGCAGTATTTACGTAACGTATGGATATCTATCTGCCTGTGCTCCTAGCAAACGTCTCAGAGCTGCTTACCGTATACCTCAGGTGCAGGGTGACATTGGTAAGTTATGCAAGTGCTAGTTTTGGGTGCTGCATGCAGGGTCCAATGTTCTGCCTTTCCAGGAGACATTGGCCAATGGGGCCTGTGGGTGTGGGTGTGGGTGTGTCTGCCCTTGATGGCTG
Source organism: Ichthyophis bannanicus (assembly GCA_033557465.1). Taxonomy (NCBI): domain Eukaryota; kingdom Metazoa; phylum Chordata; class Amphibia; order Gymnophiona; family Ichthyophiidae; genus Ichthyophis; species Ichthyophis bannanicus. The sequence continues at coordinate 171,749,795 of CM066036.1, read as the reverse complement.
CTGCTTTACGGCACAGATTCCCAACTCCAGTCCAGGTTTGCATCACACTGTTCGGGTTTTCCTGCTGTCCCTCATGAATATGCATGAGCTACATCTACATGCCATGGGGGTGGTGCATAGATATACAGCACAGGCATTTGTATGAGTGGTATCATGGAACCTGACTGGTGCGTGCCCCACCAGGACTGCATTTGCGTGATTCTGCTCTAGGTACTGCCCCTGTTCATGGTGTCTGTGCTCCGTGGGGTAAAAGATAGACGTATTGCCATTGCATATGTCCTCACCAGGAAAGGTGTGCCCTTACTATCACTGTTTACTTGGGGGAAAAATATGTGGGCAAGATTGGCAGTTGCCCCATTTGGGCTTTGAACCTGTGGCCTTCTGCTCTTGCATGCAGTGTCTGTGTGCACTGCACCACCATGTAGCTACAGATTGGGTGGATTCCCTGGAATGTCCATGACTGTGGATCCGACAGGGCCTGTCTGTTGCAGTCTGTTGCAGTGGACGGTGGCAGCCTGCACATGGCTAGGCCTCTGTCTTCTGTCGCTAGCAGCCACTGCCCCCTGCACCACATGTACTCGTCCGCCAACATGCTCCCATACAAAGCAGGTGACCTGATTGGAATGTGGCAGTACGGGACTGCATTTGGGGTACTTGGCTGTGGGTAATGCCCATTGTTGTGGTGTGTGCGCGTTGTTGGTTAAAATATGGGTGTTTTCCCCATGCTTCTGTCCCCTGCAATACAGGGGTGTCTGCGCTATCTGTGTTTAGTGGTGGGTAAAATATAGAAACTGGGCTGGCAAGTGCCCCAGCTGGGCTTTGAACCCCTGACCCTCTGGTCCTAGAGGTACTGACTCTGTCCGCTGCACCACACTATGGCCACTGAGACAATGCAGCCCCTGGAGGTAGTAAGCCTGGCAGGATGGAGTCACAAACCCTGCTCTACGCAATTATACTGTGGGCATATGCACCCTGTCTGGTGGCAAACGTGCACATAAACCCCGGAATTGACCATGGGAAATGGGGGACACAATATCACCACGCTGGGCAACAGTGATATTAATGGGCAACCATAGCAAACACTCCGAGGAAAGCTCCAAAAAAGGAAATGTTTTTCGGAAGTGTCTCCGCTCCGTAGACCCTTCCAATATTCATCTCTTTTTTCTGGAGCTTTGCTGGGTGTGTTTTGTATATTTGCCCATCAATATAACTGTTACCCAGCTGGATTTCTATTTTTAATATCTTTGTTGTGGTCATTTTCGGGTTCTATTTGCAATTTTGTTCTGTGCACATATTTCACACTGCTCACGTTTTTTAGGTTTTCCCGGTTTTCCTGTACATTGCTGACGGAAATTTATTTATTTTTATTTATTTTAGACAGTTTTGTATACCGCCTTATCCTTCAATCAAAGCGGTCACAACACAATTGGGGGATACATTTAACATGCAGGGATATGAGACACACACTAATACTTACAGGGAACATGGGCAATGGAGGGTTAAGTGGCTTGCCCAAGACCACAAGGAGCATCTGTGGGACTAGAAACCCCAGTCCTTCCGGCCCAAGGTTGCTGTCCTCTAGTGGGATTTGAACCCCCGACCTTCCGGCCTGAAGTACCTTGCCCCAACCACTAGGCTACTCCTCCCTTTAAATGCCCTCTACCGCGAGTGTTTCACTCGCGCTATTTTGTACATGAAAATTCGGGCCCGATACTGTGCGGGGAGCCTCTCCCCTCCCACTCTCCACCCATTGACCCCGTCCCTCCGCCCCTCCGGAGCCTTCCTCCGCCCTCCTTTAGCCGTTCCACACCTCTATCGGACATTTGCGGGCCCGCACTTGCACGGGGCCCGTTAGTGTGCCGCGTACCTGTGCGGGGGTGACACGCACGTGTGCGGGGCGTTTAAATGCGTTTCTGCGCGTTTCAATGCCGCGTTGCCGTGCGCTATTTTGCGGCGCGCAAATTTGCGGACTTTAGTAAACATCCCCCTTGGACTTCAAAGACCACATCAAACGAAAAGTAAAATCTATATACTTCAAAATCAAAACCCTCCGCCACCTGAGACCCATGTTGGAAACCGATGACTTTCAAACAGTTTTCCAAGCCCTAGTAACACCTCACTTTGACTACGCTAATATAATACTACATGGCCTCCCAAAGAATACCCTCAACCCACTTCAGTTAGCCATGAATGCAGCGGCTCGTGTTCTGTGTGGAGCATCCAGGAAGGACCACATCTCACCTATACTAAAAGAGCTTCATTGGCTTCCAATAAACTGTAGAATCTTATACAAAACCCTCCTCATTACCTTTAAAGCATTCAATAAGACATCACCCTTTTCAATTGTTGATCTACTCATTCATACCTCCAATAACAGATCCAGAAGAGCTCTTGCGGAAAACACCCTAGTCATACCAAGCAATTCTATAAAACTTAACCAATCAACCATCAATAGGGCATTTACAAGCTATGCCCCAAGATGTTGGAACAAACTCCCTTCTAACATAAGAGCAATCAAAGACCTCACGCAGTTTAGAAAAGCCATCAAACATTACCTGTTCCTCATGCACTTTACACAGCCTGGTGATCCCCCCCCCAACCACACACTCACTCATATATGGCAATTGAAACTACATTCACAATAAAACTACAATCTAATTCTACCCCATACGATAATACAGCTCTCTAACTTTTCTTTACCAACAGAGTACAAACACGCTGTAAGCTAAACTTGACAGCAAAACCTTCTTATGAGCCCAACCTGTTAACTACCTGTAGCTAAATCTCAAATGTATATAGTTTCCCCAGTTAATCCATGTTCAAATTCCTGTTTTATGTAAATGTAGGACTATTTGTATGTCCAAGTGCTTATTGTTTCGATGTAAACCGCACTGATGAGAAATAGCACGGTATATAAGAATTGTTAAATAAAATAAATAAATAAATAAACTCAGATTTCATTTCTCTTTCTTATATCCAGTTTTCAATCTCCATCTCTCTATCTTTCCCCAGCCACTTATTCCCCAGTCTTTAACTAACTCTTTCCTTTCTCTCTTCCACCCTCCCTGTGTTCAGCATCTATCCCCTTCTCCTGCCCTGTCTTGTCTCTCCCATTCTCCCCAACCTTGCACTTCTCCCCTTTTCTCATCCTATCCCCCATGTTCAGCATTCCTTCTCTCTCCCTCACTCTGTGTCCAACATTTCCCCATTTTGCCCCATCCCATGTCCAGCATCCCCCTCTCTCCTGACCCCATGTCCAGCATCTGCCATTTATCCCCTATGACCCTTACCCTCTGTTCAGCATCTGCCCTCCATCCCGCTATGGCCCCTATCCAGTGGTGGGATTCAGTTCCTGTCAGAAACCAGTCTGGTCCGTGGCAGGAATCAGCTGGGTCACACTGGCTCATGCGAACCAGTTCCTAGCATGTCCCTCATTTGCCAGCCAGTGCCTATAGGCTGTGTCATTGCCGCAGCGGCACTGGCAGACTTCAGAGCACCCAAAATTATGTTGATGGCATTGGGGGCTTGCCACAATCCCCTGATGCCATCAACATATCTTTGAGTGCTTTGATTCCTGCCAGTGCCGCTGCAGCAGTGACACAGCCTGTAGGCACCAGTTCAGTGAACACGGCGAAACACTAGGAACCAGTTAGCATGAACCGGTGCAAACCGGCTGAATCCCATCACTGCCCCTATCCCATGTCCAGCATCTGCTCTTTTTTCTGCTAAACCCTCTGCATATACCCCCCACTCCATATCCACCATTTGCTCTCTATCCCCTTATCTCCTCCACCCTATGTCTGTCTCTACCCCTCCAGCCTATGTCCAGCATCTGTCCACCACCCCCTACTTGTGTCCTGCATCTGCCTTCCACCCCTTCCACTGTGTTTCCAATATTTGGCTTCACCTTCCCTTTGTGTTCAGCATCTGTGTTGTGTCATCCCTTCCACACTTCCTAGTTAACATTTGCCCTCTGCCCCATCATTTTATTTATTTATTTTTCATACCGTGCTATTTAGAATTAGTGTGGTTTACATGTATACTAACAGGTACTTTTTATTCCCTTGTCCCTGAAGGCCTCACAGTCTAAGTGTACCTGTGCGACATTTGCCCAGCATTTCCCTTCCAGCCATTCCAACCCCCCCCCCCTTATGTCCATTTACCCAGCATTTGCCTTCTGGCCTTCCATACACCCTCCTGCCCCTGCCCCCCTAACCGCACCACTTCCGCTACCGCTGCCTTTTCTGTGTCTGCAGTGGCGATGGTGGACTGGCCTCCGATTTGAAAAAAAACAAAGCAAAACACAGTGTAATCACTAATCACTTCCTGGCTAGGAAGGCTGGTCTGGTCCCATCCCTCTCTGATGCATGCTTTGTGACAGAGGGGGTGGGACCAGACCCGCCTTCCGAGCAAGTATGTGCTTACACCGCAGGTTTTATTTATTTATTTTCAAATTAAAAGCCAGTTGGCTGCTGCCGCCACTACCACTGTCATTGCAGGCACAGAAAAGGCAGCGGAAGCAGAAGTGGCATGGTTGGGGGGCAGGCTGTCACTGAATCAATGGAGAGTCAGCTCATTTGGGGGGAAATGCCCCCTCACACTCCCCCCCCCCCAAACTACACCCATGCTGCCAGGTACTTGTGACCTGGATTGGCCACTCTTGGAAAGAGGATACTGGGCTTGATGGATCATTGGTCTGACCCAGTAGTGCAATTCTTATGTTCTAACTCTTGCTCCTAGACTCAAAGAGTTAAAATATTGAGCCTCTGAACAGGAATATCTGTTGCAACTCAAATAAGACTAAAGCAATTCAAAGCCAATCTCTAAGAAGGAAAGGGGAGATCTTAATTGCCATGTTCCCTGACTATATGCTGATAATTGCTGGTGTCTTTAATAGTCATTTGATAGTCTCAGTAACACTAGAACTTTAGTGAATGTCCTCTACAGCTCCAGCTAGCCACACCCCAGGAGGTAACCACATTCTAGAAATCTAATACCAAGCAGCCTAAGTTGCTATTAGTGTTTTAGTTTTCCTGTGTATAAAAAATGCTGGTGGTTCATTTGCTCTCATATTTAGACTTGACCAATAGAAGTAACATATCATTATAAGTCTTCAACTACAGCTAAATCACAATTAAATATTGGTCTCAGGATATTCAAATGACATTCCTTTGATCTGAGATGATATATGCAGTTACAGGTGTGGATTTTTGTTGGATTTGATTGTTCGACATGAACAAAGACCACTTTTCAGGAACTTTACAGTAAAATCAGAGAAAACTAGCAGAGATGATGAACTCAGGGTTTATGTGAAAGATTAAAGGCATATTTAGAATTAACTGATATTGTTGGGATATTTGAATCTAACTACTTCAACAGATTAATCTGTTTATTGTACAAATACTGCACATATATTTTACTTGATTCCATTCTTTGTGATAAACCTGAACACGCTAAGTAAACACATTTTAATTAATTGGAAATCAACTTTTCAAGCCATCGCCTTAATAGCTATTTAAAGATAGAAAAGAAAGCCGTCACCACTGAACTTTATAAAGAATTAATTCAACACAAAACCATGTTGTTCAAAGTACAAAACTAGAGAAATGCATTAGCACTTTATCACCAAGGATTTTTTAAATATGATTTTGGGGTAAAAAAGTAGGATTGTACGGTTATTATACCTTTCAGAAAAGTATTGTGGTCCCCATGTTAATTTATTTACATATGAAAAAAATAAGGATCAACAAACAAATTGAAGTTAATACTGTGTTACTAGAATAATTTAATACATCTGTGACTAGCTTTTGGTCGTTATCGCCTCTTCATCAGGTCAACAAGTCTTCCCATGTGGGCAGCTGTAAGTTCCCGGCTATGTGCTGGCATTGTGGTGTTTTGCATTGTAAAGCTATTCTATAAGGAGCTGTGGAAATATGCACACCATTTACATGCATAAATGGAAATATTTTAGTTGTTTCCGTGTGTAAGTGAAGACTTATGCACACAGTTGGCACAGGGCAGTTCTAGAACTATGAGCACAAAGGCCACCGCGAGTACTTCTACTATGAGTGTGCGCATGGGCAGAGCTTGGGGGGCACGCAGGTAGAATGCACATTATAAAATATAGCTGCATGTGCATTGGAACCATGCCATAATTTATCCCAGCTCTACTGTTGATGCAAGAGATCATGGCTTAAATTTACGTCCATCAGTGGTCACTTACACTTCAATCTACACTACAATCTATAACAAACTAAGACTCCTAAAACAGTTAAGGCCCCTGCTACCATAGCAGGACTTTAGATCAGTCCTCCAAACGCTCGTGCTCCCCCACATTGACTTCTGTAATGCCATCATTGAAGGGCTCCCAAGATAAACAATACACCACCTCAAGATAGCTCAACATGTTGCTGCCAGCATGGTTATCAAAGCAAACGCATTAGAACACATTACCCCAATCCTATTCAAGCTACACTGGTTGCCAATACACAGCAGGATCAAGTATGAAATACTCATGACCACATTCAAGCTAATAAGGGAAATAGCCCCTTAAATGACAGGCCCAGAAGGGAGGGAGCCAAAATGCTCTACTTGTACCCAATTCTTTTTGAAAATTCACAAGGGCGACAACCAATAGGGCTTTTAGCTTCTCTGCCCCCATTTTATTATTATTATTAAAGACTTATAAAGCGCCGTGGAATTCCTTACCAGACAAGCTGAGAGCCACCACCAACCTATCAACCTTCAGAAAAGACATAAAAACACACCTTTTTATGTAACACTTTGGTACATCAGAACCAATCAAAGACTTTTTTCCCACATAACATCTTTCATCCAAATCCAGAATAGCTCAACAGCACCAATGAGACCAGCCTCTTAACTCCAATGGCTATACCCACAAGATATAAGATGTATACCAATGTAAACACCTCCACTTCTGTAATAAACCCAATGTTGCTTTTACTGGTATCCCCCACCATCAATTTCACCATCTACAGCTAATCCAGAACACCGCCACTCGTCTCCTTATTCATACTCCTCGCTTCGATCACCACACTCCCTCCCTGGTCCACCTGCACTGGCTCCCCTTCCCCTTACCTTCAAACTCCTATTCCTAACACACAGGGCCCTGCATCAGGGCACCCCTCAGTTTCTCGCAGACTCAATACACTTTTGTACAAAACCTCGTAGCCTCCGGTCCCTGCACACCAGCCGCCTTGACCTTCCCTCTCCTGCCCGTGCCCGCCTGGAGCAAACCCGGCATTCCGCCTTCTTTTTTCTAGCCTCATCACTGTGGAATTCCCTTCCTCCCCTAATCCGTCCAGAAGAATCATTTCCCAAACTCAGGTCTCTCCTGAAAACCCACCTCTTCTGTACTGCCTATGACCTCCCTTTCCCTGACCCCCCTGTTTCCTCCTCTCCTTCATTTAGGCTCTTTTTCTCTTTAGTCCTATAAGGGTGTGCAATTTCCTGTCTGGCATTGTAATTCCTTTTCTGTTTCTGGCTTTTCTTATATATAGTATTGTTATTGTAAACCGTCGAGATGGCTCCCGATGGGCGGTCTATCAAATGCTTTAATAAAGATAAAGATGTGCGTGTAAGTAGACACCCTTGTAGCCACCTGTAAATATGTATCCATCTGAAAATATATTACATTTTATTTCAGTAGTAGGTTATTTCATACCTATTAACCTGCACTCTATGCATACCTAAAGTTAGCTGTTAAATCATGTTATGATGTAACTGTTCATATTTTGCTAAATGAAAACCACTTTGATTACTCTGAAAGGTGGTATATAAAACTGTTCAAATCAATCAATCAATCAATAAATAAATAAATTCTCTAAACTCAAATCCATATGGATTCCACTAAAATGTAAAAATGTGCATTAACTATATGGCTCCTTATAGAATTACTCCCTATGAGGGTAATTATATAAAGGGATGGCTAGGGAGTGCACAAATTTAAGGCACAATCGCTTACACCAGCCTTAGAGCTGGTGCGCATGCCTGCACCTAGATGTGTAAAGAACGTGTACATTATAAGAGTTTATAGCTTACGTACATACTCATGTGGTCTGCCAACACTGCCCAAACTCTGCCTGTGCACATGCTTACAGTGAAAGTACTCGCCAGTGGGGTGGCGCACGTACTTATGAAATAACAACCATGTCACTTACGTACATAAATGCCCATTGACTAATAACGTGCATCGATGGCACAAAACTTTAGGTGGTTCCTTCTATAAGTTCTTGCTTGGTGTTAAGAATTGGGGAGCAGGGAATATTTCCTTTAGTAATTCATCCTCCAATACTAGTGGTTCTGGATCTTTTATGACTTTCCTTAGGATTTCTAGTTCCAAATGTTATGTTAATAAGATCTGTATCTGCTCCATCTCTCTTATTTTGTTGTGGCAGGTTTTCCCTAGATTTTGAACCCGATTCTAGCAGGGGCATGTCTGGGCTATCCAGACGGCCCTGAGCAGGACAGGCCCATTAGGACATGATTCTGTACCGTGGGAGCAAGACGTTCCCGTGGCACACAGAATCAGGCCTAAGGATGGCACAGCTTGCCCCTGCATGCCTGCGGGGACGTCTTCCCCACAGGCTCCCCTGGCTCCCACAGTGTAGACCATCTTCGTCCCCGCCACCCAACCCATGGCTGGGCAGCCGTGGCTTGGATTGGGCGGCAGGGACCTGCCCACACCAGGCCCCAATCACCCCATTTATGCTGCCTATTCCACCTTCAAGGTGGAATAAGCAGCACGTCCCCCCGACCCCGCAGGACATACAGGGCCATGACCGGAATCAGCCCTGTATGTCCTGCTGCCTCGGCCCACCCCTACTATACCCAGACTCCGCCCCCTCCCACTGGTTCTCCCTGTCCTGCTGCTCTAGCCGTGCAGGGAGAGTTGGAGGAGGAATAGGGGAAGATGGGAGGTGCAGCCCCACAAGGCATGTCTCAGAATTGGGCCCATTCTGAATGAGGATGCAGTTTTCTTGGAAATGATTTAGTGGTGATAATCCTTTTGTTTAAAGGATTCAGCTAGAGTTGTGAGGTGTTTTTCCTAAGGAGAAGTTTCTCCCAAAACTAGTCACAGATCTTTTTAGTCCAATAAAATGGTATCATCTACATTCTACAACTTGTTGACCCTTGTGGAAAACAAAGTAGGAATAATAAAGAGGCAGAACAAATACAGGGACTGATGCACTAAACTGCAAAATGTTTTCTCAGAAACAATGTGTAAAAAATATGCAAAATGTCAAAATCCTCTGTGTTTTGCACGTTTGTTTTGGTGCATACACTGTTTTGGTAAAAACAGTCACAAAATTCCTATTTGCAAGTAGTAAACTCATTATTACTGAGCTATTGTAATGCAAAATCATGAAAAGCAGCTCATTAATAATAATGAATTTTGTGAGAACTGGTGTACAAAATTGGTTCCATGTGCCGGTTTTGCCAAACAGGATCACTGCATCTCTTTTTTTCAGACTTTTCTGTTAATTTTTTTGTGAAATTTTGCTGCAGTGTTCATTTGCATCTGTAACACAACTTACTAACTCACAGCAAATCACATTGATTAATACATCCGTCCCATAAACCCGTCCAGGAACGGTTACTGTTTTCCAGAGATTTTTTTAAACTGAAGACAAGGACTTCAGTTTTGCAAAATTCCTGCCTTGCATAAATTTCCAGCTATCTGCAGGCTGTGATTTTTTTCTCTTGCTGACCTATAAAGAAATACATGGAAGGTTGAAAGAGTATCTGCTTCTGTCTTGATGGGCATATTCAGCTCATATGTGTAATTCTTTTTATTTCTCCAAACCCTGCAGAATACAGGTCAAGAAGTATGTTTAAAAGTGCAACATTTGCTTGGAGAAGGCTAGGAACTGTAAAACTGAAGCATTCTTTGTTTAAGATGCAGACATTTTGCTTGATGTTCTACTACTATGAGATACATTAAAAGGAATCCAAAAGTGGGAAAATATGTTTTCTGTTATAATTTGAAATGATTACTTGATCTGTAGCCATAGTTACTTCAAAGTGTATCAGAATACAGCAGAATGCATCTCCTTAATGGACAGTTGCCATGAGCAATATTTTTTGAATAAGGGAGAAGAGAATTGCCAAATTTGATGACTAGTTTACAAATAAACTACTAGTAGCAGGTACAATATAAGAACATAAGATCATTATTTCTAAGGAAATCCTCTAGAAACATAGAAATAATTTGTTCTAAACTGGTTTTGACCCTGAAGGTGTTCTCAGGTACACTGCTTTACAACACTTTAAATTGTTTTATGCAAAGCTTAAAAAAGACCCAGCAACAAACAAAGCATGTTTTGTGTTTGCTAAACAAAGCATGAAAGAAGGGTGACAAAAGTAGGAGGAGCTGAGTTTGCAGGGACAAAGCCTGGGGGAGGTGTCCTTATGCAATGGAAATGCAGTTCAGTGGTCCTGAATTGATCTGCTCATCCTTTAAACCCCTCGGGCTGGGAGATCACAGTGCCTGAAAGTCCATCAAAGAACACTTTTCTGCATTGATCCGATCTTGAGCGGAAGGTTGGTGGGGGTGTAATCTTCTGTATAAAGCTATATCAGGGGATAAGAAGCTTTTCTTCTTTCCAAATTAGAAATCTTCAAACTCAAAAAAGTATACTATGGAACAGATTCACTGATCTACCTTTCAGTCTTTTAAGGGAAATCTGTCACAACACTGAAGCAGGATTATGTACCTGAGGGGGGAAAAAAATCACACAGTTTCAAGGCTTGCTTTGTTGATATAGTACATACCACATCTGGCTGATTTCTGAAAAATTTGTGGTAGTTCTGACTTGGTCCAAAAATTGCACCAGTGATTTTCTCACTGAAAATGTGTAGATGTTTTTGTCAATAAAATGGGAGCGACGGTTTGCACCTTAACAGCACAAATATTTAATCAATACCAGCACTGTCTTTCATTTTAAATATCTTCCTAATTATTCTTCACATGATTTGTCAGTAAAGAAAGGCATCAGGCCTAAAAATCCCAGAAGATAGAATACCTGTTTTTAAAAACTTTGTTGTTTGTTATTTACATTGTTTCTATATGTAAGCTGCTTTTAATGTTTTAATATGTTTAAAATTAATAAAAAAGATTTAAACATAAAAAACTTTGTCTAACACAGATAAATTTAGTCCACTAAAAAGATATAATTTACAACTTGTTGATCCTTATTTCCTCGGTAACACAGAGTAAGAGAAATACCTTACTCAAGGATCCTACGCAACACCATCAGCTCAGGATAAATTCTGAACTGGTTTAGGCTGCGAGGGTAGAAAGGCAGCTTCTTAATTGTAAGCACCTGGTGTTGGGCCTAGAATAGGATTTACTACAGTGTGTTATGTGTGCTATTAGTAAATAGGTCCCATTGCTTCAAATGAAATATGTGTCATTGCAGGTGATCTTTCAGAAAAACAGTTAATAAGAAATAAGAAATGCTTCTTTGGTTGTATTTGGTACATATTGAAATTCATTAGACCTGGGGAAACTGTCATCTGAAGCCTCATATTGTTCCTCAGTAAACAGGGCTTCCCAAGGGTATCGGCCACCCTAAGCATACCTTCTGCTATTACGATTCCCGCCACCCAAAACTTCCAGGGGCAGCTCCCTTCTTTCTGCTATTTCTGAATGTCGGCACTGAAAAGGTAAGTGAAGCCTCTGCAGAGCTTTGTGTTGAAGCACATTGGAAGCCTCTGTCAGTCCTGCCCCCTCTCACATGCACTTCTCGCTGCCATGGGGGCGAGACTGGCAGGGCCTTTGAGTGACTATGAATGCAGTACTCTGTGGCAGCTTCATACATCATTTCGATACCAACAATCAGAAATACAGTAGCAGAAAGAACAAAACTGCTCGAAGAAGGTTTGGGGGAGGGATGGTGTGGCAGTGGCTAAGTTGGCTGCTGCCCCTAAAACTGTGCCGCCCTAGGTGATTTCCTATCTCACCGAGTGGAAGGATCGGCCCTGACAGTAAATCAAGAACACTTGTCTTAAAGTTACTATTTTTGAATGTTAATCATTAAGCTAAGATTGACCAGAGTTAAAAACTATAGCTGAGCATTAATTCCATCTGGGCAGAGTATTTTTTGATTTCTTTGACTTAAGTACAAAACTTGACACCCTGAGTAAAGGACAAAGACCTGGAACCCAGATAGTATATTTAATGTATAATATACAACCTGTCCAGTATGGGCTGCTACTGTTAGTTCACAACATGCACTGTGGAGGTGTTTTCAAGATATTTTATTCATGGTATATTATATTCAGAATTTGTCTCTCTAATCAGAGCACCAATAAGAAAAGAAAACCCCCTCAAATGCAAAAATTGAGAAAAAGCAAGGTAAATTGTACTGTATAGAGAAAATGGTAATAAGGACTAGATGGGTTATGCTGCTGCAAAGATTAGGGTACAATGAAACTTGAGTGAAACTTAAGCAAAGAGGGACAATTCTTAAACTTCAGGATGGACTTTACTCTGATGGTACGAGGCTACCAGAGAGAAGGCATAAAGCTATGAAAATAGTAATTTTCCCCACTCTAAACAAATCTTAACTATTAGCTTTTTCAATACGATAACCACAAATATTTGCTCAAGGTTGGCTGTATTGCTTGGATAATGATAATCATTTAGTAGGAGTGGCTATTTTATATGATTGGGGAAGACAAGAAAGCAGGAGTCTATGGGGCTTGTTTACAAAGCCGCGGTAGCGATTCGCGATCGTTATCGGAGCCGCGGCCCCATGCCGCGGCTCCGATAACGATCGCGAATCGCTACCGCGGCTTTGTAAACAAGCCCCTATATCTTCTGTTGGATCAAAGCTTCTATGCCAAAAAATCAGTAAAAAAAAATATATGTTTTTCAGTAATATCTGATTTATGATGCTACAGTCGGCTGTGGCCTAGTCCATTATCAATGTGCTCTTCTCTATCATGTTAGTGTCACCAGGGTTCCCTGAGCAAGTTCATCTTAATCACAACAGCTTAATCGGGACAGGAAAGGCGTAAAGTACCACTTATGAGCATCTTCCACACCTAAATATTCACAAGACCTGACTGCCAACCTGGGGCGGATCTTCTGAGATATGTATCAATGAGCATAAGGGAAGGGGGAAGAGATTTGGCTCATATCCTTTTCAGGGGTAACTCAAGGGCAGGTTATATTCAAGTGTCTTCCTGTCCCTGGAGGGCTTGCAAGGTGAATGTGTATGGGAAGCAGTGGAGGGTTAAGTGACTTATCCGTGATCACAGGGAGCAGCAGGGATGGGATTCAGAGCCTGGCTTCTCTGGGTTTCAGCCTGCTCCTTTAGTCATTAGGCTAGTTCTATGACAAGACATAATTTTGTCTATAGAGTTTATTTTCAGTGAACCTACAGAGGGGAATTTTAGAAGGGATGTCTACATGCAATCTGGGAAGTCTAAACCAGAACATCTAAAAAAAAAAAAAAAGCAGACACATTTTCACAGACATGGATGTGCCCAAAATGGACGTCTGCAAGGGCATCTACACAGAAGGCCCCAGAAGCATATTTCAGAACACGAACCTCTAGGATAATCTAATGGTTATAGTAGTGGGATAGGAACAGGCATCTAGGGTACAAATCCCATTGCTGACATTGTTCTGAGTACTGGGGATGGTGGAGTGCTATCTTCTCTACTTCTATTAATCATTTATATAGCGCTGTTCGTGCCTAGAGCAAGTCTAAATTTAGACGCCATGCCAGACCTCCATGAGGTTTCTGAGATCAGACGCAGATGTCCAGGTTCCTGGGAACATCCTGGCCATGCCTCCATCATGCTGTCATCCAGACTTGGACATCCCTTGAGCCAACTGCTAAAATGGAGACGTCTCTGTGCTCTGGATGCCTCTATGCCCTTTTTTGGATATCCAAAGCACGAATAGGGCTTCCAAAATGACCCTTACAATGTTTATATTTGTGAAATCCACAACGATTTGACTCCGAAATGTGTATTGAAAATGGCTGAAGAAAGGAAATCTCTTCTTCATATCTTTGCTCGTTTAAGTTTTCTCTCACAAGAGCCATGAGCTGCAGTGAAATGGGAGGGGGGAGGGGGTGTTCCTAATTATATAGAAAATGAATAATGTGGTGATTCACATAAAGCCTGCTTTCTTCTCTTATTGCTTTAGTTTCCTTACGTTAAAATAATTGAAACAATGGAATACTCGGTCCTCAGCATGAGCATTGGAAAGAAATGAAACGACTAAGGGGCTTGTTTACAAAGCTGCGGTAGCGGCTTCTGCCCGATATCTGAGCCGCGGCTTTGTAAACAAGCCCCTAAGATACATGAGAGGGATGACTCCACATATCACGTGCTGATGTTTAGCATAATGATAGGCTTGTCTTTTCCACCTATTAGCCCGTATATTATTATTATTATTACTATTATTATCATGTGTAAGCACATCATAGACAAAGTTATCTAGTTTTAACTCTATTAATTTAGGTCTTTCCCAAGGACTTGGGAATCAAAAAGATACTGGTGCAAAATGTATGCTTTTTCAAGTAGGGTAGGTTTTTTTGTAAAACTGATGAGGTTATGTCTTTGAAATTTAAAGTTTTCAAGTATTTTGGGAGTTCAGTTGGAATCTCTCCAAGAGCTCCAATCATTATTGGTATTACCATCAATTATTATTACCTGAGTCACAAGCATTCGGCCAACTGCAGAATCTGGAAGCTCTTCTCAGATATGAGATTCATCTGTTATTTGGACACACATCATCCTGGTTTTTGCTCTGGCCACAGTTCAGAGATGATGATGTGTGTCTAAATAACCAGATGACCCTCATATCTAAGATTCTACAGTTGGCCTTGGTTCTTTAAAAAGAGAAGTAGCAAAGTTAGTTTTAGGGTAGGGAAGGATAAGTATACAAAACTAGCTCACTAGCAGACATTCATTTCAGACATTGCATACAAATTTCAGACATTGCATACAAATTTAGGTATGGACAATTTCACAATAGTGATTCTTTTTATGGAAACGGTGACAATGAAGGCATATAACTGCACCCATCAAGTCTGGCTACTTCTCTTTCTTGTTGCAAACTGAGGAAACTACTGGATCTCTGGCTTTCTTTTCCCTTCCCATAGCAGGTCAAGTGTGCTTGTCCCAAACCCCTCTCTTCAAGAAGCACCAGAAAATTTCTGCAGAATAAAATATACACTAATTTTCAGTTTTAGTGAACAGATTAAGAGGATAGTTATTGCTGCTTTACATCCTATGTCAATTAGTTGATTTTGTAAAATCATTGTTATTTCACCACCTAAGTTAGGGGTATGTTTTTAAAAAATGTAGCGTTAACGCATGTTGATGCCCAAGAATTAGCATGGAAGCCCAAGCTGACTTTTGGGGGCATATCTTTATGTCTTCCTTCCATTAGTGCGTTGGAGCCATGCCTCGTCATGCTCAACAAGGGGTGTGCTTCCTTCAGCCCTTGAGGAGGCAGTAAGTGCATCCCTGCTAACGGCAACATTCGCGGTTAGCACACACCAAGGACACCCACATTCCTCCCCTGACCTGTCCATTCCCCAGCCAGTTAGGGTGGGACTTTACTTCTGTACCCCACACTATTAGTGCAAGGTAGTAAACCCCAAACTAATGGGTAGTGCGGTTTAGTAAACATGCTCTTTAGTAAACAAAGAATTCCTTTCACATGAAATTGAAAATCAGAAGTGAATTGGAAAGGGAAAGGGAATCTTCTGGTTCCTTTTAAATTTTGGTGACTTTTTGGGAGGTGAGGTGGTTTGCATTGCAAAGCAAGTTTACCATAAGAAATTTTAATTGGGGTAGAAAAAAATGCAACTAAAAAAACATATTATAGAACTCTAAATTATTTTAAAAATGTTTATTTCTGGTTTTGCTGGGCTTTTTTTGGGGGGGGGGGAGTTTAGAAGGGGTGGTTAAATGATTAGGAATTTCTATGGACATGAGTAAATAAAAATAACAAAATCTGTAATTTTCTATTAGCTAACAATACGTGTATATGGCAAGTTAGAGTCTTCTCTATTGTTTTCAGAAGGATGCCTTTGGAGGATGTGGGAATACAGATTTGCTCAGCTTCGTTTCACTATACATTCCAGAATTCTTATGAGCCAGCACCCTGACAACAGGGCATGATGCCCACTGACCGTGGTAACCCTATAATATACAGCTCACATTGCATGGGCTCCCAATCTTTACAAATGATATCACAATGTTTTTTTCACTGATGGCTTCGCTTTACAGTGGTCTGCCCACCTGCCAGCTATTCTACCATTTATTCAAGCTCCCTCTCAAACAACCAGGTTATGTTATAATGGAAAATAAAACATTTTAACATGAATAAGAACCCATCATGTCATTCTGTTGGGAAAAAAGAGAAGAAAAAAATGTGAAGATGAGAACATAAATAAGAACTGAATACAAAAAAAGGTGTGCAATCGTCAAACTAGCTGATTTGCTGCAAAGTTAACAGGTACATTTGATGAATGAACCTTGCAGCAAAATTGAAACAGTACACACCTGGAACCCAATTTGGAGAGGGGGCCGTCCAGTAAGAATCGGGCCCATGGACGGCCTGGCGTGCCTCTAATGCCCGTGGGGACATCCTCCACACAGGCGCCCCTGACTCCCGCAGCTTAGGCCCCCCCCCCCCACCTCCCTGCCACCTAACCCATGGCTGGCCAGCTGGGGCCTGGATTGGGTGGCAGGGACACCCCTGCACTAGGACCCAGCCCTGGCCCTGGGGGGGGGGGGGAGGAGGGGTCCTCGGGCCCAATCTCCAGATCAGTGCTGATTATTCTACCTTTGAGGTGGAATAATCAGCACAACCCCTCTGATTCGGCCCTATATGTGCTGCCAGGCTGGCCCACCCCCGATCCGCCCAGACCCCACCTCCTCCTGTCCTCCACCGGCTCTCCCCGTCCTGCTGCTCTAGACGTGTGGGGAGAGCTGGAGAGTGAATTGGGCCAGGACGGCTTGTGAGGTTGCACGCACCCCCGGGACATGCAGCTCCTCAAGCTGTGTCTCTGCATTGGGCCCATAGGCTCTTTCTGAAAATGACCATGGGTGAGCTTTTGCATCTGTTTTTTGTGGGGGTAGATTTTTCATGCAGTGTAGCACACAGGGATCTGTCCTGGGACCAATTCTGTTCAATAGCTTTGTGTGTGATATTGCAGAGGGGTTAGAAGGGATAGTTTGCTAGAGTGGTCAGTCCTAAGGTAGTGGTTCTCAGTCCAGTCTTCTGGGACCCCCAGGCCAGTCAGGTTTTCAGGATATCCACAATGAATATCCATGAGATAGATCTGCATGCACTGCTTCCATTGTATGCAGATCTATCTCATGCATATTCATTGTGGATATCAGGGGATCCCAGAGGACTGGGTTGAGAACCACTGCCCTAAGGGAACAGATGAAATAAGATGAGCTATAAGAAAGCCTGATGCTTGGTTTGGTGCTTGAGAGTTAAGATTCAGTGCAAAAAATGTACAGTCATGCATTTGGAGGACAGAAATCCAAAAAGGCCGAACATGATTTGGGGGAAGGAGGTGAGAAACTGATGTGCGTAAACCATGTAAAAGACCTGACAAGGTTAAATAGTCTAGAGAAAGGTAAGCAAAATAATGTGGGGACCGCACCAAAAGCCATTTGAGGTGAAACTCAGGGGCATTTTTACTACAGTGAGCTAAGTGGTTAGTACATGAACACCCGTGGTAACTGTTTCTGTGCTGACATGATAACGCATGCTAATTCTCATGCAAATTGCATATTATGGTATGGGATGGCATCGGGGCAGAGAGGGCATGGTGGCTGGTGACAGCTAGCACATTGGGTGGAACTGCATGCTAGCTCTCATGACTACCAATAGTGTGGCTGCACCTTAAGCCATCTCTTGATGGCCACTGCAAAACTACCATTTGTGAAACAAATCTGACCTCCACCCACACACAAATCACTCCCAGAGTAAATCCCCGCCACACATAGAAGCCCCCCAAAGCCAGTTTCCCCCATTCAAAACCCTCCTCCCAGATAACTCCATCCTTTAGGTCAGGGGTCTCCAATTCTGGTCCTGGAGGGCTGCAACCTGTCAGGTTTTCAGGATGGCCCTAATCAATATGCATGAGATAATTTTGAATACAAAAGGGGCAGTGCAAGCAAATATATCCCATGCATATTCATTAGGGATAACCTGAAAACCTGTCTGGTTTGCAGCCCTCCAGGACCGGAATTGGAGACCCTTCAAGGGATTCTCCAACCCAAAGCCCCCAAATGACAAGCCAAAAAAAGTGCCCCTTCACAAAGAATTCCAATGAATCCCTGCCCCCAAACAATAGGTCCCAAGAAGACACAATTCCCACCGTCTCCCACCCCAACACCCTGTGTGTCTTACCTGGGGGACTCCTCATCTTCTCTGTGAAGGGGGCAGGAACAGTCCCCCTCCATTCCTGTCCCAGCTGTCGCAGCTTTGAAAATTACTTCAGGATATTTCTAGTGGTAGTGAAACTAAACTGCATACTATGGGAGTCATTTTAAAATTCTTAGTTGTGATTTGGACATCTGAAGATGTGTACATGAATGCCCAAATCACGGAGATGCCCTCAGAGCCATTATACAGAAGGCTTTTAAAGATGTCTCAAGTGCCGGGGCTTCCAAGTAGATAGGGGGCATGTCTGCGGATTTCAGAAATGTAAGGGCCATATTTAGAGCTGCTCCAGACATAAATAGGCGTCAGGAAAGTGCTTGTTTTGGCGGCAGAACATCCAGAGGGTGTAAAGTAGACGGAGAGTTAAATGACTAGGCTAAAATCACAGGGAGCAGTACTGGGACTTGAACCCTGGTCACTACTCTAACCATTAGACAGCCCTGTTCTAAAATGCTATTCTGTGGGCATCTCTGTGAACGTTCCCATTGACATCCATATTGGGCATGTCCATGTTTGCATAATCGTGCCTGAACTTGAACGTGCCTACTTTTTTTTCAGATGGACATCTTTTGTAAAATGTGCCTTTATGGGGAAATTTTACAAAGCTTGTCACAAATGTAGGAGGGTCATTTTAGGAAGAGCTGAGGAAAGTTATGCACCATCTAGACATGTAGAGCCCAATTCTGACATGGACATCCCAGCCCTCTGTGCACCCGGTTGAAACCGGACGCACAGAGTTAGCCGAGATTCTGACCTGTGGGATCAGAATCACGTCCAGGCCTGTACGTGCAGGCCGGGACCCTGATTTAGGTCGGCCTGCACGTACAGGCCTTGCCGGGATAGCTCAGTCAGGTCTTTGAATGGTGCCACGGTGCCATGGCATCTGATTGCCATGGCACCGTGGCTCTATTCAAAAGCCGCAATCCCCAGCTGCTGGACTGCAAACTGCATTCCTTGCAGCCCAACCTCCGATCTGGCCTTCCAAGGCTAAGGTTGGGCTGCAGGGAATCTCCTCTGCCCCCTCCCGCTACTTTCCTGCCCCAGGCCTGCTGTCCTCCACCAACTCGGGGAACTTATTTCACCTCAGAGGCGAAATAAGTTCCCTGTTCAGGCCACCGGCCCTGGATGTACAGGGCTGACATTGGAATCGGCCCTGTATGTTCAGGGCCAACAACCTCCCACTGCCCCCCTAATGCTGCC
The DNA here is from genome assembly GCA_033557465.1 of Ichthyophis bannanicus. Lineage (NCBI taxonomy): Eukaryota > Metazoa > Chordata > Amphibia > Gymnophiona > Ichthyophiidae > Ichthyophis > Ichthyophis bannanicus. The sequence continues at coordinate 171,730,138 of CM066036.1, read as the reverse complement.
CCCGATCCGCCCCTTTCCCACCCCAGTAACTTCCCATACAATGAGCGGGGAAGTTACTCGGGGTCGGAAGGGGGCCCAAATAGCCTCGTGCTTCGGAATGACCCTCGTACTGTAAATCAAGGGATTTTAGTGATTTATGTGTTATCGATGGGCTTTTGTGTGTATACTTTAGCTGGCTCTATAAGAAAACATGCAAAGCTAATAGTGCATATTTTCACTGTGGGCATGTACATGGGCGGAGTCTAGACAAACCACACAAGTACACAAATTGATTATAAAATACTATAATTTACACTTATTCTTGAGAAATCTAGATGCAAGCATTTATTCCAGCCATAGGGTTGGTATAAGTAATCACGCCTAGATTTCACGCATACATTTATGAACACTTACACCCCTATTTCATAAAGTAAAATATATGCATACTTTATAAAATACATGGGGAATACATACAGAAAAAAGCTTGATAACTACTTGGGGCTTTATAAAATTACCCTTGTAAAACCGTGTGATTCAATCGATGTGTGTAAGATTACATACCAATAAAATGGAATCTACGTAGCTATACACGTGCTGTGTGATGGTGCTGCAATATACTCATGCACGCACACAGAGAGTGCACACATACCTTTACACCTTCTCCAGAGCAGATGTAAATTTGTGTGAAAGAATTCAGGTGCTACTGAGGGTTCTTCTGTTTTATAAAAGGCATGTAGGTAAACAAAGGCATCATGGTGGGGTGACCTGCATGGAGCGGCAGGTAGAACCCTAAACAAAGGCATTGAGAGGGGTAATTTGCATGGAGTGGCGGGTATAGCCTTAAACAAAGGTATCAAAGGGGGTAATTTGCATGGAGTAGCATGTACAACCCTAAACAAAGGCATCGAGAGGGGTGACCTGCAGGCGCTACTCTAGCCACCTTAGAAGGCAGACTAGGTGGACCATACTGGTCTTTATCTGCCTTCATGTACTATTTATGTTACTAAGCTCCTTTTTGTAGTTTTCACATAGGTGCTCTGTTATAGTATTAGCTCTATATGCATGTTATATTACTCCTTTATACAGAAAAAAGGAAATTTCTCTTATACATAAAGAGCCCGATCCCCAAAGGGGAACGTTCGGGCCATCTGGTCGGCCAAGCACTGGACAGGACGGTCTGCACCTGATTCTGCACTGCGGGAACAAGATGCTCCCGTGGTTGCAGGATCGGGCACTAAGACGGCCTGGCATGCCCCTGCATTGGCCCTGGGAGATGTCCAAACCACAAACCACAAACCACACCCCGGGAGACATCCAAACCAGAGTGGAGGAGTGGCCTAGTGGTTGGGGCAAGGTACTTCAGGCCGGAAGGTCAGGGGTTCAAATCCCACTAGAGGACAGCAACCTTGGGCTGGAAGGACTGGGGTTTCTAGTCCCACAGGTGCTCCTTGTGGTGTTGGGCAAGCCACTTAACCCTCCATAGCCCATGTTCCCTGTAAAATAGTTATCTCCAAGTTATAATGCCCTGTTCAATGTAATTTCAGTTTGTTCAATGTAAACTGCACTGATGCAGAATAGCGTGGTATATAAGAGAATGTAAATAGATAAAATAAACACAGCCAGGTTTCCCCATGCTCCAGTTGGTTTGCTGGTGCCGTGGTATCCCATCACCATGGCACCAGAATGACCAGCAGGAGTGCCAATGGCTCTACTCCCCACCAAACCTTGTTTCCCTGCTGCCCAACCCTTGGAGGGGCTGCCAGGGTTGGGATCAGGTGGTGGGGCCTCACCTTCTGTTGGTCCGATGCATCTGGAGAGGCTGACGGGCCAGAATGCATGGATGCCCTGTGCTTATTCCACCTCCAAATAAGCTGGGCATCTTCCTGCTGACCACCAGACATAGAGGGCTGTGACCTGAATTGGCCTTGTATGTCTGGATGCCTGGCCTGCCCTCACTCGGCCCACTCTTCACCCCGTGCTGTGCCCCCATCCAGCTCTCCCTACACAGTGGCTCTGTGTGTGCAGGGAGAGAGTTTTTCAGCATTCATGCCAGATGGATAGCAGGGCTGCACATCGCACTGGGACATACAGTCCCGCTATTTGTTTTACAGAATTGGACCCTATGGGGATAACTTTATAAAGAGCCGTGCAAAGTTATTGATCTCCACATGTAAATGGGCATTTATGCTTGTACTTTAGGCGGTCACAATTTTATAAGAATGCATGTCAGCCAAATGGCCTGTACTTTCACTGTGGGTGTGTGGATGGGCAGAGGTTTGTCAGAATGTGGGTGCAGCACACCTGTGTAAATGATGAAATATTTTATTATTTTTATTTTGACAGTTTTGTATACCGCCTTATCCTTCAATCAAAGCAGTCACAACACAATTGGGGGATACATTTAACATGCAGGGATATGAGACACATACACTAATACTTACAGGGAACATGGGCAATGGAGGGTTAAGTGGCTTGCCCAAGATCACAAGGAGCACCTGTGGGACTAGAAACCCCAGTCCTTCCAGCCCAAGGTTGCTGTCCTCTAGTGGGATTTGAACCCCCAACCTTCTGGCCTGAAGTACCTTGCCCCCAACCACTAGGCTACTCCTCCCTCCCCACTAGAAATACTGACATTTATGGGCATTTTTTATAAATCTAGCCACAGGAATTTACATAAGCACTAGGGCTGTGTAATGAATGTGCATTTTTCACCTCTTTTGCTAGTATTTTAGAAAGAAAAGAAAGTGCCTACTTTCTGGCACACAGTAAGCACCTCTTTATAAAATTACCCTCCATAAAAGAAAACACAAAAGTACTAAGGGGTCAATATTCAGCAGCCCTTCTCTGGAGAGCAGCACATGCAAGCCAGATAAGTGTCAGGCAAAGAGATATTCGGTGACACTGTATGATAGTACCGCGGTGGTCCATGATTGGAATTTGGGCATCGTTCCAGGTTATCTAGTTACTGACAGGGCTGGGCCAACCATCAGGCAAACTAGGTGGTTGCCTAGGGTGACAAGTTCTGAGGGAAGCAAAGAGCGTGACATTCAGAGCTAAATAATCGCTTCTGACAGCTGGGGGGGGGGGGGGGCATAAGGTGCTATCACCTTGAACCGACTCTGTGGCCAGCCCTGGTTACTGACAATATTCAGCCTGCTAACTGAATCACTATCCAGATATAGGTTGCCTGGACTTTATCTGGTTAGCCATATGGCTACTAAGCTCAATATTGACACAATCCAGATAGCTGCCACTCAATTCCAATTGAAGGAATGAAGATCGATAATCGAATCATTCAGCGAAACATTTATTCATTTAACAAGTTGTTTTATACCGCCTTATCTTACATTCAAAGTAGTTTACATTATAACATTTGAACAAATGGAACTTACATTGAACAGGAAATTAAACTTGGGATCAAACAGGGAAAAGAGTTACCATTGGTGATGAATTCCTACCTAGGAGGGGTAGCGTCGGAGCAGTTGTGTGGAAAGACAGAAATTAGGGAGATAGGAGGTGCGTTAGGGAGGAGGCTAATTAGAGGTGGAGGGTGAAGATAGAGGAGAACAGCTAGCTGGGTGTAAGGAGGGCTGAGTAAGGATTAGATCAAGCTTCATAATGTTCTATTCCATAAAAAATGTAAGAGTTCAAAGGTTACATAAAGATTAGCAAAATATGAGGAGAAAGATTTGACTATCCAGATAGCGGTACTGATCATCTCTGAATTAAGAATTTTAGCACCGGCCGTTATCTAGATTCTGGCACTGAATATCTCGATTTTATTCTGATGAAGTTGTTGATAGTAAAAAAAAACAACAACCCAAAAAACCCTGCCAAGGCAAGTTTTGTTTCTCTATTGCTACTACCTGAGAAAAATCCTTCAGTCCATTGGGTCTGAATATCGTTGGTCTATATAGAGTAAAATTACATTCACTTCATTAACCTCGAAACCTTCCGTGCACTTCTGATTATATAGCATAGTGCCTATATACTTCTATGTGTGTTTCTATGACGTAACAGTTTTTGCAGCTATGGTCTTTCCTTAGGAGTACCAGTATAAGCTGAACTGTGGAACTGGAAAACCTTTGGTATACAAAGGAATGGAATACTCACTGAGAAGATTAGTGACTCGTAATGTGAAAAGAGAGCAGCCCAAGGAATAGGGGATTTTGCCTTATGAGAAAAGCTGTGACCACTGCCCTGCTTCGGTCTGCTTCATTCCTCCGTCTCTGCTTTAACTTGTCAAGACAGACTCACCTTTTTACTTAACTGTCTTTACCTTGTCCACTGCTCCATATGCAGTCAGCAAAATATAAAAAGTGTTGATAACAGAAAAACATGTCAAAAGAGATAAACTAAACTTTGCTGCCTTCCATTCCATTTCTAAACGCCCCCAAATCAGCTCCTAATAGGAGCCACAAATAGCACATTAACATCTTTCCTCTCTCTGACTTTGGTCCCAGTAGAAACAAACAGGAACTAGTGATTTTGATCCCCAAATCACCTTTATTCCAGTCTGCGCAGTTTCACGCAGTTTACCAGGACTACGCAAAGTTAGCAAAAATACATTTCAGTTTGAAGCAAGTAGGAACAAGTTCAGAAAATCATATCCGAACTAGGTCAAGCTGACCAGATTTAAACCAGAACATAGCCCATGACAATCCATTCCAGAACTAAATATATGTAAAATATAAAGAATCATTTCAGTCACTGTATTAGCATACCGTAAACTGCATTTATTTTTGTATTAAAACAGTAAAGTGTGACAGTGTGACAGTTGTACTCTGATAAATTAGCTTTACAAGAAGATTATATGTCAGAGAATGCATTTTATTATTATTATTTTGAACAGTTTTATTGCTTTGGTAATTTAACCCCAGAAGATGCACTTATTTTGCAGCTGTTTGGGATTTAATGACAAGTCCTCTATAAAACACAGCAGGCTAGTGAAAGAGCCCAGGGATTACACTGTACTGCACTTTCTTAGTTTAGAACTTGGTGCAGCCAACCTGAATAATCAAATGTGTGAACAAAGGTAGCGAATCCCCCTTGGTATACTGCTTCATTAGGATCCTCGCACTGAAAGAAAACGGGGACTCATCTGATCAGTCAGGTTTTATGGCATCTGATTAGACCACTATTTTCTCAGCAGGTCCCCTTTCTTTAAACTGTTGACTATGGATGGCCCTGCTGAATAGAATGAACTTTGGACCACCAAATTGCAGCATTATGGTTATTTAGTGTAATTTATATAAAAAAGAGAAGTCATGATCACCTACTTCTTGTTGCTAATGACACCTCCATTTTCTAGAACAGGTATTAGTTGGGATCATTTTCCCCCTCGCCGTCGCCCAAATAGTGACCAAAAGAAATTATTTCTTGCCCTGCAGTCAAAATAATGATACATTAAAAAATTAATAGTCCTTACATAAGCATTTATTAGCTGTGACTGGCAGCTGATTTGGCTTTGAAAGATGAATGTTTTCTTGGTATACTTACCTAATGGTCCATAATTAAATTTCCTTATTCAATATTTTCCTTTCCATGATTTATTTAGGGACATGTTTACTAACATGCGCCAGCCGTTAGCACAGGGTTTTCTGCATAGTAAGCGCAAGGCCCCTTGCTAAAAATCCCATGTTAACTGGATAGCCTGCTATAGGGTGAGGATGGGGTGGGTTAGGGATGAAACAAGGGCGTCGATAGTCATCATGGTTAGCATGGGTATTTTGGGCACATACTATGGGGTATGTTTACTAAAACCCGGTAATGTGCGGGCCTCGCTAGTGTGCGGATGCCATATAAGGAGTGGGCGTTTCTGGCTGAAAAAAGCAAAACTGGGATTAAACATGCGCTAATGTGCGCGGCGCTCAAGTGCGCCCCGCACATTAGCACATGAGAAAGCTGCGCGGCAAGCATAAGTGGCGCGCTGATGTGCAAGCACAAGAACAGAACCACAGCACAAGAACAGAACCACAGCACAATGGTTAAAACACTAACCAATGGTGCTGGAATCAGGGGTTCAATCCCCCACAGTGCCCAATGAACAAGGCTGGCTGAGGCATTACTTTAGGAGGCATTTTAATATTGGGCGGCATAAGGCGGCTCGCTGATGTGCATAAGGCGGCATAAGGCGGCGCGCTGATGTGCATAAGGCGGCTCCCTATTGCTTAAGGAGGCATTTTAATATTGGGAGGCATAAGGCGGCGCGCTGATGTGCAAGAACAAAAACAGAACCGCAGCACAATGGTTAAGACACTGACCAATGGTGCAGGGATCAGGGGTTCCCATGTTCAATCCCCCACAGAGCCCAATGAACAAGGCTGGCCTTGGCAGTACCTATTATGGGGAAGATTGCTTTAGGAGGCATTTTAGTTTTATTTTAATTATTTGTACTAGCAAATGCACTCTCAAAGCGTGGTAACATAAGGCGCCCCATAAGGCACATTTTAAAGTGCACTGTCCGACAAGGCATCCTAGAACGTTGCTTATAGGGCACTTTATAGGGTGCCGTATGAGGTACAGCAAGGTCAGAGTACTGTTTTTGATGGCAGCACTGTGCAGTTTAAGGAATGAAAAGCATAAGTAGGTGCGCTGACATGCAAGGAGGAACAGCAGTGTAGCACAATGGTTAAGGCACTGACTGCTGATACAGGGGTCATGAGTTTACTCCCCAGTGTGCCTAATATGTAAAGCTGGCTGAGGCATCAGCTTTGCAATGTAAGTTTTGTTTCCTGCAGCACTTTATTTTTATTTTATTAATTGCTGCCAACAAACACGCCCTCACGTGCCGTAATTGAAGGTGCCGCATAAGGCACCTTATAAGGCACTCCATAGGGCACATTATAAAGTGCATTGTCCGCCACGGCACCTAAAATGTCCCCTATAGGGCACCCTATAAGTTGCGTCACAGGATAATGTATAGTGCACCTTATATGGATGGGAACCATAAGGTGCCCTATAGGGCGCCCTATAAAGCGCCCTCTGAGGCACCTTATGGGTACAGTACGCTGAGGGTGTTTTTGCTGGCAGTAATAATGTACATTAAAAAGAGATAATGCTTTGGGCAGCCCTATCAAATAACCCCACTGTGGGTTTGAACCCATGAATACTGGCTTCACAGGCAGTGAAGTAACCATTGGGCTACAGCTCTAAGCAAGCCCCTGGCTGGCTGCAGAGAGCCTGCATGTCACCACACAGACAGTCTGCTGTGGTCACCAGGATAGGGTTAGCACACCCGTACCCATGATACACTGCACATGCAAATCAGCTGTCCACAGATGAACACAAGATGGGGTATGCACCCCCACAACACCTCGGCCAGGTAGGGGGAACTGACCATGTGCACCCCCACAGCACCTCGGCCTGGTAGGGGGTACTGACCGTGTGTTTTACTGGCACAGAGTAGCTACACACCGTCACATTGTGCGGGTACTGTGCTCACCCTGAGGGTGCAGTGAGGCGCCCAGCACCAGGTCCACAGCACCTTCCATAGCAGAAACAGACTATGATGTAGGTCCAAAGCAGTGTTAATGTGTGAGATAGGTAGTTTCTGCAGAAACACCATGGATATATTTGTCTGTCTCAGTCAGGTATAGCCCCTATGGACCCCTAGGAAGATTATGTACCACCACCCTCCTTCTCCAGGGCTGAGGGTGGGAAACAGGGTCTCCCACCAACAGATCCACATTCTACCTCCTTGCAATGGGGGCAGTAGAGGGGACCATCAACCCCGGTCCTGCTGGGGAAAAGACACCCTTCAGGGCAGTCAATGCAGCTGTGTACATATCCATAACACTAAAATGTCCCAGCCAGTGCCCTATGCCATGTGCAGATGCACCCTGGCCAAGCTACCCTGTCTGGCCTTTACCCATGGTACCTTGCTCCTCATTATGCACATTGGCAGGCCAATACTGGCAACAGTGCTGGCAGTGTGGGCTGTGGAAGGTGTTTGCAGCCACCACACACTGTATAGACAGACACACACTCTCACACCTATGCCAGCATTTTGCTACTATAGAGGAGTTTAGCAGCCCTGCCCACCACACCAGTCCTGGGCACAGTACAGGCATGGAGATGGTACGCAATACTGTTGGGGGTCACTCCCCAGGGTGGTAAACACTGTCAGAGACCAGACCTGAAGCACACATCGCAGACATCAGAAAGCTTGTTATGATGGAGCTCTTTCAGCAAACTGTGCTTAACGTAGGAATTTCTATCTGCCAGTACTCATAGCAAACATTTGAGAGCTGTGTACCATATACGCAGGTGTAGGGTGGCATTGCTAAGGTATGCAAGTGCTAGTATTGGGAGATGCACGCAGGGCCCAATGTCCTGCCTCTCCAGGAGGCATTGGCCAATGGGGCCTCTGGGTGTGGGTGTGTCTGCCCCTGTTGGCTGCTGCTTTACGGCAGAGGTTCCCAACTCCAGTCCTGGTGTACCAGACACTGTTCGGGTTTTCATGCTGTCCCTCATGAATATGCATGAGCTACATCTGCATACCATGGGGGTGGTGCATAGATATGCAGCACAGGCATCTTTATTAGAGGCAGCATGGAACCTGACTGACTGGTGTGGGGCCCTCCAGGACTGCATTTGGGAGACTCTGCTCTAAGTAATGTTCCTGTTTATGGTGTATGTGCTCGGTGGGGTAAAATATAGGCGTATTAACCATGCGTCTGTTCTCAGCAATAAAGGTTTGTCCTTACTATCACAGTTTAGTAGTGGGAAAAATGTGTGGACTGGATTGGCAGTAGCCCCAGCTGGGTTTTGAACCTGTGATCTTCTGCTCTTGCACACACTGTCTGTGTGCACTGCACCACCGTGTTGCCACAGATATGCTGCATTCCCTGGGGAGTCCATGACTGTACATCCGACAGGGCCTGTTTGTTGCAGTGCACTGCACCCACCTGGACAGGGCTAGGCCATGGTCTGCTGTGGCCACCAGCTGCTGCCACCTCCACCACCAGTACCGCTCCATCCTTAGATTGGAGACAGCATAAACCCTGAAGGATTTGTGGCCCTCCAGGACTTCATTTGGGGTAATCTGTTCTAGGTAATGTGCATGTTTCCGGTGTCTGTGCTCTGAAGGGTAAAATAGAGGTATTTGAGCCATGCTTATGTTCTCTGCAATAAAGGTTCGTCTTTACTATCACGATATAGTTGTGGGTAAAATATGAGGACTAGATTGGCAGGAGCACCAGCTGGGGCTTGAACCTGTGACCTTCTGTCTCCAAACACACTGGTTGTGTGCACTGCACCACCGTGTTGCCACAGTGAAAGTGCATTCTCTGATGATACCATGACTGCTTGTCTGGCAGGGCCTGTCTGTTGCAGTGCATTGCACCCACCTACACAGGGCTAGGCCATGGCCTGCTCTCTGCAGCTGCCACTGCCCACCTCCACCTCCAGTACCCCTGTGCCACCATGCTGACATGCCCTTCTGTTGGTGGTGCTGGTGGTATGCAGTCTCAGGCCATCCTGTGTGCGGGTAGGCGGCTGCCTATGGTGCAGGTTCTGGGGTAGGGGTGCCTGCATATCTGTCCGCACGTCCCCCAATCACTGCCTGCCAATGTTCCGTGCCCTTGGGGGTACCTGCTGGGTACTATCCCCTGTGACACTGTGCTACACACTCTCGTGCCCATGTTGGGCACTCATCAGTTGCTGACTGGCTGCTGTTCAGTTTCAGCATTCCTAGGTGCCACCTAGGCATCTGCCTAGTCCGCACTGTGCCCCAGCTGCACCACAGCATGTGCCGCCTGCAGCCCTCTGTATCCCCTTTCCCAGCATCTGTCCGATTGCCCATTCCGACCTGACTGCCCTGCTGTTGTGGAAATGTGCATTCCATAGGAAACCTGTCCAATGGAGAGGGAAACCCTGATCAGTGCTCTTTCACTGTGGATCATTCACCTTGTATGAGGAAGAATCGTAGACCCTTCTAAAATTCATATTTATTTTTTTGGGTTTTTTTGGGAGTTTTTTTTTATGCTCCCCATTACTATCACTATTTCCCAGCTTAATTATAATTTTTTTATATTTTGTTAGGGTCATTTTTAATGTTTATTGGCCCTTTTGTTCCATGCACATGTATCACACTGCTCACTTTTTTGTGGGTTTCCCTGGTTTTGCTGCACATTGCTGACATAAATGGTTTCTCTTCCCTTTAAATCAGCTCTAACGTGAGGTTTTCACTCGCAGTATTTTTTTAGTTGAATTTCAGCCCCGCTCCTGTGCGGGGAGCCTCTCCCCTCCCACTCTCCACCTATTGACCCCTTCCCTCCGCCCCTGGGGAGCCTTCCTCCACCCTCCCGGAGCCTTTCCACGCCTCTCTCGCACAGTTGCGCGCCGCGCACCTGAGCGGGCCCGTTAATGCGGCGCGCACGTGTGCGGGGCACAAAATGCGCTAAGGTACCTTAGCGCACGCTATTGTGCGCCGTTTAGTAAACATACCCCTACCTGTTAATGTTCCATTAGCATGGTACACTGATGCCACCTCAATGGGAGGTGATAAGTGCGCCCACGTGAATTTATGGATGAACCCACCCCCTAAAGCTTGTATGGGCTTCCATGCTAGTTTTGCAGCAAACATGCCCTTTAATGCACTAAAACCCTTGTTTTTCTCTTCAGATTCTTTAGGATGTCACTGACATACATCTTCCTCATTTACATATTCCATAGATTGTTTAGCCTTGCTAGAACAAATAGGGGCTCTCTTTTTAATAAAGTGTGCTATGCAGGTAGCAGGGCTTTGGCAAGCATTAAGTGCATGCTGAGGCCCGCAGTACCTGCTAGCACAGCGCGGGGCAATTTCCGTGCTGTGAATTGCGTATTAGGGTAGTAAGGGGGTGGGCTAGGGATGGAAAGTGAGCATGGTGAGCATTGCACAGTTAATATCATGTGCAAATGGCAACCCTTGCAATTAGCATGGGTTCACCTAATGCCACCTCAATAGGTCTAAATAAGCGCACCCGCAGTAATCGGGCATGTTGCTGTGACGCGTACTGTTCAGTGCAGTAATGCCGGAAACAGGCTGGACACAGCCAGTTTGCAACTACTGCACTTTAGTTTTATGCTAAATGTGCATTTGTTGCGAAATCCCCAGCGCACTGTAGTCAAAGGACCCCATAGTTAGAAGAGTCTGCCAATCAGCATCTTGTTGCATGCAATCATTTTCTTGTGGTTTTGCACTTTACAGGATTCGGCTTTTTTCACTTTCTTCTGGTCTTTCACGTGCTGAATAGTGCTTCTGTTCTTCTTGCAATCCTCTTATTTCCAACTCCTCTCCTCTTCCTTCCCTTCCAGCTTCAGGAAAATTAGGAAGGACCCAGGGTTGGCAGACACTGGAAAGATGACTGTGTTGATAACAATTTTTCCTTAGGGGACTAAAAGAAACTTTTAATATATTTGCCAGAGAATGCCATTCCTAGACCATGGAAGTTAAACAGGGAAGCATTATTTGGTGCAGAATCCTAAAAATGACTGTTTTTCTGAAAACTGAGAAACATTCTGTAACGGCTTCACTAATTGAATGAAATACTGCAAAACAGTAGTTCTGAAGCCTGTTTCATTTACCCCCAGGATATCTGCAATGAATATACATGAGATGTATCTGAAAATCAGAACTCTGCATATTGATATTTTTCTGCATATCTATTGTTCATACCCTGAAAACCTGATTGGCTGAGGACAGATTTGGGAACTACTGTTATAAAAACAGTAGAGATGTTTATGTTTATTAAAAACTTGCTATATCGACATATACCTGGTTAAGTACCTTAGCGGTTTACAATTAAAAATATAAACAAAGAAAGGAATTCCATAAAATCATAAAAAGGACAGGACAGTAGGAGAATTAGAAAGAACAGAACAGCGGGAAAATAGAACGAAGAAGTGCTAGAATATGAGTAATGAATATACGGGTGAAAGTTTAGGAGAGACATATTACCTCCTTGTCCCCAACTCCAAGAAGGCTTGATCGAACCGAATAAAAAATAATTAGATAATAGGATACATATTTTGTAAAGATAAAATCTATGCAGATAAACCTTGTGCCAGAATTAAGCTGAAGATATGTAAAGGAATACCATGAAATATATCAGAGGAGTGCACTATTGATTATGTTAACAAATAAGGCAAACGTGTATGAATGACATAATGAGGTATGCTCATTATTAGAAAAAAAACAAGGCAGGAAAACAATATTTTAAAATATGACATGCAATTTTGAGCATCCTGGAGAAAAACTGAGGCAGAAAAGTAATATATAAAAAATGTGACATTTTATTTTTAGCATCTTGGATATATTTTTCAGATCATTTATCTTACAAGCCACAAATTTATGTCCAGAGTTATCTTGCATGCCTCATTTTAACAATCCAAGAAAGGAATATACATTTTGAAAAATTAATATGGTGCTGTATCGAGGCCTCTTCTCTTACGAACGAAGGGTACGGATGCAATCCCTGCTTTCCTGCAGCAGATTTTTCATGAATCTGTGGCAAAAGATACAAATTCTGCAGAGTATGTAGCACAAATTTGCATAATCATTTTTTTCACTTAAAAGGCCATTTTATTGAATTTCTTTTATATCCAGTTAATTTATGTGGTCCTTTTTGTTGGAAAAGGCATCTTAGTGATCTGTTGCTGAAAAACGAGGAGGTGGATAGAGAATAGGTGAAGGAAAAAACACCTGGGGAAGATCATGGCTGGCCCAGCCATTAGACAAACTAGTCAGTTGCCTAGGGCAGCAATTTCAAGAAAGGGGCAAGCAGCAAAGATCAGCTGTAGTCAAAGCAAAACAATAGATCCTGACAGTCATAAACCCTCCCCCCCCCAAAAAAAAAACATTGGCAAGTACATTTACCTGCAGGAAGAACTGGCAATTTTCAGATACGCCATTTACCCTTGTAAGTAGCTTTTTGAAATTTCTCTCATTAGCTATATATTTAAAAAAAATCCCTTTTAATATTTAAAGCATGATGTCCAATTGTTCTGGAAGGAATGGTATTAAGATGCTTATGATTTTTGAGTTTACCTATTAAAATCATGGGAGAGGGTGTAGCGAAAGGTCTAAAGGGCAATTGCAAGGGGACACAAGGCTGTATTTTTGTTTAGGGCAGCTTCCCTTGCACCAGCCCTGGGAAGAGATCAGGAGGAATTTCTACAGAGGGAGACTGGATCTCATAGAGGGAAATTTTTAGATGAGATCTCAGAAAAAAAGGTTAGAGAGATAGGGGAAGGGGAAGGATGGAGGTCTAGAAGGGCGGATGCAGAAATGTTAGCGCGCAGTCTATACTACAATACAGAAGGGTTGGCGTGATTGTAATTACTGTGCAGATACCAGCTAGGGTTGCCAACTGGCTCCAGATGTGCCCAACAGGCTTGATCCAGTCCTGTGTTTACCCCATTGCATTCAGGGACTTGTAGTTTTGCTTTTCTTATGGAGTACAATGGATAAATCAGAACTATGGGGTATGTTTACTAAACTGCGGTAATCGTGAATAACGCGCGTAACGTACACTTAACGATCGTTCGCACGGCATAACGCGCGTTCTGACGTGCAAACGATCGTTAAGTGTACGTTACGCGCGTTAACCGCAGTTAACGATCGTAAACCCCCGCGGCGCGTTAAAACACCGCAGAAGGTGGAGAGTGGGCGGAGAGAAGGGGTCAATGGGCAGAGAGTGGGCGGGAAGAGGCTCCCCTCACACTAACGCGCTGAATTTCAGAGCTCAATTCCAACGCGAATGAAAACCTGTCGTTAAAGGCATATTAAAGGGAAGAGAAACCATTTCCGTCAGCAATGTACAGCAAAACCGGGGAAACCTACAAAACGTGAGCAATGTGATACATGTGCACAGAACAAAATGTCAAATAAAACTTTAAAATGACCACAAGAAACAGTGTAAAAATTATAATTCAGCTGGGAAACAGTGATAGCAATGGGCAACAATAAAAAACACTCCCAGGAAAGCTCCATAAAAAAAGAAATGATATTTGGAAGGGTCTATGCTCCGTAGATCCATAAAGCGAAATTTTCGGATCATATATCTCCGATTCTCTACACTCTCCATTGGTTACCCGTCTCATGCAGAATCATCTACAAGACCTTAGTCAATACATTTAAGATCTTTAATAACATAGCTCCATCCTTCTTATCTACACTCATCAACATCCCACATGAAAATAGATCAAGACGAAAAATAAACCTTCACACGTTACAAGTCCCTGATTCTATCCGAAAGACAAGTCAGAAGACAAGCAACACAGCTTTCTCATACTTCGCTCCTACATTATGGAACAACCTCCCGACTGAAATCAGAGAAATCAAGGACCTTCAATTATTTAGAAAAAACCTAAAAACCCATCTATTCACTCTGCACTACAATAACCTTCACATTGAAGATAATCCTAACACTGAGAAAAACACCGATCATCAGTCACTCAATGACCCTACCTAGACAAGCATAAAATCTTTCCCACACATTTCACATTGCTCACCTAGTTTAAGCTTACTCTTTGAAAGCAATTACTTGTCGCTAATGTGAATAACTGTAATATAATGTAAATATATCCCTTTACTGTTGATATACTGTTGGTAGTATTTTTGAAACATTATCTAATTCTTACCCAGTTCAAATGTTCCTACCTCTCCTACTATCTCCTGGTATCTATAAGTTACAATTAATAGTTGAATGTTCATTGTTCTAAATCTGTTCTATGTAAAATAATAGTACTCTATTATTAAAGTTTATGTTACCTGTAAACCGCCACTGATCTCTGGAAGTGGCGGTATAGAAAAGATGTATAAATAAATAAATAAATAAATAAAAATCATTTCATTTTATTGGAGCTTTCCTGGGAGTGTTTTTTAATGTTGCCCAATGATATCATTGTTGCCCAGCTTGGTTATGGGTGTTTGCCCCTTTTTAGGAGGTCTTTTTTGAGGTTTATGTGCACTTTTGTCTCCATACAAGGTAAATGAGCCCACAGTACAATTGTGCAGAGCAGGGTTTCTGACTCGTCAGGCCAGTTTTCCTATCTCCAGGGAATGCATTGTCTCTGTGGCCACAGTGTGGTGCAATGGACACAGCCGTGCCTGTAAGACCAGAGGGTCACAGGTTCACATCCCAGCTGGGGCTCCTGCCAACCCAGTCCCCATAGTTTTACCCACCACTAAACAGTGATAGTAAAGACACTCCTTTATTGCAGAGAACATACGCATGGTTAATACGCCTATATTTTACCACACCAAACACAGACACCATAAACAGGCGCATTACCTAGAGCAGAGTCCCGCAAATGCAGTCCTGGAGGGCCCCACACCATTCAGGTTCCATGCTGCCTCTAATAAAGAAGCCTGTGCTGCATATCTATGCACCACCCCCATGGTATGCAGATGTAGCTCATGCATATTTATGAGGGACAGCATGAAAACACGAACAGTGTTTGGAACACCAGGACTGGAGTTGGGAAACTGTGCCGTAAAGCAGCAGCCAACAGGGGCAGACACACCCACACACACACCCACAGGCCCCATTGGCCAATGCCTCCTGGAGAGGCAGGACATTGGGCCCTGCCTGTATCTCCCAATACTAGCAGTTGCATACCTTAGCAATGCCACCCTACACCTGGGTATATGGTACACAGCTATCAAATGTTTCCTATGATAACTGGCAGATATCAATTCCTACGTTAAGCACATTTTGCTCATTGAGCCCCACCATAACAATCATTCTGATGTCTGCGGTGTGTGCTGCAGGCCTGGTCTCTGATAGTGTTTACCACTCTGGGGAGTGACCCCCAACAGTATTGCATACCATATCCATGCCTGTACTGTGCCCAGGACTGGTGTGGTGGGTATGGCTGCTGAACACCTCTATAGTAGCACAATGCTGGCATAGGTGTGGGGGTGCCTGTCTGTCTATCCAGTGTGTGGTGGCTGCAGACACCTTCCACAGCCCACACTGCCAGCACTGTTGCCAGTATTGGCCTGCCAATGTGCATAATGAGGAGAAAGATACCATGGGTATAGGCCAGACAGGGTGGCCTGGCCAGGGTGCAGCTGCACAGGGCATAGGGCACTGACTGGGACATTTTAGTGCTTGGCCACCACCTACACAGACAGGGTGACCTCAGTATGTCCTGCTGAGAGATCACTCTCACCCTGACTGTGCAGCGACCACAGCATGGCTAGGCACCCCCATAGTGCTATATAGTATTTTTCTCATGTGATAGATATGGATTTCCTTTTGGGGCCCAGTCACTGATTTTTATGCTTGCTGTGTATGCTGGCATCCCAGTTCTGGGTGCATGCAGCTCCACTGGGCACATGCACTATGGACTAACTAGCAGGCTGTTTGCAGCTGGTATGTGTCTTGATGGAGTGGCTTGCAGGGTGCAGCAGCTGATGGCTTGCAGCAGGAGCATATCAGATAGTGGTGGGGTGCAGCTTACCATATCCAGGCCTAATGTCTGTCTGCTATTGTGTTATGGCTGTGTACAGAGCTGCATTGACTGCCCTGTGGGGTGTCTGTTCCTCAGCAGGACTGGGGTTGATGTTCCCCTCTACTGCCACCTTTGCAGGGAGGTAGAATGTGGATCTATTGTTGGGGGACCCTGTTTGCCACCCTCAGCCCTGGGGGAGGGGGGTGGTGGAGGTGCATGGGCCACCTGGTGGTCCATGGGGGCTACACCTGGCTGAAACAGACAGAGATATCCAAGGTGTTTCTGCAGAAACTACCTATATCACACATTAACACTGCTTTGGACCTGTGCCATGGCCTCTTTATGCTATGGACGGTGCTGTGGACCTGGTTCTGGGCGCCTCACTGCACCCTCAGGGTGAGCACAGTACCCGCACAATGTGACGGTGTGTAGTTACTCTGTGCCAGTACAACACACGGTCAGTACCCCCTACACGGCCGAGGTGCTGTGGGGGTGCACATGGTCACTTCCCCCTACCAGGCTGAGGTGCTGTGGGGGTGCATTCCCCATGGTGTGTATCTGTGGGCAGCTGATTTGCATGTGCAGTGCATCATGGGTGTGACTGGCACAATCCAACCCTGGGAAAATCCAGCACCTGCTCACAGGCTCTGATAAACCATAGGCCATCACACGTACATCTGTTAGCATAATGCATAGGTGCAAGACACTCTAAAGAGTCTGCAATATAAGGTGCCCATGCTGGTAAAAACACACGTACCCATGCACGATTGTACGCACGCAGCTACGTCCGTACCAACGCACGCAGCCACGCATGCAGCCTCGCACGCACCAACGTACGTGGCTAGGCACACTCCGAGGTTATGTTTCTGACACCACTACTCCACGTAAAGAAAAACATGCCTCCTCATTCCCTATGTAATGTACAGGGTGATGCCTGGGCCAGCCTTCTGCGTTAGGCACACTGGGGACTCAAACCCATGCTGCCTGTAACAGCGGTCAGTACAGTAACCATTGTGCTACAGCTCTGTTTCCGTGCTTTGTGTCTGTACGCCTTCTTATGATTAACGTGCAGTAATGCGCCACGGCGCCCTGTAACGCTCGTTAGTTTTTGGAACGCGCGTTAGTGGTAACGATGTACCGCCCATGTCCTTATTTGGGGTTTCTGTCACTACCGCGGCTCCTAACGCGAATTGCACTAACGCAGTTTAGTAAACATACCCCTATGTGTCTCTGCATGCAACGGAGGAAGCCCAGGGCTGGATCAAGCCTGTCAGGCGCATCTGGAGCCAGTTGGCAACCCTAATACCAGCACCAATGCTAGCACACAGCCCATGTAAATCCATTCAAACTTTATGATAATCAAGCAATAAGCTATTCTGCCCAGATGCAGAGAAGTGCGCAGAAGAGCAAAGACTGAGCTTCATGCCAGAACTTTAATGCCTACCCAAAGAGATGTAAGGGCTCTGTGCTGAGTGCCAAGGAGGAATTTATTTCTGTTTCGTGAGCGGACTACCCCGTAGCACTTGCTAGGCTTTACTAAAATCAGTTCTGGAAAAAAAAAAAAGGCAGGGGACTGTGCTGGAAAGAATGTATGCACGTATGATGGACTCGTATGTGACACATGACAGCAACCACTCTGCTTAGAATAATATCATTGTTCAAGGTTACCAATATTGCTCAGTATGAAACTTCTGAGCAGAGATATGTGCCACATAGAATTCCAGAACATGTGCATGAGTGAGCGTGCGCTTATTGGTTTAGCGCAGACTTTCTGCCCCTACCTCGTGGGCATGCCGTTTGCTTGCTGCACACAGGCTCAGAATTTCTGCATTATTCGCATGCTGGAAACTCATGCGCATGGCTTTTAGAGCGCAATTGTAATGCCAGCTTTCTGCATCAGTTCCAGAGGGCGTAGAGGGGAGGGAGAGCCAGGGAGCAGAATAAGGAGAGGGAACAGAGGGAATAGGGGTTGGGAAAGAGAGGATCAAAGAAGTGGATCTGAGAACAGGAAAGGAAGGAATAAACCTCTAAATGCATCTCCTGACACGGATCCCTTTTCTCACTCACACTCCTCATTCCTTCCAATTTCTTTATCCACTTTCTCCTTTCCAGTCTCCTTATTCACACTTTACAGCCTGGGGCCAGCATTAAGATATATAAGAAATGCCTATGTCATATCAAAGGCCCATCAAGCCCATTATCCTGTTTCCAACAGAGGCCAATCAAGGTCACGAGTACCTGGCAGGGACCCAGAAAGCCACAAGATTCCATACTGTTCATCCCAGGGAGAAGCAGTGGTCCCCCCCCCCCCAAGTTCTCTTTAATAATGGTTTATGAGCTCTTCTCCCAGGAACTTGTCCAAACCTTTTTTTTTAAACTCAACTACATTAACTGCTTGTATCAAATCTTCCAGCAACGAATGAGCTTAATTATTATGCATTGAAAAATACTTGTAAGGACACCAGAAAATACGTGGATTTTCTGGCACCTCTAGAGGGGGCATCAATTTCCCAAAGAACATGTAAACACCAGCAACTCCAAGGAGTATTTTAGAAGCCCTATTCGTGACTTGGACGTCTGGAACAGGCCCTTGGACATGCAAAGAATAGAGATGTCCCTAGAGCCATTTTTGAAGTTAGGTGTTTAGATGACCCCAGCGCAAAAGCGTCCATATAGCATGGGGGCGTAGTGGGAGATGCACATTGCCATGCGATTTCAGAATAGCACAAGCACATCTGGCCCTGGTCGGTGAGGTGTCCATCCCTCTACCTTCTCCTGACCATGAATAAGGTACCTCTCTGCCAGAGGAAAGTGCCACAGTTATTGTTTCCTGTCCGAAGAACCTTGAGCGTAAATACAAACTCCAAATATATTACTGGGCTGCTGCTGCATGTCTGAGAATCTGAAATGACAGGCTGGGACGGGCTAGTCTCATGGCATAGTCGCTCCCTTTCTGAAATATGCCTGCCAGCACGTTTAAGTACCTGATTCTGAGGCCATGCAAGTTGGGGACGTCCGTATTTGTGAAATGGCCTAGACCTGTGCACCTACCCGGTCTTGCAAGCTGCACTGGGGCCCGCCTCCATAACTGGTTCTAGGGATGTTCATTTTGGGGGATGGAGACAAAGCGATTTCAGAAGGCACTGCTTCTACTTCCCTGTTTTGGGGCGTTCTGCTCTGAACGTCCCAGATTTTTCCTAAACATCCCTTCTAAAAAGTCACTTTATATGTGGAAGTGCTGGGCTGAGTAACAGATTTCACAAGATTGCACATGCAAAAGCAACCAGTTAAGGAGTTGAGAGAAATAACTCGTTTTACATATGTTGTATGCAATGTTCCCTCTAATTTTCTGTAGGCTGTGTGCGCATAAAATATCAGCTGTGCAGCTTTTATTTATTTATTTATTTTTATTTATTTGCTTTTCTTATATACCGCGCTATTAAGATCAGTGCGGTTTACATTACAACTCAACAATGCAACAATGTTTTTTACATAACACAATGTGCTTACATAGAACAAGGGTACAGTCATAACGGGAGAATAACGGGGGAAACTATTTACAAGATATATACACATAAAATTTACATAGAGTTAAGGTTAAATTTTTGTGCGTCACATAACGACACTCGGAGTTCTATACTTTAAAATTTGACTACACATCAGAATACAGTATGTACACCACATTGATTGCACTAGATAATATTGTAGAACTTGTGAAAACCGTAAATACACAACAACTTTTAAATTTTAAGATGTCTGTGTTGTTTTCTATCAGAATCAGAACCGTAATTTTTGTGCGCTCTGTTATAAAGTATGTGCGCTCGCTCGGCGAGGTGTGTGCGCGCGCACACGCGCACAGCTTAGAGGGAACAGTGGTTGTATGGTGTTAAACACCACTGAGGTAAGCACAATCACTCCTTCAATCACTGGTGGGTAACCTTAGTCCAAGTGAGCAGGTAGTGGACATACACACCTGGCTTGGAGCTTATCCAAATGCTGATGGGGAACGTTTTAAAAATAGACTTCTATTCCCATTGTAAAATGGGAACTACAAATATGATTTTTTGAACTGTCCACACAATGCCCGGCGCACACCTTCTTAAGCTCTATGCATCCCACAGCATCTATCCCTGTCAATGGCAATAATGCACATCCAATATTTGCAATTGTATGCTGCTTTTCTATGTTAATGCCACTATTTACAGCTCTAGATGCCACACAGCCGTTCTAAACTGGCCTCCTTGGGCAGGGCCAGCGAAAGTGTATTGGATGCCCAAGGTAAGCCTCTCCCCCTCCCCCGCTAATAAAAGTTTTAGAATTAAACGTAATAATCATGATCATTGAAACACCACCTTGCCCACAACAATCCTGTAAAAAATGCAGAATTGGACATCATACTTTTAAATATTAAACTTTGCTTTGTAAGTTTGTGTGTGCCCCCTTTCCCTATGAGTAAAAGAACGTGCTTATGGTGCTTTGCGTTTGTGTGGCTGTCAGGATTTTTTGCTTTCCTTTGACGGCTGCTGCTATGTGCTGCCCTTCAGAACCCGCTGCCCTAGGTGACTTCAAGCCTTGTCCAATGGTTGCACCAGTCCTGTTCTTAGGCACATACATAAACAGTTTTATTTGCTGGCCTGCCTGAATAGCTATTTGTCTCAGTCTCCAAGTGCAAAACAAATCAGGCTATAACTTTTTGCAGTCTAAACTCACTTGCAGCTACTATATGACATTATCACTCTTTCGCAAATAGACCTATAAGCATCCAGGGATGCTCTTCCATTATGTTGTTTAGCATGTGTTATCTAACAATGGGTTTTCTTCTTCCAGGAAGTAGTTGAGAAAAAGATTATACAAGATTCTTCTTTTTTTTTTCATACCGGGGCAAATATTTTTCATCACACCGACTCTTTATAATAGAGGCCAAAGAAAATGGAATCTAAGTCTTTCATGAGCCTGTAAAAGGATTCGTTGGAAACAGGCCCTCAGCTGGAAAGTGCAGAATACAATTTGCTCAGACAATTAACAGAATCCTTGTGCATATGTGATACTTGTGTCTGCTTATGCTTATATCTGTCTTTTTTGTTCATTAAATAAATGATGCACTTGCCATGGCAACACTTGACTTTCCCAGTACTGCAGTATATAGATTTCTCATGTGGTTTCTTCAATCTGTTGAATGCACTTATACTCAGCAATAAAAGTAAATGATCATATGTTCTACAATTAATCTGTACTTAAAAATATCAAAATACAAAAGAATTGGTATTTGCCATCTTGAGGATTCTTGTCAAATATTAATTTAGCATTAGAATGCATAGATGATAGTATTTGAGGTTTTGGTGTTTGAATGCATTGGTCAGGTAAAGGTTATCTAAATGTGTGCAACTTGAGAGACTGCAGATGCAATAATAGATGGCAGTGGCATAAATTTCGCCCAAGCAGCCGTGGGGGGGGGGGGGGAGGGGGGGCTCAGGCAGTCAGGGGGCCCATATAGTGGCAGCGGCAGCAGCGTGGAAAAACGTACTTTATCACATTTGCCGCACTGCTCCACTCTCAGAAGTCTGCCACAGGCTATGGGGCTGTTCCTCATCGGGCCGAAGTCAATAGCCACACTGTGAGACTGTGGCCCGGTGGGGAACAGCCACCGGGCCCACTGCAGTGAACTTACAGAGCAGAACGGCAAACCCAATGAGGTAAATTTGCTGCTGTTGCTGCTGCTCCCGCATGGGGGGGGGGGGGGAGGGGGAAATGCACTTTGCAATATTGTTCATCTTGATTAGATTGTAAGCTCTGAAAAGCAGGGACTGTCTCTTACATCTATATGTGCAGCATTGCGTACACCTTGTAGTGCTATGCAAATGATAACTACTAGTAGTAGTAGCAATTGTACCCACACTGTCTGCAACTTTGACGTGACAGTGTGCTGTTGATGCTCAAGATAACTGTGTGTTGCAAACATGTCCATTCCTTGCCCATATCCTGTTCACTCTTGCAGTTATTGCATGGATCTGCAGATAGCGCAGATAGCCACTGTGCTATCTGTTTTTTTCCCTATGCTCTAACTATACACCATTAGCGGCCACTATCATCCATTTTAACAGGTAGCACTGCTTAGTAAAGAGACCCTGCTGTTGCATAGACACTTTGGACCTGTAAGAGAAAGAATGCAGCTTTAATGGAAAGAATCGGCAAGCAATGGGGCTCTGAACAATGCGGGAAGAAGAAGTGCACAGAAACAAGAGGGCATAGGATGACCTTGAATGTGGATAGGAATAATTAGAGGAAATATTTCTTTACAAAAAGAGTGGTAGATGTTTGGAATAGTCTCCCAGTGAAGGTAGTAGAGATGAGGACTGTATCTGAATTCAAGACAGAATTGGACAAACACCGAAGATCTCTAAAGAAAAAAAAGGGACTGTAGTAGTTGGTATGGAAGGGCAGACTGGATCGGCCATATCCACTTCTGTAATATTTCTATGTTTCCATCTTTCTGTGAATCTTTTTGATCTGAACTTGATACCTCCAAATGGATTATGGACACTTCTTAGTCCATATCTTTCAGATAGGCCTATCTGCCACCTGTTATTCAGTTCTTAGCAAATAGGAAGCCTTGATCATTTCTTGAATTCCATTCTTGGGTTTTTTGTCTCCAGTGCTGCCCTTACAGTTCATTGTGCTGAAGAGATGTTTTCCTTAAAA
This sequence comes from Ichthyophis bannanicus, assembly GCA_033557465.1. Lineage (NCBI taxonomy): Eukaryota > Metazoa > Chordata > Amphibia > Gymnophiona > Ichthyophiidae > Ichthyophis > Ichthyophis bannanicus. The sequence goes on along the minus strand of CM066036.1, from coordinate 171,707,014 downwards.
ATATGTGTTGAAAAATCCCATATTTATTAGACATTAAGGCCCCGATATTGAGTTGGGTAAGCTATGAGCCGCACCGGCGCATAGCCCTGCCCACTCACCCTTAATTCCGGATATTCAACGCCATGCTGACGGCATTGAATATTCAGTTTGGGCGCCCTGCGGAAACTGCTGCACAGGTTAAGCAGGTAGTGGCGATATGAAATCGCTACCCAGTTAGTATCCACGGCTAAGACTAGGACAGCCAAAGGTTTGCCTAGTTTTAGGGATGGATGGCTAGCCAGGTAACGATCCAATATTGATGCTACCTGGTTACCTCAATGCTCTGCTCCCACTCCACTGTGGAATGCCCCCAATATACCCCAGTGCTAACCAGATAGCACCAGGGTGCATAGGGGGCATAGATGGGGATACTCAATGACACTAATCGTGTAGGTGCCGTGGAATATTCCTATTTAAGGCATTTACACGGTTTACTGGGCTGTAAACCATGTAAATGCCTTTCGAATATCGGGCCCTAAAACCACAATTGTAAGTGACATGGCAATGAATAAAGAGGTTCACATTGCTGGGACCAGCTCTAGAGTTTCTGCTGATCAAAAGAAGCTCAACAATTCCCATCTCCCGATGCTGCCCCCCAGGGGCTATACAGGTCCTAACCTCTCTTCTGGTATCCTGTCTCACCTGAAAGGGTGGCACCAGGACCCCTTTCCCATTCTTATTAAGGTGGTGGCTGTCTGCCAGTGCTTCACCATGCCTTGAAGCACGCATGTGCACGCATGCACTCATGGCCTGCCACATCTGCTTCCTCTGACAGGTGGGGAAGGAGTCGCAGTGCCCCCCCCCCCCCAGGGGGCAACCTAAGTGATTGCCTAGTCTGCCTAGTGACTGGGCCAGACCTGTGCATTGCTCCTGATATTCTTCTTAAGGCTAATTGGGGAAGGTGATGGACAGTCTAATCAAATGTAAGCAGACAGAAGACATGAAGGAGAAAGAAGGCATAAGGTAATTCACTGCTCTCCCACTAGTGCATTAATATTGCAGGGAATTGACTGAGTGTGCACTAAGATTCAGGGGAAATAGCGGAAGCCACAAGTGAACAGAACGATTCACTCACAAAAACAGGAGACAAGAAACAGAAACTTCAAAATGCAGTTTATCATTGTCACCATCATCCAGGGCCATCTTCAGTGAGAAGTTTGGCAGACACAGTCTGCCAATCCTTGCTGTGCTTGGCCTCCCTCATTGTTTCCCCTATGCCTCCACTTATTTTTTTTTTATTTAATCTTTATTATTTTACAATAAATCCAAGCATCAACACACTTGCATAGAAATTAGGATACAGAAAGGAAAAAAAAATTAACATTGATACCTCAATATTATTAAAAAAAAGCGTTACCAACAAATAAGAAAAGCAATAAGCATTCCTGCCCCTAATATAGCCCACTACATCAGGGGGAGACCCATCAAACATTTATCATTTAGACATAAACCTGAGAAGAAAAAACCTGATGGGTAACTAGCAGTCAGGCAAAAAACTAAAAAAATGCAATACCCAGGCAGCGTGCATCTCGGTGGTGCCTGGGCAGGGCATGGGCATGGGCATTGCTGTCATGGTGCCACTAGGGTGGGTCTTGAAACCCTTCCCTACAGAGGCTTGGCAGAGAGCAACTACCACCAGCACAATGGGTGACAGCAGTTACTACCTGCAGCAGTATTATCATGGTGAGCTGTGCTAAATTTAGAGGGACTGCTGTCCCCACCCCTCCCCGCATCTAGCGCAGGGCACCAAGCTAGTAATGCTGCCCAAATCCGCATTACTAGCACAGGGTTTAGGTAATATGCCCCTAATGTAATTATGGTACAAATGATTGCACTAGATAGGTAAAACTAGGTGTCACTACATTTTATAATTTGCATTCACTTGATATGGGGGGGGGAGTGGTCTAGTGGTTAGGACAAGGTACTTCAGGCCAGAGGGCAGGGGTTCAAGTCCCACCTGGGGACAGCAATCTCAGACCAGAGGGACTGGGATTTCTAGTCCTATAGGCACTCCCTGTGTTCTTGGGCAAGCCACTTAAACCTCCATTGCCCATGTTCCCTGTAAGTATTAGCATATGTGTCTCATATCCCCTCATGTTAAATGTATCCCCCAATTGACCACTTTGACCCAGTGAAAAGTAGGATATAAATGACATGGGAAATAGTGACATTTCCCATGTTGTTTCATTATTTTTAACCCAAAACAATGGGGGAATTTAATATGGAATTTTAACAAACATTAATAATAGAAGATCATAAAAGCTAAACCGCTATCAGAGCCAGTATTGCCCCAAGTGCTCCAAGCCAATGGCTATGTGCTGGAGTGGCCTGATCTCCAGTCTATTCATGCTAGCACATATTTACCTATCAAGAAAATATTAAGCTTGAACACGTTTGTATTCTTGAACAGTGGTGCATTTTAAGAAGGAACCTTTGGGATTTGTCTTACAAGGAAAGAGTAATGTATTTAGACAAAAGCCAAATACATATATAAATCTTTTTAGTGCAAAACCAGAAGATTGTTTTGCACTTTAGTGAAATAGATATGGGATTTTGTAGAGCAGAGGTGAATGTTTGTGCTTTCAATATAGGTAGAATTTCTGCAGAATTTGTGCTAATATTTTATAAAGATACATAGGGCCCTTTTAATAAAGTGCGCTGTACAGTCAACTTTGGGTTTTGTGGGCGTTAAGCATACCCACGGTGACTGACAGCACAGAGACAAAACAGTGAGCATGCACTGATTTCCAGGTTAGCAGCGCATTGCATGCTAGGGTGGTGAGGTGAGTGGGCATGGTGTGCACGGCACTATGGTAACCATCATGCAATTAGGTGGCATTCACAGCACCCCTGCTAATATGCACGCTGCTGCTATGTGTTTGTGTACCATTCTGCAAGCAATATCTGCCAGGAACATGCTGGCCACACCCCCGGCAGTTAGCGCACAGGGTTTGCAACAATCGTTCCATTATTTTTAGTGCTAAACATGCAGGAAGTGCTAAACCCTAATTCCTTAAGCAAAAGAGCTCCATAGGGGCATGTTTACCAAGCTGCAGTGTTAACAAAGCAGATATCTGTTAACATAGCCAGATAGAGTGTGCTAACACATGCAAAATGCAGATAATGTGGCGCTCTTCTGTGCTATCTGCAGAAAGCGCGGTCTCTGCATGAGTGAGTGGGATTAGGGTTGAGAGTGGGCATATCTGCAACATGCTTTTACCACAAGCCTTAACAGTGCATGTTAACCACTGGATTTGCAGACAACGTGAGTGCTACTAATGCCACACCAATGGGTGGCATTGGCTGCTGTCTCACCAGGCTCTCTGCATTTTCAGTACAGTGTCTGCCAGGGAAATGCTGTGCACGCTTCACACAAATAATATACATCTTTTTTCTGCTAACGCCACACTATCTGCACTATTTTGCTGCATTAGCTGCAAAAGCCTAACACATTTTAACAAATGGACCACACGTGTCTTAGTACAATAGGAATAAAATAAACCCCTGCCTGCTCCATTAACCTAGATGGCCTGTTATAAAAGCCTTTGGACTGTGTACAGGTGTTAAATCTCCTTACATTAGATATACTTTACATGAACAAGTTCAAAGAGTCTAGATTTTTGGCTAATATATTTTAAGAAAACCCTTTAGAATTTTTTCCCTAGAGAAAAAAAATATGTGCTGGGTGTTATGGATGCAACCATTACACATTTCCAGGCTCCTTTGAATCTCTAGCAAATCTCTGAGTGAAAATGTTCACTCTGGGAATACTTTATGGATGTATGAATGGCTAGAGAAATATATACTGTAGATGGATATATCTAGATATAGATACAGATATGTTTGTGTGTATTTAAATGACCCTTCACACCGTGGTGGCTTGGTGTTAAAGGGACTATTGGCTCCACTTGAGAGGATCCTCTCTAGAGGACCTCAAATCTTGCTAAATCTCACTCCCTGCATGGCCTGCAGGACCCTCTGCCCCTCTGCCCCTCTTCACCTGATACCAGGATTATCTCCTAGTTTTCAATTTAGTAGTGGACAGGAGCAATCTGTTAGGAGTCAGTTGACACCATTTTTTGAAATGGCATCACCAAGATAGGAGTAAGTGGGGATTCCTCCTACCTCCTACTTAATTGATGACTTAAGGATAAGGCAGAGGTTGGGGAAGGTTGGCCTGGAGGGGTCCTTACTATTTTATGAAGAGACAAGGCTTGCCAGAAAGCAGACAGGGCTTAATGGGAGGCCAAATCTTTCTTACTTGGACCTCCAGAACCAGACTGAGAGGGAGCTGTTGGTAGACACTGGACCACTAGGTATTTGACTTCTGAAAAGGTCCAGTGTCCCCTTTAAGAATCTGCTTCCACTGTGGTGCAGAAAAGCTCCAGGGACTTAAACAAATAAGTATGTCTCATTGAAGTGCAGCTTTTTTTTTTTTAAAGCGGGCCCTCAGTATCAGTCTTGCTTGCCTGGTTTTACAAAATTTCACCTTATTGAAGTGGAGGAGTGGCCTAGTGGTTGGGGCAAGGTACTTCAAGCTGGAAGGTCAGGGGTTCAAATCCCACTGGAGGACAGCAACCTTGGGCTGGAAGGACTGGGGTTTCTAGTCCCACAGGTGCTCCTTGTGGTCTTGGGCAAGCCACTTAACCCTCCATAGCCCATGTTCCCTGTAAAATAGTTCTCTGTGTGCTGTGCTTTCCTGTCTAATCAATGTGTTTATACCTCAAAAATTTCCTGTCATGATTTGACAATTTCCAATCTGTAATCAAACTGCTGCTGATCACTGGAAGTAGCGGTATACTAAATAAATTGAGCTGCTTGCATTGAATTGGCACTGATGTAAATTTAAATAAGCTTTTGTGGCCTTGGGCTACACACAAATGCTTGCTACAAAAACAGCTGCATTTACCATATTTTACTGCAAAACAAGACTTTGCATGTTAAGAGGCACCTGTGCTGAGATTTTTGCACTTTTGTGCATTTTACAGCAGATTCTACAGGATTTTTAAAGATGTTAAAGTTGGGCTGTGGACTGACAATGTTATGATTTCTCCTTGCTGTGTGTGTGTGTGGGAGGGGGGGGGGGGTTGTATTTGGGGTGAGGGTTGCTACATCGACTGTGCTAGCACCCTTGATTCAGGGTGGCCTTGGACTGCTAGTGTTTCCCATACCAAGGAAGTGTATGTACGGTGATCGTTAATTCTTTTCAATGGTCGATTTCTTGTAATAAAATATGCAGCCCAGTGCAGGTTAAATAGCGCCAGCATCATGCCGTGCTGTGCAGACATCGTGCTTCAGTCCAAATAACTGTCCATATGAAGAACAGGAATGCATTTAGAGCAGAACTAGAAACATACGTAAGCTGTGTACTTGGGTAAAGTTGTCATTTGGTGTGAGATGCCGCCCTTCATTTCGCCAGGGAATAGTAACAAGCACAATGATAACAATATTATAAGTGGGTCTGAGGGAAAATCATTCAAGGAAATAACACGGACTCTCACTGATAACGTTATAGAGATTTTTTTCTAGGGAATCTCCAGACTTGGAAAGGTGAAGGTAAGGTCAGGCTTTCCACTTTCTTCCACACTATTAGCGAAAGAGTCGTTCAAAGTACGCTGGGGCCAGTCTGGATGGGCTGTGAAGTTTTCTTTTGACTTGGAATTACTAGGTAACCTAGCCTTGGGCGTGGGCATATGAGCAGTGAATGGCGATCAATTAGCATTCCAATTAATGCTGCATGGATAACAATGGGCACTTAGACTATTTAATAGCTGTTAAGTGTTATTAATTGGGTGCTGCAGCCCAACAGCACACAACGTTCTGAGCAAACAATGACTATTCCAAAGTAAAACAAAAGAATTCGCTAGCGAGAAAACGAATTCCGATTTTCAGTGTGTGCATCGGAACAAGGATGGATCCGAACGTGGAGTACATAGTTAGCTTCAGGATATCATTTTATATAAACCGACCTGTGATACTGAGTTCCGGCTATATGGAACTAATCCGTGTCTTCCCACCAGTGCCCAAACTACGCAGCACGTAGGCTCCTGTCTTCAAGGCACTTTGTAAAAAGATGAGGACGTTCATGGAAAATGGAAATGAGAAGGAACTGAGATGGAGTAGCGAAGAGCTCCAGAAGTTAAGCAGCAGAAAAAAATACGCCGGACTTCACTTTCGAGAAGAAAAAGAATGGGATAGAAAAGGACATAATGAACATAAGCAGGAAATTACGTACTGCATTTAAAGCGTTATTGCTTAAAAAGAAAAACGGGAAATTTAAAGACTGGGAATAAAGTTGTACATTTTTAAAATGGCCTTTTAACATTTTATTCTGCAATTTTCACAAATACAAGCCAAAAAAGCCCTCTTGTACAGAAATGAGGATTACTAGTAGAATTCAACCGTTCATAAATGAAATGTACCGTCATACAATGCAAGAAACACTAGAAACAGCTGAAAACATTTCTAACATAGCACACTCATGAAGCTTAAGAGGGTGCAGAGCCTGGAATTCAAAGGAAATGTTATAGAAAGCAGAAACTTGCTCGCCGTATTTTCAAGTTTATTCAAGAGAAAACTTCGTTTTGAGCAGGTGACTCATCTTCAAGGTATGTGTTTATGACCTCATAGTTTGAGGGGTGTGGTTTCCCGTCAGGCAGGATTCTGATCAGGGAGGGTGTTAGAGGGCCTGAATTTTTGAGTACAGGGTTACTAACCCATGAAACACTCCCCGAGGAGAAAACACCAGATTAGAGGAAACTATAATGGAGGCAGTGTATGCAAATCTCTCTCATACATATTCATTGTGGTTATCCTGAAAACCCGACTGGCTAGGTGGGTCCTGAGGACAGGGTTGAGAACCCCAAAGAAAACAAAAATGATGCCACAAGTTTTGCATTTGGACTCCAAAGCAAAGTATCTGATTATAGTTGTTGTTGTTAAATGCCGTCGAGTCGGAGTCGACTCATGGCGACTCTCTGGATAGTTGTCCTAAATTGTGTTCGGTCTTGAGTCAGGCGGCTCATTGTTGACAGACTGGTACCTGTAGCTGCTGTTATTGTATTGATCCATCTCATTGCTGGCCTTCCTCTATCCATTAATGAATGCTAAAGATAATGTCCTGTCCATTGTAAATAATGTATTCTTTGCATGAGTTGTTAATAGTAATAATCCTTATCATTTTTATAGTGCTGCTGGACAATTGTGCTAGGTATGCAGTTATAATATTCATGTTTATTAAAAACTTAATATACTGCCTTTCTTTAAATACCAAAGTGGTTTACAATAAAAATAATATGGAAAAAGAAAGAAAGGAGAGTTTAGGCCCTTTTACTAACACCTCCAACTATTTGCCACACCGGCCCTCGGGGTTGGCTTGTCCACTAGGCAGACTAGATAGTCACCTAGGATGGCAGATCCTGGTAGGCAGCACAACTCGGTTTTGAAAGTGGCAGCTTTTGTGCCCATGGCAGACCATGTGCCGCCACTTTCTAAACCGAGCATTGCTGCCGCAAATCCTAGTGAATGGCATGACTTGGTTTTGAAAGTGGCAGCACATGGCCTACTGTGGGCACCAAGCTACCGCTTTCAAAACCAAGTTGAGCTGCCGCTGTTGCCACCACCGCAATATCAGAAGGTGGATTTGGACAGCGGGGGGGCTATGGCATGGGGAGCAGTGTGGTGGGGGCTTCTGCCTGAGGCAGCAGAAATGTTTGCCAGCCATTGGAATAAAATGGGCCATGCAGCAGATAGTTTGAGCCTGAGTAAAAGAGCCCAATCAATGTGATTTGCCATAGGTCACAAAGAGTATCAGTAAAAGAAGTAGAAGCTGATGTTTCCAGACATCACCCCATGCTCTAACCCAGGCCTTGGCTAATTTTCTTAGAATCTAGAGCTAGCTTGGAAATCTAGGAACCAGCTGCTGAAACCTCGGTCACACTGATCCCCCACCACACCCTACCCCCCAAAAGGTGTATCACAGCTCCTTTTTTAAGGTCATGATTTACTGTTTTCTCCTTTTCTATGGGAAAAGAAAGCTTAATAAATCAGACCTTTAACGTACCATTACACAGTGCCAGCAGAAGGTAGCAATCTTTCTTGTCCTCCTCTCTCACCACTCCCAATCAGGGCTAGCACCAGAGCTGGTTCAAAGTGTTGGTACCTTAAGCAAACCTTAAGCTTACACATGCCTGGCAGTCAAAAGCTATCATTTAACTTTGAATGCCTCACTTTATTCCACACACTCCGAGAAGTTGCCACCCTAGGCAACCACCTAGTTTGCCTAATGGTTGGCCTGGCCCTGCCCCTAATAAGCATGCTGTCAGCATATTGGTGACCTTTTATAGCTGCATCTGGAGCAACATCCTTTTTTGATTTATATATCACCATGGCCTAGTAATATGTGAAATAATAAAAAACTATCCCAGACACTCCCTCCACCATGACCCAGTCTCTCTTTCTCGTAGACCCCCTCGCCATCACCCATTCTCTCTCGCTCAAAGTCCCCACCCCAGCCATCACCAGAGCCTCTCTCTCATGGTCCCCCTCAGCAATACTCAGTATCTGTCTCTCTCTCTTAGCTCCCCAGCCTTCACCTAGTGTCTCTCCCCCCTCTCTTATTGATAGCACCATTAGCCATCATCCAATATCTCTCTTTCTCTCATAGCCCACCCCCACATTCACTCAATGTCTCTCTCTCTCTCATCTTCCCCTCCCCTCCCGCCATTACCTGGTATCTCACCGTTGTTACTGTGTTGGTGTTTGTGACCGTGCTTCCTTCATGCTGTGATTGGCTCTCTGCAAGGAGCTTGAGCTATGTGGTGGAGGAAGTTCTAGCTGATCTCATGTTTTCAAGTCTCATGATATCAGCCTTAATTCCCTCTCTCCACCATGTGGCTCAAGCTCTTTGCAGAGAGCCAATCAAACAGCAACACAGCAGTGAGGGACTGGATGATGGCTGGGGGGAGGGATAGGATGAGAGAGAGAGAGAGAGAGAGACTGGGTGAAGAAGGAGGGGGAGATGAAAGAGACACTGGGTGATTAGAGAGCTGATTGTGGTGGAGGACAGTGAGGTACTGCTTAATGAACACGTTCAAGGGCATGAAATCCTGGACACCAGGATGCAATTTCTAGGTATCATGGTGACCTGGCACCCAGGACTTTTTGAGCCCTGCTCTAACCAGAAGAATATAGACTTTTCCTATTTTTTACTGAAAGGCTCTCCTAACAAAATCTCTGCTATAAGTGCATTCATTCTATTGCTGCTCACTACCTTTCCTTTCTCCTCTCTCCTCTCTCCCTACACCCCTCCTCATGAACTCTGCTTTTCCTCTGGCTTTCTTCTCTCTATGCCCTTCTCTTCATCAGCTAATTCCAGACTTTGATCCTTTCACCTTGCTGTTCCTTATGCCTGCAGGAAACTACTTGGATCTTTACTTCAGGTTTCATCTCTCCCTCTTTTCAAATCCATGCTGAAGGCTCACCTCTTTCAGGCCACTTTTGGATCTTAATCAGTTGTTCTGCTTCTGTCTCCTTACCCTCCCTATTGCACCCTTGTTCTCATCTATTGTACTGTCTATCTTGATTTGATTGTAAGCCCTGATGAGCAGGCACCATCTTTATATGTGTCTATACAGCACCACGTATGCCTTGTCGCTCTATATAAATGATTAATAGTAGTAGTACTATTCATACAGTATTTTGGCAATGGGGTGTTGTGCTCTTCAGTGGCTAGTGTCATGTCATGAGTCCTACTTTTACTCCCTGTCACTCATCCCCTCTTTGCCTCCATTTCCTTTCCTTTGTCTTATTCCCTTATTCAGACTCGCATTCCCTCTTTACGTCCCCATTTCCACCTTTGGTCACTTCCTTTGTTTCTCACCCTCTTCCTAGCTCTCTGCCTCTTTCTCCCTCCTGCCTATCCCCTATCCATAGCATCCATTCCCCAGCAGCTGCCCACCTACCTTGTTCACCAGTATTCCCTTACCCTGACTTTCCTCCTCCTTGCTCTCACCATCGTCTCCTCTGATCCTCTATCTCCACCTTAAACTGCAGATGTTCTTGCTTCCCCTCCACCTTCTCAGTTCTCCTCTTCCTTCTCACATCCCATCATCAAACCACCCACTGCCACTGCCAGCATCTACTGCTCTCACCCACCTCCCTCCTCCCAGCCCCAGCAATGACATCTCCCCAAATAAGCCCCATTCTTCAGCTCAATCCCCAGACCTAGCATCTGTCCTCTTCTTCCGTCCCCAACATCTGTCGGAGTTAACTCCCTTCTGCGATTCCCATTGCAAGCTCCCAGCCCTGGCATCAGATTCCTCTCATCCTATCATCTGCCAGAATCAGCATCCTTGTCTCTATTCCCCACCCCCAACATCCAGCATCTCCCCTCTGCCTTCCATCCCCACATCAAGCATCTCCCCTCTGTCTCTCCTTCCTCCCCCCAATCCATCTTCTCCCTATTTCCTCCTCTGTTGTGTCCAGCATCTCCCCTCTCTTCCCTCACCCCCAAAGTGTTCCTGTATCTTTCTTCTTCCCCTCCTCCCCCACATATTCTAGCATCTCCTCCCTCTCTCCCTCTCAATCAGCATCTCCCCCTCTTGCCCTCTTCCTAAATTGTTCCAGCATCTTTGCTCTCCTTCCTCTCCCTTCCGTGTTCCAGCATCTACCCCTCACTCTCACCTCCCAACCAGTATCTCCTTTTCTCCTACCCTTCCATGTGCTTCTTCCCTCTCACACCATTTGCTGTTGCTGTCAAGGCTCCTTTCCACTGCCATGAGAGGTATCACCTAATATGTTAACCCTTAATTCAATCATTCTTCTAAAAGGGACATAATAATTTTGCTTTAATCTAATATCTTTACTGAGTGGTAAAGTTCCAAAGAACCCCATTCCTTTTCCTCAAAAAAAAAAAAAAAAAAAAAAAAGACAGAATATTCTCAACTTAAGACGAAGAATAAGAGAATAGCTAGACATTAAGGGCCCGATAGTCAGCGCCCACAGTTAGTGCTGCCAAAGCGGCTAGCCATCAGTGCTGAATTTAAAACCTGGATATTCAATACTGGGACATATCTTGGATGTGGCATTGAATATCTGGGCTGTCCAGATTGTCAAGAAAGCAACCCAGCAATGGCAATATTTAGCTGCCCCCTCCCCCCCACGGTTAAGTTCTGCAAAGAAAGTTAGACCAGGGTTTCCCATGCCTGACTTTCACTGTGTATTGATAACTGGGCAGCGTCTCAATATCGCCACTGCCCAGTTAGCGATGAGTACCACCCCAAAATGCCCCCCAGCACGCTCTGATGCTAACTGCTTAGCATCAGGGTGTGTAGCGGCCGCACCTGCAGATATGCAGCTGAACTAACCATATGCAACATTTTGCAAACCATGCAAATGCCTTTGAATATCCCCTCCCCCCACCAAATACGTACACACTGTGCATCATTTCGAAAGTTTTCTCCTAGTCTGTTCAATGCTGTGAATAGACTGCGTGAGTATACGTTTTCTCTCTGCTTCTCTTTAGATAGAGATTGCACTGACCGCTGAGACATATGAAAAGGCTTTAGATGAAATTGTGAAAACTTAACACTGACCTGTTTGATTTCTCATGCACAACACTTTTCGTCTTTATATGTTGGAGAGCGAGTATTATATACTACTCAATTGTTTCATTTTAAATAGGTAAAATGATTTTGATCTTGTGGTGACTACAGTGGAAGATTTCTTTGAGATCAGAATCGCAATCATTTTTTGTGCTCTGCAAATTAGACATAATCTGAGGCTGGTGAGCTCTTTCTTCCTTTATCTGGCTTGTCTATGTAGTAAATAGTCCCACTACAGGCACTTATGTTAGTGAGGCTGAGTTACAGCTGATTGCCATATTTCTCATCCAGTCATGTCTAGGGTCGCCTTTAGGCCTCAGTTATATCCCGATGACCATCCACTTATCAACCCAATTGCATCGCTTTTCCCTGATGTCCTCTGGTGCTGTTCTAGTCAAAGAACAGAAGATCAGGTTTTACACTGAGCAATTTTTTCTTTCTGCAGGATTCTTCGGAGATGCTGCCCAAATAAGATGTCTGTGTTACATGGAAACCTTGAACTTCTCTTGTGTAATAAAACAACTTTTTCCTTCACCTGATGGCAGAGGTTGTCTCAGCTAAGTAGTAATTAACTTCTGAGGTAAAGACACAGTGGAATAGGAAACACTGGGACACTACTTACTGAGGAACGTACATTCGTAAGAGGGCACACTCATTTTGCAAACATGCCTTCAAAAATGTAGAGTATGCAAAATTGATTTAGCATTCATTGACTTAGGAATTAATGCACATTCAATTGATCTGCATACGTTAGAAAGTTCTAATGTGAGCTAAATTGTATTTTACTAAATGGAATGTGTGTAACAAACCAAATAAAATGTCCCAAAAAGTGCGAACAAGTCTGAAACTTTCAAAACCAAACCAAACGTCTTTTGCTGTGCACATCCCTAACTAGTCCTTAAGTCCCCTTTTACTAAAGCCTACTAAGGACTTGTAATTACTATGCCAAATAGACACACGTTAATTGCAAGGACTCTGCTTTAGCCTTTGGGGCCAGGAACAGCATATTCCCGGCAGCTAATAATGTGTACACTTAATGATGCCTATAGAGGAGTTGTTACGTAAACCTACATTAAGAAGCACCTTGCTGCTGAGTGCATGCCAATTGCCCTGTGCTAGCGGTAATGTGCTCTCCATACCGCTTCTCCACCTTTTCCCTACCCCATCCCCCGCTTACCGATTAACGTGCAGCAGCAGACGTGTTCATGTGTTATAGTCTTTCTGACTACCAGTTGCTATGCGTTACAAAGCACATTAGCCAGCTAACGGGCTTCAGTAAAAGGGGCCCTTATTTGTGGAACTGTAAGGGGAGGATATTCAGCGGCAGCGGATAAACATTCTAACGAGTCGGGTCATATCCAGCCCAGCATTAAATATCCAGGTTGCCGGGATTGGCAGGAAGCTAACCACGCAGCAGTAATATTCAGCTACTGCCCAGTTAGCTTCAGTGGTGAAAGTTAGGTCAGCCTTTGTTGAGCCTTCCTTTCACTTCATTGCTATAACCGGGCTGTGGTTCAATATTGCCAGTGTCCAGTTATGGCCAGGTGCCGCCCCTGGAACTCCCTGATGCTAACTGGTTAGCACTGGGATGTGCATTGGCAGCACCAAGGGATATTCAACGGCACTAACTATGTTACTGCCACTAAAAATCCTGGATAGAGGGTTTAACACTGTTAGCGGGTATTAATCCCTTTGAATTCTGGGCCCTAAGTTTTTATTGTTTTGTCTTATTGAAACTAATGATATTTTCCATACTAAACCCCAAATGGTGCATGTTATTTGTGATAATGCACACAATTTTGCATTTTATCAAGTGAAGCGTCATTTGTGAAAGGCAAAGAATATCATTTCGCATGCACTTTTCCACATTTGCAATGTTATCTAAATCAATAGCTTATTAACTGTAACTGTGGAGTTAAACTAATCCTAAAACTGTCCTCCTGGATGAAATTTCACAAACGCTAGATCTGTGGGGTCATTTAGCAAAGTTATTCATGATGCTCATTCAGATGTGCGAATCACATTGATGTCCCAAGAGCCATTTTAGAATGCTCCAAGTTTACACGTGGCTGCTGCGACCGCGTGTAAACTAGCACAGGGGTGTGCTGGAGGCATGCCTGGGACGTTCCCAAAAAAGGTACAGCTGTGTCCAATTTCAGAATGGCACTGTACGTCTGGACTCAACAGCAGACATGTCCATGTCTGTTCCCACCCCTAGGCACAAATGGGCATCTGCAAAATGCTTGTTTCAGCAACCGAAGACCTGTACAGAGACGAGGAGAACGTCCTCCACGCCCCCCAGTAATTTTCAGCACCCCAAAAAAGCAACCTGGTAAATAAATAGACCTTTTTCTTGGCTGCCACACTGCTTCACATTTCTGCTTGCAAAAATGGCAGGCTGGGCGTGTATAGAGATACATGTCCCTGCTCCAGAATACCATCACAGATGCATCTATGTTGCTGGGCCTGCAGCTCTCCATATCAGACACATGCAGGTTTCCAAAATTGCCTCAAAACCTGGACATGTTTGGAGTATAATTCTGCATGGCTCCGTGTCTTTTCTATCTGAAGGAGATGTTTTAGAGTGGAGATGGACCAATTTTCGCAAACAGTTACACATGCCCACCTTCACTGCTGCTCCTCTCATTGAAGTTTAGATGTTTTGTGTTCGATGTCCTAGATTGCATCCACATGGGCTTTCTAAAATGTGCCTTCACATCTATATGAATCTATCTATCTATATGCCATGCAAGGTATAGCCTTTTTCTCTAAATTTTGCATTGCTAAATTTTATGTGCTATTTTTATAGTAGGTTTATTTGCATGCATAGAAAAATAGCATGCAAAATATTGCAAGAGTATGTACAAATTGGGCAACTTAGCACTTGGCCTACTTTGTGTGACCCCAGAACTGCACACCCATCATACTGCACTACATGCTGATCTGTAGAGAAGCCGAGGAGTAAAGGCATATGAAAAAGGGATAGTCCATGGTTTTGCTGCAAGAGGGGTGTTAAATATTAGGGGGATCATTTACCAGTGGTTAATGTGCACTAATATCATTATGGCATGGTATCTGCAGCAAAGTCCATAGCATAAAATGAGCCCTGCGGCAGAAAATGTGATAATGATGCCAGTATTGTATGCAAAAGGCCCTGCAGCACATTATGTGTGACAATAATGTATAAACAGCATGCAATCTTTTGCAAAACTCCTATCACTTTATCAAAGGCATGCAGAAAACAACTGTTAAAACCATTTACATATGTAAATTGTTTGTCTAAAATGTGTTCTCCCTTAATATGGATGAAATTGCATGCATAGGGAGTCCTTCCCATTGGCATGTCTTGGGCAGAATAGAAAAATAATATTGCGCCACTGCCCAGTTAGTGATCTGCGGGTAAAGTAAGGCTCAGCAAAGGCTGGTCTAACTTCACCTGCAGAAACCAACTGGCCAGTGACTCAATATTGCCACTGCCTGGTTAGCTTCCAAGGTCCATGACAACCTGAATATTCAATGCCGGTGGCTGGATATGGACCCGACATTGAACATCTGCAATTCGTTTTCAGTGGCAACGGCTAGCCACATTAGGAGTGCTAGCCGCTGCCACTGAATATCCCCCTCCCCTGTGTTTTTAATCTGTGGCAACTCTCAGAGCTTTTTCTCTTTAAAAATAGGAGTACATTCGCTGGCAAACGTTCCTGCAGATTATGTTCCAAAGCAGATATTGGGCCGGAGTGATTCAAGGCATGATTTACTAAAGTTGATTTCCTCCATTGTATATTTATGGGAAAAAGGCTAAGTAAAGGCCCAAAAATAAAAGTCTCTGTGCTACCTTCAGACACAAGGATGCCTAGAAGAAGATAATGAGACCCATCACGCGGCTGACCCTTAGCTGTAATACCACAGGATTAGTGCTAGGGGTCATGGGTGCCATTTTGAACCTGAAACCAGGAAGATCAGGAGCTAGATACCAAGAACCCTGGTATGGATGGGGATGGGACTGGTGGATGGGGGGGGGGGGGGGGTGAGGTGAGATAGTCTTGCAGCGGGGCTTGGAAGGGGTCTTACTTTATGCCAGAGGGGGTGTGGATTAGGGGTTTTCATTTCGGGTGGGGTACTGGATGATTGGCGGGGGGATCGGATGGCTAAGGTGTTGGGGGATAGGCTGAGTTGGGAGGCCATTGGGAAGATTGGATGCCTTGGAGAGGAGAGAAGAAGCAATGTTGGGGGAAGTATTGGGAGGTTGATGGTGAAGGAGAATTGGGAGGGGGGCTGATCTTGGCATGTACACCTGCCCCTTCAAAAAGACACTTATTAGTGCCTGGCGGCAAGTGTAAATATCGAAGTCTAGATTTTTTTGTTATCAACATGGATTTCCCTTGTAAGATGAGGAATCCACATTGACGTGTTAGGTTTGCCCAAACCACTCCCTCTCTCCTCTCTTACCATGCATCCTGGAAAAGTAAAGAAAGTCAATAGCCCCTTCTAGAATGGCCTTTATAGTGCATACCGAGCTACAGATATAAATTCTGCTAATTACATATGCAAATACTTCTAAAATAACCACTTTGATCTACTATGGAAATCATAATGATAAATCAGGTACAGCGAAGAGGAATCATATCATAAGCTGCCACATCATGAAGAGAAGACAGGCAACATATTCTAAACTTGGAATCATGCCTTTTCTCAACAGCTAGCAATCTTTTGACAACTTTGCTCTCTTTCTGATATATTTCTTCCTGCTCCCGGCAAAGCGAAATGCTGGGAGGTGTCACAGCTGGTTGTATGGTACAAGAAATAATTGCCAAAACCAACCGCACCAGAGGAAAATCAAACATACAGCACACACAATCTCTGGGAAGCCACACTACATCAGTGCACACCATGAAAATATAGTTCTATAGAAAGAGTCAGGCACCTAAGTTTTTAAATATTCCAAACTTAGTAATACTTAACTTGAAATTTAAAGTATGAAGAGAAAAGATCTCAGCATATGTTGCTACTACTACTACTGAACATTTGTATAGCGCTACAAGATGTACACAGCGCTGCACAGACACACATAAAAGATGGTCCCTGCTCATCAGAGCTTAAAATCTAGTCAAGACAGACAACACAGTAGCTGTAGACATGGGATACAGCTAGGGGGAATGGTCAGGAAACACGAGATCAGGCGAGTCAAGATCCGAAAATGGCAGTGAAGAGGTGAGTTTTCAGCCTGGAATAGGCGGTTGCTCACCAACAGGGGACTGATCTTATTAAACATCAGCGATCAAAAACTCCTCATCCAATGATAAATAAACTACAACAGAATAGCTAAGCTTAGCTTCTCAAAATTAATACAATACCATAACTTACAAGCATTTCAATAGCCAATCGAAGGTCTATCAATAATCAATCAGTACACTCTCAGAAACAAAGTCTAAATTGACCAAACCAGCCAAACAATGCCACCACAGGGGTATTTGGAAAAAAGGAACAGTGTTATTCCATAATATCAATTTTGCATAAAGCTTAAAAAAGCATCTTAGCAGTTAGCTTCAATGATGCTGATATTCCTCAATGAAAACTAGAAAATAGAATGCCCAACAAAGATCTTTGTTCTCCGTGAGGCTTTATTAGGGGCAAACAAAATCACTCTCCTCAAAGGGATACCCAATCATGGTGTATGATGACAACACTCCCTAGTCTTAAAAAGAAATTCTTAGCCTATCCAAGAGACACACGGGCCACTCCAAACTGGCAACTTATCTTTACGTCAAATCAGATGAACACTCCCCATTCAATCCTAGTGTTTAAACTGTTTGGCTTGATGGAATTCAGACAGAATATTCATTCTTGTTCCTTTTGCAGCAATAATTTTCCTTGATTGCCACTGCTAGGAGACCAAGGTATGGAATCAATAATCATACAATGGATATCTTCAAACGTGTGATTCAGCTGTCGAAAATGGAGCTGCTTCTCTCACTTTAGCCAAACAGTACTTGTTCTCAGAAAGACGTGTCTGAAATTTAAAGTTAAAGTATTACTAAGTTTGGAATATTTAAAGGTGTTAGGTACCTGATTCTTTCTATAGAACCACCTTTTCATGGTATGCACTGATGTAGTGTGGTTTTCCAGAAGCTGTGTGTGTTGTATATAAGAAATAATTGCCCAGAACCAATGGAAGTCAAAGGGAACATAGAGTGAAACCTCATTCCTAAATTCCAGCTGTGTTGGGCCTTGGTGCTGTGGTATGCAAATAAGGTGGCTAATGAGGTCTATCAGTGAGAAGAGGCCTAGTGGTTAGAGCAATGAGCTAAGAAACAAACCATCAGAAATCAAACCCACTTCCCTCCACTGCCCCTTGTTGGGTGGATCACTTTAAGCCTCATTTACTGAGCTGCACTAAGGCTTTGCAGTTACTATGAGGTAACTGCCAAAATTAATATGTGGTAACTGCTAAACCCTCGTGTTAATGGTTGGGGGAGTTCACAGCACTTTGCCTTGCAGTTAACACAGAAAAACATTTGCAATTCTGTATTAACTACAAGAAGATAATGTGATGCAGTTAGCTACACTTCTTGAATGCCATGTTAACAGTTCATGCATGATAACTACCTCCACGTTAATTGTAAGGTGCTGTCCCCACCCCTTCCATGCCCTTTTGTGGGTTAGCTCTTGCTCTTTAACACAGTGTTTACCATGTACTAATTGTTCGGGTACTGCATTAACTGTATGGGTCTGGGCTCTTATGCACGATGATTCCTGCAATAAAATAGCTAACGCAGTTTATTAAACGGGTCCCTTTATCTCCCATTCCATCCTCAGGTATCCCCTTAGATTTTTGTCATCATTTGTAGACTGCAGCACTTTCCAAGCACATATAATACAGAGCTCCTGCATTCAGTGTAAGACAGACAGACAGATAGTAAACACAAACACAAAGAGACTGTAAGCTCTTCAAGGAAGGGACTTATTGAACTCAAATATAAAGCATTTATGCATAACGTTTTGCTAAAAAAAATGCATTCATTACTATGGAGCTGTCAAAGTTTTTATACAGTGTAGAGGACTAATAGGTAAAGCATAAGAAAGAGGTGGTGACACGTAAAAGACAAAGCAGCATGCGATTTTGAGGACAAGAGTCTACTTCACCAGATAACTATTCATGTTTCAAGTAAGGACTGAATATAGCTAGTGCCACGGTTCCCTCTAAGCTGTGCGCGTGTGTGCACACACACCTCACCGAGCGAGCGCACATACTTTACAACAGAGCGCACAAAAATTACAGCTCTGATTCTGATAGAAAACAACACAGACATCTTAAAATTTAAAAGTTGTGATTGTAATTACTAGAAATTTTCCGCTTCATTTAGTAATCGTCTATTTTCATTTAATTTGATTAAAATCAATGTGGTGTACATACTGTATTCTGACGTGTAGTCAAATTTTAAAGTATATAACTCAGAGTGTCGTTATGTGGCACACAAAAATTTAACCTTCCTTCAAAAGCTGCACACAGCTGATATTTTATGCGCACACAGCCTACAGAAAATTAGAGGGAACATTGGCTGGTGCTATGGCCTGTCAGGAAGAGTGGAACTGACAAGTACTGAAAACCGTGCACTATAGGAATATGCATTGCTTTTGAAAGGAAACAACAAAACAAGCTTGTTTAGTTTCATTGCAACATGAAATTCTTTTTCAATGTTTTTCTTTTTGGTTCTGTTTTTTTGTACACTCTCTTTTCAAACTGCATGTGTTGCTTGCTGGAGACAAAATGAAAGAATAAATTACAACTCCGAAAACGAATGAGAAATCCAAAAGATGCCCGGAAATGGAATGAAAAAAATAGTTTACCCTTTATTAATTACCTTGATATACCATCTTTCAAAATTCATCAATATGTTTACAATAATGTCAAACTCAGGATATGGAGCTAAAAGTACAATGGATAAAAGAAATCAATTGAAAGGTAGATTAAAAGAGGAGAGTGGTATAGGAATTTTGGGAATGTGTAGGTGGGGAGGGTAAAGAGAGTGCAGGCATTATCTCTAGAGTGGTGTCCAGCCTCCCATTTGTCATTAGAAAAAGTGTACTCAAAAAAGTAGGTATTCAGACCTCTCTTTAATTTTTTAAATGAGGTCTCCTCTGGGGTAGGGTGGCAAGGAATTCCAGAGGGAGGTAGCCAAAAAGGACACCATAGTATGATTGGATTCCAAGTGAACCTGGGAAGGTGGGCAGATGACTTTAGCATTTAGGGACCGTAAAGGTCAGATTAAAACATATTCAGTTATAGAATGGGTAAGGTATCGAGGAATACCGGAGTAAAAAAAACTATGTGCTGGCATGAGTATTTTGAATTTTGCTCCGTAAATGATGGCAATGAGAAGGGGGAGGAGATGACAGGATCCAATTTATTGGCATTACATAGAAGTGTGCACACCTAAATATTTACTATTTGGAGTGCTAGTTTACTCCAGGGTGATTCCATGCCATCATGCAATAATTAGTGTGTGTTTTCTTCATTAGAAGCATCATCATCACATCTTCTTAACCATGCAGTGCCAGGAGCTGAAGCAGTCTTTGCTATCATGACTAGAACCGAAATGCCTGGGCTTTATCTTAGCCCTTCAACTGTTTAGCTTAGAGCTGTAGGTGCAAGGGAACACACTGGCTTTCCATGGTTCGCAGATTACCTTACCTATCAGTGTATGGCATCCGAGCAATTTCATATCACTATGGATATCAAGAAGTTGATACTGCTCTAGATATTGAACAGTTTTGCAATGTGATGTTCTTCTGCTATGAACATCCTCACATAAGGATATCATCCCACTATGAGCATTTGTATTGATATGGCCAGGCTGAACCCTAAAAGTTATGATGTTAGAAGATAATTTAGGACAACTATCCAGAGGGTCACCATGAGTCGACACCGACTCGACAGCAGTTAACAACAACAACAGTCTTTCAGCTTCTCCAGTGCTCTGGAGTTTCATAGAGAAATTGTGATGCCTTACCACAATAAACACCACTTCCAGTAATGTTGATCTCCTTAATGATACAAATTCCTCCTAAACATTTGCACCATTATAGAGAGCATACAAATCAAACTCCATAGTGATACTGTGCCTCAGAGTAAGGATAAGGAAGAATGTTATTGCTAGCATGTACCCGAATGTGTGAATTTCTTATAATGCTATGGATTGCTTCCTTGAATGTGTGAACGACTCAGAACATTGTTGATAGCATGTTGAAATACATCAAAGTAACAAAACGTTATCAATAGCATTCCTAAACCTGTGAATGTCACAAAATGCTATGGCTTTCTTTTATTTGATTTTTTTTCTGCTTGTACAGAAAACAGTTTTAGAAACACTGAAAGACACACTACAGTAGGTGAAAAGACAAAGTTACTTACCTGTAACGGAAGTTCTCCATGGACAACAGGATAAATCAGCCACACCTGGTGTCGTCCTCCGGGCGGCATCATAGGTACGGAAGTGCTCTCCAGAGCTCAAAAACCTTTCTGAGCATGTATAGGTAGACCCCACCTCACTGGCCTGCCCCCCTTCCTGGCCAGTGTTTACCCATCTCTGATCCTCCAGGCTGGGGCGTGTGCCAGCTGCAGGCCGAACTTCTCCAGGGGAGGTGGGTGGGATTGTGTGGCTGACTTATCCTGTTATCCACGGAGAACTCCCATTACAGGGAAGTAACTTTGTCTTCTCCATGGACAAGCAGGATTGCATCAGCCACACCTGGTGACTCCCTAGCTGCGCGGAGCGTGCGCTGAGGTGGAGAAGGAGGCCTGGGAGACAAGGAGTCAGAATACACCAGGGGACATGGTTTACCAGAACAATGGAATCTTTATTCCAACCGAGCAAGGTGCATATCTGTGCAAACAGTACACAATTGTGCGTATACGAGAACAAGGTGCATAATTGTGCAAACAGTACATAATTGTGCGCATTCAAGAACAGTGAATAATCAAGCAAGTACGTGCAGTGCAACCTTCAACACTTTTAACAACATAGTAGTGCATAGATACAGGGTAAACGTTGTGCAACAACAGAGCAACTTGAAGCATTGTCAACAGCCGTAGCCTCCCCGTCAAGAGGCGTGAGGGGGCGCAGCATTGGCACCTTCCAGAGCCACGGTCAGCACTGCTCTGCCAAAAGCGCCATCCGGGTGTGGCCTGAGGTCAAGGCAATAGTGTTTCTGAAAGGAGTGTGGTGAAGACCACGTTGCTGCCTTGCAGATGTCGACCAAGGGGACCGAACATAGGTTAGCCAAGGAGGCGGCCATCGCTCTGAGCCGGTGAGGGCCCACTGTGAGTGTATTCCGGGTGCCGATCGGATCGAGGCAGAAGGCAATGCAGGTGGAGACCCAGTGGGAGAGTGTCCTTTTTGTGACTGGTCTGCCTGGCCTGTTCGGGTCAAAGGACACAAACAGTTGCTCGCCCTTGCGGATTGGTTCAGTCCTGTGGAGGTAGAAACGAAGAGTTCGTACGCAGTCCAGGGTGTATAGTCGTTCCCCTTCCACTGAGGAGTGCAGCTCAGGAAAGAATGAGGGGAGTTCAATAGTCTGGTTGATGTGAAAAGCGGACAATACCTTGGGAATGAACTTGGGGTGAGTGCATAGAAAGGCGCGGTCATGGTAAAGCTGAGTATATGGTGGGTGAGCCACGAGCACTTGCAGCTCACTAACCCTTCGTGCAGATGTTATGGCTATGAGGAAGAGGGCTTTCCAGGACATGAACTTAAGGTCAGATGTCTGTAGAGGCTCGAAGGGGGCTTCTGTGAGCCTCTGGAGAACAAGGTTAAGGTCCCATGCTGGTACAGGAGGCTTGACTGAAGGCTTCAGGTTTGAGAGGCCTTTCATGAATCTGGAGGCCAGGGGAAGCGTTGATATGGAGCTGTTAGAGAACTGGTCCGCTGGGTCATGATGCGCAGCAATGGCAGCGAGGTGGACCTTGACAGACTGAGTCTTGAGTCCGAGCTCCGAGAGCGAAGTGAGGTATTGTAGGATGTAGGGCACCGGGCAAGTGGTTGGGTCCAGGCCACGAGGTGTGCACCAGATGGTGAACCTCTTCCATTTGAGGCCATATGACTTTCTTGTTGAAGGTTTCCTGGCTGCCAGGACTACATCCTGCACCTCTGACGGCAGTGTTGAGAGGTTCAGCCTCTCAGTCTCCAGGCTGTAAGAGCAAGGGCTCCGAGGTTGGGGTGTTGCGTCGTGCCCTCGTTCTGGGTGATCAGATCTGGGTGCTGTGGGAACTGCATAGGGGGCTCGCTGGCAAGGCACAGAAGGAGGGTGAACCACATCTGGCGGGGCCAGCGGGGCACTATGATGATGATGTTTGCTTTGTCCTGAACAACCTTTTGAAGGGTTGCTGAGATCAGAGGAAAGGGGGGAAAGGCATACAGCAGAGACCACTCCCCCCAACACAAGTCGAATGCATCCGCTGCTATCCTTCGGGCGGATGGGCGTTTGGAGCAGAAGAGGGGGCATTTGGCATTCCGTTCTGTGGCAAACATGTCTACCTGAGGTGTGCCCCAGCACCTGAAGATGTTGTTGGTGACCTCAGGAAGAAGGGTCCATTCGTGAGGCTGTAGTTGCCTGCTCAGTCGATCTGCCAGGGTGTTCTGGTCCCCTGGGAGATAGGATGCTCGCAGCTTGCAGTTGTTCTTGAACGCTAGGGACCAGATCGCCAACGCCTCCCTGCAGAGTGGGTGTGACCCTGTTCCTCCTTGTTTGTTTATGTAGAACATCGTCACCTGGTTGTCTGTCTGGATTAGGACAGAAGTCCCATACAGCTGTGGTAGGAATGCACATAGGGCGTACCTGATTGCGTGTAGTTCGAGGAGGTTTATGTGAAACTTTCTCTCCTGTGCGGACCATACCCCTTGTGTGATGAGGAGAAGAAGGTGTGCTCCCCACCCCAAGTTGGAGGCATCCGTGGTGAGTACCACCTGGTGCTGGTGCTGGCGGAGGTCTCTGCCCTCCGAGAGGTTTGTCGGGAGGTCCACCACTGGAGCTGCTTTCTGATGCGGGGGGGGGGGGAGGAACAAGCTTGGAAAGAGGCTGGGAGTGTTGATTCCAGTGCTGTCGAAGGTGCCACTGGAGGTGGCGCATGGGCATCCTTGCCAGGGGGAGGACAGATGTCGTCACCGCCATGTAGCCTAGGAGGCGCAGAAGGACACGAGCAGAAGTCTGCTGTTTCGTGGACATCGCTTGGGCCAGGGAAACAATGGTAGTCACTCTGCATACCGGGAGGTACGCCCTTGAGGAGCGTGTATCTATCAACGCCCCTATGAACTCCAGGCGCTGAGAGGGTTCTAGATGTGATTTTTGTAGGTTGATGACGAACCCCAGGGAGGATAGGAGTGACATCGTGCAATGCAGTTTGTCCTGGAGCTTTGTAGCGGAGGGCGCTGTGAGGAGCCAGTCATCCAGATAGGGAAAGACGCTGATCCCTTGCCTGTGGAGGTGCACTGCTGCTATGGCCATGCACTTTGTGAAGACTCGTGGGGCCGGAGACAGGCCAAAGGGGAGTACTCTGTATTGGAAATGCCGTCCCAGGACGTGGAATCGCAGGTGTTTCCGGTAGGAAGTGTAAATGGGAACATGGGTATACGCTTCCTGGAGATCCAGAGATGCCATCCAGTCACCGTGTTGTATGAGGGGTAGGATGGAGTTGAGGGAGTACATCCTGAACTTCTCCCTGGTGATAAATTTGTTGAGTTTGCGTAGGTCTAGGATGGGACGAACCCCGCCTGACTTCTTGGGGATGTGGAAGTATCTGGAGTAGAAGCCAGTATTTATCTCATTGCGAGGCACTTCTTCTATGGCTCGAGAGAGTAGCAGGTGCAGGATTTCTCGTTCCATGAGCGCATGCAGGTGGGCAGGTGTTTTGCTGACAGGTTTGGAGCGCTGTAGGGGCAGTGCAAGGAAGCGTAGGCGGTACCCTTCTTTGACTATCTGCAGGACCCATTTGTCGGAGGTGATGGTTTTCCATGTGTCTCTGAACTATGTCAGGTGACCCCCGACGGGGGAGCGCGCCCTCAGTTTGCTGTCAAAATGAAGGCCCAGTTTTGGCCCCTTGGTTGTTGTTGGATTTCTTCTGCTTGCGTTCCTTTGGTTCTGCCATTGGTGTGAAGGGCCTTGGTAAGTATCGTATTTGTACCTGGGCCCTTGCCACTTATGCTGTGAGTTGTATGATGCGTACTTTTTGTTAGAGGGGTAGAAGGGCTTACATTGGTAGCTACTCCTCTGATAGCTGTTGTTACTGCGGCGTTCCAGGCCGTCCTCTGCTAGGGTTTGGAGGGTGGTCCAGTCCTCTTTCATATTATTCACTGTGGCCATCACTTTGTCGCTGAACAGGGATTCCCCGGAGCAGGGGGCATCGGCGATCTTGTCGTGTGTATCGCTTCGCAGGCCCGAAGCCCTTAACCATGCCCATCTTCTGGCAACTGTGGCAGTACCTGCAGTTCTGATGGATGTATCAAAGGAGTCGAAAGCCGTGCTAGCTAGATGCTTGCTGCACTCGGCTATGTCTGTGATGGTAGCAGATATGGATGTTTGCGTCTCCTTGGGGAGGGATGAGATGGCACTCTTGACCCCGGCCATGAGGGCATCCTGGAAGAGGATATGTTGAAATTGATGGGCAGCAATCCTGGCATTGAGCATAGCTCCTTGAAAGACTTTCTTGCCGATGTCGTCCAGGAGTTTGTTGTCCCTGCCAGAGGGGTTGTTAGAATGCGTACGTGATGACTTGATTCTTTTTAGTGCAGATGACACCACGATGGACTGGTGTGGCAGTTGTGCTTTTGTAAATCCGTGCAGGGGCTGGACTTGATACTTATTGTTGAGTTTCCTTGAGAAGGCAAGGCTGGAGGCAGGGGCTTGCCAAAGTCGTAGTTGGTTGTCCCTCAGCTCCTGATGAATGGGGATAGTGAAAGAGGATTTCGGAGAGTTGAGATATTTTAGAACCTCTGGCCTGGGTTGGCCCGAGGCATCCAGGCCACCCAGGGCCAAAGTGGCTGCCACCTTCCGGATAAATTTTGGATAGGTGAGATCTTCGGGGGGGGGGGGGGGGGTTGGGTCTCTGTGTCCAGGGAGGGGCCTTCCTCAGAGGGTGGTAGGGCGGTTGAAGCGGAGCCTACCACCGCCTCAATCTCCTGAACCATCTGCCGTGTTGTCTGGGGAGTGAGACCGGGGAGATAGGGAGGCGGAGCGCGAGCCTCCTTGGTTTTTGCGCCCCGAGAGGTCCTGCCCACTGTGCACTGACATCTTACACCACAGAGTGTTTTGTCCAAGGTGCACCGGGAAGGAACTAGCTGTATCGAGCCTAGCTGCAGTGGGTGGAGGGGCTGACTGGTCCACCAGGTGCGTAAGAAGGCTGAGGATGGCAGTAAAGTTAGTCCTGCTCCTTTCCCTGCACCTCAAATCTGCTCTGCTGCTGCCCCTGCGCTTCTTATGGTTGGGGCTGCGACAGGAGTCAGAAGAGCTTGTCCTGCAACTGTTCCTGTGTCTTTTATGATAGGAGCAGAGACAGGGGCTGGAGGAGGAGGAATCCGTTTGGCGGATGTGCTTGGAACGGTCCCTCCTCTTGCTTTCTTGATAGGGGGCATGGCTGCGTTTACCTTCCTGGTGCCTTGGGTTGTGCCACCTACTCTCCCCATGGTCCCGATGTCTTCGGCTGCTGCCTCTCTGTCTGGTGCTCCTGCCACTGCTGCTTGGGCTGGAGGAGGGGCGGCACCGTGAACGGGCTCGATCGGCGCTGCGTGGAGCCGCACCGAGAGACAGCCATTCTGCACTGAAGGGGGAAGTGGTCCTGTGTCGCTGGAGATGCGTGTCATCGCGGCTGTCCGCGTGATGACGCGTTGTTCCTGGGCTGCTCCGCGCTGATCCAATCAAAGAAGAGTGGGCGGAGTCAGAAGCCACGTTGGAGGCACCATGATGAAAGGTGTGCTCACCCTGCCGGGCCCGACCATGGGAGCAGGAAGCGGCTGATGTCGTGGGGCCGCACTCTGCAGCACCGGGTGTTGTGGCAGAAGTCGGAGGAGGAAGGCAGAAGACCGATGCGGTGGGCTGTGCGGGAGCCGGGGGATCACTGGCCTCACGGCTGGGGATGGAGGCCCTGTTGGGCACATCCCGTGCCGGGGTAGATGATGTCGGTGGAGTCAGCTACGTCGAAGGGGCCTGTTGAGTGGTAGAAGAAGTTGCCAGAAACTCTTTTAACTTATGTCCTCTGTGTTTCCTGGCCCGTGGAGACATCCAAGCGCAATGGATGCAGTCCTCGATCCTGTGGCCGGCTCCCAAACATCGGACACACAGATCGTGTGTGTCGGTGCAGTTCATTTTTCTCTTGCAGTGAGTACATTTCTTAAATCCCGGTTTGGGCATATTCTTGTAGACTGAGTATCTTGTAGATTGGATATCCTCTGAAAATCTGTATTGAAGTGTAGCTGGAGAGCAGATTCGTCTTGCTGGTAAGGCGGAAGAAAAAAGACTGGCCAGGTGGGGTGCGGGCCGGTGAGGTGGGGTCTACCTGTACATGCTCAGAAAGGTTTCTGAGCTCTGGAGAGCACTTCCGTACCTATGGCGCCGCCTGGAGGATGACACCAGGTGTGGCTGACGCAATCCTGCTTGTCCATGGAAAAGATGTCTTACATATTGGGACATGGAATGTTTGAAGCATGAACCAAGGGAAGCAGGGGGTGGTCAAGAATTAAATGGAACATGTACAACTCGATCTGTTGGGTGTCAGCAAACTGAAATGGACTGGCATTGGGCACTTTGCATCTGATGAATACGTGGTCTACTACGCTGGAAATGAAAGGCAAAGGAGAAATGGTGTTATATTTATAATCAAGAAGAAATTTGCAAGAACGTTAATGAAATACAAGGCAATCAGTTAATGCTTAATTTATATTTGTCTGAGGAATGCCCATCAACACAACTAAAATTGCCCCAACAACAGCTGCAGAAGAGGAAGAAGTTGATGAGTTCTATGAGCAAGTACAATTGAGAGAACATTCAAACACGATATCCTAATAGTCATAGGTGACTGGAATGCAAAGGTTGTTAACAAAGAAGGCAAAGTAGTTGGAAAATATGGACTTGGCAACAGAAATGATGCTGGAGAAAGAGTGATAGAATTCTGCAAGACCAACGATCTATTCAGCTCAAACATCTTCTTCCAGTAACACAAGTGACAACTGCACACATGGGGCCTGATACTCAAGGGTGACGGTGTTGTAGCGAAGTGTCCGCAATAAATAAAACCAGGAGTCTATTTACTAAGATTCAAGCCAATTTATTTGTGCACAGTCTCAGGCATTGTCACATTCAAAATGGTCTGAGCAATGGAGTTCAACAAAACAACATCTTTTATACCTTTCTTCATCAGTTCTATACAGACAAACTCCTCATTGGTCCAGGTGCCCCCTCCCACCCCCATCCAATGGGTATCTCTGACCGGGCTTAACACCTGTTCCCCCTGCTCAGGCCTCCCTAGCCATGGCTCAGTTTCTAGACATAACACATTCTGCTACAAGGTCCCTCCTCGGCTTAGAGAATGTGTGAAAGCAAGATACTGGAACACATCTGTTATCAACATAAAGGAGCTAAATAGAAGATTCTTGCATTCTTATCAAAGCAGTTTAAAACAGTTTTCTAACTTCTACTGGCTTTCAGCTCTGCTCAGCTATAATATTCTCAAGTGGGGGTTGGGACTCAGGCCTAACTTAGAGGCCTTTCTTATTCCTGCAGGCTATGCAGGCTATTCTAGGCCATAGCCTATCACAACGGCTAGCGTGAGTACAGTGCCTAGCTATCACTGCTGAAGAGTTAACCTGGATATTGAATGCTGGGACCATATCCATCCACTGGCATTGAATATCTGCGTTTGCCACAGAGGTTGGAAGCTAACCAGGCAGCAGCAATATTCAGCCATTGCTCGGTTAGCTTTGGTGACAAATGTTAGGGCAGCTTTTGCTGCACCTAACTTTCACCACTAAGGGAAAATGAGGCAGTGGCTGAAAATCGCCATTGCCTGGTTAGCAGCATTGAAAGCATTATCAACAAAGCACCGGGTATTGTTGACATTCCCTTTGAAGATTACAGCAATCAAAAGCTGTTGTTACAATACTTATAAGGCTCTGCTAGGAAGTTTGGAAGACAATGTCATGGCCAAGTGACTGGAAAATATCTGTATTCATGCAAATACTGAAGAAAGGTGATCCTACTGACTGTGGAAATTATTGCACAATCACTCTGATCCTATATACCAGCAAGATTCTACTCTAGATCATTTAATGTAAAATACAATCATACCTAGAGTGAGAAATGTCTGAAATACAAGCAGGGTTCAGGAAAGAGTGAGGAACAAGAGACATCATCGAGGATGTGAGATAAATCCTTGAAAAGATAAAAGAATACCAAAATGGTTTCTATATATGTTATTGACTAGAGCAAGCCATTGATTGTGTAAATCATAAAAACTCTGGGCCGCATTAAAAAGCATGGCTATACCAGAACACTTGATAGTTCTCATGCACTACTTTTACATTGATCAAGAAGCAATAGTTCAAACAGAAAAAGGAGGAACAGAATGATTTAAAATCAGCAAAGGTGTACAAGAAGGCTGCATACTTTCCCCGTACCTTTTTAATTTATACACAGAACAAATCATCTGAGAAGCAGTACTATATTTAGACAACTGAGGTGTGAGGATTGGTTGAAGACTTACCAACAACCTTCTCAATGCTGACGATACCATGTTATTGTTGAAATGAACACAATCTGAAACATCTATTTATAAAAATCAAGGAACATAATTTTAAGATGGGCCTGCACCTTAGCATGAAGAAGACAAAGATCCTGACAACTAGTTAAATTAATCATAGATGGAGAAGAAATAGAATAGTTGACAACTTTAACCTGCTTGGATCAATATTCAATAAAGAAATGACAAGCAGCCAAGAAATCTGAAAATGCATTGCTCTTGGCAGAACAGCTATAAAGGAACTAGAAAAGATTCAAAGATTTGACTTGTCCGAGCCATGGTATTTTTGGTAACGTCATATAGATACGTAAGTTGGACAGTGAAGAAGAAAGACAGGAACAAAATTGATGCATGGGTGAAATTGTCGGGTCCTTTTAAGGGCATGAAGTTATAGCAGCTTCCCTGGCTTATTCAGTTCCAGGAGGGAGATACTTTTCTTTGGTCAGTCCTGGTTCTGAACTTTAACCACAAAGCTTAAGAAATATTTCTTTATGGAAAGAATGGTGGATGCATGAAATAGCCTCTCAGTAGAGGTGATAGAGATGAAGACTGTATCTAATTCAATAAAGTATGGGACAAAGACAGAGGATCTCTAAGGAAAAGAAGATACTGTAGAGCTTATTAATTGGTATGGATGGGCAGACTGAATAGGCCGTATGGTCTTTATCTGCCATCATTTTCCTATGTTTTTGTGTTAATGTTTCTATTTGTATGCCCTAATTATACCAATTCAAAGTGCTGCAAGTCCAATAGTCTATCAGGATGGGGTTGTCAAAAATCCAGGCCCTGCCCACAATCTGCCTTCTACTGTACAATTGCATAACTTGACAACTCTGCTGGCTTCAGGTGCGGGTTCCAGTTTTATTTGTTTATTATTTTTTAAACTATACCGACTTCGGCCTAAGATGAGGGGACCAAGGCAGCTATTTGAACAAAGATATTTCCCGTGATATTCACCACTAAGTGTGCAAGCACAGAGGCAGCATTTTTGAAATTTGCAGGCCAGTGATGCTGATATTGTGATGCATAAAATGTGCATTGCTGGCTCATAATTTCAGAAGCACTGTCTCAGTGCAGCATATTCCAACAATTTTCACTGGTGGAAACTACAGGAAATTACTCCTTGTTTGGCAGCTTAACTCCTAGCAGTAGTACCATGAGATTACTGCTAGAGGCTGCCATTTTTGGAGTGGCGGCCACTGCAGGAGGACAGGGTGGAATCACTCCTGTTTCTGTATCCCCTGAACCCCTGGGTATGTCAGAGTCCCAGGAGAGGGGGGCATAGTCTTGGTCTTTAGGATTTAAGGAGAAGGGCCAAGAGGGGACAGAAAATATATAAACATTTTAGCCCTGTGTCAGAGCTAGGCAGCTACAGGGTTACTAGACCATGAGGGCTTTGGGGTCCCCCTGGATGGTGGCCAGATGGATCCCTTTTAGAATTTTATGTCCCATGGAAGGACTAGGAGCAAGGGAGATAGGTGGCTGCTAGATTACTATAGATTTGAGGCCCCTCGGGGAGGTCTGGGAGACCTCCAGAAAGAACCCTGAGTGCCCTTTAATTGGTGCCACCACTGCAAGAAACTGAGCCTCTTTTTAAGTGCTCATATCATGCCATAACCACAAATGTGCATAGTTTCTGGCTATGGCAATGTGCAAAGAATATGTGTGTGAAACTTAGCTATAGAATGCAGATGAATCAAGAGCTCATTAGCATCCCATTGCTAAGTTTCATAAAAATTACACAGGTACACTAAAAAAAATTTTTTTTAAACTGCCTCTAATGTTTCGATTGATTTTTACGTTTTTTGGTGCGCTGAATCCAAATCTGGTAACCAATTTGCTCCATCACGTACAGATTTTTTGCTACATTGGGTTAGCAGTTAGAGGTGAACGTTTCAGATTGAGTGCGATCGAGATAAATGTTTCTTGGATGAATTCTTTATACTAATTGTTAAGTAGTTATTCAAATAAGAATAAAGAAAATTGTAACAAGGCAGCACATAAGAATAGAGTAATGTCAACAAAACACACTGTGATGGTAGCAAAATTGCCTGCACTTAAAACAGCCACATACATGTGCACAAACATTGAGCATATAAGAGCGAGGTTAGACACAAAGCAAAGCAAAGAAATGTGCAAAAAATGTTGTACAGGTATGTATGTAAGAATAGAAAACGCAAACCGCACCATTGCAATACATGAAGACAAACACCCGATGGTGTGAAAATAAAATTCTAATAAATGAGATCCGACACTGTGGTAATAACTAGCAAATTTTTATTTCAAAGTTTAGTAAAAAACACGATATTTGTCAACACAGTTTAGATTTTAAAGTCATTCTTGGGTCAATCAATCTCCTGGTGGGCCCGTTTCTTCTTCCCCCGAATGTTTCTCTTGGTGCGCTGCTTGGCGTATTTTTCATCTGGGGTTTCCCGCAGCAGCAACCAGCAGAAATCAGCCATCATAGTGGTGTTCCATCTTCCTTGGTACCTTCTCTCTGCGTCCTTGATGTCCGGGTGAAACCTTTCACCTTGTTCTTCACTGTACGCCCCCAAGTTTTCGGGAAAGTAGTTCACATGGGAGTGCAAGAAATGGACTTTCAGGCTCATGTTACAGCTTTGTTCTTTGAAGGCATTGAGCATCCTGGCAACAATATCCTTATAGTTCTCATCCCGCCTGTTCCCCAAGAATTTGAGAACAACATCCTTGAAGGAATCCCAGGCTTCTTTTTCTTTCTCAGACATCGTTTCAGCGAATGCTCCATCTGAAATGAGTTTCCTTATATCAGGGCCAACAAACACTCCTTCCTTTAGCTTTGCTTCAGAAAGTCGGGGGAACTTTGAGGAAAGGTACCGAAAGCACTCACCATCTTTTGGAAGGGACTTGATGAATTGCTTAATGAGACCCAAACTTAATGTGGAGAGGTGGTAATAGAATTTTATCACGAGGTACCAAGCTCTCATGAAGAACATTTTTCTCACCGGGTCTCAAATACTCCCGAATTGGCCAGTCTTTTTTCCCCCAGTGTAGGTCGCGGGCCCGGCTATCCCACAAGCAAAGGAAGCAGGGATATTTGGTGAAACCGGATTGCTGCCCTAATAGTATGGATAGAATTTTAAAGTCTCCACAAATCATCCACTTATGCTCATCATAACGAATCTTCTGAAGAATCAGGGCCAAATTCTCGTATTTTTCTTGGAGAATAACAGAGTGAGCAATAGGAACTGAAGCGAATGTGTTGCCATTATGAAGAAGAACACCTTTTATGCTGTCTTTTGATGAATCAATGAACAGCCGCCATTCAGCAGGATCATACTTGAGTTTAAACTTTTCCATCACTCCGTATATATCGTTGCAAAATACCAAATCTTCCTCTTTGCTGAAATACTTCAAAAATTGTGTCTCGCGGTTGCGGTACCAATAAAAAGTTGTTCCTGGTGACAATATATTTTTCTGTTTAAGCCGAGAACCTAGCAGTTGGGCAGCATCTTTTGGGAGTCCTAAATCCCGCACTAAATCATTCAATTCAGCTTGAGAGAAAAGTTCAGGTTTCGGATCTGGTTCAGTTTCAAACTCGGAAGTACTGGACTCATCGGGAAAAGCCATCTGATGAGTCTCATCATGATCAGAACCGTCCACACAAATATGATCCAAAGATTTTGGTGGTTCAGGCACAGGTACTTCGTTGCTATGAGGCATAGGCCTAATTGCTGAGGGAAGGTTGGGGTAACTTATTACGTTCTTATTTTTTAAGTTGTATCCCTTCACAATGCAAGAGCAAAAATAGCAGTCACTGCTGTGGTCTCTTTGTTCACGCCACATCATAGGTATTCCGAAACGAAATGCTTGTTTTTTACCTTTCATCCATAAGCGTAGATCTTCCTCACATGTCTTGCACACTTTGTGAGGAGCCCACGGTTTGTCTTGATCGCCTAACTTCAAACCGAAATAGGCGAAATATACTTTTTTAATAAATGCAGAAATGTTCCTCTGCCGCTTTTTCACGGTATATTCCCCACAAATAAAACAAAAACTGTCCGGAGAGTTGACGCAACCTCTGGCTCTGTGAGCCATCACAAATACACAGCACTGCAAACTACAACTGTAGTGAACCACTTCGGAATAAAGCTGGATTACGACTGAGCAAACAAAAGGTAATAATGAACTTGCAAGAAACTGAAATTTGACAGGAACGTTCATGTCGCAACCACTGTGTTTGAGCGAGCGAACGAAGCGAGGCGAACAGGAAAGAACATGCGCCAGCGCGAGTACTGGATTTAGCCCCCCGCCTCCCAATTGTCCTGTTAATGTATAAAATGAATACAAAACACTCTAAAATATCATGAGGGAGTGTTTCTAGGTAGTTAACCATTACAACCTCTATTTTGGGCCAAGAAAATAAACTGCAGTCGGCTAAAAGACATTATGTGAACATTCCTTATATGGGTAAGAAATCTAATTTTGCAAGAAAACGTGACGTGATGGAACATTTGGGCTATTTTTCCTGGATTCAGCACCCCAAAATCTATAGGAATCAGTTGCAAAACTGGAGGCAGTTTTTTGGTAGTGTACCTGTGTTACTAACATCTCAACAACAAGACCTGACAATCTACAAAAAAAAAAAAAATCAGACAGTCAAATCTGACATCACAATAACTAATAGCAGAAAGAAAACTTTTTCTCCAAAAGGGAGACCCCAAAAACTACAGAACAGACTTGCCTATCTACAATCTACAAGTTGTTCATTACAATAGATGTAATTTGATCCAGTCACTTACTACTCTCTCCTCAAAATTGCTGTGTCTATTCTAAAAACATGTCGCTCAGATCCTATCTCTTCTAGATGGATCATAGAGCAATCCCTTGGATTGCTCCCAATCATATGTATCATCATTAACCACAGTCTTGCCTCTGGGACCATTCTTTCCCCTTCAAAGATGGCATTTATTGATCCAGTCCTTAAGAAGCCCAATACAGATCCTTTGGACCCACAACTACTGCCCGATCTCCAACCTGGAACGGACAATAAAACCAAGCATATTATAATGCCTCTGTATCATTCCATGGTGCGAATGCACCTTGAATATTGTGTGCGATTCTGGTCGCCGTATCTTGAAAAGGATATAGCATTATTAAAAAAGGTGCAGAGAAGAGCCACCAAAATGGTAAAGGGGATGATGGAAGGATACCCCTATGAAGAGAGGCTAAAAAGGTTAGGGCTTTTCAACCTGGAAAAGAAACAGCTGAGGGGAGATAGGATAGAGATCTATAAATTAATGAATGGAGTAGAATGGGTAAACATAGATTGATTGTTTACGTCAACAGAATATAGAAAGACTAGGGGATATGCAAATAAGTTACAGGGTAACCTATTTAAGACTAATAAGAGAAAATATTTTTTTACTCAATGTGTAATCAAACTTTGGAATTTGTTACCGGAGGATGGTAGTAAAAGCTGTTAGTGTAGCTGGGTTTAAAAAAGGTTTGGACAAGTTCCTGGAGGAAAGGTCCATAAACCATTATTAAAAGGGACCCAGGATATCACTGTTTGACCCAGTACAAGCATTGTGGAACCTGTGTCTTTTGGGGAAACTGCTAGATATGTATGACCTAGATTGGCCACTGTTGGAAACAGGATACTGGGTTTGATGGACCTTGGTCTGACCCAGTATGGCTTATCTTATGTTCTTATGGAGTGGAATGGGTAAACGTAGATTAGTTGTTTACTCCTTGAAAATGTAGAAAATCTAGGGGACACAAAATGAAGCTATAGCGTAGCACATTTAAGACTAATCGAATAAAATGTTTTTTCAATCAACATGTAATTAAACTCCGGAGTTTGTTGCTGGGGGATGTAGTACAGCCTGCTAATGTAGCTGTGTTTACAAATTCCTGGAGGAAAAGTCCATAAACCATTATTAAAGTAGACTGGGGAAATCTACTGCTTACCCCTGGGATAAGTAGTATGGAAGCTGTCTACCTTTTGGAATCCATCAGATACTTGGACCTGAAATGGAAACATGATATTGGGCTCAATGGACCTTTGGTCTAACCCAGTATGGCATGTCTTATGTTCTTATTTTCTCTTTATCTCTCTCATTGTCTCCTCCCCATCACCCTGTGTGTCTTCCTTTTTTTCAGCCATCACCTTGGTCTCTCTTTGCTCATTGCCTCCCCCCCCCCCCACCACACAGACACACAGACACACACACACACACACACACACACACACACACACAGAGTCATCATCCCAGGCCCCCCTCTTCTCATTGCCCCTCCCCCCCAGACATCATTCCAGATCTTTCACTATTTAGTGCTGCACGCATTCACTCTATCGTGATTGGCTCTCTTCAAAGAGCTTGAGCCATACAATGCAGGAGGTCTGTGCTGATCTTCCTATTTCAAGTCTTGCGCCATTTCAAATCCTTCCCTTCTGACTCAAGCTCTTTGTAGAGAGCTCATTGCCGTAGAATGAGGAGGCACTGAGGCAAACATTTTCAGAGCCTTGAAATCCATGAGCCAGGGTGCAATTTGTAGGTGCCATGCTGACCTGGCACCCGGGATTTGTTGAGTCCTGCCCTAAATGTCCCTGCCTATTCACTATGTTCCATTCATGGGAACTCTGTATACATTTCACCTCCTTTCAAACTAAATATGAGACCACCAGACAATCTATCTTCTTTAAAACTTCCATTTTAAGGAATAGGTTACCCTCACAGTTATGCCTAGAGCCATCCTACAGCAAGTTCAAAGAGGGCCTTAAGACCCATCTTTTCAAGAGGAGCTGCTATACACCTTTTTTTTTGGAGGGGGGGGGGAGGGAGTGCTAGTTCCTAGATTCCAAGCAAATTTGTCAAAGCCTGGTATAGGACGGGGTCCTTGGGATCATGGTCCTCTGTCAGAAATCTCCCCACTTCCTTGTTTCATTCTTTCCTGTTTTAACTGATGGATTTCTTTTCTAAACTCTATCTTAGTCAATGTAAACCACTTTGTTGACCATGAAAGGTGGTATAGCAAGTGTTGAATAAACCATACATCATATTTAATCATATTAATTCTGATAACATCATGATAGAATAATAGGGCAATAAGAAGTAGAGGTGTGTATTCATGAGTGTACAATTAGTTTTATTTATTTATTTATTATTTATTTGCATTTCTTATATACCGCGCTATTATAATCAGTGCGGTTTACATTTAAACAAAATATACAACAATGTAACAGGTTACACTGAGTTTACAATCAACAGGGGCTACAAAACTGGATGAACAGGGGGATGAACTATGTACAGTGCTATGTAAGTAAAATTTTAAAGATCATACAAGGTTTTGGTGTCTATATATTGAAAGTGTGCAGAAATCATTTGTATGCACATATATCTATGACCTAAATTGTGTACAATTGATTTATTCATGTAAAAAAAAGTTCTAGCTCACATAAAATATAAAGTGAAAAAATGGATAGCTAAAGGGAACATGAAAAGATACCCAAAATTGAGAATATTCATTTAAAATGAAAATGAACCTAACTTTCTTTTGGTCATGCATGACCCTAATAAGAGAATATCAAAGACCAGCCACTGATGAATAAAGCCATCATGACCAGCAGCAACAAAAACAGTAACATCAAGAAAGCCTAGATTAAGCTTTTGTTAGCGTGCCACATTCTTGGATAATATACTGCCCTAGGATATATAAAATAAATTTTAGATTGATCAAATGTTTGAAGTTCTCCATGAAATGGGGAAAGCTGTATTTCATCTTTATTATGAAGATACAAAATTTGTCATCTGTTAACATTAAAAGACATGTTTACTAAACCACGATAGGTGTTAACATTGAGAGCTAATGGAGGCGAAATGCAGATAGTGCTATGATTTTCCATAATATCTGCATTTTGCCGCAATTTGATTCTGCTGATGGGATCCTTTGAATGCAGCCCTATTTTTCAAAAAACCTGATGCAGAGCTCATGGAAAAGGTCTGAGCTCAAAACACGGTTTCGTGTTGCTCTTTATTCAGAGAAGGATGGATTTTCTGGATGGGTTTGAACTATATTCCTTTCAAACACCTTTAGGCATGGGCTTTTGCTACAAAAAGCTGAGTTGGAGCTTTTTTAAAATATATATTTTGTTTTCACTTTGAGGTGTTTGCACAGTTTTTGACGCCTGATGGGTGTTGGTATATAAAAAATATTAAAACAGGAAGCTTTGTTATTCTAATGGCTCTGCCCCTCCAAAGATTCCAACAAAAAGATTCCACTTATATTTTGAGTTTTGACTGAGTTTTTAAGCTCTTAGGGAGTGGAGGAGTGGCCTAGTGGTTGGGGCAAGGTACTTCAGGTTGGAAGGTCAGGGGTTCAAATCCCACTAGAGGACAGCAACCTTGAGCTGGAAGGACTGGGGTTTCTAGTCCCACAGGTGCTCCTTGTGGTCTTGGGCAAGCCACTTAACCCTCCATAGCCCATGTTCCCTGTAAAATAGTTATCTCCAAGTTATAATGCCCTGTTCAATGTAATTTCAGTTTGTTCAATGTAAACTGCACTGATGCAGAATAGCACGGTATATAAGAGAATGTAAATAAATAATGATCTAGCTCTTTGTTTTTGATGGACTATTAGTGATTTTAGATCTACGGTATATTGCGATAGATATGGAAGAAGCTCCAGCATGATAATCCTAACCACCTTTTTCAAAAGCTTGAGAAACAAGAAAGGATTTCAGTTTCTTATGGAAAATGACCATATCAGATTCAAATCTGCCTGCGTTTGGAAGAGAGTTCCATATCCTGGGGCCTGCAGATGAAATGACACACCTATGGCTCTTTATCTTACAAACTATATTAAGGCAACTTGGGCAACCCCTGGTCCTGTGGAGGGCTTCTAACTGGCTGGTAAAATAACAGATTGAGAACAGTTTATAAAGCAACCAATAACCTTAATGCTTTAAATAAAAGGCATGCCACTTTAAATTTAAGGTACCATTCAATGGGTAGCCAATGTAGTTGATTATTATTAGAATAATGTGATCTCTAAGCCTGCTACTCATTACCAGCCTTGTAGCATTGCTTTGTACCAGTAGGTGAAGATGGAA
This sequence comes from Ichthyophis bannanicus, assembly GCA_033557465.1. NCBI lineage: Eukaryota > Metazoa > Chordata > Amphibia > Gymnophiona > Ichthyophiidae > Ichthyophis > Ichthyophis bannanicus. The sequence goes on along the minus strand of CM066036.1, from coordinate 171,668,499 downwards.
GACCTAAACACAGGGCTGGATTTAAGATTTTGATGACTATAGGTAAAACCAGACACCAGATCCCAGAGAAAGAGGGTTGGCAGAAGGTCCGACATCCCAAAAATTGGAGAAAGGAACACAGAAAACTCATAGTGGTGCTCCCTTGAAGCAGCACCTGCACCTGCTCTAAAGTAAGGAGAAGTCGGCTCCTCTTTGGTGTGAGTATTTGCCTACAAAATCTGGTGCCCTAGGCATTTGGTTATTTTGCCTATGCCTAAATCCGGGTCTGCCTACATGGGTAACGTTACAATAAGCCAGGAGACCAGGAACCATTAACAGTACAGCCCAGATTCTGTATTTTCTAGAAATGGCACAACATGTGAACTGATCTGGGGCTTTAAGCTCAGCTCACTAGCCAATTGAATCTCAGGCTGAAACCAGCTGATTCCAGGTCTACAGCTCTAAGAGGAGAGCTATGCTTTACTGGTCAATGAGGAAGATGGGGAGAGCTGCTGGGAAGGGCATTTTGTCAGTGAGGATTAATAAGCGATCATTATGGGGGGGATGACCACTAAGGATAGGGAGTTGAGACTTGGGAGCTTGAGATAGAGGACCAGGATCACAGCAGCAGAGAGAAGGAGAAATGGGTGGAAAAGAGAGAGAAAAGTCCCCTTTTTCTCTGCTTCCTCCTCCTCTTACCCCTGCGATCCTCCATCCCTAGCCTCCACCAGTTCTCAACTGCTGTCTTTTACCTACCAATGCTCCGTGAAGATAAGGAGGAGAGAGAGCACATTTGTATATGTGTGTGTGTGAGTGAGTATGTGTGTGGAGGGGGTGGGGGGTGCGATTCTTGGCAGCTGAAAGGCCACCCATCCACGAACTCTCCTTTCACACAGTTCACATGTTCCCCTCTCCCTGGCGCTACTATTCCACTTTGGTTTTGTCTAATATTAAGCACTACACTTTATCATCACTGAAAATGTTCAAAACGGCACATCCGATAATTGGCACATTGTTTTGTAAAATTGCTAAAGTTGTTTTCCAGCCCGACCAAAGGATGATGAAGTTGTTTGAAAGTTGCATCGAGTCCTGGGTTCCTATCGTGCTGCCTTTGTATTCTCAGGGACCGTAGCTTCACGCAGGGGAGAGGAGCAGGTGGTAGCTAGCTGCTTATTTCACCCGGTATCCATTTCCCTCCATCAATGTGGTTTAAGAATGTTCAATAACTTTTTCATTCCAGTACTGCATTAGTAATCACATTCATATACCTTCCATCCATTCTTGTATGATTTTTTTTTAAATGTCTTTCTTCTGTGTATAGAAGATACCTTCCAAGAAAGTTTTAATTCATTTGTTTATTTGGATCTTTACGGTTTCTCCTCTGCCGCTTGCATAGGCGCCCGGCTTTTAGTCCTTTACCTAATCGAACAGTAAGGCTTCCTCTCCACCCTTCCATTTCTTTTAGCCAACCAATTTCTTGCCACTGCCTTTTATATCTGACATACTTTACTTACCATGTCAGTTTTAGTTTATACTACCTTTGCTTGCAGGATAGTCCCTTATCTATCATCGTTTTACTATAGATGTGTGTTTCCTCAAATTCCCTCCGAACCTTTCTCACTGTAGCTTTACATCATGACCCTTTGTCCTTGAACTTTTCCACGGAAAATTGCATTTAATTGTATTTTATCAGAACCTGATAAATATTTTTAATTTTGTTTTGCAAAAAAAGTTATGAAAATCTGCTTTTACAGCAGCTGCTATTCAGTTTTTTTTTTAAATATTCACCCTAGAGAAGATACATTTTATCTTGGCTGAACTGAGCGCGGGACATTTAAGGGTAATTCTAGAATCCTTGTCCTACTTAAACATGAAACTGCACATAATAGAAATAAAAATGTGTTAGAATTAAAGTAGTGCAATTGTCATATTTGTTTGTAATCATTGTGATTATTTGCTTTTTCAGCCTTGAGTTCAAGGTGCATTACAATGTAGAAACATCCTTTCCCCCGTGAGCTTGCAATCCAAAGGCCTTATTTGCTAAGCATTTTCCCCATAGACACAAAAAAGGAGAAAGCCTTTATTAGACAGAGGTTCACAAGACCACAAGGAGAATTAGTGGGAAAAGCGGGATTTGAAAGTGGCTTCTCTGGCCCTCAGCCAATTTCTCTAACTACTAGGCTACTTCTCCACTACTAAAATTGCAAAATAAAATAAATGCTTTGTTTATGTAGCATAGGAGTCTATGTTAGATACAAAACTGTGCAAATGATCTATTAAGGTAGGGAAACGAAATCAATAGTTATTATGTCCTCCCCCCACCCAATTGACATAGAATGGGGAAAAGTCCCTTATTAAATCACAAGAAAGCGGAACCTCTAGAAGTGTAGTTCATTTTTTACTTTAAAGCGCATGTTAATTTGCATTGCCCAGCATGTTGCACATTGTATTATTTTGTAAATACTGCATTAATGTGGTTATAAATGCACGCATTAAAATCAGAGGTCAAGTTACCAATGTTAATACAGTTAAGTGAATAGACACTCAAGTCATTCCAAAAATTAAAACTTTTTATGCTTTCGCTCCCGGTAGCGCCACCAATTGACGATGCATTTGCTGATTCTCTTAGATCTGCCCAGCATGAAAAAAAGAAAAAAAATGAACCTGTTTTTTTTAGAAATGATAGGCTATGCTGATTGCATTTGATTTTGTCAAATTGTCCTGTAATTTCATCAACAAATAAATCCGCTCCCCTTTATGCCCTCGGTACTTATCCAGAAGGAATGAGGCCTTGGAATGGCAGCATTTTCTCTGCCCCCCCCCCTCCGGGGGGGCAATTGTAACAGGAAATTGAAAAGTGTATGTTTACACCAACAGAAATAAAAAATACCCACGGAACAGAACAGGCTAAAGTGGGCTCTATATTTGATTTTCAAAGGCTGTAACGCTGCAAATGACACTCGGGGGCTTTGGTGAGGCCATACCATAGAGAGGCCCCTTACTTACAGAGTGTATCCCCAGTGTACAATGTTTGCACTACATCATTGCATTAATTAATTGTTAGTACTATTAAGGGACTTCAACGTTTTCCTCCCCTGGTGCGCTGGAATCAGAAATCCGTGCTGAATTTTGATGGCTCTAAATCCCGTATTTTGAGAAAATACCAGCACAAGAGTATACTAATCAAATACCGGCACTTCATAGCTGCAAAGCGGTTCAGGTATAGATACAGAAACAGTGACACTGCAATCCTACCAATCACATGGTAAAATAATGTCAGACACATTCATTTTAGAGGGGAAAGGGCGAGGCCGATATGGTTATTTGTGAAAGTATTTTTGAAAATGAATTATACATTTTTTGTTTATATATAATTATTCTTTTATATCGAAAGAAGCTATGCTATATTGTCATTTGTGTTTTTTCTTGAAGTATTTATTGTTTATGTTATATGTTTGGCTGTAGTCGGCCCAGAGTGAGGAGGATTCTCTCTCGGATTGGTGGGCTCTAAGATTTTCGTTAAATATAAAAGAATAAATAAATCGAGAGATGAGATAAATATTAGGAGTATTTATCATGAAAAAGACAGATACAACGCATTAAAAAATGTCCAGACAGCCCTGAAAAATAAAGCACAGACATTAGCATTAATATGTCAACATTTCAAAAGCATCACTAGTAGAAACTTCCGTTTGTGAACTTTAATGAAGGCTGCAAACTACCGATTCACTTTGCTCTGAAAAGAGCAAACAATACTATAGTTTGTCTGAAAATCGTCTGTTTGAAATCAAGCTTCAGTCGTGTTCTTGAAGTTTAATACCTTTTTTACGTTAAGAAATTATTATAAGTTCAAAATTTTAACAAGATATTCAGTATGGTACATATCATTCGTTTCCAGCTGTGTTTAGTGAACGAGAATATTAAAGTTTTTCCTGTGAAACAATTTCTACCAGTTCAGTAGCTTAAAGATAGGAATAATCTCTCCAAATATGTATGTAAAAAAATATACTCATTTCGTGAATGCATTCACACCATCGCTTGTTGTTAATGTGCAGTTGGCGTTTAGAGATTATCTCATTACATTGAAGAGAAAAAAAATCTGAATCATTGATTCACAGCAGGCAGGTTGCTGCTGTCGAATGTGAAACTCCAGAGCTAGAAGAGAAACTTCTAGAAAACAGTTCACTATTAAAAAAAAAAAAAACCCACAAACCTCTGTCAGACTAGCTCAGATGCTTCGGTTATCCCTTCCCGCCCTTGCCATCCCCTCAACCCCACTGCAATTAAACGTTCGTTTCCCATAATGAACGAAAGAGAGACAGCTTTTCCAAAGTCTACTCATAATGATGATCTATAAGTACTGCCGACCACACTGTAATTAAGGACATCAAAACTTTAATTTCCTTAAACCGATGTTCAAACGTGACGTAAGTCCATAGAGACATGCCCCTTGGTTCTTTTTTATTGCTCATTAAAGCAAATCGAAATTCAAGTCATTTTATATTAAAGAAAGAATTGCAATATTGTTCTTAAAAAGCTATTTTTTGTAAAGGATTTCAGTAGTAATACAACTTTTTAGGTCAACCTGCACACCCATCTTCCATCCAGAAAGACATAATGGAGCAGCTGGAGTGTCCTAGATTACAATCCCGTCCGATCGCAGCAAAGGCTCTATGAAACTTCTCCCATCGCAGAAGCGTTTATGACGTCTGACCCTTATAATGGAAACGTGAAAAGCATCAAAGCAGTTGTCCGCTCTTAACTTTACAAGGTCGCTCATGTGTGCAATCTAATAATTCTACAATATATACAAACGAATTCTTCCTTTATGTAATTAAAACATTTTTATTAATTGCAGGCATTGCCACGGCTGCATCTAAACGTCAGTAAAATGCTGTACAGTAGCGTTTATTATACAGACTTCACGAACATGGAATATTGAAGATGGTGCATCATCATAGACTGAAAACATTGCTTCATCCAAGTCTTCTTCCTGCAAATCGCCGGTACTTCCAAACACACATGTTGAACCGTGGATGTGTGGGAAATTAAGTCGGAATTGTTAACTGCTTAAAGGGTTATTTGCGGGCCGAATAAGACAGATGGAAAGCGAAAACTATCAATCAATAATACATTTGGTAAAATCTAGCAGAATGAATAGCTATGGGTACCTTATTGTTCCTATTTCGACTTTCCCTGTCAATGATGGAAGCGCTAAAGTGGAGAAGTTACATTTTCCTGAAAGAAAGTAATATCAAGGAAATTACTTTTAGGTATAACGCAATAAGTGTTTATTTTTAAAACATTATTGGATTGGAGAAAAAGGAATTAGTTCCCCAGCGGGAAAAAGTCGAGAAAATAGTCAACCAACTCTTTATTATTCTGATGTCAAAATAATGGCTGATCTTTTTAAGGCTATAGGGTTCCTCGAGGACTGGGTTGAAACCCCCTGCTATAGAGGGAAAGTAGCTATTTCATTGAACTACCTCCTACATTCTTCCCCACACATGTGGAAGTCACTTAACATATTTAGCCCGGGGGTAAGAGTATATCCCTAAGAAGATTCACTTGCGTCACGAAGGATGTTGCAAATGTTTAATAGGTACTGCGTGAACAATTAAACAGGTTCAGCATTAATCCGTACACTTATATTAAATAAAGTAGGAATATTTTTCCCCTAAAGATATACTTAGTAACTTTAAAATATCAAGAAAATAGATGTTTACACATTCCTGATAACTGAAAACGCCAATGCTTAAGTTACATGGTTAATGAAGATAAGAAAAGTCCATTGTAATTGTTTTGAAGATGCTTTTTTCTGCTTCTTGAGTGCTGTGAGAATTTGCCCGAAGGCTATGGGGATGGAGGAGGGGGAACCCTCCAAACGTACCCGTTTAAAGTAACCAAAACCTATTCAGCATAGAATTTTGAAAAGCAAAACACAACATAGGAAAAGTATAGTAATCCTCACCTACTTATTTTAAAGCATGCAAATACCTTCATTCGTCCTTTCTGTAAAAGAAGGGATTTTTCCCCGAAGAAAACATCAATGAGCAGTTAGCTTGCTAAGTTTTATTAAGAACTGAAAACAAAATATATGCTATCCGTTAAAAATCTGTACAATTTCAACTTATTTTTTAATGCACAAGGGATGGTAAAATAAAAAGATAAGTAAATAATTTTAAAGTGGATCCCGTCTTAATACACTCATTTTAACTCGGAAAAAAACATATACATATTTTTATTGCAGTACTTAAAGTAATTTGTAGGACTTTTTAGGACAGCTGCCTACTCAAAAAACATTGTTTCCAAATACAGATTTGGGAAGTAATATCCAAAGAAATTATAATCAGAAGAAGAAAAAACTGACAAAGTTATTCTAACCTTTGCAACCCACACAAGTTTGCCTGTAAACTGATTAAAAAAGAGAAAAGAAAAAAAGTTAGCAAATAATCAGTTGTTAAATGGTTTCTTTCCTGTCCTCCGATGGTCACTTAAAGGGTTAATTAAGGTTTTAAGTTCAGGTTAAAGGTTTCTAAAAAGCTCCTAAAAAGCATTGCAGGGAGGTCGTCTGAAATGTAATCTCCACCTAAGCAAGGCAATAATAATTTCCACTCCTGAACTGTCTAAGTAAGACAAACTCATCCCCTAACATCAAGGTGGGACTGCACCTCTCTGCACTCAAAAGCGACTCCGCTTAACTTAATATTTCATCATTTACTTTTGCCAGCGTCAGTTTCAAACTAGTTTTCTTCGTAATTATTTCTGAAGTCAAGAAACCAACCATAGACCAACAGGCGCTGTAAAACAGACTAAAGCTAGATTAGTGATTACAGTGCAATTTTTATCTTACTCTTGATAATTTATCCTTTCCGTAAAAGAGGTTTGTAAACTTAAATGCCCCCATTCCCCAGTGGAGTTGAGCTGACTTCTAATAAAATATTGATAACTGATACTGATATTAAAAAATCTGCTGTAAATCAAAACGGGACTTTAGAGCCGAAAGGGACTCCAGGATGGCACGCCAAAGTCACAAACTTTGAAGAGTCATGCAAGGTTCCTCTTACAAAAAAAAAAAAAAAAAAATTGATCTCACTCGTTGAGCTTCGGCTTCAAATCTGTAGAAACTCAAACCAGAACAAAATCTAAAGCATTATAATGTCAAAACATTTCACAGTAAAATTCAAACACAACATAAAATCAAAAATTTACAAAAGTTTACAAAGCTGGAGGGGCGAGGGTAAATAAAAACAAAACCAGGAAAAAAAGAACCTATAAATTAAACTTTACGTTTGCGACCCGCACAGTTCTGGCTTAAAGTGAAAGTCTAAAACGTTAATTTAAAAGAGGGAGCAAGTGTAATGGCTACAAAGTTTTGGATAAAACCAAGTAGGACTTGGAAGTTTTAACAATCAAGTGTAAACATTGGATTCTGGTTAATCTTATGTTCCATTCCACTTCTAAAACTGAAGATACAAGATCCTTATTAAAAAGAAAGATCCACTCTATCAACTAGGAATACCCCGTGTTTAAAAAGTCACAGAAGATCCTAGAATACATATCACGTTGTGTCCTAGCAAGTTTGCGCAAACTTTTTGTACAAAATAAGACATATAATGGTTCCTTTCCTTAAACTTGAGTTGCAAGGTTTTAAGATTGTTTGCAGAGCAAGCAGAACGTCCATTATGAAAGGGAGCAGGCGAAAAAGCAGTCTTAAATGTGAGTCAGTGGTACAGTGCCATTCACCCCAGTGCCAGTACTTTGATAGTGCTGATGGACACTGTGTAACCTGCTGTTCTGGAGAGAAGTAGGGTCTGAGGCGTCTCCTCCTGGGGGCAGGTACATGCTGATCATATCTCGCAGGTCTCCGAGGCAGGCTCTCTGGCTGTGGGAAGTGATGGCCGGTGGGGGGGAGCTGGGTTCCGATTTCACCACCGAGCCCATGGAGCCCAGGCTCATGGCAGTGGTGGTCTGCTGCCCGTAGGCCGGTGACATGCTGTACGTGGAAGCCGCATTCATATAGGTCTGAGCGCTGGACATCATGGGACTGTATTGGAGCCCCGTCATGTCATAGCGATGCATCTGCTGGATCTGGGGGCTGTTCATGGCCGGGTGTTGAGTGTATCCAAGTTGGTCTTGCATCAGAGAATAAGCCCCATTAGTCCAACCGTTCATGTGGGCGTAGGTATCAATCCTCTGGCCGACCCCTACCGTGCTGGCCACTGGGCTCGCTCCTGGAGCCAGAAGGTTGCCAGGCAGAGAGTACTTGTCCTTCTTCAGGAGGGTCTTGGTCTTCCTCCTGGGTCGGTATTTATAATCCGGATACTCCTTCATGTGCACAGCTCGCAGCCTCTTGGCCTCGTCGATGAAGGGTCGCTTCTCGGCGTCGCTCAGCAGCTTCCAGTCGGCCCCCAGCCGCTTGCTGATCTCCGAGTTGTGCATCTTGGGGTTCTCCTGGGCCATCTTTCGGCGCTGGCCCCTGGACCACACCATGAACGCGTTCATGGGCCTCTTGACGCGGTCTTGGTCCGCGCTGCCCGCACCGTTCTTGCCGTTGCCCACCGGGGCCGCGTTACCCCCTCCGGCCGCGTTGGACTGAGCCACGGGGCTCTTGAGGTCACTCTCCAGCATGCTGTACATGGCGACGGGAGGGGAGGCCGGCGGGGGTGCGTGTCCGTCCCGACGGGGACCAGCTGCAGCTCTGTGCCAAACTCGCACTCCGGCTCTCTCGGTTAAGAGGCGCCCAAGCCGCGGGCGCTGATTGACGGCCTATTAATGAGCAGGCGCCAGCCAATCAGCGGCCGCTCGCAGAGGAGGTAAAGCGCCGCACCGGGGATTAAAGTAACAAAAAGAGAGAAGAGGACAGAAGAAAGTTGGGATCGGGGGGAGGGGAGCTGCTGCAGCATCTTCTTCCTTACCCATTGGTGCATCTGCGAGCTTTCCAGTTGGAAACACGCAAAGCAAAGGTGGGGGGAAGAGACAAACGTCGCACTTTTCTAAAACTGCGCATCGGGGGAATAAAAACTTGTTTCCTATTTCCTTCCAGCTAGAAAACCTGATCTCAAATGTGTCGCACCCTTTTCAACAGGAGGAAAACAACCCTGACACTTATTTGCCTGTTAAAGTAAACAGGTTTTACAGCTCCAGGAAGAGGATTTTCTGAAATCGATCTGTAGGTTCAAAGCGTGTAAATATTTACTAGACAATCCTGATGCCAAAGTGACTAAAGTATATCAGGGATTATGTCCCCCAATCCCGCCTCCCCCCCCCCCAAAAAAAAAATATTATTTCAGCATTTCGAAATAAAGAAAATAGCTGAGCGGAGTCAGGTGGTGACACATTGCGCAGAAGTTTCTAAAGCCCAGGCACGTGAGCGCGCGGACCGGGGTGTTTGTTTGCCAATAATCCAGAGCCCTGCGGGAGCGGGCGATGACGTCACTCACTTTCCCTTCAACCGGAGCGGGTTTTACGTCTAACCTCGAACTCAGAAGTGCGTTAGCGCTGCAGCTGTAAAAGCCGAGCAGCAAACTCCCTTAGGAGGGAGAGCACAGGTGAATAACTTTCAGGGAATATCCTTGTTCCTACTTTTTAGTGGAAACAGCAGACAAGAATCTCCGCTGTAAAATCGAACAGCCCACTCCCCCCCCCTCCTAAAAAGGACATCGTTCAAATGTGCAACATCGAAAGATAAAAATATCAACATAAAAATAAAGACGCAATGCAATCCGTACATTTCACAGGAAATACGTTTGTGATCTCTTGAGGACACAGGAATGACCGATCTTTCCCTAAACAGTCGAAGCAGTTTATTTACACGCCACCTTAAAATCTAGGCGAAGAAATGATTCATTTTAAAACAATGTGCCAAGCCGTTTGGTCAAAGTGATGCAGAAGGCAGTAAACTTTGAGGGGGGGGGGGGGATATGGAGCTGTGTTATTAGTTCAGTTTGCATTGCTATTATTATCGTGGATTCTTCATTGGAAGACACAGTTTAGCACTGGTTTTAATCCTGTGATTCGGGGTCTAAAACATGAAACATTGGAGTTTACTCTTCATTTAAGTGCTTCACCCTCACCAGTTGAGCTTGTTTCCAGTTGGCTGCTCGGCAGAGGGGGGCAGCCGGGGGAAGCCGTTTTCATGGTAACTAACAGCAATAGTGAAAGGAAACTTTCAGGAGGACGGAGCTGTCAATCATGTCGCCCCCAGCCCCGCAAAGCCCCAAAGCATAGGGCTAATGGGGCTCAAAGGAGACGTTGGACCTCTTCAAGACCATAATGGAAAGGAGGAGAAATCTCCTGCCTGTTTTCCACTGTCCTGGCAGGAGAGCAAACCACGTACCTTGGCACAGAATGGGGCTCTGTGTCCCGTCTACCTCCCTTTGCGTATACAGCGATTAACAAATTCAACCCTCAGGAAGTCTGTGGAAAAAACTGTGCTGTAGGAACTTTAAATTGAAGTGTGTGTGGTTGGGGGGGGGGGGGGTCGAAATGTCAATTAAGGACTTCTAAATACTGCGACGAGTATCTCAACCGTTCAAACATGAACGTGGCCTCCGATTTGTACCAGATGCTCTAGAAACATTCAACAGTCCAAAGACAATATTTTCCACACAATCTAATCATTTCAGACCAGTATAAACGTTTTTCCTTCAGCTCATATTCGAAGGGCGCTGAGCTCTTTCTCTGACTAGCTGCACAAGAAATCTCATCTCTGCTCTCGGAAAAATATAGTATTGCAAGTAGTGCAGCAACAGAAAAACAATCCCAGTCTACCAAATCCGATTCCGCCGTCCTGTCTGTTGATAATGTTTTAGCGCACAGATCAATTTGCAGTGTTACACGTATAAAACATCACTGCAAATGAAATTTATATCACTGCTAGTAGACGCAGTACCAGAAAAACAAACAGTCATAGCAGCAGCTAACTGCCGATTCCAATGCGATTAGATTGGTCAAGCAACTTGTTCAAAGATTAAGAAATCAAGCAGCAGTGCACCGCAAAATATAACGCGCAGTATAGAGAAAAAGGGGCGCAATACCGCCAGTTGGGAGAGAGGGAAAGACAAAGGTAGACGGAGGGAAACAGTCCCAGCTAAGACGAAACATTTCTTGATTAGTGGCTAATAGACCATTCACGCTGCTACAAATCTCAAGAATTAAATATAAAAAAGCGTGCTTTGCGGCTTAATATTAATTTCGCAGGTAGTCGTGTTTCAGTTTCTCATTGAAATAATATTTGAACACATGGTTTAAAAAGCATTCGTTCTTACTGCCGAAGATCCACATACAGACCTAGTAAACATTCCCTCTCATGGACACAGAAGATTTATTTCTTGATTTTGTATCGATAAAATCGATAAAAGAACATATTAATAAATAAAGCCCAAAGTGAGCCCCTATAAAATACTACCGAATTTCTGAGCTCATATTTCGATTAAAAATTCAGGCTGAGAAATCTGTTGTTTGTTGTATAAGCGGTGTGAAAATGGATATAAGAACGCCTCCCAAACTTTCGAAATACTTGAAAACTTCTAAAATCTAGTCGTGATTTTTATTGAGCAGTTTTTATAAGTCATTTTTGAATTAACAATAAGGAAATTAAAGAAAGTTGTCTGTGCATAAGGAGTCTAAACTTTGATTTCCCATTCGGCATGGATCGAAAATAGCCGATTTGTTGAAAAAACGAGCTAGCACAATCCACTCGGTTTACTTTAGTTTATGTAAGAACTTCCTAGGCCCTCCTTTTGTATAATTCCGAGCAAAGCGCTGTACTAAACAGTAAAACATACAAAGCGCGTTCGTTAGAAAGCGATGACGTGAGCCCAAAGCAGCTAATGGTTTTAGTTGTTTCAATGTTAAAACATCCCTAGATTTAGAGCAATATATTCATTTGCTCACAGATTTAAAATGTCATCAAGTCAAAACGTCATCTATTCGATTCCATTCAGACACATGATTTTTGTCGGCAGTCGGCAGCCGAAAAGTGAAGTTCATGGGTCGTAGTTTCATGGTTTTGTAAATAGAGTCGCAGAGTTAGATGCACTACTTGATATGCATTTAAGACTGTTGAAATTCTAGGCAACACCAGAGCATTATGATTCTTTGCGAACAGCGAAGACGAACAACGCATTCACCTTGCGAATGAACATACGTCATCCATTCATTGCTTCTGACGTGTCATCTATTTGGAACGCCCACCTCACTTACACTAATTCCATCATTCTTTGAGGGCGTTTAATGTTTGAAAAGTGCAGAAAAACCTTTAGAAAATTTTATCTGTTGACTGTAAAATACGGCCCACTCATCTGATTACCTATGCATTTCTATCCAATTTACATTCCCCATGCACATTTCTTTCTTAAATTTTTAGTTTGCACGTTTCTGAATGATCTATTTTATTTTTGAGCATTAAAAACTATACCAGTATTTTGGGACAGGGCTGATTAAGACCAGAATTCAACAGCGCCCTGAAAGGAGCAAAGGTGCTACAATGTCACCCCCTATCGGCCACAACTAAAAATAAACAAATGCAGGATGGCGGGACAGTTCCTCTTCTTTCTATTACCTGGAATGTCCCCACATATATTTACAAACGCGATAACAAGACCTCTTCAGAAAGGTGTTATAGAAAATCGCTGTCTTTGGCTGCTTGCAAGCATGAAGTACTTACAAGTCACTATCCGTGAAAAAATTTGTTCTAGAGAAAAAGTTCTTATTTTACTTAAAGGACAATCATTTGCATGGCTAATATTAAATAAGATCTCTCTCTCTCTCTCTCTCTCTTTGTAATTCTTATATAATATATATATATATATATATATATACTGAGATCACTGCAAATATAAACGCATGCATAGAAACATTAGCATAAATTGCTTAACTGTTCTATAGAATTGTTTAGCATTGTTGTGTGAAAGAGGGCTGGCACCTAATGGTTTTCTGGTGATTAATTTGGCTTTCTGGAAAGTGCACAAAATCTCAAGACATATTTTGGCTATAGAAAGGTCTCCTCGGCTCTTTCCCGTTTCCCGTATCTGTTAATTAGAATAAATATTTGTACACACTGAAAGAGCGTGGACGAGCAAATAGATGGGCGTCATATAATTATTATGCAGTTATCTAGTGCTCATTATAGTGGGGTAATGAACTGAATGTCAGCGTATCTTCGCTTCGAAGGCGTTTGCTTTAACAGTTGTTTGCGGAAGGCCGGTGTATTTTGTAAAAACATATTTTGAAAATATTCATTATTTTGAGGGCATAAAAGAAGAAAGCGACCTCTTCTTTGAGCATCGTCGCTTTTTATAAGGCGTCTGCCATACTAATTTCAAAGTAACGCTGACAAATCAATCGTTCAGTCTATCATTTATTAGATGCCGTGCGAAGCATCACTCGACTTTGGCAATCCACTAACCACCAGTTCAGCATCCTAACGTGCAGAGTTTGCGTTGTGTTGCATCCATCCACATGCAGATTTTAGAGCTTGGAAAACAATCAGCGACTCTAAACATGCGCCTTTTAGAGCTTCTCTTGTTCAATTATTCTTTCTGCATTAACAGAGTTCTGGTTATGTTTGAGCAAGGACGTCTCGGAGGAAGTCGAAAGCTCGGGTTGCCACAGCGCGAACATTGGTGCACACACACACAGCAAAGACAAATGAGCTAACGCAGCAAACTCCACCATCAGTACGTTTGTTCACTATCAAAGTTACACTTTACATGCAAGTTATTTTGTTACTGCACTTTGACTCATCAAACACATGACGAATGCACTGCAAAGACTCGTTTTAACATCTTACCTTTAATGAATAGTGTTATTGCACACTGCAACATTTTGAATCAACTGGATGTGAAAAGCCGTGGATCTGTTTTTATGAAAAGTTATAAGGAAAGAAAACAGCATAGTTTTGAAGGTGCATCTATTTATTATTTTCAACACAGAGTACATACAATTCATCCACTGCATTACAATATTACAATGCAAATGCTTTCAAATTTAGTACCAAAGTATTTAAGTATGGTTATATGCTAATAACTACAGAAATATAATTCCAATATAGTGCTCCATATCTTATATAAACTACAAGATGTGAACTTTATTCTAGTTCACTGAATAAATAAAACAGAAGTCTTTTTCTCTGAAAGATAAGACGAGTGGTTTCAGGGTCTCTATTTGACGGTAAGTTTGCAAGAACTGCTGCGTAAGTTTTAGTTGTGTACAGTCTCTGAAATGTATTCTTTGTTATCCCTCTACTAAGGCACATGTTTTACTTCATATCTTTATCACATATTTATTTCAACTTATGCGGCTCTCATACTATTTTATTAACATTATACCGTGCAAACCGTGGTATATAATGTTTTCATACTTTTTACAGCTAACAACAACAATTACCCCCCCCCCCCCTCCCTAAAAAAATGGACGTGCATGGCAGCTGAATTCAGTTCCAGGGTTGCAGCAGACTCCATGCAGTGCTTCTGAATGGTAGATTGTTCCCAGTATCACGAAACCCAACCACTAGCCAAATTTCTTAATTAGGATGTTCCTTTACCCTGCTCATTCAGGTGTTCACCAGAAATTTGTTTATTCGTTTTTTGTCAAACTGATCTCACGTAATCCCTTGGTGGTAACAGGGCCAGCAGTAGGGGTTGTATTGCTGGAACAGGGATGCTCGTTAAGAAAGATTCCTCCCCCCCCCTTTGCAAGGTACTAATTAACTGAGTTGTAAAAGAGACCACCAGCACTGGGCAACGACCCAAAGCAAGGCTGAGCGAAACACTAAGGGGTTTGCTTTGGCTGTCACATTATGCGTTTAACATTTGGAACTTGAGTTGTATGCCTTCAGAAATATTAACGGCTGTGGACATTTCACCACTTTTATTCTTAAAAAATAAAAAAAAAATACAGTTTGACCATTTTAAATTGATCACTAGGTCTCTTATTTGGTTAGGCTAAACATGGAATTCTTCGAGGGCCACCTTACTCGGTCAGGCCTTTCATTATAAATCTATAAAATTATTAAAGAATCGGGATTCTCAATATTTAAGCTGAAAGTGAAAATAAGGTCGGATAAACGATGGATCTCTTAGTAATCCTTATAATATATTCTCAGTAAATGTCACTTTGCTTTCTGTCTTCGATATAATTCAGATTGCTACACATCTGTGTAAATTACTCTGGGTGATCCGAAATCTCTCATATCGCATTTAGCTGTTTTGCAAGGTCCGTATTTCCTTGTTATAGGGTCACTGGTAATGAAAAATAATCCTTTTGAGGCGGTATTATCCTTCATCCCATGTTCGTCATGCACTCCAGACCTATAATTTCGTTCCCTTTTTCTTTATTAAAATAAGCCTTTCTAGATGAATACCATTATTTCGAATATCCACATCTGCAAAAATAATGCAGATATTCGAAATAACAGTATTTGCACAACTGCGTCTTAATGAAATAGGAGGAACAAAATGGTGAAAATCAGCGTTTTTCTAGCGACAGAAGTTGCGACTCTTAACTCTCCGTGCGAAAGAAAATACACTTCTACCATCAATTAGACGCACTAGCAACGGCCAAGTCTGTGTCGATTAAATGTTTGCCTTTATACCTAATAGATCCCCAGTGAGGACTGTGCATCTGGGGTTTCTGAAAATGCATCCATGCGTGGCTTCTTGCAGACATTGCTCCAGTTCGCCCGTTTTTTATTTGCATTACCTACGAAAACCCTGGATGTGAAAGATGAACAATTGTCTTTCCAAAATATAGCGAGCAAGGTGCAGAGCGATATTGCCTATAAAAACCCCCACTGACCCTGGAGCCGAGAGGATTTCTGCATGGATTCAGCTTAGTTAACGTGGCTATTACAGACTGTTTTTTTTTCTCAAAATCGGCTTTCACACGACTGAACTCCACGAGTGAACACGACTCGTCTCCTTCTTTTAAATATGGCCTCGCAAACAGTCCTATTTCATGTCCAAAGCTAACAGCCAGTGCTGATTTCTGCTAGGAGAAGTTATCCTTTCATGGAGTGTAATTTATTAGCGAACCACATACTAATTGTATCGATCTAACTTGCTAATTAGCCGGGAATAAACCATTCATTAGCAACAAATTAAAATAAAACACCTTATTCTTAGTCCTATAGATATATCATCACGCATTTAATATATTGTTATTAAGCATCCAGCTCCTAAGATCACAGGCGTACAAAAATGAGTTCCCAAAAGGTTCCCCCCTGGAATAAATTATTAAAATATATTCCACATTAAACTGACATTATAGAGGGTACAAATGAGCTTTTTCCTTTCAGAAAGAAATGACAGTCCCTAAATAAAGCTTGCAGGCTGGAGAATGGATGTTTCAGCCGAATGAATAGTCATTACTACCTTTTCAATGATGTGGGCCTTTTGATCAGAAAAGAAATTAGCTCCAAAGGCCAGACAAAAGAAGCCTGCCCCTCAATAGAAAGAAAATTAGACGGCCAAGGTTCTTAACAACACCTAATTCTATAAACCAGGCAGCTTCTTGCTTTTCATTTACAGCTGTTCATTTCCTATAAGCAGGGAGGAAAAACACCGGGCTGAGGCGAAAAACCTGTTGCATAGAAAAATGGGGGGGGGGGGGGGGGGCGGGCAGCACCCCAGATGGCTTTATTTTGTCCTTATATTGCCTTATTGTCGCAGCTAATTATTATCATATTTTCAAAACGTATCATCTTTTGAAGAGCCAATTTCTTCGTGGGGAATGGTTGTAAATGGCAGCATTAGTCTGGATGGGCAAGAATAAAACACCCCCCCCCCCACCGAACCAAAATAAAAAACCTGAGGTGCCAATAAACATCCTTGAACAGTATTTGCAAGATAATTATTTAAAGGTAACTAACGCAGGGACCAGCGTGTGGGGTTTTCCGTACACAGAACCTTTTTAAACGTTCCTCTTCAGAAGTGTTTGCTAGCGCCGTTTAAAAGCTGAAGATAGACACTGGCGTGGCAGAGTGTGCAGGCGGGAACCAAAGGCTGTATATGCCGACCTGGTTTTATATTTCTAGGATTTGTTCCTTTAGTCTTGAATACTTACCTGAAGTCCGCTTGCTGCATTTAAATCAAGTTTCTGCAAAAAATATTGGACTTTCTAGTCAGAAAATGTCTTCCAAATTGGAATTAATTAGAAGAAAAAAAAACCCACCTACACTTTCAGGTTTACTTTTTAGCTCCACTTTTTATATTACTTTGACATAGGTTATATAATTGTAACAATAAAAGATGCTGTTTGGAACTTTTTCCAATTTAAAGAAGTATAGCAATTGTATGTGTCAAATTTGGTTACAAAAATACACCTCTCCTCTTTCTACCTAAGAACAACTCCTTCTAAAGCAGGACTGTTGACTTTTTGATTACAATGCTCCCTATAATATAAGCCCACAGGCAGTCCTCTTACCTTTTTCTCTAATATTAATTCTTATCTGTGGGCCAAGGTATTCCACCCTGATTGGTTAGACATGAGTTTAGTTCCTAAGAACAATCCGGTGAATAAGGATGGGAATGAACTATATCTAAAGGTTGTGCTGAGGTAGTATTTTGAAACAGGAAGAGCTAAAAGCATGTGACAGGCCAGAGTGTCTAAAAATCCCAGCAATGGGACCAGTGCATGTTCCTGCATATACGAGGGGGTACCCAAAAAAACCAGGAATTATTTTTTAAAAGCTATTTATTTCAAATTCTTTACAAAACAACCTTATCCCCTTCAAAATACTCTCCATTACAACTGATACATTTGTCCCACCGGTGCTTCCACTGTTCGAAACATTTTTTGTAGTCATCTTTAGAAACGGCTGAAAGCTCCTCCCTCTTTTTTTTCTTGACTTCTTCAATGTTGTCAAATCGGTGTCCTTTCATGCCCCTTTTCATGCGTGGAAATAAGAAAAAGTCGCACGGAGCCAGGTCAGGCGAGTAAGGTGCACGGGGCAGTGGAACCATGCCATTTTTAGCCAAAACCTGTCAAACAGAGATGGCTGTGTGTGCAGGTGCATTGTCGTGGTGGAAGAACCAGTCTCCTGTGTGCCACAAATCGGGTCTTTTTTGACGAACACTGTTGCGCAATCTTCTTAAAACTTCCAAATAAAAGGTTCGATTGATGGTCTGACCTGGGGGAACAAACTCTGAATGAACTACCCCCTTGGCATCAAAAAAGCAAATCAGCATTGTTTTGATGTTTGATTTGACTTGACGACATTTTTTTGGATGGGGTGACGATGACGTCTTCCATTGGCTTGACTTTTGCTTTGTTTGTGGGTCGTAACCATAGCACCATGACTCATCACCTGTAATGACCTTTGACAGAAAATCTGGATCAGTTTCAAGCTGTTTCAAAACACGACATGTTTCAACTCGATGTTCCTTTTGATTGTCAGTCAGAACCCGAGGAACAAACTTGGCAGCAACCCTTTTCATTCCCAAATCTTCCGTTAAAATTCGCTGAACCGAGCTCCAAGATAACCCACTAATCTCTGACAGTTGATCAATTGTCTGTTGATGGTCTGTGAGCACAAGCTCTCTAATTTTTTCAATATTTTCGTCGATTCGGGCAGTTGATGGACGCCCAGAACGAGGTTTGTCATCAATCGACATGTCGCCATTTTTAAACCGAGCAAACCACTGGTACACTTGACTTTTTCCCATAGCGTCATCTTGATAAGCTGTTTTCAACATTAAAACAGTTTCAGCAGCATTTTTACCGAGTAGAAAACAAAATTTCACAGCTGCACGTTGTTCACTTAAACTTGTCATCATAAAAAAAGAAACAAGAACAAAACAGCGCTAGCAAAAACAATCACTGCAGATGAACAGAACAAGCCAGGTCAACAACACAGGCGGCACTGAACTGACAATGAGTTGCACTATACACGCCTAGCGGCAGAAGTGCGTACTACACAAGCTCCGCCCACGGCAATGTTATTCCTGTTGTTTTTGGGTACCCCCTTGTATCCAGTACTCCATTTAGAATGAGTACGAATAGGTCAATTTCCAAAGAGCTTTAGGAGTTAGGAACCAAATAAACCTGAGTAACTAGGACTGAACACAATTTAGGACAACTATCTAGAGGGTCGCCATGAGTCGACACCGTCTCAACAGCACTTAACAACAACCTAGGACCTAGTTTCATTAAAAGGCACATTTCAGACAGGACGTGGAAATAGGAATAGAAACATCAAGGCTGGGACATACTCATTCCTAACAATATTTTTGAAATGGTTCTGCTAAACATGGAGCTGTTTTAAAATACATATCCATATCCAGCGGGAAGTGGTCTTTCAGGAGGAGCTGTTATGCTTCCTGTTTCCTAATTGGCCCCAAGTTTGTCTGGTTTTGAGCTATATGGAAAATGTTCCCTCAATTGTTTGCCTATGAAATCTATCAACTCCTGCTCAAGAGACCTACTCCAATTACTTTTCATACACCAGAAAAATCTGTGAAACTATATCCATTTTTTTTATTTTTTTTGGCATGGTTACACAGAATCTTTCCAGGAGCTGAGTAGGCTTGGAGAATGTCTCTGATAGTATAAAAGTAACTGGGAATTTCAGATAAGCGGTCTTGCAAAGATGGAACTGTCAGAAATCTAGCAGTGGATCCTTCATCTCCCTCTTGGAACCAAGGCTGGTGTTGGATATGCAGGGGCCCAGGGCAGAAACTGGTGAGAGGACCCCAAAACCCACCTTCAGGCCATGCCTCCTTCAGCATGACGGATGCTAGGGGCCTCCTGTGACACGGGGACCCAAGGCAATTGCCCTGTTTGCCATCCCCTAACACCAGTCCTGCTTGGAACGTGGTTAACTTGGCAGGGCTTCTTGTGTGAAATTACCTATTACTTCAATCATCTATCACAGAATTTCTGGTAGAAGAAAAGTCCTTGGAGAGAGGTCTCTTGAGCAGAGCTGGCCCAGAATTGCTTCAAGGTGTTGGAGCCCTAGACAAAGCTTAAGCTCTCTATAAATTAAACCATGTGTATAACCATACCAAAACAACAAGAAAGGGCACTGTGTGATGGAAAGAACAGCAAATTATAAGATTGGAGCTGTAGGAGTTCAAATTTTGCCTGGATGTATGAACTTGTCTCAGCTCAGGCCATTGTTATGAGCAGACAATAGTGCAGGACCCTAACTAGTCCAGCAGGCTCCTGTATTCAGGACCATACCATCTTAGCCCAGTCAGTAGGTGCATGTCATCCTATTGTAACATCTCCAGTGGGGGTGACTCTTTGCTTCTGCTCATAAATAACCCCCTGGGATCCTGGTGATGTTTCCTTGGTTGGTTGGTTGTTAAAACATGTGTTGTTTTAATGATCCAGCTTTGGGATCTATGTGTATTTTGTGTCTGGCAAAAACATTTCCTTGATGTTATAGTTATCTGTGTGTGATGTATATAAGCAAGCCAGAGGGTTTTACTACCTTCTGTCTTGGTGCTGAGAATAAATGAGGAGAAAGCTCATGTCATGAGACCGCAGTGTGTCCTGGAATGGAACTTGACTACAAGAGAAGGTAACTCCTCTCCTTCTTAACAGGGGGTGAATGTGAAGAAGGATCTTGCATAGGAGGGAAAGACTGTTATGTTCTGTTAAACAAGGGACTAGGTATCCCTGCCTATTGCTAGATGGACAAGTAGATAGGTAGGATCATAGACACCAGAGGCAATACAGAATGTGTGACCAGACACTGTTAAGTCTCTGTAAAGAAAGACTGTCCATTGGACACTATGAGGCAGATTCGATATAGGCCGATTATCTCTGGCAGACACATTTAAATTGTGCATGGGTGTGATTTAGTCCTTATTTTGCATCTGCAGGTATAGATGTGCCCGCATTTATGGAATTGGCACGTTGACGTGTCCAGCACAGCACATCCAACATGCTGTTCAGTTGGCTTGTGCATGTATTCAGAGCGAGAGCCATGCATGGATGCAGGCAAAGGTCATAAAGTGAAGTGGAGAAACCTGTCTGTGCTAATATCATGGGACACGGGTAGGTTTTGGACATCCCCACGCTCACCATATACTGGACAGGTGCACATTTCTGATCGTGCCCATCTCTGCAATATACCCATGGACGCCTCTGACGGCCATGCCTCCTCGGTTAAAACATGCATCTCCTAAGCTGCTGTCCTCTCTGACAGTATTTTGCTGATGCAAACTAGACTTAAATACTAATGTTAAATGAATGCTGATGCAAACTAGACTTTATACTAGTCTTTTTCATGCCCAGAAAAGTGTTAAGTAATCTCAGTGCACTCTTATATATATTATAAGAGAAAGTAAATATTAACATGTTTGTCATGACATACCTTGCATCAAAAAGTACTTGGCAGTATAAAAATGCTTCAGCTATAATTGCTTTGGTCATCTCTAAAAACACTCTTTAAAATGCTAAGTATGGACCCTTACCAAGTTCACAAAAACCTTAACTAACTTTGTAATTCCCCAAAGGATGCATAATATTGCTGAGCTACAAAAGTATGCTCTTTTAATGACTATGGCCTTCTGGCTATGGCATCTGTTTCCCACATACTTGTATCTGGGTACTGGCATTTCTCACAGCAGCTTCCTACATGTTGCTACACCTTTCCCATACAATATCCACTCTGTCTTGGCTTATTTCAGTCTGTATACATCTGCCATCTATGGGGCAGCCCTGTCTGCTTTCCCACAGTTTGCTTTGTGGCAATGGTCCTTTGGTCAAGCCTGTGTGGGCATGGGAGGGAGGATCCCTGTGCCATCAAACCAAGTAGCCAGCCTCCAGATCTATCACCACTCTCGCAGCTTGCATAGATCCTGGACTGGGTAAGGATGTAGGCCTCATGGCACAATCTGGGGAATGTTGGCACAACATCAGTCATGTCTCCCAGTGCCTGGCCCAGTTGATGTATGACTGCCCTATCACACTGGCACCTGGTGACACTGTGGTCATCCACAAGGTTCAGGTTCTGGCCAGGCATTCATGTCCTCTCTAAATTGCAGGTCAGCACACCAGATCCACCCATGCAACTCTCAAACCACAAACACACAGTCTCACTTGCAGGAACGAATTGTAGAACACAGAAGAAAGTTTCTAAGCACTGGCCTTATTCCATATTTCTGGCAAGAATAAGGGGTATGTCTTTGGAGAAGTAAACAATGTACAAGGGGCCTTTTGGAATACATTATACAGGTCTCTATGGCAGGCTGAAATCCCCGTGCAAGTGCCATAGACGTCCCCGTGCTGTGTACAGGAATATGGCTGTAGATATTTTCATGAGATACATGTCTCCTGTGCAGATGCAAACAACTTATTCGGGTTCTGGAATGACCCCCTATCTGAATTGCATTTTTAATCAGTAAACTTAGTCTGAGCACCCCAATCAATGTTTTTTGGACTTGTGCACCTGAGCCTGGAAGGGAAATTCCTTCTCCCTATGAAGAACCTGCTTCCTTGGATAGGAGCAGATGCTGGCCGAGTGAATGAGAGGGAAAGGACTTGGGAAAAATAAATAATTGTTGGTGGACCCTCAGGGTATGGACTGCCCATGACAGGAGGAACTCTTAACAATAGTAATGACACTGTTCCTTGTTTTCGTTTTAGATGTCACCTTTTCCATTTCTGGGCTGAATGAGTTACAGTCAGGTACACAAGTTATTTCCTGAGAAAAAGGAGAGTGAAGTGACTTCCCCAGGCCTTTTGCTTTGTAATTTTGGTTCTGAACATTTTATGAGTGTAAAAAATGTGCACTAAATTGACTTTATGTCCATAAAGCCTCCAAATTAATCGATGTAAAATTAATTTCTCTTATTAAAACATTTTTACATGTTAATCAAATTTTACATGCATTCTCTTCTAAAATGTACTGGTAAAATGTTTCCCTATGTACACTGAAGTACTAGAAGGAGCACGAGTGGAAGAAGTAGGACTTAAAGGCTGGTTTCTCTGAATCTCAAACACTGTGCTAATCGCTAAGCTACTCCTCCACTTTTACCCCCTGCTTGTCATACGGATCAAGCCCCACTGATTACAAGGCTTCCTACCCCAGACCTGGCTATAGCATGTGCATTTTAGATTTCCAGTAGGCAAACTGGGTCTAATATTGAAAGGGATTAACACGTTAATCCCCTTGGCTGGGATATTCAGTGACCAAAAAATGATTTGTGTCACTGAATATTCGCAGGTGATGCTGCAGCATGTCCCGAGGCTAACCAGTTAGCCTCAGGACATTCCGAGGGTGGCCTCCAGTGATAACTAGGCAGCAGCGAAATTGAGCCTAACGTTTGCTGCTGAAACTAACCAGGCAGTGTCTCAATATCGTTGCTGCTTGTTTAGCTTCATGGCAATCTAGGCAACCCAGATCTAACCAGGTCTAAAGTTCAGCGGTGGCAGCTAGCCACTTTAGAGCACTAGCCACTGCCGCTGAATATGGGGCCCATTGATCCTGTAATTGTGCATTTGAGGTTTCTGACTTAAATCCTATGTATAGGCTTAAGCTTATTTTCACCGTTGTGCCATTCTAAATTAAGCCTAAACAGCCTCACTGTAACGGAGATGCTAGTAGCCCTTTAAAAATGATTGTGCTGTGGACATCAGTACAATACAGGAAATTTAATTATATTTCCTTCCATCTTTTATGGAGTGATCAAATAATCAAGTAGAACTGACTTTTCCAATTTATTTTAACACAACAAAGGAACTCATTTGTCTTCGTTTTCCCCTTTAATTAACATGGACTGACAGTAAAAAAAGCTTTAGAAGGTACTGTAATAAATTTCATAAATATAGACTTGACTTCAAACTTAAAAAAAAATAATCTGGCATATCCAAAGAATGACTTAGTAAGAGAAGGATTTATAGTGCTTCAAAGTATAGGATAGGCTATGCTACTATTCAGTCCTGAAGAGCAACAGTTAATTTAAGAGTGGGGAGGCCCAATCGTCGGCCAAGAAGAACTTGATTTGTAGGGCCTCCCAGCAGATAATACCACTGCCCCTATCCCGCCCCTAGGGAGCTGTACCTGGGAAAAGCAGATACTGTGGCATCTGCTTTTTTTGTGAGTTTGCTGCTATCATAGTAGCAGCTAATGCACTTTAGTAAACACACCCCTTCGTTTTACCTAGCATTATCTGCAGAAAAGGTTGGGTGGTCGTATTCTTGCATTGCTGAAAGTTGGCTTTTGAATCTGAAACAAGAAAGCTGAGCTCTGGTTAGTGGCTTGTAACCAAATGCATGTGAAGTTATGTATTTGAAGTGCACAAACAGGAATCACTGGAAAATTTTGTATGTTTTGAACTCCACTTTCCTAGCATCAAATGACTTTTAGGCTGGAAGTATTTGGTATGCTGTGATAGCACTTTCACTACCAAATGTGATTAGTCTTCTACAGGTATAGTGTGTTGACCATATCAATGCATTACCAATCACTTTGGAGGAAGTTTTGTGAAAACGTTTCATTTATCCTTTCATTTTTTAGGTGCATTTCACTTAAACAATAGCATCTGTTGGGAAGGGTCTGTCTTTCTGTCCATCTATTTGTTTGTCCATTCATATACTTTAGGTAAAACTTTAAAGAACTCGTGAACTGCGGGTGGTGGGGAGTCCAGGCCTCCCATCCGAACAAAGAAACAGCCAATGAAGGAGTGAGGGAGGAGCCATGGGTAGCAACCAGGTCAGACCTTGCCATCAAATGAGAACTCAAGCTATGGTCACGGCAAAGACAAAAGCAGCATGCCAACTGGGATTCAGCAAATGCCAACACAGGAAGAGAAGCTCTGCCGGTGCCCAGAGAGGGAAACAAGGAAGCTGCAGGGAAGGAGAGTGGGGAAAGAGTGGAAGGAGAGGATCAGGATGGGAGTTAGAAGAGTTCAAGAGGGGAAGATACAAGAGGAGGAGGGGAGTGCAAGAGGGTGGTACAAAAGAGGGGAGATATAAGAGGAGAGTGCAAAGAGGGAAGGGGAAGAGTGAATGGGGGTGGCAGGGAGAGTATGCAAGGGGGAGAGTGCAAGGGGGTAGGTGTAGAGAGTGCAAAGAGGGAAGGAGAAGAGTGAAAGGAGATAGCTTGGAAGAGGGGAAGAGAATGCAAGTGTGCAAAGCAGGAAAGAGAAGGGGAGAGTGCAAGAGGGCACAAAGGGACGAGAGAGAGCATACAAAGGGGGTGGCAGGAGAGAAAAGGTTGCATAGGGTTGGCAGGGAAGGGAGAGTACAAGAGAAATAGTGGCAGGATAGGGAGGGGGGAAAACAGCTAAGGGGAGGGAGGGACAGGAAGTGAGTGCATGATCAAGGAGGAGGATAGAACGAGGCAGAGGGAAGCCTACATGACCATGTGGTATACCCATCCCAACATCCCCACCTGACAAACCCCTGTGACACACAACCACTGACACACACACACACACACACACACACACACACTCATCTGACACTCAAAAAGGCCTCCTCCATATCCCATTCCATAAATACATCCCTCCATGCCCCGACATTCCACTCACACATCTCCACCAATGAACAGCCACACTATCCCCATATAGATAACTATACACCCATACAACTAATACTGTATATACATCCCCCTTACACACCCCATCAGCCACTCTTCACATCTGATTCGCACACTCCTCACTCACCCACTCATACATCCCCTGCTGTCCTACTGCGATACATTGTACCATGTTCCTTTCAGCCGAATCCCTCACACATACTCGTACATGTCTGAATCTGTGAATGGGGAAAGGGGAAACATGACGTTGTGTCACACTGCTTTTCTAAGGCTGGCTCATGGCTATTTGGATATGACTCCTGGGGATGTTTCTTTACAGCTCCACTAAATCATTGAACTTCACAGGGTTACTAATCAAGTGTTTATCATTAAGAAATTAAGAAATAGAGCTGCATTCACTCTGTAGAAGCAATGCTGGATTTTTTATGCAAAATGCTATTAATAAATTTGGTGGAATTCACAAACACGCATAACCTCCATTTGAAAAACAGGAAAAACTCATTCTAACTGTATTCTGCTCTTCAATTTACTAAATTCTTCAAAACGGCCTTTATAATAAGAAAAAACCCCATATTTTTTTCTAATTATTTTTTATATTTTTGTGGAAAACGTAGGACAAAATCTGTAGACATTGACTTCAGTTCTCTAAAGTCTATCAGTTTGAACATCAGCTAAAGTCTCTGGCTAATCTGAAGCTTATGTTTAGCGAACGGATTATAGGTTTAATATTACAAATGTAGCAGTTCTTGTAATACGAGTATTACCAGACAATAACAGATAATGTCCAGAGTTCAATGCCCAGAGCAATAAATAAAGTTCATGCTTCCAATATATATAAAATGACACGTTTTTAGTGTCACAGTGAGTCATAGAGTCATTGAAACGCCATATAACGCCAATGAATGAAGAATCACCAGGGCCTGAAAAGAGGAGAAGAAAAATCCAGACTGGCCAATACGGTAGGTTTGTAATATACTCTGGATACCTGGATAAAGAAAGCAAACCCTTGATTCCCAGGATTCAGCACTGAGCGTAATGTGGGTTTCAGGACATTTGGCAATTAATTCCAGCAATTCTGCAGGAGACTCGGGGCCTGGTTTTCCAAAGCACCGATATTCAAGTGCCGTGGTGGTCAGCCACTATGCTTAAATATCAGTGGGATATTCAGTGGCAGAATTCAGATAGGAATTCCCGTTGATTATCCAGGTTGAGTGGATGGGTGCCGACCCTTATCCAGAGAATGCCATTTTCGGTTTCCACTTACATGAATAGCAAGTTAGCCCTGCTTCTCATGCAGCCTATGTTTTCTGGTTAAGTGCCGTCCCTTATCTGGAGAGGGACGATACCACCCTCATTGCCTACAAACCGCCCCTGCACTAACGGCATAGGGCATGAGCAGTCTGTGGAGATATTCAGTGACTCAGCACTCTTATCTGGATAATTTCCCGTTGGCTTTCTGGATAAGGGCTTTCAATAATGACCCTTCAGTTTTCATAATAAGATTAAGTATGATATTCTGTAGAGCACCTAACAAGTTTTATTGTTGTTGAATGTGGGTGTAATAGCAATCTTTTTAAAAATATAGATAGTTTTCTTTGTTCAATTTGCATTTTATTGACATTTTGTATATTTATATATGTGGGAAAATAGTCCATGAAGTTGTTTCCTTTTTATTTTGAGTTGCTATTTTAATGGGATTTTTTTAGTGAGATTTACATTGCCATTTTAGTGAGATTTGCTGTATAATTCCTTTCAGTGCTATGTCAAGCTTAGGGGTAACCTGCGAGGAGTGGCTCAGTGGTTGGGACAGGTTACCTTGGGTTGGGGGTTCAATTCCCACATAGTGTCACCAAT
Source organism: Ichthyophis bannanicus (assembly GCA_033557465.1). Classification (NCBI taxonomy): domain Eukaryota; kingdom Metazoa; phylum Chordata; class Amphibia; order Gymnophiona; family Ichthyophiidae; genus Ichthyophis; species Ichthyophis bannanicus. The sequence continues at coordinate 171,641,171 of CM066036.1, read as the reverse complement.
AACCCGCCTAGAGCCAGGGGCATGTAGGGTAGGTCAGCCTGGGCTATCCAAAACTTAAAGTAACAGGGTAGTGCAGTTGGCCCTGCACTGCCTTCTGGGTGTTGTAGTCCCTCTTGCTCTCTAAGCCAAGGAATAATTGTAGTCGAGTTGGTTAGGCAAAAATGACAAGGTTTTATTTCCCCTTCCGGGTGGATTCATTGCAAAGAAAATTAAGAACAAAAATGACCATACTTCTGGTACAAAGAAAACAATGCAGGAACAAAAAACAGCTTCTATGTTTTTCAGCTTTCACAAACAGTATTCAGAACCAACTTAAATGCAGCAGTCCCTTTTCAAACAAAGGCAAATACTCTTGCTTTTTCCCACTGCTGTTCCAACAGCCTTGTTAACAGCTAGTTTAGCACAGAGATATGACGTGATCTGCTAAAGACAGCGTACAATCCATCTGCTCATCTGACGTCTGTTCATTAACAAACTCTGTCTGCATTTCCTCACAGTCACTTTCAGACAAGTAAGTTTGTGGATAATTATACTGTACTTCAAAGTGCAGTCTCTCTCTACTTCCTCGAGACTTCTCTTCACCGGTTGCTACAGAGCAGGGTGGAGCATTACCATATATATGGGATTTAGCTACGGGAGAGTCCAGCAAACCCTGGCAGTCACAGGGAAAACTTTCAAACCCAGTTTCCCTTCTACACGGTTTATACCGCCTACCTTTTGGCTTCTTCACAGAGGAATTTCTCAGCACAGCTGGGTCAGCAAGGCTTTCACACACCGGCTGTGTTTTCCTGCCTTTTCCCCTTTCTTTTCTCTCATTCATGCAAATGTCCTCTGGCCAGGACGTCTCTCCCTCTCTGGACCTGAAGCTCTCCATTTGGAAACTCTCTTCTGGTCTCCTTCTCCAACTGCAGCTGGTTCCCCTTCTAGTTCTCCATCCGGTTCCCTCTCTGGACCTCCAGCTCTCTTCTGGTGAGTACTTTTTATATGTCTGTGTCTTAGTGCTTAACTGAGCCCCTCCCCCCAACCAGGTGCTTCTCCTTAATCCCTGAGCTCAGGGCTACTTTGCAGTTTGGGCGTGTCTTCTCCCCTCGTGACACATTCTGTTTATGTTGTCCCTGGAAACCCTGGGCCATGTGCTTTACCTGGCTGTCAGTTTCTGACACAATCTCTTCAGCTTCACCCAGTTCCATATCCTCGGAAGGATCCTCTACATGACAGATCCCCCCCCCCTTAAAATATTACGGGCTGCTGACTTTTTCAGACAGCACGTAATCTTTGACTGAGTGCTCCTGTGTTTCTCCACACTGACTAGTCTAGCTGTCGCTGACCTCTCCTGCCATGGTTTCAGGACATTTATGTGGTATACCTGGCGGCGTCCCCTATCATTCTCGACTGCATATGAGACGGGTCCTACCCTCTCTACCACCGTACATGGTCCTTTCCACCAGGATTCAAATTTGGGTCCCTGGTCGGCTACTAGGACTATTACCCTATCCCCTATAGCCAAATGTAGAGGTTTCGTTCCTCGGTCATAATAGCATTTTTGACGCTGCTGACTGGCCTGCAAATTCTCCACAGACGCTTGTGATGTCCTTTTTAGGCGATTCCTCAGGTCTTTAAGAAACTGAGGTACCCCAACCTCCTCTATTTCTGGCTCTACCCATTGCTCATGCAATATTTCTAAAATCCCCGTGGGGCTCGGCCAAATAATAGTTCATAGGGTGATGCCCCCAAGGACGCTTGTATGCGCTCCCGACACACATATAATACAAATGGGAGTAGAGTGTCCCACTCAGACATCTCCCCATTTAAGCCACGTCTTAACATTTGCTTTATGGACTGGTTCACCCTCTCTACCAGTCCGTTGGACTGAGGATGATACGCAGCCGTCCTTATGTGACGTATGCCAAAAGCATCCCACACCATAGCTAAGTGTTTTGACATAAAATTACTCCCCTGATCTGTGAGTACTTCCTGAGGAAATCCAATTTCACAGAACAATTTGATTAATTCAAGAGCTATTATTCTAGCTGAGGTACTTAATGGTATTGCCCAGGGGAAACGTGTAGCCTGGTCTACTACCACTAGAATGTATTGAAAGCCCCTCGGTGTCCTAACCAGGGGTCCCACGATGTCCATTGCTATGCGGCAAATCGGCATCGATATGGTGAGCGTGGGTATCATGGGCACAGCCTTGGGCTTCGTGGTGGTAATCCGCTGACAAGTGGGACAGGACTCGCAGTATTTCGTTGTCTCTTTAAAGACCCCTGGCCAATAGAAACGGGCCAGTATTTGGTCTAATGTCCCTTGAATCCCTTTATGGCAGCCCACTGGGTGATCGTGTGCCAACCGCAGAACTATGGCCTTAAACATTGTTGGCACCACCAATTGTTTTCTCACCGCCCCTGTACGTGGGTCACTGCTTTCTCGATACAGCACCTCCTTCTCTAAGAAGAATCTGGGAAGGGTATTTCTATCTTCTTGGGCATATTCAAATGCTCGCTTTAAAGCAGGGTCGGCCTGTTGTTCCTTCGGGAAAGAAGGAAAGTTTTGGACAAGCTCTGCGGGAACCCAGGGTAACCCTTCTCCGGCTTCTAACTCAGCCCTCCCTTGGGTCCTGCGACGCCTCTCCTGATGCCTCTCGGCCTTCTCTTTCCTAACCTTTTTGGACGGGGCGTTGATTAAATCCTCATGCATAGGAAGCGTATCTGACACCTCCTCTTCTAATCTATCCTCACGCTCCGGGGACTCTTCTCTATCCTTGGGTAGTTCCTCTGTCCTATCCGGTGACACCTCCCTTACCCCTAAGGTTCCGGCCTGGGACCGGGTGGATACTAGGCCTGTTTTATTATTCAGACCCTTCACCATCCCTTTACAAAATGGAGGCCAATCTCTCCCTAGGATGATATCATGCGGGAGCCGTGGGACTATGGCCACCCGCACCTCCTTTTCTGTGCCTAGGCCTTTCACAGACAACCTATATAGGGGATAATATGAAGATGCCCAATGCACATATCGTATTTTTACTCGCCCTTATGCTTGACTCGGTGCTGATTGCAGGCGGGCTTCAATGGCCTGCCAGAGCTTGCGCGAGACCATGCTCTGGTCAGCACCCGAGTCAAGCAGTGCCAGAGCTTCAATGCCCTCTACTTGTACTCTCAATAGGAATCCTTCCTGTATCCACTTTTCACCCCCCGATACAAGGACTGTTCGTTCCATACAATCCCTGCGAAAATGTCCTGCCTTGCCACAGCTATAACATTTTCCTTTACATACAGGTACAACAACATTTTCATGGGGTATTTTAACCTTTAGGTTCTTTTCTGCTTTCCCAAAGTTTGCAGTACCAGCCACCTTTAAAACACCCGCTCTTGAGGTGCCAGCCATCTCAGCCTCAAAGTAACGCTCAGTGAGGTTGGCTGCTTCCTCAGTGGTCTGGCAACTTTGGAGTGTAAGAAAAGCCTTAACCTCTGGAGGTACAGCTTGCATGAATTGCTCCAGGACTATGGTATCAACCACCGACTCGAGAGTCCTCCTCTCTGGAGCAAGCCATTTCCAGGCCAATCCCTTCAGCCTTTGAAATAAAGCTTTGGGAGTCTCCCTAGGCTTCAGCCTAGCCTCCCTAAACATCCGTTTGTAATACATTGGTGTCAACCCCAGCCTGTCTTTCACAGCTTTCTTTACCTCGGTATAATCTGATGCCAGTGCAGCAGGCATAGTCTTATAAGCTGCCAGAGCCTCTCCTGTGAGTGACATGGCAAATCTTACAGCCCACTGTTCTACAGGCCATTTAACTGCTTCTGCAATTCGCTCAAAGGCCTCTATAAAATCATCAACATTATCATGAGCGGTTAACTGTCCAAATGCAAGTGCACTACAATCCTGTAGTCCTACCCCCTTGACCATCGAGGGAATAGTTCCTTCAACGTCCTGTGGCTTCTTTAGCAAAGCCTCCAGCAGCTCCATAAGTGGCTTCTGCTGCGCCTTCATTACTGCAGCACTCTGCTCCTGCGTATAACGCGCCAGCTCCATTTGTTTCTCCCATTGGACCGATATCCACTGCATTACATCCTGGGGATCCATCCTGGAGTCTACGGTACCTGCAAAAACAAAAAAGGAAAAAGGCCCACCAAGTGCGGCACTATGGTTTTCTTTTTTAAACCCCGTCTATTTAGCTGCAGGACAGTAGTTCCCCTTTCTCACTCTGTATCCGCCTACACCCGTGCCCAGATACTTTTACCTTGGCACTGTGTAGACTCAGGCCTTGAGAAAGGTGTCCTGGTCCTCCTGGCTGGTCTGCCAGCGAAACCTCTGACCGTCCTTCCGCACACAGGATAGCAGTTTTTCTCCGCTTATGAACTGGTGTTTCCTGATATTTCTTGTAATGTCCTTATTTTTTCAAGCAAAAATCTGAAAAACTACGCCAACTTGTCACCAGTAACCCCCCTAGAGCCAGGGGCATGTAGAGTAGGTCAGCCTGGGCTATCCAAAACTTAAAGTAACAGGGTAGTGCAGTTGGCCCTGCACTGCCTTCTGGGTGTTGTAGTCCCTCTTGCTCTCTAAGCCAAGGAATAATTGTAGTCGAGTTGGTTAGGCAAAAATGACAAGGTTTTATTTCCCCTTCCGGGTGGATTCATTGCAAAGAAAATTAAGAACAAAAATGACCATACTTCTGGTACAAAGAAAACAATGCAGGAACAAAAAACAGCTTCTATGTTTTTCAGCTTTCACAAACAGTATTCAGAACCAACTTAAATGCAGCAGTCCCTTTTCAAACAAAGGCAAATACTCTTGCTTTTTCCCACTGCTGTTCCAACAGCCTTGTTAACAGCTAGTTTAGCACAGAGATATGACGTGATCTGCTAAAGACAGCGTACAATCCATCTGCTCATCTGACGTCTGTTCATTAACAAACTCTGTCTGCATTTCCTCACAGTCACTTTCAGACAAGTAAGTTTGTGGATAATTATACTGTACTTCAAAGTGCAGTCTCTCTCTACTTCCTCGAGACTTCTCTTCACCGGTTGCTACAGAGCAGGGTGGAGCATTACCATATATATGGGATTTAGCTATGGGAGAGTCCCGCAAACCCTGGCAGTCACAGGGAAAACTTTCAAACCCAGCTTCCCTTCTACACGGTTTTACCGCCTACCTTTTGGCTTCTTCACAGAGGGATTTCTCAGCACAGCTGGGTCAGCAAGGCTTTCACACACCGGCTGTGTTTTCCTGCCTTTTCCCCTTTCGTTTCTCTCAGTCATGCAAATGTCCTCTGGCCAGGATGTCTCTCCCTCTCTGGACCTGAAGCTCTCCGTTTGGAAACTCTCTTCTGGTCTCCTTCTCCAACTGCAGCTGGTTCCCCTTCTAGTTCTCCATCCGATTCCCTCTCTGGACCTCTCTCTGGACCTCCAGCTCTCTTCTGGTGAGTACTTTTTATATGTCTGTGTCTTAGGGCTTAACTGCGCCCCTCCCCCCAACCAGGTGCTTCTCCTTAATCCCTGAGCTCGGGGCTACTTTGCAGTTTGGGCGTGTCTTCTCCCCTCGTGACACATTCTGTTTATGTTGTCCCTGGCAACCCTGGGCCATGTGCTTTGCCTGGCTGTCAGTTTCTGACACAATCGCTTCAGCTTCACCCAGTTCCATATCCTCGGAAGGATCCTCTACATGACAATAGGGACAAGTAACCTCAGGCCAGAGGGAGTGGGGTCTCTAGCCCTTGGCCACTCCTTGTGGCCATGGGAAAGCCACCTTACCCTCCATTGCCTCAGGTGCACTTAGATTGTGAGGCCTTCTGGGACAAGGGAATAAAAAGTGCCTGTTAGCATATATCTGTAAACTGCTCTGATAGATATAGTAAAGGGCAGTATATCAAGTGCCTAAACTAGAATTTGCTAGCCAAATTGAGAGGTATGCCTTGTTTTTAAGAATTAAACACAAGCCAAATTGGATTAACCCCTTTAGCTCCATAATGACAGTAGCACAGATGACTCAGGTTTTATTGTCTGTCTGATAGGACTGGAGAGATTTTGGCACATTGTGGAGATGATCTCCAGAGATGGAGAGAAGGTATCTGCCAACTCCATGTGGTGGCCTCTGTTGGCAGAAGAAACAGCAAGAAAACGTGAAAGAGGTACTGGTAATATCAAAGTTGGAGACAACTGGGGCAAAAATTAGCAGATAACTGGGACAAATTCTTGAGCAAAATTAAAATTAATGGTACTTTTTCCAAAATTAAAATCAACCCTTCCTACCTTTTTTATGGGTTTCTGGGTCTCACTAACTGGAGAACCAGGATCTGAATTTAGCTTGGTTTCACAGAATTTCTGGTACAAGTGTAAGATAAAATAAAAATCTTTGGAGTACGTCTCTAAAGCAAGAGTTAATAGATCCACAAAGCAAAAAATGTCATTAGTTTTTTCCATAGTGCTCCAGGCCAGACAAACTTTGGGCCAATCAAGAAACAGGAAAAATCACTAAGATGCACTTAAGAGCAACTTGACTAGTGCCAACCTACATGGAGATATGATAGTGCTTTTGCAATATGCCTGCCTTCGAACCCAAAGGTCACTCCTTTGAGGCCAGCCTCAGCTTTGAGAATAAAGAGCCAGCTTTTTTTTTTTCAATTTGCCTGAAATCACTAGTAACCTTTCAGCTATGTTTTTCATTGGGCAGCAGCCACAGCTACCTCTTTCATTAACAAAATTGCCCTGATATGAAAATTTATAAAAACAAAACGGAACAAAATGAAAATTTATTAAAACTAAACAAAATAAATTGCAACAAACCTGCAAATGACACAGGGAGCTAAAGAGAATTAAATTCTTTGCCTGCCCACTCCTAAAAGTGACTGACTGGGTTAGAAACTGGTTGAGTGGTTGAGTGGAAGTTGACAGAGGGCAGTGGTAAGTTGTTACCAGTGAGGTGATGCATTGTATCAGTCCTTGATCTGGTTCTTTTTAATATTTTTGTAAGCAATATCGTGAAAGGGTTGTCAAGTAAAGTTTACCTTTTTGTGGATGATATCAAAATCTACAATAGGATGGTCATCCAGAAGGTGTGCACAACATGAGGAGGGATCTTGAAGAATGGTCTGGAATTCTTCAGCTAAGATTTAAAGCCAAAAAATGCAGAGTCATGCATCTGGGCTGTAAAAACTCAAGGAAGTGGTACAGTAAGGACCTGTACCCAGTCAACCAAGAACCGTGCCTTTTCCCTATTTGCGCCAACCCAATGGAATGCACTACCCCCAAAGATACGTGCTACCCCAGATCTTATAACTTTTAGGAAGGCACTGAAGACTTATCTCTTCCAACTAACATACAACCACCCACCCTAGACCAGCCACAAAAACGGAAACAGCTGATGGCGCACTACTGTAAATATGTACCAGTAATATAAATATGTAGATCAGCCAATAGCCCATCACTGCGAATATGCTCCAGTAATGTAAATATGTTCCTAGTTATAACTCCTGTAATGTAAACATGTGCCTATTTTTTACCTCAGATGTAAACTCCTGTAATGTAAATATGTTCCTACTTTTACCTCAGATGTAAACCATGTTTGATGTAAACCATGTAAACCATATAATCTAATCACTATGTTATCTGTAAGTGTTATCTGTAACATACTTTCATATGTTTCATGTAAACCACACTGATCTGTAATAGCATGGTATGTAAAAACAAATACATAAATAAATAAATACAGTATATGAGGTGAAGGACTGCTGTGTATGAAAGAAGAGCAGGGCCTGGGGATGACTGTACCTGATGATCTTAAGATCACCAAACAGATAGAGAAAGTGATGGTGAAAGTCAGAAGGATGTTTGGGTGCACAGGGAGAGGAATGGCCAACAGGAAAAAAACCTCTGTATAAGTTTCTGGTGAGATCACATTTCAAGTGTAGAAGTCTGGAAATTGCAACTTCAAAAATATATAAACAGGATGGATTCAGTTCCGTGACCTTAAGAACATAAGAACATAAGAGATGCCATACTAAGTCAAATCAAAGTTCCATCAAGCCCAGTATCCTGTTTCCATCAGTGGCCAGTCAGGTCACAAGTACTTGTCAGGTTTCCAAAAGGTAGACAGAGTTCATGCTGATTATCCCAGGGGTAAGCAGCAGCTTTCCTCCACGCCACTTTAATTAAGGTTTATGGACTTTTCCTCCAGGAACTTGTCCAAACCTTCATCATAAAGCATATGGGAACAGACTTAAAGATCTCAATATGCATACTTTGGAAGAAAGATGGGAAAGGGGGATATCACAGAGACATTTAAATATTCTGTGGCATAATTGCACAGGAGGCAGGCCTCTTTCAATTAAAATGAAGCTCTGGAACGAGAGGGCATAAGATGAAGGTGAAAAGAGATAGACTTAGGAGTAATCTAGGGAAATATTTTTTTATGGAAACGATGATGGACACATGGAGGAGCTTCCCAGTGGAGGTGATGGAGACAGAACTGTATCTGAATTCAAGAATACATAGGGCAAGCGCAGAGGATCTCTGAGGGAGAGGAAGGGAATGTAGAGATTAGCAGCCAGTATGTATGGATAGGCATATGTGTATTACAGCAAGGCCATAGGCGCCTCTGCATCTTTACAAAGCACTAGCACAAATCCTGCAGAAATAACTCCTAGGTTTTGGGTGCTGACATTAATGCCTGCAAAGCATATGCATACACATGTACTTTGTAAAATATATGCTTAAAACGTGAGTGCCCATGCTCCACCTAAACTCTTCCCCAGAGTATGCTTGCTGTACATGCAGCATCTTCATTACTCTGCGCTTACTTTTAGGCCTTTTACGAGCATAACTCTGCTTTGTATGCATGGAAAGGGTTTATAAAATTACTTCCTTTGTATCCAGTAACCATTCAAAACTTTAATCTACTAGGAATGTGCTTTCATTTTGAAATGAAAATGGCCATAGTGCTCCCTATTGCTCAAAAGCCAAACCAAACAAAAACAAAAAATGAACCCCCCTCCCCCTGAAACGAAACAAAAATATTTTTCTCCCTGCACATCCCTATAATCTATTGCTTAGGTTATATTTAAAAGATCAACACTCTACCACAATTTACTGCTTAATTAGAGGTTGTAGAACTATTCAAACTACGTGGAATTTCCTGAAAACCTTTGATAAGTGAATTAAATCAGCTTATAAAGATATATATTGCAGATTTCTGAAATGCTAGTATTTCATCGTACATCATTATAAGAAATAATACAATTTAATTCTCACCTTTACAACTACTCAGCATGAACAGAGACACAAGTGCAGTACACGCGTCTTCCTGAAGTTATCACCTTCTTTCACTTGTTAGAAAGTGCATTCTGGAGAAGTTCCATGCTTGCTGGTATTAGCAGAAAACAATATAACTAACAATATTTTAAACAGATCTGGTCTATTCTATCCACCAATCACTGGTACAAGGTGGATGGAAACATGACGTAGCGTGATTAGTCTACCATAAACTGCCATGTCTTGACAGGCAGTTTGCTTTTTTGGTTCAGAAACTAAAACCATTTTCTGTCTGAACTTCCTCTACATTTAAATGTTTGATTAAGCACTGTGAGACTTGTCAGTATTGATAAATTTCTTTCCAGTACATTAACCGTCCTAATCCTTCGCATTCCTGTTTCGTCTTCATGCCCCGTCAATCTGTTTCCCTAATGCTTCTTTCCAGTACCTGCTTTGCAAACATCTTGTAGCTGAAATAACTGTACACAGAAGGACAAGGATAGCCTGTGAACTACTTGCTCAGAAGGACATGAATTTATCACGGTGTTAACAAACCTGCCAAGTTGTTAATTGAACCGATAGGGATTTTGCGATTTCTTTATTTTTAAAGCAAACAGATGAAGTTTGATAGCTGAAATGAAATAAATCCAATTTTTGTAAGCAGAATGCCGTTGTAGTCTGAAATGAAATGAAATGTAGAAGCCTGTGCAACTGCATATTAAGTAGAGATGAAGAACTAAGAGTGGAGGAGTAGCCTAGTGGTTGGACCACTGGCTTGGAATCCCAGAGACCAGGGTTCAATTCCCACTAGTACTCCTTGTGGCCTTGGGCAAATCACTTAACCTTCCATTGCTCAGAAAAATCCAAGTTATCCCAGTCCCTGTTTAATGTACAATTTGAGAGCAGACAAGTTGAATAATTTAAAGGGGGGGGGGGGCTAAAAGATCCCCTTTTTTGGAGGTAGGGGGTATTAATATTCCTATGTTTGTGAAGGCACACTAGAAAGTCCAGAATGCGCAGAGAAAAAAGTAAAACAAAAACCCAAAACCCTAAACAATGCTCAAAATATCTAGGTTGGTTTAAAATTCGCAGGTCTGAAATCAGCTAACCTAGGGATTTTTTACTCTTAAGTAATGCAGGTATTACTGTCTCATCTCAATAAAATCTTTATATTATTCTGACCTATTATACTCCTTATACTTTCTCTCACAGTCTTTTCACTTTTTTTTCCCAGGAATAAACAGATGAACATTGATGCTGGTTATATGCACACATAAAATTAGATGAAACAATTCCTTGTAGTAGCCCAAATTAATGACATCCGTCAAGCACCTGCCCAAAACAGCCGTCTTTCTAATAAACCTGGCCCAACATTTCTCATTACATTTGCATTCAGAGTGCTAACTAGCAGATGTTGCTGACATGAACCTAAATGTAATCTCCTTAACCTTGTCCTGTAAGGAGCAGACGACTCATGACCATGTAATTCAGGCTAAATTAGATTTTATGTGTGAGTGTATAATCAAAATTCAATTTGATTAAGATGATTCACAGTTATATTTGCTATTCACTGCCGACTATAGTTGCAGAGTTTTTTTTAGCACTCTGCCTAGTTTGAGATTAATTTATTTTACATTTCCTATGCTAGTTCATCAGTTCTTTCACTTTCTCCACCATTACCTTTCTGCAACATTTATTCTGTTTAGATATGCTCAGTGATTTTGTGCTTTATAAATTGCCCATACTTAACATTTTCGAAGTCGTAATTAAATGAAAAAGATAAAGCGTTGCAATAGTTAAATATAGTTTTCGGCTGTAATGATTGCTATCTTAATACTTAATATATCAATTCTAATATGATTAAAACACTTTCACTAACAGCTGCATAACAAAATGCAAATATAAAAATACCCCACCTCAAGCAGCATACATTTTGTGCTGATATTACTATGATTCCCAGGCTTTCGGGGAGCTGAAAACAGTCACGTTTAGCTGTGTTATGCCACACATGAAGATAAAAATGACAATAATATTTCATGGCATTTTAAGCTACATGATACTGAATGAGAGACATAATAAATTTACAATGTCTCTGCCCCAAGAAAGTTTTTGTTGAAATTTTAACATTAGCATTTGTATCGTTTTCATTTTATCTTTTTTCATCTATTTAGCTATTAAGGAGTTTATTACAAAATCTATACAAAAATAGGAGGCTGATGTAGTAATTCATGAAAACTATTGCGGATTAGTGGCCTTTTTTTTTTTTTTTTTTAACAAAATTTTGCTATATATGCAAATAGAAAATAGCAAAATTTTGTAAAAAAAAGGCCACTAACCCACAAAGGTTTTCATGGATTAGTACATTAGTCTCCTATTTCTGTATAGATTTTTTTGATTTTTTTTACCAAATTTTTCTATAGGTGCAAATAGGAGTGGAGGAGTAGCCTAGTGATTAGAGCACTGACTTGGTAACCAAATAAACAAGGTTCAGTTCCCACCAGCATTCCTTGTGGCCTTGGGCAAGTTACTTAACCCTCCATTGCTTTGGAAGAAAGGCCTGGTAATCTACTTCCAGTCACACTGCCAAGAAAACCCAGGAGCTGCTGGGTTACCAGGAGTCAGCACTGACTTGAAGGCACACATTGCATTGCACATAGAAACATGATGGCAGATAAAGACTATACAGCTTAGTCAATCTGCTCTTCCATATCAACTGCTACAGTCCCTTTAGAGATCCTCTTGTTTGTCCCATGCTTTCTTGAATTCAGATACTGTCCTCGTCTCTACTACCTCCACTGGGAAACTATTCCATGCATCTATCACTTTTTCCATAAAGAAATATTTCCACATATTACAGTACTACTGAGTCTATCCCTTTTCACCTTTGTCCTATACCCCTTCATTGCAAAGTTTTCTTTCAAATGAAAGATGCTCTCCTCCTGTACATGACCCCCTTATTAAACTTTGAATATTCTCAACTATGGAAATGTAAGTAAAATCTACCATAATGTTTTCCCTTTGTGAACTAGCAGACTGAAGTTAAAGAGGTCACTCAGCTCCTATGTGAGCATTCCTGCATGCCAAAAATTTCTGATGGTCTAGTGGACACTGTGCCTTCCCAGGTGCCAGAAAATCTTAGTGGTCCAGTGGAATTCTTTATCACCACCTCCCCCCCCCCCATTGTGATGAACATCAGGGATCAGCATGCACCATTTTTCAAGATGGTACCAGAAGAAAAAGAGCAAATGGAGATGGCTTCTGTTCCTACGAAGAACTGGAGCTTTGGGGTAAGCTTAGAGGTGGGAACCCACTGGAGCTATCAAATTTTGTTAGGGAATAGTCTTTCAAGGAATACTTAGCCTCAGGTTCGGCTGGGGTAATCTAGAAGAGGCCCATTAGACCACCTGGGTGTTTTGGCCACTGGGGAGGGCCACAACAGGGTTATGTGGCCTCTAACTGAAGGCTGCAGTCCAAACAACAAGAAGCACAACCACTCGTAAGAGTAGAACAGAAGCACATATGAAGTGAGTAGCACTGGAAAGGCTTTATTGTAGTCACTGAGGTCAGAACATAGGGAACAAAGCCCGATATGGACATGTTTTGGCGTGGCCTTCATCAGGGGCCAAAAATAAAAGGAATAAAAGATAATTAATAAAATAAATCATAAACAAATACATAAGACAATATAAATATATAAACCTAAAAACTTATAATTAAAGCAAAAACAGTCAAGCAGAGACTAAAAATCATTAAGAAACAAATAAATATATAAATAATATGATAGACCATTAAAAAAACAAGACAATGGTACATACATAATAAAATATAAATAATCGAAGTAGTATTGGACCTTCTATATGTAAGTTACCCATGGAGTAATAAAATATAATAGGGAGAAGACCTTAAAACTTACTACACATCGTTATTAGGAGGCAAACAATGCTATCTGTGTTTCCAGAAATGGCAGTGTCTAGTAAAGAAAGTAAAGAGGTGTTAGATTCTGGAGGATTTAAGTGATAATCGCCTGTCATTGGAAATCCTGAACTCCCCACTTAATAGAAAATGTATGAGAATACAAAGGGACTCTTAACAGGTCATTAAGCAGCAAAACTTTAAATAATCATTCCAAATAGGGGGGATGAACTGTGGACCTGAAGGAAAAAACTATTCTGTGGTATCTGCAGCCCTTATCCCTGCTCATGAAATGAGTCATAGTAATTATAATAGGCACTTTGAAACGCGTAGCAGGAGAATATGATGCAAAAGGGGAGGCACAGCTGTCTGTAACTGTAGACAAAAAAATCACCAAACAGCAAAAATCTGAAAGGTAGCATACCATGGTAACATCACTGAAAAACTATAGACATGCAGTGAAAACTGCAGGAAAATGGACACATAGAGAAATGCACGAGGCTGCGGGCTGGGTCCCGCGGCCATCAGTAACCTGGGCCAGGGCCCGGCCTCGGCCTCCTGCACATGATGGGGGGGGGGGGAGGAAGGAGGAGGCGTGGAGCGGCGGCTATGAGATCGCTCCACGGCTTTGGAGTGGAGCGATCTTATTGGCTCCGGCACCGATGGGCGGGGCTGGTGTTGCCGAGGAGCCGCGTGGCCGGTCTTTTCGGCGCGGCTCCTCGGCCTGGTCGGCTGCGTTCCCGCCTGCCCTCCCGTGGTGTTGGGTTGGGGTTTGTTACAGCTGAGGGGGGAGGCGGGGTAGAGAGCCCGCGCTCGCCGAGGCGGAGGGGCTTTAACTGATTTAGGAGCAGTGGGGGAGCGAAGGGCTCCCCGGGGTGGGACGAGACATCCCGGTTGGGGGTCTCGGACGGTATAGGGGTGTGGGGGCCGGCCTTTGCTACTAGCATGGCGAGGCAGGTGGCAGGGTTCAGGGGAGGAGAATGTTCCGCCTTGCTACTAAGATGGCGGGTGGGGGCATTGTCCGGTGCTGGGGGTGGGGTGGGGTTGTGTTGGGGATGTTGAATATGTTGGCCCATGTTGGGCCGGTTGTTACATGTGTTAAATAAACCTGCGAACAAAGTTGTACCATGATATAGTCTCCAGGGTGTTTTTGTGGGCTGAAAAGGGGCATGTAGGTCTCAGGTGGAAAGGTTTGCTAAAAGGGGCGAGGAGGGCCTCCGGGTTACCATGGTTACTGCAGGTGATACAACGACATATGTATATCAGGAACATGCATTCGAATTTATGTGCCTAAAATTATGTAAAGTGTGTTCTAAACAGGACAGTCCATTAAAAAATAAAACTCATGAAATATTACTATGGCTGTATTGCCTAATGAATATCAACGCTATTAGTTTTACACAGAAACGTTTTTAAGTGTATTTAAGTTGTATCTTATTTAAAATCATTTAACACCATTGAGGTTAAATTTGAATGTCTTGCATGGTTGTAAACTATCAGGAGGTGTAGTTACATGTCCACTTAAAAATGTTTCTGTGTCAACTCAATAGACATCTATCGAGTGGAGCAGGCATCATTGTCAGATGAGGACGTATCCCTTTTGGGAGTTTTAGAGCACATATATTATTTGTTGATGGTATAAGAGGTTTAAATAATGCAAGTATGAGAAATATCTAAGATTAAAGAAAATGCAGGAAAGTACTGATCCTGTATTAGGAGTTCTTTTATGACCTATGATATGAGAAATATAAAATGCCTTTTTTGGCCTCATATTTTCTGAGGTCTTTATCCGCCCATTAACTAAACTGTGAACATTTTGAGCCCGATTCAGAAAGGGGCATGTCCGGGCCATCTGGACAGCCCTGAGCAGGATGGGCCTATTAGGACATGATTCTGTAATGCGAGAGCAAAATGTTCCCGTAGCATACAGAATTGGGCCCGAGGTCGGCCCGGCATGCCCCTGCATGCTTGTGGGGATGTCCTCCCCACAGGCTCCCCTGTCACCCGCAGTACCGACCCTCTTCTTCCCATCACCTGACCCTCGGCTGGGCAGCTGGGGCATGGATCAGGTGGCGGGGGCCTACCTGCCCCCGGCCCCGGCCTCTTGGGGGGTGGGTTCCATCCTCAATTACCAGGTTTATGCTGCTTATTCCACCTTCGAGGTGGAATAAGCAGCAGGTTCCCCCTGACCCCGCAGGATGTACAGGGCTGTGACTGGAATCAGCCCTGTACGTCCTGCTGCCTTGGCCCAGCCCCACTCTGCTAAGGCTCCACTCCCTCCCATCCCCCACCGGCTCTCCCTATACTGCTACTCTAGCCATGCGGGGAGGGTCTGAGGGGAATAGGGGCAGGATGGCTTGCAGGGCTGCACATCCCACCAGGACGTGCAGCCACGCAAGTTGCCTCTCTGAAGCGGGCCCTTTGGCTCTGGGTATGTTAAGAGATTTTTGGCAACTATATGTTTTGGGGGGATACAGGGTTTCCTGATTTTTTGGGTTTATGTAATTTAGAGGTAGGTCAGGGGAAGCCTAAGGGGGTGGGTGGCTTTGGGTTGGGGTCAGGCGGCTGAGACTTAAGAGGGGGGGGGGGTCTATGATATTGTCTTTGGGAGGCTGTGGGGAGTCATGAGCATGAGAAAGAGGGTTATTTGGGGGGTGGCCCTGCTCCTTTGTTGTGCTGGGAGTGGGGACTCCAGAACCACCAGTGGTATCTGTCCACTACTGGCCCTTTAAGAAGGATCAGGCTGTGTGTTAGAGGCCCGATGCTCCTGGCTGGAATAAGTAACATCAACTTGGAGATGGCATTATTTTTCCCTTGGAGTAATGAAGCTTGCGGTGATCACTGCAAGTTGCATTTTCCCTTACTGTAGGAGTCACTTACCTGCAATACTGAGTTACCGAAGGTTAGTGGCTTCCACAGTAAACTAACCTGCTGTAAATGCCAGATTTTACCAGAGCTTATTAGCTATCTTCCTTAAGAGGGAAGGAATTCTCTGGAAATATGGGGATAATATTCAAGTCAAATATTAGCCTTGCTTGGAACAAATATAGTTTTGGTTAGAAAATAATATAAAATGGAAAATATTATGCAATCTGCTTATTTCCATATTATCGTTAATTACTAATTACAGAAGGATGGATGAATCATTTCAGATTAAAGGCTGGTTCTGTCTGAGTCAATGAATGTGGTATTGACCAGATAATCTGACTTGATGGGAACCAGTTCAAATAGTTATAAGCCATTTATGCCTTGATCTAGACCATTTATGAAACTTGAATCAATCTCTATATTCTCATATTTTGGATCTTTTAGACTTATAGTCGTATGAATCTTCAGACATGTGCACTTGAAATATGTCAAGATTTGCACTATATTTAAATACTTTGAATTTATCACATTTGTCAACTCACTTTCAATGCAAATCAATCTAGATTTAAAAAAGTAAAAATTCAATATCAGATTCCAATTGGGCTGAAATAGACACTGATTTTCTAAATACATTTATTTCAGCCCAATTGGAATATGATGTTGAATTTTTACTTTTTAAAATTTAGATTGATTTGCACTGAATGTGAGTTTATAAATCTTAACAATTCAAAGTATTTAAAGATAGTGTAAATCTTAACATATTTCAAGAGCACATTTCTGAAGATTCATACATCTACAAATCTAAAAGATCAAAATATGAGAATATAGAGATTGATTCACATTTAATAAATGGTCTGGATCAAGGCATAAAAATGGCTTATAAGTTCCAATGTTCCCTCTAATTTTCTGTAGGCTGTGTGCACATAAAATATCAGCTGTGCAGCTTTTGAAGGAAGGTTAAATTTTTGTGCGCCACATAACGACACTCGGAGTTATATACTTTAAAATTTGACTACACGTCAGAATACAGTATGTACACCACATTGATTTTAATCAAATTAAATGAAAATAGACGATTACTAAATGAAGCGGAAAATTTCTAGTAATTACAATCACAACTTTTACATTTTAAGACATCTGTGTTTTCTATCAGAATCAGAACCGTAATTTTTGTGCGCTCTGTTGTAAAGTATGTGTGCTCGCTCGGCGAGATGTGCGCGCGCGCACATGCGCACAGCTTAGAGGGAACAGTGCTTATAACTATTTGAACTGGTTCCCAACAAGTCAGATATTTTGCTCTCAGATAGAGTGACAAAGTGAATTCAGTCCAAAACAATTAATAACAGAGCATCAATTTTTTTTCACAATTTATATACCGAGGAGACTAATCAATGTAAGGGAAATGTTGGGGCTGATATTCAAAAGCACTATCCTGTTTGCAGATCCTACTAATCAAATAAGTCCCAGCTATTAAGATATCCCGAGGCACAATCCAGATAGTTCCACTGAATATTTCCTCTGACCGCCTCAGCACGATCTGAGTAGTGCCAAAGTGTTTCTGAGAAGAGCTTTGGCAGAGCCATTACTTATCAAAATAGAGGCAATATTCAGCCATTATCTGGATAAAGTTAGGTCATCTAAAAGACCGTCCCTAAATTTATTTGGCTAGTTATTCGGATAGCAGTCTTAATATCACCACTATCTAAAAATTACCTTTTACTGCGCACGTGTATCCACAACTCAACTGAATTTGTATATTCAGCGCTGGCCATTATCATGATACCAGCACTGAATATTCAGAATTTGTTTCAGCCGCGTCGGCTAGCATTTAAAAAAAAAACACCAACTGCCAAGGGTGAATATTGCACAATTAATTTTAGGACATTTAATAATTTGCAGAGCAGCATACATTCTTCTGCATAAAGGTGAGGGTCTTTATATAGAGAATACCTAAAGAAAAGCTTGCATTAAATCATTGTTCTTTCTAAACCCTTAAGCGATCACTGGTCATTGTTAGTGAAAAGAATGGTTCATTATTTTTCTTATCTGAAAGATGGAACCCTTGAATACGATTAATAAAATGCAGTTGTTATCTTCATCTGTCATAAAAAAGTGATATACAAAAGAAACATTTTAGCAAATTAAAAGAAAATTGGTTCCATGAATATGTGTATCTAAGCTGCTAATTAAAAGCCTTAACTTAGCCTAAGAAGGAAAAAGAAACAAACAAGTATAATTTATTGGATGAATTTTATGGGCCATCCCATTTAATCAAACCATGAATTTTGGTGACCATGATAAATCTGACTTGTCAGTTTCTGGTTGATATGCATGATAAGGGTAATATGTTTTAATGTCACCAAAGGTCTTATTAAAGGAACCTTAATTATATTAGGTACTCATGAAACATCAATTAAATGCTGTCTAAAATAATTAAGTCTAAGTTAAGGATGTTTTAATTAAAGTCGGTTTCTTTAGAGAAAACTAGATGTTCCATATATATTGGATGACAGGATAATTGATAACACATCAGAAAAGGAAAATAGTAACCTTGACTAGTCATTTTCTCTAGGGGAATATGCTCTACCTGAGTGTGTTATCCTATAAAAATGAGTTTGGTTATTTTGAATGAATATACTAAGGGAATTATTTATTAAGGTGAGTTAAGGTTTTGCGATTGCTATGTGGTAATAGCCAAAATTAATGCACAGTAACTGTTAAACCTCTGCATTACCTGTTGGGAGACATCCCAGCACTTTGTAGAAAGCGGACATGCTCTTATGTGCTAACAGTGTATCTAACATATAGTCCAGGTAACTGCGCATCTTGAGGTGGTATTAACTTTAGGTACATGAAATTAACAGGAGATAGACTTCTCTCTACATAGCCCTTCAAAAATGCTAAACTTGGTGGCAAAGTCCTTAACAGTGTTGTGAGAATAGTCTCTACCGTCCAAATCAATCATAAAAAAAATGACTGGCAATAGCCCTGATCTTCTTTTAATAAAATGTACTTTATTTCAAATGATGAAAGCTAATTTTTAGAAGTGTCTTTCTTGTAATTTTATTTAATTTAATAATAGGATTCGTATGTGAGAAGTTCAAAAATGCTGCCCTGTTAAGCCTATTTTATAAAGGTAGTATGGAGGCCAATATGTGCCTTTATCAAATAGAGTCCCAGCATCAGCTTAATGACACATGGATGCCCATGCAAAAATTTACTCCCGCTCCAAAAAAGGCAGAAAGATGTATGACATCTCATGTAGTTAATGTGTAGTTTTATGCACATATGTCAACCTAGTTAAATAAAGGGGCACGCTTATTAAAGTACGCTAACCATTAACACATCAGACTTACTGAGTGCTAAACTCCATGCTTATAGCACAAAGCCCTGGTCCAAAAATCCCACACTAACCAGTTAGCACATGATTGGACAGTGACTGGGTGGGTTATAGGGTGGAATGTGAGCATGTGCTAACTGCGGATGTTGTCGTTAGCATGACTGCGCCTAATGCCACCGTAATGGGTAGTGTTAAGTGCACCTGCGTACCAGTTAGTGTGGTGCTGTGGGGCTGGAATACACTAATGGGCGAGGGACAGGCCTACATGCCTCCTAAGGTTAGTGTGAGCCCCTGTATTAGATTCATGGTGCAATTGTACACTAACTTTGAGTATTTTAGTAAACATGCCCCAAAGACTTTATAAAATGTGTGAGTAAATGGGTAAAAACATGCATTAATTTAAGGGGCATCTAAGGTGTAAATTCCCACACCTACATTTGTAAGGAATGCATGTAAATTATAGCCTTTGACAATTTATTACATAACTTTGCTCTCCAACCATGCTTTGCTCAGACTATGCTGCATGAACCAGTGCCAGTACGTGCAGGCGGAAGTGTGCGCATACATACAGAATTGCAACCACATCATTTACATGCATTAGTGCCCGCTTTGCACATAAATCTAGATGGCTCCTTAAAACATTACCCCTAACTGTGCACATGCATCTAAGTAGTTTATAAAATATGCACCCATATCATGCCACCTCTGCTCTATCCATATGATGCCCACAGGCATACCTAGGACTTTGCAAGTGGTGCGTCCGCACAGGGCGCAAGTGAAAAAGGGGTGCTGAGATCATCACTGGGCTTCCAGGAAGCTCAAAAATGGTGTGTTTCTGCATGTGACTGTGTGTATGTGTGTGTGTGTGTGTGTGGGGGGGGGGGTCCAGATTCAAAAGTTGCACAAGGCAAATTTCTAGCTTAGTATGGTACTGGATGCCCATAAACAGATCGTGTAAAGATATGTGCACTCTTCCTTGTGCCTCCTTTCACACACATCTACAACCACACAGTTTTATGAAAGTCTTTTCTGAATGTAAAAGCTTTATAAGCTTACCCCCATGGTAGATATTATCTGTTCGGTAATGTTATTTGAAAGCCACTAATTATAACCTTTTCAGCCTTCAAGTTAAAAAAAATGTTATGGATCCCAGGTACTCATTTTAGTCTACATACTAAGCTGTGTGAGATGACAATAGAAAAGACTATAAAAGCTTAACCAGGGCAGATGAAAGTAAGTGACTTAATAACTATCCTTAAACACCGGTGTGTAAACTAGATAACTCTTAATAGTGCCTGATATTCAAATGGATTTTCTGGATAAAGCTCAGTGAGAATAATATTCAGCGGTACTATCTGGATTCTGCCACTGAATATTGTCTCTGACCTCTGTGGCACTATCCGGATAGTGCTGGGGTAATCCTTGGGTGGAGCTGGGCTCTTAATGCTATTGACCCATTGGCTCTCTCCTCCACTACGTCATCTGAGTCTGTTGATGAGGCAGGAGTTTGCTATAACACTTCACTCTCCTCTGCTCTGGCTGCTCTTGCACTGCCCACGCCACGTCCTGGCTGTCTTCCACTACCCACTCTCTATGTTCCTGTGCCCACTCAGTTGATCACGCTTGGCTCAAATCCTGCATCCTTGCAGACTTTTTATGCTTCAAATTCATGCTTGTCTCTTTCCACTTAGCCATAGCACTCATCAAACAAGACTATTATGTCCATCTGACTAACTCTCTTGCCTCTGACCATCACCGTCTCTTTACAACTCTCAACTCTCTTCTCAAGGTGCCTCCACCTCTGACTTCTCCCTCCCTTTCTGCCCAAACACTGGCTGACTACTTCCATGATAAAAACCACAAGATCATAGTCCAATTCCCCGCGAGGTCAGCTACTCCCCTCCCTCCCGCCTCTGCTACCCTTTCTTCCTTTTCTATGATCTCTGAGGAGGATACCAGTCACCTTCTTTCCTCATCCAAACACACTACCTCCTCCTCTGATCCTAGTCCCACCCATCCCCTTAGCTCCACCCCCTCCACTGTAGTCCCTTCCATCTCTCATATTCTCAACCTATCTCTGTCCACTGCAACTTTCCCTGTAGCCTTCAAGCATGCCATGGTCACTCCTCTCCTCAAGAAACCCTCACTAGACCCTCTCTGTCCTTCTCACTATTGACCCAACTCCCTCTTCTCCTTCGTTTCCAAATTACTGGAATGTATGGTTCTCTCCTTCTCCTTGATACTTTATCTTCGGTTGGTTTTAAGGGCTCTGTACTATCCTGGTTCTCTTCTTATCTCTCCCATCACTCTTTCAATGTTTGTTCTGGTGGATCCTCCTCTATTGCTATCCTGCTCTCAGCTGGTGTACCCCAGGGATCTGTCTTGGGTCCACTCGTTTTCTTTTTCTACCCAGTCACTTGATGCACTCATCTCTTCCCATGGCTTTCAATACCATCTTTACACTGATGACTCCCAGATCTACCTCTCTACATCTGAAATCTCTCCAGCAATCCAGGTCCAGATCTCTGCCTGCCTTTCTGACATTGTTGCTTGGATGTCTCACCGCCACTTGAAATTGAGCACGACCAAAACTGAGCTTCTTATTTTCCCCCCTAAACCCTCCTCTGCCTCTTTTCTCAGTCTCTGTAGATAACTCTCTACTCCTCCCTGTCCCCTCAACTCGCAACCATGGGGTCGTCTTTGATTCCTTTCTCTCCTCCACACACATCAAACTGATAGCTAAAACCTGCTGTTTCTTTCTCTACATCAACAAAATTCACCCATTCCTTTCTGTACATACTACTAAGACACTTATCAACTCCTTAGTCACCTCCCATCTAGACTATTGTAGCCTACTCCTTGCCGGTCTCCCTCTGAATCATTTCTCTCCCCTTCAATCTCTTCAACACTCTGCTGTGGGCTAATCTTCTGCCAGTCTTGTCATGTTCATATTACCCCTCTTCTCAAGTCACTTCATTGGCTCTCTATCCATTTCCACATCTGGTTCAAACGTCTCCTGATGACCTATAAGTGCACTCATTTTACTCCTCCGCATTACCTTTCCTCTCTTATCTCTCCCTACACCCCTCCTTGGGAACTCCGCTCTTCTGGTAAATCGCTTCTATCTGTGCCTTCTCTTCTATTGCTAACACCAGACTTCACTCCTTTCACCTTGTTGCTCCTTATGCCTGGAACAAACTAACTGAGTCTGTATGTCAGGCGCCTTCTCTGGCCCCTTTCAAATCCAGGCTGAAAACTCACCTCTTCGCTGCCATATTCGGGTTTTGACTGATCTCCTTTGTATTTCCTTACCATTCCCCTTAGCTGTTTCTCATGTCTACAGCTACTGTGTTGTCTGTCTTGACTAGATTGTAAGCTCTGATGAGCAGGGACTGTCTCTTACACATGTCTGTGCAGCGCTGTGTATATTTTGTAGCGTTATGCAAATGTTCAGTAGTAGTAGTAGCAGTGGCTGGAGAGATTATCCAGGTATCGGCAATATTCAGCCGCTCTCCAGATGAGTTTTGCAGATAAAGTTAGGACTGCTAAAAGACAGTCACAACTTTATCCACAAAGGCCTCTTTGGATAGCAGCTGAATATCGCTACTATCCAGATAAGGCCGCCAGAAATCGCAAAAAAAAGGATATTCAGCAGAAGTAACTCTCTGGATATTCTCACTGAACATCTAGTATAATTTGCCCATAGTGGCCAACGGTTAAAGAGACTGCCAACTGCCAAGTGCTGAATATTGGTCCATTACTGTTCTTTATTTTCTCCAGTTATGAACTGAAACTTTCCGAGTTATAATACATTTCCCATTCAGCTTCCAAATGGAACAAACAATGATACGTCTTAATAATGTGCACTTTTTAGCTTGCATTTGGAGCATTAGTGCACCTTAAAAAAATAGTGAGCACAAAATTGATTTAATGCAGGCGAACTTATAAATTAATGCACATAAAACTTATTTGCACATGTTTATAAGCATTAGAACTTTCTGCCTTAGATTGTTAGTCCTCCGGGGACAGGGAAATATCTGCAGTACCTGACTTTAACTCGCTTTGATCTACTACTGGAAAGGATTGAGCTAAATATAATAATAAATAAATACTAATAAATAGAGAAATGCACATTACATTTTTTAACAAGCATTTCTTAATACAAACTGAAAATGTGCCCAAGAATTGAGAATAAAGTCTGAAAATGACCCAAAAATGAATCAGATTTTTTTCTATGAACATCCCTAATAGATCTGAAACTGATCATTTGTTGCAACAGAATAGAAAGTTCAGTTTAGTGAATGTGCAAGTATGATACGAGTTTGTGCAAATGAGCTGTCATGATTCTGGATTGCACAATGTTTAAGATATTTCAGATTGATTGATTTCCTCTCTCTTTTTTTTTTTTTTTTTTTTTTCTGATTCAGCATTTTATATCTGGAGCAACAAACACATAAATCCTTCCATGCACTCTTGATTTTCAAGATGCCAAAGTCTTTTATCATTTAGAAATCCCTACATTCTCTTGTTTGTCCTCAGTCTGCTGTTTTCTTTAACAGAGGGGAAGGAAAGGAGAAAGCGAGGTTACTTACCTGTAACGGGGATCCTCTGTGGACAGCAGGACAAGTCAGCAACACCTGGTGATGTCATCTGACAGTGCCGTAGATGAAAGTAGTCTCCAGGGCTCAGAAAGGCAAAGCCTTTCTGAGCATGCCCAGGTAACCCCCATGCTAGCCCAGTGTGTTCCCAGCTATGAAATTGCCACTAGGTAGGCAGGCTGTGTTCTGTAAGTGGGCTGTGACCTGCAGGCGCCCTCATCCAGGGGAGGTGGGCAAGGTATGTGTGGCTGACTTATCCTGCTGTCCATGGAGAACCCTCATTACAGGTAAGTAACCTTACTATCTCCTTGGACAAGCAGTATTTATCAACCACACCTGGTGCCTCCCTAGCTGCGCCTTCTGGCAGTGCAGTTGTGGAGGATGAGGGCTTGTGGGATAAGGCTTTATTAAGAAACATCACATGAACCAACAATAACTGTGTGCATCAACAACAACACAATCATGCAATCACCATTATTTGAGCAGTACAAGCATGAAGCAAAAAAGACAGACAACGAGAACAGAGACATAACAGTGAGCATAGCACCTAAATGGTCCCGGGGAACTCATCAGCTTAAAGTCCAGCAAAGTCCCTTTCTCCAGCGTGGAGGCCGTCAGCATGGGGCAACCTAGGGGCGACGGCTGCCATGTTCAGTATGGTCCAGCCAAAAGAGGCATCTGTGAGTACCTCAAGGTTGAGGCAATAATGCCTTTTGGAATGTGTGTATAGATGCTCAGGTCACGACCTTGCATATGTCAGCCACAGGTACGCAGGTTGGCAATGGTGGTGGCCAGGACCCAGAGCTGGTGGGCCCTGATGTTCATGGTGAGCCAATCGCCCACCTGGCCATAACAGAAAGTGATCCAGTCCGATATCCACTTGGAGAGAGTTCTATTCATGACCGGGTGGCTTGGCTTGTTGGGATCAAATGATATGAAGAGCTGTGCCCCTTGTTTGAGGGCCATGGTTCTTTGCAGGTAAGTAGACAGGGTATGTATGCAGTTGAAGGTGTGGAGCCTCTGCTCCTCTGTTGTGGCATGTGGCTCCAGACAGAAGGTGGGTAGCTCGATGGATTGTGTCACAGGGTGGACCTAGGGCAGCATGAGAGAATGCAGAGCAGTATGAATGATCAAGGAAAAAGTGACAGGATGAATGAAGGAATGCTTGACAGTTGCCAGGGACAACGAAAGCACACGTGCCCAGAGCCTGGAGAGACACACCCCGGGAGTAAGGCACGGGACTCTGCTTCACCTAATGAAGCGCAGCTGAAGAAAGGTGGAGTCAGAAAATACATAGATAAAACGGACTACCAAACATTCAGTGGTAGGCAAGCTTGGAGAGAGAGGCAAGCTTGGAGAGAGAGGCAACCTTGGAGAGAGAGGCTACCTTGGAGTGAGAGACAATCTTGGAGAGAGAGGCCACCTTCGAGTGGGAAGCAAGCTTGGAGAGAGAGGCAAGCTTGGAGAGCGAGACAGCCTTGGAGAGAGAGGCGTTCTTACAGGCAATCTTGGAGAGAGGAGCCGAGTAGGCAATCCTGGAGAGAAGAATTGTGGAAAGAGTCCAGAGACCTGTGTGGCTCTGAGAGAAGGCAAGTGAAATATAAGAAAGCTGCAACAGCAGATACAGGGGAAAAGAAGGGATATAAGGGATATCTGCCCTCTAAAAGAGAAGAGTCTGGGAGGCAGAAAAATACCCTTACAAAGCCTAGACATTCAGAGGCTGATAGCAAGTTTTCTCCTGTTTATAAAAGTATTAAAAGAAGGGAATTTCACCTACCGAGAGAAGCAGAAGAAATCCCTTATTACAGTGAACTCTTAGCTCCAAGAGAAACGCCGTTACACAGTTTGCAATTGGGTACAGCTGAGCCGGGAGAACTGAGGCAGACCCAGCAGGGAGCGTATCACAATTACTCAGCTAGCAAGCTAAACAGAGACCTGAGCTATCCACTGAAGCACCAGCGGGGGCAGGGTTCTAGAAAACAGCACACAGAGTTTGGTGACCTTCCCCAGGGAAGCAGTGCTACTCAGAGGAAGGGGAACTTCCTAACTAACGAAGCAAATCTGCCATACTTTTATTCCACATTAGAAGTGGGCAATGCAGATTCCTCCGGACCAGAATTGATGGAATATGAAGATTCTGGTACATTAGAAGATACAGAATTAATGGAATGTTCTCTTACTACAAAAGAACCTGAATACTCCTTAAGGTAAAGGTTTGTGAAACCTTAATTCCATGTGCAGGTAGCAAAGGCTACAAACTCTCTCTCTCTCCCTAGCCAAACAGACAAAGTAGGCTGTTTGTTCTTTTCTTTTGTTTGACGTTATATGCTGAAGAAAGCTATTTGTGTTATCCAGTTACTTTATGTTATAAGCCAAGTTAGGCTATTTATTTCTGTTGTTAAAGAAGAAAACCTCAAAGGGACGGGGAATAAAACCCTAAAAGAAAAGAAGGTTTATGTGTGATTTGTATAGATACAAGCACGGCACAACTACCACCCTCATAAGCCAAACCATACCAGCAGTCAAGGCTGGGGCGGATGAGGTGTGACAATTGGTTGAGGTGGAATGAGGAAGTGACTTTGGGCAGGAAGCGAGGGTGGTCCTGAGGCTGGTCCGGTAGTTGAAGAGCAATGTATATGGGAGGTATGCCACCAGGGCTTGCAGTTCACTGACTCTCCTGGCAGATGTGATGGCAATCAAGAACAGGGTCTTCCATGGTTGGCCAGGCCCTTCATGAAGCGGATAACTAATGGGTGTGCAGAGAAGATGTCGCCCTGTCGGTTGTGGAAGGTGGCTATGGCAGAAAGGTAGATTCGGATGGATGATGTCTTAAATCCAAGTGTAAAGAGTGTGGCGAGGTAGTTCAGAACCCGTGATATTGGGCAGGAGACAGTCTCCAGCCACTGTGTGTTGCACCAGAGGTGAAAATATTTCCATTTCAGGTTGTACGATTTTCTTGTTGACAGGCGTCTGGCTGTCAGAATGACTTGCTGAGCTTCTGCCAACAGGTTGAATGATGATAGGGTCACCCTTTCAACTTCCAGGTTCTCAAGGCATGTGCTGGCAGGTTGTGGTGCAGTGTGACCCTGTTGTCCTGGGTGACGAGGTTCGGCCTCAGTGGCAGCCGAATTGTTGGTTCCAGGGCTAGGTGGCGCAGAACAGGAAACCACATTTCTCTCAACCAGTGGGAAACAAAGAGGATGGCTAGGGCCTTATCCTGCCTGATCTTCTGCAGGTTATTAGAGGGATGGGAGGAAAGTCATATACTGGCAATAGTTCCCCCCAGTGCAGGTCAAAGGCATCCCCAGTGAGGCTGTGAGTGGAGGTGTTTTTCAAGCATAAGTATGGACACTTGACATTGGTCTCATTGGTGAACAAGTCCAAGCATGGGTCTCCCCACTGCTGGAAGAGTGAGGCCACTATCTGGGAGTCAAGGGCCGCTCATGGGGGTCTAGCTGTTATCTCAGGCAGTCCGGGAGGTTGTTCTGTTTGCCTGGTAGGTAGGAGGCATGGAGCAAGCACTGCCTGGAGAGAGTGAAATGCTAGAGTCTGAGTGCTTCCTTGCATAGCACACGGGACCTTGTGCCCCCTTGCTTGTTGATGTAGAACATGGCCACCTGGTTGTCCATCTGGATGAGAACACATTTGTCTGCAATGCAGTGGTTGAAGACTTTCAGGATGTATCAGTTCGCCGGCAGCTCCAGCAGGTTGATGTGGTGACTGCGCTCCATTTCCATTCAGGAGCCTTGGGTTCGTAGGTGCAGGAGGTGAGCCCCTGAGCTTGTCATGGAGGTGGTTGTTGCAGGGGCCTGCCACTCACTAAGTTGTCTTGAAGGGTCCACCAGTATCGGATCTCTACACTGCTGCATCGTGTGGGATGTGGCTGATCAGGGATTGCCAGTGCTGAGTCCAGTGAGTGTGCAAGTGCCACTGGAGGTGGCACATGTGGAGTCTTGCAAGAGGTAGGACCTGGGTCATGGCCACCATATGCCCCAGGAGTCATCAGAGTGTCTGGGCTATGGCTTGGCTGGAATAGGAGATCTTCTGTGCCAGCAATGAGATGGTCTGTATCTGTTGAGGTGGCAGGGTGATGTTGATGTCCGCACCAATGAACTCCAGGCATTGTGTGGGGCACAGGGTGATCTGTTTGAAAGTTCACCAGGAATCCCAGGGCTGACAGGAGGGCCATGGTCTTCTGCACTGCTACCTCTGCTTCTTGATATGAGGGGGCTGCGAGAAGCCAGTTGTTTAGGTATGGGAAGATACCAATGCTGTGCTTGGGCAGGTGGGTGGCCACTGCTGCAACACACTTGGTGAACACTCTCAGAACTGGAGAGAGGCAAAAGAGTAGGACTTGATACTAGAAATGGTTGTCCAATATTTCGATCACAGATACTGCCTGTGCACTTGATGAATGGGCAAGTGTGTATACTCATACTGCAGGTCCAGGGATGCCTGCCAGTCCTCAGCTTGGATGAGAGGCAGGAAGATCCTAGGGAGTACATCTGGAACTTCTCCCTGAAGATGAACTTGTTGAGTTTCCTAAGGTCGAGGATGGGGTGAACTACCCAGACTTCTTGGGTATCAGAAAGTATCTGGAGTAGAGCTCACAGTTGCATTCCTCTGGTGGGACGTGTTCTATTGACCAGGCAGCTAGTAAGGATGACAGTTCCTCGGTTATGGCTTGAAGGAGGCTCAGTGGTGTCTTGTCGCTGGGTGGTGGTTGCTGTGGAGGTGTGGAGAACAATCGGATGTGGTACCCTATTATTGAGAGGACCCATTTGTCCATCATGATGCTCTTCCAGGCATCCAGGAAGGCTGAGAGACATCCCTCATCTGGAGAGTTGTTCCGTAAATGGTCATCAAAAGGAGGGCATACTCTTACCTAATGAGGAGGTGCTCAACTTCTGCTATTTTTGCTCCTTCTGGTGGTGTCTCTTCTGGTATGATGGCTGGTATGGCTGCTGTTTGAAGCGCTGGTTCTGCCACTTTGGGTAGGAGCTGTGGCACATAGAGGAGGAGTAGGGTTTCTGGTAGTAGCTCCCTTTCTGGTTGATGGCACCATGCTTGAGGACCTCAGCGGTGAGGATCTGCAGGGTGGTGGCATGTTCTTTCAGATCGCTCACCATGTCCTTGACCTTGTCTCTGAACTGGGAGTCCCCCGTACAGGGGGCATCTTCTATGCGGTCATGGGTGTCCTTGTGTAGTCCTGGTGCTCTGAACCATGCCAGTCATCTGGTGGAGATTGCTGTGCCGGCCATGTGGGTGGTTGTGTTGAATGTGTCATATGAGGATTGGACAAAGTGTTTGTTGCACTCTGTGAGATTCGTCAGAGCCATTGCTGTGGCCTGTCTGCAGTCTGGGTTTAGGGATTCCATAATGGACTTGAGACTTTCTAGTAGCTTGTCCAGGAACAGAATGTGCTGGAATTGGTGGATGGTGAACTTTGTGCAGAGATTTGCCCTTTGAAATGTTTTTTTCCTGATGTGATCCAGGAGCTTGAGGTCCCTTCCCGGTGGTGTGTTGGCGTGGATGCAGGATGACTTAACTCACTTCAGTGAGAATTCTACCACTATGGATTGGTGAGGCAGTTGATGCTTCATGAATCGGGGGGTAGATTGGACCTGATATTTTGTTTCCAGTCTCCGTGAGTAGGTCAGCCCAGAGAACGGGGTCTGCCAGATCTTGGACAGGTTATCCTGAAGGTGCTTGTGGACTGGTAGGGCTACATATGCTCTGGGGGCATCCAGATACTTGAAGACACCCAGCATTTCGCCTCTTAGGTCTGATGTATCCTCTGGCTTGATTGATGGCTGATTAGTGAACTTCTGCAGAAACTTTGGGTATGTGAGGTTTTCAGGGGGAGAGGGCAGCTGCGGTGGTGGAGATGTGGACTCCACCTGTGATCCCAGTGAGGTTTCCATTGGTGTCGCCTCCAATGAGCCCAGAGCAGCGGCTTCCTCCTCCTCACCCCTGTTTGCAGTTGGCAAGTCCAGATAGTGGCTGATAACAATGTCGGCAGTCATCTTGGTGGGTTTGAGTGGGTCCTGGATGAAGGCGCCGAGGTCAGAATAGAGGTGGGGGCTGTCCCTGGCACTGGTGGTGGAGCCTGTGGGGTTTGTTGCTGTAAGAGGCAGGAGATCTGGACTAGGATCGCTGCTGGAGTGTTGTCCCTTTCTCTTCCCTCTTGCTGTGCCAGTTGTGCTTCTTCTGTGGAGGAGAGCAGGAGCTGGAGGAACTGCATGAGCTGATGGAGGAGGCTCTGTGCTTGCCGTCATGTCTATACTGCTTGTGGGGCTGTCTGAGCTACTGCTGCTCGGGCAGTAACTGACATGGCTGTGCCATCATTTTTGGTGCCTGCTATGGCTCCCCCTGCATCCCCTATGATGATCCCGGCTGCTTCTGCAGTGGATGCTGTTGTTCCTGCCCTGCCTCCAGATTCCCCCATTGGCGCGGTGACATCAGGCTGGGCTGTGAGAGGCCTCTTGGCACCATCCAACTGTCACAGAAGGGGTGGAGCCGTCAGCATGATGACGATGATCCGGGCTGTGAGGATCATCATGGCATCGTCAAATTAGTGCTGGGTGGCAGAGTTAAACCTGGAACAGGCCCCGGCACTATAGCAATGCTGTGGAGCATGGCTGGCAGCACATGTGTTCATGGCATCTAGAGCGGGGTGGCCAGGATCATTCTCCAGAGCTTGTAGAGGCTTGCCAATAGCAGCAGAGGAGTCCTGAAGCATGTGACTGGGGACGGAGACCTTAGCCAGCATGTCCCGGGCCGCGGCAGGGGTGTCCTTACCAGGCCATGCCATGTGGTCTGCTGGGGCTTTTTCTGGAGAGACAATGCTAGCTATAAAGTCTTGCAGCACATGGCTGTGGGATTTTCTCACCCATGGGGACATCCTCGCACAGTGGGCACAATCTTCCACCTTGTGGCCCAGTCCTAGGCAGCGGATGCACCTATCAGGTGGAGAGTAGAGAAGTCTTTCTTGTAGGCAAGGCAGAAGAACTGAAACTGGACTAACTAGGGGCAGTCCTGGAGGGTAGGGCTACCTGGGCATGCTCAGAAAGGCTTTGCCTTTCTGAGCTCTGAAGAGTACTTCCATCTACGGTGCTGTTGGATGACATCACCAGGTGTGGCTGACAGATCTTGCTTGTCCAAAGAAAAACACTATAATGTCTTTTCTTTAAGTGCATGATTTCATTCTTTTAAACAGAATGCTTTTCCAGAATCTGATCATCTAATGCATTATCTGTGATCTGTTTGAAATGCTGTATGTAGTTTTATATTGTTGTGTCTACCTCAGGACCAGATTAAGGGACCATGGTGCCCTGAATCATCTTATGCTTTTACACCCCCATCTCAGCGTCAGTCTCGTGGTATAAATCAAGCAGATCTTGGGGCTTATATTGCAAAATTGTTCCCACACTAGAAGGAAGCCATAATTTTAATTTAAAGCAAGCTTTTAGACTTAAAGGACTCCACATGTTTAGCTCTCACAGTTCCTCTTCTATAATAAAAGAAGCACTTTCTGAGCTTCCGTTGCTGCAGCCTGGTTCTACTTCCCTATATCTGTGCATGTGCAGATGCTGTCCCCTACCACCCAAGCTCCCCTTACTGCTCCATTAAGCTTAGCAGCAGCTCTCTGCTAGCTCTAGCCACAGCCAGTGAGAAGACCATAAGTAGAATAGGGCATTAACCAGTTTCTGAAGTGAACATAAAAACCCAGCCCCAGTTAGCTATCAAGCTCTTTTGATTTACCCTTTGGATTAAAATCTAGCCCCAGCCAGTTTCGGCCACCCAGTAAAACTACCATTATAATTCAAAGCAACATTCAGCAAGCTCTTCTGTATGAGCGTGGTCTAAATTCTATGAAGGACTGGGCACAATGTCTATATAAACTCTGCACTTTCAGTCTGAAAAACTCCATATTCTCCCCAAAATGGAGTTTGGATTTTCCCTTACAATTCACATCCATAAGAAAAAAAAACAAAAAAAAAAAATCCAAAATTTTGGTGCCACTATACTCTAGCCCTGACATCATAATTGTTCAAGTGGCCTATAAAAAGAGAGCATTGTGAACATTAAATAGATTCACATAACATCAAGACTTTATCAGAGACATTTAC
This sequence comes from Ichthyophis bannanicus, assembly GCA_033557465.1. NCBI lineage: Eukaryota > Metazoa > Chordata > Amphibia > Gymnophiona > Ichthyophiidae > Ichthyophis > Ichthyophis bannanicus. Next base: position 171,609,076 of record CM066036.1, on the reverse strand, counting down.
CAAGCCTAATCCAGATCTTAGTTGTCTAATTAATGATGATGAAACAGGATCTGGATTAGGCTTGGAGGGCCATTTTAAAAGGTTTAGTCATGATTTGGATGTAGAAATCATGGACACCTCTCCATAGCCATTCCACAAATAACTTTCACAGACATCTCTGGTGCAGGGACATCCAAGAAGGCATGGGGGTATGGCAGAGGAAAGTCCGGGAGTGGCAATGTAGTTAAACATCCCCACTTGATCTCAGAAATGTTAGAGACGTGCAGGAATCATTGTTCCACTATGAGGCAGTAATTCACTGCCCATAGGGAAACATATTGCTCACAACATCATAGGTCTAAAAAACTCCTCCCTACCTCAATTCTCACAAATTTCTTCAAAATTCCTAACTGAATTACTAAAAATTCCTATATTAATACAACCACTTCCACAGTAATTCACAAATCACCCATTTTAGGCACACATCCCACCTTCTTTGCTGCCTGATATTTATTTGAACATATTTTTATACAGCCCCTTCCAGAGATCAGGGGCGGTTTACATCATAACAAGCTAAACTAAAACTTTTACATGGAACAGTATTCATGAACTTTATACAAAAAACAAAGTAGGTGAGGTGCAAACTCTAAGGGGTATGTTTACTAAACCGTCTTAATGTGCGCTCTGCCACGTTATCGCGCGATAATCCTGTTTTGCTATGTTAAGACTGAAACACCCACTCCTTTTATGGCAGCCTGCACACTATCGCCGGGCGCACGTTAAGACGGTTTAGTAAACATACCCCTAAGTATTTACATAGAGTGGTACTGAGTGGTACCACTTCTAAGTATTTACAATGCTGTGTACTGGTGGATAAGGTTCATAGATGGCATTCTTATTAATAAGAGCATCAATTGCTATCAGGAGTTATATAAACAGTTTCAAAACAAAAACCAATGCAACACAGCACAGGAAGAACCACTCAAACACTTGCATGCCTAGAAAGGAGAAGAAGTAACAAAGCCAGATATTTTATTCAACAAATAGTATATGAATAAAACAAAATCACTTATCTTAAAGTTGTCCTTTGAGGATTCCTTTTCCGTAAGTAGTAGTATGTCCTAAGAAGTCCTTCGTTTCACAAATGCTCGCTTCATCAGGGACTACTTTATCAAAATCGAATCCTGGCTTAGGCCACTGACAGACCTCTCAAATTTAAAAACCCACAGGGGCCAATCAGACAAACCCCAATGCCTGATGTCACCAATGTCAATATATGCTGTTTCCTGAACCAATCAAATAGAAATGGAAGTGGAGCCAGCTAAAATTCAAAAGAAGATATTCCATTCATAGATGCATCACTGCTCATGCCGCAGTAAAATAGTGTCCCAATCGCCGCCACAAATATTTTCAGGTATAAAGTCAAGAACTTGGCAGTGGAACTCAAAGAAAGTATAATGGTAATCTAGGCAATGACTTACCATAGGGGCTTCTACTTTCCCTTTTATCATATAATATTTATGCTCTGACAGCCACACTCATAATGGGCGTGTTGTCTTCCCAATATAGTACTTCCCACATGGATAGCACAGAATATATACAACGTAACTAGAAGAACGGGAAGTCATCGACTTTAGAATTATCTTCCGAGCTCCAATATTCATGCTGTCACCACCTTTCATTATCTGACAACATTGGCAATGGCCACATTGGAAATTCCAAAGCCCCTTAACCAACATAGTCTGCTGCACTGCTAGACACAGGTAATCTCTCAGGTTCCTACCACCCCGATATGCAATCTGTATTTTATTATCTTTAAAGCATGGATGTTCTTGAAGTACAGACCACCTATTTCTTATTGCTGCTGCTGGCTTCGAGGAATAAAACGAATATGACAGTATTCAGGTAACACAATCATCTTCATCTGATCTTGTAGATTGTACCTTATTCATTGCTGGATTCAGCAACCGTTCTCAATGATAAAAAGAGCACATTTAAATGCAGCAGAAATCACATTGGTGGGAAACCCTCTCACTTCAAATTTTCCACACAGCTGCTGCGCCTGCTGTCGATAGTCCTTGGTGGAAGAACAGATCCTCCTGTATTTATTTATTTATTTATTAACAATTCTTATATACCGCACTCTTAGCCATCAGCGCGGTTTAAATTGAACGGAAACATCCGACAATATACATTTGTCTGGTCATTACATTTAACAGGGAGTAGAACTTGGAGAAACGGGGTAACTATATACAATGGTGTATCACAAGAACTGAGAAAAAGGCAAACTATCTTGCAATGATGTTGGATGAAAACTATCCATTGGCTTTGAATAAACTGTCGTCACAAAACCATGTAATGTCTTTGTTACTTGTACATCTAGAAAATGTATAGTTGATGTGTCACTCTGCATCTCAAATTGAATAGCTGTATTTCAAGAGTTTAGATAGGTTAGAAAATCAGCCAGTTCCTCCTTAGAGCAAATATCGTCTATGTAATGATACCATTTGATGATATGCTGTTTAAAGGGGGGAGACATACACCCACTGTTCCTCAAATTCCTGCATATACAGGTTTGCTAAAGATGGAGAGAATATCACCCCCCCCCCATTGTCATATCTGATATCTGCAAATTATATTGCTCATGATACAAAAAAGAATTTTCACGAAGAGCATTATCAGCTAACTCCATCAATAATTGCGTAGGCACCCAGTGCGGGTAAACTTGGTAATTCTAAAGCCTATACAGTACTTGTAATGCTTCTGATTGGGGGATAGAAACATAGAAATATGATGACAGAAAAAGACCACATGGCCTATCTAGTCTGTCCTTTCATATCAACAACTACAACAGTCCCCTTTTTCCTTTAGAAATCCTCTGTGTTTGTCCCATGCTTTATTGAATTCAGTTACTGTCCTCATCTCTACCACCTCCACTGGGAGACTATTCCACGGATCCACCACTCTTTCCATAAAGAAATATTTCCGCATATCGCTCCTGAATTTATCCCCCTTCACCCTCATCCCATGTTCCCTCATAGCAGAACTTGCTTTCAATTGAAAGAGGCTCTTCCCCTGAACATTTATGCCACAGAGGTATTTAAACATCTCAATCATATCACCTCTATCCCGTCTTTCCTCTAAGATGTACATATTAAGATCCTTAAGTCTGTCCTCATATGCTTTATAATGAAGACCACTAACCATTTTAGTAGCCACCCTCTGCACCGACTCCATCCTGTTCACATCCATTTGAAGGTGCGGTCTCCAGAATTGCACACTATACTCCAAATGAGGTCGCACCAAAGACTTACACAGAGGCACTATCACCTCCTTTTTTCTGCTAGCCATTCCTCTCCATATGCACCCAAGCATCCTTCTAGCTTTTGCCGTCGCCTTTTCTACCTGTTTAGCTACTTTAAGATCATCAGACACAACCACGCCTAGGTCCCGCTCTTCTTTAGTGGACAAACATACTTCACCCACTATACTATATTGCTCACTTGGATTGCTGCAACCCAAATGCATGACCTTACATTTTTTAACATTAAATCCCAGCTGCCAAATTCTAGACCATTCTTCAAGCTTAGCTAGATCCCTCCTCATGTTATCTATACCTTCCTGGGTGTCTACTCTATTGCAGATTTTGGTATCATCTGCAAAGAGGCAAACCTTAGCTGACAGCCCTTCCGCTATATCACTAACATAGATGTTAAAAAGAATCGGACCAAGGACAGATCCCTGGGGAACACCACTGGTAACATCCTTCTCCTCAGAGAGAGCTCCATTTACCTGTACTCTTTGTCGCCTCCCACCCATCCAATTTCTAACCCAAGCAGTAACTTTAGGGTCCATGCCTAGGGTGCTCAGTTTGTTTATAAGTCGCCTGTGAGGAACAGTGTCAAAGGCTTTACTGAAATCTAAATACACTACATCTAGGGCTCTCCCTTGGTCCAGCTCCCTGGTCACCCAGTCAAAGAAATCAATCAGATTTGTCTGACAGGACCTGCCTCTGGTAAATCCATGCTGCCTCGGATCCTGTAATCCGCTGGACTACAGAAACCTCACTATTTTCTCTTTCAGCAGCGTTTCCAATAATTTACTCACCACCAAAGTTAAACTAACCGGCCTGTAGTTTTCAACCACATCCTTACTTCCGCTTTTGTGTAAAGGCACCACATGAGCCTCTCTCCAGTCCTTTGGCACCACTCCTGACTCCAATGAGGCATTGAAAAGGTCAATCAGTGGAGCTGCTAGAATATCCCCAAGTTCCCTCAGTATTCTAGGGTGTATCCCATCCAGTCCCATCACTTTGTCTACTTTAAGTTGAGCTAGTTTCTCACGAACACAGTCTTCTGAAAATTGTTCAAGATGTCCCTCGCTTCTGTTCCTGTTTGTGGGTGTTTTCTGAGGTCCTGCTCCTGGTTCTTCATCTGTGAACACAGAACAGAAATATTTGTTAAGCAATTCCACTTTATCCTTATCAGCTTCTACATATTCCTCCCCTTCACCCTTGAGTCTGACAATACCACTTTTGCCCTTCCTCTTCTCACTACTACTACTACTACTGAGCATTTATGTAGTGCTACCAGTCGTACGCAGTGCTGTACAACAAAAACATGTAAGACAGTCCCTGCTCATTCAGAGCTTACAATCTAATGAAGACAGACACAGAAAGCGTAAACAGGGGTAAAAACAGGGGGAAGGAGAAGGAGATCACATGAATCAAGATACAAAGGCAGCAGCGAAGAGGTGTCTTATCCCCCCATTTTATTGCATACTACTGAAGATAGATGTATATAGTGTACAAACGTCCAGTGTTGCCAGCCAATGAACTGGTATGTATGAGTACTCGAAGTATGTGTTAGAGGTGGTTTGTGCTGGAGGCAAGGTAATTTGAAACATAGAAACATGATGACATGATGACATGGCTTTTCTAGTCTGCCCTTCCATATCAACTACAATAGTGCCCCTTTTTTCTTTAGAGATCCTATGCTTTTTGGAATTCAGATACTGTCCTCGTCTCTACTACCTCCACTGGGACACTATTCCACGCATCTCTTTCTGTAAAGAAATATTACTCCTGAGTCCATCCTCTTTCACACTCATCCTATGTCCCCTCTTAGCAGAGTTTGCTTTCAATTGAGGCTCTTCTCTTGTGCATTTATGCCATGGAGTTATTTACCAAAACAAGAACCCTGATCTGAAAGTGAAACACCCATAAATCTTTTTGTCAGAGTAGACATGCTAAAGTTGTTAAGTGCCGTCGAGTCGGAGTCGACTCATGGCGACCCTCTGGATAGCTATCCTAAATTGTGTTCGGTCTTCAGTCAGGCGACTCATTGTTGACAGACTGGTACCCGCAGCTGCTGTTATTGTATCGATCCATCTCATTGCTGGCCTTCCTTTTGCGTTGACCTTCTATCTTGCCAAGCATGATGTCTTTCTCTAATGATCTCTCTCTCCGCATGATGTGTCCAAAGTATGAAAGTCGAAGTCTTGTCATCTGAGCTTCTAAAGAAAGCTTAGGTTTGATCTCCTCTAGTACAGACTGGTTTGTTCTTCGGGCAGTCCATGGTATACACAGTATTCGCCGCCAGCACCATAATTCAAAGGCATCAATTTTCTTCCTGTCTATCTTTTTCACTGTCCAGCTTTCACATCCATATGATGTTATTGAAAATACCATTGCTTGAACAAGTCGAATTTTTGTATGGAGAGAGACATCTCTGCTCTTGAGAATCTTATCTAGGTCTTTCATAGCCATTCTGCCAAGAGCAATGCGTCGTTTGATTTCTTGACTGCTTGTTGCTTCTTTATTGATAGTTGATCCAAGTAGGTTAAAGTTATTCATGATTTCAATTTCTTCTCCTTCGACGATGAACCTGTTGATTATGCCAGTTGTCATGATCTTTGTCTTCTTTACATTAAGGTGCAGGCCCATTTTGAGACTATGTTCTTTGATTGTGAGAAGCAAATGTTTCAGATCATCTTCACTTTCAGCCAGTAATGTGGTATCATCAGCATAGCGAAGGTTGTTGATGAGTCTTCCACCAATCTTCACACCTCTGTTGTCTTCATACAATCCTGCTTCTCTGATGATTTGTTCTGCATATAAATTAAACAGGTAGGGGGAAAGTATGCAGCTTTGTCTTACACCTTTGCTTATTTTAAACCATTCTGTTTCTCCTTGTTCCGTTCAAACTGTTGCTTCTTGATCAATGTACAGATTGTGCAAGAGAACGATCAGGTGTTCTGGTATACTCATGCTTCTTAATGTGGCCCAGAGTTTCTCATGGTTTACACAGTTAAAAGCTTTGCTATAGTCGATAAAGCACAAATAGATATCCTTTTGGTATTCTTTAGTCTTTTCAAGGATCCATCTCACATCCGCAATGATGTCTCTCGTTCCTCGCCCTTTTCTGAACCCTGCTTGCACTTCAGGTAGTTCTTGTTCCAGGTATGATTGTAGTCTCTTTTGAATAATCTTCAGTAGAATCTTGCTGGCATGTGTGATGCAGAGGACCCTCCTTTGGAGAGAAAAACAGTTCTGGATTCTGAAAGAAAAAGAAGTTGCCTGCAATATCCAGAGAATCCACCTAGAGGGAGCGGGAGAGTCAGGACAGAGACCACAGAACCACGCCTCTGTGGGCAGGACTTATGTTCCAAAAGCTCACATTTAAGGGGAGGCAAGCAAGAGTCAGGAGGAAGCTCATATGCTGGGAGCTTACCTGCAAAAAGCTCAGCTGCTAGAATCTCATCTGCCTGGAGATCCACTACTGGGGAAGCAGTGGAAGGATTACCTTCCTCAGCGGGGAGAGAACAAGCGGGAGCCTGTTCCAGAGAGAGATTGAGGACATGCTATGAAGGTACCAGAGCTAGATTGGGATCTAGTCCAAAAGCAAACCTGAGTAAAAAGACAGGCTGGGAGAGGAGAACCAGTCCTGTAAGCCAAAGGCTAGGCCGAGAAAGCCAAAGCCAAACCAGACCGGGCCCTGAAACCCACAGGAGGGCAGGCCTCAAAGGCCTGAGGAGGAAAGACTGGGAGAGCCGAAGGAGAATACCTGAGAGCACTGATACGGAAGGCAGCAGCCAAGGTAGGCCTCCTGTATCGCCCCAGAGAACCAAAAGAAAATCCAGAGGTAAAGCTTTTAATCTTTGCTACTGTTTTCCTAAAGCCAAGTTAAGAGAAGAACCTTGGGAGGGAGAGTCTCCTTACCTAAAGCACAAGTCAAAGCCAAAGTTAAAAGACACTTTGAGCAAGGACAGAACTTTTAGAGGAAAGCATTATAAAGAAAATGTTTTTAAACCTCTAGAGCAGGGGTCTCAAACACGCGGCCCGCGAGAGCATCTTGTGCGGCCCGCGAAGCACTTACCGGTGTCTAAAAAAAAAAAAAAAATCCAAACTTGCCGCCGCAGTATTAGGCGTCCCGCGGCCCCTCTGCCTGCTCTGAGTCCTCTCCTCCCTGCAGCATCAGCTCAAAAAGTGGCGGCTTTCAGAGCCGCGAAGAGAGAGAGTTTCTCTCGCGCGGTTCTGAAGACTCGCTGCTCTTCAGAACCGCGCGAGAGAAACTCTCTCTCTTCGCGGCTCTGAAAGCCGCCACTTTTTGAGCTGATGCTGCAGGGAGGAGAGGACTCAGAGCAGGCAGAGGGGCCGCGGGACGCTTAATACTGTTGGCATTGGGATCAGGGACTGACTGCTGCCAATAGTGGCTATGTTTTAAAAAAATAATAGTCCCGGGTGAAAAACTGACACTACTCAAATTTCTCTGTGGCTGACTATGTTGTCTGTGTGAGTTTGCCATTGGTTCATAGACCCATCTGTCTGTTCATGCAACTAATAGTGAGCTCATCATTTTGGAAAATAAAAGAAAAACACAGTTTTAAGAAAAAAGGTAGGAGAGTCTATAAACATCAAAATAAAAGGCTTGTGCAACAGCTGGTGTAAAAATGGCCAGAGTGCACATGAGCTCTTTGGTCATATCATCAGTGCAAGACTTGGGGATCCTCTCCCATTGCTCCTGAAGTAGAGAAAAAGCAAGCAACTAGCCAGAGATGTCATTCCCAAATCCCAGAAACAGAGAATGTAGTAACACAGGGCCAGGGATCCCTTCCCTGGGACCCAAAAAGAGACAGGATGAATGAAGGAACCAGAGATCCTCTCCTCACAGAAGAATAAAGCGAGCATAAAGCTGGATGCCACCCTTTGAACAGCATAAAAGGAAGATCGTGAGTATAGGATCAACATAAGCAGAGAAGGAACATGGGGCAGAAGAATCCTCCCCCCAGGACCTTGAAGGAGAGAAACTGCACAGAACCAAAAGATTTCTCTCTCCAGACATCAGGAACAGAGAGAACAGAGAGCTAGGAAATCCCCTCCTTAGGGTTTTCAAGCAGAGAATGAACACAGGGCCAGAGATTCGAGCCACAAAGGTGAGAGCATCCCCCTCCATGTGACCAGAAAAGATATGGGAGTGGACACAGGCCCAGGGGCCCATTCTCCATGATTGTTCCCTTACATACAAGAGGAAATCAATTTATAGTTTTATTTCTACAGTGTTGTACATTCTAAGTTTGGCTTTTGGGGTTCCCAGTTTAATTGTCTTCCTGTTTCTAAATTGTGATTCCTTGTTTGGTGATGGTGTATGTTCTGCATGTTTACTAAAAGTTAGTGTATATGCAAATATTTATGCAAATGATGCCCTTATGCAAATGATGCCATTATGCAAATGAGGCCTGCGTCTTGTGCGGCCCCCGGGTTACTCTACAAGTCCTCATTTGGCCCTCAAAGCAATTTGAGTTTGAGACCCCTGCTCTAGAGGAAGAGATGCCATCATGGTATTCCACCACACAGAACCGTAGGCCCAAACAAACTGCTAAGTCCTGGGAAGCAGTGAACCAAACCCACATAAAGGACACCTATCTTGACTCTTCAGAACAGTCAGAAGAGGCCATGCAGGTGGAATCCGTACATGAAGATCTTGATAGCCCTATGGAATGTGCATATTGTGCCGTGAGTGATATAGAGTCACTCCAGAGCCCTTTGGAGTGAATGAAGCAATATTGTTTTGGTAGCTTTTATGCTGTGAAGTTAACAGTTTCTGGTTGTTTTTCTTGTGCTTACAAAAGCTGCTGTAAGGACTTGTTTTGCTACGTCTGCCAATGTGTTTATCCTATGTTCTGAACCCTTAGTGCAAAAAGGGAAAATAAAGCCTTTTTCTTTTTCCCTCCACTTTTGTGCAAGACTGTATTCTCTTTGGGAGTTGGCAACGAGGCCGGCACAAGGCACTGGCCCTTGACCCTCGCACCTGGCCAATCCCAATCACAAACATCTTAGTGGCCCCGGGCCCAGCCCTTCGGTGGAAAAAACTACGCCGCCACCAGGGGGGGCTGGCGCCGCGGCAGGGCGACACATGTGGGATCAGAGCGATTGTGCGATAATTTCCACAGTCAATTGGATCACCTTTCTTTAGTATTGGTATAAACACAGATCTTTTCCAGTCAGTTGGCCATGATGCTGTCTTCCATATTTCTTGGCAGAGTCTTGTAAGTACGTTAACAGCTGCTTCAGATTGCTGTAATACTTCTATGGGAATGCAATCAATGCCTGGTGCTTTGTTTTTTGATAAGGCTTTCAATGCTGCTTCAACTTCTTCTTTCAACACCAATGGTTCCAGATCATAAGGTACAGGTTGAAACGGCCGTTGGTCCACTTGATCTTTATCATATAAAAACTCTGTATATTCCTTCCATCTTTTCTTGATCTTCTCAGCATCATTCAACATAGAACCTTGAGCATCTTGTAACATTCCAATTTGAGGCTGGAACTTTTTCTTTAACTCTCGTAGCTTTAGGAAAGCTGATCTTGTTCTTCCTCTAATAGTTTCTGCTTCTATTTCCTTGCATGCGTCATTGTAGTACTTTTCCTTGTCCTGTCTTGCTGCACGTTGGAAATCTCTGTTGAGTTCTGTGATTGTCTTTCTTTCTCCTCTGGCTTTAGCTTCTCTGCATTTCTGGGCAATTTTCAGAGTTTCTTCCGTCATCCATTTTGGCCGTTTTTTCTTTTTTACCTTTTGTAGAGACTTCTCGCTTTCTTCCAACACAACCTTCTTGATGTCATTCCATAACTCTTCTGGAATTCTATCATTTATATCTAAAACAGCAAATTGATTTTGCAGGCAGTCTTTAAATTCCAGTGGTATATTCTCAAGGTCATATTTTGCTGCATTCATGAGTGGTTTGCTCTTTTTCAGCTTTAGCTTGAGTTTGCATACTAGAAGTTGATGATCTGTACCACAGTCAGCTCCAGGTTTTGTCTTTGTTGATGTTATAGAGCTTTTCCATCGTTGACTTCCACAGATGTAGTCAATTTGATTTTTATACAATCCATTGGGTGAAGTCCATGTGTACAGTCGCCGCTTGTGTTGCTGGAAGAAGGTGTTCGAGATGAATAGATCGTTGGTCTTGCAGAATTCTATCAGTCTTTCTCCAGCTTCATTTCTGTTGCCAAGTCCATATTTTCCAACTACTTTGTCTTCTTCTTTGTTGCCAACCTTTGCGTTCCAATCACCCATGACTATCAGGATATCCTGTTTGCATGTTCTGTCAATTTCAGCTTGTACTTGTTCATAGAACTCTTCAATTTCATTCTCTTCTGCAGCTGTTGTTGGGGCATATACTTGAATTATAGTTGTGTTGATAGGCATTCCTTGTAGACGAATAGAGATTAAGCGTTCGCTGACTGCATTGTATTTCATTACAGTTCTTGCAAGTTTCTTCTTTATTATAAATGCAACACCATTTCTTCTTTGTCTTTCATTTCCAGCATAGTAGACCATGTGATCATCTGATGCAAAGTGCCCGATGCCGGTCCATTTCAGTTCGCTGACACCCAACAGATCAAGTTGTACACGTTCCATTTCATTCTTTATCACCTCCAACTTCCCTTGGTTCATGCTTCGTACGTTCCATATTCCAATGTGTAAGACATCTTTACAGCTTCTGACTCTCATTTCATGCGCAGCTTGGTTTGCAGCTTGTCGTGCTGTGAGGGCTTGTGTGCATCAGTGATGCTGAGAGCTAAACTATCGGTAGTTTAACTACTGGCAGGGTCTCCCAAGATGGACAGGTCTCAGCTGAGATGTCAGACCAAGACAAACCACCCATCTGGTCAGCAGCAGAATGGGATAGTGTTGACGGCGGAGGATCACATTTCTGTGACAACGGCAACAACACCAAACTTAAACTGTGCGGAAGAAAGGCCCGAAAATCTACTTCTGTATCTTGCCATGAAAACCCAATGGATAGTTACAACAAAACAAATTGTGCTGTAGTGCTGGAAGATGAGACCCCCAGGTTGGAAGGCACTCAACTAGCTACTGGGGAAGAGCTGAAGTAGGAGGAATTAAACCCTTCCTCTCTCTGTAGTCTCTCCTTTTAATAATTTCAAAAGCAGTGTGATAGATTAAAGGATCATCTTTAACCTGATGCAGGGTCGTCTTTACAGACCCGAAACGTGCCACGTCGTTTCTATGAACTCTGTGGTGTTATTCAGCTCGGGAAACGTTTCAGCTAAGTGTTTTAATCTATCACACTGCTTTTGAAATTATTAAAAGGAGAGAGTACAGCGAGAGGATGGGTTTAATTCTCCTACCTTTGCATGTCTATTCAGACAAAAAGATTTACAGGTGTTTCACTTTCAGATCAGGGTTCTTGTTTTGGTTATTACTCTCACTCTGATTGAGGGTTTCTCTTGATTGATGGAGTTATTTAAACATCTCTATTATATCTCCCCTATCCCGCCTTTCCTCTAAAGTATACATATTAAGATCTTTAAGTCTGTTCTGATGTGCTTCATAACGAAGACCATTAACCATTTTAGTAGCCACCCTCTGCACTGACTCCAACCTGCTTATATCCTTTTGAAGGTGTGGTCTCCAGAACTGCACACAATATGCCAAATGAGGTCACACTAGAGACTTATACAGAGGTAGTATCATCTCCTTTTTTCTGCTGGCCATTCCTATCCCTATACAAGCATCTTTCTGGCTTTTGCAGTCACCTTTTCTACCTGCTTAGCTACTTTAAGATCGTCATACTCAATTACGCCCAGGTCTTGCTCATCTTTTGTTGACAGAAGTACCTCACCCCCTACACTGTACTGCTCCTTTGGAATTTTGCAGCTGAAATGTATGACCCTGAATTTTTTAGCATTAAATTCCAGCTGGCAAATTCTAGACCATTCTTCAAGCTTAGCTAGATCCATCCTCATGTTATCTACTCCTTCCTTGGTGTCTACTCTATTGCAGATTTTGTTATCATTCACAAACAAGCAAACCTTACCCAACAGCCCTTCTGCAATATCACTAACAAAGTTGTTAAAAAGAATTGGACCAAGGACAGATCCCTGTGGCACACCACTGGTAACCCCCTTCTCCTCAGAGTGAGCTTCATTTACTTGTACACTTTGTTGCCTCCCACTCAACCAATTTCTAACCCAATTAGTAACATTAGGGTCCATCTCTAGGGTGTGTAGTTTGTTTATAAATCACCTGTGTGGAATGTTGTCAAAGGCTTTACTGAAATCTAAGTACACACATCTAGGACTGTCCCTCAGTCCAACTCCCTGGTCACCCAAAGTGGAGGAGTAGCCTAATAGTTAAGAACACTGGCTTGAGAACCCAGAGACCAGCGTTCAATTCCCACCAGCACTCCTTGTGGCCTTGGGCAAGTCACTTAACCCTCCATTGCCTCAGAAAAATCCAAGTTATCAATATCCCTGTTTAATGTACATTACCAAGTTTAAGTTTCAATGTAAACCACTTTATTCATTTATTTATTTAGACAGTTTTGTATACCGCCTTATCCTTCAATCAAAGTGGTCACAACACAATTGGGGGATACATTTAACACGCGGGGATATGAGACACACACACTAATACTTACAGGGAACATGGGCAATGGAGGGTTAAGTGGCTTGCCCAAGACCACAAGGAGCATCTGTGGGACTAGAAACCCCAGTCCTTCCGGCCCAAGGTTGCTGTCCTCTAGTGGGATTTGAACCCCAACCTTCCGGCCTGAAGTACCTTGCCCCAACCACTAGGCTACTCCTCCCTACTTTGATTAAAATGATAAAGCAGTATATAAAACCTGTTAAATAAAGAAATCAATCAGATTTATCTGAAAAGACCTGCCTTTGGTGAATCTATGCTGCCTGGATCCTGCAATTCATTGATCTCTAGAAACCTCACTATTCTCTTTTTTAGTAGCCTTTCAATAATTTACTAACCACAGGTGTTAAACTAACCAGCTAGTAGTTCCCAATGTCATCCTTACATCTGCTTTTGTGTAAAGGGACCACATGTGTCTTTCTCCAGTCCTCTGGCACCATTCCCAACTCCAAAAAAGCATTGAAAAAATTTCCTTAGTATTCTTGGTTGAATCCATCCAGACCATTGCTTTGTCTACTTTTAGTTTAGCTAGTTCCTCATGAACACAGTCTTCTGAAAATCATTCAAGATCCCTGTCGCTTCTGTTCCTATTTGTGGGTGTTTTCAGAGGTCCTGTTCCTGGCCCTTCATCTTTAACCACAGAAAGAAATATTTGTTAAGCAATTCCACTTTATCCTCATCAGTTTTTTCATATTCCTCCCCTTCACCCTTAAGTCTGAGAATATCACTTTTGCCCTTCCTCCTCTTACTAACATATCTGAAAAATATCTTATCCCTACATTTTATTGTATTGGCTATTTTTTCTTCTTTTTGTATCTTTGCTTTCCTGACTACTTTGCTAGCATCGCTAAGTTTTTCCACATAAAGATGCCTGTCTAACTCTCTCTTTGATCTCTTGTATTTCATGAAGTTCTCCCTCTTTATCTTCACTTTTTCAGCTACTTCTTTTGAGGACCATAGTGGCCTCCTTTTCCTTTTACATTTATTTACCTCTCTAATAAAAAATGTTTGTTGCCCTTAAAATATCCCCTTTCAGGTTTTGCCCACTGTTTTTCTACATCCCCCAGCTATTCCCATTCCGCTAATGACTCTTTGAGGTATTGTCCCATCTTGGCAAAGTTAGTTTTCCTAAAGTCTAAGGTCCTTGCTTTTGAATGGATTTTATCAGCCTTAGTCGTAATACTGAGCCATACTATCTGGTGATCACTGGATGTGAGATCATCTCCCACAGTAACATCAGAAACACTTTTTCCATTGGTAAGCACTAAGTCCAGTATGGCCCCATCACGCCAGTTGCCTGAATGGTTCTTCTTATAGAGAATCCAGGATCTCCTTACTTCTAGATGACACCGCAGCAGGGATGTGCCATTTGTGTGTTCTTAGTGTGGCAGGGAGTGTGTGAATGTGTGTATCATGGGTATGTATTCCAGGGAGTACAACTGTTGGCAATGTGTGTTGGGGGTTGTATGTGTGTGTGCATGTGTTAATGTGTGTATGGTGAGGAACTGTGTATGTGTGAGTGTGAATCAGGGGCTCTCTGCACACACGTGTATGTGCAGGGCTGTCCCAAGGGTTTCTGCTTCCTCAAGCAGAAGCGCCGGCCATGCCGCTCCCCCTTCTGAGCCACACCATGCTGCTGCCCCCTGCTGCCACTGATTCTGTCAGCAGGGTTGGTGGGGGGGACTCAGCTTGGCACACTGGCAGCAGTGACAGTGGTCCATGGCAAGCTATGTGCTCTGACACACATGGTCTGCAGCTTTTGACCCCCATCCAACACAACTTCTTGTTGGAGGGGGATCAGAAGCAGCAGGCCATGTGTGCTGAAGCACACTGCCTGCCACTGGCGCCGTGCCATCCAAGGTGGCTGTCTAGCCCACCTAGTGGACAGGCTGGTCCTTTGTATGTGCATGTGTGTGTCAGGGATTCTATGTGTGCATATTCATGTGCATGCCATGCTTGTGTTGGGGCTGTGTTTGTGTGTTTGCATGTGTGTGTTGGGGATTTCTGCGTGCGCATGTGTGTGTTTGTGTTGGGGGCTCTGTGTATGTGCATATATCCATTTACATGCTTATATGTCAGTAGGCTGTGCGAGTGTCAGGTGCTCTTTGTGAATGTCGAGGGCTTTGTGTGTGCATGCATGTGTATCTATTTTGGAGGGGTGTGTGTATGTATGTGTGTATGTATGTCTGTGTTCTGGCCTCTGTGTGAGTGCATGCATGCATGTGTGTGTCAGGGGCTCTATGTGTATGCATGCATGTGTTGGGGGCTGTATGCATTTATGCATGTGCCAGTGGGCTGTGCATATGTGGATACTGGGGGTTCTGTGTTTGTGTGTATGTGTTGGGGGACTGTATATGTGTGGGGAGGGGGGCTCTGGTGTGTGTTTATGCTCCCCTATCCTTCTGCATACATTCCTTGGCCATTCCACCCTCTTGTACTATTACGCCCTACCCTTCATTGCACCCTCTCTTGCACTTTCTCTCTTTCCCTTCCACCCACTCATCCATTCACCTTCCCCTCCTGCCCCTGCTACCCAATCTTGCGCAATCTCTATTTCCTTCCTTCCCTCCCTTCTTCCTTTCAATCTCTCCCTTCCTAAATGGACTAAGTGTCTTTTCTCCTTCCTTTGGCCTAATCCCTTTTTGTCCCTCATTTCTCTCTTCCTATGTAAGCCCATCCCTTCCCTTATGTTCCACCTCTTGCTTTCCACCTAACCCTTCCTCTTCCATTATGCTCTGACCCTCTCTTCTCCTCTTTACCCTGATCTCCTTAAACCAACCTGATCTCTCTTTCCCTTAGGCTTTGCCACTTCTTTTGTCATATTGAAACTCTCTTCCTGCCAGTGGGACTTGGGGAGTCCCACCAGCTCTTCACCGAGCTTCGCTTTTCTTCTTGTTGGTGGTACCTGCAGACTCTCACCGGCTCTTCAGTGCAGCTTATCTTGTATTTGCAGGCAGGATCCAGGGATTCCTTCTGCCTCTTCACTTTTCCAGTCCTCTCTTCTCACTGGAGGGATCTGGGGGCTGCCATTCACTTTAGTGCCGCTCCTCCTCTCTTCTTGCCGGTGAGACGTAACGACTCCTTTTAGCTCTTTGCATGCCTGCTTTGTGTAGGTTGTACACATCTTTTTGCACATGAACAAACAGATGTGTACAGATGAACAGACAGAGCAACAGAGGTATGGACCCTCTCCAATAGGCACCATCACTAAGTGAAACATGCCTAAAAAGACATATTTATGTATGTGATCAGAGCGAGAAGTTGTTGGTATGTGTGTGAAAAAGAGGGATTTTTTGTGCTTGTTTGTATCTAAGGAGGAGCAGGAGGTGGTGTGATGTATACATGTACTTTATAAAGGTGCTGCATATGCTATACATGAGTAGCTGTATAGAGTACACACACATATTTGCATATCCTTTGGAGCAGGTCTCAATCTGTGCAAGAGCATTGATGAGCTACCATGGATAATTCTTTGAGCCTATTTTATGAAGGCATAGGCACCTTTTTGCCTTTATGACATAGGCATAAAATAGGGGTTTTTTGTAATATAATGAAATTAGTCCCTATGAGTATAGTTTTATAACCCTTTTTTGTGCATAAGCGCTATTTCACATGTGTTAAAAACCTCTTATAAAATTAGATCACATCTAAAATTACATGCTTTGCAAGCCAGTGCGTACTTGTAGAATGGGTGTACTCAAGAGAGGTGTTTGGGTAGAGTGTGGTGACGTTGCGATTTACACACGTATGTTGTAAAGGGCAAAAAGTACATGCTAATATTTACACTTGCTCTCATGCAGACGTAGAGCCCGATTCAGAAAGGGCCCCGAGCAGGACGGGCCCATTAGGACTCGATTCTGTAATGTCGAAGCAAAATGTTCCCACGGCATAGAGAATTAGGCCAGAGGATGGCCCGGTGTGCCCCTGCATAAGGTGGGGATGTCCTCCCCGCAGGCCGGTGTGACCCCCACAGCACCGACTCCCTGTTACCTCTCCGCCTGACCCCAGGCTGGGCAGCCGGGGCCTAGATTGGGCAGCGGGGTCCTACCTGGTTCCTGTCCTGGCCTTGGGGGGGGGGGGTGTTCTGGCTCCAATTGCCTCCATCCCAGCTGCTTATTCCACCTCCAAGGTGGAATAAGTAGGACATCTACCCCGACTCGCAGGACGTACAGGACTATGACCTGACTAGGCCGTGTACGTTCTGCTGTCTCAGCCCGCCCCCGCTCTGCCCGCTCCTGCCCCCCACTGGCTTTCTGCGTACTGCTGCTCTGGCCATGCGGGAGAGCGTGGGGGAATACGGTCAGGACTGCTTCTGGGGCTGCACATCCCTTTGGGATGAGCAACTCTGCAAGTCACCTCGCACAATCGGGCCCATAATGTCCGCGTTTCAATCGAAATGACATAGTTTCTAAAGGATTATGATAATATTGTATAATGTCATAGGCACTTACATGTCCTAGGTATACTTTTCTAGAATTGCTATGTACACGTGTATGCCCATTTGCACAGTTAAATCAGCTTTTAGCATATGAAATGGTACCTAACTCTTTTTAAATCATCTCCTACACTTGTTAAGTTGAAAAAGGATATGGATGAAGGGCATTGTCGACATCAGGCATTCTTCAGTGCTGGCTGTAAAGACACCTGTTTGCTAGATTTTCCTTCATCCTTCATGTGTGTCAGACAATGCCTAACAAATGAGATGATTATCATTTCTTTCTAAACTTCATTTTGTTTAGACCTGATGAAGAGTGTGTTATTTTTGTAAAGTAGTTGGAATTAAATTAATCAACTACAGCTTTTGCATGTCTATACAACAAATTCTAGAAAATATTTGCAGCATTTCCTTGCGTCGCATAGTTTTTGTTCATTTTGCATTACGTCCTCAAAAACTGAATTTCTCTTTGGCCGAGTTAATCCCCCCTCCCCTATTTGTAGCTGGTATTTTCAAAAAGAAATTTTGAAGAAGTATCATTTGTATTCTGAAGTTTTGCTATTTATACCGGCTGAGTATTTAGCAAATGAAAAGTAATTGCAAAGTTTCAGTAATGGCTATTGTTTTTTGCAGGCAGAGTGCAGATGGAGCAGACTGAATCACTGAAAGGGGTTCCGGGCTGGGGACAAAGAGAGTGGCAGATGAATTAATGGGAAACTAACAACTCCATGAGAACAGAAGAGGCTACAATACCTAACATTTTTTTCCTGCTCGGAAGAGGTTTTTAAATCTCTGTGCTCTGCAGGTTGTTCAACCAATACAAACACTTCCCTTATAATGAGCTAACTTTGATTTAAGCATCACAAGTAATTTATGGTTTTCTACTTTTATACTTACTAGAAATTATTTTCTGATATTTAATTCATTATCATCCATGTCCTTAACTGACTATTTAATCTAGGTATTACAATGTGAGGGCATTTTATCAAGCCCATGATCTCTAATCGTAATCATAATCATAGCAATCTATATGCTTTTAGAAATTAGCACTGGCGTTTTATACATGTTTTTGCTGACTGCAATCTTTTTGCAAATAGCAGCAGATTAGCTGTCACGATCATCTAGAATCATGGCATATGTAACAGTGCAGGTCGTTTACTGCAATATATGTAGGGTGCAGGTTGGACGTCCCAATAGGCATCACCTTTTCAGGAACCCGCATGAAGACATAGGCAACGCACACTAACCCAACCTGATCTCTTCCATGGATCTATTCTGTGTGATAATTTGATTTAAAAAAAGCAGACCATGATATCATAAACCAAATCAAACCAAAATACAAATCTTATTAGCATCATTTTTTCTCTTCAAGCCTTGCATGCATCTTTCATTCTGTTACAATGTGAAGCAGCCTGCTCAGTACATACGCCATAAATACTAATATATTAAACTTTGCTATCAACTTTCTATCCTTCAAATGGAGATACATGAAAAACTTATCAAAGACACATCAAAAACCCACTTATGTAAAACAAATATTTCTTCTAGATAATAAAATATTTCCCTAAAAGCTTATTTTTCTGAGGCACTTATTTTTGTTCTTTTATTAACAAGTCCCACATCAACATACTTCAGCTAAGCACATTTTTGGTAAGTGTTCAAGACTGTCCTGATATTAACGATTCACTGTGTTTTCTATTCAAGACCGTGGATACTGACATGTTTTTATTATATTTTTAAAGAGATCTTCACAGACCTCTGTACAGAAGTAGCAAAACACTATTTAAAAATGCACTAATACAGACCCAGACCTTCTAGATCATTAGTGTGTTAGCATACTGAAAACACCAAACAGATTACTTAGTTTGAAGCCGTGGCCACTTACCTGGGTGCTTTGCACAACCTGATGTAATGATACATCCTGGGAGATTTTGGCATGTGAATTTTTCATTTAGCATTTAATAAGGATGAGCAAAATTTGTCCTGTTATCAGTCACACACATTGAAGCAGGAATCCTGTCCGGCACAGTAGATAGAACCATAAGCTCTGGGACCTTCTCATTTAACCAAGATCGCTTCATACAAAAGTTGACAATACACTACTGAAAGCCATTGTTGATATTCAACATTTTTTAAATAGCTGCACAGAATAGAAAATAAGGCATGAGGGAAAACCTGAAGAGGAAACTGACTCGGAGTCCAGTTTTAAAAGGAAACAATGTTGAAAAAAATAAGAAGCAATCTACATATGTTACCATTGTTTTTTATCACCAGCATCAGAATTGTATGTCAGAATTTACTGATTATGTATGCATAGAAACTTAAAATAAATCTGAAATCATACAATCAGAATGCGGGGAAACCTTGAATTAAAAAAAAGGTCCTACTGTATATGTGATATTTAGAGGCATGTCTACTAAATGGATTTAATGTGTGTTAATAAAATTAATGTCCATTAAATGTCAGAACCATTTTATTTCTATGGATGCAGTGGCACAACGCACATTAACTTTATTAACATATGTTAGCTTTATTAATGCGTGTTAACCTTTAGTAAACATGCCTTTAGGGGTTTATTTGCTTGTTTTTCATGAATTCATTTTCTGTATTATGTTTGCTAATTTAAAGACAGGTTTTTATTCCATGCTCACTGTACTCACACCCACATACTGTATATTACTGACTGTACAAGCAGTGACCAAGCTATGATAACTTCAGAAAGAAGTTATCTCTCTAGACAAAAAGAAGTTATCTCTCTAGGCAAAAAGATTTGCATTACGCTAGTCACCGCTTACAATGCAATCTTGCCAAAGGTCACTGTTTGCTTTGAACTATCCACTGAGGCTTAAGCTGTCAGTTTAGGTGGGAATCAAAGCTTGTGACAGTGGCCAGTCTGTTGGGATTGCAGCTTGAATGTAGCAGAGCAAGAGTATACGAGATTTTTATGGAGCACAGTGACCTCAGCTTCACCCCTCCCTCCCCAGGCCATTGCTTCAGCACTTTCAGTTCATGGTGAGGAGTAGCTTAGTGGTTAGAGCAGCAGCCTGGTGATCGGAGAGACTTGGGTTTAAATCCCAATGGCACTTTTTGTGGTCTTGGGCAAGTAACTTAATACCCCATTGTTTTAGGTGCAAATGTATGGGCCGATGCAGAAAGAGATGCATAAAAATGAGTATGTCCTTTGTGGGCGGATAATGCGACATATATACGCAAGTACCAGTATGCTGCAGGGAGATTGACACATGTATAACAGCAAAAAAAAAAAAGTATGTGCACACAGTAACTCCAAATGTATTTAAATAATATGCAAATGAGCTGCATGTATTAAAATGGAATGCTAATAAGGTCTACACCCAATACAGAGAAACATGTAGAGGATTACATAACCATGCATAAAGTTCAGGAGTGCCCTTACCTCAATGCCTGGTCTAAGGTGACTTAAACATCTTGTGTGTGTAGGGAAAGACCGTTTCAGGGTATGTACTGATGAACAGTTACTTTCAACGTGAACATTTTCTGCCTGTATCTTTCTGTGTATAAGCGAAAGTAAGACGTTCAAGAACAAATGTCTTTTGCTTCTTATACTGGTGTATTCTTTGGACTCACTTCTATCATTCTCCAATTACTGTAATGTCTCTTTGTTCTAATTTCATAAAAAAATGTTTTTGGGTGAAATGGTGTTGAATATTATGGGATGAGAGCCAAAAGAACCTGCATGTCCCATGTGCATAATGTGAGCGTTTGACATTTACATGCATGCACACACGGCTACTTGTAGTGCATCTTATTTGCGCGTGCATTGGGTCCCCTCCTTTCAACTTTATGCCAAAGTTTTGCACACAGCTCATTTGCACATATGCCCTTTGCTGCATACCAGCGCTGAAAGTTTGTGCTATCAGTGCGCTATGAAAACCTATACACAGCTAATAGTGCGTCACTTCAGCACCGTCTTTCTTCATTGGCCTGTTAAGCCCTCTGGGGACAGAAAAATGCCTACAGTACCTGAATGCAACTTGTCTTCCACTGGAAAAGGGTGTTAAATATTGATAAATAAATAAAATAGTTCACCTCCAATCAGAGAGGCAAGTGCATATCTTAGTCCACCACAATGAACAATATTCAAACTCATATTTCTTTCTCAAACTAGCTTTGCTTGGTTCATACACACGAATATACCTCCTTTAGTGGGTTAAATATTGTCTTGTAACTTGTAGAAGGAATCACACTCTGCCTCCTCCCTCAACTATTGAAACAGTATGATGAATTATATTTTTAAACATGGAATGTGCAAAGTACAGTGTTGCCGCTGAATTCTTTGGTGCATTAAGAACTTGCTTACATCTGCATGATCTATTTGTAGACAGGGCAGGATTAACCCTTTGGTGATTCCTGGCCAAACAAGTACATTGAAGTTTTTCACCAAATGCCCACAAACATACTGTATGAAACCTGTATGTTAGCCTCAATATCTAATTATGTCACAATTGATATGTATTTTTTAAATAATATCCAAAACTCCAGCAAGTGGTCCCTCCTGCATATTCCTCCTCTCATCCCCTTCCCATCCCCAAACCCCAGCAAGCACTTTCCCAAGCCTCTAAAACTCTAGTCGCCTGTTTGTCTAGTCAGTACTTCCTACCCCATCAATTGCTGTGAGTTTGCCTCAGATGTTTAAGACTCTATTGAACTGATGGACTCCTAAAGACTCTTGATGGGGGAACTTTCTTGCCATCCTTCCTGGATGCTGGCCTAGGGGGATACCAATGTATAGTGCCAGCTGAACATGCAGGTGGTTGATGATGGCAAGTCTTGCCCTTTATGGGCTAATGCAGCAGCTTCAACTGATGTCACGAGAACATATCAGACCAAAGGTCCATCAGTGGCCTATCCAGATCACAAGTGCCTGGAATGATCCTAAAATTTAGCAAGATTCCATGCTGATACCTCCCATAGTAAGCAGTGGCTTTCCTCAAGCCTGCCTTAATAATGGTTTATGGACTTTTCATCCAGGAACTTGTCCAAACCTTTTTCAAACACAGCTGTACTACCTGCTTTTACTATATTCTCTGGCAACAAATTTCAGAACTCAATTATGTATTGAGTGAAAAATATTTTCTCCTACTTGTTTTACTTCATTGTGTGACCCCTAGTCTTAGCATTTTTTGAAAGAGTTAACAATTGATTTGTGTTTACATATTCCATGTCACTCAGGATTTTATACAGACAACCTCAATCATATCTCTCATAGCCATATCTTCTCCAAGATAAAGAGCTCTAACTTCTTTAGCCTTTCCTCATAGGGGAATAGTTACATCTTCTTTGTCATTTGGTTGCCCTCTTTTGTTGTTATGTTGTTAAGTGCCGTCGAGTCGGTGACGACTCATGGCGACCCTCTAGATAGTAGTCCTAAACTGTGTTTGGTTTTCAGTCAGATGGCTCATATTGACAGAGTAGCACCCATAGCTGCTATTATTGTATCGATCCATCTCATTTCTGGCCTTCCTCTTTTGCGTTGACCTTCTATCTTGACAAGCATGATGTCTTTCTCTAATGATCTCTCCGCATGATGTGTCCTCTAGTACTGACTGGTTTGTTCTTCGGGCAGTCCATGGTATACACAGTATTTATCGCCAGCACCATAATTCAAAGGCATCAATTTTCTTCCTGTCTATCATTTTCACTGTCCAACTTTCACATCCATATGGTGTTATTAAAAATATCATGGCTTGAATGAGTTGAATCTTTGTATGGAGAGAGATATCTCTGCTCTTGAGAATCTTGTTTAAGTCCTTCATAGCCCTTTCTGCCAAGAGCAATGCATCATCTGATTTCTTGATTGCTGGTTGTTTCTTTATTGATAGTTGATCCAAGTAGGTTAAAATTGTCCACTATTTCAATTTCTTCTCCATCAGTGATGAATTTACTGATTTTTCCAGTTGTCAGGATCTTTGTCTTCTTTACATTAAGGTGCAGGCATATTTTAAGGCTATGTTCCTTGATCTTGAGAAGCAAATGTTTCAGATCATCTTCACTTTCAGCCAGTAATGTGGTATCATCAGCATAGCGAAGGTTGTTGAATCTCCCATCAGTCTTCACACCTCTGTTGTCTTCATTCAGTCTTGCTTCTCTGATGATTTGTTCTCCATATAAATTAAATAGGTAGGGGGAAAGTATGCAGCCTTGTCATACACCTTTGCTGATTTTAAACCATTCTGTTTCTCCTTGTTTCATTCGAACTGTTGCTTCTTAATCAATGTAAAGGTTCTGCAAGAGAACAACCAGATGTTCTGGTATAACCATGCTTCTTAATGTGGCCCAGAGTTTCTCATGGTTTACCCAGTAAAAAGTCTGACTGTTGTCGATAAAGCACATATTGATATCCTTTTGGTATTCTTTTCTCTTTTGAAGGATCCATCTCACATCCGCAATGATGTCCTTTCCTGAACCCTGCTTACACTTCAGGCATTTCTCGTTCCAGGTATGGTTGTAGTCTCTGCTGAATAATCTTCAGTAGAATCTTGCTGGCATGTGGTATCAGAGTGATTGTGCAATAATTTCTACAGTCAGTTGGATCACCTTTCTTTAATATTGGTATAAACACAGATCTTTTACAGTCAGTTGGTCATGATTTTGTCTTCCAAATTTCCTGGCAGAGCCTTGTAAATATGGTAACAGCTGCATCTGATTGCTGTAATACTTCAATGGGAATGCCATCAATGCTTGGTGCTTTGTAACTGGATAGTCAGACTCGGTGCTCACCCTTCCTGCTTTTAGTACCCCTTTCCCCTCCGATACACCACCCTCCTTTCCCACAAACTCCACAGACAACCATTCTTGGGTAACAACTGGTCGCAGTTTTATTTGCCAATTTAACATACAGAACATACTGAACCAGAATAATCAACAAACCAATAAACCCCCAGTGGAGCGATGGGTCACCAGCCATGCAATTAGCAAGGTGACCTCGCCTCTGCACCGGCCACGGTCACTTCCACCGGAAAAGTTCCTACCACCACTATCCGACTTCGCCATATCACTAGCAAAAATCTGCCAGGGGTTGTCTGGGTCATGGGCAGCCCACCTCCGCCCCAAGTAGCCTAAGGCTCCGGACCCCAGAAACCTCCGGGATCCTGCCTCCCCCCACGCTGCGACAACCCTACTTCCCCAAACCCCCCGACCTCTCTATCGGATGGGCGGGTGGGACGCGAACCCCGAGGCATCCCGTCGCATGTGCCCAGGCATCTGCTGAAGACGCCTGAGCACATGCTTGCCTCCTCGCTGATTGGCTCCCCTGCGCTCGATCCCTGAGCGGAGCCAGTCTGTTTAAATTACGCCAGCAGCATCCCCACTGCTGACGCGCCTTCCCCCCTCCTCCACAGACGCGCGCAGGGTCCCGCACCGGGCTGAGCACCCGGTTACACTCAGTCGCCGGGATCCTGCCCATGCCCTTTTTTTTCTTTGATAAGGCTTTCAATGCTGCTTCGACTTCTTCTTTCATCACCAATGGTTCCAAATCATAAGGTACAGGTTGAAACGGCTGTTGGTCCACTTGATCTTTATCATAATAACTATGGCTATTCTTTCCACCTTTTCTTGATCTTCTCAGCATTATTCAACATGAATCCTTGAACATTTTGTAACACTAGAATTTGAGGCTGGAAGTTTTTCTTTAACTCTCATAGCTTTAGGAAAGCTGATCTTGTTCTTCCTCTAATAGTTCCTTGCATGCATCATTGTAGTACTTCTCCTTGTCTTGTCTTGCTTCATGTTAAAAATCTCTGTTGAGTTCTGCAATTGTCTCTCTTTCTCCTCTGGCTTTAGCTTCTCTGTGTTTCTGGGCAATTTTCAGAGCTTCTTCGGTCATCCATTTTGGCTGGTCTTGCTTTTTCACCTTTTGTAGAGACTTCTCACTTTCTTCTAACACAACCTTCTTGATGTAATCTCATAACTCTTCTGGAGCTCTGATATTTGTATCTAAAGGAGCAAATCGATTTTGCAGGCAGTCTTTAAATTCCGGTGGTATGTTCTTAAGGTCATATTTTGCTACATTCATGAGTGGCTTGCTCTTTTTCAATTTTAGCTTGAGTTTGGTAGTAGTTGGTGATCTGTACCACAGTCAGCTCCAGGTTTTATTTATTTATTTAACAAGTTTTTTATACCGCCTTTTCCTTCAATCAAAGCGGTCACAAGAAATACAAGGTATAAACAAGGGAAACATAAACAGTATAGACATGACAACATATGGTAATGTAGGAAAAATAACAAGGGTTAACGATATGGTGGATTATTATAAAATATATACAATAGATGATATCTTAGTCATTTGTTGATCCATAGTGCTCAGTGAAAAGTAAAGTTTTTAATTGCTTACGAAAGTCACTTAAAACATCAATTGCACGTAAATCAGGAAGGAGAGAGTTCCAAATCAAAGGGGCAGCCAAAGAAATTGCTCGTTGTGATGTACATTTGCGTTTTGTCTTTGTTGATGTTGTAGAGCTTTTCCATTGTTGACTTCCACAGATGTAGTCAATTTGATTTTTGTACAATGCCATGCGAATTCCATGTGTACATTTTCCACTTGTGTTGAGGGAAGAAGATGCTTGGAATGAATAGATTGTTGGTCTTGCAGAATTCTATCAGTCTTTCTCCAGCTTCATTTCTGTTGCCAAGTCCATATTTTTCAACCACTTTGCCTTCTTCTTTGTTGCCAACGTTTGCATTCCAGTCACTCATGACTGTCAGAATATCCTGTTTGCAGGTTCTGTCAGTTTCAACTTGTACTTGTTCATAGAACTTATCAACTTTATCCTCTTCTGCAGCTGTTGTTGGGGCATATACTTGAATTATAGTTGTGTTGATGGGCATTCCTTGTGGACAAATAGAAATTAAGGGGCTTATTTACAAAGCCGCGGTAGCGATTCGCGATCATTATCGGAGCCGCGGCTCTGATAACGATCGTGAACCGCTACCGCGGCTTTGTAAACAAGCCCCTAAGTGTTCACTGATTGCATTGTATGTCCTTAAAGTTCTTGCAAGCTTCTTCTTAATTATTAAAGCAACACTATTTCTTCTTTGTCTTTCATTTCCAGCATAGTAGACAATATGGTCATCAGATGCAAAGTACCTGATACTAGGCCATTTCAGTTCACTGACACCCAACTGATCGAGTTGTACAGATTACATTTCATTCTTTACCTCCATCTTCCCTTGGTTCATGCTTCATATGTTTCATGGCTCAGTATGCAAGACATCTTTGCAGCTTCTGACTCTCATTTCATGTGCAGCTACATCAGAAGTCAGACTCATGAGGGCTTTGATCCAACCACATCATAAATGCTAGCTTTAGTCTGAAACATCTTCAGATACTCCCCAGTAGCCATTTGAGTGCCTTCCGACCTGGGGGTCTCATTTTACAGCACTATAGTGCAATTTGTTTTGTTGTGACTATTGTGACAATGTCAGCTATACTGAACAGATGGAGATAGAGGAAAATGGGGACTATGCCTTTAAGACTGAGGAAAGGCAGGGTTTCCATAGAGCTCAAACTGTAAACAAACCAGAGAAGCACGTTGTAGCAGAGGTTGAGCCCCGCCCAAACCTTAATGTGGGGGCAGGTTTAAGCCCAGATAGCAAGTACACGTGCACAGAACAGGGCGTGGTGGCTAGAAAGCACCTTTTTAAACCTGCGTCACAGAAGTCAAAAGGGCAGGAAGTGAGCAGAGGAAAGAGCAGAGTGGAAGCAACCAGAGTTGGAGAAAAAGGAAGCAGCAGATACAGCTACCGAGAAGGCAGAGATTCCAAACCAAAGCACAGAGTTCAGTCTGTAGCTGGAGTTACTGCTGAAGCCGAGAGTCCAGAGCCAGGAGGTTCAGAGAACGCTGAAAGGTCAGTGTGGACAGAAGGCTCAGCAAGAGCAGGAGACTCAGGGCTGGAATCCTATTCAGAGGAAGCACTGAAACCAGAGGGTTTAAAAGTGAGAACTGCTTTTAAGAAACCCAGAGAAGTCAAAGCTGGAAAGTTTTATTCCACCGGGCAACTTAACTCTAGTAGCAAAGAAAGCAATTCCTTTGTGGAAGGTGTGGCTGACTCAGAGCCCAGCAAGAGGTTTGCAGAAGACGTTGCTAATGAGCTAAGGAGAAGTGCAGGGCAGAGTGCTCCAGGACCTTTGAATGCCAGAAGGTGGGTGAAAGCAATTCCTAATGCTGATATTCTGAAGACAAACAAAAGCAGAGGTAGAGACTTGAACCTGATTAAGAAGCTAAACCAACTGTTTCCAGATAGTGGAAGTTTTCCAGAGAGCATAGCTAATCCTTGGTTAGGAGAGCAGCATATAAGGGAGTTTCTGAATACCCTTTCAAACAATAAGCTGAACTCTTCCGTTAGAAGCCCAAGTGGGGAGAAAGGACTTGCAGGGGAAGAAGATATGCAAGTAGATTCTCCTTCGCCTAATGCTGTGTGTGACAGTATTCCCATGGATTGCTCTTTCTGTAAATCTGTTTACCCTGGATAGGAGAAAGACAGAAACGCCATTGAAAGCAAAGAATATTTCTGAAAGCCTAAACGTGATTTGGAAGAGTTTTGAATGAAGACAAGAGGTAAATGCCCATTGTAAATAAGAGCAATAGCTGTGATTCTTTACTACTGGAAAAGGCCTGTGAACAGCTATTGTCACTGTATAAAGAGCTTTTGCCAAGTTCTGATATTCCAGATAACCTTTATGCTCCTGTATTATTTTCTTTTGGAGAAATTATCCTTGCTGTTTGTGTATATGAACTTTAATGCGTGAAGGGGAGCCCAAAAATAAAAATATTCTGTTTTTTGCCTTAAACAAAACTGTGTGGTGACAACTACTTTGTCTGCAAGTAATACAGAGAAACTACAGCTCCCAGAATTCCTTGAGGGAGGGAGAACCAAGTGACTCTATACTTAAGGGCAAACAAGGCCACCCCTCCTGCTTATAGGCTTGGCCAGCAGGGGGAGTGCGACAGATGGCATAGTAGTAAGGATTTTTCCTTCGCTATACGCATGCACAGAAGGATTACTACATCCAGGAGCTGTGCTGGAGATAAGCTGCTGCAGAATCGTGCAGAGGAGAACCTCAGAGCTGAGGCGGAGTTCCAGAGTCGTCTGCAGAGACCATCTCTTGTGTAGAGCTCGAAGCTACGCTGGTGTAAGGTAACCCGTACCTTATTGGGGGTTATTCGAGGATACTAGTGCAGAGTATAGTGCTGTGACCTTGGGAACAGGAAAGAGGCTACTGTCTTAAGTGGTGTGATATCGTACTTGGGTCGTGTTTTCCTGTTGTTTTGTCTTTGCAGAACAGGATGACCATGGAGGCCCAGGACGTCTTTAAGTGGATGGCACATCAGTTTGAGAGGCAGAGGGAGCTGTCTCTGGAGGCCCAAGAGAGGTCAGCAGCAAACATGCAGGCCCAACAAAAACCACTGTTAGAGCTGATGGAAGCGGTGATGACAAGCCTGAAGAAAGAGCCTGGACCGACCGTGACTCCACCAGGTTTAACAGGACTGCTTTCTGCAGGAACACCTGGACTATTGTCCAGTGGGACATTGGGTTTCAGACAGTTAACAGACCAGGACAATATAGATGACTTCCTGGAAGACTTCGACCGGGTGGCCCACATAATTGATTGGCCGAGAGACCAATGGGCTGTGCGGTTGGCCACTTCCCTCATGGGGGAAGCCCTGGCAGCATGTAGAGCCATGCCAGCCACTCTCGCTAATAATTATGAGGAGCTTAAAAGAGCCATCCGGGACCGAATGGGTTTGACTCCCTTGGTGTACCACCGCTTGTTAAGAGGCACAAGGTTGAGGCTCGGTGAAACACCAAGAGCGTTATGCCAGAGGGCGAGAAGTCTGGTTATAAAGTGGTTAGCGCCAGAGGGCAAGACTGTAGACTCGATAATTGATAGCATCATTTTGGAACAGTTCATGGCCGCAGTTCCGCCAGAGATACATAGCTTCCTGATTCTGCAAAAATGCCAAAATACCCAAGAAGCAACCATGCTTACGGAGCGTTTCCTAGAGGCAGAAGTAGCTGCTCAAGGAAAAGGCAGTGCTTCAAGGAAGGCAACACAAGCACTATCAGAAAGCAGGGAACGGCCAAGAGAAAATGGTGCTAATGTATGTATGCCTGTGTTTAGAAACAAATTTCCAAAGAGGAAATGCTTTAAGTGCGGAAGTGAATGTCACTTACAGAGAGAATGTAGTGTAAAGACAGCACTAATGATTGAAAATGTAAAAGTAGCCAGGGAAGGATTTCTCCTTTCAGTAGTAGTGCAAGGTGTCATTGCAAACGCTTTGATGGACTCGGGCTCAGACCAGAGCATGTTGTCTAGGAAATTGTGGCAACAGATTGAGTCCCAGAATAGAGCAATCCCACGCCAACCGGAGGGAACCGTGAAAATTAGATGTATTCACGGCGCTGCATCTTCCTATCCACTGTATAGAGTTTCCATTAAGGGATTAGGGATAGAAAAGAAGATCCTTGTAGCGGTAGTGCCCAGATTGCCACAAGACTTAGTCTTAGGAAGAGACTGGCCACAGTTTCAGAAAGGTCTAGCACAGGGACTGCAACCTAAGGAAGGGATGATCTCCACAAGAGCCCAGGCGAAGTCTCTGGATAGGGAAGAAGAGTCTCCGGAGGGAAAGTTAGAGGATCTTCCATCCCACGAGGACCTAATAACCATCCCAGTGGAAAAAGAGAAAAAGGATAAAAGCGAGAAGCACCGAGAGCGGCGGACCCGATCCCAGAGTAAAGCAGAGGTACAGGCCGGGCAGGAGTTGCCTTGGGTACCAGCCGAGTTAATGGACAAATTCCCTTCTTTCCCGAGAGAGCAGCAGGCAGATCCCACTCTTACACAGGCTTTTAAGTACGCCCAAGAGGGGAGGGATACCCTGACGAAGTTTCTTCTAGATGGGGGAATTTTGTATAGAGAAAGTGTGGACCCAGTTACAGGGAATAAACGCAAGCAGTTAGTAGTGCCTACAACATTTAGGATGCTAGTCTTAAGACTTGCTCATGATCACCCCATAGGGGCGCACAAGGGAATACAGGGAACACTCGACCAGGTTTTATCTCGTTTTTACTGGCCAGGTGTTTTTAGAGAGGTTGCTAGGTTTTGTGAGTCTAGTCCATCCTGTCAAAGGGTTACGTCAGTTCAGCCAAAGGAGGTACCATTGCTACCTATACCCGTAATCTCCGAACCCATTCGCCGGGTAGCTATGGACATTCCAGGGTCCGGAGCCGGATGCAAGCATTAGGGCGGGGGTGGGGTACCCCTGACCCGGACAATCCCTCAGGTTTTTGCTAATAACATGGCGAAGCCGGATGAGGGAGGGAGAAGCAAATTAGTCGGGACTTGTACCCGAGGGAGGCAGACGTGACGTCACCTTGCTAATAATACGGCGGGTGATGGCTCAGGCTGCTGGGGGGGGGGGGTAAGTTCTGTTGTTGTGTTTCTAATTGGTTAATTGTTCAAAGAATAAAGCTGCGACCAGTTTTTGATCCAAGAATGTGTAATGGTCTGTTTGTGTGGGAGGTGGTAAACTGGGGAGCTGGGGGGAAAAAGGGGGCCAGGACTTGGGCGAAGCATCGGTCCGCCTTACCCGGTTATAGCAAGGCCGCGGAGCCATGTGCCCGAGGCCGGCACTAACCGGGGGGGCGGCCATGCGTCGCCCCGTCGGAGCGTGCCGTCTTGGGGGGGGGTGATGCATAGGAAGCCCTCCCATTGGCCCCGCGAGTTGTTGTGGCGCGGGAGCCAATGGGAGGGAGAGCAGACAGTCGCTGGGGGGTTAAAGGTGGAGGTGCGGCGTGGCTCCGGCCTCTTTCGCCGGATTCCTGGGTCGCCGGACGCCCACCCTCCCTCCCATGTGGACTGGGGGTTGCCTTTCCGGTAGTGGGGTGTTGCAGCTGGTGGGGGTGGTGGGATCCTGGAGGTTTCCGGGGTCCGGAGCCGGATGCAAGCATTAGGGCGGGGGTGGGGTACCCCCGACCCGGACAATCCCTGAGGTTTTTGCTAATAACATGGCGAAGCCGGATGAGGGAGGGAGAAGCAAATTAGTCGGGACTTGTACCCGAGGGAGGCAGACGTGACGTCACCTTGCTAATAATACGGCGGGTGATGGCTCGGGCTGCTGGGGGGGGGGGTAAGTTCTGTTGTTGTGTTTCTAATTGGTTAATTGTTTAAAGAATAAAGCTGCGACCAGTTTTTGATCCAAGAATGTGTAATGGTCTGTTTGTGTGGGAGGTGGTAAACTGGGGAGCTGGGGGGAAAAAGGGGGCCAGGACTTGGGCGAAGCATCGGTCCGCCTTACCCGGTTACTGCATTCAACATTTCTTATATTATTTTATGTTGTTTTCAATTCAAATGGAAGAAAAAAACCCTGAAATATTGTCATGTTCTATCTGTCATAATTAATGTGCACTATTAGCAAATAGTGTGCAATATGAATGAATAATGTGCAATACTGAGTGATAGTGTGTACTACTGAATAATTGTGCATGCATATGCAAACTAATGCAACCATGCTCACGAATGTGTGCACTGTTAGCACATATGCACATTTATTTATTGAATGGTTTTATATACCGCCTTTCAGAAAAATCAAAGCGGTTTACAAAGAACAAAACTTGAACATTACATTGAAACTTATTCAAACAATTGATATTACAGTGAACATTAAATTGTATATAATAAAAATGGTAATTTGAGGGTTACAATGCTGAGTAAATGCTGATTAGGTATATAGATAGTTTAAACATATATACAGATTTAAATATTTACAAATTTCAAAAATCTTATCATCTTATCTGAGCAAGGAAAAATGTATTGTAGTTCACTAGAATTATTAGAGTAAAGAGTAAATGTGATAATGTGGAGAACTGGGTATTGTAAGATAGAGTAAGAAAAAGGAAAAAGTAAGTTGTGAATTAATGAATATGAGTATACATGAGTTTAAGTGGGAAATATTTCATCTATTGGGAATGAGTTGAATACATATGTGCATTGCCTAATAGTGCAATGCACATATGTATTCAATATATATACAAACAAAACACAACAATATAAAAACTCCCGCAGATAACATGGACACTAAATTAAACAAACATTTTTGGTCTGCTTACCCCTACTTCCATTTAGGTTTATAGTTAACTAGACTCATAAGGTCCTCTTGCAATTTTTCACAATCCACATGTAATATAAGAACTTGGAATAATTTAATGTCATCTTCAATTTGATCACCTCATTCATTGATCCTATTTCCATATCATTTAAAAATAAGTGAAAAAATACTAGTTCTAGTATAGACCCCTGCTGTACGCCATTATTTACCTTTCACCATTGAAAAATTGACCATTTAACCATACTGCCTGTTTTCTATCATTTAACCAGTCCCCATTCTCAATAGAACATTGTCTCCTACTTCATGAGTTTTTAATTTCTTTAGGAGTCTCTCATGAGGGACTTTCTCTCAGAAAATCCAGACATACTATATCAATTGGCTTACCTTTATCCTGCAAGAAAAGACTTAGAAAAAAGACAACTGAGAGGAAATATGATAGAAGTCTATAAAATAATGAATGGAGTGGAATGGGTAAATGTAGATAGGTTGTTTACTCCTTCAAAAAGTAGAAAGAGTAGAGGAGATGCAATGAAGCTACAATGTAGCCCATTTAAGACTAATTGGAGAAATTTTTTTTCACCCAGTGCATAGTATTTACTTCTTTTCTTTTTAATTATTGTACATTGCAAAGAACTGCTATATCAAATAAAATATAACCATATGACCATATGACCATAATCAAACTCTGGAATTTGTTACCAGGGGATGTAGTAAAAGCTGTTACTGTAGCCGTGTTTAAAAAGGTTTTGGACAAGTTCCTGGAGGAAAGGTCCATAAACCATTATTAAAAGGGACTCAGGTAATCCACTGCTTGCCCCAATACAAGCATTGTGAATCCTGTGTGTCTTTTTGGGAAACTGCCAGGTACTTGTGACCTGAGTTGGCGGAAACAGAATATTGGACTGGATGGAGCCATGGTTTGAGCCAGTATGGCATATCTTATGTTCTTATTCATGCCTATGCTTTAATTCTGCCCTGTTTGTAATTTTCAAAGTTTTACTTTCTGTGAAAAAAAAACAGCAACCTGCAGCATCAGCTTCAGCCCCAGACATCTGATTTTGTAGAAACTGGAGATCTGCAGTGGAGGGGATGCTGAAGCGGCAGATTGAATAGAATGGAAATGCAGTGGCGCACTGGAGACAGAGTACAACATTGCAGTTTTAGGGGTATTTGCTGTTGCTGTCGACTTTGGTGAGGGGCGCTGGCAATGGAAATGTGCGTGGGGGAGAAAAGAAGGGGGGGCAGGATGGAAAGCCCACCTAGGGCACTTCGAGGCTTGCATCGATTTTGTATGCCATACTGGGTCAGATCAAAGGTCAATCTCGCCCAGTATCCTCTTTCCAACAGTGGCCAATCCAGGTCACAAGTCCGTGTCAGCTTTTCAAAAAGTTGCCAGAAACCATTCAACTTACCCCCAGGATAAGCAGTGGCCTTCCCCAGGTTTACCATCATAACAGCCTAATAACGTTTTCTCAAGGAATATGTCTAAATCTTTTTAAAATCTAGCTGCACTAACCACTTTTACCACATCCTCCAGCAACGAGTTCCAGAGATTAATTATGCAATGAGTGAAAAAATATTTTCTTCAATTTTTTTTAATGCAGTACTTAGTAGCCCTGTGACATGCACCTCAGTCTTTGTACTTTTTGAAAGAGTAAAGAATCAATTCATGTTTACAGTTGTGCTCAACATTATTGTCACCCTTGCAGTTCAACCCCTTTATGTCCAATATCTCCTAAAAAAAGTGGCCAGTGAAATGGCTTTGAGCTATCTATCTATCTATATATACAGGGTGGACCAAAAAAAAGTGAGAACATCTCGTAGCATATAAGTTATTTAAAAATTAAAAAAGACAGATGTAAACGATTGACACATTTTTTAAAAAAAGATGGCGACTGGAAATTGTCGAAATAAAGACATTATATAGCTAAAAAAGGTAAATAAGTAAACTATTTAAGCTTTTAATTTAATTTAATTTGGGCCACCCTGTATATATATATACATATTTGACACAAAAAAGAATCAAACAAAACAAGACCAAAAACTGAGACATTGCCAAGACATGATTATTCCAAAACTGACCCTCACAACAAGGAGTAGCACTACAAATATATTCTCACCAACTCCCCAAATATCTTATCAAAAGGCTTACAATTAATATGACACTTCAACCTTGCAATCATGCAGCTGTGAAATAAACCATGAACAGAGAAACCATCAGAGCATAACTGAGGATTAAACAAACAGGTACTGTATGCCTGCATAACTTTAAATCCTAGCAGTGTCATTCATTGTAGTGTCATATTAATTGTAAGCCTTTTGATAAGATATCACTGGTCAACATCGAAATCATTACTGACTTTAAAAGGCCCTAATCTGTAGTATCTTGGTGAGCTGAACACGAATATAACATTAAAAACATTTTATTGGCTCTCGTTTTGAAGATATTGCATGTAGTTCATTTTTGACGTTTCACCATGTAAATTTATCCAGTAGGACATCAACAACATCCCAAATAAGCCTTGAATGATGTAATATTGCATCACATTGCATAATACCATCATGCACACATCATCCAGAGTTGATTGCATTGTTTTCTGATGCAATGCAATACTACTGCCAGACGGCTGCTGAAGCCATCTGACGTCAGCAGTGTACTATGCGCAGTCGGAAAGGAAAGTAATCTGGTATTCTGCTCCGATATTGAAAGCCTCATGAATGCCTTAAAAATCACTCATGACCCACAAGACTGGAGACTATTTATAGACTCTTTGAAACTGAGTCTGAAGGCTGTGCTTTTGAACAATGGAAACCGTCTTCCATCTATTCCAGTAGCGCACGCCGTCCACATGAAAGAGACATACGATAACTTAAAGCATCTACTGACTTCCATTAACTATAACAAGTACAGCTGGCACCTCTGTGGTGACTTGAAGGTAGTTGCCCTTTTAATGGGACTGCAGCAGGGATATATAAAATACATGTGTTTCTTATGTGAGTGGGATAGCCGAGCAAGGGATTGGCACTACTTGCGGAAGGAATGGAATCTCAGACAAAATGTAACAGTGGGAGAGAAGAATATCCAGCACCCAGCTCTGGTTGAGGCTCACAAAATCCTGCTACCACCCCTTCACATCAAACTAGGTTTGATGAGAAACTTCGTGAAAGCCATGGACCACACTTCGCCAGCTTTCCGATACCTGCAAGAAAAATTCCCTCGACTCAGCAAAGCAAAGATTAAAGAGGGAGTTTTTGTGGGTCCTCAGATTCGAGAGCTCTTCAAAGATGACCAATTCAACAACTTGCTGCAGGGTGATGCGAAACAAGCATGGAGTGCTTTTCACCTAGTGTCAACAAACTTTCTCGGGAATGTTAGGGCAGAAAACTACAAAGAACTAGTAGAAGACATGCTGATGCAGTATCAGAAACTTGGCTGCAATATGTCTCTAAAGATCCATTTCCTTGATTCCCATCTCGATTTCTTTCCTGACAACTGTGGTATGGTTAGTGATGAACAGGGCGAACGTTTTCACCAGGATATCGCAACGATGGAGCAAAGATACCAGGGAAAATGGTCCACTACAATGCTGGCTGACTACTGCTGGACACTCCCCAGAGAAGCTTCCGAACAGCTGTACAAGAGACAGGCGAAAAAATCTATGAAGTAGTCTATGACTCGTTTTTTTACAGGTATTAACCGAAGACCTATTATATTTACTATTTACAAGCATTTCGTGATGTAAACATTAATTCTTGTAGATTACAAAAAACCTAGAGCCAACTTTGCAATTTCACTGTCATATTCGTGTTCAGCATATAAAAATTGATAAGAAATGACTATTTTTATTTCAGTAACATGACTTTTGTAAAACTTTGTTGACCAGTGTATTTTGTGAGTTGGTGAGAATATAGGACATAATTATTGGCACCCTAATTAACAATTCAAATCAATTTGAACAGAAAAACCACATTGCAGTAAAATTAGATACACCTGTGATCAATTGTCAGTACTCACATGGCTTGAATCAACCAATGAATCAGGGCTATAATATTTAAAATGGCCACATTGACTCCCTGTTCCATTTTCACAATGGTAAGACCATCAGAAAAGTCATTATCATCAAATATCAAACTTCAAAGGGGTACAGGGCCATCTCCAAAGATCTTGAGATTCCTGTATCTACAGTTTGCAATGCTATTAAGAAGTTTTCTGCTCATGGAACAGTCAAGAACCCCCCAGGATGTGGTGGGAAAAGGAAACTTTATCCAAGAAGTCTTTGAAGGTTAGTGCAAACTGTTGGAAAAACACAACGTACAACATCCAAAGAGCTTAAGGCTGACCTGGAGCTGACCTGGAACAATTTGGAGTGGTGGTTTCAACCAGCACCATATGCCGCACACTAAACAAAGAAGGACTTCATGGATGAAGGCCAAGGAGGACCCCATTGCTCAAAGACAGATATAAAAAGGCATGCCTGATCTTTGGGCCAAACACACCTTGAGAAACCACAATCCTTCTGAGAAAATGTTCTGTGGACAGATGAAACCAAACTTGATCTCTTTGGCAATGCAGACCAGCGATACATTTACAGGTGGAGAAGTGAAGCTTATAAAGGAAAAAAACACCCTTCCTACAGTTAAATATGGTGGAGGTTCCATAATGTTGGGCTGTTTAGTTGCCTGAGGAATGAGACCTGGAAAGTATGAAAGGAA
Organism: Ichthyophis bannanicus; assembly: GCA_033557465.1. NCBI lineage: Eukaryota > Metazoa > Chordata > Amphibia > Gymnophiona > Ichthyophiidae > Ichthyophis > Ichthyophis bannanicus. The sequence goes on along the minus strand of CM066036.1, from coordinate 171,571,856 downwards.
TCATGAATTCAGAGGACTACCAAGGTATTTTTGATCAAAATGTGGTACCTAGTGCTAGAAAGCTAGGTCTGGGTTGAAGGTCATAGGTCCTCCAGCAGGACAATGACTAAAAACATACATCCAAAAGTACAAATGAATGGTTAAAAAGGAAAAAATGGACTATTTTAAACTGGCCAACAATGAGCCCTGATCTCAATCCAATCAAGACCATTTGGAAAGAGCTGAACTCTGCCATTGGTAAGAGGAATTCTGGAAACATTCATAAGCTGGAACAAATCACAATTGAAGAGTGAGAGAAACTACCAGCAGACAGATGTACAAAACTTATAGATGGCTCCAAGTAACATTTGGAGACTGTCATCACTGCCAAGGGTTGTGCAACCAAATATTAGTGAAGGGTGTCATTAATCCTGTCCAGATCATATTTTTTTTCTCAGAAATTACTATGCTAATGTTACACAGACATCTGTTTTTTTGTTGTATACCTTTGAACATATTATTCAAATATTATGATGACATACAGTTGGAATATTTCAAATTATTTTGCAAGATATTGTACACAACATACCTAAAATGCAAGGGTGACAATAATGTTGTCCACAACTGTACATGTTCCACTCCACTCAGGATTTTATAGATCTCTATCCGATCTCCCCTCAGCCATCTCTTCTACAAGCTGAAGAGGCCTAATCTCTTTAGCCTTTCCTCAGAGGAGAGTTGTTCCATCTCCTTAATCATTTAGATCACCGTTCTCTGTACCTTTTCTAATTCTGCTATATCTTTTTCGAGATGTGGAATTGTACATGATATTCAAGATGCGGTTGCATCATGGAGCAAAACAGAGGCATTTTCTTTTCTTAATAATTCCTAATATTCTGTTTGTTTTTAACCACAGCTGCACACTGAGATTTCAATGTATTGTCCACAATGATACCTAGATCCCTTTCCTAGGTGGTGACTCCAATGTGCAAACTAAAATCCTGTAGCTTTAAGATGGATTATTCTTCCTTATGTGCATCACTTTGCACTTAAGCATGTTAAATCCCATCTACCATTTGGATACTCAATCTCTTAGTCTTGAAAGTTCCTCTTGTAATTTTCTCACAATCTGCAAATTTGATCTCTTCACTCATTGTTCCCATTTCCAAGTCATTTAAAATATGTTAAAAAGAAACGGCCCCAGTACAGATGCCTGGGATACTACATTATTTGCCTTCCTCCATTGAGAAAACTGACAATTTAACCCTACTCTCTGTTTTCTTTTAACTAATTCCTAATCCACATTAGGACATTGCCTCTTATACCATAGTTTTTTAAATTTTCTCAGGAGGTGGAATAAGCACTGGCCGGCCTTTCGGATCGGTCGGGCAGCCCCCCCCCCAGCAGAGATGGTGGTGAGCAGGGAGAGTCCCCACTGCCTGATCCAGGCCCCAGCTGTCCCTATTGGGGTTAGCAGCGGGGAAAAGGGGCACTCTAAGGCAGTGGGCAGGTTGTGCTGTGGGGAGGATATCCGATGGCGATGTAGTAGCATGCTGGCTCATCTCCCAGGACCTGATCCTGCACCCACAGGGCCATCTTGCTCCCCCAGTGCAGAATCGGGTCCTAATGGGCCTGTCCTAGTCGGGGCTGTTCAGATGGACCGACGTGCCTCTTCTAGGATTGGGCTGTATATCAACTGGCTTGCTTTTCTCTGCATTTATTCACAGCTTCAAAAAATGTAGGAGATTGGTTTCCAAATCTATGTTGAGCTTGTCTCATTAAACCATGTCTATCCATGTGTTCAGTAATTTTGTTCTTTATAATAGTTTCTACCATTATGCTTTGGTCTAGGTCTATAGTTTCCAAATCATCCCTAGAGCCCCTTTAAAACAATTGGCATGATGTTGGCTACTCTCCAATTTTCAGACATTTTAATGATAGGTTACAGGTTACTAATAGGTGATCTGTAATTTCATTTTTGAGTTCTTTATTTATTTATTTATTTATTTACATTTCTTATATACCGCACTATTTGCGATCAGCGCGGTTTACATAGAACAAACAGTATCCGACAATAAACAAGAGTCTGGTCATTACAAAGAACAGGAGCAATTAACTTGGATAACAGGGGAAACTATCTACATGTGCAGAACTTTGAATAGATAACTATATACATGTGAAATGGGGTTATTGTGCGTTGATCATATGTGGTGGCTGGGGTTCGGTGGAGTCTGTGAGGTATTTAATAAAGAGGAGGTGTTTTAAGGCCTTCCTGAACTGGCTCAGGTTGGAGATGGCTCTGATGTGTGGTGGTAGGGAGTTCCAGAGACTTGGGGCGCTTAGACTAAAGGCTCTGTTTGATGTTACTTTGGAGCATTTTGTCATGTCTCTCGGTATCGCTAGCATGTTGGCAACTGAGGTTCTTCTTAGCCTGTTGGTTGTGGGTGGTTGAATGAGGTCACACAGTGAAGAAGAGGAGAGCCCCTTGATGGCCTTGAATGCCATCACTAAGGTCTTGAAGCTAATTCTGGCTTGAATGGGGAGCCAGTGCAGCTGCATTAGGAGGGGTGTGATATGCTCTCTCCTTGGTGCTCCGAAAAGGATTCGCGCAGCACTGTTCATGGCGAGTTGTAAGGGATGTAAGGTTGCCTGAGGGAGTCCTTGTAGGATGGCGTTTGAATAATCAAAATGAGGGATGATGAGGGCTTGGTAAATGGTGCGGAAGTCGGTCGGTTCGAGTAAGGGGCGTAGGTGTCTGAGGGATCTAATCTTGAAGTAGATCGCTCTTACTGTTTTGGCTATGTGCTGCTTCATGTTGAGGTTCTGATCCAATGTGACTCCGAGGTACCGTATAGCTGATTTTACTTGCAGCTCAGCGTTGTCCACTACCAGGTGGCTAGGTGGTGTAAACTCAGGATTTCTGGATATGAATAGGACCTCCGTTTTTTTATGTTGGATGCGTAGATTTTGGGAGAGGAGCCATTCGGATATTGCGTTGAAACACTTAGTTAGTGGGGAGAGGTCCGGGCAGTCCAGGGATATTGGCAGGTACAGTAGAACATCGTCTGCGTATATCATGCAACTCACGTTGAACGATCTAATGATGTTACAAATAGGTTGGATGTAGATGTTAAACATAAGTGATGATAGGGAGGATCCTTGAGGGACTCCTTGACTTTGTAGGAATGGCTCGGAAGTTGTTCCATTTGCTCGGACTTGTTGCCATCTTCCAGACAGGTAAGACCTGCACCACTCCAAAGCTGTGTCGGTGATGCCTTTTTCTCTTAGCCGAATCAGGAGAATCTCGTGGCAGACTGAGTCAAAGGCTGCCGCTATATCTAAAAAGATGAGAGCGAAACCTGTACGTGAGTTGTCAATGCCTGAGATTATGGTGTTGAAAAGAGTAGTGAGTAGTGTTTCCACTCCGTGTGACTCTCTGAATCCATGTTGCGATGAATCTAGGGGTGCGTTAGTGTCCACATGATCTTGTAGCTGCCTGTAGACTATCTTTTCAATGATTTTAGCGAGCATCGGGATGCTGGATATGGGTCTGTAGGACTCGACCTTTTGAGAGTCTAATTTGGTGTCCTTGAGCAGTGGTCTAACGGAGGTCTGTTTGAGCGTGGATGGGAAAGACCCGGTGCTAAAAGATAGGCCTATCATTTTAGATAGGATTGGGGCTAGGTCGGATCGCAGATCTTTTATCCAGAATGCTGGACATGGGTCTGAGAATGCGGTGAAAGTATTTAGGGTAGCAATGGTTTCTTCAATAGTTCTCTTAGATGGTGTGGTGAAGGTATTTAGATAGGCTGAGCATGCTTGAGTATCAGAGGGGTCCGGTATCACCATTTTGTCGGTCTTGCATAGTTTCGATTGCATGAAGACGGCATAATCCTGTGGGTCTATAGTTCCTGGGTGCTCCGGGGTCGGTTCTTTGGCAAGAGATTTGACCATTTGAAGAGGTCGTGCGGCTTGTTTAGTGAACGTTTCAGGGTGTCTGTGTGATGTTGTTTCATCTTGTCTGTAACAGCCCTGCGATGTGTGTGTAGGTGTTGGGTGTATGCTGCTTGGTCACTGCTGGTACGTGATTTCCTCCAGCGCTTTTCCAATCTCCGTAGGAGGGTTAGTGACGCCCTTAGGTCAGCAGTGAACCATGGTGCGGATGGTCTTTTGTTTAGGGCTTTAGTAGTGGGGGGACGGATTGCGATAGTGCTGAGTTTGCTGTTCCATGTGGAGATTAGGACATCTAGGTCTTGTGAGGTTTTGTCAAGGAGAGTGTTTGTTGCTGCCAGGATGCGTTCTTTGTTAAACGGGTGAAAACTTCTAGCAGTTGAGATTGTGTTCTTACTTGAGTTCGTGCTGGGCCGTTGTGACTTGATGGGGGTTGGAATCTGGAAGGAGATAAGCTTATGATCCGACCATGGAACTGCTGTTAATGATAACGTGATGTTTTGTGCTTGTTGAAGCACTGTTTGTGGGGCGAATATCAGGTCGAGAATGTTGCCCTTTGTGTGTGTTGGTTCTTGAACCAATTGGGTGTATCCCAAGATATCTAGGGCTTCTATGAAGGTGGCTGCCTGATTGTCCTGTAGGGATGGCAAGTTGAAGTCACCTAGGATCCAATTTGGTCTATGTGGAGCATGGGTATTGGATGCTAGGTTTATGATATTGGAGAGGTTGTCTGGATCGGCAGAAGGCGCTCTATAAATGAGGTTTATGGAGCAGGAGTGGTTGGCTATAGATACTGTTTCAAGGGTATTGATGCTGTTGGATTCTACCATCTTGAATTGAAGGTCATATCTGGTGATGACGGCAACTCCTCCACCTCTTTTGTTTTGCCTATGGCTGGTGAAAGTAACAAAGTTAGGTGGTAGAAGTTGATTGAGGATGGTGTTATCTTCCGGTGAGAGCCAGGTCTCGGTGATCATAATGATATCTAATTTAAGATGCGTTATTGTTTCAGTGATTGCTGGCCATTTTTTGCGAAGTGATCGAGAGTTAATGAGTGTGCACTTCAGGCTGCTAGTGTGTGGGCGTGTATTTTGCTTGGGTTTTGAGGAATTTTGTAGAGGAATATAAACTAGGTGGGGGCGGCGTGGATAGCTAGCTCCATGATAGAGATTGTTGGAGTTGTCGGGCCATTTTCTTCCACCAGTTGAGAGCGTTGGGATGTGGTTTTGTGTTGTCATTAGTGCTAGTGAGCTGGATGGCAAGATTGTGAGTAGAAGGTAAAGACTCACTAGGGTGAAGATTATGTGCTTCATTTTGGGTCTTTCTGAGCCGGTATGGGGGGGTGGAGGTGTATGCAAGACAAGTTGGTGTAGCTTCTGGCTGAGGATGTTTTTTCCTCAGGAGGTTGCTTCTAATGTGATTAAGGAAGACTATTACAGTCGAATGAGGGTAAGTTGCTGGTGAGTGTAGTACGGCAACCCAGTTGAGTGAGGGTGGAATTACTGTCAACAGTAGAAGGTGCCACAGTGGATTGAGAGTAGAATGAGAGTAAATACTGGCAACAGTAAATGTAGTAAATGACGTAAGTACCGGCAACAGTAAATACAGGCAACAATAATTATAGTAATTGAAAGTGGATACTGGCAACAGTAAGTACAGTAAATGAGGGTAGATACTGGCAACAGTAAATAAAGCAAATAGTAGATACTGGCAACAGTAAATATTGGTATCGGTAAGTTGGTTAACACAGTTGATTGAGATTGGATTACTAGCAACAGTGACGACTTTAGTACAATGAATGAGAATGGGCTAATTGCAACAGTAAGGCGATCTAGGACATTTGGGAGGGCAGCGTTAGTGGGGATAAGAAATATGGCAGAGGCTAATACTGTTCTAGTGGTGTTGGTAATACTTGCAGTTCCAGAAATATGTCCGACTAAGGTTGTGGGCGGTGTGGACCTCGTTGGGAGTTCAGTCCTTCCTGGGAGAGTTGGGTCACAATCTCTTGAAAGAACTGGACCCAGCTGGTGCTCTCCCGAAAGCAGTCTCGTTGCTAGTGAGCAGGTCTTGTCACTATCTGCTGTATGGTGTTCTGGTGTTTCGTTCGGGGATTGATCTCTTAGGTTGACGCCTGTTTTCCGCCTGTCGTGCCCCGCCTAAGGGCCACGCCAAAGGGCCCTCTTGCGAGGCCCTCAGGCGCGGGCCCGCAAGACGCGGGTGCGCCTGCCGGCGGCACTCTTTTAAGCAGGCCGCTGGGACCTCCCACAACCCCGATTGGGTTGGAGTGCAGGAGCGGGAACTTGCAGAACGCCCTGTGCTCTACCCCGACCGGGGAGCCTTCGAAGATGGCTGCGGTGATTTTAAAGGGCTCTCTCCTGCCGGCGGCACTCTTTTAAGCAGGCCGCTGGGACCTCCCACAACCCCGATTGGGTTGGAGTGCAGGAGCGGGAACTTGCAGAACGCCCTGTGCTCTACCCCGACCGGGGAGCCTTCGAAGATGGCTGCGGTGATTTTAAAGGGCTCTCTCCTGCCGGCGGCACTCTTTTAAGCAGGCCGCTGGGACCTCCCACAACCCCGATTGGGTTGGAGTGCAGGAGCGGGAACTTGCAGAACGCCCTGTGCTCTACCCCGACCGGGGAGCCTTCGAAGATGGCTGCGGTGATTTTAAAGGGCTCTCTCCTGCCGGCGGCACTCTTTTAAGCAGGCCGCTGGGACCTCCCACAACCCCGATTGGGTTGGAGTGCAGGAGCGGGAACTTGCAGAACGCCCTGTGCTCTACCCCGACCGGGGAGCCTTCGAAGATGGCTGCGGTGATTTTAAAGGGCTCTCTCCTGCCGGCGGCACTCTTTTAAGCAGGCCGCTGGGACCTCCCACAACCCCGATTGGGTTGGAGTGCAGGAGCGGGAACTTGCAGAACGCCCTGTGCTCTACCCCGACCGGGGAGCCTTCGAAGATGGCTGCGGTGATTTTAAAGGGCTCTCTCCTGCCGGCGGCACTCTTTTAAGCAGGCCGCTGGGACCTCCCACAACCCCGATTGGGTTGGAGTGCAGGAGCGGGAACTTGCAGAACGCCCTGTGCTCTACCCCGACCGGGGAGCCTTCGAAGATGGCTGCGGTGATTTTAAAGGGCTCTCTCCTGCCGGCGGCACTCTTTTAAGCAGGCCGCTGGGACCTCCCACAACCCCGATTGGTTTGGAGTGCAGGAGCGGGAACTTGCAGAACGCCCTGTGCTCTACCCCGACCGGGGAGCCTTCGAAGATGGCTGCGGTGATTTTAAAGGGCTCTCTCCTGCCGGCGGCACTCTTTTAAGCAGGCCGCTGGGACCTCCCACAACCCCGATTGGGTTGGAGTGCAGGAGCGGAAACTTGCAGAACGCCCTGTGCTCTACCCCGACCGGGGAGCCTTCGAAGATGGCTGCGGTGATTTTAAAGTATTCTGGGGTGTGGATCATCTAATCCAGGTGATTTTCTATTCTTTAGCTAATGCATCTTCCAAGTTACTGAGATTTGTTTGAGCTCCTGTAAATTGTCACCATTAGATGCCATTTTTGGCATGGAGAGTTTCTTACATCTTTCTCACTAAAGACTGAGACAAATAAATTATTTAAAGGCACATTTTAGATAGCACATGGAGACTGAAATTAGGATGTTGAGATTGTGACATACACAATTCTGGAAGTATTTTAGAAAAGACTCTGCCAAATGTAGTCTTTTTAAAAATACAAATAAGGAAGTGCGTGTTTCTGGCTGATATGTAGAGCTGGAGGAACTATTTCACAAATCTACATTTAAGAAAATCAATGGAAGGAACTTGGCAACTTGCATGTGTAAATACTGACACAAATGGAAGTTGGCATTTTATAGCTTGCATATATAAATGCTGGCAATTGCATTCAATGGGGCCACATCTCCAAAATTGCACGAGGCCGCTATTTCTGCTTTGTAAACATACCCCTTGGTTTGTGCCTCAGGGTTGGCTGGTAGGCATTGGTTCTCTTAGTGAATCAAATGGCATACTTTAGTAAGGGGATTTACGGGTTGGTTCTTTACTTTTTTGGTAAATGACAGTTTGTTCTGCGAAGGTTTCTGACTGAGATAGTGGGGGTTTGGTTTCTCTTATGTAGCCAGAGCCATCATAGGAAGTGGTGCATTTAGGATGTATGGGCTAAACTTCTATGTTATATTCCTCTTTACCTTGTATAAGGGACACACTGCATGCCATTTTTACTCTTTATTCCTAGTTTTTCAGCTGTTTATTTTTGACCGAGAAATATTGGCATTGCCATTTTATTTTGAAGACCTGTAGTGTGAACAATTTGATTGGTTAGAGATGGATACCTACAGTATATGTGAGTGTCATTTAATAAAAGGTTTAGTTGGAATTGTTTTGTGTCAAGTGGCTTTTTAAAATTTTTATTTCATATTTATAAGCATTTGTAGTTAACAATCACAAGCAATAGAAATCTTCTTACAGAAAAGGGAAGAATCCAACAAATTAAACACTCCAAGAGAGTCAAAGCCATAATATGAATAATAAAATTGTTTTAGAATCCTCCACAAGTCCTCAAGTAAAGGAGGAACGTAGACATAAATCAAGAACAGCTGTTCTTACACTTGAAGCAGGGCCTTGCATCGGCCCGAAACATGCATGTTGTGTATTAATTATTCACCAGCGATCAAAGGAATGTTTGGACACCGCCGCTTATTAAGATAAGTGTTTCATATTTATAGATATTTATTAAAAGGGCTTTACAAACATCAGAGTATTTTTCTCGCTCTCCTCCTGTTTGTTTGACCCAACAATCATATAATTTGTTTAATAGTAGTAGTGCAGTGCTGTGCTTCAGATGACCCCTTTTTTTCAATGATTACACAGTAGTGGTCATTTTGTGATTTTGAGGTACATATTTATAGTGTCTTATATTTATTTAAACATTTGCATGGGCAACCAAGGAAAAAAGACCTCCAAGTTCGGTAATCTGAGGCCTAAGCAACAAAAACTACTTTCTATGTTTCTGTGTGACCTTAGAGACATCAGGAAAAATGCTGATCTTACATCCCGTAAAGGATACATCTCTAACTTTGAAGAAAAGCCTGAGAGGTCAGTCATGATCAGGCTCTAAGGCAACAGTTATTAGTAATGTAGTCCTAGTTATAGAGCATGAGGCAGACTTCTCCAAAAATGCAGTCAAATCAAGATAGTCAAAGGATAGTTGCATATCTGGTGTTGGTTCAGTTGTATCCTTCTTCTTAGCAGATGGTAGCTAAAAGGTTCTTGATAATAGGGGGACGGGCTCAAATGGAATTTTCAAGACTGAAGTGGCATGCTTCTTACAATTTCCATAGGGGAAATAGTAGGTACTCAAGGAAAATTTAATAACCAGAGATTATGGGCCCGATTCGGAGAGGCGACTTGCGGAGCTGCACGTCCCGGCGGGATATGCAGACCCACAAGTCATCCTGCTCATATCCCCCTCTGACTCTCCCCACATTTCCATTGCATAATGGTGTTCTTTATTTTATTCTCCAAGCCTAACCTTCTTTTGCTTTTTTGGCTGCCAAGGCACATTTCCAAGCTCTTTTTCTTTGGTCGTGACTGTTAACTCAGGATCTTGCATTTTTTGCCTTTCTCTGTGTGCATCATTTTGCACTTGTCTGCATTAAATTTCATCTGCCATTGAGATGCGTGAAGGTACATGTTAGAAATGATGCATAGGTGCAATCTGCGACATCCAGGTCAAAATGTATGAAAAAAGGCCGGCCATGTGCAAGTTTTAGCCCAGTTTTAGAAATTTGCACATGCCCAAAATGAATAGCAGTGCCCACGGTAAAATAGATGTCCCCACAACAAAATTATAGGTTGGGGACATGTATCCCATGCTGCATGCATATCCCTGCCTGCTATTTTGCAAGCAGAGAAGTGCATCAGCATGCTGCTCAGTAAACCTTCAGTTTTCTATATGATCATGAATGGTATTGGGGATATCACAGTACCTCCTTCTCTAACCCCTCAAGGTATTTTGGTGGCAGAATGAGAGCTTTTCTGATGCCAATTCGTGCCCTAGAGCAGGAATAGATTTGAACATTATCTCTGGTGGGTTGAGATGTGCTCACTGTTTCTGATATCAAACACAGAAGAATATCTTTACTAGAATGCCCAAACATGTCTGCCATGTTCCTGCACTGAGGACATCTATATACCCAATTTTCTAAAATGGGGGTGTCTCCATGATTTGAACATCTAAGTGCCTGTTTTCAGAAGTCCAACTCATGAATAGGTTCTCTAAAATTACCCCCTTAGAATCCTGTTCTTACAAACCCATTCTGAAATGTCTCCTAAGCAGGGCCAATGCTACCACTATGTGAACTCGGCAGTCGCCTAGAGTGCTGAACCTCTGGAGGCACCCATTGCCACTTCTATCATCCCTCTCTGGAACCGACAGCAGCGGCAATGGCTTGAAACAGTCCTATGGTGCTTACCTTCAAGCTTCTATGCAGTGGGGTTTGTTTGCTTGATCAAATTTGCAGATGACACAAAATTATTCAAAGTTGTTAAAATGCAAGAGGATTGTGAAAAATTGCAAGAGAACCTTGAACACTTGGAAGACCGAACTTCCAAATGACAGATGAAATTAAATATGGACTAGTGCAAAGTTATGCACTTATGAAAGAACAACCTAAACTATGGTTACATGATGCAAGATACCATCTTAGAAACCACCACCTAAGAAAAATATTTAGGTGTCATCGTGGACAATACATTGCAACCATCCTTCCAGTGTGCAGCGGCGGCCAAGAAAGCAAGTACAATGCTAGGAATCATAAGGAAAAGAATGGAGAATAAAACAAAGGATGCTATAATGCCTTTGCATTGTTCCATGGTGCGACCACACCTTGAAAACACCCACAAATAGGAACAGAAGCGAGGGACATCTTGAACAATTTTCAGACGACTATGTTCGTGAGAAACTAGCTCAACTTAAAGTAGACAAAGCGATGGGACCAGATGGGATACACCCTAGAATACTGAGGGAACTTGGGGATGTTCTAGCAACTCCACCGACTGACCTTTTCAATGCCTTGTTGGAGTCGGGAATGGTGCCAAAGGACTGGAGAGAGGCTCATGTGGTGCCTTTACACAAAAGCGGAAGTAAGGATGTGGTTGAAAACTACAGGCCGGTTAGTTTAACTTCGGTGGTGAGTAAATTATTAGAAACGCTGCTGAAAGAGAAAATAGTGAGGTTTCTGGAGTCCAGCGGATTACAGGATCCGAGGCAGCATGGATTCACTAGAGACAGGTCTTGTCAGACAAATCTGATTGATTTCTTTGACTGGGTGACCAGGGAGTTGGACCGAGGGAGAGCTCTAGATGTAGTGTATTTAGATTTCAGTAAAGCTTTTGACACTGTTCCTCACAGGCGACTTATAAACAAACTAAGCACCCTAGGGATGGACCCTAAAGTTACTGCTTGGGTTAGAAATTGGTTGGGTGGGAGGCGACAAAGAGTACAAGTAAATGGAGCTCACTCTGAGGAGAAGGATGTTACCAGTAGTGTGCCCCAGGGATCTGTCCTTGGTCCGATTCTTTTTAACATCTTTGTTAGTGATATAGCAGAAGGGCTGTCGGGTAAGGTTTGCCTCTTTGCGGATGATACCAAAATCTGCAATAGAGTAGACACCCAGGAAGGTGTAGATAACATGAGGAGGGATCTAGCTAAGCTTGAAAAATGGTCTAGAATTTGGCAGCTGGGATTTAATGTTAAAACATGTAAGGTCATGCATTTGGGCTGCAGCAATCCAAGGGAACAATATAGTGTAGGGGGTGAAGTACTTTTGTCCACTAAAGAAGAGCGGGACCTAGGCGTGGTGGTGTCTGATGATCTGCTAAACAGGTAGAAAAGGTGACGGCAAAAGCTAGAAGGATGCTTGGGTGCATACAGAGAGGAATGGCTAGCAGAAAAAAGGAGGTGATAATGCCTCTCTATAAATCTTTGGTGCGACCTCATTTGGAGTATAGTGTGCAATTCTAGAGACTGCACTTTCAAAAGGATGTGAACAGGATGGAGTCGGTGCAGAGGGTGGCTACTAAAATGATTAGTGGTCTTCATTATAAAGCATATGAGGACAGGCTGAAGGATCTTAATATGTAACCTTAGAGGAAAGGCGGGATAGAGGTGATATGATTGAGATGTTTAAATACCTCCGTGGCATAAATGTTCAGGGAGAGAGCCTCTTTCAATTGAAAGCAAGTTCTGCTACGAGGGGACATGGGATGAGGGTGAAGGGAGATAGATTCATGAGTGATATGCGGAAATATTTCTTTACGGAAAGAGTAGTGGATCCATGGAATAGTCTCCCAGTGGAGGTGGTAGAGGTGAGGACAGTAACTGAATTCAAAAAAGCATGGGACAAACACAGAGGATCTCTAAAGGTAAAAAGGGGACTGCTGTAGTTGTTGATATGGAAGGACAGACTGGATAGGCCATGTGGTCTTTTTCTGTCATCATATTTCTATGCTTCTATGTTTCTATGAATATTATGTGCAATTCTGGACACCATATCTTAAAAAGGATATAGTTGAATTAAAAAAGATACAAAGAAGAGTGACAAAAATGGTAAAGGGAATGGAAGGATACTCCTATGAGGAGAGGCTTAAAAGGTTGGGGCTGTTCAACTTGGACAAGAGATAGTTGAGGACAAATATGATAGAGGTCTATAAATTAATGAATGGAATGGAATGGGTAAACTCCATGAAAAAGTAGAAAGATTAGAGGACACACAATGAAGCTACAATGCAACCCATTTAAGGCTAATAGGAGAAAATATTTTTTTACTCAACATGTAATCAAACTCGGGAATTCGTTAACGAGGATGTAGTAAAAACTGCTGGTGTAGTTGGTTTTAAAAAAGGTTTGGAAAAGCTCCTGGAGGAAAGGTCCATAAACCATTATTAAGAGGAGCTGGGAAATCCATTGTTTGCCCCAGGACAAACATTGTGGAATCTAAGTGCTTCTTTGGGAACCTGCCAGGTACTTGTGGTCTGGATTGGCCACTGTTGGAAACAGGATACTGGGCTTGATGGACCTTGGTCTGACTCAGTAAGTCATTTCTTATGATCTTATGTTCTTGCTTCTGCCCCTCTCTGACTCTTAATGATGACTTCCTGTTTGCACAGGAAGTCAGCATTGGGCATTGGAGATCGACGGAAGCAAACAGCCTCTGAAGCTTGAAGGTAAGTGCTGTAGAACTGTTTGCGGTTATTGCCGCTGCTGTCAGTCCTGGAGAAGGGTGGCAATGTTGGCAATGGGCACTGGGGGGGGAGGGGGGGTTGGGGCAAGGGATGATGTTCCCCTAGGGCGCCTCATCTCCTTGTGCTGGCCCTTTTCATAAATCTCTTTTTTTTGTAATGCCTTTGAATAATTTTGTGTCATCTGCAAATTTGATCACCTCACCCATTGCTCCTTTCTTCCGATCAATTCTTCATATGTTAAATAGCACATACCCTAGAAGAACTCCCCTATTAGGAGGCTAGTTACTAAGCTGCAGTAAAATATTGCATGTTATTGCAGCTTAATTTACCAGGGAAGTTTACTAACGTGAGATAACTTTGTTTTGCAGGTTAGTGACTCCTGTGGTAAATGAATAACTTGGCTTGGAATCAACCATGCAAGCTGAATTATTTTTCTCCAGGACAGCCTTGTTAAAAGAACCCGAGTGAAAGTTCCCCATGTCCTGAAGGCATCGCTGACTCTGCTTGCAAGATCACCGACCCCTCTACAAGATCCCTGAACACCCCCAAAGGCATTCCACAACCCCCCAGAAGTTCTCCCCAGGCTCTGAAGACACCCCCAGATCCCCTCTTGTAGCATTCTACCCTTTTTAATTACCTCCCACTCTCCTCATAAGCCCCTTTGGCCTACTTCAATAATCCCTGATATTCTCAGTGTATAGGGCAGGAGCCATTCCCAGTTGCTTCTGCCCTCCCTGGTTCTAGATTTAAAATGGTGGCTCTCAACCACTAGTTCTAGGAATCAAGCTGCCATATAAGAGTATTTTGGCTTTCTTCAATTTCTGTAATGGTTACACCACTGTACTGAATGGTGCCTCTCAATCCCTAGCAGTAGTTCTTCAGTACTACCACTAGGGATCTAAAGGCACCATTTTGGACCCATAGTCAGCTATAGCAGGAATGACTGGAGATCTATCTTGTTCCATACCTCTAGGCTACCAGGGATTTCTGAGGTAGGGCTTTGGGGGCATTAGGGGGGGGAGTTTGAGGGGCTGTCTTCCAGGGGGTGAGGGATGCTTTTCAGGTGGTTCAGAGGTTTTGTGGTAGGGTTGGGGGATGGGGATGGGTCTGATCTAGGATGGGGAGGGGTCTGATCTAGGCAGGATGGGGATGGGTCTAAGAGGATGGGGAGGGGTCTTATCTAGGCAGGCCACATGGAACTTTCACTCTGGCCCTTTAGGAAGGCTCTCTAGGAGCACCAGGCCATGTTTTATAAGGCCTGATGCTCTCAGGGAGGAAAAATAATGCCAGCTTTGAGCTAGTGTTATTTTTTGATGAATTAAGCATCTTGCAAAGCTCAATAAAGCTGCATTATTTGATTTCATATTAATGAGGTGCTTTGCAAGTATTTGCATGCTTTGTATCTCATTATTTGCTAATACATGTTGCCATCAACTGATATGTTATGGTAAAGTAACACACAATTTTGCCTTTTAATATGGCTAATATTGTATATTATTCCCTTAATGCTCTTCAGCGACTGCCAGCTTTCCCCTATTATCTAATTTAAAAGCTGCACTATCTCCTAAAACCCTCTCACACCGAGGAAGTTTCTCCAGGGCCATGTGCCCATGAGGGAAGGGTTAGAGCAGCCGTTATAGTTGGTGATTCGACCATTAGGATGCAGATAGCTGAGTGGCTGGTGGACATGAGGATTGCTTGATAACAGTACTGCCTGGTGCGAAGATAGCAGACCCCACGCACCACTTAGACAAGGTTTTTGATGGCGCTGGGGAGGAGTCTGCTGTCTTGGTACATGCTGGTACCAATAACATAGGAAAGTGTGGTAGGGAGATCCTGGAGGCCAAATTTAGGCTTTTAGGTAAGAAGTTGAAATCCAGTAATTCCAGGATAGCATTCTCAGAAGTGCTTCCCGTTCCACGTACGGGACCCAAAAGACAGGCAGAGCTCCAGAGTCTCAACGCGTGGATGCGACAATGGTGTAAGGAAGAGAGTTTTTGATTTGTTAGGAACTGGCAACATTCTGGGGAAAGGAGGGGCTTTTCAAAAGGGATGGGTTCCACCTTAACTGGAATGGAACCAGGCTGCTGGCATTAACCTTAAAAAATGAGATAGTGCAGCTTTTAAATTAGATAATAGGGGAAAGCTGACAGTCGCTGAAGAGCACATGATTCAGAATGATGTATCCATGAAGGATACTAGCAAAAGATTGAAGCCAGGGCATATTGACAGAGAGTCTCCAATAAAGACAAAAGTAGCCCAAATGTCCTTACATACTGAACAGAGCTTAAAGATTCCAAATTTCCCCTGCCTACCAATAACCAGATTAATATGAATAAATTCAACCTCTAAAGTGCTTGTTTTGGGAGAGTTAGAATATATAACACTAAATGAGAGGTTAGATATGATTGGTAACTCAGAGACCTAGTGGAAGGATACCTGGGTATAAATTATATCGCAATGATAGAGTAGATCAAACTGGTGGAGGGGTACACTCTATTTTAGAGAGGGCATTGAGTTACACAGGATTAAAGTTTCGCAGGAAACAAAATACACTGTAGAATCTCTATGGATTGAAATTTCACATAAAAAGGGGAAGGGGAAAGTGATGGCAGTGGGGGTGTACTACCGACAGCCTGGCCAGAATGAACAAATGAATGATGAAATACTCAAAAGTTACAACACAGTAATTATAATGGGTGATTTCATTTACCCTGATATTGACTGAGTCAGTGTCATGGCAGGACATACTAGGGAGAAAAAGTTTCTCTATGAAATAGATGACTGCTTCTTGGAGCAGCTGATTAATGAACTGACAAGAGGGGAAGCCATTTTGGATCTAGTCCTTAGTGGAACACAAGGTCTGGTACAAGAGATAAGGGTGTTGGGGCCACTTGGAAATAGTGATCATAGCATGATCACATTTGATTTACTAAATGGAGGAGGGATGGTAAGGAAATCCACAGTGCTACCTATTAACTTTCAAAAGGGAGACTGTGGGGTATGTTTACTAAACCGTGTTAGTGCAGTTCGCGTTAGGAGCCGCGTTAGTGAAAGAAAAGCCAAAAAAGGACATGGGCGGGACATCGTAACGACTAACGCGCGTTCCAAAAACTAACGAGCGGTACAGGGCGCCGTGGTGCGTTACTGCGCGTTAAGCATATGAAGGAGTACAGACACAAATCATTGAAACAGAGCTGTAGCACAATGGCTAGTGTACTCACCGCTGTTACTGGTAGCATGGGTTTGAGTCCCCAGTGTGCCTAATGCAGAATGCTGTCCCAGGCAGCACCCTGTACATTACATAGGGAATGAGGAGGCATATTTCTCTTTACGTTCAGTAGTTACTGAAACACACTCTCGCAGTGCGCATAGCCATGTGCATTGGTACGTGCATGGCTGCGTGCGTTGTTACGGGCGTAGCCCCGTGCGTGGGTACGTGTGTTTTTACCAGCGTGGGCACCTTATATTACAGACTCTGTAGGGTGTCTTGCACCTATGCATTATGCTAACAGATGTACGTGTGATGGCCTATGGTTTATCAGAGCCTGTGAGCAGGTGCTGGATTTTCACAGGGTTGGATTGTGCCAGTCACACCCATGATGCACTGCACATGCAAATCAGCTGTCCACAGATACACACCTTGGGGAATGCACCCCCACAGCACCTCGGCCTGGTAGGGAGAACTGACCATGTGCACCCCCACAGCACCTCGGCCTGATAGGGGGTACTGACCATGTGTTGTACTGGCACAGAGTAGCTACACACCATCACATTGTGCGGGTACTGTGCTCACCCTGAGGGTGCAGTGAGGCGCCCAGCACTAGGTCCACAGCACAGGCCATGGCGCAGGTCCAAAGCAGTGTTAATGTGTGAGATAGGTAGTTTCTGCAGGAACACCTTGGACATCTCTGTCCACTCCTTCCTATAGCAGCCACAGCTCCTGCTTCTTGGAGCCACAGCTGTACTAGCAACAAGGATCAGCCAGCCACTGCGGAGCCTTCCCATGCAGCAGCATCCTGCCCCCAAAGGAACTTCCTTTGGGGGCGGGACACTGCTGCACGGGAAGGCCCTGCAGTGGCTGGCTGATCCCTGTGCCAGCACAGCCACAGC
The DNA here is from genome assembly GCA_033557465.1 of Ichthyophis bannanicus. NCBI lineage: Eukaryota > Metazoa > Chordata > Amphibia > Gymnophiona > Ichthyophiidae > Ichthyophis > Ichthyophis bannanicus. Next base: position 171,554,565 of record CM066036.1, on the reverse strand, counting down.
TCCAAGAAGCAGGAGCCACAGCTGCCATGGAGGAGAGGTGAGTCTGCCACTGCCGAGAAGCAGACTCAGCAGCGGCAGAAATTTGAGCATTATTATTTCTCTGGGGGCCAGGACTGGAAATGGGCTGATTGGGGGGAGAGGTTAGGACTGGATGGGGGTTGTTTAGGACTGGTAATGGGCTATGGGGGGCTAGGACTGGAAATTGGGCTGATGGGGGGGTTAGGACTGGTAATGGTCTATGGGGGGTCTAGGACTGGAAGTGGGCTGATGGGGGGTGTTTAGGACTGGTAATGGGCTATGGGGGGTTAGGACTGGTAATGGGCAGATGGGAGGCTAGCACTGGAAATGAGCTAGGACTGGTAATGGGCTGATTGGGGGGCTAGGACTAGAGTGGGCTGAAGGGGGATAGGACTGGAAATGGGCTAATGGGGAGGGGAGGAGAGTGCTGCTGGCCCTAGAAGAAAACTAGGGCTAGGGCACAAATGGGCTGATGCGGGAGGATGGTAGAATAGGACTGGAAGGGAGCGGATAATGAGAGGGTGTGCCAGGGGAAGGAGAGGGCATGAAGGGAGCTGACACGGGGGAATGAGGGGGCTGGAAAGGAGCTGAAACCTGGGATGTACTGAAGGGGGACTGGAAGGGAGCTGACATTTGGGGATGGGAATGGTAGGTGGTTGGGTAATGGGGAGGAGGCTGAAAGGGAGCTGACATGCAAATGACACTGGAAGGGGGATGGACAGAGGGTAGGGCGACTGGAAGGGAGCTGAATGGGGGGTGGCACTGAGAGTGGACGTGAGCCGATTTCTGGGATGGTATTTGGACTAGAAGGGGTTGGACAGTGAGGAAAGAGGGGGACTGAAAGGGAATGGACACCAGTTTCAATCATGGGAATGCAAGGCGGTTGACATTGGAAGGTACTGGGAGGGAAGGACTGGAAAGGGGGCTGATACTGGGGAGGGTTACTGGAACTGGAAATGGGCTGATGGAAGGAAGTGAAGAAAACAAAAGAAGACATAAGAAAAGGCAGATGGACCATAGACCACAGAAAGAGAGCTAAGAGAAGACAGGAAAGCTGAAGCTTCAGATCGGGACCAGCATGATCAGAGAATAAAATGGTCAGACAACAAAGGTAGAAAAAATAATTTTATTTAATTTTAGTTATTGGACTTTGTGATATTTTTATATTTTACACAGTATTGGGGAACTGCATCTCTTATTTATCTGATATTGCACTGCATGTGGACTCTGGCTTCTTGGGGTTTCAATTTAAATTTAGTCTACATATTTTTATTTATACTTTAGATTGTGGTTACTTATTCTGTACTTGGTGAGGGTCGATGTTGCGAGGGTTTGACTGAGGTCAGGTGTTCTGTTAACATGGAGTTTGTACATAAAGAGCTATACTGTACTGTAGTAATTTGACTTGTTCAGCTTTTCAAATAGATGTATGGATGTTCCAGGGCCCACTGTAGTATTTACAGTGACACTTTTTTGGATGGGCTCCTTATGTGAGTTTTGGAAGTTTGTGCTAATATGGTATGGTATGGTAGGTTTGCTCTTTGTTGTAGGGTTTTGTATTAGTTCACAATATGCCTGGTACTGGAAAATAGAGGTTGTTGTTGTTGTTGGTGGTGAGATGATCAGAATCAGATTTTTTTTTTAAATATTGAGTTCTGCGGGTGAATGTCCTGGTTCTGCTCTGCACCTACTGTGGCTGCAGAATATATCTTAAAAAAGAAAAAGTAAGAACCATAATGCAGTTTATAACAGCAAAATAAAAATGAGTTATAATTTAGTTTTATAAACTGTGCTGTTGGTTCTTGCTGTCTTTTAGTTCCTTGGTGTGCAAACGGGACCGTAACTAGCCCTAAGCAAGTGGTGCAGCCGCACAGGGCAGAAAGGTTTGGGGGGTGCATTTCGGCTGTCTGCTGTTGCCCTGCCGCTGCTGGCAAGACAATAGCAGGCAGACGAAATGCGCTCCCTAAGCCTTTTTGCAGCACTTTAAGCAGGTCTGGTCCCTCCCTTCTTCGATGCCATGTCAGAGTAGGGAGTGACAGATCTTCTTAAAGTGCCGGCGCCTTTCAGATTGGGCACATGCCCCCCTCCTCCTCCCCATACCTCCATCCAGCGCTGCCTGCTCTTTCCCTGCTGCCGGCACCTCCGTGAAAAAATCAGAGGGTGACAGCAGCAGGGAAAGAGCAGGCAGTGCTGGACGGAGGTATGGGGAGAGGTGGGGCGTGTGTCCGAGCTGCAAGTCGCACAGGGTGCGATTGCAGCTTGATATGGCCCTGTGTGCAAACATCTTGCATTTCCTCCATATAATCTAATCAGCTTTTTGGTTTGGTTCAGTCACTGATTGGATTTCTGAAAAAGCCCCGCCCCCTCTAAGGTGGGGGGGGGCGCCTTTTCATACTTCGCCTCAGGCAGCAGATTGCCTTGAGCCACCCCTGCTCCTTCTCCTCAAAGTGAACTCCACTTACCTGTATCCTTTGTCGCCTCCCACTCAACCAATTCCTAACCCAAGCAGTCATTCTGAAATTGCACTACGATGGTCATCTCTTGCTTCACTCAGGCTATGCTTTCAGCACACTCTTGTGGCTTATGGACATGCTCCTGTCAGGGACATCTACAGTACAGTATATACTCAGGTTTCCCCTCAAGAAGGGATGTCTCAGTGATTTGCACTTCTGAGTTTCCATTTTCAGACATCCAAATCATGAATATAGCTTCTAAAATAACCACTTAGGTTTATTTCTTAGTAAACTCTGGTAAAACATTGGCAAAGTGGAAGCAATGTTAAATATGACAAGTGTTTGATTAATTTTTCTCCTTTTAATACAGAATTGTCAGGTAATCTTGTCTTGTAAAAATACTACATTTTTAAATTCCGCTTGGCCCTATCTGGCACCCTTGCCTCTAAGAGTGCCAGTGGATACCGGGCTTGTGCTGCTTGTCAAAATTTAATGAGAGTACCAGTTCTAAAATAATTGAATTTTCATATCAGAGGAAGCCAGGATTTCCCAGACAATGCAAATGCTGAGTCCTGTACTGTTAGTGGCAAATACCTTTTGCTTTGCTCATGAGATCAGTATGTAAATGTCCAGGGTTTGTATTTAAGGCATCTTATACATTTAGAGTTGTAGTACCAGCAATAATTTCAAATGCTGCACTCGATAAGTAGCTGTTTTTTTTTTTTTTAATAATGTTCGGTCTGTAATTTGTTTGGTGAATCAGGATAAGCATTCGGTTTACTTTATATAAATGTTAATGCAGTCACAGTTTAATTATGTTTCCTAACATTCAGCATTTCAGAAGCTGAATTTGAGGAAGGTCACTTCATCAGATTGTCCTGCTTTCATGAAGTGCTTCAGCAGAGTAGGATGCACGGTCTCATGCTATGATTTTAAAAATCTTGAACTATCTGTAAGGTTAGCATTGATCATTATGGAGGAGGATTAGGAGTAGTTTCTTAATACTAAAAAATATATGGTGTGCTTTCTGAAGATGACCTTTGAGCGAGCGTGTGGATAAAAGTCCTGACCAGGAAGAAAACAAGAGTGAAACAGAATAGAAATTCTAGGATAATGCAAAAACGAATGCTTAAAATCTTAGAAATGTATTCAATAATGCTTTCTTAATCTTACAGAGTGAGTAGAAGGAATGCTATGTCCCTTTAAGATTTAATGAATCTCTAAGGAAAGCAACATCTTTTAAGATTTAATGAAACACGACCTGAGTTTTACATTTGCAGCTCTGAAACCCAGAGTGTTTTAGGGGCATGTTTACTAAAGGGCGTTAAGGGAGCCAGTGTGTGGTTAACGTCCGTTATCAGCACACTTTCAACCTTAATGCAGCGAAAAGCTACTTTAATGGGCATTAAAGGCTCCAGCAGCGTAAAGGTGCAGTAGGTGGAAAGTGGGCATTAATGGGGCAGAGAGAGGGTATTAACAAAGGGTGTTCCCTTAACATCTGTTGCGCTAATGTGTGTTAAAGCCTTTTAACGGTGGGAACCCTAACACAAAGTAAAACCTCACAGAAAGGGTGTAATTTGAGGAGAGAAAGCCTATTTAAATGTCTGCAATGTGATCTCTGGAAGGGGCGGTATAGAAAAACAGCTTAAATAGATAAATAAATAAGATCATAAAATATGCCATACTGTGTCAGACCAAGGTCCATCATGCTCAGTATCCTGTGTCCAACAGTGGCCAATCTAGATCACAAGTACCTAACAGTTTCTCCAAAAGACACACAGGATCCACAATGCTTGCATTGGGCAAGCAGTGGATATCCTGGGTCATCTTTAATAATGGTTTATGGACCTTTCCCCAGGAACCTGTCCAAACCTTTTTTTAAACCCAGATACACTAACAGCTTTTACTATATCCTCCAGTAATGAATTCCAGAGTTTCATTACGCATGGACTAAAAAAATATTTTCTCTTAGTAGTCTTAACTGAGTTACATTGTAGCCTCATGGCATGTCCCCTAGTCTTTCTACATTTTGATGGCGTAAACAATTGATCTACATTTACCCGTTCCACTCCAGTCACTAATTTATAGACCTCTATCATATCTCCCCTCCCAACCTTTTAAGCCTTTCCTCATTGAGGTATCCTGCCATACGCATTACCATCTGTGATGTCTGTCATGATCCCACAGTGACAGTTGTGGCACACAGACATGCTACTGGTGCGGAAAGGAGATGTGCCACATGGGGTGGTCCAAGGGTCCTGGCACACCAGACAGAGATCCCGGCTGCTCCCCCTCTTCAGCTGATGAAACCAGCTGTGGGGAAAGAGGCTGATAGTGTGAGCAGCTGAAGCCCTCCAGGTAGCTGCAACATGCAGTGGCTGTCATCCCCCCCAACATGCAGTGGCTGTCATCCCCCCCTGAGATGTATCATTGGCAGGTGGTGATGGAGTCCCTGCAGAGACAGATGGTTGGGGGGGGGGGGCTGTGTGGCTGTCCATGTATGCCTCTGCCCCCCCATCTGGACCTTGAGCCCTAGGCACCCGCCAACCCTCATGTTGGATGGGCTGGGACTGTGTACCACCAACACTGATAGCACATGGGCATGTCAGCATGGTGTGGGGGTGTTGGCGGAGGGGGCAGCGGCACCCATCTGCAGCAGACCAAAGCCATGTCCTGGTCCTGTGTGCCATGCGCATCGCAACATGTGCCAAGGTCTGTCTGATGGGAGGCATGTCAGCCACAGGGACTGTTGCAGCCATATGGCAGCACTGTGGTTCAATGCACACAGTTGGTGTGTATATGAGCAGAGAGTCATAGGTTCAAGTCCCGTCTGTAGATCATACACTGTATGTCTCTGTGGCAAAATTTCAACTTATAGTAGAGATACAATCCCCAATGATTTGGCCAGCAAGGGTACAATCAGTCACACAGACAAACTATCTACAGCTGGATGGAGAGTCAGACTGAGGGGTGTTAACATCAGAGTATGCTACTAGCTCCTGTACAATGAGCACATGTTAGCAATGCTTGAGCTGATATTGAGACCAAAGTGGCAGGCAGGAATACTAACCATCCCCATTTTTGCACAGTGTGGCGATATGCGCACGTGTGTGTGTGTGTGTGTGTATGTCTCTTCATTGTTTTGTGGCTTTCTACACCTCACTGAGCTTCGCAGTGCCTAAGCTGTTCCCAGTGTTAGTCTGCAAATGTGCATGATGATGAGCATAGTGTTGTGGGTATGGAATGAAACAGGGTAGACTGGCCAGGATGTGTCTGCATTGGAGGTAGTGCCCATCTGCCACGTGCATGGACTGGGTGGCCACAGCATGTCATGCTGGGAGGGCACTCTGACTGAGCAGTGACCATGGCATGGCTATGAATCCACATAGTGCTATACAGTGTCTGGCTCCAGTGGTGTGGGTGCACTTCTTGTCCTGGGGGCTTGATCACTGAACCAAATGCTGGGTGCACAGGGTCACTCTGTGCACATGTAATGTGTGCTGAGGAGCAGACCATCTGAAATTGGTATGTGCATGGTTGGAAACCCAGTGGTGGCCAGCAGGTGTAGTCTGACTGTGCTTGCTGTGGGTTATTAGTCTTAGGTGGTGTTTCAGGCCTACTCCCCGTGGTACTTGTAGGACCAGCAGGACTCTACTAACAACCCCATGCAAGCCTAGAAGCCCCCACAGCAGTTTTACAGTGGGTATTGACAAGCACTGTTCTAGGAGAGTCCCTGTCCAACAGGAGCAGGACACAAGACCAGAGGTGACTAGTCATACAGCATGCTGCAACTATGCAGAAAGCAAGGTGACTAGCATAACACACTGGCAGTGATGGGGATCTACAGCACAGGCAACAGAAACCATCTCTAGCACTGCATGTTCTAGGGACCAAGTGCTGGGTGCCCATCCCCATCCTCAGGGTGACCTTTGAAACTGCACAGTAGCATGGTTTGTAGCTGTTATGTGATTGAAGCATACACTGTCAGTGTGTCGTACTGAGCTGATGTGATGGATCAGTTCGTTCTCCATTTGGTGATCAGCTGCAGACTGCTGTTCTGCATGTGCAGTGCATTATGGATATTAGAGGGGTTAACCTATACTGGCACACACAGCAGACAGTTTGGGCAGTGAACTGCAGGCTCTTTGACTCCAGACATTGCAGGTTGGAGAGATATGGAAGTGTAGCATACTGGTTAGTGCACTATCCCCATAAGCATAGAGTAATGGTTCTATTCCCACTTGTTTATTTCACACCTGTGTGTTACTCAGGTCATTTCCTTGCCTGTAACAGTCCAGGCTCTGCTGTGACTTGCAGGCACTCATTCTTCTACTTTGTTATGCAATCTGGCCACACTTTGGGACAGCAAACATGCTGTTCCCCATCATAGCCTTCTGAGAGCATGGCTTTATTGACTCTGCTGCAGCCCATTGAAAGGGGTCAGACATGTTCACTCTGCAGATGTCAGGCCCCTGCTTTGAGGCATGGTGTGATGGTCATGGCAATGGCTTGGGGACAGGCTACCAGGGTTGAGATCCACTACCACTCCTTATGTAACATTTTAGAATGTGTTTCAGTTGCATTTTATGTCTGCCACAACTGTCATGGACTAACACCTCCTTGTGACCTTGAGCTGATCACTTAATCCAACAATGGCTTAGCTGATTGCAAGTCCTTACAGTTCCATTTATTATCAGACATTACCATTTGACGGTAAGATGCACCCCGATGTGATTGCACTGCTACAGCGGTATACTAACAGGCAGTTACATGCATACAGTGTAACCCACTTGGGCAACATGAGTCATGCATGACATCATGACTATGAATGTACAGCTTTGACTCCATTACATCTCTGCAGTACCTGTGGATACATCCTACCCCTTGGATAGTCACCTGCAGGTATCATCTCATGTCCATACATGCCCCATTTGCCCAGTTTGAATGACACTTGTGCAGTTGTTATCTGCACATTTGTCTGAGCTGTTGTATGGTGGCTGTGTGGCTGGGACAGGTGTGAGTCCCACATATCTGTTCAGTCCTTCCAAGTGGCACTGGTGCACATTTTCGCGCACAGTACAAATATATTGGGGATGGCACCTACGGCACATCAGTGCTGACAGCCGATACCATCCTATCCTCAGCCGCCATCTTTCCTTCAGCCCATCCATCTGCCTCTGTTGGCTGTGTGCAGTCATGTCTTCTTGTGCAAGCTGCTACACCATAGCCTACAATGGTGCTATTTTCTGCATTTTGGCTCTTCACGTACACCTCTCCTGTGCCTGATCTGCACGTTACCATTCCTACTCTGTCCTCCTGTCGATGCATACATCCTGCCACTTCTGGATCTGCTGGGAGACACGTCTTCCCCATCTTATGCTACACACTGACATAGCACCATTTTATATTGGCACCCCCCTGTGCATCAGTACATCTGCCTCCCACATGCTCGTCCACTTTACTGGCTGCCACATAGGGTGCCCATGGATATGGCAGGTCCATCAGCTCCCACCTGTCCTTCCATCCGTCACCTTTACATTGACTTTCCTTGGTGCTCCTTTATCCAGCATTAGAGTTACAGCTGTTTTCGGACATTAAGGTGCATGCTTGACACCTTATCACCTGATGTCCTATTAATGCACATTAAATGGCCCATAGCGCTCTTTACCCCAGAATGCCTCCTACCCACCCAGCGCCCTTTATGCATGTAACTCCTCTTATCGCTGCCATTAGTGCCTATTACCTTAACACCCTTTAGTAAACATACCCCTTAGTGTGAGGAATTGGTTCCCAAACATGAGAGGGAACTGAGATGATTCTATCTCATGGCTTCAAGACAACCAAAGAATATAACTGAGCCCTACAATGAGTCAATTCAATCCAATGTGCATCAGAAGAGACAATCAGCAAAATCATAGTCATATTTCCAGTCCAATTATTGGTGAGACCTCAGTTGGAATACTGAGTTCAAGAGTAGAGCCTATATTCCTTAAAAAATACATAGAGTTGAAGGAAGTCAGAGCAGGACTACTTAATATGATGCTGTATGTAATGGGACTAAATGGATCTAAAAATGCAACACCATAGCAAAAGTAGTGCAAGAGGGGTACCCACTCCCAGTGCTTCTCTGAGATATGTTCCAAATGGGGAAAACATATTAATTTAACATGAAAAGCCATAGTAATACATTTTGGAATACAGTACCAAGTGTCTATTAATGGGGTCATTTTCAGCACTGCCCACATTGTTGAAAAATCTATGAATATTTTTGTTCCCCTCACTTGGTTTGCAGCTTGCCATGCTGTGAGAGCTTGTGTGCATCAGTGATGCCGAGGACTAAACTATCAGTAGCATAAGTACTGGCAGGGTCTCCCAAGATGTATAGGTCTCAGCTGAGGTGCCAGACTAAGACAAACCACCTATCTGGTCAGCAGCAGAGTGGTACAACAAACAGTACAAAGGCGTGGTCTGTTTCCAGCAGCAGAATGGGACAGAGTTGGTGGTGGAGGATCACAGTTGTGTGACAACGGCAACAACACTAAAATTAAATGGTGTGGAAGAAAGACCTGGCAATCTACTTCCGTATCTTGCCACTGAAACCCAATGGATAGTCACAACATCAAAGACTTCTGAAAAGATTTGACAAAGACTTCCAAAATAAACTGAAAACTTTCCTTTACACAAACCATCTGGGAAATGCCACGTTGCCTCCCATCTAGGGTAAGGTTCCGAAACCTCCGTAACATTTCCAGCCTAGAACTAACGATGATTCCCCATCACCACAGACATACGTTATATATACGTTATGCCTTATATGTTGCATTGTACATATGTTAATCTGTTATCCTGTCCATTCCCCCCTCCCCAATTGTTCAGCGTTCTTTGTACACAGTGAGGTTTAATGTAAACCGCTTTGAATGAAGGATAAGGCAGTATAAAAAGTTAGTCAAATAAATAAATTGCACTACAGTGCTGGAAGATGCAACCCCCAGATTGGAAGGCACTCAACTGGCTACTAGGTAGGAGCCGAAGACTTTTCAGAGTAAAGCCAGCATTTATGATGTCATTGGATCAAAGTCCTCCTGACGTCTGACTGCTGATATAGCTGTGCATAAAACAAGAGTCAGAATTTGCAAAGATGTCTTACATATTGGGACATGGAAAGTATGAACCAAGGAAATTTGAAGGTGGTCAAAAATGAAATGGAACATGTACAACTCGATCTGTTGGGTGTTAGCAAACTGAAATGGACTAGCATTGGATACTTTAAATCTGATCATCACATGGTCTACTATGCTGGAAATGAAAGACAAAGAAGACATGGTGTTACATTTATAATCAAGAAGAAACTTTCAAGAGTTGTACTGAAATACAATGCAGTCAGTGAATGTTTAATTTCTATTTGTCTACAAGGAATGCCCATCAACACAATTATAATTCAAGTATATGCTCCAACAACAGCTGCATAAGAAAATAAAGCTGATGAGATCTATGAACAAGTACAAACTGAAATAGACGGAACATGCAAACAGGATATCCTGATATTCATGGGTGACTGGAATGCAAAGGTTAGCAACAAAGAAGGCAAAATTGTTGGAAAATATGGATTTGGCAACAGAAATGAATCTGGAGAAAGACTGATAGAATTCTGCAAGACCAATGATCTATTCATCTCAAACATCATCTTTCAGCACACAAGCGGCACCTGTATACATGGACTTCACCCAATGGATTGTACAAAAATCAAATTGACTACATTGGTAAAAGTCAACAATGGAAAAGTTCTATAACATCAACAAAGACAAAACCTGGAGCTGACTGTGGTACAGATCACCAACTACTAGTATGCAAACTCAAGCTAAAGCTGAAAAAGAACAAGCCACTCATGAATGTAGCAAAATATGACCTTGAGAATATACCACTGGACTTTAGACTGCCTACAAAATCGATTTGCTGCTTTTGATACTAAATTACAGAGCTCCAGAGGATTATGGGATGACATAAAGAAGGTTGTGTTGGAAGAAAGTGAGAAGTCTCTACAAAAGGTGAAAAAGCAAAAATGGCTAAATAGATGACCGAAAAAACTCTGAATATTGCCCGGAAACACAGAGAAGCTAAAGCCAGAGGAGAAAGAGAGGAGATCGCAGAACTCAACAGAGATTTCCAATGTGCAGCAAGACAAGACAAGGAGAAGTACTACAATGATGCATGCAAGGAAATAGAAGCAGAAAGTACAACAGGAAGAACAAAATTGGCTTTCCTAAAGCTATGAGAATTAAAGAAAAAATTCTAGCCTCAAACTGGAATGTTACAAGATGTTCAAGGATCTATGTTGAATGATGCTGACAAGATCAAGAAAAGGTGGAGAGAATAATCAGACTAATTATATGAAAAAGATCAAGTTGATCAATAGCTGTTTCAACCTGTACCTTATGATCTGGAACCATTGGTGATGAAAGAAGAAGTCTAAGCATCATTGAAGGCCTTATCAAAGAACAAAGCACCAGGCATTGATGGTATTTCCACTGGAGTGGAGGAGTAGCCTAGTTGTTAGAGTAACTGCCTAGTACCCAGAAGATCAAGGGTTCAATTCCCACTGGCACTCCTTGTGACTTTGGGCAAGTCACTTTAACCTCCATTGCCTTGGAAGAAAAGGCTGGCAATCTACTTCCTGTGATACATTGCCAAGAAAACCCAGAGGTAGCTGGGTTGCTATGAGTCAACACTGACTTGATGGCACTAAAAAAAAAAAATTACAGCAATCTGATGCAGCTGTTACCATACTTACAATGCTCTGCCAGGAAATTTGGAAGACAACATCATGGCCAACTGACTGGAAAAGATCTGTGCTTATACCAATATTAAAGAAAGATGATCCAACTGACTGTGGAAATTATTGCACAATCGCTCTGATCTCATATGCCAGCAAAATTCTACTGAAGATTATTCAGCAAAGACTACAACCATACCTGGAATGAGAACTGCTTGAAGTGCAAGCAGGGTTCAGGAAAGGGCAAAGAGCGAGAGACATCATCGCAGATGTGAGATGAACCCTTTACAAGACTAAAGAATACCAAAAGGATATTTACATGTGTTTTATCAACTATAGCAAGGCTTTTGACTGTGTAAACCATGAGATACTCTAGACCACATTAAGAAGCATGGACATACCAGAACACCTGATTGTTCTCTTGCACAACCTTTACATTGATCAAGAAGCAACAGTTCGAATGGAACTAGGAGAAATAGAATGGTTTAAAATCAGCAAAGGCATATGACAAGGCTGCATACTTTCCCCCTACCTGTTAAATTATATGCAGAACAAATCATCAGAAAAGCAGGACTGTATGAAGACAACAGAGGTGAAAGTGAAGATGAGCCGAAACATCTGTTTCTCAAGATCAAGGAACATAGTCTTAAAATGGGCCTGAAACGTAATGTAAAGAAGACAAAGATCCTGACAACTGGGAAAATCAATAAGTTCATTTTTGATGGAAAAGAAATTGAAATAGTGGACAACTTTATCCTACTTGGATCAGCTATCAATAAAGAAAGAGCAAACAGTTAAATCCGACAATGCATGGCTATGAAGGACCTAGACAAGATTCTCAAGGGCCACTCTGTCAACAATGAGCTGCCTGACTGAAAACCTAACACAGTTTAGGACAACTATTCAGAGGGTCGCCATGAGTTGACACTGACTCGACGACACTTAACAACATTTTTATCCATGGACTTCACACTAGTTTTTGAAGAAAGGAACTGGTATGTCTTTCCTTTAGAAATTGCTTGGGGAATAAGTACCCACACTGATTTGTGCCTGCATTTTCCATAAGTACTTTTTGTCTTCTTCACTGTCCAACTTTTGCATCCATATGATGTCATTGAAAATACCATAGCTTGGACAAGTCGAATCTTTTTACTCAGAGATACATCTCTGCACTTGAAAATTTTGTCTAAGTCCTTTATAGCCATTTTGCCAAGCGCAATGCATTATCAGATTTCTTCATTGATTGTTGATTCGGTATTGATTTTTCATCCAAGCAGGTTAACGTTGTCTATTATTTCTATTTTTTCTCATCAAGCATGAAATTATATATTTTGCCAGTTCTCTGGATCTTTGTCTTCTTCATATTAAGGTGCAGGCCTATTTTAAGACAATGGGCCCAATTTTTGAAAGGCATTTACACGCTTTTTTTCACTGTTGAACATCCCCTTCTAAGGTTAGCATCAGGGCATGTTGGGAGTGCTCCGGGGTGGAGTGGAGGTGGTGACTTATGCTAACTGGGCAGAAGCAATATTGCACGCTGCCCGGTTAGCGATCTTCACCTTAAAGATAGGCGAGGAAAACCCTTGCCTATCTTTAAGGTGCAGGAGCTAATTGGGCATCATCCTATATCGCTGCTGCCCGGTTAGCTTCGGCGGCTTCCAGCATGTGTGGTGGTGCCCAGATATTCAATGCCGTTGACGTGTCATTGAATATCCGGGTTAGAGGTCGGCAGGGAGGGCTATGCGCTAACGAGGCACATAGCCCTTCGAATATCTGGCTGACCGAATATCGGGCTCTATATTCCTTGAGTAGATATTTCAAATTGTCTTCACCTTCAGCCAGTAACGTGTTCTCATCAGCCTAACAAAAGCTGTTGAGGAGTCTTTCACCAATCTTTATACCTAGTTGTATTCATACAGTCCTCCTTTTCTGATGATATCTTCTGCTTTTAAACTGAGCAGGTATGGGGAAATATGCAACCTTTTCATACACCTTTGCTGATTTTAAATCATTCTGTTTTTCCTTGTTCAGTTTGAACTCTAGCTTCTTGATCAATGTAAAGATTGTGCATGAGAACTATCAGGTTGGAAACGGGATACTGGGCTTAATGGACCCTTGGTCTGACTCAGTATGGCATATCTTATATTCTTATGTTCTGGTATAACCATGCTTCTTAATATGACTGTTGTACTCACTGACAGTGTTTTGTTGATGCCAACTAGACATAAATGCTGATGATACATAAATGCTGATGCAAACTAGACCATATATACTAGTCTGTTTTATGAACACTGCAAAGTAATCTCAGTGCACTATAATATATTATAAGATCAAGTAAATATTAACATATTTGCCATGACATACCTTGTATCACACATTACTTGGTAGTATAACACTGCCTCAGCTATTCTAGCATTGATCATCTCTAAAACCACTCCTTAAAATGCCAAGTATGGACCCTTACCAACCTCAAAAAGCCTAAACTAGCTTTGCAATTCCCCAAGGGATGCATTATATTGCTGAGCGATAAACCTATGCTCCTCTAATTACTATGGCTTTCTGGCCATGGCATCTGTTTCCCACAGATATGGATACTGGCATATCTCACAGCTGCTCCCTACATGTGGCTACACCGGTCCCATGCGATGTCCACTCTATGTCCATGTTTATTATGGTCTTCATACATCTTCTATCTGTGGGGCAACACTGTCTGCCTTTCCACAATCTGCTTTGTGGCAATGCTTCCCTGGTCAGGCCTGTGTGGGCACAGTATGGGGGCGGATCCCTGTGCCATCGTACCAGATAGCCAGCCTACAGATATATCACCACTCTTGCAGCTTGCATAGATCCTGGACTGGCTAAGGATGTAGGCCTCATGGCAGAATCTGGGGAATGTTGGCACAACATCTGTCATGTCTCCCAGTGCCGGGCACAGCTGATGTATGACTGCCCTATCACACTGGCACCTTGTGACACTGCAGTCATCTGTAAGGTCCAGATACTGGCCAGGCGGTCATGTCCTCCCTGAATTGCAGATCAGCACACCAGATCCTGCAATGCAATCCTCAAAGCACACACACACACTCATTTGCAGGGACGAATTGTAGAATGCAGCCGAACATTTTCTAAGTAATGGCCTTATTCCACGTCTCCGGCAGGAATAACAGGCACATCTGTGTTGAAGGCTGTAAACGTGCAGGCGTTTTCAAGATGCTATACACGTCTCCTTAGCTGGCCCTGCCCCTGTTCAGCCTCCTCAGGGCCTTGCATGGACATCCCTGTGTTAGCGAGATAAACGTGCATGGGTGCCATGTACCGGAATACATTCATACATGTTTTTGGCACATAAATGTTCCCGGTACAAATCCAAATGCATATTTGGTTTCTGGAATAACCTCATACTGTAAGATATCTTTTAAATATTCTTTTATCTTTTCAAGGATCCATTTCACATCTGCAATGATGTCTCCTGCTCCTCGCCCTTTCCTGAACCCTGCTTGCACTTCAGGCAGTCTTGTTCAAAGCATGGTTGTAGTCTCCACTGAATGATTTTGAGTAGAATTTTACAGGCACATGGGATCAGAGTGATTATGTGATAATTTCCTCGCTCAGTCAGATGGCCTTTCTTTAGTATTGGTATGAACACAGATTTTTTCCAGTCAGCTTGCCATGATGCTGTCTTCCAAATTTCCTGGCAGAAAGTATTATAACAGTTACATCTAATTGCTGTAATACATCAATAGAATGCCATCAGTGCTGGGTGCTTTGATAATGCTTCAACAACTTCTTTCATCATCAATCGTCCCTGATGCAAGGTACAGGTTGAAACGGCTGTTAATCCACTTGATCTTTATGGTATAATGACTGGGTGTTTCTTTTTACTTTTTCTTGATCTTCTCAGCATCATTCATATAATAAATTATGGTGCTGGTGAAGAATACTGTGTATACTATGAGCTGTCTGAAGAAAAAAAAATCAAGTGGTACTAGAGAAGATCAAATCTCAGCTTTCATTAGAAGCTCCAATGATAATATTTTGACTTGCGTATTTTTGGACACATCATATGAAGAGAAAGATCACATGAGAAAGATATTTTGCTTAGCAAGGTTGAAAGTCAATGCGAAAGATGAAGACCAGTAATCTTATGAATCAATATAATAACAGCAGCTATGGATGCCGTTCTATCAACAATTATCTGCCTGTCTGAAGACTGAACACAGTTTAGGACAACTATCCACACAATCGCCATGAGTCAATACTGACTCAATGGTATTTACCACAATGACAACAACCTTTTGCCCAGAAAACTCTGAGCACAGTTTTGAAATTGCATAGTTGTCTGTGTTGTTGCCATCCATGAGCCTATCTACTTTCTGACCAGGTAAAAAGAGATGTGTTGTTTTGCCCCACATATAGTTTTAACCCAGCTAAATGTTTTCTGAAAATTACCCTGCCAATGTGTGCCACTTTTAAATTTACAGTAAAAGCTGAATATTTGACACTCTTAATTACATCTTCATCAGCTTCAGTATATATTATAAGCTTGGCTTCATAAATACTCATTTTTACTCATTTTGCACTCTGTTCAGAGAAGAGCAAGCCAAGTCTGGGCTCTAGCAGGGGCTCTCCTAAAACTAACTGGATATCTTTATCTAGTTCACTTTATTTGGGTATATTCTGGAGCACTGAAGTGTCATAGACCATCTGGGCAAAGATATTTATTTAGCTGTATTTATTTAGCTGTATTTATCCAGTAAATCTTGCCCCCTTTTGGACCTCTTTCCTTGAAACACATTTATTTATTATTATTATTATTATTTATTTAACAGGTTTTTTTTATACTGCTTTATCATTTCAGTAAAAGAGGTTTACAATGTAACTTAAACTTGGTAATGCACATTAAATAGGGACATTGATAACCAGAATTTTTCTGAGGCAATGGAGGGTAAAGTAACTTGCCCAAAGCCACAAGGACTGCTAGAGGAAACTGAACACAGATTTCTTGGTTCCCCAGCAGTGCTCTGACCATTAGGCTACTCCTCCACTCCAGTTCAAAGGTAACTGCAGTCCCGTCACATCAGAATGTTTTTAAACATCATTTGTATTATATCATCAATGCCCAGTTCAATATGCAGAAAATTCCCACCTTTTTATCCAGTCATAAAGAAATAATCTTTTTTGCATTAATTTGTTAGTAAAAGAAACAATACATGGTGGGTTTTGAAACTGGGCAGTGCTTGCAATCATCGGGATTTCTGTCGGGAATCCCATAAAGCAACCAACTGGGTGAAAACCAAACTGTGCTAGGGTGATCTTTTTTTTTTTAACATACATCATCAGGCTTTTAAAGAAGATCCCACAAGACTACTGTACTATGAGATTTGAAAAAACAACTTTTTGGTGATTCATTACGTATTAAGTTGAACATTGATGATGCAATGCAGGAAGCGGTTTAAAACTTCTGATGAACATCACTAGGAACTTTTGATTTCCAGTCACCCTAAATGAGGGGTGAGGACAGAGCTAGCTGAAGTTCAGAAGCTGGAAGTGCGAGTGTTCTACTCTGATGCTGCTACTATCTTTAAAATCAAGGAATAGAGAATGGTTTGCTGCCATCGACGGTTCACTTTTTACGACAAGTTGTGGTTGAACATTGGCAATAATTTAACCCTGAAGCAGAATCTTTTAAATATTTTTGGGGGGGTTTGAAATGCAAAGTGGCATCCCACATTACATGCTATTGTTTTGATGATATCGGGACTTTTTGCAGCATAATACACCATAATTTGATTAATGATAGAAAGTTACATCAGATTATATATTTTAACTGTGTAGTATGTAGTATTCCTATTGAGTGATCCTGTTTTCTGATTAACTTCTGCTTTCAGGGCCAGCGTAAGTCAGCATGATTCCTCCTACTTACCTAACAGAGGACAAACAAGCCAAAAATTTGTAGTTTCAAACTTCCCTTCTATAACCTCTGATAGCTGCTGAGTTTGCAGCTCAAAAGCTCAGATCTAGTTCTCTTCAGTCTTCATTCTGAGAACCTCAGGAAAATGGTTCAGGCAAGAGGGTCAAAAGCAGGGCTTTTTTGAGGGGGTACTCATTGGTACCGAGTCCCAGTACCTTTTTCATTGCCTGCTAGAACTGACCCATGGTCCTCATGAAGTAATGAAAGAGCCCTGGATATGGGTAACGGCACCTTATTTTTGCTAGGAAAAATGCACAGGTTAAAAGACAAAATCAAAAGTCAAGTCACATCTTGGTCTTCCCCCTATGCTCTGAACACATCCTTATTTGCTACTTGCCCTCGTGTGGTGCATTCAACGTTCCCCTCCTATTTCTCCTCTATCACAGATAGACTAATATGTGCACCATGCATCTTGCTACATTTCTTACAGTCTTCAATATTCTCTATGAACCTTAGTCTGTCTCCCAACAGTCATATCACCCACTTTTCCCATCCCTCCTCACACTTTTATCCCATTTTCCATAATATTGTTTCCTACCTCTTTCCTCTATTTTCTTCTCCCATTATTAACTCCACCTTGTTGTTCCTTTTTTCTCACTGTGTCTCTTTCTCTCTCTTCTTTATGTCTCCATACCACTTTTGACCCATTTGATAGCAAACTATTGCCCATTCCTGACCTGTCACATATTGCCACACAACCTTTCCCCTTTGTTCCCCTGTCCTCCCCTCCAAAACATCCCCAACTCATATGTAAAAATAATTTGTATAACAAAGATCTACTTTCTTTAAACTTCCATGGTCTACTTTATTGCTTTCTCTGCCACCACTAAATCAGCACATACACACACATATCTTATCACCGTTTGTGCAGCTACTCATTAATATTCTGTACATATGGAAGAGTTTTCTATATCATTGTCCATTAACGAGAAGAATAATCACTCATTCAGTTATCAAGCAGTCAGCAAAGGCCTGGCCTTGAACCTTCACTGCAAAGAATCATGGGATATCAAAGGTTAAAGACAGTTGACATTATAATAGAAATTTTATTGTATAATTATAGTTTTATAATAAAGGTAGATATCAGATAAGGAAAGGAAGTATTGAATTCTTTTTAGGGCTAAAAGAACATATTATAGTGAATCTTTACTTTCTAGTAAAGGGACACATTTCAGCTAATGTATACAAATGACCATCCTTTTCTTACAAACAAGGAAAGGTCATAGGAATACATATATAAATGACATATTCATACACAGGATAACATTTAAAGGGAAACTGCCTTTACTTACTCAACGTGCAATTTAATCTTTATTGCAAAATTTTAGAAAATGTAAATATATTCTAGAGGACAGTAAAAACACATCAAATTTGATTTAAGATCCAGCAAACACAGAAACATAAATATACCAGCAGACAAAGGGGTATGTTTACTAAATCGTCTTAAAGTGCGCTCTGCGACGTTATTGCGCGATAAGGTACCTTATCGCACGATGATGGCGCATTCTAAGGCGCACAGGTACCATATCGCGCGATAACGCGCGCTGCGGCGCAAACGAGCGCTGAAGGCGGGGAAAGGCCCCCGGAGGGCGGAGGAAGGCTCCCCAGGGGCGGAGAGAAGGGGTCAATGGGCGGAGAGTGGGAGGGGAGAGGCTCCCCGCACACTAACGCTGTGAAATCCGAGTCACAAAACTAGCGCCAGTGAAACCCTGGCGTTAGAAAAGATTTAAAGGGAAGAGAAACCATTTCTGTCAGCAATGTACAGCAAAACCAGGGAAACCTACAAAACAGTGATAAGTGTGATACATGTGCACGGAACAGAAGGGTTAAAGAAACAGTGAAAAGGACCCCAACAAAATATAGAAAAAACATAACCAAGCTGGGTAAGAGTGATAGTAATGGGAAACAGCAAAAAACACCCAAGAAAGCACCCAAAAAGAAATATATGAAATGCGGAAGGGTCCACGCACCATCCCCATACAGGATGAATGATCCCACAGGGATATTGTGCTGTGCAGGGTGTCCCTCTCCATTGGACAGGCTCCCTGTGGCGTGCACATGTCCCACAACAGCAGGGCGGGCATGTCGGAATGGGCAACTGGACAGATGCTGGGAAAGGGGACACAGAGGACCACAGGCGGCAAATGCTGTGGTGCAGCTGGGCCACAGTGCAGATCAGGGTGATGCCTAGGTGGGCTATAGGAATGCTGAAACAGTAGAGCAGCCAGACAGCAAATGATGAGGGTCCAGCATGGGCACGAGTTCACCCCCCCACAGCGTTACAGGGGATAGTACCAACATTGGCAGGCGGTGTTGGGGGGAAGCGCGGACATCTATGCAGCCACCCTCACCCCAGAACCCACAGCATAGGCAGCTGCCTACCCGCACACTGGACAGCTGGACACTGTGCTCCACCAGCACCACCAGCAGAAGGGCATGTCGGCAGGGTGGCCGAGGGTGGGGGAGGGGCGGGGGAGGGTGGGGGAGGGTGCAGTGGCAGCTGCGCACAGCGGACCATGGCCCAGCCCTGTGTAGGTGGGTGCCATGCACTGCAGCACATAGGCCCTGTCTGACGAACAGTCATGGCATCGCCGGAGAAGAAAGCACCTCTGTGGCCACATTGTGGTGCAGTACACACAGGCAGTGCATTCAAGAGCAGAAGGTCACAGGTTCAAATCCCAGCTGAGGGCCAGACATTCCAGGCCCCATATTTTACCCACCACTAAGCCGTGGCAGTCAAAAGCGGACCTCCAGTGCAGAGAACACAAACATGCTGCAAAGGCCCATATTTTTCCCTACAGAGCGTTGACATCATAAACATGCGCATCACCTACACCTGAGTCCCCCAAATGCAGCCCTGGAGGGCCACAAATCACACAGGGCGCACGCTGTCTCCAAGATAGGAACATGTCAACATGGCTTCGCAGGGGTACGGGTGGAGGAGGGACCATTGCCTGCTGGCCAAAGTGGAACGTGCCCGAGCCCTGTTCAGGTGGGTGCCGTGCAGTGCAACAGACGTACATTGCCTGGCCCACAGTCATCGCTGATACAATCTCTGCTATTCCGTGAACAGAGCTGGATTTTTCGGCTACAAACTTTAGCCCCTAAGGGGCTCAATCTAGAGATTGAATGGGGTGCATTGCAAGCTATTAACTAATTAACAACAGGAAATGAAGGGAGAAAGGACATTATAAAACCATCCAGTTCCGCTGTTTCTACACATGCGCAATGCTTATTGGCACTCTGGACTGTAAGAAGAATACTAGACAAAAGCGAAAATTAAAGGAGTCACAGTTCGAGTTGTGTGTAGTTTTAGCTACCATTTTGGGTATGATTTGAACAGTAGTGCTAAACTTCATGTTTTTAATGAAAGGAAAATAGTTTTAAACTGGTGTAGATTCACAGAATATTTTAAAAGATCTTTTTCACTCACTAATGATGTTTTTTTTCAGTTAAAGCCTGGCGTTATGTTCCATCTCCTGAAGAACCTCTAAAATTAGAGTGAAACGCGGTAATAACGTTTAGTGTGAAGCGTTGGGAACAACAAATACGCTGTTTACAACTGAAGTCAAGGCTTTGAGAAGAGAAAAGGTTTTTCTGAGAAGCACAAAACCTACAAGATAAGTGTCTACTAATACATCATTAGAGACTGTTAATTTGTCTTAAAACACTAGGGAAAGAGGGGGTCATCAATTAGAAATCATTTATTGGAACTAGTCATTGATGTCATAGGCGCCGCTGGTGGATTTGAATCTTCACACCCCAGCCTAAAGGCAGCCGCTTGATCTGAGACAGTTCCAGGATAAATAAATATTTTCATTAAAGTGATTACCCTCCTATACAGATCTATATCAGAAAGTTGCAGTGGAGAAATTTTCCTATTAGAGAGTGGCCCACAGTCATGGCATCTCCAGGGAGGAAAACATCTCTGTGGCCACATTGTGGTGCAGTACACACAGGCAGTGCGCTCAAGAGGATAAGGCGGTATACAAAACTGTCTAAATAAATAAATAAAGAGCTAGAAGGTCACAGGTTCATATCCCAGCTGAGGGCCTGACATTCCAGGCCCCATATTTTACCCACCACTAAGCCGTGGCAGTCAAAAGTGGACCTCCAGTGCAGAGAACACAAACATGCTGCAGAGGCCCATATCTTGCCCTACAGAGCGTAGACATCAGAAGCATGCGCATCACCTACAACTGAGTCCCCCAAATGAGGCCCTGGAGGGCCAAACAGCAATCGTGACCCATGCTGTCCCGAATAAAGATGTCTGTGCTGCACGACACTGTACCGCCCACATGGTATGCAGATGTATCTCATGCATATTCATTATGGACAGCATGGAAACCCGAACAGTGTTTGGCCCACTAGGACTGGTGTTGGGAGGCTCTGCCTGAGAGCAGCGGCCAACTAGGCCGTACACACCTGCACCAACAGGCGCCATTTCCCAAAGCTTCCTGGAGAGGCAGAATGTTGGGCCCTGCGTGGCGCCCCCAATACTAGCGCCTGCATACCTTAGCAATGCCACCCTAAAACCGGGGATGAGGTAAACACATATAAAAAGGTTGCTATGAACAATGGCTGATAGATAATCCTAAGTTAGGTACAAACTGCCCCTTGATCCGTAGCACAGCAACCTCCACGATGTCTGTGGAGCGTGTAGCAGGTCTGTTGTCCAGAAGTGTCCTTCACCCTGTGGAGTGACCCCAACAGTGCTGCGTAACATAGCCATGTTTGTGCTGTAACCAGGCATGGTGAGGTGGGAAGGGCTGCAAAATGCCTCCACATTGGCACAATGCTGCCACAGGTGTGACAGAGTGTCTCTGTCCATCCAATGTGTGGTAGATGCTAACACCTTATGCAGACCACACTGCTTGCAGTGTTCAGAGTGTTAGTCTGCCAATGTGCATAATGAGGAGCAAGGTATTGTGAGTATAGCCTGGACAGGGTGGCCTGGCCAGGATGCAGCAGCACATGGCATAGGGCAATGGCTGTGACAGTGTAGTGCCCAGCCACCACCTGCAGGGACAGGGTGGCCACATAATGTCCCACTGGGAGGCACCCTCACCATGACTGGACAGTGACCATGGCATGGCTAGGTGCCCCCATAGCGCTGTATAGTTTTGCCATGAGTTGATATATATGGGTTCTCCTTCTGGGGGCCCAATCACCGACCTATCTGCTCAGTGAGTGTGTTCACATCCCAGGTTTGGGGTGAACACCTCACCCCCAGTACTATGGACTAGCTAGCAGACTGCATGCACTGTCTATGTGTATTGCTCAAACACCTTGCAGGGTGCAGCAGATGGAAACCCCCTGTGCTTGCTGTTCGGGAAAGTCTGATAGTGGTGGGGGCCAGCTGAACATCTCCAGTCCTATTGTCTGTCCCCTATTGCCCAATGGATGTGTACAGAACTGCTGGGGCCTCCCTCTAAGCTGTCTGTACCCCAGATGCATTGAGGTGGATGGTCACCACCATCACAGGGATGTGGATGTGTTGGTGGGGGATACTGAGCTCTAGGGGACAGTATGGGTGGTACAACATAATCTGCCAAAGGGTCCCCCCCCCTAGGTAGGCAGAGGTCTTTATAGGGAGAGTCCACATAACGCGCATTGCGTACGCGTGCAATGGCCACGCCCACGTCTCAGCGCATGCGTAACACGCATAACTTCCGCGCTCATGTAACAGCGCATGCGCAACGCGCGCAAAATCCCTCCACCCTTTATTTTCAGCTGCACATCTGGGACACATTGATGGGATTGTGTTGGAGAGAGACAGAGTTGGTGACGTGTTTCTGGAGGTTGACGAGTGTTGGAGGACGGTTCTTTGTGTGTAGTGGCTGTGTTTGTGAGTGTTGTTTGGCCTGTGTGTGTGTCTGTGTTTCTTGTCCAGTGAGGTGGGTGTCATTGTCTGTGTGTCATTGTGCGTTTGGACAGGTTGTGTGTATGGCATCCTTTGCGTTTGCTGCGGTTGCGGTTTCTGTTGATGAGGGGCTGCGGTTGCCTGATGGGGGAGATGGTGTTGATGGGGCTGCGGCACAGGACATGGATGTGGACCCGCTTCAACTCAGGCCTGCAGCTGTGGGGGTGGGCTGGGCAGGGGTTGTACCTGCACGGGGCAGGAGACGTGCAGGGGTGCAGGCTCACCGACCTCGCCTCTACAGGCCCAGAGCCCAGCTCCAGGGCATGCGTGAGGACCAGGTCATCTCCCTCTACTGCCTGAGCATGGGAGCTATTCTGGAGCTATATGAGGATCTCAGACCTGACCTAGAGCCCCTGACTGGTCGGTCACATGCCATACCGGGTTTGGTCAAGCTCCTTGGTGCCCTACATTTCTTTGCCTCCAGCTGTTTCCAGTCTTCGGTGGCCGCAGTGGGTGGCATGAGCCGCCCCACCTTCTCACGCTGTCTCCACCAGGTACTGTGTGCCATGGTCAGCCGGGTGGGGGATTACATAGCCCTTCCCCACACTAGGCAACAGTGGGGGACCCTGAACCAAGCCTTTGAGGCGTTAGCCGGAATACCACACGTGATGGGAGCTATTGATTGCACACATGTTGCCCTGGTCCCGCCCAGAGACAGGGAGGTAGTGTTCCGCAACCGCAAACACTATCATTCCCTGAATGTTCAGGTTGTCTGTGATGTACATCAGCATATTCTGAATGTGGTTCCCAGGTTTGCAGGGTCCACCCATGACTCCTATATCCTGCAGAACTCGGCACTGTTCACTCAATTTGAGGCTGGACAGTATGGGGACTGTGTATTGCTGGGTGTGTATTTCTCATTTCTTACGTGCACATGTTATTCATGTTACTAACCGTATGTGCAGATGTCTGACTTGTTGTGTGGGTATGTCAACTGTATGTGACCTAATAGGGGTGGCCTCACAGTCCACCTTGCTATGGAGCTTTGTCGTAATAGTTGAATGGCTGCATAGCATATGTGCTGTGGTTACTGATTCCAATCCGTGCACCTAGCCCTTGCCCTGTGTGTCTGCCCTCGCACCCTGACACATAGCTGGGCTGTCCCATCATGTGTTGTCATATGTGTATGTCAAATTGTGGTATGCATTTGTTTAGCACATCTGTACCTGTGTCATTTTGAGGGAACATGCGCTCCTCCTTTAATATTACACATTTCTCTTTTTGCAGGTGATGCAGGATATGGGTGTCGCCCCTGGTTACTGACCCCTGTGCGTCATCCACGGACACATGCAGAGTTGAGGTACAATGAGGTCCATGCCACCAGCTGCTCCATCATAGAGTGCACCTTTGGCGTATTAAAGAGTCGCTTCAGGTGTCTGGATAGGACAGGTGGTGCCTTACAGTACCGTCCCCAGACCGTGGCAGAGATCATCTTAGCCTGTTGCATCCTGCACAACATTGCTCTCAGGCACCATATCCCTGTCGACATTAATGAGGATCTAGAGGATGACCCTGTGTGCCCCCCAGCACATGCCTGTGGCAACACACGTGAGGGGACAGCAGTCAGGAGGCAGCTGATTATATGGAGCTCTTCACATGTACGTACTAAATTTGTTACCACCTACATTTGTTTTAATATGTGTGTACAGCTACTACCAGTGTCCATTTGTATCACAGTATCAGTGATATGCAGCAGTGCATGGACATGTAAATTACGGTGGCTAGCCATGCCAGCAGCATATATACTCATGCCTAATGCACAGTAACTGTGGGCGGGGTACACCAGCAGGTTGAGGTGGTATGTGTGTGTGTGTGTTGCTTTAGGCTTGTGGGAGGTGTCTGCCTGACATACCTGGTTTGTGGGTGCATGTGATAGGGGCTGCTGTGCAGACACATGTTGTTGGTTTCGATAAATGGTTAGCAGCGGGGTGAGAGGCATATGGTATGACTTTCACAATGGGGAGAAGAGCATGGCTGGGCCAGTTGTCTAGATGTGTTTCCTTATCAGTATGTCCTCTAAGCTGTTTGTGAGGGTGGTATGCTCCGATTTGCAGGGTCCATGTGTGTGCTGTGTTTGTATGGCGCTCCTTTTGCTATGTTGTGGAACCTTCGTGATCTGTGGTATGTGGATTACAGTTCTGTGTGGTCCATAATGGAGATTATGGAGACACTACAGTGTGCCTGACTGTGTAGGGTATCACGTAGTCGTGACTTGGATGCTGTGGCGGATAGGGGCCCTGTGCGTTGTCCAGCCAGGGGGGGATTGTTGCCTGATATATGGGGTTTTGAAAAGCCGGGACTTGCGGTGTTGCCTAGTTACACACAGACAGAGGCAAACCAGGCAGGAGCAACATTTGGATACAAAAGGGTATTTACAGTTGGGCAGGGGTTCGGGGTACAGGAGAGGTGGATAGTCAGCGTACACCTTCTGGTACACCTCCTCTGTACCACCAACCTCTGGCCAACTGTGAATACCCTGTTGTTTCGAACTGTGCATACACTGTTATTTCAATATGACCTGTGATTGGTTTCCACAGTTCTCCCCAGTTCAACCTCTGTACTCTGTAGACGCACTGTTATGTTGCATTGTAGAGGTTTTCTGTTCATTGTGAACCACATTGATTTTAATAGGGCGGGATATAGGAGATGTACATGAATAAATTAGAGCATCAGCACAAATGTGTTAATGTTAGCTACGGTGTGGGCTATCCACAGCACGAATATGGTTATGCATAGGGGATACGGGGATTGACCCTACATATTTCCTTGTGTTACTGGGCATGACAGCAGGGTAGGGAAGGACACCGAGACAGCAATACACACAGTGATGGGGCATAGGGAGCAGTTTGGAAGGGCCAGGATATAACAGCACCCCTGGCGTGACACAACACAGTGGGGAGCAAACACCTTTGTCCACCACTCTGTACAGCAGCTGGGAGGTGAGGGAAGGGACAGATAGCATACAGATCCATGTAGTTTGCCAGGGAAGCATCAATGATGGCCGTCACATGGGTGTGATCTGTGCAGTGTGATGGTGAGCAGACAGTCTGTTCAGGGTTTGGTGGGTCTGCACGCTGGTTATGGGAGGCTGTGGTGCGTGTTGCACAGCTAGGGCGTAACAGATGTATTTTGCCCTTGTGTTTCCCAATGCACAGGACATAGTTGGTGGAACTCCGGGTGCTGTGGAGCTTTGGCTGGTGACTGTGCGTCGACCAACAGGCAGTGGTCAGGGGTAGGTGGATCTACGGCTGCCCTGTCTGTGTCAGCAAACAGGGGGTACACATGTCCTCCGTGATATGTCATATCACCCTGTTTTTGTAATTGACCACCTTTCCCTGCACCTCCATACCCCATATCGTTCTGTGCGCACACAATTCCCCATGTGTTCCTGCACAGTAGGTATTCTGCAACACTGTCTCTGGGATATGGCCAACACAGCTGCATGTGTGTGTGGGTCCTGGGGATTTGGTGGTGGGCCTCACCTGCACCCTTTGCCAACATTGTACCATCAGCTAACACCAGTGTATCATTGTATTTCACATGACGTGTATGACAACCACTATCCACTTATGCATGTCGAGGCCATCTCCTACTGCTTGCACGCTGCCCTTAACATTCTTTGTGGATCTTTTTTCTGTGGTTGGCTGTGTGATGATACTGTGTGCAGGCATTTCACATTCGCATGTGTTGAGTGGCTAGACACCTGGGTGGCGGGGGTGACTGTGCTAACTATACTGCACTGATGTTTACCATCTTAACATTGTGGGCATGTGTTGCGTGTTGGGGGCAGACCTATGTCCTGTGTTCTTAATGACCAGTGTTGACCAGCTGTTTTGTATCACAGATAGCTTCATCACGTGGACATACATCAACAGTGGCATAACATGGTGACTTGGCGATTCTACACATTTTTGCGAGACTGCCTCCCATCACTTAGACCTGTTACAGCCTTTGGACAGCTCTGGGGATCCAGGACATACACCTGATGCATGCCTCCCCCCCTCCCCTCTCCCCTCCCCTCCCCCCTCCCCCCCTCCCCCCCCCTCCCCTCCCCCCCTCCCCCCTCCCCTCCCCCCTCCCCCCCTCCCCCCTCCTCCCCTGTCATTGAGAGGAAGGTTTCATCTCCTAATAGGGATTTATTGAAATGCCAGGGAGGTATGGTCGATTGTTGTTGAATTAGGTGAACTGAAAGGCTAATAGTTGAGTGATCAGAAATGTTCATAGCTTTAATATCTGTGCCTTGAAGACCACTAGGTAAAGATTTGGAAGTAAAAGAAATCTGTTCTAGAGTGTGATGTGATAGTGAAAAAAAGGTGTAGTCCTTATTAGTGAGGTGCTGGAATCTCCAAGGCTCCACAAGCCCCAGCACTTCCATCATGCTATGAACAGTCTGGGTGACCTTTAGGGGATGAGCAAGGCAATGAAATCTGTGATCTAGCAGAGGATCTAGCATCAGGTTAAAGTCTCCCCCAAGGATGATCGGTATAGGTGTTTCTGTTAAAATCTCTATAATAAACACCTGGAAAAATTAGGAATTGTCTACATTCGAGGCAGAGAGCATGAAGCATACCACCTTGTGGCTTCCCATTTGACATACTGCTTTGGCCCAGCGCCCTTCAGCACCCATTTTTTCCATAAGGACTACTAGGGCAAGGGATCTCCAGTCAAGGATTACCACTCCATTCTTCTTTTTCCACTCAGGAGAACATAAGAGCATAGAGGGGCCTGTTCCCTACTTATTAGCTTCTGCTCACATGAGGTGGGTCTCCTGAAGATAGACCAAATCTGCATTTGCTCTCTGGCAATAAAGGAGAACCTGTTTTCATTTAACAGGGTAATGATAATACATAGAATGTTACAGACATTGTAAAATATTTATCTGTGATCTAGCACTGGAGTATAATACCATCAACATATAAGATAATATAAGAGCATTATACTCAGCCTACATACCAGCATGGTCACAGTCACTGCTCCTGCTCGTGAAATCAAATACCATAGCTCAGTAGTATGGGGAGAAGTGTTCCATCGTGGGTGAGGTGAACCCAGGGAAAAAAACAGAAGATCAGGGAGGAGTGGCCTAGTGGTTAGGGCAAGTTACCTCAAGCCAGAAGGCCAGGGATTTGAATCCCACTAGAAACCAGCAACCTTGGGCTGGAAGGACTGGGGTTTCTAATCCTACAGGTGCTCCTTGTGGCCTTGGGAAAGCCACTTATCCCTCTATTGCCTCAGGTACAAAAACATAGATTGTGAGCACTTTGGGGATAAGGGAAATATATATACAGTACCTGAATGTACACTGCTTTGATTTCTAGAAAAGCAGTATATACTGTAAGCCTAGCTAAATAAATAAAATCAGGATAGAACATTATAACAAGTGGGAATTGCAGCATGATTCTACACCCAGCAAGTGGCCTCTTGGCAGACAGTTAAATGTAGTCTTGGCATTGTTTGGGATCAGGCATGTTAAGACCGGCGCCCATCATCCACAAACCATTGGCCTCGTCGAGCGGTTTAACCAGACACTGATACAAATAGTTAGAAAAAGCATAGGCTATTACAGTCGGACATGGGAGCAAGTGATCCCATTTGTCCTGTTTGCGTATAGAGAAGTTCCCCAAGCTACACTGGACTTTTCCTTATTTGAGCTTTTAATGGGGAGACAACCCAGGAGACTCTTGGATGTGGTACAGGAAGCCTTGGTAGGAATGGAAAGAGAGTTATAGCCTGTAATTGAACAGGTTACCCATTTGAAAACCCAGTTAAGAACCTTCTCCTGGTGGGCTAATGAACATTTGAGGAAAAACCAAAAAGCAAGTTAGAGCATTTTTGGGCCCAGTAGGCTATTACCGTTCTCCACTTTGCCGAACTGGCTGCTCCCCTTACTGATCTGCTGAAAAATAAATCCCCTAATTAGGTACGTTGGGGTACACGGGAAGAAGAGGCCTTTGTTAACCTTAAGCAAGCCCTGTGTAAAGAACCAGCCTTAAGAAATGTAAATTTCAAAAAGCCATTTGTATTACAAACAGACGCATCTGAGGTAGGTTTGGGAGCCATATTAAGTAAAAATGTGGTCGAAAAAGAATACCCAGTCATGTATCTTAGTTGGAAGTTGGGGTGGGGGGGGGGGCAGAGACTAGGTATTTAATCATGGAAAAGGAGTGCCTTGCGGTCAAGATATTATTTGCTAGGTAGGCATTTCACCCTCATAACCGACCATGGAGTCCTAATGTGGCTACATTCTATGAAAAACACCCACTTGACCCGATGGTACATGGCCTTACAGGCCTATGACTTTGAAGTCCAACACTGGGCTGGGAAAGCCTATACCAATGCAGATTTTCTGTCCCAGGAGGGCAAAGGACCCCCAGACTGGGTTGAACCCATCACACCCTGACACAAAGGGTTTCTGCCAAGGAGATGGTATACGTCCTATCATTGCAGTACTCCTGGGGGACCCCAGCCAGCCCCAGCGCTGGAGGCATGGACCCTTCTAGAAGGGACTCCCTAGAGAAGCAGACAAGGACACCCAGGGGCTGAGGAAGAGACCAAACCCCTGCTCTCTCTCTAGCCAAGAGACATAGGGCCCAGCTCACTATCAACATGGTGGAAGGGGAGGCGAGGGTTTTGGCACACACCCCTCTGGAGATAGATTTCCTTAGGAAGTATCGAGGGGAACCCCAGTGAAAGGAAAAGATGGAGCTGGGAAATGAGCAACAGCTAATCCTTGAAGAAACACCCATGGATATTCAACCGGTGAATAACCTGCCAGACTTAGGATGGTAACAGCAACAAGCAGCTATATGGGAGGTGGCAGGGCATCCAGGCAATTCCATACCTGGGATGCACCCCGACTGAATCTGAGACTTAAAGGGGGAGGGAAGGAATTTATTGTAATGTTCGATATATATATTTGTCTAAACCAGTGGTTCTTAACCAGTCCTCCTTGAACCCCTAGGCCAGGCTGGTGTTCAAGATAGCCCTAATGAATATGCATGAGATATATATGCATTAGAGATATCCTGCCAACCTGACTGGTTTGTGGCCCTATAGGGCTGGATTTGGAGACCCCTGCCTTACACCTCTGTCATTTAAGATTGTGAGTGGGCAAGGTGCAGATGTCCTAGATAGAATGTGTCACATGCCTCCTCAATTCTCACCACCACCAAAACGTTGTCTAATAGACAATATTTTGGTGGTGGTGAGAAGCAAAGAGGTATGTGACAAATTCTATCTAACCTTTTTGATGTCTTGGAAATCTGCACCTTGCCCACTCACATTCTTAAATGACAGAGATGTAAGGCAGGGGTCTCCGAATCCATCCCTAGAGGGCCACAAACCAGTCAGGTTGGCAGGATATCTCTAATGTGTATATATCTCATGCATATTCATTAGGGCTATCCTGAACACCCGACTGGCCTAGGAGTTCAAGGAGGACTGGTTAAAAACCACTGGTCTAAACTGAAGGATGTTGGGAAGATATCATTTGCATATTCCTGACGTAATTTGAATATCATTAACATTTGTGTTGATACAAAGGACCCTGGTGAGGGCTACTTTGGACTCGGGGGGGGGGACGACAGTTGCCCAGAAGGCGGGGGGCAGAACCCAGGGTACGAAGGTATCCCACCAAACATGGACTTTGGGACTATTGGATCACTCATCCTAATGTACAGGGGAACCTCAGCGATAGACCTCCCTGCTAGTCAGAGCTCATATAGTAGGGCTTATGGAGTCTTCTTTGAAGGCATATTAAGCTAGTGTAACCAGAGGGCTTTGAAAGGATTATTAGCTGCCTGCCTATGTCTTCCTCCCAGAAGTGGCTGATACCAGAGTGGACCTATGATGGATCAACACATCCTAAATCTTCCTACAAGATTGGACCTATGATGGATCAACACACCCCAAATCTTTCTTTTGGTAGGTAAACATCAGTTATTTGCCCTTGTCATGTAATTCTTCTTTAAATTTTTGCTGCAGAAATGACTGACTGCATTTTTTTTAGTATTAACTTATAACTGCCATGTATTCAATCTCCTAAAACTTTCTTAGATCAGTTCTTCTAGTTATGTCTACATGGATGCTCACTTTATAGGCTATATTCAAAACCTTTATCTGGAAGTCCAATGAGAGATGAGGCAAGACCATGATATTCAGCAGCACTATATGGACAGTGCCGCTGGATATTTCCACAGACTACCATGGTACTATCTGGTCAGTGCAGGGGCATTCTGTGGGTAGGCAGAGGCTGTATCGGCACTATCTGGATAAGTGCCGGCATGTACCCAGTCAGAGTAATATAAAGCCAACATTTATTTGGACAACTTGGGCTGTATGACAAGCATGGCTAAGTTGCAATCCAGTTAAGTGTCAGCTGAATATCGCACTGACTGGATAAATCCTGGCACTTATCTGAACAGCGCTGCTCAGTTCAGATATTCAGCAGCAGATCCTCTCACGAAACTGCTGCTGAATATTCCACAGCTATTTAGGCAGCATTTAAGTGGAAGAGATGCATAGTGGTTAGAGCAACAGCCTAACACCCAAGCATTCTGAGTTCAATTCTCCCTGGCACTCCATGTGACTTTCAACAAGACACTTTACCCTCCTTTGCCTCAGAAGAAAAGGCCTGGCAATCTATTTCTGGTCATACCTAGCCAAGAAACCCAGGGGCTGCTGGGTTGCCAGAACTGTCTTGGCAGCACTTAAAAAAAATTACATGTCAGGACTTGACCATCTTGGTGTTTGAATGTCAGGCCAAAACCTTTCCCTCTAACCCGGGGGTTCTCAACCCAGTCCTTTGAATACACTTAGCCAGTCAGGATTTCAGGATAACCACAATGACTATGCATGGGAGAGATTTGCATACACTGCCTCCATTATAGGCAAATATCTCTCATGCTTATTCATTGTGGTTATCCTGAAAACCTGCCTGGCTAGATGTGTCCTGAGGACTGGGTTGAGAACCCCTGCTTTAAGCCCTCTACAACATTGACCTCAAAAAAATTTGTGCTTTTCAAAAAGTAGATGCATAAAACTGGCCCCAGTACTGATTCCTGAGACAGTTCACTTTACCCTTTGCTTCTCAAAGTGAATGCCATTTGTCACTAGTTTCATTTCCCCCCTTTACAAATTCAAGCTTAAGGAAAGCACAGTTACTTACCTGTAACAGGTGATCTCTGGGAACAGCAGGAATAAGTCTTCACATGTGGGTACGTCGGTAGGGATGGAGCCTGTGCGGGAACGCTCCCCAGCGTCCAGAAAGAAAGCCTTTGGGAGCATCCCACATGCATGCGCGCTGCCTTCCCGCCTAAACACTTCCCTCTCATCAGTTGGGTTTGTAGCTGAGACCGAAGGAGGGAAGTAGATAAATTAGAAAGAGAGATACAACTCCTAGGGGAGGTGGGTGGGTTGTGAAGACTTATTCCTGCTGTTCCCAGAGATCACCTGTTACAGGTAAGTAACTGTGCTATCTCCAGGAACAAGCAGGAATGAGTCTTCACATATGGGGACTCCCAAGCTGAGATGCCTGGGAGAGGCCCAGCATATTACAAAACTAATGGATGGGCCATGCTTCCCCCCAAGGACCTCAGGCATCCAAGGGATGGAGGGCAGGAGTTGAGCTAACAGTGTAAAAAGGTGTGCTGTGGAACAGCTAGACTAAACAAAGAATCGGGGAAGGTGTCCTTGTGTAGAAATAACTGTTAGTAAGGAAAAAGGAAGTCCGAATTCTTGAAAAAAAAAAGAAGTTATCTAAGGATTGCAAAAAACTACACATATGAGGAAGTTAATATGGGTCTGTTGTAAAGAACCATCACATTGTCCTCATATGGAATTCCCTTACTGTGGGGAGTAAAGGAAATAAAGTTTTGCAATGTAGACAGAATAAGAAATATTAATGTCTAGACATAACCCCAGGGAAAACTGGGGAATTTTATAAGAAGTTGGGACCTTGGAGAGAAGTTTAAACTTCTCTATAGTTCAAAGTCTAAAACATTTCTGTCCCTAGAGCAGGATGGTGCCTTGGGAAAGAAAAGAAAAAACAAATCTGACTGGTCTGGAAGAAAAGGTCAAGATACCTTTATAGAAAAAGGGGATGGGTTCATAGAACCCCTTCATCCAGACGAGAAAATTCTATTGGGCTGTTTAGCCCCCAATTTCTGAAAATCAGTAATGTGTGTTGCGTAAGTGATAGCACTTAGGCTAACAACTTTACCTAGAGAGCTTCAGATATAAGGTAACATGATTCTGATAGAAAAAAAGGTTATGGTAAAGAAAAGGAGTTTCCTAACTTTACCAGACAAATTGGATGTCCATTTAAGAAGCTTATGGTATGCTGACAGCATTGATATGGACAGCAACAGTATTTCAGGGTCAGATTGTATGCTTGTGTAATAACAAGAAGGGTTAAGACCGTATTGCAGATAGTTAGTGAGGATCACTTATTAGTCAAGGTATATGAAACATATGCAAGGTTACATGAAAACCAGTAAGATGCTTCTTACCCGTGACAAGAGGTCTAGGTCGTAAAATGACTAGTCCTCAGATAATTAGGTCTTGAGACGTATCCGAAGGTGTGCAGAGGAGATCCTTAATCCTAAAATAGAGGATTCCTTTTATCACTTCAGAATAGAAGCTGGAAGAAAAAAATGCAATGTAAGGGGATACCATGTCTGTCTCTCTATGAGGGCAGTATGAGTATCATGTGTTCTTTGCTTCTCAAGACTTCAATGTAGAAAAATTGCAGTAGATAAGGATCAACTGCAATGATTAGGAATGCATCCCTGTTGTAGGAGTTCCCTTGAGGATAAGGAACAACTTAGGGAGTGGTGCTATTCCTTAAACTTGAAGTCGTCCAGGCCCTGGTTCCTTCTCCTTGAAAAAATTTTTAAGGAAAATGGAAAATTAGGAACAAACAGCCATGTGGGAGCATGACTGGGTAGAGACTGCCAGTCAAAGGTTCTTTAACTGCCTGGAAGTTACCTACCAGGGGTGGACTACGACACTCTCTGACAAAGGCCCATAGTTGTAGAGCTTCATTGCATAGTTGCAGAGAGCATGTTATAGGTTGCTTAGATGAGACCTGGCTGTTGGGTAGCCAGTGTGCAACCAAATCGATTCTGTTGAAACAGAATTGAGGATGGCAAAAATGGTAGAGAGGTTTTTTGCCCTGCAATGATTAATTGAACAGGAAGTATTTGAGGGGTCAGGTCTAACAAACGCAAGTAGCGTAGAATAGGCGGAAACCCATGTGAGCTATCTGTTTAAAGAAGCTCATCTAACCCCACTTGGTGGGTTATTCATATTTCCAGTATGGATGGTTTTAGAAGCCTTCTGAGCTGACCTTGCTCAAATGTATAGACTAAATCTGGTAGGGGCTTTCAGAATGCTGAATTGCATCCTGTAAAAACCCCAGTGCAGAAGGACCCAAAAAGGAAAAAGCTCTGTATTGGAAAGATTTACTGGAGTAGGAATTCCTATAGCTTCAGTAAGAAGCTCTCCAGTTGAATAATATTCAGGTTGGAGACTAAATGTCCCAACTAAAAGATAGAAATAAT
Source organism: Ichthyophis bannanicus (assembly GCA_033557465.1). Taxonomy (NCBI): domain Eukaryota; kingdom Metazoa; phylum Chordata; class Amphibia; order Gymnophiona; family Ichthyophiidae; genus Ichthyophis; species Ichthyophis bannanicus. The sequence continues at coordinate 171,519,872 of CM066036.1, read as the reverse complement.
ACAGAGTTGAAAACCTTACAAATTAGTAAGTGTTTATGGATAGGGTCCTCTGCAGTTAAGGTCTTACAGGTAAGTGTCAAAAAAGGGTGAAAGGTAACACTCAGCCTGTTAAGTTTCTTGATTGACCTTCCCTCCTGTTTTTTTTGTTTTTCTTTTTAAATAGGGAAGTAGAAACTTATTACCTGTAGGCCTGAGATATCTCAAGAGCTCTTGGAGCTATTAGAATGAAGTTTTCTTGGAACGAGATTCATGCCTAGAGTTAACTCAGTGTTGTCTCAGCATGGATGAGAATCAAGCCAGACGCCTCTTTTGATAAAAAGGCAGGTGTACAGATCCTGAACCTCATACAGGAAGAAGAGAAATCAGAAACCCTGTAGTTACTGGGTTTGCTGAGTCCGTTGAGGTTTCTGTTTCCTTAGCCTGGTTTGATGCTGCCCCTGTTGGGGAACATCTGTCTGAGGGGAAGAAGATGGATACAACTTTTTCCCCCTAGAGGAATAAAGTTTTTTTTTAGAAGATCCATCATTAGCTGGGACAGAGGAAAGTTTTGACAATCCTCTTAAGGTAGCATTTTCAGTGGTTAACTGACTAGCTTGAAATAGACAATCCTTGTTGAAGAGAGGTTCTCCAGTACAAGGGCTATTTCCCAGCTTTTCTTGAACCCATTTATCCAAGTCTGAAGCTTGGAGCCAGGCTAGACGTCGTGCCCTATGGCTATAGCAGAAGATCTGCTAATAGATTCAAAATAATCCATGGAAGCATGACAAAGGAATGTAGAAATATTATGAGCATGATTGACTAGTGATAAATAGTCAGCTCTTTTATGTTCCTGAAGGAAAGGGTTGAAAAGTTTTAAATCTTTGGCAACCTCTTTCAGAGAGAATCCCATATAGAAAATATATGAAATGATTCTTGCTGAAAGCATAGATGCTTGGAAGCATCGACGCCCAAAAGCATCTAAGGTTCTAGACTTATGACCTGGTGGATAAGAGGAGTGCTTTTTTGCACTCTTAACACGCCTCATTGCTGATTCTACTACTATAGAATGATGAGGGAGTTGAGTCTTTTGAAAACCTGGCGAAGGTGGGACTTTATAGATAGTGTCCACTCTTTTGGAATGTGGGGATACCATTAAGGGAGTTTCCCACATTCTTAATAACAGATCCTGTAGGATCTGATGTAGAGGAAGCATGATTGCCTCCTCTGGAAACCTGGGGGATTGCAGAATTTCTGAATCCCTTGGTATAGACTCCTTCCCAGGTATAGATATGGTGAGTATTCTTGCCATATCAAGCAGAAAAGCTTGAAAAGAGATCCCCTCTAAGAGAAATTCTCTGAAATGAGGAGTGAAAACTGAAACTGTTGAAAGTTCAGTTGCGGTACCGATAGATGCATCTCCGACATCGGGCTTAGAAGACCGGGGAGGATGAAGCATCGGATTCTCCTTATAGAGGTGTGATTGGTACTTCTCGATGTCGGTACCGAGACGAGTCGGTACCGAATCTTCCAGGCTAGATAGCGATTCCAGACTCAGTATCGAGGGAAGCGAACCTGTTGAAAGAGGTATAGAAAGCATCGATGCCGGTACCGATGCTGATACCGGCATCTGCAACGATGCCCAATTCGGTACCGGGAGCAATGCCGATGTCGGTATGCATACCGACACTGACACCGGTGCTAGTATCGAAGCCGATAGCGGTACCAGCGTTGATACTGGTAGTCGAAGAACGTTCTGTGGCGACTCTGTTGATGAGAGATGTGCCAGACTGCGTTCCATGGCGAGGAGTTTTCCATCCAACATCATAGCCGATGCCGAGGTATTGGTACCGGTCGACGTGGTCTGAACCACCGAGCATGGCACAGGTGCATCCACAGAGGTAAAAACCTCGGGAGCAACCTGAGATCCTGATAATGCTTTGGAGCCCAAAGACTCCTGCCAGGATTGAGCCATAGTGTCCTCAAGGGCAAGGCCAGAGCCATCTCGATGCTTAGAAATAGATCTACCTCTCGAGGACTGGCTAGTCTTAACAGACTGTTGTTTGGTTACCTGACCGTGGAAGGAAGAAGAGATTCTGCCTGGTGACATCATGGTTGATGGAGACCCGGTACCGAGTTGTGCTCGGTTCTGAAGACCTCTTCTGGTTAAACACCTACAAGAGAAACACTCTATAGGACAATGGTCAGGACCTAAACAAGTTAGACACCAAAAATGAGTGTCTATTAACCAAGTTGTACCGCCACACTTTAGACATTTCTTAAGGATAGTGGCCGACTTTTCCATAATGGAAAGGATAGAGGCCTAGTGGCCAGAAAAATTTCTCAGAAAAAAAAAGAAATTTTTTAAGAAAAGAAAGAAAAGCACCGGCAGTACCGGTGGGTGTCGAGTGAAGGCAGGCGTGACCACAAAAAATAAAAATAAAAAAGATAAATTTTCTGCGGTGACAAGGACACGTCCTGTCGGCTCCACGGAAAAACGAAAACTGATGAGAGGGAAGTGTTTAGGCGGGAAGTCAGCGCGCATGCGTGTGGGATGCTCCCAAAGGCTTTCTTTCTGGATGCTGGGGAGCGTTCCCGTGCAGGCTCCGTCGGTACCGATGTACCCATATGTGAAGACTCATTCCTGCTTGTTCCTGGAGATAATATACTCAGCAACAGTAGGTATTTCCAGGTCCGTGTGAGCGGTGTGGCTGCACAGGGTGCGAGTACAGAAGGGGGCGCTGATATCATCAGTAGGCTTCTAGGAAGCTCAATAACAGTGAGTTACTGAATGTGGCTCGGTGGAGGGGCACCAGATTCATTAGTCACACAGGGTGCATTTCTAGCTTGGTACAGTCCTGGATGTTTCCCTGCCCCAGAGGGCTTCCAGTCGAAGTGGCCTAGTGGTTGGGGCAAGGTACTTAAGGCCGGAAGTTCAAATCCCACTAGAGGACAGCAACCTTGGGCCGGAAGGACTGGGGTTTCTAGTCCCACAGGTGCTCCTTGTGGTCTTGGGCAAGCCACTTAACCCTCCATAGCCCATGTTCCCTGTAAAATAGTTATCTCCAAGTTATAATGCCCTGTTCAATGTAATTTCAGTTTGTTCAATGTAAACCGCACTGATGCAGAATAGCGCGGTATATAAGAGAATGTAAATAAATAAATAAATAAAGTGGCCTATTAATCAGCCTGTGGTTAAGTTACTTATTTTTTTACAACAGGACATTTTATTACAACAGTTACTTATTTTTTTACAACAGGACATTTTTTACAACAGGACCTTAGCACCATGATTTAGTGACTCTTATGGTAAATTTTGTTTTGCATTTTTACAGATGGGATTACCATATTTCCTAGTCACAGCAGTGCAAAGATCAGGCCTCATATTGGGCCTACTGTCTTCTAATGGTCTGGCCTGGCACTCATAAAAATTTGCCCTACGCCATCCCTGGCTCCTTTAAAAAAAGGTAGGTGCCCCCACAAATGATCCCCCAAGCCTGGTCCTCAATCTCAATTAAATATAACAAATTCCCCACCTGCTAATTCTCATAAAATATGACAAAGTTCCGCCCCACTAACTCCCCACTCAGGCCTCAAACCTCTATCCCCTCTCCATGATCCTGATAAATTATGACAAAGTATTGTCATGATTCACAGCTCACTGCCGTAAAAATGCTTGTGTTAACAGCATATAGCACAGGTCATTGCCATTATGCATAAATATGTCTCTATATTCATTTGAGCATTGGGAGGTGAAGGGCTTTGGCTAAGGTCACAGAGAGGCTAATTTTGTAACAGTTGCCTGGGTGGGGGGCAAGTAGACCCCTATTTTGAGGTTGTTGTTTTTTTAAATATACTGAGGCACCTACATGTCTATATAAAATATTAGCACAAATTCTGCAGAAATTGTGTACAAAATGAGCCTGGGTACACTTATGTGTTCAAGAGCAGATGCAAATATAGGTGTGCATAGTGTGTGTGTGTTATACATAGTGTGGGTCATTTTAGAAGCTCTATTCATGATATGTCCTCTGAAGATGGGCATTCAAATGTGAAAATCCCAGAGCTGTCCCCAGACCCACTTTAGAAAGCCAGATACATAGATGTCTCCAATATGAGCATGTCCATATAGCATGGGAGCATGGTGCAGGCGTGTCCTGGGCAGTCAAATGGAAATGCATGCCATTATGCGATTTCAGAATGGCACAAACACATTTGGCCCTGGCTATTGACGTGTCCAAGCCTAAACCAGCTCCTGACCATGAATAAGTTACAGAAAATTGCTTGATTCATAGCAGCAACATTTGCAGGAGGAAGAGTGAAATGTGCTCTCACCACCATGGTACTTTACACCGGGTCGACAAAACCAGCATGTTAATTAACAGCTCTTTCATTTTCATTGCCCCACCAGTGCACATCTAAAATGGCAGAGCTGGGACATGCATGTATTAAAGCATAGATGCCCCTGTTCTAAAATACCTTGGCTGGCACATCTATTTACTTATTTCTATGGCTTTACTCTTCATCCCTCCCCACCTCAATTTCAGCTGTCTCCTCCAACCTCTTTAGAAATCTTCACACTATCGACCCATTGGCTTTCTCCACTACTGTCTCATCTCTTTCTTCAACTATGTCATCCGAGTCTATTGATGAGGTTGTACTCTCCTCTGCTCTGGATGCTCTTTCTCTGCCCATGCCATGTCCTATGAGGTGTTCTGTACCTCAGCCCTGGCTGTCTTCCACTACCCACTATCTACATTCCTGTGCCCGCTTTGCTGAGCACTTTTGGCTCAAATCCTGCACCCTTGTGGACTTTCTACATTTCAGATTCATACTTGCCTCTTTCCAGTCAGCCATAGCACTCACCAACTATTATGTCCATCTGACTAACTCTCTTGATTCTGACCCTCACCGTTTCTTAACAACTCTCAACTCTCTCCTCAAGGTGCCTCCACCTCTGACCCATCATTCTCTATCTGCCTAAACTTTGGCCGACTATTTCCATGACAAAGTCCACAAGATTGCACTCCAATTCCTCACAAGCTCAGCTTCATCCCCTCTTCCACCTCATCACTCCCAACTCTTCCCCTCAACCTCTGCTACCCTTTCTTCCTTTTCTATGATCTCTGAGGAGGAAAGCACACATCGTCTTTCCTTCTCCAAACTCACTACCTGCTCCTTTGATCCTATTCCCACCCATCTCCTAAGCTCCATCTCCTCCACTGTCATCCCTTCCATCTCTCATATTCCCAGCCTATTGCTATCCATTGCAACTATTCATACAGCCTTCAAGCATGCTGTGGTCACACCTCTCCTCAAGAAACCCTACCTATCCTTCTAATCGACTCGTCGCCCTCCTCCCCTTCATTTCTAAACTACTTGAACTTGTGGTTCACCGCCACTGCCTTACTTTCTCTCCTGTCAAGCCCTTTTGGATCCTTTGCAATCTGACCTTCATCCTTTACATCAGCGGTTCTCAACCTGTGGGTCGCGACCCCATGGGGTTCGCCACAGGATTTAGCGGGGGTTGTCTCACTCTGCCGTCAAACAAAAAAATGCACAAGTTGCTGCCACTGCCGAGTCCATTTCTCGGCAGCAGCAACTCACCACCTCCCTTCTAATGCAGCCGCGGCTCCCTGCCTCTTAGGGAACCGCAGCTATGCCTGTAAAACCGTTGCGGAGCCTTTCTGCCTCTTGACAGGCTCCATGCAGCATTGTCCCGCCTCCAAAGGAAGTGGTAAACAACTTCCTTTGGAAGTGGGACAATACTGCACGGAGCCCGTTTAGAGATAGAAAGGCTCCAACAGTTTTAAGGCCTAGCCATGGTTCCCTAAGACAGGTAGCCGTGGCTGCAGAAGAAGGCGGGAGACATGGGGAGAGGGGAGCAGGGAACCTGCAATGGGGCTGACATGGAGGGAGGGGGCTGACAGGGAGGGAAGGAGGGGGGCTGACATGGAGGGAGGGGGGACTGATATGGATGGAGGTAGGAGGGCTGACATGGACAAGGGGGGCTGACATGGATGGAGGGAGGGGAGGGCTGACATGGAGGGAGGGAGGGAGGGAGGGGGCTGACATGGATGGATGGAGGGAGGGAGGGGCTGACATGGACAGGGGGGCTGACATGGAGGGAGGGAGGGAGGGCTGACATGGACAGAGGGGAGACTGACATGGAGGGATGGATGGAGGAAGGGAGGGGGCTGACATGGACAGGGGGGCTGACATGGATGGAGGAAGGGGGGCTGACATGGACAAAGGGAAGAGACAAGGGGATATACTGGACAGACGGGGATAAATGCTGGACAGAGGGGAGAGACAGTGCGGGTTAGGATTTTAATGGGCAGATGGGGGGGCTAGGACTGGTAATGGGTTGATTATGGAAGGCTAGGACTGGAAATGAACTGATCAAGGGGGGTTGGGACTGGTAATGTGCTGATAGGGGGGTAGGACTGGTAATGGACTGATGGGGGGCTAGCATTGGAAATGAGCTGATCGGGGAGGTTAGGACTGGAAATGAGCTGATTAGAGGAGGCTAGGACTGGTAATGGGCTGATGGGGGGGGGGTAGGACTGGTAATGGGCTGATTAGGGGAGCCTAGCACTGGTAATGGGGTTGAGGGGGGGACTAGCACTGGAAGCGAGCTGATTGGGGGGGCTTCGACTGGGAATGGGCTGATTGTGGGGAGGGGAGGATAGAGCTGCTGGCCCTGGAAGAAAACTGGGGGCTAAGGTTACAAATGGGCTGATACGAGGGGATGGGAGAATGGAACTGGAAGGGAGTGGATCTGAGAGGGGCTGCCATGGTATTTGTACTAGAAGGGAGTGGTCAGTGGGGAAGGAGGGGGACTGGAAGGGAATGGACAGCAGTGGAGTCATGGGAATGCAAGTTGACATTGGAAGGTACTGAGAGTGAGGACTGGAAAGGGGCTGATATTGGGGAGGGTTCTGGGACTGGAAATAGTCTGATGGAAAGAAGTGAAGAAAACGAAAGAAGAGATAAGAAATGGCAGATGGACCATAGACCATAGACCACAGAAAGAGAGCTAAGAGAAGACAGGAAAGCAGAAGCCTCAGATCGGGACCAGCATGATCAGAAATTAAATTGGTCAGACAACAAAGGTAGAAAAAATAATTTTATTTCATATTAGTGATTTGACTACAAAATCATCATAATTTTGAAATCAAATATTGTTACTTGTGATTAATTGTGGTTTAAATAAGTAAATTTTATAAATAAAAACATATTGCAAAGGCCTATAATATATTAATAATTCAACAAATGATTACAGCGACAATGCGTTAACGGTAAAGGAAGAGAGACACATTTGATTTTATCATTGGGGGTCACCACAAGTTGACCAATGGTAAAAGGGGTCACAGTACAAAAAAGGTTGAGAACCACTGCTTTACATGCTACTGAAATGGCTCTTGCCAAAGTCGTCAATGACCTGTTCCTGGCAAAATCCCAAGGGCCTTTACTCGATCCTCATCCTTCTTGACCTTTCTGCTGCTTTTGACACGGTGACCACCACCTTTTCGACAAATTGTCCTCGCTTGGTTTTAAGGGCTCTGTGGTATCCTGGTTCTCTTTTTATCTCTCCCATCGTACTTTCAGTGTTTTTTCTGGTTGACCTTCCTCTAAAGCTATCCTGCTCTCAGTTGGTGTACCCCAAGGGTCTGTCTTGGGCCTGCTCCTTTTCTCTCTCTATACCCAGTCCCTTGGTGTGCTCATCTCCTCCCATGGTTTTCAGTACCATCTTTACACTGACTCTCAGTTCTACCTTTCTACACCTGAAATCTCTCCAGCAATCCAAGCCTGGATCTCTGCCTATCTGACATTGCTGCTTTGATATCTCACTGTCATTTGAAATTGAACATGGCCAAAACTAAGCTTCTTATTTTTATTCCTAAACAATGTTCCCTCTAATTTTCTGTAGGCTGTGTTTGCATAAAATATCAGCTGTGCAGCTTTTGAAGGAAGGTTAAATTTTTGTGCGCCACATAACACTCAGAGTTATATACTTTAAAATTTGACTGCATGTCAGAATACAGTATGTACACCACATTGATTTTAATCAAATTAAATGAAAATAGACGGTTACTAAATTAAGTGGAAAATTTCTAGTAATTACAATCACAAATGCGGTATTATTTTAGTTAATTTTTATTGATAGTCATTGTTATTTCATGTAAATTTATGTATGGAAGAAAAGAATGAACTTACTATTAACAGTTCATTCTCAAAATTTTCTCTTCGATCTTTATTTCAAATTTAACCAGTCTGAATAAATTTTATCAAGGTCTACCGATCTGCCATCTTGAAGATGACTCTTAACACGCATCAGCATTTCCAAATGTTCTAACTGTAAGCGATTCCTTATTTTGGTTTTGAAACTGTTCATCAAGCTGAAACCATGCTCACAATCTGCACTAGAAGCCAAAAATGTTCCACCAATATTCATCAATTTTGCTAAATCTGCAAAGTGAGCATTCTGAAACGCCAAAGTCATCATATCCGGAAAACTGTTTATCAGTTTGCTTTTGATTTTTTCTGCGACTAAGAACTTGAAGTCATTCTACTGCTGAATAATAATATGTTCCTCCATAAGAAAGTTTTTGTACTTTAAGCAGAGTGATCGGACATTTTCAATTCCAAATTCATAATCACACTGTGCTATTGCTGTCAAGTCAAAAGCAGACCATTCCTCAATTTCATTTTCAGGAAATCTTTCCCCTAAATGCAGACACAGCATATTAATGAAAATAAGTGTGGAACCAGAATCCACTGAAACGTCTCAAGGTATATTGTTGAGAAAATTTTTAACATTCTCACTCCATTTTACTGTCACCCAAGTATTGCATTTGGATTTTGTTCAGCTTACCCTGTGCAAGATGATATACTTCCAGTGGTGTTAGCCCACGTTTTTGAAATGTCATTGTTAATGAAGTTAGTTCAGATAAAACATCATACAAAATTTGCAGTGTTATATGGAATTGATGGCTGTTTAGTTTTTTATAACAGTACTTTGCAATGAGATCATTATCCTTCTCTTCTTCAAAGTATTTTAATAATGGATCATAATCTTGAATAATTGCTTGAAGAGCAAAATGTCTAGATAACCACCACACTTTGTTCAGAGGTCTAAAAGCAATTGACTCACATTCAGAAGCATCTGCTAATTCTTTAAATTGTGACCTTTTAGTAGAAGATCGACAAAAGGTTGTGTAAACAGTTCTCATGAAAGTTTCAACTTCTTTCATCAACTGTACTTCCTTCCATGATTCAGAGATCCCCAAATCTTCACGATGTGCAACACAATGCTGCTGCACTAAATGTGAAACATTTTTTTTTAGCTGCGCAGCAACACCATTTATTCTGCCTGACATGACAGAGGCACAATCCGAAGTAAACATGACCATTTTGTTAAGGTCAAGCTTGTATTTCCCATAGAATTCCTGGAGTGCACTGACTATTGATGCAGCATCACATGCTTCCAACTGTAGCATCCCACCAAATGAAGTTTTATACAGACATGAATTTATTGGCCAATATTTGAAGTACAGTATTAAGTATTTGTTAGAAATGTCTGTGCTTTCATGAATAGTTAATGTATGATACGCTGCTGATGCAACATCTGCTATGAGCTTATCTTGGACATTGATGTTGAAAATTTCAAGAAATTCAAATGAATAGTTTTTGCTTCTCTAGATTTCAGGTATGGTTATGTACTTGGACATGTGTTCATTAATATCTTCAACAGAGAGCATGGAAATATTCATCCGAACAGCCAGCAAAACACTATCAATTAGAATTTTAATTTCTTCTGGTGTAGAACGCTTCCGTTCATTACTAATTTGCCTTTTCTCTTTTTCAGCGGTGCTCTCATGCAACAAGTTAAATAATCCTCCTCTTAAATTTGGATTTTTAGCTCTAAATTTCTTAACACTTTCAGTATGAGACTCAGTAGACAGATGTCGTTTCAAAAAGTCCAGTTTCCACACATCATCCCAAAATTTGCCACTCAAACTCTCCGATGGCTTTTGCATCTCGGCAGTATAAGCAGACTACTCCATCATCCTCTTCGTAAGTGAATATTTCACGCAGTTGAACGCACGTTTTATCCCAAGATTTTGTGTCTCCGTTTCAACAATTTTTTCAAGCCATTCAGGCTTAAAAGCTCCAGCCATTCTCTTACGTTTTGTACCTCTCATCGCAATCGGTTTCGATATTTTAAAAATTAACTTCTTTCAGTTTTCAATGTAATAAAAAATTTAATGCTGCAATTTGAATTACAGATTACAATTGGACTACTCACGCATGTTGCAAGCCAAAGTATGGAAGCGGAAGTTTCTCAATGCGCCAATTTAAAGTTTAAGACCAAAGATCTTATATCCTGAAGGTCTATAAGATTGCACTAGAAAATATTGTAGAACTTGTGAAAACTGTAAATACACAACAACTTTTAAATTTTAAGATGTCTGTGTTTTCTATCAGAACCGTCATTTTTGTGTGCTCTGTTGTAAAGTATGTGCGCTCGCTCGCTCGGCGAGGTGTGCGCGCACGCACACGCGCACAACTTAGAGGGAACAGTGCTCCTAAACCCACTTTCCTCCTTTCTCCTTTCTCAGTCTCTCTAGATAATGTTCTACTCCTCCCTGTTTCCTCGGCTCACAAATTTGGGGTCATCTTTGACTCCTCCCTCTCCTTCTCTACACACATCCAACTGATAGCTAAAACTGTCATTTCTTTCTCTATAACAGCAGCAAAATTTGCCAATTCCTTTCTGAATACATTACTAAGATACTTATCCACTTTTTAGTCACCTTCTGTCTAGACTATTGCAACCTCCTCCTTACTGGTCTTTCTGAATTATCTCTCTTCCTTTCAATCTGTTCAAAACTCAGCTGCACAGTTAATCTTCTGCCAGCCTTGACATGCACATATAACCCCTTTTCTTAAGTTGCTTCATTGGCTCCCTATCCATTTCTATATCCAGTTCAAACTTCTCTTACTGATCTATAAGTGCCCTCATTCTGCTGCTCCTCACTACCCTTTCTCTCTTATCTCTCCCTATATCCCTCCTTGGGAACGCCACTCTTCTGGTAGATCGCTTCTATCTGTGCCCTTCTCTTCCACTGCCCACTCCAAACTTTGATCCTTTCACCTTGCTGCTCTTTATGCCTGGAACAAACTACCTGAGTATGTATATTAGGCTTCATCTATGGCCCTTTTCAAATTCAGGCTGAAAACTCACCTCTTCGAGGCCGCTTTTGGATCTTGCCGCTTAATCTCTTATGTGTTTCCTTACCATTCCCCTAGATGTGTCCTTGTCCACAGCTGATGTGTTGTCTCTCTTGACTACAGTAGATTGTAAGCTCTGGTGAGCAGGGACCATCTTTTACATGTGTTTGTACAGCGCTGCATATGCCTTGTAATGCTACTCAAATGATTAGTAGTAGTAGTAGGGGACGTCCACAGTTCTAAACTGGCCTGCAAATGTTCACACATTGGGCCATGCTATTTACATGGGCCCATCTATCTTCAGAACCAGTTGCAGGGACATGTATCTTTCAGGCACAGAGGGAGAGATTTCAGATGGCAGTTACACACACCTCCTTTCACTGCCACCAGTGCCCCAGTATTTTAGATGTTGCGAAATGAGCATCTCCAATTTTTGCTAGAAGTCCCTTCTAAAAAGCTGCTTCACATGCATAAACCACAACCGTGCCCAAGCTTTGTCCAAAATCCACCCTTGAAGATGTCTACATAAAAGTACTTGTGTTCATGTCCTCGCATGGACTTTTCCATGTGAGATAATTTTCTAAGAATCATTTTATGTGCATATTCTATCCTATATGTGGATAAAAGGTTTTATAAAAATTACCCACAAAGGGCATACACTTTTTCAGTAGCACTTCAAGGAAAGTTATATTGAAGTACAGTAACTACTTCCTTAGCCCCATAGGTCAAATTGGTAGATGGGTGGTGCTATGAAGCTGATTTTATATGGGTGGCATAGAAAGTTATACATGTTAAGTGCATAAGGCCCTATTTTCAAGGATTTACAGTATATGCACACTCACCCAGGATCTAGTCTGTAAGCATGTGTCTGTAAGTGCCCATCACATGTATTTTCTGGTGGCTCCTGACTAGGAGTGGAGGAGTAGCCTAGTGGTTGGAGCAACTGCCTAGTATCCAGAAGATCAAGGGTTCAATGCAAGTCACTTTACCCTCCATTACCTGGGAAGAAAAGGCCTGGCAATCTACTTCTAGTTATACATTGCCAAGAAAGCCCAGAGGCATTGGAGTCAGCAATGACTTGATGGCACTAAAAAAAGATTTGGAAATGATCATGGGTAGAATAAGGTGTGGCCATTGCTGATGCACATAAGTTATAAAATACTATGACTTATGCATGTCGGATTGAATAAGTGGTTGTGCCTAGGTTCCAACACAATCAATACACCCATATTTCAAATAAAATAAGCCAGATTGTGCACTATGAACTACATGTTGCCAGTGCAGGGCAATACAAAATTATCCCCTCATTGTTAGAGAGGGCATTGAGTCACACAGGGTAAAGGTTCTGCAGATAACAAAATGCACTGTAGAATCTTTATGGATAGAACTAAGCTCACACTTCAAGCAATAGAAGGTTAAATAACTTACTAAGGTCACAAGGAGCATCAACGGCATTTAAACCCTAGCATTAAGCTTGCTGCTTTAACCACTAGGCTACTTCTCCTTTTGTTTTCTGCTACTCAGTCAATTTTTAATCCAGTCAAATTTAGGATTTTAGGTAGAAATCTGAAATCCAGGAACACCAGGCAGAGCTCTGGAGTCACAATGCGTGGATGAGACGAGGGTGCAAGGAAGAGGGCATTCGATTTGTTAGGAAGTGAGCAACATTTGAGGGAATAGGGAGTCTTTTTTTCTGGAAGGATAGGAACTACCTTAATCACGGTGGAACCATGCTGCTGGCATTAACCTCTACAATAGAAATAGAACAGCTTTTAAATTAGATATTGGGGAGGAGCCAACAACAACACGGAGGTAAGGGTATCCTGATAGAGAGATTGCAATAAAGGTAAAAGTAGTGCCTTTAAGTAAAAAGCAGACAGAGTTGAAAGATTCCAATTACTGCAGTCAACAGAAAAGCAGATGGTCAATAAGAACAAAAAACATACTCTGAAATGCCTGTATACAAATACTAGAATTCTAAAAAAATAAAATGAAAAAGTTAGAATATATAGCACTGAATGAAGAGATAGATGTAATGGGCATCTCAGAAACCTAGTGGAAGGAGGATAACCAGTGGGACACTCTGATACCAGAGTACGAATTGCATCACAATGTTAAGGTAGATTGAATTGGTGTATAGAAATTCCATGTGAGAAAGGGAATAACAGTGGTGTGGTGTACTACCATCCACCTGGCCAGAATGAACAGACAGATGATGACATGCTAACAGAAATTAGGAAGCTAACAAAATTGGTAACACAGTAATAACAGATTATTTCAATTACTATAGTAACACATCAGGACATGCTAAGGAGATAAAGGGATATGTTTACTAAATGGCGGAAAGGGAGAAAATGTGCTATTTACATGTGGTAAAGGCACGCATGTCCCCTTAACACCACAAAAATGCTGAGTTTCCATGCATAAAAGGCTCCTGCAGTGTAAAGGGAATAGGGGGCAGAGAGCCGGTGTGAAGGGGTGGAAAGTGGGCTGAGAGGGGACGGTAACACCGTGTGTTATTTTAGTGCCCTTTGCGTTAACACCCCCAAGAGTCCTTAACGCCTGTAGCCGTACCGCAATGTAAAGCCTCACGGAAAGGGTGTCTGCAGAGGGGAGAGAGCCTATTTAAATGTGAGCAGTGTGAAGAAATGACAAAGGAGCCCAAAACAGTGATAGTAGTGCTTCATTTGCAGCAGCAGCAGTATGGTGCACAACATAGTAACATAGTAACAAAGTAAATGACGGCAGATAAAGACCAGTATGCTCCATCTAGTCTGCCACACAAGTAGCAAAGGGCACCTTGCTGATGCTGGCAATGGAGCAAAGGGGTTGGCATGTTGGTCATGCAGTGGTAGGTTCAGGTAGATATTGTGCACCAGGGAGCTGCCCAGGTGGCACGCTCTCCCAGACAACCTAAGACTAATAAAAGATCTACAGACTTTTAGAAAAGCACTTAAAACATTCCTCTTCATTCAACACTAACCTCAACACCTCTATTACTCCCCCTTGAACACCATGATCCCCCTTACTTCTCTCCGCTATATGCTGGAGAAATACATATACAATAAATACATACCCTCCTGAACCTCTTTCTCACTTCATATAGCTTAATTAGGTAATTACTCTCCCCCCCAAACCTTTCTCTTTATGAAACTCCATTTAATATATTTCTCCCTTATCCCATTCCCTTCCCCACCCTACACTGTAAATAGCTCTGCCTCAGTATCTGCTATTCTGCTGTATATGTGAACAGCTGATCTGTAAATAGTACCTTGTAATATAGTTTGATATGTTCTATGTTCTTTGTAAACGAGTTCTGTTCATTGTAAACCACCCCTGATCACTGGAAGGGGCAGTATATAAAAAAAGTTTAAATAAATAAATAGTGGCATCAGAACAGAGGATCCACAGATATGCCATACTAGGTTAGACCATGGTCAGTTAAGCCCCGTATCCTCTGTCCCACAGTGGCCAATCATGCTCACAAGTACCTAGCTGGGTCCTTAAAATGTGCCTATGTTCAACAGGATACTGGGCTTGATGGACCTTGGTCTGACCCAGTATGGCATATCTTATGTTCTTATTTATTAAGAAGGGACCCAGGATATCAATGCTTGACCCAGTACAAGCATTGTGGAACCTGTGTCTTTTGGGGAAACTGCTAGGTACGTATGACCTAGATTGGCCACTGTTGGAAACAGGATACTGGGCTTGATGGACCTTGGTCTGACACAGTATGGCATATCTTATGTTCTTATGTTCGTATGTTCAATGATGCCTGTAGTGGGGCAAGCTGTGGATCCGCAGTGCCCCCTGCATAATGGTGCAGTGACACTGGAACCTAACCAGACCTTCTCTAAACACAGTTACACGAGGAACCTTTATGACATCTTTGTGATCGGAGTGACAGAGATTGCCTATGCATTGCCTGAAAAACTATATGCCCCTATCAGTCCAGAATGTGTACATTGTAGCGCCATTGCCTGTCTCCTTGTCCACCCACATTTTGATGGCATAAACAACTGATCAATGTTTACCCATTCTGCGCCATTCAGTAATGCATAGATCCCCAGCATATCTCCCCTTAGCCATCTGTCTTCCAGGTTGAAGGGGCCCAACTGTTGTAACCTATGCACATAGAGGCATCCCCCCGTCTGCACCATCTGTGTTGTCCTTCATGATCACACAGTGACTTTGGCAAAACACAGACATACGGCAGCTGTGGCAAGGAGGTCTGCCACATGGGGTGGTCCAAGGGACATGACATCCTAGGCAGAGATCCTGGCAGGCCCCCCTCAAAGTGCTGCTGAACCCAGCTGTGGAGGAAAAGGCTGATAGCACCTGTAGCTTTAGCCCTCCAGGTAGCTGGAAAATGCAGGTGCCCAGGAATTACCACAACAGTGACTGCCATCCTCTCCCGAGACGTATCTGTGGCAGGCAGTGATGGCTCCCCTGCATAGGCAGTTGGTATGGGGGCTGTGTGGCTATCCATGTGTGCCTCTGACCCCTCCATCCAGGCCTTGCACCCAAGGCGTCTGCCCCACCCACATGTTTAACATGCTGGGACTGCGTACCACCACCACTAACAGCTCGTGGGTATGTCTGCATGGTGTAATGGTGGTGGTTGCATGGGTAACGGCACCAGCCTGCAGTAGACAGAAGCCCATCCTAGTCCTGTGCACCATATGCATTGCGGCATGTGCCAAAGGCTAGCATGTCAGCAACAGGGTCTGTTATCCCCATATGGCAGCACTGTGGTGCAACACACATGATCGGTGTGTATATTTGTGGAGGGTCACAGATCCAGGTCCCCGCTGGGGTTTCTATATTGCATCTTCCTGTGGACAAGATTTAGCTGAAGTGCAAGTACAGCTCCAGCATGTACAACCCCAAGGGAGGTGGCCAGCAAGGGTGGACACACCCGCCAGCAGCACTGACAGGCTCCACTATCCACCGCTGTTTGGAGGATAATAGCACACTGACCAGGCAGTAACAACATGCAGTGAGGCCAAGGCATGCTAATAGTGCCTGCACAAAGAGCACAAGTTATCAATCCTTGAGCTGACAGTGAGACAGGAGTGGCAAGCAGGAATGCCAACCATTTCCACTTTTGCATATTGCATCAATGAGTGAATGCACGTATGTGTGTATATGGCTCCCCTTTGTCCTGTGGCTTTCTGCACTGCAATCTAGCTCACATTGTCTGAATTTTTCCCAGTCTTTGTTTGAAAATGTGAATAACGTGAAGCAGAGGATTGTGGGTATCGCCTGAAACAGTGCAGATTGGCCGGGATATGTCTGCTGCAATTGTAGGGTCAATGGCTGAGACGTCATTGTGCCCATCTGCCACGTGCATTGCTTGGGTGGCCACTGCATGTAATGCTGAGATGGCACGCTCACTATGACCAAAATATGACCATGGCATGGTTATGTATCCACATAGAGCTATTATAATGTCTGGCTCCAGTAATATGGATGCAATCCCTGTCTGGGGATGCTAATTCCTGAGCAAAATGCTGGGTATCAATGCCGAGTATCCCACGTCAGGGTGCTTGTGTTCACACTAAGAATATGCTGTGTGCACTGACCAGCAGATCAACTGCAGTTGGTTTGTGCTTGACTGATGCAGCTGAGTGAAGGGCAGTCTTACTGCGCATGCTGTAGTCAATTGTTAGTCCTCAATGGTTGGGGCAGCAGTGGTTCATGGCCAACTCACTAGGGGTCATGGCAGGACAGTAGTAGTAGCCCCATGCCAGCCTATATGCCCCCCACAGCAGTGGCTGTCCATGGCAGCAGCATATTGACACTGACCTGCACTATTATTGGAGGGTTAGTGTCCAATATTGGCAGAATACAGGGCTGAGTTGTTGCCTACAACATACTATAAGCCTGCAGGAAACAAGGAGAAAAGAATAATACACTGCAGACAATACCTGCCACACACTAGCAGTGATCTGCAGCACAGCCACCAGAGACCATCTCTAACAATGCAGGTTTAGTGGACCAGATGCTGGGCACACATCCTCACCCTCATGGTGATAGCTGAAACCACTCAGCAGCATGGCTTGCAGTTATGTGCATGTAGCACACACAGTCAGGGTATCTTACTGAGCTGATATGCTGGATCAGTGCATTCTCCATTGGTTCTTCAGCTTCAGACCGCTGTTTTGCATGTGCAGTACCTCATGGGTAGTGGAGGGCCCAGCCTATAATGGCACACACAGCAAACAATTTGAGCAGAAACCTACAGGCTTTACACATTTATGTAGAGCTGTGTGGAGATGTAGCCTACTGGTTGGTGCAATGTCTCCATAGGAAAAGGTCTGGGGTTTAATTCCCACTTGTTCATTTTGTGCCTGGGTGCTACTCAGGTCACTTGCGCACCTTATATAGTCCTGGCTCTGCTATGACCTGCAGACAATCATTCTTCTATGTTTCTATGCCATATGGCAACATGTTGAGTAGCCGAACATGGCATTCCCCATCATGGACATCTGAGAGCATGCTTTAGTGACTCTGCTGCGGCCCATTGCAGAGGGTCAGTGATGTATACGCAGCAGATGTCTGGGACAATGGTATGGATGTGTTTTTCTGTTGTGCCATCATTAACCTTGGCCAGCAACCTTGGGCCAGAAGGACTGGGGTTTCTATTCCCACAGGTGCTCCTTGTGGACTTGGGCAAGCCACTTAACCCTCCATAGCCCATGTTCCCTGTAAAATAGTTATCTCCAAGTTATAATGCCCTGTTCAATGTAATTTCAGTTTGTTCAATGTAAACCGCACTGATGCAGAATAGCGCGGTATATAAGAGAATATAAATAAATAAATTGTCTTGCAGTTTCACAGGCTGAGGCACCAGTCCCACCCGCACAAATGGTGTTTCATGCACCCCATGGCATTGCTACTTTTGGATCACACACACAAAATGCTTTTGGCCAGTAAGATCCCATACATCCACCCACCACACACACTGCAAACTCTTTGCTTGGAAAATCCATGGCACAGCCTTGCACCCACCATTTGGCTGTCAGGGGGATTCATGGTGGGGCAGCTTATTGTCACAGCCAGTAAGCTGCCACACCATGGCCATCAAGGGTCATTTTCAGCAGTTAGCCATAACATGCACAACTTTCCTGTGACTACTCCACATGAGCACTCATGGACAATTCTCACATACTGCCTCCAGCCAGACACTGTCCTGGCTTATGGCATGCCACACACTGACAGTACATCTGGATACATGTCCATACCTCATAGACACTATAATATAGCTTACGGCATGGTGTATGCTTTCAGGATCATCTAGGATTGCATGCTTGTCACAGTGCCCCCCCTGCTGTATCCACTCCGCTGCCGCCACCACCCACCCATAACACTGCCAATACCCACACTGACCAACATCACTAGGCAGCCGCCTATTTCACTTAATCAACAGTACAGGCCTGCTGTACAATCAAACATGCTCATCACATATACTGCCACATAGCCAGGCATTGGGTGAATCATCTCCATCAGCTACGAACTGTGCTTGCATCCATACCTTCTCCAATGGCTTCCCTGCCCCCCTTTCAGTGTTTGTGGCTTTCCTGCATTAAGGTATATGCAAGACACCTTAATGCAGCATGTCCTGTTACTGCACATTAATCCACTACCACCCCTTAATGCAGCATGTCCTGTTACCACCCGTTAAGCGTCCACTACCACCCCTTAATGCAGGAATGCCTCTAACATGCCCAGCACACTTACCGCACGGTAACCCCTTATTGCTGCCATTACCGCTTGGAAAGACATGCTCCCTTACTGCCGTTTAGTAAACATAGCCCAATGTTTTTAAATGAAATAAATAAATGGATAGGAAGTAGTGTCCTATTGTGGGCTGGGAAATGGTTAAAAGATAGAAAACAGAATAGGGCTAAATGGACAATTTTCTCAATGCAGAAAGGTGAATAGTGGAGTACTTGGGTCCTGCTGCTTTCTAACATATTTTTAAATGACTTGGAAATGGGAACAAGAAGTGTGGTGATTAAATCTGCAGATGACGTAACATTTTTAAAGTTGTAAAATTCTAAGAGGATTTTGAAAAATCGCAAGAGGCCCTTAAGAAATTGAGAGACTGGGCAATCAAATGGCAAATTTATTTTATTTGAGTGATTTTCTATACGGCCATTTTGGGTCATCATAGCAGTTTACAGACAGGAGAACTGAGATAGATTTAACAATAGAACAAGTGCATGTGAACAAACTAAGTATATTTACATGATTCATATTAGAACATCTAGTACATTCATACTAGTACAACTAGTCCAAAGTTATGGACTTAGGGAAGAACAGCCCAAACTATAGCTACACAATGCATGGTTCCACATTAGGAGTCACTACGCAGGAAGAGGATCTAGGCATGATGGTGGATATGTTGAAATCTTCTGCTCAGTGTGAAGCGGTGGCCAGGAAAGCTAATAGAATGCTAGGAATGATAAGGAAAGGATGGGAAAATAAAACAAAGGATATCTTGATGTCTCTGTAGTATTCCATGTTGCAACCACACTTTTAGCATTTTGTGCAGTTCTTGTCACCATATCTAGAAATAGATATAGCTGAATTAGAAAAAGTACAGAGAAAAACAACAAAAATGATAAAGGCAATGGAAATGCAGCCATAGTAGAAAAGGCTTGAAAAATTAGGGCTCTTCAGCTTGGAGAAGAGATGGCTAAGGACAGATATGATAGAGGTATATACAGTGGCATTCCTACCCCTTTGGCATCCAGAGTGGGCCTCCCTTCCATGTGGTGTACCCCCCCTTCCCTCCAGGACCACATACAGAAACAGTCCAGCATACTTACACCCTTGTGCAAATTAGTTGATAAAAAACAGATTTTTAAATCTTTTTTCAGCCTACAAATGATATATGCATTTAATTTTTGATCTTTTTTTAATCAACTGAGTTAAGTCATCACATATGAGATGTTTCATATATATTTGTGGATTTATAGATTAAATGACACAATAGATGATGTGACATGACGTAGGAATGACTTATTGTGTATGCGACTATAATATCAGCCAACACTGTGTCAGATTTTCTTTCGAGTATATTCTTAGTTGTTAATACAACCATTGTGCATGATGGATGAAACACCCAGAAAACGCGCAAAGATTGTCACCCTGCACGAGCACACAGTGAAGACCTACAGGGATATAGCAAGTATAGTTGGTGTCAGTCTCACAACCGTCAGTCGTGTGATCAAATCTAAAAAGGAGACAGGATCCATCTTGCCTAAATGAAAGGGAAATTATGGTCATAAGAGGAAAACCACATCCAGGGACAACAACTATGTTCTCAGGGAAAGTAGAAAAGACCCTCGGAAGACAAGCAACACATTAAAAAGAGATTTAGAAGAGAAAGGTACAACGATCAGTTCTTTCACAATTCACAGGCGACTTTTGGAAGTTGGTTGAAAAGCACGATGACCTCTGAAAAAACAACTTCTGACAAAGGTTATGAAAGAGAAGCGCTACAAATGGGGACTGAAACATAAAGAGTGGACTAAAGAAGATTGGAGAAAAGTAATATTTAGTGATGAAAATAATTTCTTTGTCCAGGGCCAAAGAAGCCAACATGTTCGGTGTTCACCTGGAGAACAGATTTGTGATTCCCATATCAACCAGAATGTGAAACACCCCCAAAAGAAGATGTTCTGTGGGTGTTTCCCATTATTATGGAGTTGGCAGCTTGCATCCAGTCGAGGGAATGATGCGTTCACAACAATACGTCGATGTTCTCCAAAGAAGAATTGTTCCAGAGCTAGAGAAGACATTTCCTGATGGATCTGGCATCTTTCAGCAGGATCTTGCCCCATGCCACACATCAAAACTGGTGAAAAGTTTTTTTCAAAAGAAGCAAATAAAGGTTCTGGACTGGCCAGGAAACTCTCTGGGATTTAAACCCAATTGAAAATCTGAGGTCCATTTGCAAACTTCGCCTTTGTGGAATGGACTGTATGACAAAGGAGAAGCTTATTCAAGTCTGGTATAGGGACCCAAAAATCATTGCAGACTGCTCGAAATTAGTGGACTCCATGCCAAATTGTGTCTGGATGCTGATAAAAAATAGAGGAGGCCATATTATAGAAACATGACGACAGAAAGAGACCATATGGCCTATCTAGTCTGTCCTTCCATATCAACAACTACAACAGTCCCCTTTTTTCCTTTAGAGATCCTCTGTGTTTGTCCCATGCCTCTTTGAATTCAGTTACTGTCCTCATCTCTACCACCGCCACTGGGAGACTATTCCACGGATCCACCACTCTTTCTGTAAAGAAATATTTCCGCATTCCAATTATGTACTAATATGTGGCTATTAAGATTTTCAATGGAAATTCTAGTTTTCACTTATTTTTCAGTTTTTCAATTAATATGCACAAGGGTATCCTTAAAGCCGTGGGTGGCTTGCTATGCTGACTGCTCCAGGAACAGTGGCTCTTCCCTCCCGGACTGGAGCAGAGACAGTGTGGCAAGTCACTCATGGCTTTAAGTTTACCATCCTGTCTCCATGTGTGGGCCCAGTGGGGGTGCACCCCCCTCCAGGCCAGCACCCAGGATGGGCTGCACTCACCACCCCACCCTTGGTAAACCTTGGTGTATAAAATAATGAGGAAACAGATAAAGAAGCTACACAGTAGTACAGTTAAGATGAATCAGAGGAAATATGTTTTCACTCAACAAGTAATAAAGCTCTGGAATTCGTTGCCAGAGGATGTAGTAAAAATTGTTAGTGTATCTGGGTTTAAAAAAAAGTTGGAGAAGTTTCTGGAGGTAAAGTCCACAAACCATTGCTAAAGTGCACTCAGAGAAATCCACAGCTGGAAACAGGATGCTGGACTTCATGAATCTTTGGTCCGGCCCAGTATGATAGTTCTGGATTTCCCCCATTGTTTTTTGCCACATATATATTTCTGAAATGGCGCCTCCCACTGCACATGGATATCAAACCCTGCGTGTATCTTCCGTGTATTTTAGGAACAGCTCTGTGGAGCCATTGTAACTGCGTACACCCCGACCTTGCTGTCTCAATTCTGATTGCCACGTGTGATCTAAAATATGCCTTATTTCTGGAATTCTCTCAATTATCTAAAGGATTTATTGGTGCCTTATGTTCAAGTTGGGTATTGTGGTCACAGAGAGCAAATCCTTGATGTGCTTTGCTTTTTAAAGAGATTTGTGCAGCAAGTATAAGAGTCTACTTTTTCGTTGTCAGTCCCTTGTTACGGAATAACTCCCAGAGGTTTTAAGGGCAGGAGAAGAGCTTTTGTGCTCTTTTGGACATACCTGAAAGCTTGGCTACTTAGACAACCTTCAGCATCTGCTAATAACTGCTAGCTATAATTTTAGTTTGTCCAGGGTTATACTGTATGTCTGTTTATATGCTAAATGGATTGGTTTGATGTTATATTGTAATTCTCACGGAACAGCCTTTTGATTGAATTCAGTGGAACATAGCATATTTTAAATATATTAAAGTAAATGAAATAAACAAGTCATATTTGGCATGTTTCACCTCTTCCAAGATCTTGTGATTTCCCCCTTGAGCCACGGGTTGAATTGATTCATTCTGAGCAGTTTTTCTCAAATATTGATCTCAGACCACCCGTGATGAGTGTTTAATCTGCTCCTGCATTAGTCTATGAACATTACCATTCTTTGTACGGTGTATTTTATCAGTGTGACCATGGAAAACATTGTCAAGGGATGCTAAGACTATTGGAAAGAGCCTTTAAAGTACATTACACCAGTGCAGTTTTTCTCGCGATGCCTGTCAACAGTGTTACAGCTTTGTTTTGAAATTTCAAGCCGTCTTCTGATTACAGTTTTGCAGAAACATGCTTAAACTTTCTATTCTGACAGACCTTGAGTTACAATGCAAATGTTTGGAAGTGATACAACAAACAGCCTCCGTGCAAAGCATGTTACAGAATCCTTCTTTTAGGGTACAGAAGTCGACATTGGTCATATTTTTTCTCCATTGCACAACAGCTTAGCCTGGATTGGCTTAACCATCAGGCAAGCGAGGTGATCACTTAAGGTAGTCACTTCTGGGGGAGGGGGTTGCAAATAAATAAAATAACAGATCCTAACAGCCAGACAACTCAAAGACTCATCAGCATGTACTTCTAACCATAGAGAGGGTGGGTCGTTTTCATAAAACCCATGTATGTGGATAAATAGCCATTTGCCCTCATTATATATGCACAAAGTTTAATGTTTAAAAGTGTGATCTCCTAAGCATTTTGACAGGATTGTTCTGGGATGGGTGCGCGATTGCTGAGTTGAATTATGAAAATCTCAGGGGATCAAGGAGGGTGAAAAAGAAAGGGGGGAGGGGCAGGCAACATTGAAGGTTCACGCTTGCACTGGAGTGAAATGTAATGAAGTGGTGGTTCTCAGCATCATATGGAAACACATTACCATTCATCTGAACACAAACTAGACTCTTTTCAGTTATAGAAGTTAAGGGCCAGATATTAAAAACAAAAACAAAAACAGGCTACAGATGCGAAGCACACAGATGCTTTTCTTATCGCTTGCACTTATACAGGTAATATTTGGCCAAATCACTATGGGGTTATTCAGAACAGTGAATAGCAGGGATGGACATCCTATTGGGGGAGGAGTGGCTCAGTGGTTGAGACAGGTTACCTCAGGCCAGAAGGCTGGGGGTTCAATTCCCACATGGGGACAAGCAACCTCAGGCCGGAGGGATTGGGGTCTCTAGTATCATGGCCACTCCTTGTGGCCTTGGGCAAGCCACTTAACCCTCCATTGTCTCAGGTACACTTAGATTGTGAGCCCTTTGGGGACAAGAGAATAAAAAGTACCTGTTAGTATACATGTAAACTACACTGTTTCTAAAAAGCGCAGTATAAAAAAGAAAGAAATAATAAAATAAATAATATTTGGACATCCATCCTCACTATTTGCTCCCCTGCCAGCCCCGGCTAAAGCTTCCCTGTATGAACAACATGTTTTGTATGGGGAGGCCTGGGAGGGGGCAGTCTTGAGAAGGAGTGAGGGTAGGGCATGGGCAGCCCATGACCCTGGATATACAGGGCCGATTCAGAGGTGGCCCTGCACGTCTGCGGCTGTGAACTTAGACGGAGGACTTATTCCGCTGTGGAGCTGAAATAAGTCCCCCTGGACGTCGAGGGCTCATGCTGCCGGGCCTGGAAAATAGGTAGGGGGTTCAGGGAATTCCCTGCAGCCAGACCCTAGCCATGGGAGGCCGGATTGAGGATCTGGCTGCAGGGAAAGAAGGATTTCAGTGGCAGCCGGCATTCACGACTCCTGAATTAAGCCGCGGTGCTATGATGACAGGATGCCAAGACGCTTTGGCTCCATTCAGGAGCCTGACTGAGGTAGCCAGGCATGTGGCTGGGCATGCAGACTGATCAGAAATGTGTCTCGACCTGCATATCCAGGCCGTAGACTCGTTTCTGATCCCATGGGCATGTCTAACCCCATGCGGGATCAGAATCAGGTCTAACTGGGCGTCCTGCTTCTGGTTGGCCGCACAGGGGGCTGGATGGCCAGATTGGAATGTGCCTCCACATGGCCAAAGTTATACATTTAAATTGAGAAGGACCTGGGGCAGCCCAGGGACTGGGCTAAAACTTATACTGAGAGGTGAAATTCAGCTGCTCTCAATCTAACCAATTCACTTAAATCCGAATGTAGAAATAGCAGGAATAACTTTGAATGGATAAGATATCCGTTTACATGTTTAGTAGTTTACACTTCCATGCATAGCACTGCTGAATACTTGAATAACTTTGAATAGATCACTTATCCATTCAAAATTATTTTTTAGTTGTCCTACTGAATATTTCCATCATAACTATCATTTAATGCAATTTTCCAGTCCCCAGGATCAGCCCAATTGATAAAAAATACTGACGATTTTTATTACAGTTGGATTGGAGACATTCAGCCATTGACTTTGATGTGTGCAATCCTGTGTCACTAAGAAGTATATTAGCATTATAGATTCTATTTGGATAGTCTTCACAACTTATTTTGCTTTCCAAGATCCCTCCATCTTGTCTGTTGGAGTGTGATCCATATTCCTTTGAATCATTACTTTCATTTTCTGAATTTTTATTTTTCACAGAAAAAAAATTGCATACCCATTTTTTTTAATATTTATAAGTTTTTACAAATTTATCAGGCAATGCTTGTACAGAAAGAGATAGTTTTTCCAGAAAATACATACATGAACAATTACCTAGGTAATTCAACAAAATTATCTGTACTCCCTAACTTAAGAGGTGTGGACAAAGAAAAAAAACAGTTGGATGGAGGAAAATCCAACTATAATATAATTAAATTATACAACCAGATACAAGAAAAACAAGATAAAGTGTTACGCATGGTCTAACAATTCAACATTCTGAACAGGAGTGGAAATTACAGGAATCCTGGCATTAATAAAGGCAGATAAGTCCTCAGGTTGAAAAAAGATAAATGTCTGCATCTTAAATACCACAATACATTTACAAGGAAAACACAAATATGAAGCACCTAACTGCAACACTCCACTGTCTACACCTTTTCTGTTTCCCTAGAAACATCTGGGTACACCAAAACTTTAAGACCATAGAAGAGGGTTGCCCTTTTCCTATAGTAAAGTTTCAACAACCAATCCTTATCAGAAATTAAAGCAAAAGTAACTAATAAAGTAGAAACTTTCAATTAATCAGATGTTGGTGACTAAAGGAAATCTGAGATATTCAAAACATCCATTTCCACATTCATATTCTCAGTCTCAGACTCTTTCTTTCCAGCCAGTAAATAGAATGCCTTAGTAACCAGTGGTATTAAATCCTGCAGAACACACAAAGGGGTATGTTTACCAAATGGGCCGCGGCTCTGATATCACATGGAAGCTGCTACTGCCGTTTAGTAAACATACCCTGAAGTCTCTCGGAGATACTTTTTGAACAGATCAATTGGAATTAATGGAAAGTTTAATAAACGGACATTCGCAGCCTGGGCAGAGTTCTCCAGCAATTCTATCTTTGCCCAAAGGGCAGCATTATTATTAACAAGAGCCACAGTAATGTCCACAACATAATTCAATCGCTGATCAGCAACTCCCATTTTTGTCTTAGTTTCCTCAGTCAAAACTACAAACTAATCCAAGCATTCTTCTAAATGGGCTACCCTCGTCGAGGTTGTGGTCATCTGTTGCACTACAGCCTCAGAGAGCATAGTAATTGCATCTCAAATGTTATCCAACGGCACAGTTTTCGGGCAAGTTAATACCAATGACAAGGTAGTGAGAGAAGATGGTGTCACTGCAGCCAGGGGCCCCGTCTGAATTCCATTTGAGAGAGGAACACCCACCTCCAACTTCCCTCCAGGGAGATCGCCTGGTCCTCCATGGGTCAACTCTCCACATTGCACCTCCAGCGCTCCCTGCCTCGGAGCCATAGATTTGCCTCATTCTGACAAACCGATAGCACCAGACACCCGAGGAGTAGCAGAGACACCCAGAGGTAGAGGTGGGATCCGTGCATTGGGGGAAAGAGTGACATCAAGGCTAAAAGAAACAGAACTATCCTCCTTCCACTCCCCAGCGCCTGCTCTTTTCTCCTGTTTTGCAGTCTATGAGATCTCAACAAAACTGTCCACAGGACCCGAAAATGCAGGCAGCGGCTCGGCCAGGCAAGCTTCTTAGGCATTAGAGCAGGAATGAGCTCAAACCTCAGCCACCATCTTGGATTAGACTACACCTCTAAACTGCATACCCATTTTATACACATTTCTCACATATATTCATTGAGAATATCTTGACTGTTTGCAGCTCTCAAGGATTGGGAGTGAAGATAATGATTCTAAAGTGTCACACAAAAAGTTGCAACACATGGACTTCAAACTCTCACTTACTAGAGAGGGTTGTCGCCTGGCTCAGTGTTATTCGGAAAAGGCTATTCCAATCTTGGATGCACTTTGTTGCATGTCTAAAGCAGTAGTTCTGCTTACATTATTGATTTCCCTGCAAAAATTCAAATTAGAAATTTATGTACACATTGGGATAAAACAAGCACAAATCCATGTGTGCTCTGGGATTAACCAGTTCTTTATAAGGAGCCAGGTAGAAACCCTAGAAATACATTTGTTAGAACTTGAGAGCTATAAACTAATAAGACTCAGGTGAGGATATGGGCAGATAATCACTAGAAAGTTGATGGACTCTGCCAGTAGTTATTTTTAAGAGCAGATCTGAGAAACATTTGTGATGATTTGGAGGGAGCCCATTCTTCCTGTTTTAAGGATAAAGGATAGCATTACCCTCTGAAGTAGTTTCCAGGTGATTTTTTTTAAAAATCAGAAAGTGCTTTAGAATTATCAATGAAAATATCCCACAATCTTCAGTGGGGAAAACATCACAAAACGGGAACAATTGCTATACGGAAGCATAGTAAAACAAAATATGAATAAATGTCCATAATTTTTTATATCAGATTTGTTTAAAAATCTGGAAGAAAAGCGTGAAGGATAAAGAGCAGAAAGGGAAAATATATTTCATGTTTAACTTTTCCTTTCACGTTGGGAATGATTGAACTTAATTGTAACTGTGTGATTGCTCTTAAAGTTCACACATGATGTTGTGAAAGCTATTCTGATCTGACATTGACTTCTTGATGTCCATCTGGTATGATGACAAGGGGTTAAATTACAGCTCTGTCGAACAAAAGCAGATTAATAAAGCTGTAAGACAAAATAAAGTGACATGAAGCCCAAAGCTAAAATGAAATCAGTTTTATTTATTAATGAGGCTTCCTTATAGTTTAGACTATCAAGACACAGCTTTTGTAGGTCTCTAGGAAGCAGATGAAATAGTTGTGATTTAACCTGTGCAGTCAGTTGTTCTGATATATCACTTCACTCAAATCTCCCAAGAAAACATGCAATAATGGGTATTAGTGCCTGAACTCATATTATTTGTATGCATATTGGAATTATTGCTACCTGATGGTGAAGCTAACATATATACAAATTAGAAAAAATAAAAATAAATTGAAATCAGTTCACCAGATACTATCACTGGCTGTACTACCCAGCAGTAATAGCTAATGAGTGTTAACCTGAGCCACCTAATCAATTAATGTACCAATCCTCTCTTCCCGCCCTTGAAAAAACAGCTAAGGGCCTCTGGGACCCCTGATGGCTATTCCTCCATAACAGTAAAAGGCATTTTTATATTTCTTCCATGATACAGTAAAAGGTGTCGTCATATTCAAGATACTACGTAGCTATTCATGATAAGGGAAAGGAAGGACTATGCCACACCAGGAGTTTTAATCCATGGCATAAGAGCTGGTGTAAAGAAGAGAGTCTTCGATATCCTGGGGGAATGTGGTGATCTTTGTAAGGATGTAAGATTGGATCACGGAGATGGCTTCTATCTTTGTGGGACAGGAACCAGGATGCTAGCAAAATAGATTGGATCATGTAAAGATAGTGCCACTGAAAATCTTCCTGATCGCCTTGGCACTATCTGAATAGTGCTCAGTGACCAGAGCAAGGGCAGAACTAGTAGTTATCTGGTTAGCAGTGATATTCGGTCCACTATCTGGACAATGGACTGAGTATTGCAACTAAGTGGATACTGGAGCCGGTCATTGTTCTATTCAAATATTCAATATCGGCCATAACCCGAATACCAGCACTGAATATCCAGCCAACCTGGATATGGCATTGAATATCCAGGTTTAGAGTTCAGCGACAATGGCTACCCACTTTACAAGTGCTAGCCACTGGCACTAAATATCCCTTCCAGATTTTTTGTACATCATGACCAACATTTAAAAAAAACACCAACTATGCCAGCTGAATATTGACCTGCATGCTCCTGAAAATGGGGCATGGCCAAGGTGGGGCAACAATTATATGTGCTTAGTGCTAATTTCCTATGCTGGGTGGCTAACTTAAAAATTTAGAATTAAGAGAGCCTAGATCAATCTTAACTTTAGAAGCTTCAGTGTTAACAGAGTAACATACGGTCTATATTCAGAAGCACTTATTTGAATAGCAGTAGCTGCTATCTGACAATTTTCAGCTATGCTGTCGAAATGTCGTTGTGTGCCATCACATCAACGCCAACTTTTGGAGACGTGGAGCCCCATTCTAGCAGGGGGATGTCTGGACCATCCGGACATCCCCACTAAAGACAAGGCTTTAGGACCTGATTCTGGTCTGTGGGAACCAGAATCAGGGCCGAGGATGGCCCGACGTGCCTCTCCTGCCTGAGGGGACGTCTTCCCCGCAGGTGCCCCAGACATCCTCGGCTCATGCCCCCCAAATTCCCAACTCTAACCCATTACTGGCCTTCCATGACCTGGATCAGACACCAAGGACCCCCCCCCCCCCCCCGCACCCAGCCCTGGTCCCAGGGGTGGCTCCCCTGCCCTGATCAGACAAAAAATGCTGCTTATCACCTCTGTGGTGGTATAAGCAGCATGCCCCAGCAGGCCCAGCAGCATGTTCAGAGCCGTGACCTGAATTGTCCCTGTACGTGCTGCCAGGAAGCCTGCCCTGGCTTTGCCTCCTCCTGCACCTCACCGTCTCTACCCGTCCTGAAGCACAGGACGTATGGGGAGAGCCAGTGGGGGAACAGAGTCTAGGGGGTTTGTGGGGTTGCACATCCTGGTATTATATTTTGTTTTAATTATAGTTCACACCCTCAGATGTATACCATCCAGTCCAGGTGATTTGATACTTTAGTTTATCAAATAGATGTAATACATCTTCCTGGTTTATCAATATTACTTTTAATTCTTCCGATGCCTCACCTTTAAATACTGTTTAAGTCACGGGTATCTTCCTTCCATCTTCTTCAATAATGACGGAAGCAAAGAATTCATTTGATCTCTCTGCTATGGCCATGTCCCCTCTTAATGCCCCTTTTACCCCTCTATCATCTAATGGTCCAACTGACTCTCTCATAGGTTTTTTGCTACAAATGTACTTGAAAAAGCTTTTATTAGATGCTTTTGCTTCCTCAGCAAGCTTTTTTTCAAATTCTCTTTGCTTGCTTTATCAATGCCTTGAATCTGTCATTTGATGTCTTTTTCCATTTCATCAAAGATGCTTTTTTGCCAACAACAGCTTCACTGACCTCACCTTTAAACCATACTGGCAGTTTTTTGGACTTCCTTCCACTTTTCTTAAAGCGTGGAACACAGCTGGTCTGGGCTTCCAAGATAGTATTTTTAAACATCACCCATGCTTGATGTAAATCTTTAACCTTTTCTGCTGCTCCTTTTAGTTTTTTCTTAATTATTTTCTTCATTTTATCATAGTCTCTCTTTTGCAAGTTAAAAGATAGTACTGTAGATTTCCTTGCTGTCCTTCCTCCATTAATTAAATCAAACGCGATCACGCTATGATCGCATTTGGCCCCAACATGCAAATCTCTTACACCAGAACTTGTGTTCCACTAAGGATTAGGTCTAAAATGGCTTCCCCTCTGGTTGGTTCATGAACCGGCTGCTCCAAGAAGCAGTCATTTATTTCATCTAGAAACTTTATCTCCCTAGCATGTCCTGCAATGACACTGACCCAGTCGATACTAGGGTAATTGAAATCACCCATTATTATTACTGTGTTGTAACTTTTGTTAACTTTCCTGATTTCTTTGAGCATTTCATCATCCATGTGTTCATTCTGGCCAGGCGGTCGATATACACCCCTACTGCCATCACCTTCCCCTTTTTACATGGAATTTTGATCCATAGAGATTCTACAGTCTATTTTATTTCCTGCAAAACATTAATCCTGTGTGACTCAATGCTCTAACATAGAGTGCACCCCTCCACCAATTTGATCTACTCTATCATTGCGATATAATTTGTACTCAGGTATGTTTCACAGTGTCCCATTGGTTGTCCTCCTTTCACCAGGTCTCTGAGATACCAATCATATCTAACCTCTCATTTAGTGTTTTATATATTGTAACTCTCCCATCTTAGTTTTTAGACTTCTAGCATTTGCATACAAACATTTTAGAAGTTGTATATTATTCATAGCAAACTGGTTATCGATAGACAGGGGTAATATGAAATCATTCAGCTCTGTCTGCTCTGTACTTAAGGGCATTTAGGTTCCCACAAATAGAAAAGAAACCCATCTGTCAATATGCCATAACTTTAATCTTTTGCTAGTATCCTTCAAGAATACATACTTCTAAACCATGAGCTCTTGGGTGACTGTCTGCTTTTCCCTTTTATCTAGTTTAAAAGCTGCTCTATCTCCTTTTTAAAGGTTAATGCCAGCAGCCTGGTTCCATCCCGGTTAAAATGGAACACATCCCTTCGGAAAAACCTCTCCTTTTCCCAGATTGTTGCCCAGTTCCCAACAATTCCAAAACCTTCTTCCTTGTACCATTGTCTCATCCATGCATTAAGAGTCCAGAGCTCTGCCTGTCTTTTAGGTCCTACATGTGGAATGGGAAGCACTTCTGAGAATGCTACCCTAGAAGTTCTGGATTTCAACTTCCTACTTAAAAGCCTAAATTTGGCCTCCAGAACCCCCCTACCACACATTCCTATGTCATTTTTACTAACATGTCCCAAGACAGCAGACTCCTCCCTAGCACTATCTAAAACCATGTTTAGGTGGTGCATGAGAACCGCTGCCTTTACACCAGGCAGGCATGCTACCAGGCAATCCTCACGTCCACTAGCCACCCAGCTATCTACATGCCTAATGAGCGAATTACCAACTATAACAGCTGTCCTAACCCTTCCCTCATGGGCACATGGCCCTGGAGAAACCTCCTTGGTGCAAGAGGGTTTACATCATGTGGAAGACAGGTCCTAGCTA
Organism: Ichthyophis bannanicus; assembly: GCA_033557465.1. Classification (NCBI taxonomy): domain Eukaryota; kingdom Metazoa; phylum Chordata; class Amphibia; order Gymnophiona; family Ichthyophiidae; genus Ichthyophis; species Ichthyophis bannanicus. Next base: position 171,487,775 of record CM066036.1, on the reverse strand, counting down.
CAGAATCACTTCCTGCCACTCCAGGATGATGCTCTCCTGTCACATGACCTCTGTCCTTCATGGCAACAGGGAGGCTGCCAGACTGGAGATGGGACTTCATTACTACATCCCTGTAGGTCTCGTTTATACTGTATACTTTGTCTTCCTTATGTCCTCCAAGTCTGCTACTCTAGCCTCCAGAGTTCAGACTCGTTCCCTGAGAGCAAAGAGCTCCTTGTTCCTAGTTCACACATAAGACCCCTCACAAACTGGGAGAAAAACGTACATGTGACACTCAAAGCAAAAGACTGGAAAGCCCTTATATCACTGCTGGACTGCTGTCTGCATCTTAGTTTTAAGGTTTTGTTTAGGTATTTAAATTGTTTACTTAACTTTGCTGGGGATACTTATACTAATACAACTATAGCTAATATGTTTAATGGACTTTGTTTACCTCAAGATTAATTAATTTCAGGTCCTTAATTAATCTATTCCTGATGAGGATAACCAGTCATACCTCAAAGTGAATATGGGCACCTCCTTCCCTTCAATAGGTTTAAGAACCTATGCTAAAATTATCCCAGGGGTAGGTGTGAGGGAAAGAAGACTTAATAAAAGCTGGCTGTGCTTTTAAGGTAAAGTCTTACCAATTTCCTGCGTGATTCACATAGCCCTTGGTTTGATAGAGAGGGCCTTTCAAATTGTCCCTTTGATTTGTCACGTGGCTTTAACACCTACAGCATTTAAGACAACTTCACAGATCTTTTGCCTTCTAACTAGAAGGCCTCTTTGTAAAGGTCACTAGAAACAAATTTCTTTCTTTCTACTTAGAGACTATTTATTCTACTTGTATTCTAAGCTATACTCTTATGATTTGATTTTAATAAAAAGCTCTCTAGAAACAAGTTTTATTTCAGTGACTGTTTATTTTTCTAGGCTAAACTATACTCTGATTTGATTTAAATGAAAAGCTATCTGGTGATACTAAAAAAACACTGAATTCTAAAATACACAGATTTATCAGCTTTAACCCAAAGAATTATTTTCCCCAAGATTTAGAGTATATTCCAGAAGATAAATACAAGTGCAGATCTTTTTCGAGCTGTAGCAATCCCTTTTGGTAGTCCTTAAAGACTGATAGGATTAACCTTAGGGGTCTCCAAATATCTGATGATCTCAAGGTAGTGAATGAATATGGTAAGGAGATGGCCAGAACCAGAGTTATTTTAGCGTGCACAATGAAAAGCCTAAACAGTAGGGAAAAGGAAGTAAAAGCTCATCTACAATATGCTATCCATTTCTGGAAGCTATAGGTTCAAATAGATATAGACAAATTAGGGACATTCCAGAGAGACTGCCAAAATGGTATAGCATTATGCCAAATAAGTCTCATAAGATGAGACTTATAGACCTAAATGTATAATGTAAATATGAGGTCCTGACAAAGAAGAGAAAACGGGGAAGGGAATTAATAGCAATATTCAAATAGTGTACCTTAAAAGTACTACTAAACATGAGAAGCATACCCTTTCAGAGGAAAGGGATGCTTTAGAGCAATGCTTGTCCTGGAGTACCCCCTGGAGTACATTCCTCCATGCCACACATTTATCTCATGCATATTGACTGTAGATATCCTGAAACTCAGATTTGCTATGGGGTGCTCTAGGATTTGTTTGAGAAAAAAGATCATAGTATGAGGCTCGGGGGGGGGGGGGGAGGTGTAGGGTGATAAATTAGATGGACCTAATATTTCAATCCAAATATATAATTATTAAAGTATGTTTGCAATGACATCTGCTTCTGCAGTGCATCATTAATACAGAAAATGTGAGTTACTATGAAAAAACAATATGATAAGCTGCGTCAAGGAGAGAGGAAAAACAGGAAGATAACAAAATGGCTGAAAACAGGTCAGCAAAAAGACAGCACAATTGAGTAAGAAAGTTACCTGCCCATGCTATAATATTTTATGATGAAATTTACATTCTTGTATATACTGTGCTATTCTGCATCAGTGCAGTTTACATTGAACAGGGCATTATAACTTTGAGATAACTATTTTACAGGGAACATGGGCTATGGAGGGTTAAGTGGCTTGCCCAAGACCACAAGGAGCAACCTGTGGGACTAGAAACCCCAGTCCTTCCAGCCCAAGGTTGCTGTCCTCTAGTGGGATTTGAACCCCTGACCTTCTGGCCTGAAGTACCTTGCCCCAACCACTAGGCCACTCCTCCACTCCTTACCTTTCTGGTCTTTATTGGGTTAAAGATGAATTTGTGAATTTAAAGGTGCATATGCAGAAATATTTGATGGCAAAAATAATCCTTATGAATGTTGAAATGAAATTAGGGAGAATTCAGTAACACATATTTTTTAAGTATGTTTTAAATGTTGTTAAAGCAGGGAGAATCCACTTGGCCTAACCTAAACAAATGAACAGCAACCATGGAGACCAGTAGCTCAAAGTCAAGGTAATGCATTGGGAAAGGAAGCAACAGATTTAGATAAACTCAGACAGCCCAAGGCTATAGGCATGGCAAAGTGTTGAGTCATTTACTCATTAAGAGGACACGTTTCTTGGGGAAACACATGCATAGGCCCTAGAGGCAATGGTCTAGATTTGGCCAGAGAATTTGGAATTAGACCTGAGCCAGAAAATTGTGAATCAAGATCGCATTCAAAATCTGATTCCTACTAAAGCATTTCCCACGAGATGGAATAAACTGGGTTTCAACCTCTGTTGTAACAGAAATGATACAATAATAGGACAAAATCTAATGACACAATCATATTTGAGACTTAAGAACATAAGAAATGCCATTCTGGGTCAGACCAAGGTCCATCAAGACCAGTATCCTGTTTCTAGCAGTGGCCAGTCCAGGTCACAAGTACCTGGCAGGTTCCCAAAGAGGCATACAGGTTCCACAGTACTGGTCCTGGGACAAGCAGTGGATTTTCCCGGTCCTCTTTAATAATGATTTATGGACCTTTCCTCCAGGAACTTGACTAAACCTTGATGAAAGGTCCAATCAACTATAACCATTATTAAAGAGGACCCAGGAAATCCACTGCTAGCCCCAGGACAAGCATTGTGGAACTCGTGTGCCTCATTATGACTTATTTATGTCCCACTTTTATCAAATTCACTCAATCCCGTCAGCCTCCAAGATAAATATCTGGGGAATGAGCAAAGATTTGGCTCATAGTCTAAAAGGCTAGGTTTACTAATGTGTGTTAGGGGCATTTTGCTTTTACCTCACGCTTAGCGCTAAAACTAATGTATGGTATGTGCAAAGCCTTCGAGGTCACCGCTGAGAATTTGACTGGCATGTCCTCAGCAGCTGCCACACAGACACCTACCCTAATGTGCAGCATTGGCATTCAAAATGAAAGACGAGTGGGCTTAATGCTACCCATGGAGGTGTCATTAAGTGTACCCATGCTAACTGCAACATAGATAGTTTAGTGCACGATATGTACCTTGTGCTAACTGCAATATGCACTCCAAGCCTATTCTCCATTTCTAACCCACCCATCCCCTGCTGCATCATGCGAACTGCAGTTGCAGCAGGAATTACTCTCATGCCAGTGTCGTAACAGTTACTGCGGCTCCATGCTGACAGTTGTCACGTGCAATAAAGAACATTATCTGCTTAGTGCACTTTAGTAAAAGGGCCTCATAGTGTTCTAACAAGAATTATGATTTAACACACATTATATGATGGAGACCAGCTCCCCTCTTTCCCAAATGAATCGGGAGTGAGCTGATAATGTGGCTGAGCCCACCATCCCATTTGCTCTGGGGAAAGTGGTGGAAGATAGGTGGTAGGAGTTGGGGGGGGGGGGAGATTTGGTGAGAGTTGCTGGGATCTTGCCACATAGGCTGACCTTAGTGTTTTGGTGGTCTTCTCTTGTGAGGGCAGACCAGCTGTGTAGTGTAGCAGGGGCTTTGGAGGTGCAGGTTTTTTTTTTTCTTTGCAGAGGTCAGCTCGTTCGGGTGGTCGGTGCCAGGTTGGGTTACTTCGGTTTTAGTTTTTTGTCTGGGGATGCCTTGGGATATGGGGTTTTGGGACGTGCACTGCTATTAAGGAGTGTCTTGTTGGGTGAGTTTTTAGCTTTGGTGGCACGCCTCATGGTACCCTTTCCTCTCCATTCATTAATTTATAGACTTCTGTCATATCTCCCCTCAGCCATCTGTTTTCCAGGTTGAAGAGCCCTAACCTTTTAAGCCTCCCCTCATAGGGGTATCTTTCCATCCCTTTACCATTTTGGTGGCTCTTCTCTGTACCTTTTCTAATTCCGCTATATCCTTTTTAAGATATGCTGACCAGAATTGCACACAATATTCAAGGTGCGGTCACACAATGGAATGATACAGAGGCATTATAATATCCTTTGTTTTATTATCCATTCCTTTCCTTATGATTCCTAGCATTGTATTTGCCTTCTTGGCTGCTGCTGCACACTGGGCAGAGGGTTTCAACATGTTATCCTTTGCATCCCCACTAATGCTACCTACATTTTTTTCCTGGGTGGTGGTCAGGTTCCTCCCACAAGACCATAACTTGGACTCTACCCGTACTTTCCCCGAGCCCTTCCTGGGTCTTACTCAGAGGATCCCTGGTGGTCACAGTTGGAAAGGGGCAGAAATGGTCCCCCCTCCACTCCTGCCTCAGCTCGGACAAGTCTCAAAATGGCACCAGTAACCCTTGGTGGTAGTCTCATGGTACTACCTCTAGGAGTCATTCCATGGTTAAAAATTATCCATGGACTTTGCTCTTATATGGGGAGTCTGAACATTGCCCTTTAGGAAGCCAATAATGATTCCCCCCCACCCCCATCATGGATGTTGCAGTTCTGTGGATACCCTTTACCTATAGTGCTGCAAGCTTATTTTGAAAGGGAAACTCTTTGTGGAGTTTTCTTAGAAAATTTGACTGGCGTGCAGAACGGTGGTCCAAAATATCTCCATGCTTTTGCATCTGAACTGAAGAAGTCACAAAAGAGGGGAGGATCTAAGATGGCAGTGGTGTCAGGCATGGCAGTAGTCTGACCTGCATTGCCTCTTATTAATGAATGAAAAAGAAAACATCAGTTCCACCCCGCATAACCGGCTGTTACCCATGATGATTTGGTTACCTCTAGCTCCCGGCTCTGCAGCTATAAAGGCTGCAAGAGTAGCAGTGTTGCTCTAGGACTCTGTAAAGGAGCCTTCTGACATGGAAACATCACTGAACTCAAAGCAGTGGACACTTCCGATGCAGTCTGGGCCATGTGTAATTGCCGCACCCTCTTCAAGTCGGTCATGGCAAGATGACGCTGATGGCTGGACTCAGTCAGGGGATGAGACTTAGAATAGCCTGCAACCAAAAAGTCCTCACAGTGAAGCTGCACTGAGTAAGGAGGTTGAATGAGCAGAAAAATCTGTTTTAATATGAGACAATTTAAATGTGAGGTTTAAAGTTAGGAACTTGGAGAATGTTCTGAAAGACTACCTTGTGATTTATTTTTTCTAAATTACCTCTAACTCCTCTTATGGATCTGCTTAATTTTTTTTTGAGACTTTAAAAATTCCAGAGAATGACTTTCTCCGTGGATGTCAGCACAAATCCTTTTACCAATATAGAGGAGAGCAGGAATAATCAGCCCCTGATTTTGCATGATTTGAACATAGGTTTACCTATGTAAATCTCCTTGGCTACTTCCCTTTAGAAGGCTGGCAAGAAACGATTTATCTGGTGACCACAGGTACTAAGGGATGGCAAGCAAGTTTGAAAAAATGTTTCATGTCAACTAAACGCAAGGTAGTTTCTGAAAATATTTCATGATATCACAATGTCCTGTAACTTCCTTGAGATTTGAAATGAAGTGGACTGGTCCATTTTCTTATAAGAAATGAAGGGTCCCTTTACTAAAGTGTGCTATGTATTCCGCGAGGGTTTTCGTGCATGGTAACTACATGCTGTAGGCCGCGGTAAATGTTAGTGTGGGGCAATCACAGTTAGCATGATTCACGTGATGAAGTGCTAAATGGCAGGTTAGGGGCAGAGAGTAGGTTCAGTGAGTGTCACGCAGTCACCATATGCTACAGTAAGTGCATGTCTTGTCATTAGTGGAGCTGCAATTACCTCCATCTCAATAGGTGAAGTTAACTGCACCTGCAATATTATCGTCCCACATTACCATATGGGGCCTGCATATTACCTGCGACATCCTGCCATAGGTAACGTAGTGGCTTTGTGGTATACTGAAGATACATGAAAAGCAGAAGACAGAGGGTGCTGGATATTCTAGCATACAATTTAAAGTAATCAGATAAATGATTGGAAAGCAATTTGGGATGGCAGACAGATACAACACAGACATAGGGATCTCTTAAGGCCAGCATTCCTTCAGAAAACTAGACTACAATAGCGATAATAAAGAAAAGAAAGTGAAATCATTTTTATTTTCATAACTTCAGACCTTGTAGGGCTTTTTTTTTTTTGTCACAGATCTCTGCATTTGAAATGAATTATTTGGCAAACGTTCAGAGGCAGGTGTTCAATATGCGATCATGTCAAGGACTCCTTAATGACGATTACTGCAGGATACACATTTCGCTTTAATCTAATATAGTTTATCGAGTTTTTCTGACAAATTACACTACGCTTTATGGAAATGTAACATTTTGTATGAATGGGTAGGGGCTGCCATCTTGCATGCTAATGACTCAGACAAAGTGGCTCCTCTCTTATTTGCAACTGGCCCAGACCTTTCCATTAGCAAATTAAAATCTGCTCAAATTTATTTATGAATATATCAGAAGACGCTTCTGGCTGACCCTGAGACCTATATTATACTAAAAACAACTGTAGCAGTGCAAATAATTAATGGACTGGAATGCACCTCCTGTTTGTTTCTTCATCATACCCTTGGGTCAGCTGTATGGTACATTTCCCATCTGCATATGGCTACAAGGCCACATTTATTTAAGAGTTATCAATTGCATTCAAATTACATTTCCTTGTTTGTACTTCAGTGAAGTGCGATAGTTATTTAAAAAGGCTTCAGGGCAAATCACATGTTTGAACATTTTCTCTTTCACGTGTTTATATTTTCTATGGGCCAAATTGAAATTTTTTGTCTGGACATGCAATATATTTCCATCTGGATTAGCTTTACTGAGTTCTGAAAGACTTCTAAATGGGTTACATACTCTCAAAAAAGTAAAACAGAGTCCTAATAATGAACTAAAACATCCGAATTCCTCTCTAGAATACTCGGGGAAAAAAAGCTTAATTCAGTTTTTCTGCATCCAGTACTGCGTACCTAGAGGCTGAATGTTAAGCAAACTATACAAGGATGTTTCTGAAGTATAAAATACTGGAATGGTCTTTAGAAAAAAAGGTGATGTGTAAATTCAAGTAGAATAATAAGTAACACATTGAACTAATGGAGTCTACTTTCCGGAGTACATGCACACACACGTCCATGGTATATGCGGATCCACTGAAATATATCCCTTTGAAGATCCTCTAGGTAGGATTTCCCGATGCAGGATTGGTCTGTCCACTAGGAGAACTCAGCAGCTCCCTACGGCATGTATGTGCTCGGGGGAGGGGGGCAGGAGTGTCAGGTTGTTAGTGCGCACATGCATGTGGGTTCTTTAAGGCGTGCCATAGTGCTGAAGAGGTGGCAGAAACATGGAGGGCTTGTTGTGCCATGCTGCCCACATTCCCCAGGTAAGATAATGGATGCTGGAGTAGGCAGCAGGGTGAGGGGGGGGGGCAATGGGGCAGTGGGTGCCCCTGTCCAGTGGCAAAAACCCTTGGGCCGGTGCTGTCCTGATGTGTCAACAATTTGGCATGACTTTTAAGTTAAAATTTTAATAAATAGTTTCTTATGATAAAGTAAGTTTGCTGTGGGCCCAATTCCGGGACCTCAAAGGTGGAATAAGCAACAAACCCCAGCGACCAGACCCAGGGATCCCCTCCGGGGTTGGGGCTGGATGCGGGTGGGTCCCGGCCATCCGATCCAGGTCACAGCAGTCCAGTCTTGGGTCAGGCCGTGAGGAAAAGGGGGGCCAGAGCTGCAAGAGTCAGGGGCACCTGTGGGGAGGACATCTCCATAGGCAGCAGGGGCATGCCAGGCTGTCCTCGGGTGCGATTCTGGCCACCGCAGGAATGTTTTGTTCCCGTGGTCAGAATTTGGTCCAACCGTCCACATGGACTGGATGTGCCCCTCCCTGAATCAGGCTCCACGTCTAATTCACAGTTTGCCTGCATTCTGTATGCAATTATTCTGATTGTCAGCATGAGATTTGACCCTAGTCAATGGTTTAGAAAACACAGGCCTAATAGAGTGTGCTTGTGACCAAGAGCATCAGAAATCCAAAGACCATGAGCAGAATTGACATGTAGTATTCTGCATTGCATTACCTGCGCAGTACTGTATGTACGGACAGTCTCATTCTCTTTAGAATAGATCTCCAGATCAGAGGAGGGGTAGATGCTAGGATGTGGGGATATTTAAACTGCCAGAATTTCACCTTTTGGCCATCCTCTACATCCAATTCCAAACTCCATAGTCTGTCCTGTTTTGAAGTCTGTGATAGTTTGTACAAACTTCAATCATGTTTCTTGGATAAAAGGTCATGTATGTTTTAACCTCTCACCTTGAAAAATATTTGATCCAAATTAGAGTAAGATTAAATCTCTGTCACAAAAGTAATTGCACCCATATATCACTCATATGCCTCCATCACAAAACATGCACAATGCTCCAATCTTTGTGTCATTTAGAGAACCTTTGAGCACAGGGGGTCAATATTCAAAGACACTATCTGGTAGCAGATCTTGCAATCTAGAAACATTCCAGTGAGTGGATTAGTCAGCATCACTATCTGGACAGAGTCAGTGAAGATTTCCTGCGACCGCCTCAGCACAGTCCAGATAGAGAGGAGAGTCTGTGAGTGGAACTAGGAATTATCCAGCCCAGAGCCATACCAAGGGCTGTACGAGTGGCGTGGTTACATAGGACGCGAGTATAGAAGGGGCACTACTATCCCTGGGCTTTCAGGAAACCCGCTAAGAGTGACTTCACGCATGTGGCAGGGGAGGCCTGGGGGTACCACATTCACTAATCACACAGGTTGCATTTCTAGCTTGGTACTGCCCTGATCCACATAGTGGTGGTTTTTCATTTTTATTCCAAAAATTCAGCAATATCTTTCTACCTATGGGGCACACTTATTAAAGTCTGTGCAAGCAGCATGTGTTAGTGGTGCAAAATTAGTGCAGATGCCTATGCTAATTTGGGGGGGGGGTGTTGCATCCACCTCCCTGCTATTAACGTATGCTGACAAGATGCACCATACTAACTGGCATGTGGATGTACTTAAGATCACCCATTGAGGTGGCACTAAATGTAGCCGCGCTAATGGTGAAAGGCATGGTTAGCGCATGCCCAAAACACCTCTACTAACCACAAAACACTGTCAATGCCCATGTTACACCCCTACCTCACCCAGTCTCTGCCCAAGTCACGCCCTAACCAACCCCACACTAACCATTAGCCCAGCTTGGTAAACACAACCCTATGCGTCTTTATAAAATACCAGAACAGAGGCGGGGAGGAGTAGCTTCAAGATGGCTGCAGTTAGGCATCTGTAGGTGCTGCGTGTCCTGCTCATGGGCAAAATAAAGTTTAGAGGTGGCAAGAAGCCCTCCAGGGCCTCCTCTGCTTTATGTTCGATTTCCTTGGGTCCGTTGGACTCGTTTATTGTGCACATACCACATCAGGCTAGCAGTATGCCGGTGACTTTGTCCCCATTTGTCTGCATGTCAGAGCCGAGAAGCTCGTCGAGCAGTTTGGGGCTTGATCATTCATTGCCGGAGCAGCAGCCTGCAGCAAAGATCTTTGTGTTGGAGTTGTCTGGTTCAGAGGGCTTGGTTTCGTTTGGCGCTCCTATTCTTGGTGCTCTGACAGATCAAGAACAGCAATCTTCCGAGCAGTTGCCGGAGAAAGTGGGACTTCTTCCAGGTCATCGCTCCGACGCTCAGGCCCATGCTCTTCCAGTCGGGGATTTGGAGAACCCAGGAGGAATGACTTCTGCAGCAGTTTCTTCCGTTGGCTTCGGAACCGACCTCAGATGTGACAGATGGTTCACTGGCTTTCCATCTATTGCATCTTGCTTTGTTTACCCTGGGTCGGCGATTCAGCAACTTGGAGACTCTTTACCCCACCAGGTACAATCCCTTTCTGCTCAAATGCAGTTAAACATGGATTCTATGCAACAGCAGATGAGAGAGTTGTCGGACTTGTGTGGGACTATATCCTCAATGGAGGCAAGAGTTAATTGTATGGAAGACTCTGAAGTTGCTTTGACTAAGGACATATGGGGTTGAGGACTCAGTTGGGACATTTGGAAAACTTTTCCAGATACCAGAAACTAAGGCTTATTAATTTTCTTAAATCACCATATGCTAGTGCAAGAGATATGTTAAGCGATATATGACTGAAGTGTTTGGTGCTCCCACTGAGTAACACCCCCCTGTTATTAGCTTGTATTATCTTCCAACTGGACGGAGATGCTCAGGGGATGGGACTATTCCAGGGGTGCAGCAGGAAGACTCGCTAGATGTCTCAGCAATACTTGAGGTATCTGGTGAGGAAACCTGTAGCCCTTCTACCCTTTTGGTGACTTCTTCATTATCCCATTATAGGGATTGGTTTCTTGAAATGTTTGATAAAGTTTAGAGGGCTTCAGGTTCAGGTTTACCCAGACTTATCTTGGGAAACTCAGAAACGGAAGCGAGTTTCTTCTTCTACGTCCGGGGATACAGCAGGTGGGGGATCAGTTTTTCTTAAAGTTTCCATGTAAATGCATTCTTAAGATACGGGCAGTTTGCTATATTTTTTAAGAACCTTCCCAGCTGTTGGCATTCCTGCGCACCTGGAGAGTTGCTGTTACGGAGGCAGGGAATGCTGCTGTAATTTAATAGTTGCTAATCTGAATCTTTCTGAATGCTTTCTTCCTTCAGTTTTGGATTTTGCTTGTTTATATCCATTCTTCCCTATGTTTGAGTACTAGTGGGTGGCGGTCTTTATTTGTGGTTATTTCCTGAGAATGTTTGATGCTGCTTTTCTTTTTTTGATTGATAGACTGCTTCCTTTTTCTTTGAGTGTATATTTATACTTGAGTTTATTGTAACATGCATAAATATAAAATAAAATAATAAAAACAATACCTGCACCAATCCTGCAGAACTAGTGCCTAGATGGGGGGGGGGGGGATGTCTTGGGAGCAGGCGTAAATACTAGCATGATACGTACAGGCATATTTTATCACATAGGCATGTAAATTGGGATGCTCTACCCAAACTCCTCCACTCAGTACGCTCACTTTATAAGGATGCCTCTAAGGGGCATGGTAAACACGTGCAAATTAGCGAACATGCATTATGTGCTACTGTGCCCATAGAAATAAAAGGGCAATGTGCACCTAATGCCCATTCAAATCTTTAGTAAACATGCCTCTAAGTGTACCACATTTTATAAGAGGTTTTTAACACACAAAGGTTTATATAATTATCTTCTAAATGTATATGTCTATCATTTATGGATTTTCAGCTAAGATGAGGATAATTTTTATAAAGCAAATTAGTTGACTACTTTTCTTTATAAAATTCTAACTTATGTGACAGAGATTGCACCTGGTGTAAATGTCCTTCCCTATATTTTTTGAGTAGTGCATAAATTGCCATATTTTGTAATCCACGTGTACTTGCTCACAGCCTCCATGCTTCGCCCAAGCTTCACTCGTGTGCACACCACAATAAACGAACAAGCCATGGAAACAATGCGCGCGCTTTCATGCTGGCTGGCAATTTATAAGGGATGATTTATGTGCCTATGTGGCCATGTACATGCATAAAGAACCAAAATACTGCGATTTACATGCATTGTTAGGGCCTAAAACTAGACACCTCATTATAAAATTAACTTCTATATGGAGAGCAGCGACATCATAATCCATCTAACTTTTGCTACTATCCGTAGTAGTATTCATTATCTCCTGTTGAAGGACCAGGCTTCTATCCATTAATGATAAAATGATCAAGTTTTGAAGTAAAGAACAATGACATTGATTTACTAGCAATCAAGTGTAAATCATTCCCTCCTGAGCTCCCTTCCCTGTCTCTGGATGCTCAAACACTTGGGTGGAATTCACGATGCCCCCTCTACACCATCATACACGTCATAAGCAACACAATCAAGCTTGGTGCCACCCAAGCCTCTGCCTTCCTAAGCAGCAAATTAGAAAGGCAGAACGACTCCAGCAAAAACTAATCAACAGAAGCTTTAGCAGTTTATAAAGAAAGATTGAGGGGCTACTAGCAGAATATTAAATTGGCCCTCAAAACCCCCCATACTATTCCAACAAGATCAATTCCTGTGAATACTCTACAAGAAATCTTTTTAAGGTGCCGTCTGACTACTCGCAAACAGAACCCAAGTCATTTCACTTCTTGGTCTATCAGCTGACACACTTGCCAGCTATTTCACTAGCAAAGTTCTAGTATTGCTTAATGTAATGTAACTTGGTAAATATCTTTCTATTTCTGCTGATGATTCAGAATTAGGAGCTGCTTTTCCTCCATGTGATGGGGTATATAAGGACATTACCTGTCCCTTTCCACAGGGATTGTCAGCAGTCCCCTTAAAAAGCTTTACAGTTCAGAGAGAGAGAGAATTCTCCTAGGACAAGCAGGATGAGTCAGCCACAATAGATGATGTCATCCGACGGCACAGAGACGGAAGTACTCTCTATAGCTCAGAAGGGCTTAGCCCCTCTGAGCATGGACCACCCAGGCCACACCTCCGGGTCTGCCCCTAGCCAGCCACTTTTCACTCTTCCACCTTGCCAGCAAGACGGACTCTCCTATTCTACAAATACTAAAAATATTTCAACAAAGAATCAGAAGAAAACTGAAGATATTACAACCAAAAATCACAGAAGGAAACTACAATCAAGATCATGCCAAAACTGGACATTTTTAAATGCCCCGGCTGCTCAAGAAAAATGAACTCCACAGACTAACATGACCGCTGCTTGAGATGCCTCGGAGTCTCCTACAGAGTTGAGGACTACGCTCACTGTGCAAAAATGTCCCCCCGAGCCAGAAAATCCAGATGACATGCTCTTCAGGATCTCATCCAGGAAGTAAGAAGCCTGGCGATCCCAGCTCCGGCTGACCACATGGCTGCCCACACTGCTCCCGATGCCTTCCTGATGCAGCCTGCTTCCTCTGTGGCTCCGGATGTGCCCCCTCCGGCCTCCATCCGCAGCCGTGATGCATCCATCATGCCCTCCGGTCTGCTTACACCTCCTGCAGCTGTTTCATCACCGGAATCCCCTCCGAGGCTCCATCAAGCAATGTTGGATCCTCCGTGTGTGCAGGCGGCCATCTTGCCTTCTTCCTCTGCTTCTGGCTCCACCCCCCATGGTGCCACTGGCCGGCGCCACGGCAACGAATCAACATCACAACGCTGCTCCCGATGCTCCCCCTCCCAGCGGCGAGCCTCTCAGTCAGCGCGGAGGCACCGCTCCAGCCCGCGTCGATGTAGCAGAGGCTCCGGAAGGCATTACAGACATCGGGGAAGATGTTCCAGCACAAGCAGCAGCAGCTCCAGCAGCAGACCACCTCCCAAGAAGAAACATTGTCACCGGAACCAACACAAGCAGAAAACCAAGCACAAGCACAGGAGATCTCCCTCCAGCAGCTCTTCCAGACTCGATAGCCCTGCGCTCCACAGCAGCTACTTGCTCCCTCCCAACTCTGACTCTGAATTTGGAGTACAGAGGATCATGAACTACAATCTCCTATGGCTCCTGAACCCCAGGATGCTCCCTCCCCTTCAAAGGTTCAACGCGAGACCGCCACTACGACTCCCCCTCAGCAAGGAGTCCCAGACATGGCACAATTTTCCACCCTGCTCTCCAACCTTTTCAACCAATGGGTAAAGACTCACGCAGCTGCCCCAACATCCTCCTCAGACCCAAGGGTCCCTAACCCACCAGCAGCCCCTCTAGGGCCGGCACCTCTGCCCTCCTGCGACACGGCCAACCTTGGTGATGGGAAAGTACCCACCAAGTCTGAGTCCCCTACTACTGCTGAAACCTCGGGACAAGACCTTGCACCTATGGCAGCAGACCCCACTCCAAACAATCCAGAGGACCTCACCTACCCCAGATTCCTCTGCAAACTTGCTTCAGCAATGGCCCTCTCTGCCACCCCTCCGATCAGCACCTGGAAACACAAGCAGCGCTGAAGTTCCTGGAGATACCCAGGGCCCTCGCACAGATACCCGTGCATCCCCTGCTCCATGAGAATCTCCTCAAACTATGGCAGAATCCCAACTCTGCGCCTCCCTCCTCCCGCAAACTGGACTTGAAATAGCAGGTCCAGCCCTTACCCGGATTCAACAAGGCGCAGCTTCCACACCAATCCACTCTCATCCCTGGACTTAATGGACGCCTACACGCACGTCAGCATCCACAAGGACCACCGCAAGTTCCTACGCTTCCAGATTCTTGGAAGACACTTCCAATACAAGGTCCTTCCCTTTGGGCTATCTCCTGCGCCAAGAGTTTTCACCAAATGCCTGACCGTTGCAGCAACCCACCTACACAAACAGGGCATATGCGTCTTCCCATACCTGGACGACTGGCTGATTTCAGCACCATCCCTGCAGGAAGCCACAACAGCTATGCAACAGACCATCACCCTCCTATCATCTCTGGGCTTCCTGGTCAACTACCAGAAGTCGCACCTGCAGCCCACCCAGCACCTCGAGTTCATCGGAATGATAATAGACACCACAGTCTCCCAGGTGTTCTTGCCGCCCTCTCAGAGGGACACCATTATCCAGCTGATATGACACATCTCGTAGACTGGCTCCATGCCCGCCAGAACAGTCCTCCACTTTCTGGGCCACATAGCAGCCTCTATCCAGATCGTATCCATGGCATAGCTTCACATGCGCCACTTGCAATGGCACCTGAGGTCGCACTGGAACCAGCACTCGCAGCCCCTTGGCACCCTCATATGCATGGACACCGCAGCAAAAGCATCCCTCCTCTGGTGGACCCGCAGGAGGAACTTTACACGTGGCCACCCTCTGAGGCAGCCCATCCATCAGTTGACCATAACCACAGATGCCTCCCCATCCAGCTGGGGAGCACACTGCCTTCACCTCTGCACCCAGAGAGCGTGGACGACATGGGAGTGGACCAACCACATCAACCTCCTGGAACTTAGGGTGATCCGGCATGCCCTCAAGACCTTCCAGGGTCTGACTCATGGGAAACAAGTCCTTCTTTGAACCGATAACCAGATGGCCATGTTCTACATCAACAAGCAAGGTGGAACAGGCTCACGCGCTCTCTGCAAGGAGGCTCTACAGATATGGATTTTTTCCCTACACAACCAGTGCCACATCCAGGCTTCCTACCTGCCAGGGCTCCAGAATGAGCTGGTGGACCGCCTCAGCAGGCAGCTCACCCTCATGAATGGAAGCTCAACAGTCAGGTGACCCTCACCATCTTCCAGTGGTGGGGACAACCACAGATAGACCTCTTTGCCATGGAGGAGAACACCAAATGCGACATCTTCTGCTCAAAGCATCCTTCCCACCGCAGCATTGCCCCGGAGGACTGGGAGGACTGGTCATTAGTGTATGCCTTCCTGCCATTTCCCCTGATACCTCTGACCCTGCAGCGCATCATCTCGAACAGGGCGCAAGCCATCTTCATAGCACATTATTGGTCTCATCAAGGATGGTTCCCATTCCTCAGCCACCTGACATGGGAAGCTCCACTTCACCTCCCCCTGAGGCTGGACCTTATCTCCCAGGATGACGGCAACACCCTGCACCCCAGTCTGCAGACTCTGTCCTTAGCAGCATGGAGGCTGATCGGGTAACCCTAACACCCCTCCACCTCCCACCTGAGGTCACACAGGTGGTGCTTGCAACCAGACCACCGTCAACAAGGAAGTCCTACGGCCTGAAATGGAGACGCTTCTCCTCCTGGTACTCCACCCTGCAGCTCAACCCTTTCTCCTGCCCTATGCCGCAGGTGCTACAATACCTCAAGGAACTCTCCCAGCAAGGACTGCAACGTCAATCAGTACGAGTCCACCTAGCCGCGATCGCAGCCTTCCACGATTGCTACGGAGATGCTTCCATCGCTGCCAAGCCTATCATCGCCCGCTTTATGAAAGGACTCACCAACCTGCACCCTCCATGCAGGGACCCGATTCCTCACTGGGACCTCAATGCTGTCCTCTGCCAACTCACGCTACTTCCCTTTGAGCCCTTGCACACAGCGAACATGAAACACGTGTCCTGGAAAACTCTATTTCTAATTGCCATCACATCAGCCAGACGGATCAGTGAGCTGCAGGCCCTGGTGGCACACACGCCCTACACCCAGCTCCCCAGCGACAGAGCCTCCCTCTGGACGCACCCAAAATTTGTGCCTAAAGTGGCCTCTGCCTTCCATATGAACCAGTCCATAGACCTACCTAGCTTCCAACCTGAACCCCACTCCTCCCCAGAGGAGCTAAAGCTACACACCTTGGACTGCGTCAGAGCCCTCTGGGTCTACCTCCACTGGACTGCGCCTCACCGCAGGGGACCCAACTCTTCGTCTCCTATGACCCCCAACAAACCTGGACACCTGATCTCCAAATGGACCCTGTCCCTCTGGATCTCTGCCTGCATCACCTTCTGCTTGGAGTGAGCGGGAGCAGAACCTGCACCTCCAGTCAACACGCATCAGCTACAAGCGATGGCCTTTTCCATCGCCAACCTGAAATCAGTCCCTGTGGCGCATATCTGCAAAGCAGCCACATGGTCGTCCCCTCATACATTCCAAAAACACTATTATCGTGACCTCTCCAATGAGGACCTTGCCTTCGGCCGAGCAGTCTTAACCAAGGCAGACCCACGATGTCTGTAGCCCTTGACCGTGAGAC
Organism: Ichthyophis bannanicus; assembly: GCA_033557465.1. NCBI lineage: Eukaryota > Metazoa > Chordata > Amphibia > Gymnophiona > Ichthyophiidae > Ichthyophis > Ichthyophis bannanicus. Next base: position 171,470,772 of record CM066036.1, on the reverse strand, counting down.
TGCCTGAACTGTTTACCTCTGCAATATGGACCAGTGCGTTATGCTGCTCGCACCCTGTAGTTCCATTGTATTATTGATCTGCAAAATTTGTTCTGCACTGTTACTTGCACCATTTGCACCCTGTTGCTCAAATATTGTTCTGCACCGTTATTTGCACTGTTACTTGAACCTTTGCACTGTTGCTCTGCACGGAATTGCTGCCACACTAGCAGTCTTTGCATCTACACTTGTTGCACTATTCACGTGATAAGTTCTTCCTGCACTGTAAATTGTCAGGCACTGCCTACTCTGTTCTGCAATAAACAGGCAAATTTAAACAATCACCTGGCTTTGCCTCTTTCACTTTGACCAACCCTTGCACCTCAGCTCTTCATAGCTTGGGAGGCACCTATTGTGGCTGACTCATCCTGCTTGTCCTAGGAGAAAGCGAGGTTACTTACCTGTAACAGGAGTTCTCCATGGATAGCAGGATAAGTCAGCCACACATTCCCACCCTCCTCCCCTGCAAGGTGCTGGTCTTCTCCCGGGTCCACACCCCTAGCAGTTGGCTCAGCTAGTAACTCAGTGGCTGGCTAGGGGCAGACCCTGAGGTGTGGCCTGGGTGGCCCGTGCTCAGAGGGGCTAATCCCTTCTGAGCTATAGAGAGTTCTTCCATCTCGGCACTGTCGGATGATGTCACTTATTGTGGCTGACTTATCCTGTTGTCCACGGAGAACTCCTGTTACAGGTAAGTAACCTCGCTAAACCTTCCAAAGCAAGGCTGAGCAAAGGAGTCCTGCTGTGAGGTAGGAGATTTAAAAAGAGGGAATTATCTCTCTCTGGCAAGTTAGGATCTGATGGGAGTCAGATCCAGGGGCAGCTCTGGTACAAAATAAGGAAGGCAACTGCCTGTGAAGACTGCTTTACCCTTGCCATTGTTTGGGGTGTGGATGGCCACAGACACCGAAGCACAAACGGGTGAGTGGAATTTATTCTGGATTTTCAATTGTGGGTTTATTTATTTAAAAGGATTTCTATACCACCTTTTCCTTGAATCAAGGCGATTTTCACAGCAAACAATCACAATAGTATTTTAGGGGTGGTCATGCAGTGGTCCAGAGTGTGTGAGTTAGAGTATATTTTTATTTTATTTATTTATTTAACAGTTCTTCTATACCGCTCTATTTTAGATCAGAGCGGTTTACATTTAACATCAACTATACAACACAGGCACTCTGAGTTGTATTTACAATAAAACAGGGAGATCAACTTGGAAGTAACTGGGGGAACTATATACATTGTATTTACGCTGTTATCTGTTTTCAGGCAGATCCTATCTACATCTTATTTACACTGGGAGTCTAAATTCTATTTCTGGGAGTACTTCTGAGGGATAAGTTGATTATCCTTTTTCATACTGAATCTGATTGTTTAGGTGTAGTGAGTGATTGTCTGAGGGTTCATATGTATGATTACTAAGGCTGGATTTGGGGTAGTATGTAGTGAACAGGTGCTGCTTTAATGCCTTCCTGAAGTGGGTTAGGTACGAGATGTTTCGTATAAAGGTGGGGAGGGCATTCCATGCTCTAGGTGCATAAATCGTAAAGGCCCTATTTATTGTTGCTTTTGTGCATTTCGTTATTACTTTTGGTACCTCTAGGGTGTTTTGCATCGTGGATCTTCTGTTTCTGTTCTGTGGTACTTTATGTATCATCTTGCTGATAGCTGTGGGGGTCAGGGTGTTTAAGGCTTTGAAGGTTAATGTTAGAACTTTGTGGAGGGTTCTTGCTTGCACCGGTAACCAATGGAGGTTCATCAGTACTGGTGTTATGTGCTCTCTCCGTGACGCCCCTGTTAGTACTCTTGCAGCGGTGTTCATTGCGAGCTGGAGCGGAGCTAGCGTTGTTTGAGGGAGACCATGTAGAATTACGTTGGCGTAGTCGAAATGTGGTAATATTAATGCCTGATAGATCGATCGGTAGTCGCTGAAGTCGAGTAGTGGTCGGAGATGTTTTAAGGTCCTTATTTTCATGTATACTGTTTTTACTATGTTTTTTATGTGGGTTTTCAGCTCCAGTTGTTGGTCCAGTGTAACGCCAAGGTAGCGGATTGTGGGTTTGGTTTTCAGTTCTGTGTTGCCGATTTTTAAAGAGGGTGGAGGGGTGAAGTCCTGGTTCCTTGAGATGAAAAGGACATCTGTTTTGCTGTAGTTGATTCTCAAGTTTTGTGTATTGAACCATTCCGCTACTGCCTCAAAACATCTTGTTAGAGGGGAGAGGTCTGGTTGGTTGGTCCTGAATGGGATGTATAGCAGGATATCATCCGCGTATGCTAGACAGTTGACCTTGAATGAACGTGCTATAGCGCATATGGGCTGCATGTAGATGTTAAACATCAATGCAGATAGTGACGAACCCTGTGGTACACCCTGGCTTTGTAAAAACGGTTCAGAGGTTGTGGATCCAGACCTTACGTGTTGCCATCTATTAGTCAAGTATGACTTGCACCATTTTAGAGCTGTTCCCTGAATTCCTTTCTCACTGAGGCGTTGTATGAGGATCTCGTGGCTCACCGAGTCAAAGGCCGCTGCAATGTCAAGGAATATGAGGGCGAATCCTTGATGAATTTTGTCGATTCCAGAGATTAGGTGGTCAAATAGGGTGACGAGGAGGGTTTCCACCCCATGTGCTTCTCTGAACCCATGCTGGGAAGGATCCAGTGGGGCTTCAGTATCAATATGTTGTTGGATTTGGCGCTGTACTAACTTTTCGATTACTTTGGCAAGCATGGGGATACTTGAAATTGGTCTGTATGATTCAACTTTCATTGGGTCCAGCTTGTTATTTTTCAGCAGTGGTCTGATTGATGTTTGTTTCAGACTTTGTGGGAACGATCCGGTTGTAAGGGATTGGTTTATTAATTCGCTTAGATATTGGCTTAAGTCACATCGTAACTCCTTTATCCATCGAGCTGGGCATGGGTCGTTGGGCGCGGTAGTGGGGTTGATTGCGGCTATAGTGTCTTCGATCTCTCTGCGTGATATTTTGTCAAATTTGGATAGTGGTGCTGGTTGGTGCAAATTATGTTGAGAGATGTTGTCCGCGGAGCTCGATGTAGCATCATCCTGGATCACTTCAGGTTGTAGGTAGTTGTTTGAGGTTGTAGTAGTCTGGATCATTTTTGACTGTAGGTAGTTGGAGTATGCCTGGGGGTGTGGCATATGAGATTGGTCTGCGGGAGGTTCTTTTATGAGAGATTTCACTATATTGAAGAGGTCGTGGGGTTTGTTTAGTGACCGCTTCAAGATGTTGGAATGATATTGTTTCCGCTGCTTTGTTAGTTCGTCACGGTGTGCTCTTAGGTGAGCGATGTAAGTATTTTGTGCTTCAGTAGAGCGAGCCCGACGCCATCTTCTCTCGAACCTGCGCAGGCACTGGAGTGAAGCTTGGAGGTCTTTGGTATACCATGGTGCGTGTTCTCGTTTCTTTGTTGTTTTATGTGTGGCTGGTATGCATGCGATGGTCTTGAGGCTCTCATCCCAGGTGGACACCAAAGCATCTAGGTCGTGTGGTACATTGTCGAGGAGTGGGAGGATCTTCCCTTGAATCTCTTCTTTATCAAAGGGATGGAAGCGCTTCAACGAGGTTTCGTGGACAGCGTTGGTTTTTTTTTTTTGAAGTTTTGATTGTATGTGTTAATAGGTATCTGGAATTTGATCAGGCTATGGTCAGACCATGGTACAGGAGTTATGGTTGGTAGCATTGGTTGGGTCATATCCTTATCTGTCTGTGGGGCAAATATCAAGTCAAGTTTGTTTCCCTTGACGTGAGTGGGACTATCAACTAGCTGATCATAGCCTAGCTCTTGTAGCGCTTCTAGGAAGGCAGAGGCTTGGGATTCCTGTAGAGTAGGCAGGTTAAAGTCGCCTAGGATCCAGTTTTGGGATCGTGGTCTGTTTGAGTGGCAGGCGAGGCCAATTATTGTTGCCAGATCCTCTGAAGATGGTGTTGGCGCTCGATACAGTAGGTTGATCGTGCAGGTATCATTTGTTATAGTGAGGGAGTCCAGGTGGGCTGTGCTAGTTGCATTGCACAACTGGAAGCCTAGGCAAGTTTTGACCAGGATGAGTGTTCCGCCTCCTCTCTGGTTGGTTCTATGGCATGCATGGACTGAAAATCCTGTGGGTAACATCTGGTTTATGATTGCATTGTCGCATTCTGATAGCCAAGTCTCTGTGATCATGATGATGTCAAGATCATGGGTCGTGACCAGGTCGGTAATTATTGGCCATTTAGTGCGTATTGACCTTGCGTTGATAAGTGCACACTTCAGGGCATGATGGTGCTGCTGACGGTCCAAATGTGACTTCTTGATGTGTTGAAGTGGGATGTGTAATAAATGTGAGTAAGGCGTGTCGTTGGGTTCTCTTGGGGGTTGTTGGTGATTCTCCGTCCATCTTTTTCCATCACTGCGGAGTATTGGGATGTGGTTGGTGCTTGTGTGAAAGGCATGGGATGTAAGGGGGAGCCAGGTGTAGACATGCCAGGGCTAGTAATGGATGCATCTTGTGGACGTCTTTGTGGATATTATGTGATCTGTTTGTTGTTGGGTAGTTAGTGGGACCGGTGTTGACTACTGTGCTTACTATCAGTGGTGTATAAACTCACTGCCTGACCATGAGTAGATATTTGGGACAATGTGGCAGTATACAAGACAAGAAACAGTACAGTAGCGATCAAACAATGAGGCAATATGTCAGTCAGCAGGTAATGAGACAATGTAACACTCAGCAAATAGCGAGACAGTGACCATGGAACAATGTAGCAATCAGTAAGTCATGATACAATGTTGCAATATCCTGCCTGCAATGGCTACTATGAGTGTAATGGGCTGCCGTTATTAAGGTTAGAAGGGATCAATGTTACAGTGCTCTGATCGCAGTGTTAGTTAATACAACCTAGGCATAGCAACATTGGTTACAGAAAACGGAATACAATGGTGGTTATCTAGAGTATATATATACTTGCAAGATAATGTAATGGGCTGCCGTTGTAGGATAAACAGATATCCGGTGCAGAATCCCTTTATCTTTTGTTAGGCTCTGTTAAGGAGTGTTCAGTCATGATCAATTGGGATGTTCTCAGTGCTGCTTTGTTGTTGCAGGTTTCCCGGGGCCTCGCGTGTATCAATGTCTTAGGTAGGTTAGAACGGCTTCTCCGTCGGTAGGGATTGTGCGGAGTGCCCCGCCTAAGGGCCACGCCAAAGGGCCCTCTGGCGAGGCCCTCAGGCGCGGGCCCGACCAGGCGCGGGCCTGCCCGACGGCGGTTTTCTTTAATTGAGCCTGCTGCTCCTCCCCCTCCCACAACCCCGATTGGGTTGGAGGTGTTTCGCGGGAGGGCAGGCTGGCCGGGTCGGCGTCCCCGATCAGGGGAAGAAGAAGAGGGAAGATGGTGCCTCTTCCCGTCCGACGGTGGTTCTCTTTAATTGAGCCTGCTGCTCCTCCCCCTCCCACAACCCCGATTGGGTTGGAGGTGTTTCGCGGGAGGGCAGGCTGGCCGGGTCGGCGTCCCCGATCAGGGGAAGAAGAAGAGGGAAGATGGTGCCTCTTCCCGCCCGACGGCGGTTCTCTTTAATTGAGCCTGCTGCTCCTCCCCCTCCCACAACCCCGATTGGGTTGGAGGTGTTTCGCGGGAGGGCAGGCTGGCCGGGTCGGCGTCCCCGATCAGGGGAAGAAGAAGAGGGAAGATGGTGCCTCTTCCCGCCCGACGGCGGTTCTCTTTAATTGAGCCTGCTGCTCCTCCCCCTCCCACAACCCCGATTGGGTTGGAGGTGTTTCGCGGGAGGGCAGGCTGGCCGGGTCGGCGTCCCCGATCAGGGGAAGAAGAAGAGGGAAGATGGTGCCTCTTCCCGCCCGACGGGATTCATGTTGAACTATTTACATTGTGCGCTATTATACATTCCGATGCCTATGTGGAGGGGGAGGGGGTTTGTTTCCGGTGATCTGATTACAATGTGTGCTATTATACTTTTCTATATACAAGTGGTGGGGGAGGGGGTTTGGCTTCGGACTTGATCTGCTGGTGACATCCCATGTGACATCCCCATAGTGTTCAATGAATAGTGTTGTCTTTAGTTGCTTCCGGAAGTATTTGATGTCTGTAGTTAGTCGAAGTTCATCTGGTAGGTTGTTCCAAATTGCTGGTGCAGCCAGGGAAAGGGCTCGTTCAGAGGTGTCCTTTTGGACCTTGGTGATCTCTTTTGGTGTGTTTACACGGTTGGAAGTGCCCCTAATCCTCGGTCGTGTACTGTTGTCAGTTTGTATGAGTGTCTGTAAGCTGAGGGCTGATGATTGTTGCTTGATTTTGAATATGTTTATGATTGTCTTATATTTGATGCGTGAGATGATTGGAAGCCAGTGTAGGTCTTTCAGGATTGGTGTGATGTGGTCCTGTCTTGCTGTGCCGGCTATTATGCGTGCTGCCATGTTTTGTGCCAGTTGCAGTGGTCTGAGGGTTTGTTTTGGGAGACCAAGATAGATTGGGTTGCAGAAGTCTAGTAGTGGGGTTATTAGAACCTGGCAGACAGTGCGGAAGTGTTCCGGGGCGAGGAGGGGTTTGAGACGTCAGATTAGGCTCATCCTGTGGTATGCATTCTTGGTGGTTTTGCTTATGTGAGATTGTAGATTCAGTTTATTGTCCAGAGTTACTCCAAGGTATTTTACTTCTGTTTTATGGGTATGTTTGTGTTTTTTATCTTGATGTTGGGTGGAGGGATGAAGTCGGTGTTTCAAGTGATGATGAGTGCCTCGGTCTTGCTGTAGTTTATGGTTAGGTTGTTGCTTTGGAACCAGTCGTTCATTTGTATGAGACAGTTTGTTATTTTGGAGTAGTCCGGGTTGTCGATAGTGATGGGTGTGTATATCATGATGTCATCGGTGTAGATTGTATACTGTATGTTGTGTTCTCTCATGATGTTGCATATTGACTGAATGTAGATGTTAAATAATAGTGCTGATAAGGCGGATCCTTGTGGTACTCCTTGCAGGACTTTTATGGGTTGAGATGTGTTGGGGCCGATCTTGACCTGTATCTGTCTGTCCGTTAGGTATGATTCGAACCATTTCAGTGTGGATCCGTGAAGTCCAATGTTCTGTAGTCTTTCCAGTAGAGTTCTGTGGTCCACTGTGTCAAATGCCGATGAAATGTCGATGAAGATCATTAGTATTCCGTCCTTGCAGTTGTCTATGAGACAGAGTATGTTGTTGAAGAGGTATAGCAGGAGGGTTTCGACTCCGTGGTTGGGGCGGAAACCGTGTTGGTTGATGTCTAGCGGTGCGTGGTTGTCAATATGATCCTGTAGCTGATGCTGTACTGCCTTCTTGATTATTTTTGCCAGTAGGGGTATGCTTGAGATCAGCCTGTATGCTGCTGGATTGCTCTTCTCAAGTGGGGATTTCTTCGGGATAGGTCTTATCGTAGCGAGCTTTAATTGATTCGGCATGAATCCTTGGGTCAGAGATCTTTGCACCATGCTGTGTATGTGTGGATGAAGTTTGACTTGGTGGTTTTGATCCATTTCACTGGGCATGGGTCTGTTGGAGCTGTGCTTATATTGAGTGTGGTGATGATGTGCGAGAGCTGCTCTGTGGATGGGGTGTTGAATGTGCCCCATGTTTTCGGGGGTGTGGTTAGCTTTGTGGGTGTGTTGGGTTTTGGCTGTAATGAAGAGTGAAATTTCTCTTGGATGTGGTCTGCAAACCTTTGTGGGTCTATTTGGATTTCTTTTTCAGCTCTCTGTTCCTTGGTGAGGGTTTTCACTATTTCAAAGAGCTCTCTCGGCTTGTTGTTGGATTTGAGTATAATGTTTGTGTGGTATTCGCTCTTTGTTTGGTTGATGACCTCATTGTATTGCTTTTGCTTTGTTAGGTATATTTCCTGGGTATTAGTCGACTTGGTGTGTCTCCATCGCCGTTCTAATTTTCTGAGTTGCCTCTTTTCAGACCGTATGCTTTTTGAGTACCATGGCTTGTGATGTAATTTGTTGCAGTGAGTTTTCCTTTGTCTATATTCAGTGGCTTTGGCGGCGTTATTGATGATGTTGTTCCAGATTGTGATTTGAGTTTCTAGATCCTCTGCTTCTGGTTGCAGGTGTGGTATAGTGTCCTGAAGGAATTGATCCCTGTCAAAACTCTTGAATCTTCCTTGTGTGGGTGGGTTGTCCGGGTTTCCATTTTGTTTTTGTCCTTGTGTTGTTATATTTATTTTGATCATGTGGTGGTCTGACCACGGTACAGGTGTGATGGAGGGGGTTGAGATGAGTCCGCTGTTGATTAGGTGTTTAGGTGTGAAGATGAGGTCAGGTGACGATCTGAGTCTGTGTGTCGGGGGGTTAATTATTTGTGTGTATTGTAGGAAGCTCATTGCTTGGAGGAAAGCTTCTGCATCTTTGGTGTTGGACGATTTGAGGTTGAAGTCTCCTAGTAGTAGCGTGGGTTTGTGTTTTGAGCTGATTGCACAGACTGCTTCAATTGTGGAGGCTAGTTCATCAGGTAGAGCATTGGGGGCTCTGTAGGTGAGGCATAGAGCCATCCGTTTGTTCTCAATAGTGATGGTGTTGCATTGTTGGGTGTCTGTGGCACTTCATGATTTGAAGTTTAGGCTATTGTTTGCAATGATCAGAACCCCCCTCCTCGCCGGTGGGCTCATGGGCAGTTGTATGCTGAGTATGTGTTGGGTACTAATTGGTTGAGTAGTACATTGTCAGTGGGGGTGAGCCAGGTCTCTGTTATACAGAGTATGTTGGGTTGTTGTTCTTCTATGTGGTCTGCTATTGTGTTGATTTTGTTTCGTATGGATCTGGCATTTATGAGCTCTATGAATATTGTTATTGGGGTGTTTGTAGTTCAGTGTGCTTCCTTTGAGTGTGCGTGAGTGTTGGACTTGCTCCTGGTTTGGACTTTGCGCCTGGGTGTTTTATGTGTGTTTGCTTGGTTGTACTGTGGGTCTGTGTATCTCCTGGGTTGGGGGAAAGGCCTTGAGAACCAGCCCTCTGAAGTCAACAAGCTGGGGAAATGAAATGCTGGGCAGCTGGAGCATAATAAAGGTGGCTTTGTTTTGCCCTTAACTGTTGCTTGTCTAGTATTTTTTTTTAATCCTTTGCCACTGCACCCCATGCTATACCACACCCCAATAGACTTTAAGAAGGGTTTTTTCTTGAGAGAGGTTTGGAAGTCCTTCAAGAAAGTCACCTCCTTTGGCTTGGTGATGATTTTTAATACTATGTTTTCAGATACCTCTTTCTTAGATCCTGTGCCTTCCTCACTTATTAAGAGGCCAGAGCTAGGGCTGTTTCTGGCCATAATCAAATTGATCAATGCTAGTCTATCTAGTGGCCAAATTCCATAGATCTGGAAAGAGAGAATTTTTTGCCTAAAAAACATTCTTCAGATCCTTCTGATCTTGCCCATTATAGTCCAGTTACCAATATCCTATTTATAGCTAAAGTCCTTGAAAGAGCCTTGAAAGAGCTATCTTAATTCAACAACATGTTCACCTTGACAAGGAAAATGTACTGCACTCTCACCAGTTTTGCTTAGAACATAAGATATGCCATACTGGGTCAGACCAAGGTCCATCAAGCCCAGTATCCTGTTTCCATCAGTGGCCAATCTAGGTCATAAGTATCTAGCAGTTTCCCCAAAAGACACAGGTTCCGCAATGCTTGTAGTGGGTCAAGCAGTAATATCCTGGGTCCCTTTTAATAATGGTTTATGGACCTTTCCTCCAGGAACTTGTCCAAACCTTTTTTAAACCCAGCTACACTAACAGCTTTTTCTACATCCTCCGGTAACTAACAAATTCCAGAGTTTGATTACATGTTGAGTGAAAATATATTTTCTCAGTCTTAAATAGGTTACCCTGTAGCTTCATTGCATGTCCACTAGTCTTTCTAAACAATCGATCTACGTTTACCCGTTCCACTCCATTCATTAATTTAGAGACCTCTATCATTTCTTCCCTCAGCCATCTCTTTTCTAAGTTAAAGAGTCCTAACCCTTTTAGCCTTTCTTCACAGGAGTATCCTTCCATCCCCTTTACCATTTTGGTGGCTCTTCTCTGTACCTTTTCTAATAATGCTATATCCTTTTTAAGATACGGCTTCAGGGAGTACCACAGTACAGAGACATGTCTTCTTGCACTACTAGTGAAATAAGGATACAGCTTGACTTTAGGAAAATTGCTTTACTGGTGTTGCTGGATCTTTCAGTGGCATTTGAGTTGCTTGACCATAAGTTACTTCATACTTGGCTCTCAGATATTGGTATATGTGAAATGATTTTCAGATGCATTAAATCTTTTTTTATCACCGAGGTTCTTCCATGTTCATTTTGATTTAGATTTCTCTCAGTACCATCAGTTACACTATTGGGTACCACAAGATTCCACTCTGTCCCTCTCAATTTATTTTTAAGTTCTCTAGCCACAATCATCCAGTCAAAAGGTATCAGTGGGTACTTCTTTGCGGATGATATCCAACTATTTCATTATGTTTATCCTATGAGGTCAGACTTTAGTTCTTTGAATCATTGTCTAACTGACGTATCAAACTAGCTTCAATCCCTCCAAATCATCTACTGTTGGAATACTAGTTAGCGCTAGCCTCTCAAACAGGGCCGGCCCGTCCATTGAGCAAGAATGTTTTTTGCACAGGGCCCCCCGTTTCAGGGGGCCCCGCGCAAAGAACATTCTACTTTAAAAATAAATTAAATTTAAAAAAAAAAGCTGGCTACTGCCGCGGCAGCAGCAGAAACGAGTGTCCCGTGGGTCCCCCCTGCCCGGCTGAGCCCTCCCTGCCTGGCTGAGCCTCTCCGCAACAGCTTTCAGATCCGCAAAGGGAGAGTGTCTCCCTTACGGCTCTGTTAAGCCCGCAGGGGCTGATGGGAAATTTGGCTCTGTTAAGCCTGCAGGGGCAGATGGGGTGATGGGGGTTAGGACAGAAATGGGCTGATGGGGGGGGGGTTAGGACTTGAGGTGGGCTGATGGGGTTAGGACTGATAATGGGCTGTGGGCTGATGGGGGGGGGGTTAGGACTGGTAATGGGCTATGGGGGGCTGTCTGGAAATGGGGTGATGGGGGTAAGGACTAGTAATGGGCTATGGGGGGTTAGGACTGGTAATGGGCTATGGGGGGGCTAGGACTGGAAATGGGTTGATGGGGGGCTAGGACTGGAAATGGGCTGAGTGGAAGGGGAGGCTTGAACTGCAAATAGCTGATGGGGACGAGGACTTGGAATGGAAATGGGCTGAGTGGAAGGGGGGCTTGAACTGCAAATAGCTGATGGGGAGGGGGGCTTGGAATGGAAATGGGCTGTGAGGGGAGGGAGCTAGGACTGGAAATGGGCTGTGAGGGGAGGGAGCTAGGACTGGAAATGGGCTGATGGAGCAGCTAGGATAGGACTAGAAATGGGCTGTTGGGGGGAGCTAAGATTGGAAATGGGCTGTGGTGGGGGCTTGGATTGAAATGGACTCATGGAGGGGCTAGAACTGGAAGTAGACTCATGGGGGGCTTGGGTTGGAATTGGGCTGAGTGGAGGGGAGCTAGGATTTGACATGGGCTGATGGTGGGGCTAGGAAATGACTAGAAATGGGCTGATGGGGGGCTGGGATTGGAAATGAGCTGATGGAGGGACTCGGATAGGACTGGAAATGGATGGGGGAGCTAGGACTGGAAATGGGCTGATGTGGGGCTAGGATTGGTAATGGGCTGATGCAGGGACTAGAAGGGAGCAGATGCTGGGTGAGGCTGGAACTAGAAGGGAGCTGATGTTGGGGAGGATTAGAATGGGATAGGGCTGGGAGAGTGAAATGGAGAGGAGAAAAATATTTTGTGTGGGAGGGATGAAAAATCTACAATTGGCCGGGTATTGGGAGAGTAAGTGGAGATTGAGGATGGAGGGGTAAAATTTGAGTGGATGAAATAGGAATGAGGAAAGAGCAAAAGGAGAAAGATTAGTATGTTAAAGAAGATGTAGAGAGAGAGAATGGAAAAATAACTAGAAGAGAGAAGAAAGGACAAATGGACAGCAGACGATGGAGAGTTAGCAGAAGACACGAAGAAACCAGAAGAAAGTGGCTGGAGCAATTGCAACTGAAAAAAAATGCACAAAAGGTAGAAAGATATCTCTTTATTTTGAATTTATTAACTGGAATATGTCAGCTCTGGGAAATGTGCATCATTAACATCTGTGCTTTGTTTAGTACAAGAGGAAATTAATTTATAGTTTTATTTCTACAGTGTTGTTGTACATTCCAAGTTTGGCTTTTGGGGTTCCCAGATTAATTATTGCCTTCCTTTTTCTAAATTGTGATTCCTTGTTTGGTGATGGTCTATGTTCTGCATGTGTAACTGAGCTGAGGTATTCTGTTTATGTAATTCCTATTTGACATTGCCACTTGTTCTTTTTCCCCAGTAGGTCATGTATTGTTGTTCTCTGAAATGTATTGGTTTAATATTTGCAGTGTTGCCTTTTGATAGGTAGGGTTTGGTGCTTTATGAGTCCTGGTAGTGCTGTTATGATACGGTGGGTTTGCTATGGGTTCTAAATGGGCAGCATTTGTAGTAGTTCCTAATATGCCTGGCAGTTGGCACTGGATTATAGTAATGTAGAAATCTTTCAGCTTTTCTTTATCCATACATTCATTAAGAGACATGTTTACTAAAAGTTAGTGTATGGTAACATTATGCAAATATTTATGCAAAGGAGTCCACTTATGCAAATGAGGCCCCACACCGGGTCTCCGCACATGGCCCCGCACTCCCCTTGGGCCGCCCCTGCTCCCACACTTACCTCCACACTTCTTGGACAACAGTTGCCACTCTCTAATTCAGTTAACATTTTGGGATGTATCCTAGACATATCTTAATTTTAATTCTCAGATTTCAGGAGTTGTAAAGTCATTTTTAAAAAAAATCTTAGTACATTTAAGTCTATTCATACCTACTTGGATACTAAAGTATTACTAACTCTAACATATATGCTTATTTTCTCCAAACTAGATTACTGTAATGCACTATTCAATGCTCTTCTTGTAGTTTTATTAACAGACTGCAATTGATGCAGAACACGCCTATAAGAGTGATTTATCATGCTAAAGCAATCAACCATATGAGTATTACACCACTCATGATAAAGTCATTGGCTCCCATGTTCTATAGGATAAAATTCAAACTTTTAGTTCTTATTCATGAGGTGCTCATTGTTGGGTTTCTTTGCTACTATTTGATACCCTCAATGAAACTTCTCCACTATCTTTATCTAAGGCAAGGGTTCCCAAACCTGCCTCCCAGCCATTTGGGTTTTCAGGATATCTGCAAAGAATATGCATGAGAAAGTTTTGCATGCAGTGCCTCCATTGTATGCAAGTCTCTCTCATGCATCTTCATTGTGGATATCCAGAAAAGCTAACTGGCTGGAGAGGCCACCGAACAGGTTTGGGGATCCTTAATCTAAGGCCTTCATTGAAACATGCAAGACTACATGTTCATTGGATCCAATCCCATGAAACTAGCTTTGAAGGGAGGCCCTGAGTTTAAGATTATAAACCACAGACTGTCCACTGGCATAGTCGCCACTATTTAGAAAATGGCTTTGGTCCATTCTATCCTAAAGTCTTTCCTAGATCCTTCAGATACTGCATACTATCTACCATGTCAAATCTTCTCTTTTCTTTCCAAACTTGCCAAAAAACTTGTTTCAAACAACGCACAGATTTTGTTGAGAAAACCAGCACTTTAAATCCACACCAGTTAGGCTTCCATTCAGCACATAGCACTAAAACCAAGCTCACAGCATTTTTTAGTGAAGTTTATTGCTTCCTGGATCAAGGTAATGTTCTCCTGACCATATCCCTAGATCTTTCAGCCACATTGGATTTAGTGGATCTTCACCTGTTAGCGTACCTAATGGATATTGGCCTCAATGATGCTGCTTTACATTGGCTCTCTTCTTTCCTTTTTAATCAGACCTTCTTGGTCTTCTTTGATGTACTGTCTCTTCTACTCATTCCCTGCCTTGTGCTCTCCCTTTTACTTTTTAATATTTTCTTCGGTGCCCTAGCAACTCTTATGCAGGATTTAGGCATCAGCATGTATTATTACACCAATGGCATCTTTCTACTTTTCCTTATCTCCACAACACCCCCAGATCTGGCACCTCTAAATAGTTGTCTCTCTAGTGTCATGACATGGCTTGAAGCAAGCAAACTCAAGCTCGATGTTGAGCAAACTGTAGCTATATGGATTACTGGTTCTGAATTCACCTCATCAATCTCACCAATTATTACTGGTACTTCCATCACTCTTTTCCCTGTGCTCATTTATTTTGGAGTCTATCTGGACTCTCAGTGTTTTTTTTCAGAAACAGATTAGTTCCATGATTAAAATTTCCATCTTCGCTCTCCACCAATTCTGTGCAATTCGTTCTTGTTTAGACTTTGTAGCCCAAACCACTTTCATTGTCTCCTCAGTTCTGTCCTGGCTTGATTACTGTAATACCATCTACATTGGTCTCTGTATTCATGAGCTGAAGTGGCTCTAAACAGTCCAAAATACCGCCATCAGAATTCTATCCCATACCAGTTGTTATGAACATATTACCCCCACATTTAATGTCTGCACATTGGTTGCTTATCATATACAGTTCAAGATTCCCATATTAGTTCATAAAGAGGGTTATTTTGGAAGCTCTATTCATGCTTTATGGAGGAGTAGCCTAGTAGTTAGAGCAACTACCTAGTATCCAGAAAATAAAAGATTCAATTCCCACTGGCACACCTTAGGTAAGTCACTTTACCCGCCATTGCCTCAGAAAAAAAGGCCTGGTAATCTACTTCTGGTGATACATTGCCAAGAAAACCCAAAGGCACGTGGGTCACCAGGAATCAGCATTGACTTGACTACATGCACAAAAAAAAAATCATGCTCTGGAAATTGGCATGGAGACATCTCCAGAGCCATTTTAGAAACCGGATCTGTGGATGTCCAAGTCTGAAAGGGGCATGTGGAGGCATGGCCGAGGCATTCCCAAGACATTGGACATCCTCACCTGATCTGTCGAGTCACTACACCAATACCCCTTTTATTTTACAATACGACAATGAGCACTAACAAGACATGGGGGCTCATGTTTCCATTTTGCTATGCCACTGGCATTTTCAATAGCATCATATGGATGTGAAAGCTGGACAGTGAAAAAGATAGACAGGAAGAAAATTGATGCCTTTGAATTATGGTGCTGGCGGTGAATACTGTGTATACCATGGACTGCCCGAAGAACAAACCAGTCGGTACTAGAGGAGATCAAACCTAAGCTTTCTTTAGAAGCTCAGATGACAAGACTTCGACTTTCATACTTTGGACACATCATGCGAAGAGAGAGATCATTAGAGAAAGACATTATGCTTGGCAAGATAGAAGGTCAACGCAAAAGAGGAAGGCCAGCAATGAGATGGATCGATGCAATAACAGCAGCTATGGGTACCAGTCTGTCAACAATGAGCCGCCTGACTGAAGACCGAACACAATTTAGGATAGCTATCCAGAGGGTCGCCATGAGTCAACTCCGACTCGACGGCACTTAACAACAACAACATGACACTGGCCATCCCCTTATCCTAGCTTGTATGAGATGATGTCCCCATCCCACACTTTCCTAAGGAGGCAGTCTATATGGCTTCCAGTGTGGACATCTATGTAGCCTTCCCTAGCATTTTTCTGCACATTTCACCTTGAACGTGCCGGATTTGACTTGGACATCCTTTCTAAAATGCCACTTAAAGCTTTTTACACTGGGAATCCTTCTTACCTTTGTTCATGTATGACTCTATACACCCCTTCCTGTCTACTCCATTCTATCCACACCAACTGTCTCAACTGACGGCCTGTTTCTCAAGCTAAATATGTGTCAACAAGGAGAAACACCTTTTTCTTCAAGACTTTGCTGCTCTGGAATGACCTGCCTCTAAGGCAAGAACCATCTTATAAGAAATTTAAGCGCAAACTGAAAACTCATCTTTGTGAAAGGGTTTTTGGGAACAAGTAATGCTGACCATAGTCTGCTGTGCGGATGTGCCTTGTACACCTGCCAGTTTGTACTTATCTCACTACAGCTCGCCTCTTCCTTTCACTCGTCTATCAATGGCATTTTAATTGCAGTTTCTATTGATTTCATCTCTAAACCACTTTGATATATACTTTGAAAGGTGGTATAAAAACATAATAAACCATGGACCATACTTTTTGTACCTCACCAGTCCCTAAGATCACAGGAAGATAGACTTTTCATCATATCTCACCCATCCTCTGCTAAATTGGAATTCACATGCAATTCAGACTTTTTTATTCTTCCACTCTTACTATGGAACTCCATCCCGAAAAGCATCTATTGGAGAGTTCCCTGAGAACATTCAAAGCCTACCTTAAGGCCTATTATTTTACTGAGGCCTTTGGACTCAGGGAGAGCAGTTAGTTGGGGAGGGGATCCACTTTCCACATCTGAGGCTCTAGTTTCTTTTTATTTCCTCTTATTTTTTCAGTATAATTTATGTTAGTGATTTTTTTTAAACTGCTTAGATATTGTAACGAAGGACAGCAAAGAAAAAGTGGAATAAATATAAATATGTGAAGGGGAATTTTAGAAAGAATTTGGAGAGTGGAATTCCCATATCCATTTGAAGACATGGAGAATTAGGCTAGTAAAATAGTTGCATGCGTATAACCCTACATTTCTCCCCTTCCACCCTCTCCATAAGCATCACCTTGATTCTCCCCTCCCCTGGAAACATGACTTTGATCCCTCACCCCGAGGGCTCCTCCATTCAAAAAGTAAAATGGCAACCTCTCCCTTTCAAAGCCACCCTTCTGACTGTCCATGCCATCCCCACCTCCTGATTAACATTCCCATGCTTACTGGGGCCATTGGTGTCCAGTAGAGCAGAAGCGAAGGCCCCTTCCTCCTGCTCTGCACCCGGTCTTTCTCCAAAATGACATTGATGATGCCTAGCAGTAAGCTCATGGTACTGGCAGTCCTAGTGGTGACCTATAACTATAGGTTGGCTGAAAATCTTCCTAAAGATATGCAAGTAAATTATCTACATATCTTTAAGCACTGACCACCCCACTGATTATTGATCTCATGGTGAACAGTGTGACTTCTTAAGTTTATTTAGTGTGGTATGTTTTTCTTTTTCACTTTGATTTGTGCATCTTGGACAGTGACTCTCCGAAAGCTCATTAAAGTAAATTAATATGAATGTTTCTATTAATTCACTATCAGACTCATATTTCACCGAATCTTCCTGCTTCTTTTTCTTGACTAATAGATATCATTTCAACAGTTTAACTAACTGCAGTGATACAGAAGAAGCAGTAATTTATACTGATGTAATGGCCATGATAAAAATCATTTGTGTGCTGATTTTATAAATTAGGGGAGAAATGTGAGTGGTTCAGAAGGCTGAAGGGCTGCCACATGAATTCCCATGTTGTTAATGCTTCAGACGTTTCTGCTTCATTAAACCAATTTCACGGGGAGATGAGCTAGAGGAGAAACCGCGCTGTCTAAGAGATGCAACAATGGTTTATTGAAAGAAATGAGGCTAACATTAAATTAAGGGCTACTTGAGAAATATGGAAATATAAAAATATTCCAGCTTCAGAAAAGACAAATTCAAAAACAGGATAAGTAAGTTCTTTCAAACTTCAATAACTGTCTCGTCATAACTGTATTGACTGAATTCAGAAGCTACTAATTAATATTGAAGGTTTTCCTTTAAAACGAATAACCAGTAAGATATGTAGAAAAAGCTTTGAGGTTTCACTTGGGTTGCACAGCAAGGCAATTGCAATCACTATTTTTGATACATTCCTTTCCATTAGATTAAATTAACTGAACCTTTTGATATGTGCATTTAAATATTGATAGAAAAGAATTCAAAATAAATCACAGGGATGTTCAGGATAGTAGTTTTGCTTCAGGATAATGACAAATAGAAAGCAAAAAGGACGAAGGAAACTTGCTCACTTTGGAGCTTTCGTAGATGAGGTTTCATTAAAATTGGATTTTGAATTTGAATTTTATCACTTTTCTCATGAATTAACATTCAGGTGCAGTTGTTTAGTCCCAGCCCCAAGAGGATTTACCATCTAAGGTGTTGATGTACTAAAGTGTGTAAGGTGTCCCTAGTGCAGTGGGCTACTTAGGTTTGGTGTAAATTCCTGTGTCCTAGTGTAACTTTTGATGAAGGAAGATTTTTAGAAGATACAAAATAGATCGGCACTAAGTGAGAAGTAAACCGTGATGCTAATCCTAGCAGGGCAATGAGGTGCATATGGAATTCCTATTGCAACAAAGTGCCTAAACGTTTAACATAATCTTTTACCTCATGAATAGTGCTGAATCTTTTTTTCATGGACAGAGGTAAAGTTTTATTTTCTAGATGGCTTCAGTGGGAGATCAATTGATTTTTTTTTTTAAACTTCCAGTCACAAAAGACCTGAAATCCCTGAGCTGGGAAACCCTGGGGACATGATTGCCAATTTGGTAGCCTCGGACACAATACCCCCTGACCCAAGCCCCTAGGTCCTACAGTTCTAGTTCAAGGACTCTTGTACTTGGGTGGTCCAAGTCTAAGACCCCACATATACTCTAACCTACTACCACTCACTCACCCTCCCACATACTGTTCCCACCCAAATTCTCACCTATGTCACACATACTCAGCTAACCCTCTCAGTCATCCACATCCACCTCTCACCTACCTAGCCCCATCCATTTTTCAGCCCATTTCCTGATCCATCTACCCAGCCCCCATCAACCCACCCTATCCCTTTAACTAGCTACCCTCCAATCCATTCATATACCATAAGGTTGTTAGGTCAGTGAGTGGATGGGGGGATAGGTGGCTGATGGGTATTTTGGAATGGAGATCGGGGCTTGGTAGGTGATAGGGTTAGTGTAGGGGTGTATGAAGCTCTCTTGTCCCAGGAAAGAGTGCCCTGCCTTAGGAATACTGGAACTGAATCGCCCAGTCTTTAGGGGCCCTGGATCATTTGGGGCTGATAACAGTTTAGAGATGTTAAACTTAAATTTACCACTAACCTATGAAGCTTAAATGAAAGTAAAGTTACTTTCAAACATGAACTTTACTTCCATTATAACACATTTGCTTTTCGTACTTTATTCTATATTTAGTACAGAGATTTATCTATTTCTTGCTCTGTATCTCTGTACTTTATTATAGCCAACGCACAAAAGTAATGGAAAAGAAAAAATCGATGTAAAAACGTGAATGCACATTTTTAGTGCACCGTTAGGACAGATCCTCAAGGTTTGTACCTGAGAATGTGGAGGAGGATGTAAGGGATTTGCCCAAGGTGCATCAGTGAGAGAAGTAGGATTTGGATCCTGGCTTTGCTGGTTTAAAGCCCACTGGACCTGCTCTTCCACTTGGCTTGGCTTTTTCACATGGCAAAGGGCTGATGTAATAAACCGCACTAATCAGAGTTCAACATTTACTTCAGTTTCAGGCAGATCTTTTCGTATGCTTCAATATCTTTTTATGTTGCAAGAATCAGAGCACACGAAAATCAGCACTAAACCAAACGCGAACAACCATGCTACTTTCAGTGCAATTAGCATGCTGACGCATTCTAATGAGCTTATTAGCAAGAAAATGCATGCTAATGTACCGCATGAAGAATTACAGCAAGCTAAGCTTAAGATTAGTGCAGTTTATTTCTCCCTCAATTGCGCTGAAACTTTGTTTCATCTCTGCAAGTGAAGTAAAATCTCCAGCGATGTTAAGTTTTGAGCTTCCCTAAACCTCAATGGAAGTTAAAGTATTAGTATACTATTTCCAAACTGGGGATCCCTAGAGATGGGATCTCAAAGTTGGGGACACATAATGCCCAGGGCTTGTATGACCAGGGGATATTCTGCTCAGGCACCTTGAGCCGGGGCACCTCTGGATCAGACCCCTGACACAGGGACGACCTCAACCAGAGAACTTGGAAAACTGCAGCATCCTCTTGCTGTGATAATACTACTCACCGGGTCCTGGGGAAGCATTCCATGGACTCTTCTTCCTCCACCACCATCTTTGAAACTGACTGGCTGGGCTGCCCAGGTTAGCAGTGCCCAGGTTATGGGTGCCCTGGTCTAGGGGGTGCCTGAGGCGCTGGTCTCTACTCTCTGGAACTGCCCTTTTTTCTTTCTCCTTCCCTGTTGGTTAATGAGCCAATCCACATTTAGCACAGTTCTAATTCAGTCTATTACATCAGCCATCAAATGAACTGAGGTGAACTTTGAAACATGATGTTAACATATTCAAAATTCTGATCTAGTAAGGAACCAAATCTCCATGTGTAACACAAATTTTTGTTGGAGCTGCCAGCCCAGTGAAAAGAACAAGTCAATTCACCACCGTGGCCACTCCATAAGAACATAAGAACATAAGATATGCCATACTGGGTTAGACCAAGGTCCATCAAGCCCAGTATCCTGTTTCCAACAGTGGCCAATCTAGGTCATACGTACCTAGCAGTTTCCCCAAAAGACACAGGTTCCGCAATGCTTGTACTGGGTCAAACATTGATATCCTGGGTCCCTTCTTAATAATGGTTTATGAACCTTTCCTCCAGGAACTTGTCCCAACCTATTTTAAACCCAGCTACACTAACAGTCTTTACTGCATCCTCTGGTAACAAATTCCAGAGTTTGATTACACGTTGAGTGAAAAAATATTTTCTTTTATTAGTCTTAAATAGTTTACCCTGTAGCTTCATTGCATGTCCCCTAGTCTTTCTATATTCTGATAACATAAACAATCGATCTACGTTTACCCGTTCCACTCCGTTCATTAATTTATAGAATTCTATCATATCTCCCCTCAGCCGTCTCTTTTCCAGGTTAAAGAGCCCTAACCTTTTTAGCCTTTCTTCATAGGAGCATCCTTTCATCCCCTTTACCATTTTGGTGGCTCTTCTCTGAACCTTTTCTAATAATGCTATATCCTTTTTAAGATATGGCAACCAGAATTGCACACAATATTCAAGGTGTGGTCTCACCATGGAAAGGTATAGAGGCATTATAATATCTTTTGTTTTATTTTCCATTCCTTTCCTTATGATACCTAGCATTCTATTTGCTCTCTTGGCTGCCGCTGCACACTGGGCTGAGGGTTTTAACATGTTATCCACAATGACGCCTAAATCTTATTCCTGGGTGGTGGTTCCTAATGTGGAACCTTGCATTGTGTAACCATAGTTTGGGTTGTTCTTCCCTAGGTGCATAACTTTGCACTTGTCCACATTAAATTTCATCTGCCATTTTTATGCCCAGTCTTCCAATTTATCAAGATCCTCTTGCAATTTTCCACAATCCTCTTGGGTTTTAACAACTTTAAATAGTTTTGTGTCATCTGCAAATATGATAACCTCACTCGTTATTCCACTTTCCAGGTCATTTATGAATATGTCAAAAATCAGCAGACCCAGCACAGATCCCTGGGGTACACCACTATTCACCTTTCTCCATTGGGAAAATTGGCCATTTAGCCCAACCCTCTGCTTTCTATCTTTTAACCAGTTCCTGATCCACAGTAGTACACTGCCTCCTATCCCATGACTCTTTAGTTTTGCCAAAAGTCTCTGATGAGGGACCTTGTCAAAGGCTTTCTGAAAGTCCAGATACACTATATCAACCGACTCACCTTTGTCCACCTGTTTATTCACACTTTCAAAAAAAAATAACAGATTAGTAAGACAAGATCTTCCTTGTCTAAAGCCATGTTGGCTGCCTCCCATTAGACCATGACTATCTACATGCTGAGTAATTTTATTCTTTATGATGGTTTCTACCATTTTTCCCGGTACTGACGTGAGGCTCACCGGTCTGTAGTTTCCCGGATCACCCCTGGAACCCTTTTTAAAAATTGATGTTACATTGGCGATCCTCCAATCTTCCGGTATTAGAGATGATTTTAATGATAGTTCACAGATTACTAATAGCAGGTCTGCAATCTCATATTTCAGTTCTTTCAACACCCTTGGATGTATTTAATAAAGTGATTTAAAAAAAAAAAAAGCTTATCTCTTGCACTTAGCTGATTAACGACTTATTTCAGGCTGTTCAGAACACCACAGAAACCAATGACGTGACATATTTCGGGTTCAAAAAGTTGAGAACCCTGCTTCAGGTCAATCTCAGCGTGGTCAATCTTCAGCCATGAAAAATTCTTGCTAGAGAAAATGCCATAAATATTCTGGCACAGCGTCTGATCACACAGCTGACTTTAGCAACCTCAAACCAAAGGAGTTGAATCATAGCAAGGCAATCAGAAAAGAGGGAGGATCCACCATTCAGAAACCCCACCCTAGGTGAGAGGCTGTAGTACGTCAATTGCCCCTAAATAATAGTGTACCAATCCAGCTGCATGTTCAAACCTTTAGGGTGGACCATATTCAATAAGTAAATCCATCTCTGTTCCAACTTTTGTAAACATTGAATACGATCACCACCCCGCGGATATGCTGGTACATGATCTAATACACGCCAGTGAAGAGACTCAAATGCATGTGCAGTTTCAACACAATGATCCACCATTGGCGCCGCCAAATTTCTTGTATCGAAAAGCCGTACAACGAAACACCTTGTTGCGGTATGATAGTTCTCATCCAACGGCTTTAAAGAAGGGATTACCCTATGGACAGTTTTTACGGCTTCGCTGTAATTGTTCAACATTGCAGGAATTTAACCCTTTGAAGGCCTACTTTAAATTTTTAATCCACATTCTGCAGCCGGGTTAGTTTTTGCATATTTCAGGAAAATTGTACCCGTCTTATTCAATATGTTCTAATAGTGATTTTCCTTCTGCTATGGTCATGTATTATATACCATTTGATAGGAATATTTTAGTCATAATTTTGGATCCCGAGAGTTTTGGGCTCGGCCTGGAAAGGGTTAAATTACATGCAGAAGATTTGAGTTCACGTTTACTTTCTAGAGGCTACCCTTTAAATGTGGTCAAGACAGCATATAAAAGGGCTCGTTTCATGCACAGAGAGTGGCTATTTGTAACACCAGTTCTAGCATCGCAAGAAGAAAAGATCACGGGGGTTTTCCCTTTTACTAAAGGAGCGGCAGCAGAAGCCAAACTCCTCCATCGTTTTTGGCCTATCTTGGGGCTACATACCTGCTTTCGGGATAAGCGTTTGCAAATAGCTTATTCCCGTAAGGCTAATTTACGTGATCTAGTAATGAAGACTACAGCACAGCAAGATCGCCCCCCCCTACTTCACATGCAATAAGAGGACATTATCCTTGTGAAGTTTGTAATTTTTGTTTGAGCACGATATCTGGTCCTGACTGGACGGATCTTCATACTTCTAAAACTTACCACTCTCATTGGCATACAAGTTGCTCTTCAACATTTGACGTTTATTTGATTGTTTGCCCATGCCAGCTTTACTATGTTGGGCGTACTTCTAGATCGATATGGACAAGACTGAGTGAACATGCATCACATTTTCGTACAAGGAATTTGGCGGCGCCAATGGTGGATCATTGTGTTGAAACTGCACATGCATTTGAGTCTCTTCACTGGCGTGTATTAGATCATGTACCAGCAGATCCGCGGGGTGGTGATCGTATTCAATGTTTACAAAAGTTGGAACAGAGATGGATTTACTTATTGAATTCGGTCCACCCGAAAGGTTTGAACATGCAGCTAGATTGGTACACTATTATTTAGGGGCAATTGACGTACTACAGCCTCTCACCTAGGGTGGGGTTTCTGAATGGTGGAACCTCCCCCTTTTCTGATTGGCTTGCCCTGATTCAACTCCTTTGGTTGGAAGTTGCTAAAGTCAGCTGTGCGATCAGACGCCGTGCCGGAATATTTAAGGCGTTTTCTCTAGCAAGAATTTTTCATTGCTGAAGATTGACTGCACTGAGATTGACCTGAAGCAGGGTTCTCAACTTTTTGAACGCGAAACGTGTCACGTCATTGTTTTTTGTGGTGTTCTGAACAGCCTGAAATAAGTCGTTAATCAGCTAAGTACAAGGGAGGAGCTGTTTTTTTTTAAATCACTTTATTAAAACAGAGTGGCTACGGTGGTGAATTGACTTGTTGTTTTCACTGGGCTGGCAGCTCCAACAAAAATTAGTGTTACACATGGAGATTTGGTTCCTTACTAGATCAGAAGTTTTGCTGGTTGTTTGGTTCTTTTGATTCTGGTCGCAGGTTTTTCTGATTTTTTGGTAACATATTCAAAATGACATCCATGACGTCCCTTGGAAAGTTGAGGTAGAATTTCCTTAAGCAGTTCCCACATACTGTAACTAAGACTAACGAAGGCTACTGGTAGAGACTAATCTAATTTTATCACCCCTAGAGAGATGTTCTCTGGAGAATAAGGCTTCTTCAGTAAACTCCTATAATGCTGCACTCTCCTCGGCTCTGGATGCTCTCACCCCACCCACCCCACGACCTGTGAGATGTTCTGCACCCCAGCCCTGGCTTTCATCCACTACCCGCTATCTGTGCTCCTGTGCCCATTCTGCTGAACGTGCTTGGCTCAAATCCCATTCCCTGGAAGTCTTTCTACACTTCAAATTCATGCTTGGCTCTTTTCAGTCAGCCATAGCTCTTTCTAAACAAGACTACTACGTCCACCTGACTAACTCTCTTGCCTCTGATCCTCGCCGTCTCTGTAATCCCCTCAGCTCTCTCCTCAAGGTGCCTCCACCGCTGGTCCTTCCCTTCCTTCCTGCCCAAACCCTGGCCGACTACTTCCATGACAAAATCCACAAGATCACCCTCCAATTCCCCACTTCAACTACTTCCCTTCCTCCCCCTCTTCACTCTCACTTCTCCCCCCACCCCATCCCTGCTACCTCTGCCACCCTCTCTTCCTTCCCTGTGATCTCTGAAGAGGAAACTGCACTCCTTCTTTCTTCCTCCAAACCCACCACCTGTTCCTCTGATCCTATCCCACCTATCTCCTAAGCCCCATCTCCTCCACTGTTGTCCCTTCCATCTCTTATATTCTCAACCTATCGCTCTCCACTGCAACCTTCCCCACAGACTTCAAGCATACTGTGGTCACACCCCTCCTCAAAAAACCCTCACTTGATCCCACCTGTCCTTCTAACTATCGACCCATCTCTCTCCTTCCCTTCATATCTAAACTACTTGAACGTACAGTCCACCGCCGCTGCCTCGACTTCCTCTCCTCTCATGCCCTCCTGGATCCTTTACAGTCCGGCTTCCGTCCCTAAACACTCTACTGAAACAGCTCTTACCAAAGTCTCCAGTGACTTGTTCCTGGGAAAATCTCAGGGCCTCTACTCTGTCCTCATACTTCTTGACCTCTCTGCTGCTTTTGACACTGTTGACCACAACCTTCTCCTAGATACCATGTCCTCGCTTGGTTTTAGGGGCTCTGTACTATCCTGGTTCTCCTCCTACCTCTTGCATCGCTTTTTCACTGTATGCTCTGGTGGCTCCTCCTCCTCTCCTACCCCGCTCCCAGTCGGTGTACCACAGGGATCTGTCCTGGGTCTGCTCCTTTTCTCTCTGTGTACTCAATCCCTTGGTGCCCTTATCTCTTCCCATGGCTTTCAGCACTATCTGTATGCCGATGACTCCCAAATCTACCTCTCTGTGCCTGAAATCTCTCCAGCAATCCAGACTAAGATCTCTGCTGCCTGGATGTCTCACTGCCGCTTGAAATTGAACATGGCCAAGACTGAACTGCTTATCTTCTCTCCCCCCCCCCCCAATACCTCCCCTCCCCTCCTCTTCCTCCTTTCTCAGTCTCTGTGGATAACTTTGTAATCCTTCCTGTTTCCTCGGCCCACAACCTGGGGGTTATTTTTGACTCCTCTCTCTCTTTCTCCACACATATCCAGCTTGTTGCTAAGACCTGCTGTTTCTTTCTCTACAACATTAGCAAAATCCGCCCCTTCCTTTCTGAACACACTACTAAAATGCTTATCCACTCCTTAATCACCTCCCGCCTTGACTACTGCAACCTACTCCTTTCTGGTCTCCCTGCGAACCATCGCTTTCCCCTTCAATCTCTTGAACATTCTGCTGCTCGACTAATTTTCCACCAGCCTCACCATACCCACATTACTCCTCTTCTCAAGTAACTTCACTGGCTCCCTATCCGTTTCCACATCCAGTTCAAACTTCTCCTCCTGACCTATAAATGCATTCACTCTTCAGCTCCTCAGTACCTTTCATCTCTTATCTCTCCCTATATCCCCTCTCGGGAACTTTGCTCTTCTAACAAACTACATCTATCTATGCCCTTCACTCGTACTGCTAACTCCAGACTTAGCTCTTTTCACCTTGCTGCACCTTACAGCTAGAACAATCTACCTGTGTCTATACGCCAGGCACCCTCCC
The DNA here is from genome assembly GCA_033557465.1 of Ichthyophis bannanicus. Classification (NCBI taxonomy): domain Eukaryota; kingdom Metazoa; phylum Chordata; class Amphibia; order Gymnophiona; family Ichthyophiidae; genus Ichthyophis; species Ichthyophis bannanicus. Next base: position 171,444,323 of record CM066036.1, on the reverse strand, counting down.
TAGCCCTCTTCAAATCCAGGTTGAAAACCCATCTCTTCACTGTTGCTTTCAGATCTTGACTTCTGTGTTGTCTTGACTAGATTATAAGTGCCATGTTTGTGTTTTTGCCCTGACTAGATTATTGCTCTGTGTATTTTGTCTTAACTAGATTGTAAGCTCTGATGAGCAGGGACCGTCTCTCTTACATGTCTGTACAGCGCTGCGTACGACTGGCAGCGCTATATAAATGCACAATAGTAGTAGTAGTAGTTCTTCATCTTTACACAGCTCAACACTATGGGTCCATGGATCGTAGAACATATAACAGGATTCATTCAGAAAAGTTGTAAAAAGTGTCTAGTTTCAAAGCAATCAGCACCGTTTTACTTGTGACAGGGACAACTCCCTATGTCAATGACCTGAGCTTTGGGATTTGATCCAGTTGAAAGATTAGCACAAAAAACACGAATGATAAAAAGATCTCATAAATGTACTCATCTAAAATGCAAATGGGTCTGATTTAGCCAATTACGTGCGCCATCACCTTGCCCCTGAAAAGACAATCTAGTAAGACATGAAAAAGTTCTTTGAATCAGAGGGTCATTCTAGAAACAACCCTATGAGTGAATAGCAGCATTTACATGTGCAGATTGACATATACATGCAAATGCTATGTTAGAAGGGAGCTGCTTGAACATGGTGATGTGCTTTACGTTTAGTTTGCCAGAAGTGGTAAGGGTGTGGAGAGGAGGTCATTAGGGCAGGTCTACAATATCATTGTGGATTCCCCATCTTACAAGGAGAATCCACGTTGATGAGAAAATCTGGATGTTGGTATTTACACCTCCCCAAGCACCAGTAAGTGCCTGCTTGAAGGGTCAGGTGTAAAGACCAAGGATAAGCCCTCCTGATCCCCCCTTACATTGACTCCCCCAGCTCCTATGAGGCACTCTATCCCATAGCACCCCTCAAATCATCTCATTCCCCTTATACCCCCCCAAGTCATCTGCTCCCCCTCCCAGACATCCCATCCCTTTCCCTGTCCCCCCCCCCACCCTGGCATGAAGACCCCCCCCCCGACGCTCCAGCTTTAAATAACTCCTCTGAGGATCCCCTACAAGATCCCCCATCCCCCAACTCCTGATCCCTTCCTTAGCCTTACTGGGATCCCTGGCGTCTAATGGGAACAGAAGTGATCCTCAGTCACTCTTGCTCTTCCTGGTCCTGGGTTCAAATAGGCATCCATGACCTCTAGCGGTAATCTTGTGGTGTTACCACTAGAGGTCAGGCTGCCAATAATGGTAAGGGGGGCAGGAGGATTGGATGCCTTGGGGATGGTATGGGGGCTGGTGCTGCAGGATCAAGGTGTGCACGCAGATAGGAAAAAGCTGCTCCCACACACAGGTGGGCTACTATAAACATATTTTGTTTATCCATGTGCCACTTTTTAAAACTACTGCTCTCACTGGACATGGGAAGACATCAGGGTGCAGTCCTGCATATCCATAAATGTATTTTACAGGAGGCTGTGTGTTTGGCAGAACCCCCTGTAAAATACTGTTGCTGGATGTATAAACTTCCCCTCTACATCCCATCTAAATTCTGCCTCAACATCTCATAGTTATTGTCAGCTCTCATATTAGTAAAATGCAAGTAGAACATTTTACAGTAGATCTAGTCTAAGTAGCATTACAGTGGGGCCCTTCCAGCTAACTTCTACTTTGCATGAAAATCCTTCAGTTCGTTACTGAAGATTCCCTACATGGGAAGAGAAACGGTTTCCCTGGTATGCATAAAGGAAAAGGGTCCTCAATCCAGACCTTGGGGCACCTCTAGCCAGTCAGGTTTTCAGTAAACCACAATGAATATTCTTGAGAGAGATTTGCATACAGTGGAGGCACTGCATGCAAATCTATCTCATGTATATTCATTGTGGTCATCCTGAAAACCTGACTGTCTAGAGGTGTCCCGAGGACTGGGTTAAGAATCCCTCATATAGCACATTGAGAGATAACATTAGATCCAGCCTGCCCCCCTTGGACAAAAAAAAAAAAAGAAGAAGAATATGTGTGTACGATGTATTTCTTTTTGAATTATAGCCTGTTGCATTACTATTCAGACCTCAGCATCGATGTGGAAATGCCGTAATTTGATGTTCTCATGAGAACAACCCCTGTCATGTTGCCCACTGATTATCATTATAATGGTGTAAGAAAATAAATCAGGAAATGATCATTGAATCAGAGTAATCACTTTATTTATTGTATTTTCCATACCACCTTATCATAGTTTCAAAGCGGTTTATATTTCAACTCAACTATAGCATACATTTTCAACGGATTTCATTATAAGCTATAAAGTTTCTACTCTAAAAAGAAGGTGAAAATAAAGCTTTGGTATAGTTCCAGTGCTAAACTAGTTTTTGAAAAAATTTTGGTTTTAGGAAAATGTGATTATAAGCTAGAATACTTTTCATTGAGCCGGCTTATACTTTCCATTCATTGAGGAATGGACAAGTATGATCTGAAAGGCTGATAGGCAATAATATATATATTATATTATATATTATTGCCTATCAGCCTTTCAGTCTAAACTGCGTATAGCAAAGTTAAAAAATAAACCATACTCAGAACTGATATAAGAACATGAGTTAGATGAATGCAAAACATCCTTGAAAATGAACAGAAATGTTTTAAAAGATATATACAGGGTAGCCCAAAAAAAGTGAGAACATCTCGTAAATTAAAAGCTTAGTTTACTTATTTACCTTTTTTTTAGCTATATAATGTCTTTATTTCAACAATTTCCGGTCGCCATATTTTTTTTAAAATTTGTCAATCGTTTACATCTGTCTTTTTGAAATTTTAAATAACTTATATGCTACGAGATGTTCTCACTTTTTATGGGCCTCCCTGTATATATCTTTTAAAACATTTCTGTTTATTTTCAAAGATGTTCTGCATTCATCTAACTCAAGTTCTTATATCAGTTCTGAGTATGGTTTATTTTTTAACTTTGCTATATGCAGTTTAGACAGAAATGCACACAGAACCAGTTATGTATGGATAATGCCATCTTGTGGTCACTCTATGTTATTACATGAAGCATTAACATTCTGTAGAATAATGCAGCTACTCTATAAACTGTAATCCAATATGATTGATCAATTGTTAAAAATGGACACCGAGCAATGAAATTTAATACATTAAAAGCATTTAAGATATAGCAAAATATGCAGTGAAACTTGTACCAAAATCTTTTTCACTGCGAGCTGGTAAAAATGTAATATCCATATTAAAACCCCCTTAAGAGGTTATGTAAGTGAAGAAGTAGCCTAATGGTTAGAGCAATAGCCTAACCCCCTAGACACTGGGGCTTTATTCCCACTGGCATTCCTTGTGACTCTGGGCAAGTCACTTTACCCTCCCTTGCCTTGGAAGGAAAGGCCTGGCAATCTACTTCTGCTTATATGTTGCAAAGAAAACCCAGGGGCTGCTGGGTGCTGAGTTGCCAGGAGTCAACATTGATTTGATGGAACTTAAACAAAAAACAAAAAAAACAAGTGTATATATGGTACTAGATTTACCATGCTATTGAGGTACTTGTGTATATATGGTACTAGATTTATATTTATATTTATATTTATATTTATATTTAGATTTGTGTATATATGGTACTAGATTTATATTTAGATTTATAAGTGTATATATGGTACTAGATTTACCATGCTATTGAGGTACTATGTTTCTTTCCCTGTTCTATGTAAAACTCAATGTTACTTGTATGCATTGTAGTATGTTTTGTTCGATGTACACCGCACTGATTTTAATAGCGCGGTATAAAAGAAATGTTAAATAAATAAATAAATAAATACATGCTAAAATGTCCAAGGCAATACAGTTTAGCATCTAGACAGTGAACAAGTACCTCAATAGCATGGTAAATCCAGTACCACTTGGTAAAAATGCCAGTCCAAAAGTGTCATGGGAAGCAGCATTGAGACTGAGAAGAAATAAGAGACAGAGATTACAGAAAGTGCCCAAAAAAGACTTTTACAAAATCATGCCAACATACCTTGGAACAGGTTCTACAGCGCTCGATAGTGCTCTTTGTCAAACAGTGCACCAGAAAAGCATTCAGCCAGTAAACTGCTACAGATGTCACCAGCCTCAAATGGACTCCAAACATCAATATTAAGATATTAGGGATGCACATTAGTTTTTACAAAAAAGGTAAAATCAACAAAAAATGGCAAATTTGGTTAGCTCCACTTTAAACTAATTGAGCCCGCATGGCTACAACTTTACACAACTCACCATTTGTCCTGTTTGTTTTTGTCATAGGCAAGAACAACCAGAGAGCGGATGCAGAGCCATGTACAGAGCCTCATGTGCATAAATATTTGCATGGGACTTTGTTCCTATTCCTCTAGCACACACTCACACATCCAGAGCTCTCAAACCCGCCCTCCAACACACACCACACCATAGTTCTTTCTCAATTGCACCCACCCTGCGAACACTCCATCATAGCTCTCTCAATCACCACCTCATAGACACATCTACCTCCTCAATTCCAGACCCTCGTGCACATCAAGATCCATGAATATGCATGATATATATTTGCATACAATGGGGGGCAGTGCATGCAAATATATCTCATGCATATTCATTAGGGATGCCCTGAAAACCTGACTGGTTTGTGGCCCTCCAGGACTGGAGCTTGAGACCCCTGCTTTAAACTGCTAAGTATTTACCCTTACCAAGTGCACAAAACCTAAAACTAACACTGCAGTTCCCCAAAGGATATAATATTGCTGAGCAACAAACATATGCCCTTTTTGTGCCTCTGACCTATAAGTGCATTCATTCTGCTGCTTCGCACTACCTTTCCTCTCTTATGTCTACACCCCTCCTTGGGAACTCTGCTCCTCTGGCAGATCATTTCTATCTGTACCCTTCTCTTCTACTGCCGACTCCAGACTTTACTCCTTTCACCTTGCTGCTCCTTATCCCTGCTACAAACTACCCGAGTCTGTATGTCAGGCGCCGTCCCTGACCCTTCTCAAATCACTTTTGGATCTGATCCGCCTAATTTCCCTTGTGTTTCCTTACCATTCCCCCAAGATGTATCCTGTCCACAGCTGCTGTGTTGACTGTCTTGACTAGATTGTAAGCGCTGCTGAGCAGGGAACATCTTTTACATGTGTCATGCAGTACTGTGTACACCGTGTAGCACTATACAAATCATCAGTAGTAGCTGTAGTAGGGCCTTCTGGCTATGACATCTGATTCCCACATATCTGGGTATTGACATTTCTCACAGCAGCTACACCTGTCCCATGGTCGCATATGTTGGTCTGTATAAATCTGTTATCTGTGGGGCAACTCTGTCTGCCTTCCCATAGACTGCTTTGTGGCACTGCTCTCCTGGTCAGGCCTATGTGGTCATGAAAGTGGGATCCCTGTGCCATCATACCCAGGTAGCCAGCCTCCAGATATATCGCCACTCTTGTAGCTTGCATAGATCCTGGACTGGGGAAAGATGTAGGTCTCATGGCACAATCTGGAGGATGTTGGCACAACATCAGTCATGTCTCCCAGTGCCTAGCACAGCTGATGTATGGCTGCCCTACACACTGGCACCTGGTGACACTGTGATCATCCATATGGTCCATATACTGGCCAGCCATTCATGGCCTCCCTGAATTGCAGATCAGCACACCAGATACTCCCATGCTCCCCCCACACCACACACTCTCACTTGCAGTCAGAAAATACATCATTCTGCCAAACCAAACCTTGGCTAACAGCTGCTATACCATAATGGCATGACATCCCAGGGCTATACGTTGTCACCAGCTCTCCTTAAACCCCCAAGTAGAGGTTAAGGGAGTGGGTTTTTCCCTATTGAAATAGCTGTTTTACAGATCCTGGAGTAAGGCCCCTTGGGAAATGTAGTCTTTTCACCCAATCAATAAGGAGCAGTTGTGAAAGAAGTGGTTAAGCAACCAAAGGATTTTATTTCCCCTCCCGGGGTGGATTTCACCATGAACAGAAAACACAATCCAGGTATTTACTGGTATTTGGACAAACAAAAGTTCCTTAACAGAAAAAGGCTTTCTTCAGCATTAACCAAGGTGAAAATAAACATTCAAACAAAGCCACGCTGTTTCCTCACAGCTCTCTGTTTCCACGTGCTATCTGTGCTGTACTCTCTTTTCAAACAGGCTTTCAATGCAATGAAACTATTCCATTGGCCAGAGATAATGTACAGTCCATTATATCTATATCTTCTCCAGTATCAATACACTCTGGTTCACAGTCCATCAATTCCTCCTGGTCATAAGGAAATGTTTGAACCGGCACTGCTGGTGCCACACCCTTTCCTACTGCTCCAGGCTTTACTCGATATGCCTGGGTCAAGTACTGGCTTTCACACAGATTATTAGGCTCAGTATTCTTTTCCCAGCACCACCCTTCTGGGTACAAACAGTCACTGTAATTAAGTATATTCAAGCCTTTTGGCTTACCTTTCAGCCTTACTGGTGGAGGTTTTCTCTGGTGCTTTTGAATAGCTGTAGGTTCCCAACCTAAGCCCTGCTCATAGCATTTCACTTGCCTCCTAGGCTTTCTGTCTCTCCCGTGCTCCCCAGGATATTGCAGACAATCTCCTTTGCCCTTGTTATATCCTGTCCTCGGGGTTTCTTTCTTTCTCCTCAAGAAGGAATCTGTCTCTCCTTTCCATAGAGACTCTGGCTTACTCTGGGCATAGCTGTCTTCAGTGTAGCTCTCAATAGCTTCTCTCTCCAGCTCATATGCCTCACTTCCTGCTTCTTCAGCCAACTCTTCATTACCTCCTTCTCTGCCTACCTCCATAAGCTCCACTGAAGTTTCTTTAATAGGGTGAATTCTGGGGCAGTGCTCAACTCCACCCCCTAACAGGTGTCCTGCATTACCTTGTGATTCACCCCTTGAATGATAGCACCGGCGTTTCTCTTGCCTCTGTGCCTGGTTCCCACGGTAACCAGGAGCCATGTGCTTCTGTTTACAGCTCAGCTCTACTTTTGTTCCTGGCTTTTTAGCTTCATTACACGGGCTAGAAGGACCCACTATGTCACAACGTACAGTATGATCTCCCTTTCTCATGCCAACATTAGTTTCCAGACTCACTCACATACTATTTTTACAACAAGAGTCCCAGTTTTCAAAACACAGAATTTGATAGGATCCCCTGGATTAATTCTTTTAGTACAAACTGCACATTTCAGGGGGGCGGAGCCTGATGTCCAGCGGGTAAGACGCTTCGCGCTGAAGCTCCCGAGAGGCCTACTTAGAATCATGACATAATACCTATACAAACTTACTATTTCGCTCCGGGCTGACCGGGGTACCTCGGGGGGGATGGCGGCCCATAAACCAGCGCGCTTGGACTTCGGGTCTCCTTCTTCTTCTCACGGAAAACGCTCCAAAACAGAGGTGTCCTCCCCACAGAAGATGGTTCCATTTCGGGAGAACCCCGAAATGCACCTGGAGATCTTAGAGGAAATACGCGGCGTGAAAGAATTGGTGCAGTCCAATGGAGAAGCGCTTAGAGCCATGCGAGAAGACTTTGGAGTGCTCCAGGACCGACTTGAAAGTCTCTCATTACGGCAGGACAATATGGCGGGGGTCCTCGACTCGCACGCGGTGCGCTTGGGCACACTGGACAAGGCCGAGCGCCAGATACAGAATCTTCAAAAGGAGTTAGAAGATAGCAATAATCGAGCCCGTCGCAACAATGTGAGGCTCCTTGGAATACCGGAGGGGGTGGAAGCGGGAGATATGAGAGAATTCCTGCTCAAAACTATTCCCTCCTTGCTGAAGATCACCTTTCATAAAGAACTGGAAATCGATCGAGCACACCGTGTTCCTACCCACATGGCGCTCAACCGAACGACCCCCCGGCCTATTATCTTTCGCTTGCTACGATATCAACAAGTGGAACAAATTTTAAATGCTGCCCGGGCGAACCATCATTTGGAATTTGAAGGTCACAAAGTCTCCTTCTTCCCTGATTTGGCAAAGCCTACAGTCGACCGACGGAAGAAGAAACTCCTTGCTTTTCGCCCTCGACTTCAACAGCTACAGGCTCGCTTTGGCCTGTTGTATCCCGCGAAGCTCCGAGTGACTCTCCACAACCAAACCAGGACATTCGAAGATCCTGATCTACTATCAACATTTTTAGACTCCAAAGAAGCAGAGCAGATGCGCTAATCCAACGACTTGGACTTTTATTTGCCGGCTCTGTCCGCCATTTTGAAGGGCCCGATGCGGCGGTCATAGTTCAGCACAGAGACTACCTGGACTTTCTTTCTTTCTTTCTATGACTTTTGTCTTGTGGTCTCCTATCCCTCCATGATGTGTGCCTCGGTCGGATTCGGAGCACGCACAGTCCTACAGGTTATGTGTTTTTTCAATTTCGGCCTTCTCTGGGGCTTCTCCCCGCAGACACATGGTCGCCAGTAATTTTTGGGGTTCTGCTTCTTCTCTACCGCGCTGCGGTTTTTCTTTTTTAATGTGGGGCGCTTCATTGTATTATCTAAGCTTATTTTCTTTTATGCCATATGTACAGCCAGATACAGTCAATATGAGGGACATTGTGAAATTATGTGCGCTATCATGCTCAGAATTTTTAACTTGTCTGAATGGCTTTATGTAAAATCTTATCACTCAACGTAAAGGGCATTAATAGTCCAATCAAGAGAAAGAAAATCCTTAGCTATCTTAGCCATGAGCATGCTGATTTAGCGTTTCTTCAGGAAACGCACTTAAACTCTGCTGAAACACTGAAACTCAATGTTAAGCCTTACATGGTGGCTGCCTATTCTCCCGCCGTTTCCAAACGGTGCGGGGTAGCCATTCTGGTTAAGAAATCTTTGCAAGCTACTGTAATTGATACTAGCGCTGACAAGGAGGGTAGATGGGCCCGCGTACATCTTAAGGTTGGAGATAGTGAATTTACATGTATTTGCATTTATGCCCCGAATGTGGACAACCCTGCTTACTATGCAAGTATTGCGCAGTTGGCGCAGGCCTCTGCCAATACTCCATTAATACTTGGTGGTGATTTTAATCAAGTGTTAGACCCTCTGATAGATAGACAGCCGCCTAGAACGAGTAGTCCACCCAAGAGTCTTGCTACCCTTACAGCTCTGATGCAAGATCTTGCGCTGGTAGATATATGGAGGCTGCTTCACCCCTCCGACTTAGAGTTCACTTTCTTTTCTGCCCCCCATCACTCCCAATCTAGAATAGATTTCTTTCTCATTTCCAAAGCACTGATTTCTCAAGTAGACACGTCTAGGACTCATCCTCTCCATATTTCAGATCATGCTGCCATATCTTTATCATTACGTGTCACTGCGCGGGACGATTCTCCCCGAGCTTGGTTTTTTGATAGATCCCTACTGGGTCAAAAAGATTTTCAGATTGATATAAAGGCCGCTATCCAAGATTATTTTCATTTTAACTCACCCCATGACACAGCGAGCTGGGCTTGGTGGGAGGGTTTTAAAGCATCTATCCGCGCCACTATAACTAGCTATCAAATTCGGCAGGGGAAACAAAGAAAGCAGCATTTACTGATTCTAGAGCAGCAGATACAAGCTGGGGAGCGTCTCCTCACGTCCCGTACTGACCCATGTATTTTACTCCGTTTACAACGCTTGCGTTTTCAATACAATCAGCTTTTGTACACTGCTGCTGTTAAAAATATCGAATCACAACAAGGGCTATATTATCGGGAAAATAATCGTGCTGGCAAATTATTAGCAAATGCCCTAAAAGGTCAAAAAGAAGCCAAGCGTGTTACCGCCCTCCGTAATCCGTTGGGGGGGGGCTTGGTCACTAACGATACCGAAATCTTAGAACTCTTTCGTGATTTTTATACTCGGCTTTATCAATCTGAATGTGATTTTGAGCCAGATGTATTTGAACGCTTACTTTCAGGGGTACAAAGACCGACCCTATCTGACGAAGATAGAGTGGCCTTGGACACACCATTTACTGTCTCAGAAATTCATTCTGCTATCAAGAAATGTGCCTCAGGTCGAGCCGCAGGCCCAGACGGTCTCCCTGCTGAATTCTACAAAACTTTTCACGCTGACTTAGCTCCAGTTTTGAAAATTTATTTTTCTGCTCTGGCCGAGGAGGGTTCTCCTTCTGGGTCCTTTTCAATGGCAAATGTAGTAGTTTTTGAGAAAGAGGGGAGAGATCCGCAACTAACAGCTAATTATCGTCCAATTTCCCTCCTAAACGCGGACTATAAAATATTTGCCACCATTCTCTCTACCCGGCTCTCGGATAGGATGCCTACCTTAATACACCCAGATCAATGCGGTTTCATTCCTGGTAGATCAACTGCTGACAATGCTCGGACTCTATGCCATGTACTGACTACCGCAGTTAATCTTGATCGCCCATTTGTTGGCCTCTCACTTGATGCTGAGAAGGCCTTTGATCGCTTAGAGTGGCCCTTCCTGTTTGCAGTCCTCCGCTGGTACGGATTCGGGGAAGGTTTTCTCCGTTGTCTTCGCACCATGTACGCACAGCCTACAGCCAGTATATGTGCCAATGCTTTAAAGTCTCAGCCTTTTCCCCTTCAACGCGGCACTCGCCAGAGATGCCCACTGTCTCCACTTCTCTTCGATCTTGCACTTGAACCCTTGGCTTTACTAATCCGGCAATCGGAGGAGATTCATGGAGTCCCCTTCACCCATAGGGAAATCAAAATTTCAGCGTATGCTGATGACCTTATGCTTTTTGTCTCTATAGACTCAGTACCGGCTGTCCTAGAGCAAATTGGTAAATACTCACAACTGTCCGGTTATAAGATAAATTGGACCAAGTCGGTAGCCTTTCCATTAAATCCTTTGCTTCATCAGGCAGATATGCAACCCTTCCCCTTTTTATGGCAACCTCGCATGGTCAAATACCTTGGGGTTCACTATTGTTCTCCTTTGGAAGACACTATCTCCTTCAATGCCAAAGACTTAACCTCTAAAGTCCGGGCGCTCACTCACCGCTGGACTCCTTTAACACTTACCTGGTGGGGTCGATTAGAAACCATAAAAATGATGATTGTTCCGAAAGTGAATTATATCTTAGAAATGTTGCCCTGTCTCTTCCCTCGACGTATATATAAAGATATAGAGGGCCTTCTGACTAGATACTTGTGGCAAAACAAGACACCTAGGATAGCGAAACATAAGCTGCAAGCAGATAAGGAAAATGGGGGTGTCAGATTCCCTGATTTCCTGAAGTATCATCAATCTTTTCTTCTCAAACAAGGCGCTCGCTGGCTGGAAGATCCAGTACCGAGTAGACCTGTGTGGCTAGACATAGAAGAGGACCTTTGCAAACCGATTCCTCTTACTTTTCTCCCTGGTATGACTCTCCCATCAGACTCCCACTTTCCACCAATGCTTTTAGACACCTTAGGTGCCTTTAATAATCTTATGCACTCTTTAGACTCCCGACTCTGTCCGTTAGACAAGCTCCCACTTTGGTATAACACTCGATTTCGAATACAAAATAAGCCGATGGCGTGGAGCCCCTGGTACACTAGGGGCATTTGGATTCCTAGTCAGTTGTTCCATGAAGGTCGCTGGAAAACATTTAGTGAATTGCAAATTGAATTTGGTCTCCCAGCGAAACACTACTTTCAGTTGGTGCAACTTCAGCATTGTCTTCGGAGTGCTAAGGTGCTCCCGCCATCGGCCTCCCCTACACAAGGTTGGTTGGAGACTATCCGATCTATCGGTAGTTCACCGGGTGTAGCATCCAATTTTTACAGAACCTTATGTAATGCTATAACTAGAGATACTCCTATAGCGCAGAAAGCATGGGAGAGAGAATTGCATGTGACTTTGACCCCGGAGCAATGGAGCCTTGTCTGGAGTAGAGTGACACGGGTCTCCCGATCCGCCTCACTCACTCAGACACTCTTCTTTCTAGCCCACCGGTGTTTTTACACTCCTGACAGATTAGCCAAATGGAACACTACTCAGGGCAATAGTTGTTGGACATGCCATGCGGCCATTGGTTCACTACCTCATGTTATGTATGAATGCCCCGCACTACAGTATTACTGGCGTCGGGTCTGGGGTCGTATCCAGTCTATTTTGCACTTTCAAGAGCCCCTTTCTTGGAGGATAGTGGGACTTCGCTCAGCTGCGGGGATCCCCTCTCTTCCAAAAACGGCTTACTTCCTTTTGGACTTTATGCTTGGCATTGCTATTTCCCTAATTACGAAATACTGGAAAAATAGCTCCCAGCTGAGCCCCAATGAATGGTGGAATCATGTCTGTCTCTACAGTAAATATGAACAAATACCTCGTATGTTTGCTTCCCCCAATCAGACTCCTCATCATCGGTCTAAATGGAAGATGCTCAATGACTATGTACATTCTGCTCAATGCTCTCATCTGACTGTCTAAATTTGTATATATCTTTGTCCCATGATTATTCTGTATCGCAGATACTCTTTTGATTGTTTTGATGTATAATCACTGTTGTTTGGAAGCGCTCACATGCTGACATAATCAGCTAGAGAAGAAGCGTGGGGGTGGGGGGTAATTGGGTTTACTTTTCTTTATTGTATACTTGTTTTGTCTCCTTTGGTGTGTTGTTTCTTTTGTTTGTTGCAAAATGAAAATAAAAGTTTAAAAAAAAAAACAAACTGCACATTTCAGCATAGCCTGAATTTAGCACTATGCTGCTCTTAATATTTCTGTAAGGGTATGTATTAATGTTTCTTTACCTTACACCATTCCCTCACCTCTGCTCTCTGTTCTTTATAACTGCATCTTGTGTTTTTTCCAGACTGCAGTCACACCAGTTCAGCAGATACTTGTCACAACTATTTTTCAATATAGGACGAACTGAAGAATTATTTCTGAAACCTGGCCTTATTCCACGGTTCAAGAGGAATAACGGGGATGTCCACAGGGATATTGCAGATCATACATGAGCCTTTCCATAATATGCTATGCATGTCTCGGTGACTGACCATGCCCCCGTTCTACCACTTCCTGGCAGGCTCTGAGATCACTGTGCCAACGCCATGGACATGCACAACAGCAGTGTTTAAGAATACGGTCGTGGATGTTTTCAGCACATAAACAACCTCATCGCACATACAAACCCTTTATTTGTGTTCTGGAATGATCTCCTTAGGGAAGAAAAACCCAAGCTAAGGTTACACAATTCAAGGTTCCACATTATGAATCACTACCCAGGAAAAGAATTTAGGCGTTTTCATGGATAATATGTTGAAACCCTCCGCCTAGTGTGCAGCGGCGGCCAAGAAAGCAAATAGAATGCTAGGAATCATAAGGAAAGGAATGGAGAATAAAACAAAGGATATTATAATGCCTCTATATTGTTCCATGGTGTGACTGTACCTGGAATATTATGTTCAATTCTGGTCACCACATCTTAAAAAGAATATAGCAAAATTTGAAAAGTTTCAGAGAAGCGGCAACCAAATGATAAAGGGGGTAGATACCCCTGTGAGGAAAGGCTTAAAAGGTTAGGACTTTTCAACTTGGAAAAAAGAAGGTTTAGGGGAGATATGATAGAGGTCTATAAAATAATGAATGGAGTGGAATGGGTAAACATAGATCGGTTGTTAACTCCTTCAACAAGTAGAAAGTCTAGGGGACACACAATGAAGTTACAATGTAGCCTATTTATGATTAATAGTGCAAAATAGTTTTTTTCATTCGACTTGTAGACTCTGGAATTCATATCGGAGGATGTTGTAAAAGTGTAGCTGGGTTTAAAAAAGGTTTGGACAAATTCCTAGTGGAAAAGCTTATAAAGCATTATTAAAGAGGTCTAGGGAAATCCACTGCTTACCCTGGGACAAGCCAAAAATGCAGTAACTTCTAGGACTTACAGAGCAGGACCTAGTCCTCCAAAATGTCTATCTCTGACTTAAATCCTCCCCTCTTTCTACAAACTCCATTTCTTTTGTTTGTCTCTACCCACCCCAGTGCAGATTTTACTCACTTTCCATCTTTCACTCTCCAGTCTTCAGTGTCCTTTTACCTTCTCACCTGCCTACCAGCTTTCCCACTTACACTTTCACTTCTCCAGTTCTCTCATTTTCCTCTTTCACTCATCCCTAGATTCTATTTCCCTCTTTCATCCATTTTCCCTTTGCTACCCACTGTACTCAGTCCTCCACCAACCCGAATCTTCCTTTCTCTGTCTCTGTCACTCATTCTCTCCCCTGCCTCCAACCTCCTCCTTCTGTCTCCCACTTTCTGACCAACCTCCCATTCCTTCCACATTTTCCATTCCCAACTCTCTCCCACATCCTTCAGACTCATCCCCTTCCTCTGTCTCTCACTCCTCTCTATAGCCTCCTGCCCCTTTCTACTATCTCTCCATACCTTTCGTTACAGTTTCACACTGCATAACCCTTCTAAGATATCCCTACAAATAACCCCCTTTCCCTGGATTAGTTCCCACTCCTAATCCCAGACACCCAACTCTCCCCTGCTACACGATCCCAATCCTGAGTTCTCATACTTATCTCAGCCAGTCTCGGAGTCTTTAGTTTCCCCACTCAGCCCTGCCTAACCCAGAGTCCTTTCCTTCCCACCATCCCCATGTCCTCAGTATTCACTCTTCCCCCCTTCCCCAGTATCCAATCCATTCACTAGCCTCTCTCCCTTTCTGCCCCTGCCCTTCCCCCTCCTCCTCCTCCAGTATTTCTTGTCTCTGCCCATGTTTCTTCCCCTTTCCAGCATCTGCCTCTTCCAACTCATTCCTCTGCAACATCTGCTCCCTCCATCTTCCTCCAGCAGTTGCTCCACCTTTTCTTCCCTTTGCTCTAGGATCTCTTTCCCCAAATTCATTTGCAGTAACCTAAGGAGCAGCGGGAGTCAGTCCATCTGTCCCCTACTACTACTACTACTACTACTACTGTCAATCATTTATATAGCGCTACAAGGCATATGACATGCTGTACGGACACATATAAAAGACTCCTCCTCCATCTGTTGAATGTACAGCCTGTAGGCACCACAAGTACTTTCATCCTTTCTGGTAGGACTTCTCGTTGATGATCTAAGACCAAAAACAGGAAGTCCCGCCCATGAGAATGAATGCTTTTGTGGCACCTGGAGGTTGTACTTTCAACAGATGGAGGAACAGTAGGGTATAGATGGACTGAGTCATGCTAGTTTTGTGGTATGATAGGGAGGACTCTGAGTAGTTGGACTGACAGGGACCCAGGACACAGGTGAAAGCATCCACAGAAGAGGAGGAAGAGCCTGGAGGAGAGAAGCTGCGCCTTGGTCACTTTCTGTTTCGCTACTGCTCTGCGCTGAATGCAGAATTTGAATTGCATGGTTCAAATTCTGCATTCAGTGCCAGGCAGAAGTGGAGGAGGAAGAGAATGTGTCCTGATGTGAAGTTGTTCTTTTCCACTTACCTTGCGAGATAATCAGTGTCCTGAGAGGGAGAAGTGTGGAAGAGAAGGGAAAGCCACAGGGATATGGGTGGGGGGGTGGGGGGGGGATGAATGTATGCATGGAGGTGCCATGAGGAAGGGTATAAATGGAAAAGGAAAGGAGGGCAAAGCAATGGGGAAGAGTGCATGCATATCAGGCCTTGGAGCAGTCATCCTGGTGTGGGGCTTCTTCTCTGTGGGGTCCTGTGCAAATGACATGTCTAGGGCCGGTCCTGGTCATAGGGCACATGCATATGCACCATTAAACACACTGGATTCATGCTGAAAGGGGATAAAGGGGGGATGGTGGAAAAGCCAGAGGTACTTCAATCAATCATGTTAGAAACTCTTTCACAAGTAAACAATGCAGGCTTGTCTGACTTTTTTGAATCCCATGGGTGATGATTTCACAGCTGAGCTAAGAGAAAAGAAAAATCAGGTAGAACCATTTTGTCAAAGACTTTCAGAAAAAGGATTATACACTAGCTGATGCTCCAGTAATTTTGCTAAAAATAGAATCCAAGCAGTGAATATAAAAGAAAAGATGAATTCTGCCACAGGGCACAACACAGTGATAGGCAAGTAGACAGGCAAAGAAGATAAAACTGTGCTGTCTGAGTTTTCACGTTTGAGGGTAGTTGCTTGCTGGATGCCATGCCAGTACAGGAAAGGGGTTAGCAAAGTGCCAGACAGTGGGCACACGGATTTGGAATGGGGGGGGGGGGAGGGGGCTAGGCTGCAGAAAGCTGTGCTTACAGCTTTTGTTTGCTGTTAGTACACTACTTTCTAATAGCTGTGCAAGTTTGTTAGAGTTGGTGCTAGGCAGGCACTAGGAAACTGGAGCTGTGTGTGACAATGTGTTAGTATCTATCTCACAAGCATTATGTCTAAATCCCAACTGCTGTCTCTTAAAGGGACCTCAGCCCAAATATTTGAGAAACCATAGTAAGGGTTACAGGTACATCTTCTGAACTGCAAAAGCTCTCAGGTTACAATCTAATCCCAATGCTTTTGTAGTCTTCAGAAAGGCTTCTGGCAAATGGGCTGGTTGACTGGAACAGCAGCAGCAGCGGCAGCTCAGGCACAGCACCAGTAGATACTCTGGACAGTACAGTGAAGAAAAGAAAAATCCCCTTTCTCTTTGCCTCTCTGGCATTTCTGTCCCTGTACTACTACTTCTGCTACATCATTATTGCTCTAGTGTTTTCCCATCTTTCACTGCCTCGTGGTCTTCATGACACATGCCTTCGTGCCTTTTGCCCCTCTACTGCTGACATGGGTAATGCTTGCCCTGCAACCTGCATACTTTTCTTTTCTATTTTTGCCTGTCTCCCTCCTCCCAATGCATTGTATCTTTCTGGGCGCCTTTACATTTTTCATGCTGTCACTTTCCTCCTCTTTTCATGCCTTGGTGGTTTGTTGCCAGTCTTCTTGCTGTGTTACACTGTGCAATCAGTATATTAGCAGGTTGATGCAGTCTTCCTCCTTTCTCTGTTTCACAACTTTCTCTAGTATCTAGAGGCTTTATTGCAATGTTATTACTGCTGCCAGCTTGTTCCTCCAACCTTTGCTGCAGCTTTCCCCCACTCCTACAATATTGGTTTTCTTCAGCATTTTAAAAATGCCTTACGAAGAGCTACCAGAGATTTTTCTCCATGACAGAAGTCTTCAGTGCCTTCAGACACCCGTGTTTGTGTGGTAGACCCTTCCAACCTATCTTACTGCTGCCTTACAGCAGTTGTGCTGACTCTGTTTTGGTGGTCTCTCACCTGCTTTGGCTTGCAATTCCAAACAAGAAAAAACGGAACCCAATAGGGCAGGGAAATCTATCGGCCTAACACCGTTGATGAGCCTTAAACTGTCTCTTCAAAGTTCTTTTAAATGACCATTACCATACCTATTGACTTTGCCCCAACATGGGAACATAGGTTTTCTGGGCCTTTTGAAAGTGCCTTGGGAAGAAATACTTGGCTTTTTATCATTGACTGAAATGCACTCCTCACTGCGTTTAGGTGTTCCTATTTGGAAGAAGGTTCTTCCAGAAGATCTTGGTACTGTGCTGGCACTCTTCAGGTGTTTTTCAGCTTGCCAATCCATCTTGCTGCAGTGTTAACCCTTCCTACAGTGTCGCTGGCTCTTGCAGCCAATGCTGTCACCCCTTCCCCCCACTGCCACTGTTTTTGAGGCCTTCACCAAAGCACATCTTCAGGTATTTATTTAAATCATTCAGGATCTCACTCCAAGCAGTCTGTGAAATCTTTCCCTAGCCCTGGGGGAACCACCCTATACCATGACAAAAGTCCTCAGTGCCAGGATTCTAACACATAGGCACACAGCTTTGCTGCTCTCACTCCACTCTTTCTGCCTGGGATATTTCAGTCTCTCTTGCTGCTGCATTGGCAGTCTTGAAATGTTTTAGAGCTGTTCAGCAGATTTAATTGCTGTGCCAATCCTCTTTGGGTGATCACCATCCACTTTGATCTGCAGTTCCAAACAACCCGACTCCAAGAAAAAGTGAACTCAGCACGGCAGAAAAATACCACTGCCCTAACAACACTGAGCCTTCAAAGTTCTTTGCAAATTTCCATTACCATACTTGACCTATTGACTTGTCCTCAGTATGAGAACACAGGTTTTCTTGCTCACTGGAAAGTGCTTTTAGAAAAATACATTTTTTTTCTCAGTGCTCACCTGTGTCTTTAGATATTTCTGTTAGAGTGATAGAGCTTTCCAACCTTGCTCTGTGCTGTGCAAACCCTCCCCAGGCGCTTTTTGGGCTATCTAGCTTGACTTGCCTCTACATGAGACCTTCTTCCTGTGTCCTGGGATCTCACAGACACTAGTCACCCCTTCCACCCATTGCAATTACTTCTGGGGCCTTCTTTAGTGCAGCACAGCCTTCAATCTTTAGTTGAATCCTTCAGGATCTCATTCCAAGCAGTCTGTCAAGTTTATGCCTAGCATGGGGATCATCACCAAAGGTTCTCATAGTGGAACATGAGTTTTCAATGACAGGATACTAACTTGCAGGATTGCAACTTAGCTGGCTTAGTTCTACTCCTACTACGTGGGTGCTTCCAGCCTGTCGTGCTGATGTGCTGGTCCTCTTTGGGTGCTTTGGGGGTCTTAAAATCTGTCTTACTGCTGTGTTGGCACTGTTCAGGTTTTTAGAGCCTTCCTCCAGCCATTCTGAGTGCCCTATTGGATCTCTTCTGGTAGTCCTTCCATCATCTTCCAGCCAATGTTAGTCCTGATTTATCCCACTCATGCTGCCTTGAGGTGGCTCAGACAATATTCTTGCCACTCTGCCTCTCTATCTATGCCATGGAATCTTCCTGCCAATGTTGGTACAATTTTACAACTCTCAGTGCCATGGTGTTCTTCTGCCAATGTTGGTACTGATTTTCTTTTGTTCGCTCTCATGAAATGTTAAGTCCATTCTTTGCGCTATTTTGTACTTCTGATGGTGGCTTGTAGTCTTCTTGTCACTGACCTTTTGTCCTCTTTTGATGCCTTGGGGTGTCTGTGGCATGATGGCTTATAGTGCTGTTGCCTCTGTTACAGATACCTTCCAGCAAGTTTCAAAGAGGTTTGATTCAAAATGGATTGCAAGCCTTTGTGTTCCAATGTAAAATAGTTTGCCCCATAGCCTTGAATGTGGATGAATGGGACTAATGCACAAATGAATCGGCATATGAAGACTAATCATACAGGCCCACTGTTGAGTACTAACACACACAGACATTTTTAGTGTGCACACTCCTACAAGATATCAAAAGGTCAATCTGTGAAATTCATGTAAAGAACCATGCCTTGTTGTTGTTGTTGTTAAGTGCCATTGAGTAGGTGTCAACTCTTGGCGATCCTCTGGATAGCTGACCTAAAATTTGTTCAGTCTTCATCCAAGCAGCTCATTGTTGATAGAGTGATATCCATAGCTGCTGTTATTGTATCAATGCATCTCATTGCCAGCCTTCCTTTTTTGCTGTGACCTTCTACCTTGCCAAGCATTATGTCTTTCTCCATTGATATTCTCTCTTTGCTTGATGTGTCCAAAGTATGAAAGTCAACGTCTCGTCATCTGAGCTTTTAAGGAAAGCTTAGGATTGATCTTCTCCAGTACTGACTAGTTTGTTCTTTGGGCAGTCTATGGTATGTACAGTATTTGGCACCAGCACCATAATTCAAAGGCATCAATTTTCTTCCTGTCTTATCTTTTTTCACTGTCCAATTTTTGCATCCATATAACGTTATTGAAAATACCATGACCTGGACAAATCAAAGCTTTGTATGGAGAGAGATATCTCTGCTCTTGAGAATCTTGTCTTGGTCCCTCACAGCCATTCTACCAGCAGTCTTCTTGACTGCTAATCCTTTCTTTATTGATTATTGATCCATGCAAGTTAAAGTTGTCAACTATTTCAATTTCTTTTTCATCAATGATGAACTTATTGATTTTGCCAGTTGTTAGGATCTTTATCTTAAAGTTAAGATGCAAACCCATTTTAATTCTATGTTCCTTGATCTTGAGAAGAAAATGTTTCAGATCATCTTCACTTTCAGCCAGTAATGTCATATAATCAGCATAATGAAGGTTGTTGAGTCTTCAACCAATCTTCATACCTTGGTTGTCTTCATACAATCCTGTTTTTCTGATGATTTGTTCTGCATATAAATTAACCAGGTAGGAGGGAAAGTATGCAGCCTTGTCATACCCCTTCGCTGATTTTAAGCCATTCTGTTTTTTCTAGTTCCATTTGAACTGTTGCTTCTTGATCAATGTAAAGGTTGTGCAAGAGAACTATCAGATGTTCTGGTATATCTACGCTTCTTAATGTGACCCAGAGTTTCTCATGATTTACACAGTCAATAAAACACATATGGATATCCTTTTGGTATTCTTTTGTCTTTTCAAGGTTCCATCTCACATCCGCAATGATGTCTCTTGTTCATCGCCCTTTCCTGAACCCTGCTTGCACTTCAGGCAATTCTCATTCCAGGTATGATTATACTGTAGTATCTGCTGATTGATCTTGAGTAGAATCTTGCTGGCATGTGGGATCAGAGCGATTGTACGATAATTTCCAGTCAGTTGGATCAGTTCTTTAGTATTAGTGTAAACACAGATCTTTTCCAGTCAGTTGGCCATGATGTTGTTTGTTTGTTTGTTTGCTTATTTATTTATTTAACGCCATTTATATCTCGCTTTTCACAGGGTCAAAGCCAAATTTCCTGACAGAGCCTTGTAGACCATATGATCATCAGATACAAAGTGACCAAAGCCAGTCCATTTCAGTTCACGGACACCCAACAGATCGAGTTGTACACGTTCCATTTCATTCTTGACTACCTCCAACTTCCCTTGGTTCATGCTTCATACGTTCCATGTCCCAATATGTAAGATATCTTTGCAACTTCTGACTCTCACTTCATGTGCAGCTACATCAGATCTAATCACATCATAAATGCTGGCTTTACTCTGAGAAGTCCTCAGTTCATCCCCAGTAACCGAGGTATCCGGATGCCAATCCCTTGCCTGCTATCAGCTTTGACAGCCTGCCACCACTCCCCCCATCCCCACCACAAAACACACACACACTGGAATTTGGTAACAAATAATTTTGGTCGCAGCTTTATTAAATGAATTATAAAACCGGCCACCAACATGGGCCAACTCAACATTCTTAAACCCCAACACTGCCCCCCCCCACCTTTCCGGATGATGCCCCCCACCAGCCATTTATAGCAAAGTGGTGCATCATCCACCCCCCATTCCCCCTACCGCCCGCCTCGCCATGTATTAGCAAAGGCAGGCAAGTTGCATTCCACCGGGCAGAGACCCCAACCGGGATGTCTCTCCCAACCAAGGAGCACTTCCGCTCCCCTGCAACGCGGCATCAGCCTCAAATGCCCCACCGGGTTGACGAGCGCCAGCTCGCTACCCCGCCAACCGCCATAAGGGCTCGAAGAACACACATCCCCTACCCAGCTGCGACGACCCCAAACCCCTTGAGGAACATCTGTTTGATGTATTTATTTATTTATTTAATATATAACACATGGGAGGGTGGGGAGGGACACCTTTTCACGTGGCGCCCAGCGAGAAAGAGGGAGATCACACACTGCGATCTCCCTCTCACGCCGACGCCACGCCCCCAAGCCGGCACCAGCACCAATCGCCAACCCCCGCGTCACTGACGTGGGCCGCTGGTGCTGGCGTCACCGTGCTCACCACCTCACCCCACCTCCACCCCATGAATCCCGTGCTACCGCCTCAAGGGATTTGGGCCCCGGGAACCCGGTTACTTACCGGCCTCGGGACCCAGGCCCTGCGGCTCGGCGGGATTAACCGAGGTATATGGATGCCAATCCCTTGCCTGCTATCAGCTTTGACAGCCTGCCACCACTCCCCCAATCCCCACCACAAAACACACACACACTGGAATTTGGTAACAAATAATTTTGGTCACAGCTTTAGTAAATGAATTATAAAACCGGCTCCAACATGGGCCAACTCAACATTCTTAAATCCCAACACTGCCCCCCCCCCACACCTTTCCGGATGATGCCCCCCACCAGCCATTTATAGCAAAGTGGTGCATCATCCACCCCCCATTCCCCCTACCGCCCGCCTCGCCATGTATTAGCAAAGGCAGGCAAGTTGCATTCCACTGGGCAGAGACCCCAACCGGGATGTCTATCCCAACCAAGGAGCACTGCCGCTCCCCTGCAACGCAGCATCAGCCTCAAATGCCCCGCTGGGTCGACGAGCGCCAGCTTGCTACCCCGCCACCGGCGAAAGGTAGACCTCTATCCTTGCGCCGCCCCCACCAAAGAAAGCTGCGACCAACACCAACCTTCCAGGCCTCTTGTCAATCATTCAGCAAAAGATCTCGACCCCACCGGGGCCAGATGAACCCCGTCGAGACAATACAAGCCAGCACAATGGGCCTCCACCCAAGGGTAAAGCACCTGCAACCCGCCCGCTTGCTGAACCCAGCGCCTTGTCCACCTGCTGAACCGGACGAGGCCCCGCGACCACCGCCGCTGCATCCAGCAGGCCGGGCGTGGGAGGATGTCCGACCAAATGATGGCCACATGCGGAATTAAGCCCCACACCAAACCAATGTCTCTCTGAATGGCTTTGAGGATCTGCCGGCAGGACCAGCACTCCGAGTTGTTGCCTCCCAGATGAAGCAGCAGCCCGACTGGCCGCCGTCGCTGTGCGAGCCTCGCCTGAACGAAGCCCAAAGCTGCCACCAGCATGCCACACTGTCCCCTCCAACACCGCCGCCCTCCAGCAACTGCCAATGAGGTGGAAGACCAACGGCCGCACAGCCGCCCTTCGCTCGCTCCAGCAGACGAAGGAATGGCTGATGATCCACCCATCGTCGGAGCAGGCACCATCTGAAAGGACAAATCGGGCTGCCAACAGCCGGCAACTCTGCAATAGGAAAGAAACTGTTAGTACCCCCCCCCCTTTTGCCCCCCCCAGCAACCGCACAGCTGCATCAAGCACTCACCACCCCCCACACCAGTCCAGCAGATGCCACCTAAGGCGAAAATACCCTTCTGACGCACCAGAGCGCCTGCCTATCTGCTCTATGACCCACCCGGCAAGACCAGCCACTGCCACACACCTGGCTGCGCCAATATGGAAAGAGTGCGACCCGTCTCTCCACTGATTGTGACCCAAGAACCGCAAGCACGCACAAATACCACCCAGCCCCCCCGTTTCTCAACTGACCTGTCTTGGACCGCAGGAGAAAATTACATACCGGAGATGTCTCCGCCGTCACATGCCCAAAAGCAAGACCGCCAAACGCACCCCGCCTCGAGGAGCACGGTATAAGCTCAGACACGCGAACCCCCCTCAAAAATACCATGGCCAAAGGTGTGTGAAACAAGGCAGCCACCAAACAAAAGGCCGCGACGCGAGGTAAGGTTTCGCCAATCCGCAACAATAGATCGTGGAAAACCGGGAGACGCCAGTCCCACGATCCATCTGCACCCGCGCCCATCCCGCCAGCAGGCGTTTAACCAAAATGATATCCCGGGATTCTCACCAACTGGCCACCTTGCAAGAAGGAAAAAAAAAACATACAAGGTAGCTGTGACCGCCGACCGCAACCAACCATTGTGTTGTTTTTGGTTTTTTTTGTTCCCCCCCAGCACGAACTGCCCGAGCGGCCCATCGGGAACACGCACTCCAGGCCATCCACACGCACCTACAAACACACCCAACTGGGAGTATCTTCGCCGATACGGAGCCCCAGCGCCACACCACCGACAAGGGCAGCCACGCCACCGACAAAGACAGCAATGCCACACCACCGACAAGGACAGCAATGCCATCAAGTCTGGTTCCCAAGCCTCCAAAGATGCTCCGGGACTAGCACAACCCTTTCTTCCACTACTGAAGCCAACAGCCGGAACGGGACCCATGAAACGGGACAGCGCATCAGCGATAGCATTCGGGGAACCGGGCACGAGCCGCACCCTGGCAGTGACATTCCGATGCAGACAAGCGAACACAAAGATCTGCATCATGGAAGCTAACCACGGGCACCGAGGGGCATGCCAACAAGAACCTCAATAACCGCCGCAGTGTCACACCAAAACACTAACCGCCGAACACGTGGATGATCCGGCCAAACCCAACACGCCACCACAATGTGGGCCCCAAACCACTGGCAGCATCAGTGAGCAGAAGCAAGTCCGCATATGAAAGCTCTGGCAGCTGTCAAGAAAGCCCCCCACACACACGCAAAGCCTCGCGCAGTCCCGCCGACATGTGAAACCAGTGGTGTGGGCGATGAACACCCACCGTGGAAAAACGCCAACCGTCGCGCAAAAGATGCCCCACTGGCAAAACCCGCCAGCGAAGGTAAAATGTCCAACCAGCGACTGCAGGTCCCGGAGTGCGGTCTTACATAACAACCCTACGCTGTTCGCTCGGACGGGCGCACTACCATGCAGCCAGTAACGATCTCAATCCCTAGAAGGTAAGGCGCAGCACGGGCCCGAAGGCAAATCAAGTTGGAAACCAAACAAAGGAAAAAAGCCGAAGGGTGAACCGGCAACGAACGGACAGCAAATGCGATGTCAGCCAGTCCAACAGCATGCCGGCCTCACACCACTGCATCAAAGCCACCGCTGCGGCGAAGGAAGCATGGCACCGTGCACTGGTCCCAGGGATATGGTCATTCGTGGAAACCCCAGGAGGGCAAGACAGATAGTGGGGCAACCATAACCTGCCCGGCTTCCTCTTGGGAGCAACTGAAATTACCGCCGGGGAAGGGGCAAGATGAATTATTGCAAACGCCAAGAGGCGTCTCCCTCGTCACCCCCCTTCTGGCCTGGGATACCCCGGGGGCTGGCCCTCGAAAGGATCATGAAACTAACCAGCGCCGTGGCCGACCCAACTTGCTGCCTCCCCGACCTGCCCCCCCCCCAACCAGTCTCCTGGCAGACATTAGGGAGAGCCATAGACAGATGTCTGCCATCCCCCACGAAAGCTACCATACCCCTCCATCAGATCCCCAAACTCCTCATCATAATATAGCCAGGCCCACCCGTCGTGCACCTGGGATGCAGCCAGGATCGTGTCCCCATAAGCCAGCAGCCCCCCCCATACTGCTCCGGGAAAGAATGGCCCCACACACTGGCTAAGCGCAGAAAAGCGCGGGTCCAATGCAGAGTGTTACAGGATGCCGGTCCCCCAGAGCGTTTCCGACCCTCCAGTACGTAAAATCGTCAAGATATCTGCGACGCTGGACCCGATGGCACAGTGCTCGTGGCACGCCCTCCCCCAACTCGGCACAGCGCACCACCGAGGCCCCCAACTCGGCACAGCAGACCACCGAGGCCCCCCCCACCCCGGCCCTTCTCACCCACCACCCCCACAGAATCACCGGATGACCACACCGATGATGTCAAGGACGAGGAAGAAGAAGGAGCACTCCGGCAGCGGCGCCCGTGCTCGCGCCATGCCCCCTCTGCCCGCCACCGGGAGCCCCGCCCCCAGGGTTCTCGCAACCCCTCTCGACGACGCCCCCACCACCCACATACTCACCAGGCACGGAGGAGGTCGCCGCCGACACACCAACGGTCTGGACCCCCACCACCGAACCGGATAACTCCGCCGCAGAACTGGGGGCCGCGCACCACCCAAAGTGCTAGGCGCAGCACCCGGCCCGCCAGCCCCACCCCATGGCGAGGAGCCGAGGCCAGCAGCCGCCCAGGCCGTTGAACCCATATCCGCGATGCCCCTTGGCCCCCACCAGCCCCCAGCCCCCATCCAGTCAGCCCAGCCACCCCCCCAAATGCCCCACTCCCGCCCAGGGCCCAGCACCACATGCCCAAGGACCCGGGGACGCAGAGAAACCAGGTGCGGAAAGCGCCCGCCCCCAAACCCGAGAGCGTACCAGCCAAATGCTGTAGGGGGAGGGGACACACCCAGAAGCCCTCCCACCAAGGAGTCCAGCCGCAACTCAGCATCAGGTACAGCCTCTGCACCGCCAGAACCAGTCATTGACCCCGCTACCCCTATCATCTGTGATGCCCCTTGGCCTCCAGCAGCCCCCAGCCCCCATCCAGTCGGCCCAGCCACCCCCCCAAATGCCCCACTCCCGCCCAGGGCCCGGCACCACATGCCCATGGACCCGGGGACGCAGAAAAGTCAGGTGCAGAAAAAAGCGCCCGCCCCCAAACCCGAGAGCGTACCAGCCAAATGCTTTAGGTGGAGGGGAGACACCCAGAGGCCCTCCCACCAAGGCATCCAGCCGCAACCCAGCATCGGGTACAGCCTCTTCACCGCCAAGAACCAGCCATTGATCCCGCTACCCCTATCACAACGAGACCGACAGCCCTGGGCACACCCAAAGCACCACCGGCCCCCCACACTGCCAATCCAACGGTGACGGGAGCAAGACTCCCCAAGCCCCATGGACATGAAAAGGGGGGCCGCACCTACACTACCCCTCGGGGCCCACCCAATTGTACCCCGACCCCAGCACCCCTGGACCGCCCCCTCCATGCCCCTGCCGAGCGTCCCTAGCCATTCCGCCAGCAGATGCCCCCCCCGCCAACCTGCCCCGTGCTGGCGCCACACGCCCACGCTGCCCAGCCTGTTGGCCGACCAGCGACCGCCCCCGAGGCCCCCACCCTGCCTCCGACTCCAAGCCGTCGAGACCAGCGGGGCCTTAGGCCCTGCGTCCGTAACCAAAGAGCAACTCATCCCATAAAACCATGCTCGGTCCGTGCCCCAGTCTTTTTTTTTTTTTTTTTAATGTAAATCCCCCTATTGCCCCCTTCATTCCTGTGTTTATATGTCTTTTTTTTTTTTTTTTGTAGAAGTAACTCCCCCCTCCTCGCTAAGAACCCAACCCGTTTAGCCCTGCCGACCCAGCCCAACGGCTCCCATTAAATCCCTCCAAGAAGCACACATGCCCCCGCCATCCCCGCGTGCAGCAGGCCAGTCACCCAAAACGCCAGCCACCCCCGTGCAGCCCCCCCTCACAACGCGGCAGCCCCACCGCCCCACAAAACCCCCCCAAAGACTGCCCCCCCACAGCAAGAAAAGAAAGACCCGCGGCCTAGCCCCCCCCCAAGGAAAATCAATTGCCGACAAGAGCGGACCAACACACCTTTTCGCGTGGCGCCCAGCGAGAAAGAGGGAGATCACACACTGCGATCTCCCTCTCACGCCGATGCCACGCCCCGAAGGCGGCACCAGCACCAATCGCCAACCCCCGCGTCACTGACGCGGGCCGCTGGTGCCGGCGTCGCCGTGCTCACCTCCTCACCCCACCTCCACCCCATGAATCCCGTGCTACCGCCGCAAGGGATTTGGGCCCCGGGAACCCGGTTACTTACCGGCCTCAGGACCCAGGCCCTGCGGCTCGGTGGGATTAGCCATTTGAGTGCCTTCCAACCTGGGGGTCTCATCTTCCAGCACTATAGTACAATTTGTTTTGTGACTATCCATCGGGTTTTCATTGGAAGATACAAAAGTAGATTTGCCAGGCCTTTCTTCCATGCAGTTAATTCCATTGTTGCATTTGTCACAGAAATGTGATCCTCTGCTTATAACACCATCCCATTTTGCTGCTGCCCAAATGGGTGGTTGGTCTTAGCTGAGACCTGTCTGTCTTGGGAGACCCTTCTAGTAGCTAAGCTACTAATAGCTTTGCTCTCAGCTTCACTGATGCACACAAGCCCTCATAGAATGACAAACTGCAAACCATGCCTTACGCAGGTTGAAAACAAGTAGCTGCATCTGCCCAGTTTGTCTTACACCATTGGAACGAAGCCTTGATGAAATTTTGGATCAGTTTTATTTTTTATTTGCATTTTATTTTTTATTTGCATTTACCTTATGCCTTTTCATTTTAATTGCATTTAATTAAATGCATTTTATTTGCATTTTATTTTTTATTTGCATTTACCTTATACCTTTTCAGTGGTAGTTCAAGGTAAGCTACATGTATGTATGTAAATAATATTTGTAAATAGTTCCCCTATGTTACCCAAGTTTGTACACCTGTTCTCTGTAAAAACAGAATAACTTGTTGTTCTGGTGATTTTGTTTCATGTGAACCGCGCTGATACCGAATAGCGCGGAATATAAAAGATTGTAATAAATAATAATAAATAAAATTCTGGTACAGTAGGTATTTCCTGTCTCCCGGAACATTACACGCCAAGGGGTCCATTTACTAAAATGCACCAAATGTATGTTTAACGCAAAAACTAACATATTACGTGCAAAGCTAGCATGGGAGCTTTCAGGGGTGTAACCAGCATATTCCCAAGAGTTAACATGTGGATGAATACCTTAATGCATGGCACTATCACAATGGATGCACTTTATTCTACCTATTAGGTGGTGTTAAGTGAACCTGTGCCGATGGCAACACTGACAGTGCACGATAGATCTCCCTTATACTAATTGCAATGTGCTTAGCACACCCACTCTTTAGGACTGCCCCGCCCATTCAGCACCCTAATATGCAAGTGGAATTTAGTGTGAGAATCAGCACATGATGATAGTTGTTGCAGGTCCTTGAGCACAGTTATTACACATGAAAATGCATGTTAACTGCTTAGCACACTTAGTTAAAGAGCCCCTAAATTTATACCTAAGGCAATAGAATAAGGGAAGTAGCATTAATGGAATAACTCATATTTTCTCCTTAATATTATGAGGCAAAATCATGTGTTATTTTACCATAATGCACGCTAATATACCCCAATGCGTCTTGCCTCATAATGAGAAGTAAACCATGCAACGGCCTGCAAAATGCCTCATTATGATGCAAATGAAATAGAACAGCTGGCGCTAAACAGCACAAGCGGTGTTATTCTGGGAGAAATAATAGCAGCTCAGAGTGTGTTTTTTGTGGCTGGAGCATGATGCAAAGGGATTCAGATGACGCTTTTCTGAATGCTTTTTCTTTTTTTTTATCCTAGTCTTTGTAACATAGGCCTAAAAGAGGTACTTTTTTGGACATTTAACTTAGGTATCCTGTTGTGAAGTTGTCCCCCTTCCCCCAACATGTACTATGACTGAGGAATCATAATTTTGCATTGCATCATCTGTCATGTGGGAATGGCGGTAAAAGGAATGAGATGACAGCCTGGAGTAGTGAAAAGGAGTAGTGAATGAACTGGATTTTCTTGAATAGAGAGATATGATAAATGACGGTAGAAATATGAAGGAATATACATTCTTTTAATAAGATAATCAAAGTTCACTGACAGTCTGTTAATATGCAAGTATAAAGGGATCTATATGGTATGCTTTGACCTTGTGGGCCCTTGCTGCCTGATATAAGGTCCAAGGGCACATTAATTGCACTGTTCTTATGACTCTACCTTTCTTCCCTTGTTTATTTCTTTTGCTGTTGACACAGGATTGATCAACATTTTTAGCTTTTCTGTTTTTTATTCTTTGTTCTGTTGTATCCTTTTTTTCTGCTTTCTTCCTCTTCTGGGTTTTTTTTTCATTTTATTCCTTACCCTTTTATTTTTAGCATTCTTTCATACATTATTTCAAACAATAGAAGATTGGTGGCTTGATTAAAAGCTACAGAAAAATTAAATTAAAAAAGTAGAAACATTATATACAGTAACTCTAGGTACTCATATATATACAAAGATCTATACACAGCTTTTCTTAATCATCTTGTTGACTTCTAACATGCTTCAGTTTTCCCACAATGTCATGCTGACAGGGCAGGTTTGGGATAGAGGATTCACAGGCTTTGGTTTAAGGCCACGTCAGTACTTTTTCCTGATATATAGTGAAAACCAATTTAACAAGTGAACTCCATTCTTTAATAATGATCTCACTGGAGGAAATGAGTATTGACTTTGATTATGGTCGAATGGAAAATCCATTTGTATTAAATTATCCTCATGTACTCAAAGGTGGGACACATTATGTACCAGGCAATCTAACAGTTTTCAATAACAGAATAAGGGGTAACTTGAATCCCAAGAATATTATTTGCTGTCTTTCATATCATATTTCTGCTCTCATTTGAGTAGCTAGAGGAACAAATCATTTTCTTAAATGCTTAGTTATTTGGTGGGTTTCATAGTGGTGGAGGAGTAGCCTAGTGGTTAGAGCAACTGCCTCTATACCCAGAAGATCAAGGGTTCAATTCCCACTGGCACTCCTTGTGATCTTGGGCAAGTCACTTTGCCAGGCTTTTCTTCTGAGGCAATGGAGGGTAATCTACTTCCAGAGATACATTGCTAAGAAAACCCAAAGGTTAGCTATAAGTCAACACTGACTTGATGGCACTTAAAAAAAAAAAAATAATGCAAACAATAAGACTATTGTCATTTTTCTTTGTTCAGTTTTTTGCATGCTGCTAGTTGCTTGATAAGCTACAACTCCTTTGTTGTGCTCAGGGAACATTAATTTGTATTGAGATTAGCACCCCAAATAATTTTGAAAATTAGATGTCTGTCTAAGAGGAGGGAGGGAAAGGCTTGAGGTTAGTGAGGACATGGATTGGGTGGACAAGGCAACAAGAGGGACAAATGTGAACCATGTGGGAGGTAAGGAGGAAAAAGATGCTGGACAATTTTTTATTGAATAGGAGAGGGACAAAAGATGTGCGATGCTGGACAATGCAAGTAGGGAATAAGGAAAAGGGGGCCAGAGGCTGATTTGGGGGCTGGGAGAAGGGGGCTAGAGGCTGGCACAGGAGCTGGACATGGGAGAAAGGGCTGAAGGCTGATGTGGGAGTAGGCATCGGAGATGGGGGCTGATGCTGGCAGTTGTTAAGGATGGAAGAAGAGGGCTGGGGCTCGGAGTTGAGTTGGGGCAGTTGCTGGGACTGAGGATTGAGTTGGGAGAAGAATCTGATGCTGGTGCTAAGAGAAGGGGGCTGGAAGCTGAAGGCTCATTCTAGGACTGTGAGCCATCAGGCTGGGGATGAGAGAAGGGGGCTGAGACTGGGGGTTGTGTTAGGGACTGAATTTGGAAGAAGGGTCCTCTTTTTGAGATAACAATAACGAATATATTTGAGATGTAAGTATGAAATCAATATGCAAATATGTCCCCATCCTTTGACCCCCACAAAGGAAATAATCAAATTGCACCTATGGGAAACAGATATAATAATGCAAAAGCAAGGGAGAGGGGGAATCAGGGGGGAGCAGATAAGGCAACAAAAAATGCTAAAAAATGGGTAAAGATAGTGGGAAGAATTATTGGAATGTTAAGGATCATAAGGAGAAGATTAACTAGCAGCAAGCAAGCTGACACATCATCTGGAGTAGGTGTGTGCATGGCCAAAGAAAAAGTTTGGTTTGTGCTCTTTATTTTATTTTTTCCAGTTTTCAGATGTTTTCCCATGTTCGTTTGATACATTCAGTTTTTTTAGGCATGCATTGCGCTCACACAAAAATGTAAACATTCAGGCAGTTGATTGTATGCACATAAGTTTGTAGGTATATGTATGCACAAGCGATACGCACACACTTTTTTACTTTTTAGGCACCCAAATGAACTGAACATGTGTTCATGAATATGCACCACTATTCCGGGGTGTGGTGTCCAATTCTGAAGGCCATAGCTCTATAAGGATTTAGTGAGACCAGCCAATTGAGAGGAATGCACATATAAGTACGATTCTGTACCAGACATCTAGATCAATGAAGAGGCTTTTCCTGAAGTGGGCTACCACATTAACTCACATTATTTGCAATTATTTCCAGTGGAGCCTATTACTAATAACATGCATCATCATGTGATATTGTGGCATAATGTGACAACACCCTTTAGTGAATCAGCCTGTTTAGGACCTAAATATATACTCTACACAGGAGAGGAAGTATATAATAGAGACATTCAAATACATCAAAAGAGGCAAGCATTTTTGATAACAATGAAGTTATAGAACAAAGAGTCATGATATTACAAGAGAAAAGGGGATATAAAATAATGATGTATTTCTTCACAGAAAGTGTACTGAGTACATGAAACAGTTCCCAATGGAAATGGTAAGCAAAAATGGTGTTTACATTCCTGAATGACATGGACAACCAGAAAAGATTCTTGACTGGTGATGGTGGAGGAGATAGAGAAAGGGAAAGGGGAACTGCATAGGGCATGGATATTCACCCCCCCCCCCCCATCCTTGAGGACTGTCAACAATCAGCTTCTCGGGATGTCCATATTGAACATATCTGAGAGAGATTTGCACGCTTTTTATTTCTATTGTATACACATCCTATGCATATTCTTAAGGACTATCCTGAAACCTGACCCGTTGGCGGCCCTCAAGGACTAGAAGTGAATATCACTGGTGTAGGGTAAAGCTGAGAAAGAAGAAGAGTCTTCAGTAATGTTATATGGAGGGCAAATAGCCTTGCAATGTTTATCTTTTGTCATCCTTATTAATATGATGAAAAATAATACCTTTTAAAATAGCCTTTATATCTTTTTCTTCCTGAATTTTTCCAGATTGCCTTTCCCAATGCTTAATAATAGTTTCAAATATCTTAATGTCTTTCCTAAGTACTTGTCCCTTTGCATGCATTTCCCTATCCACACCATTTATTGCATCCTCTTTCCTTTTCACATCCTCCAGTCCATCCTTTTCTTTACCCACTTTTATTGCTTGCTCTTTCCTAGTCATGTTTCCTATTACATGCCCTTCTCTAAACTCATCTCTTGTATGCCATATCCTACTAATATCTTTTATTGTTTCTTCTTTCCTTTTCACATCTTCCAATCCATCCTTTTCTTTACCCACTTCTCCTAGTGCATGTCCTTTCTTAGCCATGTCTCCTATTACATGCCCTTCTCTAAACTCATCTCTTGTATGCCATATCCTACTAATATCTTTTATTGTTTCTTCTTTCCTTTTCACATCTTCCAATCCATCCTTTTCTTTACCCACTTCTCCTAGTGCATGTTCTTTCTTAGCCATGTCTCCTATTACATGCCCTTCTCTAATCTCATCTCTTGCATGCCATATCCTACTATCTTTTATTGTTTCTTCTTTCCTTTTCACATCTTCCAATCCATCCTTTTCTTTATCCACTTCTCCTAGTGCATGTTCTTTCTTAGCCATGTCTCCTATTACATGCCCTTCTCTAATCTCATCTCTTGCATGCCATATCCTAATATCTTTTATTGTTTCTCCTTTTCTTTTCACATCTTCCAATCCATCCTTTTCTTTACCCACTTCTCCTAGTGCATGTTCTTTCTTAGCCATGTCTCCTATTACATGCCCTTCTCTAAACTCATCTCTTGTATGCCATATCCTACTATCTTTTATTGTTTCTTCTTTCCTTTTCACAACTTCCAATCCATCCTTTTCCTTACCCATATCTTCTATTGCATGCCCTTTCTTATTCACACCATCTACTGTATGCCCTTCTCCAGCCTCATCTCTTGCTGCATGCCCTTTCCTATCTGCATCTTCTGTTGCATCCTTCTTCCTTTTGATATCTTCCAATCTATCCTTTTCCGTACCCGCATCTTTTGTTGCATGCTCTTCCCTATCCATGTCTCCTATTGTATGCCTTTCCCTATACACATAGCTTGTTCCTTGCCCTTCCCTATCCACATCTCCTATTGCATCATTTTTCCTTTTCACATCTTGGATTGCATCCTCTTCATAATGTACTTCTTCTACGGCATTTGCTTTCACTTTTGCATCTTCTATTGTATTGACTTCCCTTTCCTGTTCTGTTTCTCCAGCCATATTATCATGCTGCTTGGCTCTCTCTCCAAGTTGTTCTTTTTCAGTTGCTTTCTTGCTAGTTGATAAGAAGAGAAAAATACATCTGTTTATCAATGAGCTCAGGAAGACATGGAAGAGATCAAGGGGCAACAACATGATTGTTATATATATATGTAACAAACAAACAGATATGGATTAGCATTGGGCAATCCAATGTCTGCCCTTATTCAAATATTCAAATCCAGGTTTATATCTGCAAATATTTGATTCAGATTTACATGGATAATCAAAATCATTTCTAGCATGGTTAAAATCTAAGGACCTAATATTCGAAAGGACCTGGCTAAGGGGCCCTTTTACTAAAGTACAGAAAGTGTTTGCACTTATCACTCCTTAACTATGGTAAATGTATGGTAAATGCAGGAGGAGTCCCAGCATCTGCTCTGCATTTACCATGCAGGACAGACACCACACAGGAGCCACATGGGAGCCACCACGCTATCTTCTGGGTCACAGAATGTAGCCCCCCCAATAAATCTCTTCCTTATACTCACAATCTGATCCCTAATCTAATGCAAAAGTGTCCACCTTCTGATCTCACTTCCCACACACAATGACCTCTCTGTCTTGATAGCCTCTCCCCTCCTTTCTGAACTTCCTTTCCTAGACAGACATATATCAGAAATAGAAATCCCCATACCGGCTCCCCCTTCCAGTTACCAGCCCTCCAATAGCATCTTCCCTTCTGAAAAGACCCCCTTAAGAAACGGCCCCCAATTATGCCGCCCCACTGCCCATTCCTTCCCCCTTCCCCCCAACCATTCAATCCACTCCAGAACTACCCAAAGCATTCCCTAATATCTTGTAAGGCTGCAGCTGGATTGGTGCACCCTTCTGCTCCAGCTTCAGTTGCTCAATGTTCAAAAATGGTG
Source organism: Ichthyophis bannanicus (assembly GCA_033557465.1). Taxonomy (NCBI): domain Eukaryota; kingdom Metazoa; phylum Chordata; class Amphibia; order Gymnophiona; family Ichthyophiidae; genus Ichthyophis; species Ichthyophis bannanicus. Next base: position 171,409,696 of record CM066036.1, on the reverse strand, counting down.
GCTTTTACCCCAAGTAGTAGTCGCATAGTGCTACCGCTAAGGGTCAAGCCTTAGTAGTAGTATCACAAGACTACCACTAGAGGTCAAAATTGCCATTTTTGGAACCTCAAGCAGCCAGGGAAGCAGCAGAGGGGGAAAGCTCCTGCTCTGACTCCACTAGACACCAGGGGTGGATTGAGTGGATGGGAAAAAGGTGTGTGTGTGTGTGTGTGTGGGGGGGGGGGTACAGTAGGAGGGCTGATCAGGAGACTGATCTTTGAGGAGGGGAGGCTTTTTGGAAGGGAACAGTCTATTGGGGAGGACTGGAAGGGAGGGGCGACAAAGGGGTCTATATTACTGATATGTATGGCTGTCCAGGGTAGGAGGTTCTGAAAGGAAGGATAAGATGTGGGGACATTGTGTGTGGGTGGGTAGGGGATCAGAAAGGGGGTTTCTTTTGCATTAGAATAGGGATCAGATCAGGAGGATTTAATGGGAGGACCAATCAGACAATGGTGTGGAAACATCAGTGGCCATTTTCTTTTAATGCCACCAGACTCTTGATATCATGTCTACACTTAATGCCACCTATTGAGGTGACATTAAGTGCAGCCATACTATCAGCAATCATGACAGCTAGCATGCAGCAACATCCCACACACTAGCTGTCACCCCCCACCCCACGGAACACCCACTCTCTGTTAGGGATGTGCTTCCATTTTGAAATAAAAGCAATGGTGTGTCCTATTGTGCAATAGGGTGCTCTATTTAAAAAATGATACAAAGATGATGAAACAACCTCCCTACAAAATGAAATGAAATGAAACTTTTTTCCCTGCAAACCCCTACTCTCTGCCCCGAAACTGCTCTGCAGGGCACCAAGAAAGAAATGCAGCCAAAACCATGCACAGAGATGCTGATCACCTTGTACAGCAGTCATGAGCTGCTCTCAGCCATGGGCGTAGTTTGACTGCTTTATTTTGGGGGGCAAAGGGTGGGTGACACATTTGCATATTGATTTGCATATTTTTATACATTTGCATATTTGTTATAGTTATATTAAGAAAAACACAAGATGGATAGGAAGGCAGTATATCAAACAGGTGAGGGATGAGTTGGCACCCCCAAGATACTCAGAGAGAGCAGAGGTTCTCACAGTAACTTTGCCCCAAAAAATGGAAAGCAACATATTCCAAGGCTATATAATTAAAAGCAGCAAATATTGTAGCTGTTTAATTATTTAGCCTAGCACTCTAACATTAACCCTCACTTGGTTTACAGCTTGTTGTGCTGTGAGGGCTTGTGTGCATCAGTGATGCTGTGAGCTAAGCTAACGGTAGCTTAACTACTAGAGAGGGTCTCCCAAGATGGACAGGTCTCAGCTGAGGAGCCAGACCAAGACAAACCACCCATCTGGGAAGCAGCAGAATGGGACGGTGTTGGTGGCGGAGGAACACATTTCTGTGACAACAGCAACAACACTAGAATTAAACAGTGTGGAAGAAAGGCCTGGCAATTTACTTCCGTATCTTGCCACAAAAACCCAATGGATAGTCACAACAAAACAAATTGCAGAACAGTGCTAGAAGATGAGACCCCCAGGTTGGAAGGCACTCAATTGGCTACTGGGGAGGAACTGAAGACTTTTCAGAGTAAAGTCAGCATTTATGATGTGGTTGGAACAAAGCCCTCAGGACATCTGACTGCTGATGTAGCTGCACATGAAACAAGAGTCAGAAGGTGCAAAGAGGTCTTACATATTAGGACATGGAATGTACGAAGCATGAACCAATGAAACATGGAGGTGGTCAAGAATGAAATGGAACATGTAAACTCAGTTTGTTGGATGTCAGCAAACAGAAATGGACTGGCATCGGGCACTTTGCATCTGTATACTTATATACTTATATAAGTAAGTATACTTATACTTACCAAAACGGATCTAAACTTTCACACCATCGACTCCACAAGCTCAAACAACATAGACATCATATCCATTAAAAATGAACAGTGCTCCATCAATTTAATATACAGAGCACCCTCTCCCTCTCCTGACGACCTTCCAAACATTCTAGACCTTGCAACCAACACACTCAACCCCAGCATTCCTAACTGGATTCTAGGAGACTTCAATCTCCCAACACTTCACCCCAGTCACGCCTCAGCCCTCCTAGAAGCAATCAACGAACTGGGCTATGAGCAAATTGTCAAAGTTCCCACACACAAAAAAGGAAATATCCTTGACATGATCTTTGCCCCTCTGACAGTCCTTGACTCCAACGCCACTCTTGACGCATCTGTAACCCCAGTACCTTGGTCAGACCACAAGTTAATCATCTTCCCCATTCCCATCAAGAGCAAAACACCATCCAACTTCAACAAAAACTCTGTCATATCAACAAAAGTATCATCTCGGAATTTCAGAGCCTTCAACAAAGAACTTATTCTTGCTCAAACTCGTCCTCTCCTCAATGACTCCTCTATCAACCTGGAGAACTTGATCACCACATGGAACAGCAATATCAGCACCATTGCACTACAATCAAATCAAAGTAACAACCTGAAGAAAAGAAAACCATCTCCCTGGTTCTCCCCGGATTTACGAACCTCCCTCATACACCTAAGAAGATTGGAAAAACGTTGGCGTCGATCACGCTCCACGGAAGACCTAGCAGCCTACAAATTACACCTATCCACGCACAGAGAATCAGTCATCGCTAAGATGAAACAATTCCACACCGATACACTGAAAAGATCACTAAATAAACCACGTGATCTTTTCAATCTAGTCAAGACCTTAGCTAAGGAGCCGTCATCCAAACAACCCGAACTCATTCACCCACAAGCGTTCGCTGAATATCTACAATCCAAGCTGCTAACAACTGACACCATCACAACAATCCCCGCTCAAGACTCCATCTGCCTATCTAACCTATCTATGTTCTCCACACCATCAAACAAACATGTCGAGAACATTATTGCTGCCCTTAACACATCCACTGCACAAACTGACCCTTGCCCAGCCTTTTGGATAAGAGAGCTACGAAGTGATCTTAGCCCTCTCATCACTAGAATGATAAATTTATCCTTTACATCTGGGTCTTTCCCATCAACCCTCAAGAGAACATCCATTAGACCCCTCTTGAAGAATCCTAAACTCGACTCACAGAAAGTCGAATCTTATAGACCCATAGCTAGCATTCCTTTTCTAGCGAAAGTAATTGAAAAGGTAGCCCAAAGTCAAATACAGGATCACATCGACTCTGCATCCCCTCTAGACCAATGCCAGCATGGCTTCAGGGAGTTCCACGGTGTGGAAACCCTCCTCACAACCCTCTTCAACAACATCATCACAGGCATTGACAACATCCACCAAGGCTTTGTGCTTATTTTCCTGGACATTGCCGCTGCTTTTGACTCTGTACATCATGATCTATTACTAGGGCGGCTAAAAGAAAAGGGCATCAACGACACTGCCCTGGCATGGTGCAGATCATACCTGGATCAGAGATGGCAATATGTAACTTCAGGAACAGCAACATCCACACCTTTCCATCAAAAACAGGGTGTGCCACAAGGGTCATCCCTATCATCACTCTTATTTAACATATACATTCAGCCAGTCTGCAACATCATCAAATCCTTCAAGGTCGACTGTCTAATATACGCAGACGACATTCTCCTCTACATGCCTTTTTCCACACTCAACATGGATCTTTCACCGATGACCAAATGCTTTGATGCAGTGTCTGAATGGCTTCAATCCCAAAACCTCCGCATTCAGCACAGGAAAACGGAGGTTCTCTTCATCACTAGAGACCCATTGTTCACCCCTCCTTCCCAGTTAAAAGTGAAAGAAGCTGAGCTCCAAACAAAGCCTTCCATCCGATACCTTGGGGTCACCTTATACCAGCATCTGGACATGAAATTGCATATATCCAATGTAGTTAGAGCGATTTATCTCAAAATCCGGACACTCCGCCACCTTCGCTCCTTGCTTGATCCTGAAGATTTCCAGACTATATTCCAAGCGTTAACCCTACCACACCTTGACTACGCTAACACCGTTTTTCAAGGCCTACCACACTCCACCTTAAAACCTTTGCAACTCGCCATGAACACTGCGGCCAGAGTCCTCTACGGAGCATCAAGAAGGGACCATGTAACACCTATTCTAAAACAGCTCCACTGGCTCCCCATACACGGGAGACTGTTGTTCAAAACATTATTACTCACCTTCAAGGCTATCAAAGGCATCACCTCCTCCTCTCTAATGAACCTCATTCAGACAGTCCCACCAAACAGATCCAGGAGAACTATATCTACAAACTCACTCATAATCCCTAAGGCAGCAACTAAATGCTCACGAGTGACATCTAATAGGGCGTTCAGTTTCTATGCCCCTAAGTGCTGGAACACTTTACCACCTGAAATTCGGGCTATCCCTGATCTAACCTCATTCAGGAAGGCAATCAAATCCCATTTATTCCCCCACTACTACCAGAACACCCAATCTCCTTCCTGACCTCCAACCCACATTGAGCACCCAACTGATCTAAGAATAATACTGTTGTATATACTTGTATATACTTTGTAAATTGTTCAGTTAAAAATTTCCCCATGTATTATCCAAGTTCTTCTTCCTGTTCAATGTAAAACCAAACAGCTTGTTGTATGGTCTTTTGTTGTACTGTAAACCGCGCTGATCCCAAATAGTGCGGTATATAAGAGCTTGTAATAAATAAATAATAAATAAAAATCTGCATCTGATCACATGGTCTACTATGCTGTAAATAAAAGACAAAGAAGAAATGGTGTTACATTTATAATTTAGAAGAAACTTGCAAGAACTGTAATGAAATACAAAGCAGTGAATGCTTAATTTCTATTCATCTACGACAGGGGTGTCCAAACTTTTTTGGAAGAGTGCCAGATTTGATGAAGTGAACATGTGCGAGGGCCAACCATTTTGCCCGACATTCTGATGAACCATTAAAATTAAATGCAAATGAACTATTTTATGCAAAAGTTTATTGAAAACGGCATACTTTTCATTTTGTGACTTGGATGACAAATCTAAACAGGTGTTAAATCACTCTGCCTTTAATCTCAAAAAAACAGGAAGCTGAAATATGTCAGAAACATTAGAAAGTACATTACACAAAGTATGAAGGTTGTCTGTCAACTTTTAAGTTCAAAAAATGTGAACAGGAACATAACACCAAGTATACATTTGTTCAAATATATTTAGAACTGATTTAGACCAACTGACATTAACTGAGATTTTACAATGCATTCCTCTCAATTGAAAAAAAAACTTGCCTGCACTAATGTGAAGGGTGAAACTGAGATCTGGACTGCAGCACATAGACTAGGTCTGGTTCAAAGGCCGTGGTTTTGATGCGCAAAATGTCACGCAGGTGAGAGTCACTTAGTCTTGTCCTCACACGGTTCTTGTTAAAGTTCATAACAGAGAATGTCTTCTCACACAAATATGTTGAGCCAAACAAGCTCAACATTTTCTTAGCCAATGTTCGAATCTCTTGAAACCGGCTCTTATCCAGTTGGCGGTAAAAGTTCACAAGAGAGAGCTGTTGGTGACGACCGCGTAACTCGCTGTCACAATGCAGCTCAATGAGCTCGAGCTGCAGCTGATCTGGAGCATTGTCGGGGTCAACAGAGAATGGAGAGGAGAAAATGCTGATCTCCTTTTCAATAGCTGCAAAATCTTGAAAGCGCCGTTTAAACTCCCCAGCCAGAGATGCGATGTCCGCTGCATACCTGCTCGTTTGTGCACTGATATCATCCTGTGGAAAACTGTTCATTATTTCCTGCAACGCTGAAAAGTGAACAGTATTGGGCTGCGTTTGTGACAAATGCCTTAGGAAAAGTTGCAGCTTTGTTCCAAAGGCTTTGAGGTGTGAATAAAACTGGTTCACCGCTGCATCTTTGCCCTGAAGACTCGTGTTCAGTACATTCAGATGCTTTGTTATGTCGACTAGAAACCCCAAATCAGCCAGCCAAATAGGATCAGATAGTTCTCGCATCGGTTGTCCCTTTGTTTCCAAGAATTCTCCGATTTCCTTTCTGAGAGAGTAGAAACGCTGCAGTGCAGACCCCCGACTGAGCCATCTTACATCATTATGATATAAAACATCTTCGTATTCAGCCTGGATATCCAGTAAAAACTCTTTAAACTGGCGGTGGCACAGGGCTTTAGAGCGGATGCAATTAATGGTCTTTAGCACCGGTTTCATAACATGATCATATTTGAGATGTTTAGCACAGAGAACTTGTTGATGAATGATACAATGAAGTTTGATAGCGTTGCCTCCTTCTTCAATCACCTTGTTACAGATTAGGGTTGATAATCCACTTCGTTCACCAGTCATGGCAGGTGCCCCATCAGTAATAATCCCAGTAACCTTGTTCCAAGGCAGTTTCATGTCATCTATGGCAGAACTAACAGAGACAAATAAATCTTTGCCTCTTGTTTGGTCCTTAAGGCTCTGGAGGTCAAGCAGCTCCTCAGTCACATTCATTTCATGGTCCACCCCTCTCAGAAAAATCAGCAACTGAGCTGTGTCAGAGAGGTCCGTGCTTTCATCACAGGCTATTGAAAAGAAGTCAAAATCAACTCCTTTTGACGTTAAGTGTCTCTTAATATCTGATGAAATTTCTTCAATTCTCCTTGCTACAGTGTTACGAGCCAGGCAAATGTTGGCAAACTCTTGCTTCTTCTCGGGACAGATATTCTGCACCATTTTCATAACACATTCTTTGATAAACTCACCCTCAGCAAAAGATTTGCAATTTTTAGCAATTAACGCTGCCACCTCATAGCTAGCCTTTGTGGCATTTTCATTTGATTCACGGGCTCTTGTAAAAAATTGCTGTTGTGACATTAAAACAGCTTCAAGTTGCTTCAACTTTTCACTGCGGTCGCGCCCTGTTAGCTTGTCATATGTGCTATGTCTCGACTGGTAGTGTCTCTTGATATTAAATTCCTTATAAACAGCCACAGTCTCTTGGCATATCAGACAAACACAGTGATTCCGTATTTCAGTGAAAAAATATTCCACTTTCCACCTGTCCTGGAAGCGGCGTCTCTCACTGTCAACTTTTCGTTTCTTATTTGTAGTTGCCATTATAAAAATTGGCCAGAAGGGGAGAAATTATGCACTGTCTGATGACGTCAAGCGATCCTGAGCACCAATCCATTATAGCCCAAATTGATAAATGGTAGCCCCAGTAGTAATTCCCTGCGCACCACCTGGGATCCCTCGGCCCACGTTCCGGACCCCACAGATGAGCTGCCCAATATATAACTTACGGCCCTCCACTAGTGATTCTGCGAACGCCACTGAGGACTCCAGGGATCTGTCGAGCGGGAATTGACGTCATCAGCCGGCACACAGAGAAGGAAAGCCCAAATCTCACAAGATCTCGGACGTCGCGAGATTTGGGCTCTCCTTCCTGCGCCAGCTGATGATGTCAAGTGCCGCAGCTAGAGATCGCTGGAGTCCTCAGTAGCTTTCAGGGAATCACTACCGGGGGCCGTAAGTTATATATTTGGGTAGCTCACCTGTGGGGCCGTTTCAGTCCGGAACACGGGCCGCAATTGGCCCGCGGGCCAGACTTTGGACATGCCTGATCTACGAGGAATGCCCATAAACACAACTATAATATGCCCCAACAACAACTGCAGGAGAGGACAAAGTTGATGCATTCTACGAAAAAATAGAACAAGCAAACAGGATATTCTGATAGTCATGGGTGACTAGAACGCAAAGTTGACAACAAAAAAGAAGGCAAAGTAGTTGGAAAATATGGACTTGGCAACAGAAATGACACAAACAGAAAGATTGACAGAATTCTGCAAGACCAACAATCATTTCAACCAACTTCTTCCAGCAACAAAAGTGGTGACTGTACACATGGATACTGACAGGGGGGAGACCAGCGCGGAGGACGTGGCTCACGAGGTGGTCAAATTATTGGAGCCAAAATTTGATCATGTCCTCAAAAAACTTGAAGATATGGGAGAAACTTTTGCAGAACTCACCCGCCGCATGGATGAGGCAGAACATCGTGTGACGGCCTTAGAGGAGGGTGAGCTGGCCCTGGAGAAGAGCTTCCAAGGGCAGAGCAAACAGATTGAGGCATTAATCCAAAAGGTGGACGATCTGAAAAATCGTTCCCGTAGGAACAATCTCAGACTGGTTGGAGTGCCTGAGTCCTGGGCGGATGATCAGTTGGCCCAACTTTTTGAGGACTGGCTACTGAAGGAGCTGGGCCTTGCGAATTTGCTGGGGCAGATCAAAGTGGAACGGGCCCATAGGTTGGGGCAGAGGATGGAGAGTCGTAGCCGTCCACGGCCTATTTTGGCGAAGCTGTTAAACTTCTAGCATAAGGCGGCCCTGTTACAGGCGTATCGGAAGCGACGGGATTTGAAATTGGATAATGTCGTGGTGCTACTGTTCCAGGACTATTCTGCAGCCCTAGCCGCCCAACGTAAAGAATTCTCTCCTATCTGCTCGACGCTGGTGCAAAAAGGAGTACGCTTTGCGTTGGTGTACCCGGCGGTATTAAAGATCTTTCACAAGGGCACTACCCACACTTTCCCCAAGTCGGAGGACGCCCGCAAATTCGTAGCTCAACTGTCCCCGCCTGTGTCACCTACGGCGGCCCTATGAAGAAATTCTGGAGAGCGGGGCCCACTGTAGAGTGTATAAGGGCACGTGCCTGACGGTGCTTGCAAGCAGAGACTTGTACGAGACGCGGCAGGTAGAAACGCTGACATGCGGTCTAGGCCGCTTAGCCGCCTCTGCTGTTTCGGCCTCGGTGTGGAGGAATAGAGGATCTGAGACTGAGACATTGACCGATGACCAGCTTTGATGTACTGTTATACTGTGCTGATGGCCCGGAGGTGCTCTGGACAGTGATCTGTCTCCCCTTTGGGAGAGTCTTGGGTTCCAAGACTGTGTGATTGTGAGATGTTGGGATTTGGGGGAGTGAGGGGAGGGATTGCTGAAGTTGTTTTTACCTATGTTATTATGCTCATATTTTTATCTGTTGGGGTGCCGAGGGGAATGTGTGGGATCTTTACTGGGGGGGGGGAGTGTGTGTGTATGCAAGCGTGTGTATCTTGGGTAGGTATGGATGAGTGGTGTGACTGTATAATGGTGACTAGTTGGTCTAAGAGAGCTGGCTGTGGGGAGGGTAGGGAGGGGGGAGTGTGGAGTGCATGTAAGTGTGGGAGGAGAGGAGGGAGGGATTGGTTTGGGTGGGAGGGGAGGGACCGGGGGGGAGGGGTGGAGGGGGGAGTTCCCAGGGGACTAGCACGGCCCTAGGGTGTCCTAGCGGGATGACATCGGGCACAAGCACGAAGGCCACAAACCCTCCTGAGGGGATGAATAATGTGAGGGTCCTATGTTGTATTGGTTCTGGGGGTGAGGCTGGGCACCTCTGGCACCGCAAATATCTGGATCAACTACTGAGCTTTCTGATGATGGGGTGCTCTGCCTGAGGTTAAGATTGTATCCTGGAACGTAGGAGGTATAGACTCCCCTATTAAGCGCACAAAAATTCTGCAAACGCTTAAGAGGAAGGGTGTGCATATAGCCATGTTGCAAGAGACGCACCTAAGTGCCTTGGAACATCGTAAGCTTGCCAGGGATTGGGTGGCGAATGCCTATGGGGCGGACTCGGGCACGAAAAAGGCTGGGGTAGTGGTCATGGTAAAGAAGGGCGTGCCCTTGGAAGTGAGTAACATTGAGGCGGACCCCCACGGGCGTTATATTTTGCTATATGCTAAATTATATCATGAATCTGTGTGGTTGTTGAATGTATATGCTCCTAATGTGTATGATCACGATTTTTATAAACGAATCTTGCGTTTAGTGGATAAGCATGGCCAGAATAAGTTAATTATTGCAGGAGACTTTAATTGCCCTCATGACCCATGCCTGGATAAATCCCAACAGAGTTCTACAGGTTCCTGGACCAAAAAAGGGGTGGGGTACTTATGTAGAATGGGAGACCTCATAGATGTATGGAGAGTCCTACATCCTGGAGAGCGTGAGTACACGCACCAATCGCGCGCACATCGTACATGGTCCCGTATTGACTACATATTGATTAGTGAGGGTGGATTTCCACGAGTCTCCCGGGCGGGTATCGATCCTGTTGTGATATCTGATCACGGCCCCATCTGGATTGTGTGGGACGCTCAGGGACCCATACAGAGGGGATGGCGCTTTCCCGCCTATCTTTGGGAGGATGAGGCCTTTCAGAAATATCTTGAACAACAATGGGATGACTATGTTTTTTTTAATGATCTTCCTCAATGCCCGTCCCTCTTATTCTGGGAAGCCAGTAAGGCTGTGCTGAGGGGAGCCATCATATCTTATACATTGGCGCGCCGTAAGCATTTGGATCGCAGTCTCTTGGTGCTGGAGCGCAAGTTGCGTGCCCTTCAGCGCCGGTTGGGGAAAGGCAGGGACGATAAGACACAGAAGGAATACATACATACGCAGGCGGCCTTGAATGACTTACTGGAGAGTAGAGCGCGCATGTCTATGCAATATTACCGTCATCGTCTATACCGTTATGGCAACCGGTCGGGCACGTTGCTTGCCAAGCTTGTCCGAGATCCCCGAGGGGCCCGTTTTATTCCTGTGTTGCGAGGGGAGGCCAGAGCCTTGTTTCATCAGCCAGAGTGTATAGCTGAAATTTTCCAAAAGTTCTTTACTCAGGTCTATAGTGAGGAAGAGCGAGACTATGCGGCAGGGGTGGAATTTTTGGCCGAGCAGTCCTTACCACAGATTGCTGCGACTGATTTGCAGGCTCTTAATGCGCCGCTGTCAGTGCAGGAAGTGTTACAGGGGATTAAGCGTGGAAAATCTCATAAGGCCCCGGGACCCGATGGGTTTAGTATTGAATACTATAAAATGCTGGCCTCGCGGTTAGCACCGTCTCTGGTGGTGATGTATGACGATGCCCGAACTGCCGGTATTTTCCCCAGAGACATGCGTTGCGCGGACATTACGGTCATCCCAAAGCCCGGCAAAGACACTTTGAACCCGGCCTCCTACCGGCCTATTTCCCTTATTAACTGCGATATGAAAATTTTGGCATCTATATTGGCCACCCGTCTTAATCCGATCTTGCCGAAACTTATTGACCCAAGACAAGTGGGCTTTGTGCAGGGAAGGGAGGCCTCCCGGAACTTGTCTAAATTGTTATTGGGAATGGATCGTTGTATACACCAGGATGAGGCTCTACTCTTGGTGAGTCTTGATGCCGAGAAGGCCTTTGACAGAGTGGCTTGGGGTTATCTTTGGCATGTCTTGCCCGGTTTTGGACTCCGGGGGCCTTTTGTGCAATGGATTAGAGCATTATATGCTCAGCCCTCGGCTAGGGTGGGTGTCAACGGGACCTTCTCGGAGCCCTTTATCCTAGAGAGAGGCACGCGGCAGGGTTGTCCACTGTCTCCCCTGCTATTTGTTCTCGCGTTGGAACCTTTACTCCAGGCCATTCAGCGGGATCCAGGAATCTCGGGTATTCGACTGGGAGGAGAGGAAATGAAAATAAGCGCCTTTGCTGATGACATGCTGATCTGCCTGACGTCCGTGCCTGCCTCTCTCCATCGCCTGCTCCAAGTAATAAGGCATTTTGGCACGTTTTCAGGTTTGAAAATCAATGCGTCGAAATCTGTGGTACTGGATGTGGGGGGCAGGGTGCGTCCGCTGTGGGAGGGGCAGTTTCCGTTGGTTTGGGCTAATGGAGTGATTAAGTATCTCGGGATCCATCTGCCGGATAGGCCTGACTGTTTATATCAAGTAAATATCCCTGGGCACTTGGCTCGGAGTTTACACACACTCCAGGGTTGGCGGTGTCTCCCCTTGTCTCTGAGAGGGCGAATTGCTCTATATGTCATGGTTGAATTACCCCGTTGGTTGTACGTTTTGCGCCTGCTACCCCTTTGGATATCGGCTGCTGACTGGAAGCGCTTTGAGACTGGTTTAAGAGGATTCTTGTGGAGGGGTAAACGATCTCGTATTCCCTTGCAGGCCCTCATGAGCAGGCGGGAAGAAGGGGGCCTGGAGCTACCCTCCTTGCGCAATTATAACCTCCGGTACGTCACAAAACATGTGGAGGCCCTCTTGGAGGGTGATGGAGGCGGAACATTGGTGAGGCACCTTGACGAGATCGTGGAGCCGTACCACCGTCTATATGTTCTTCAGATGAGCAGGTTGCCGGCGGCACTACAGAGCGGGGAGGGGGGGACGTACTTAGGCACTTTGCGGGCAGCGTGGAGAGCCCTCTCCCGGCGTTTTGGCTGGAATTGGACCGGATCACCCCTGCTTCCCCTCGTGGGGAATCCTAATTTTACCCCCGGATTCTCTAGAATGAACGTGTTTCGAGGTTGGGAGCGCCGACAGGTAGTCTGTTTGGGGGACCTACTAATGGCGGATGGCCATATGCTGGATAGCTTCCAGAACCTCCAGTGGCGGTATAACTTGCCTAGTCATGATTTCTATGGTTATTTGCAGGTGAGGCACTATTGGCAGGGACTAACGCGGGTTATGACCTCCCATGCTGGAATGGAAAAGGACACCCCAAGGCTTATTTTGGGAAGGCTGGCGGAAAACAAAAGAGGGAGGAGGCGTGTAGGAAGTTACTTCGGCCCAGTAGAGGGGATCTCTATCTTCGGGTTTTGAGTGAGCGCTGGGGAAGGGATGGGGTGGAAGCCATGACACCGGATCTGCTACGTTTGGCTTTTGGGGGGATAGCGAGGGGGCCTGATTGGATATACCTGCAGGAACTTCAATATAAATTTTTGTGGAGAGCATATACCTGTGATACGTGGGCCTGTCAGGTGGGGTTGAAAAACTCTGCCCTGTGTGGATGGTGCGGTCGAGAGCCGGGTACCCTTCTGCATAAATTCTGGGGGTGCCCATTGGTCCAGGACTTTTGGACACAGGTATGTCGCCTGATTGCGGGGTGGTTGGATGCTCCGCTCCTAGCTCATCGGGAGATTTGCCTCTTTCATTGTTGGCAGATGGGCCCTGTAGAGCTTCCGGTGGCGTATCGGTCCTTGTGTGAACGGGGCTTTCTTATTGCTAAGAAGTCTTTGTTACACAGATGGGTTGAGGTCTCCCCTCCTACTGTTGGGCTATGGGAATCAGCGATGTTTGATCTGCTCCGTATGGAAAAAATGACTGCCCGGCAGAAAGGGGGCAAATGTTGGGATAGCTTCATGGCATTGTGGTCTCCCTTTATCTTCTATCTCTCCTCTGGCGAGCGTGCCCTGATCCTGAACGCCTGATGCTGGGGACTCTGCATTGCTCTGTGTTTCTCTCTGGGCTTTGTAGGGTGAGTAACATATATGTTCTAGGCGGTGTGGAGGAGAGGTACCCACTGGGAATGGGCGGTTTGTGGTGGCTATAACTAACTGCTTGTCTCCATATGTGACTTGGTTAATCTGTCCGTGCTGTGGGGTGGGTGGGGGGATAGGGGGGGGGGAAGGGGGGGAGGGAAGGGTTGACAGAAGGGTGGATCACCGGCACATTTTGTCTACTACCAGACTTCTGTATAAGTATCGAGTGGATATATCGATGTTGTTGATGTTTTGGTTTTCATGTTTTGCATGCCGAATAATACCAATAAAAAATGATTTGAAAAGAAAAAAAAAAAAAAAGCCTGACCTGCAGTTTCAATAATCCTGCAGTGCACCAGTTGTCCTCTGAAAGCAAACATCAATAGCCCAATGACCGTGGCCTTGGGCAAGTCACTTAACCTTCCATTGCCTCAAGTACAAACATAGATTGTAATCTCTTTTGGGCAGGGAAATACCTACAGCAGCTAAATGTAACTCACCTTGAACTACTACCGAAAAGGTGTGAGCTAAATACTAATAAATAAAATAAATATTAACCCATGATTTGAAGATCTGGAGGGTAAAGGGGATTAGGACCTGCTTTATGAACAGGTCTCATATGGGTGATAAGGATCAACTATCAATAAAGAAGCAACAAGCAGTCAAGAAATCCCATGATGCTTTGCTCTTGGCAGAATGGCTATGAAGGACCTAGACAAGATTCTGAAGAGCAGGGTAGACATGGGACTGTGGCCATTGGGCAGGGGCGGCCCAAGGGGGGTGCGGGGCCATGTGCGGAGACTCGGTGCGGGGCCTCATTTGCATAAGGTGCCTCATTTGCATAAATATTTGCATAATGTTACCATACACTAACTTTTAGTAAACATGCCTCTTAATGAGTATATGGATAAAGAAAGACTAAAAGGTTTCTACATTACTATACTCCAGTACCAACCGCCAGGCACATTAGGAACTACTACAAACACTGCCCATTTAGAACCCATAGCAAACCCGCCGTATCCTAACAGCACTACCAGGACTCACAAAGCACCATACCCTAACTATCAAAAGGCAACACTGCAAATATTAAACCAATACATTTCAGAGAACAATAATACATGACCTACTGGGGAAAGAACAAGTGGCAATGTCAAATAGGAATTACATAAACAGAATACCTCAGCTCAGTTACACATGCAGAACATAGACCATCACCAAACAAGGAATCACAATTTAGAAACAGGAAGACAATAATTAAACTGGGAACCCCAAAAGCCAAACTTGGAATATACAACAACACTGTAGAAATAAAACTATAAATTAATTTCCTCTTGTACTAAACAAAGCGCAAAAATTAATGATGCACATTTCCCAGAGCTGACATATTCCAGTTAATAAATTCAAAATAAAGAGATATTTTTCTACCTTTTGTGCATTTTTTTTCAGCTGCAATTGTTCCAGCCACTTTCTTCTGGTTTCTTCGTGTCTTCTGCTAACTCTCCATCTGCTGTCCATTTGTCCTTTCTTCTGTCTTCTTGGGTTTTTTTTTCCATTCTCTCTCTAGATCTGCTTTAACATACTAATCTTTCTCCTTTTGCTCTTTCCTCATTCCTATTTCATCCACTCAAATTTTATCCCTCCATCCTCAATCCCCACTTACTCTCCCAATATCCGGCCAATTGTTGATTTGTCTTCCCTCCCACGCAAAATATTTTTCCCTCTCCATTTCACTCTCCCAGCTCCATCCCATTCTAATCCTCCCCCAACATCAGCTCCTTTCTAGTTCCAGCCCCACCCAGCATCTGCTCCCTTCTTGTCCCTGCATCAGCCCATTTCCAGTCTTAGTCCCCCATCAGCCCATTTCCAATCCTATCCTAGACCCACCATCAGCCCATTTCCAGTCCTAGCTCCCCCATCCATTTCCAGTCCTATCCGAGTCCATCCATCAGTTCATTTCCAATCCCAGCCCCTCATCAGCCCATTTCCAGTCCTATCAGTTCCTCCATCAGCTCATTTCCAATCCCAGCCCCCCATCAGCTCATTTCTATTCTTTCCTAGCCCCACCATCAGCCCATGTCAAATCCTAGCTCCCCTCCACTCAGCCCATTTCCAATCCAAGCCCCCCCATGAGCCTACTTCCAGTTCTAGCCCCTCCATGAGTCCATTTCAATTCAAGCCCCCACCACAGCCCATTTCCAACCTTAGCACCCCCAACAGCCCATTTCCAGTCCTATCCTGGCCCCTCCATCAGCCCATTTCCTGTCCTAGTCCCCCCCCCCACTCAGCCCATTTCCAGTCCTGGCTCCCTCTCCTCACAGCCCATTTCCATTCCAAGCCCCTGTCCCCATCAGCTATTTGCTGTTCAAGCCCCCTTCTACTCAGCCCATTTCCAGTCCTAGCAACCCCCCATCCCATTACCAGTCCTAGCTCCCCCATCATCCCACTTCCAGTCCGAACCCCATATATCCCATTACCAGTCCTAACCCCCCCATCAGCCCACTTCCAGTCCGAACCCCCTATAGCCCATTACCAGTCCTAACCCCCCCATCAGCCCACTTCCAGTCCTTACCCTCCCATCAGCCCATTTTCAGTCTTACCCCCCCATCAACCCATTACCAGTCCTAACCCCCCATCAGCCCACTTGTAGTCTTAGCCCCCCCATAGCCCATTACCTGTTGTAACCCCCCCATCAGCCCATTACCTGTCCTAACCCCCCCATAGCCCATTTCCAGTCCTAATCCCCCCATCAGCCCACTTGTAGTCGTACCTCCCCATAGCCCATTACCTGTTGTAACCCCCCCATAGCCCATTACCAGTCCTAATGCCCCCCACAGCCCATTACCAGTCCTAACACCCCCCATCAGCCCATTTCCAGTCTTAGCCCACCGCCCCATAGCCCGTTTCCAGTCCTAATCCCCCATCAGCCCACTTGTAGTCGTAGCCCCCCATAGCCCAATACCTGTCATAACTTCCCCCATCAGCCCATTTCCAGTCTTAGCCCCTTCATAGTCTATTACCTGTCCTAACCGCCCATAGCCGATTCCCTGTCTTAACCCCCCCCCCCCATCAGCCCACTTCCAGTCCGAACCCCCTACAGCCCATTACCAGTCCTAACACCCCCCATCAGCCCATTTACAGTCCTTACCCCCCTCCCTCCCTCCCTCCCTCCCCATCCGCCCATTTACAGTCCTTACCCCCCCTCCCTCCCCATCAGCCCATTTACAGTCCTTACCCCCACCCTTCCCCCCCTCCCTCCCTCCCCATCAGCCCTTTACAGTCCTTACCCCCCCTCCCTCCCCATCAGCCCATTTACAGTCATTACCCCCCCATCAGCCCATTTACAGTCCTTACCCCCCTCCCTCCCTCCCCATCAGCTCATTTACAGTCCTTAACCCCCATCAGCCCATTTACAGTCCTTACCCCCTCCCTCCCTCCCCATCAGCCCATTTACAGTCCTTACCCCCCCATCAGCCCATTTACAGTCCTTACCCCCCTCCCTCCCTCCCCATCAGCCCATTTACAGTCCTTACCCCCCCATCAGCCCATTTACAGTCCTTACGCCCCTCCCTCCCTCCCCATCAGCCCATTTACAGTCCTTACCCCCCTCCCTCCCTCCCTCCCCATCAGCCCATTTATAGTCCTTACCCCCCCCATCAGCCCATTTACAGTCCTTACCCCCTCCCTCCCCCCCCATCAGCCCATTGACAGTCCTTACCCCCCTCCCCATCAGCCCATTTACAGTCCTTACCCCCCCCCCCCCTCAGCCCAGCTAAGTTTAAAAAAAACAAACAAACCAGAAACCGGCTGCTGCTGCCGCCGCCGCCGTGGCAGCGGCAGAATGGAGAATCTCGCGGGGCCCCCCTGTCCTGCAGTCTTCTATGCGGCCTCAGCGCGGGCTTTTCAGAGCCGCGCGAAGGGAGAGTTTCCCTTTCTCGTGGCTCTGTTAATCCCACCGCGGGGCTGATGGGATTTCCCATCAGCCCCGCGGCGTGATTAACAGAGCTGCGAGAAGAGAAGCTCTCTCTCTTCGCGCAGCTCTGACAGCCGACCGAGGCCGCATAGAAGACTGCAGGACAGGGGGGCCCCACGGGATTCTCCATTCTGCCGCTGCCACGGCGGCAGCAGCAGCAGCAGCCGGTTTCTGGTTTGTTTGTTTTTTAAACTTAGCTGGGCTGATGGGGGGGGGGTGGTAAGGACTGTAAATGGGCCCCGCGGGATTCTCCATTCTGCCGCTGCCACGGCGGCAGCGGCAGCCACAGCCGGTTTATGATTTTTTTAAAACTTTGCTGGGATGCAAGATGTTTTTTGCGCGGGGCCCCCTGAAACGCGGGGCCCTGTGCAAAAAACATTCTTGCTCAGTGGACGGGCCGGCCCTGCCATTGGGGTATCTTATTTGGCGGATGAATGCCTCCCCTCACTACCCCAAACTATCTCCATGCTCTCAGCTCTCCCAGACTGGTGGAGGAACCCAACCCATCCAGGCCTGGTGCCACAGCCACAGTCATCCAGATGTAGGCAAACACCTCCAAAGGAAATGTCCAGAATGATCATAGAAAGGCCCTTTAAGTGTGTCTAGGGAGCTCCTGAACACTAATGTGTAACCCCCTCTTCTGTTCCAGATGCTTTGGCATGCATTGGGAGCTGGAGGTCTACAAGACATGATTCAGGACCATCCGAAGACCTAAGCCCACAGTGCTGCAGTGAGTGTGACTGGAGTTGGCTGAGCAACAAGGTATGTGAAAGCTGCTGATGACTTTGTAGCTTTACAAGTGAATAAAGTCAGTTCTCCACCCCTGTGATGGAGACCTATGTGAAGCATTACAATGGTTAAATATGGGATGTATGGGGCATGACAGTGATTGGTGAAGATAAGAGTCAGAAGCATGCAAAAGATGTCTGATCTGGACCCAGAAATCATATAGGGAGGGCTTAAAGGCTGAAGATGTATGTAAGATCATGACCATTCTTGCATGAGCCCTCTTTGCATGGTGTGCATAGACCCTCCACTATGTCCCACACACATGTAGAGGGCAAGGAGTGGGGCGTGGACAATGGGACACGACACATTCATCTACAAGACAGTAGCAACAATTGCTGCTCCCCTTACCCATGCTAGCTGTGTACCAGACAGCAAGTACTACATGGCTACAAATCACCGCTCATATGCATACACCTGCAGACATGTAGAGGCTCACACACAAACAACAACCATGAAGCTGCTACTGTACTATTCTTGCTCATGGTACCTTGCCACATAAACAGCTGATCCAACATGTACTACTGAAATGTATGTGCACAGTGCAGCATTGTGTGGGCCTATAGGAGTCATTTGGAAGGGTCTCACACTACTGCAATAGTTGATGTCCATAAAAGGGCGGATTGCATTTTGTCACACACATCGTCCCCACAGCCACTGCACAGTTTGCACAGGGTTATAGGAAGAACCACCATACTCCATCTGTAGCTCTGCTATCCCACACACATCTAGTGTATTACTGCACTACACAGGCATTTGCCCTATCTTGTCCCAAACCCCCTACTTGCATCCCTAACACCAGCTCTGAACAGCATTCTAAGAAAGAGGTGCATGTTGATATGTATGTTTTAATTTAATGGTATTAGATTAGTATATTCAGTGATAACATGTGAGATTGATATATTACAATGGGTGTAATATCTATTAGGATAAATACTTACTATATGTAAAACCATACAGCCAGTCCACCTATCAGACCCGTTCCGAAGAATAAAGAGCCAAGCACAATTACCTTGGCTAGTATAGTCCTGTGTGGGATTACTGTTTTAAAACAAAGAAAAATAACATTATTTGTATAAACTATACACAGAAATAAAAACTTCTTAAGCCCAGTAATCTCTTTCTCCATACTAACACAACCACAGCAACAAAGAACTATAATCAAGGTCAAAATGTAAGCATTGACACTCAAGCTTGCCCCATTTTCTAAATACTGTATATCAGAATGCATTCTATTACATTTTGAGACAATATAGTTATCCAAAGGCTCAGAACTCTACATTTCAAAGCAATATGCAAGTCTGTGTTTGTATTTGATTGTGAATACCTCTTATTCAAATGATTCTGTCACTCTCAGCAAAATAATAGTTCAAGGCAACCTACCATTCTGTTATTAATTTGACTAAGATTCTGAGGTTCTTTTATATAAATCTCAAAATGTCTAACCATGATGGAATGAAAGGATTAAAATAATTAACTGAGGTAGGTCTTGCCAAACAAATCTGATTGATTTCTTTGACTGGGTAACCAGAGACTTAGATCAGGGTGAGTGCAAGATGCAGTATACCTGGATTCCAGCAAGGACTTCAACACTGTTCCACAAACAAACTGAAGACCCTTAGTATGAACTCTGAATTCCTAAGTGACATTTCAGAAGAGTATTTTGGAAAGTTTTACTTTATTGTAGATGATACAAATATTGTCAAAAGGTTAGACACCCAGGAAGGTATGGGAAACACAATCTTGTGAACCTGAGGAATGATCTAAGTTTAGCAGATAAGATGTAATGTTTAAAAATGTAAGGTCATTCATTTGGGCTGCAAAATTCCAAGGGAACAGTACAGTATAGGGGGTGAGGTTTTTCTGTACACAAAGCAAGAGAGAAATCTAGGAAAGATCATATCTAATGTCACAGGGTGGCAAAACAGATATTTAAGGTGATGGCCTAAAATCAGAAAGATGCTTGGTTGCATAGGGAGTGAGTGATATTGTCTGTCATAGGATAGCGGTAAAAAGGATAGACTCGGGAGTAATCTAGGAAAACACATCTTTGTAGAATGGGCAGGGGACGCATGAACAGCTTCCTAGTGGAGACAGTAGAGACAAGGAGCATATATGAATTCAGGAAAGCATAGGATATGTACAGAGGATTTTTGCAGGAGAGGGAACGTACAGCTGAACAGTTGGTATGGATGGACAGAGTTGATCTTTTTCGGTCATATTCTGTGTTTCAATGTTTACAGATGGTGAAAAATGTTAAGTTGCAAATTGCTGCGTCAGCCTGGGGGCTCAGTGGCAGTGCTGCTTTATGGCATGGAGAGGATCTGGGTTTGGTGCTGAGTCATGCCTTGGTGCTCCAAGCTGACTGGGACTAGAGATCATGAATTCTTAACCATTGTATAGCAGCAGCTCCACTGGGCCCTATGATGGCTGAACTACATGAACAATTGCGGGTTACAAAACAGAAAGAAGCTTGTGCAACTGTGAATGAAAAAGCTCATGGTACTGTAACAAAAAGGTGGCTACTTCCTATTAAACCTGAAGCCAAGCATCAGCTGGAAACTGCAAGATCAGAAACAAAAGAGTAGACGACCACAATGCTTTTGCTTTTAAAGTAGAGCATTATACATTCAGCGTCATTGACAGTCAATGCAATAAGGTAGAGGAACCAACATAGCTGCTTCTTGGCACATGGTGGAGGCAACTGTAGAGCAATGTTTTCATGCCGTTTGGCAGTCATTTTTCCCCTTTAATCTAGTGCCTAGCTGGATATGCATTTTCACTTGATTGCAGGGCCAACACAAGTCTTTTAGTGGCTTGAATGGAATGAAGATTTGTCACTCCTCTTCTTATTACTACTGGGAATGAGATGGTAGAATAGAGGAGCAGTGGGCAGAGATTATGGGGGGTGGGGGGTGAAGAAGGAATTCTGCTTGACAAGGATGGACAAAGGAGCAGTTTCCAACAGTAATGGTAGGGGAAAACTGGAACAATGGCCATTTTTGAAGAGCAGAAACAACCTGAGGAGTTGTGACAGTGAAAAAACTCCCTTCTTCAATCTCTGGTTGACTGTAGGCAAGCAATTTTGATTTGTTCTAGCCAAATGGCCCATACATGCTCACTATGACTCCCCTACCTTTTTCTTTAAGGGAATGCCATAATCAGAGTGACTTTTCCTATTTGAAAAGTGATAATCAGGCTAATACATAAGGTGATACAGATAATATATTCTGTATCTTGGAGCAGGTCATGCATGAAATGCTTCATTATATATGAATATTATATATAATATTATATGTGGAGTGCAGGAGTAGCCTAGTGGTTGGGTCAAGGTACTTCAGGCCGGAAGGTCGGGGGTTCAAATCCCACTAGAGGACAGCAACCTTGGGCCGGAAGGACTGGGGTTTCTAGTCCCACAGGTGCTCCTTGTGGTCTTGGGCAAGCCACTTAACCCTCCATAGCCCATGTTCCCTGTAAAATAGTTCTCTGTGTGCTGTGCTTTCCTGTCTAATCAATGTGTTTATACCTCAAAAATTTCCTGTCATGATTTGACAATTTCCAATCTGTAATCAAAAACCGCTGCTGATCGCTGGAAGTAGCGGTATACAAATGTATACTAAATAAATATGCTCGTAATTGTCCAACACACTGATAAACAACCAGCTATAGAGCTTCTGCTCAAGTTTTAAGAAGCAAATAATTGAGTTGATGTTCACTAAACCCTGCCAAAACCGGGTGCTATGAATTATTGCAGATTTTGGGAAAAACATTTCCCCATCATGAAAGTAGTTACAAAGGGCTTGATGGTATTTCAGTGGGTAAAGAAAAGGTTATATAGAGGTAGGTTTATTAAATTGTGGTAGTTTGCCATGCGTTACTCGGGAGGCGCCGTAAACCCACACTAAGGGGCTTGTTTACAAAGCCGCGGTAGCGGTTTCCGATCGTTATCGGAGCCGCGGCCCCAGTGATTTCAATTGGGCCGCGGCTCCGATAATGATTGGAAACCGCTCCCGCGGCTTTGTAAACAAGCCCCTAACTGTTGAGGGCATGCCCAGCATATCCCTCAGTGTTATCACAGGGGACACATTTTACCATGTTAACTAGCAAGCATACCTAATGTGGGTGCACCTACTACCATCCACTGAGTAGGCGGGAAGTGCACCCATGCTAATAGCTACAATAATTGCTAGCATGCCCGTGATGCCTACGATAACCACAACATGTCTACAATGCCCATACTCCATCCTTTACATGCCCATCCACTGTCCCTCTCATGCTGAAGGTCAGAGTGGCACAATTAGCATGCGGCAAACCCCACACCGTTAGAGCACTTCAGTAAACATGCCGATAGTGTATTACCTGACTATAGTCCTTTACTTTTTCGATAATGATTCTAACTTTATATATGCAGATATATGGATATAGATATCCATATGATAAATCGGTCTCTCTCTCACTATATATATTATTTGTATTATGACATATTGTAATACAATATATTAAAATGGCAGGAAAAATATTAAGCTTTTTAAAATATAATTGTAACAGTATGGCCCCTGTTCAGGGCTGGCCCTACTACTAGACAGACTAAGCAGGGTTGTACCTAGGGCCTGTGCAAGCAGGGCAGCTGCAAAGGGTGTAAACAAATAAGGGCCCATTTAGGGTTGCCAACTGGATGTTTTTCTGCCCACCACCAGCCTCGGTCCCTCCCCATGCTGCCTGCGCAGCCTGACCTTGCTCTGCTGCTGTTTTCCTGTTTCCTTGGCAATGGCGGTGCTGGGAGTGGCAGCAGCGGACTTCCAATTTTAAAAAAAAGGGTCTTTGCAACTCCACACTTTCATGGCTGGGCTGGTCCCTCCCTCCTCTGATGCAAGGATGCAAGGATCAGAGCAGCCATGCAAGCGCAGAGTTGCGAAGATCTGCATTTGATTTTTAATTGGAGGAGGTCTGCTGCCACCGCCACTGCCAAGGGAACAGGAAAAGCGGTGGCGAGGCAAGAGCAGGCAGCGTGGGAGGGAGCCGGCTGGACATGATGACGTGGGGTAAGATGGGGAAATGCTGGACATGGGGGGTTAGTGGCAGAAGGGCTACGTTGAGCATGGGGGATAGGGCAGATGACAAGTCTGATGTCATTGGGGGGGTATCAGGTTTCCAAGTTACACAGGGCGCATTGATGGCTTAGTATGGCCCTGAGTCTAAGCACCCATCTAGGGCAACATACTTTGGAGTGTAGCAGCAGGGCCCCAGCACAACTCGGAAACACAGTGGAAGACTGGACAGCATTCATGGAAATGTGACGGCAGGCCTTTGACACATGTATGCACATGCTCAAAGCCTGCATATCCTGCTCCCCTCTGATGTTCTTGTTAGAGGAGGTGGGATACATGTGCAGGTCCTCAAAGCTTGTCACCACCCTGTGCTTGTTTTGCATAGGCTCAGTTCTGCTGGAGTTATGATATTGGTGTCAGTAGAAGCAGCGGTGGCTGGGGGAAAGTGAAGATGTGGTCAATACTGGACACCTTTGGGGTGGAGGGAAGGAGAAATATCCTGGATACCTTTTGGAGGAAGGAGAGATATATTGGACACTTTTTGGTGAGTGGGTAGGAAGGATAGAGATGTTACAGTATATACCCTGAGGGAGTGGAGGGAGTGAGATGCTGGACAGTACCACAGGGAGAGAATGGAAAGAGTGAAATGTGGACATCTTGGGAGGAAGACATTACCATGATTGTAGATAAAAACCATATGGCCTATCTAGTCTGCCCTGCCATACCAACTACTATAGTCCCTTATTTTCCTTTAGAGATCTTCTGTGTTGGTCCCATAATTTCTTGAATTCAAATACTGTCCTCGTCTCTACTATCTCCACTGGGAGATTATGCTACACATCTACCATTCTTTCTGTAAATAAATATTTCTGCAAATTACTCCTGAATCTATCCACTCCCACCTTTATTCTATGCCCCCTCGTTGCAGAGCTTTCTTTTAACTGAAAGAGGTTCTCCTACTGTGCATTTATGCTACAAAGGTATTTACATATCTATCATAGCTCCCTTCTTCTGACTTTCTTCCAAAGTATACATACTGAGATATCTAATTCTGTCCCCATATGTCTTATGGAGAAGCCCACTGACCATTTTGGTAGCCACCCTCTGCACCAACTCCATCCCGTGGTCTCCAGAATTGCACACAATACTCCAAATGAGGTCTCAGCAAGGACTTATACAGAGGCACTGTCACCACCTCCTTCCTGCTGGCCATTCCTCTTTTTGCTTTTTTCTACCTGTTTATCCACCTTAAGATCATCAGAAACAAATATCACCAGGTCTTGCTCTTCTTTTGTGGCCCGGAGCACTTCACCCCCTATAATATTCTGCTCCCTTGGATTTTTATAGCCCAAATGCATGACCTTGCATTTTTTAGCATTAAATCTCAGCTGCCGAATTCTCAACCATTCTTCAAGCTTTGCTAGATCCCTCCATGTCCTATTCCTTCCTGGTTATCTAGTCTATGGCAGATTTTAGTTTCATCCGCAAAAAGGCAAACCTTACCCGACAGTCCTTGCATACATCACTGGTAACATCCTTCTCCTCAGAGCGAGCTCCATTTACCTGTATCCTTTGTTGCCTCCCACTCAACCAATTTCTAACCCAGTCAGTCACTTTAGGGTCCATCCTTAGAGTACTCAATTTATTTATGTTGCCTGTGTCAGTCTTTACTGAAATCTAAGTATACCACATCTAGGGCTCCCCAAGTCAAAGAAATTAATTAGATTTGTTTGACAAGACTTGCCTCTAGTAAAACTATGCTGACTTGGATCCTGCAATCCATTGGATTCCAGAAATCTCACTGTTCTCTGATTTAGCAGAGTTTCTATTAATTTACTCACCACAGAGGTCAGACTAACTGGCCTGTAGTACCCAACTTCATTCTTCTTTACACTTTTGTGTAAGGGTCCTACATACAACCTTTTCCATTTCTCTGGAACCATTCACAACTCTAAAGAAGCATTGAAAAGGTCAGACAGTGGAATCTTTAGAACTTCCCGAAGTTCTTTCAATCCTCTCAGATGTATCCCATCCATCTTCATTACTTTGCCGACTTTTAGTTTAGCTAGCTCCTCATAAACACAGTTTTCTGAAAATCGTTCAAGATCCACCTCACTTCTGTTCCTATTTGTGAGTATTTTCTGTGGTCCTGCTCCTGGCCCTTCATCTGTGAACACAGAACAAAAAAATTTGTTAAGCAATTCCACTTTATCCTCATTAGCTTCTACATATTTTTCCCCTTCAACCTTGAGTCTGACAATACCACTTTTTCACTTCCTCCTCTCATTAAAATATCTGAAAAATGATTTGTCCCATTTTACTGAATTGGCTATTTTTCTTGCATTTGTACCTTTGCTATCCTGACTACTATCCTATCTTCTTTTAACTTTTCCAAATACTGATCCTTGTCTTTCTTGTTCTGTGATCCCTTGTAATTTACGAAGTCCACCCTCTTTTTCTTCACCTTTTCAGCTACTTTTGAGAGCCATGGAGCCTGATTCAGGTAGGGGGATGTCTGGGCCATCCAAACGTCCCCAAGGAAGACGGGCCCATTTGGACCTGATTCTGGACTGTGGGAACACAATGTTCCCGCAGTGCACAGAATCAGGCCTGTGGATGGCCTAGCGTGCCCCTGCCACCTGCGGGGATATTCTCTCCACAGACACCCCTGAATCCTGCAGCTTCAGCCCCCCTTTTCCCCACTGCCTGACTTATGGCTAGCCTGCCGTGGCATGGTTCGGGCAGCAGGGACCCCCCCCCCCCCGCACCCAGCCCCAGCCCCAGGGGGGATTCCCGGGCCTTATCATGGGATTCCTTTGAGGTGGAATAAGCAGCACATCCCCACAGTCCCAGCAGGACATACAGGGCTGTGACCTGAATTGGCTCTGTATGTCCTGCTGGGCTGACCTATCCCTGCTCTGCCCAGATCCCGCCCCCCACCATCCCTCCCTATCCTGCTGCTCAGAATGTAGAGGGAGAGCCTGAGGGGGAATCGGGCCCAGATGGTTGCGGGGCTGCATGTCCTGCTGGGATGTGCAGCCCTGCAAACTATATCCCAGAATCAGGCCCATAATGTCCTTCTTTTCCTTTTACATTTATTTACTTTCCTAACAAAAAAGGTTTGTTGTCCTTAAAATATCCCCATTCAGTTTACCCACTGCTTTTCTACATCCCCCAGCTGTTCCCATCCTGCTAATGATTCTTTGAGGTATTGTCCCATCTTTACAAAGTTACTTTTCTTTCAAATGGGCTATATCAATCCTAGTCCTAACACTGAACCACACCATATGGTGATCACTGGATGCGAGAAACACTCTCCCTATTTGTAAGCACCAGGTCCAGTATGGTCTCCTCATGCATGGGTTCTAATACCAGTTGCCAGAATAGTTCTTCCTGTGGAAAACCCAGGATTTCTTTACTCCTAGATGACACCATAGCAGGGATGTCTCAATCAACATTAGCAGCACATCTCCTTTCATAGCAATACTGTGAATGCCTTCAATTAAATCTCTGTCCACTTCTTCTGCCTGTTAAGGAAGTCTGTATATCAAACCAATGCAAATGGATGCTCCATTCCCTCTTTCCAGCTAACCCACAGTGCCTCCTCCTTCCCTCATAAGCCCTGCAATTCTGTAGCTTTATTGTTATTTTTTTACATATAGTGCCACTCCTCCCCCTTTTTTCATACCTGAATAAATTATAGCCTGTTAGTTACATCCCAGTCATGATTCTCTGTGAACCATGTCTCCGCAAGCACCACTAATCCAAGTCAGCCACTTTCTTTTTTTTTAAACTTTTATTTTCATTTTGCAACAAACAAAAGAAACAACACACCAAAGGAGACAAAACAAATATACAATAAAGAAAAGTAAACCCAATTACCCCCCACCCCCACGCTTCTTCTCTAGCTGATTATGTCAGCATGTGAGCGCTTCCAAACAACAGTGATTATACATCAAAACAATCAAAAGAGTATCTGCGATACAGAATAATCATGGGACAAAGATATATACAAATTTAGACAGTCAGATGAGAGCATTGAGCAGAATGTACATAGTCATTGAGCATCTTCCATTTAGACCGATGATGAGGAGTCTGAATGGGGGAAGCAAACATACGAGGTATTTGTTCATATTTACTGTAGAGACAGACATGATTCCACCATTCATTGGGGCTCAGATGGGAGCTATTTTTCCAGTATTTCGTAATTAGGGAAATAGCAATGCCAAGCATAAAGTCCAAAAGGAAGTAAGCCGTTTTTGGAAGAGAGGGGATCCCCGCAGCTGAGCGAAGTCCCACTATCCTCCAAGAAAGGGGCTCTTGAAAGTGCAAAATAGACTGGATACGACCCCAGACCCGACGCCAGTAATACTGTAGTGCGGGACATTCATACATAACATGAGATAGTGAACCAATGGCCGCATGACATGTCCAACAACTATTGCCCTGAGTAGTGTTCCATTTGGCTAATCTGTCAGGAGTGTAAAAACACCGGTGGGCTAGAAAGAAGAGTGTCTGAGTGAGTGAGGCGGATCGGGAGACCCGTGTCACTCTACTCCAGACAAGGCTCCATTGCTCCGGGGTCAAAGTCACATGCAATTCTCTCTCCCATGCTTTCTGCGCTATAGGGGTATCTCTAGTTATAGCATTACATAAGGTTTTGTAAAAATTGGATGCTACACCCGGTGAACTACCGATAGATCGGATAGTCTCCAACCAACCTTGTGTAGGGGAGGCCGATGGCGGGAGCACCTTAGCACTCCGAAGGCAATGCTGAAGTTGCACCAACTGAAAGTAGTGTTTCGCTGGGAGACCAAATTCAATTTGCAATTCACTAAAAGTTTTCCAGCGGCCTTCATGGAACAACTGACTAGGAATCCAAATGCCCCTAGTGTACCAGGGGCTCCACGCCATCGGCTTATTTTGTATTCGAAATCGAGTATTGTACCAAAGTGGGAGCCTGTCTAACGGACAGAGTCGGGAGTCTAAAGATTGCATAAGATTATTAAAGGCACCTAAGGTGTCTAAAAGCATTGGTGGAAAGTGGGAGTCTGATGGGAGAGTCATACCAGGAAGAAAAGTAAGAGGAATCGGTTTGCAAAGGTCCTCTTCTATGTCTAGCCACACAGGTCTACTCGGTACTGGATCTTCCAGCCAACGAGCGCCTTGTTTGAGAAGAAAAGATTGATGATACTTCAGGAAATCAGGGAATCTGACACCCCCATTTTCCTTATCTGCTTGCAGCTTGTGTTTCGCTATCCTAGGTGTCTTGTTTTGCCACAAGTATCTAGTCAGAAGGCCCTCTATATCTTTATATATACGTCGAGGTAAGAGACAGGGCAACATTTCTAAGATATAATTCACTTTCGGAACAATCATCATTTTTATGGTTTCTAATCGACCCCACCAGGTAAGTGTTAAAGGAGTCCAGCGGTGAGTAAGCGCCCGGACTTTAGAGGTTAAGTCTTTGGCATTGAAGGAGATAGTGTCTTCCAAAGGAGAACAATAGTGAACCCCAAGGTATTTGACCATGCGAGGTTGCCATAAAAAGGGGAAGGGTTGCATATCTGCCTGATGAAGCAAAGGATTTAGTGGAAAGGCTACCGACTTGGTCCAATTTATCTTATAACCGGACAGTTGTGAGTATTTACCAATTTGCTCTAGGACAGCCGGTACTGAGTCTATAGAGACAAAAAGCATAAGGTCATCAGCATACGCTGAAATTTTGATTTCCCTATGGGTGAAGGGGACTCCATGAATCTCCTCCGATTGCCGGATTAGTAAAGCCAAGGGTTCGAGTGCAAGATCGAAGAGAAGTGGAGACAGTGGGCATCCCTGGCGAGTGCCGCGTTGAAGGGGAAAAGGCTGAGACTTTAAAGCATTGGCACATATACTGGCTGTAGGCTGTGCGTACATGGTGCGAAGACAACGGAGAAAACCTTCCCCGAATCCGTACCAGCGGAGGACTGCAAATAGAAAGGGCCACTCTAAGTGATCAAAGGCCTTCTCAGCATCAAGTGAGAGGCCAACAAATGGGCGATCAAGATTAACTGCGGTAGTCAGTACATGGCATAGAGTCCGAGTATTGTCAGCAGTTGATCTACCAGGAATGAAACCGCATTGATCTGGGTGTATTAAGGTAGGCATCCTATCAGAGAGCCGGGTAGAGAGAATGGTGGCAAATATTTTATAGTCCGCGTTTAGGAGGGAAATTGGACGATAATTAGCTGTTAGTTGCGGGTCTCTCCCCTCTTTCTCAAAAACTACTACATTTGCCATTGAAAAGGACCCAGAAGGAGAACCCTCCTCGGCCAGAGCAGAAAAATAAAGTTTCAAAACTGGAGCTAAGTCAGCGTGAAAGGTTTTGTAGAATTCAGCAGGGAGACCGTCTGGGCCTGCGGCTCGACCTGAGGCACATTTCTTGATAGCAGAATGAATTTCTGAGATAGTAAATGGTGTGTCCAAGGCCACTCTATCTTCGTCAGATAGGGTCGGTCTTTGTACCCCTGAAAGTAAGCGTTCAAATACATCTGGCTCAAAATCACATTCAGATTGATAAAGCCGAGTATAAAAATCACGAAAGAGTTCTAAGATTTCGGTATCTTTAGTGACCAAGCCCCCCCCCACGGATTACGGAGGGCGGTAACACGCTTGGCTTCTTTTTGACCTTTTAGGGCATTTGCTAATAATTTGCCAGCACGATTATTTTCCCGATAATATAGCCCTTGTTGTGATTCAATATTTTTAACAGCAGCAGTGTACAAAAGCTGATTGTATTGAAAACGCAAGCGTTGTAAACGGAGTAAAATACATGGGTCAGTACGGGACGTGAGGAGACGCTCCCCAGCTTGTATCTGCTGCTCTAGAATCAGTAAATGCTGCTTTCTTTGTTTCCCCTGCCGAATTTGATAGCTAGTTATAGTTGCGCGGATAGATGCTTTGAAACCCTCCCACCAAGCCCAGCTCGCTGTGTCATGGGGTGAGTTAAAATGAAAATAATCTTGGATAGCGGCCTTTATATCAACCTGAAAATCTTTTTGACCCAGTAGGGATCTATCAAAAAACCAAGCTCGGGGAGAATCGTCCCGCGCAGTGACATGTAATGATAAAGATATGGCAGCATGATCTGAAATATGGAGAGGATGAGTCCTAGTCGTGTCTACTTGAGAAATCAGTGCTTTGGAAATGAGAAAGAAATCTATTCTAGATTGGGAGTGATGGGGGGCAGAAAAGAAAGTGAACTCTAAGTCGGAGGGGTGAAGCAGCCTCCATATATCTACCAGCGCAAGATCTTGCATCAGAGCTGTAAGGGTAGCAAGACTCTTGGGTGGACTACTCGTTCTAGGCGGCTGTCTATCTATCAGAGGGTCTAACACTTGATTAAAATCACCACCAAGTATTAATGGAGTATTGGCAGAGGCCTGTGCCAACTGCGCAATACTTGCATAGTAAGCAGGGTTGTCCACATTCGGGGCATAAATGCAAATACATGTAAATTCACTATCTCCAACCTTAAGATGTACTCGGGCCCATCTACCCTCCTTGTCAGCGCTAGTATCAATTACAGTAGCTTGCAAAGATTTCTTAACCAGAATGGCTACCCCGCACCGTTTGGAAACGGCGGGAGAATAGGCAGCCACCATGTAAGGCTTAACATTGAGTTTCAGTGTTTCAGCAGAGTTTAAGTGCGTTTCCTGAAGAAACGCTAAATCAGCATGCTCATGGCTAAGATAGCTAAGGATTTTCTTTCTTTTGATTGGACTATTAATGCCCTTTACGTTGAGTGATAAGATTTTACATAAGGCCATTGAGACAAGTTAAAAATTCTGAGCATGATAGCGCACATAATTTCACAATGTCCCTCATATTGACTGTATCTGGCTGTACATATGGCATAAAAGAAAATAAGCTTAGATAATACAATGAAGCGCCCCACATTAAAAAAGAAAAACCGCAGCGCGGTAGAGAAGAAGCAGAACCCCAAAAATTACTGGCGACCATGTGTCTGCGGGGAGAAGCCCCAGAGAAGGCCGAAATTGAAAAAACACATAACCTGTAGGACTGTGCGTGCTCCGAATCCGACCGAGGCACACATCATGGAGGGATAGGAGACCAAAAACAAAAGTCAGAGAAAGAAAGAAAGAAAGTCCAGGTAGTCTCTGTGCTTGACTATGACCGCCGCATCGGGCCCTTCAAAATGGCGGACAGAGCCGGCAAATAAAAGTCCAAGTCGTTGGATTAGCGCATCTGCTCTGCTTCTTTGGAGTCTAAAAATGTTGATAGTAGATCAGGATCTTCGAATGTCCTGGTTTGGTTGTGGAGAGTCACTCGGAGCTTCGCGGGATACAACAGGCCAAAGCGAGCCTGTAGCTGTTGAAGTCGAGGGCGAAAAGCAAGGAGTTTCTTCCGTCGGTCAACGGTAGGCTTTGCCAAATCAGGGAAGAAGGAGACTTTGTGACCTTCAAATTCCAAATGATGGTTCGCCCGGGCAGCATTTAAAATTTGTTCCACTTGTTGATATCGTAGCAAGCGAAAGATAATAGGCCGGGGGGTCGTTCGGTTGAGCGCCATGTGGGTAGGAACACGGTGTGCACGATCGATTTCCAGTTCTTTATGAAAGGTGATCTTCAGCAAGGAGGGAAGAGTTTTGAGCAGGAATTCTCTCATATCTCCCGCTTCCACCCCCTCCGGTATTCCAATGAGCCTCACATTGTTGCGACGGGCTCGATTATTGCTATCTTCTAACTCCTTTTGAATATTCTGTATCTGGCGCTCAGCCTTGTCTAGTGTGCCCAAGCGCACCGCGTGCGAGTCGAGGACCCCCGCCATATTGTCCTGCCGTAATGAGAGACTTTCAAGTCGGTCCTGGAGCACTCCAAAGTCTTCTCGCATGGCTCTAAGCGCTTCTCCATTGGACTGCACCAATTCCTTCACGCCGCGTATTTCCTCTAAAATCTCCAGGTGCATTTCGGGGTTTTCCCGAAATGGAGCCATCTTCTGTGGGGAGGACACCTCTGTTTTGGAGCGTTTTCCGTGAGAAGAAGAAGGAGACCCGAAGTCCAAGCGCGCTGGTTTATGGGCCGCCATCCCCCCCGAGGTACCCCGGTCAGCCCGGAGCAAAATAGTAAGTTTGTATAGGTATTAAGTCAGGATTCTAAGTAGGCCTCTCGGGAGCTTCAGCGCGAAGCGTCTTACCCGCTGGACATCAGGCTCCGCCCCCCCAAGTCAGCCACTTTCATTAAAGCCTCAGCATCTGGGATCTTAATTCCCATACAACGAGCAGTAATATACACAGTTTTCCAAATGTTGCCCCTTTTACCCATTTCTACAGAGGTATTTAATGTTTTACTTACATGAGAGCTTTTACTTACCTGGGGGCTTTCTTCACCCATCCCCAATGAATCTAGTTTAAAGCCCTCTTCAGTAGGTTAGCCAGTCTGCTGTGGAAGATACTTTGACCCTTTTTGGATAGGTGAACAACATCTCTGCTTAGCAGCCCTTGGAAAATAATCCCATTGACTAGGAAAATAAAATGCTCTCTGACACCATCCACACAGTCATGTATTCATCTTTAGGATGCAAGCTTCTCTGCCTCTGCCTTCACCCTCAACAGGGAGGATTGATAAGAACACCACCTGTACATCTATCAGGTTCACCCTCTCATCCAGAGCCATGAAGTTACTCTTGATATGCTCAGAGGGATACATATTAGTATTGTCTGTGCCAATATGGATGAGCATCATTGGATAATAGTCAGTAGGCATGATGAGTCTCAGTAAATTCTCCATAACATCTTGGATTTTGGCACCTGGAAGAGAGCACACTTCCAAGGAAATCAAGTCTGGCCAGTAGATGGACATCTCAGTACCCCTCAGAAGAGAGTCACCAACCACCACCTTCTCCACTTCCTTATGGTCACTAACTCTACAACTTTGGGATGTTTGAGCTCTGTTTGTTCCTTTTCCCGAGAAGTTTTTTCCACCTCTACTTCCAGGGCTGCATACTGGTTCTTCAACTCAAGGGATGGTAGAGTTGGACTTGGAGTGCTGATTCTGCAGGCTTTAGTGACCTATGTCCAGCTCTCTTCTTTCTGACCTGATGGAGAGTTTGGATGCCTCAAGAAGCATCTCATCAATGAACTTCTCGCTATCATGAATGCTTCTCACTCTCACCACCTCTTCTCTCAGCTCCTCCACTTCCTATTTCCTTGTCTTTTTCTTCCTTCCCTTTTCTTTTGATTTGTAGTTTTTTTCCGTTATTTTCAAGCCAATGTTTTATTGTAAATCATTCTGCTATTGATTCAAAGGATGGTGTATTAAGATGAAATAAACCATAAACCACTTGTTTCATGAGGGATTCAGCTTGCAGGCATCTTGCATATGGAACCAGTCCCTTGCCTGAGATCAGAATGTTCTTCTTGACAGAGGCAGAAGCTGTAATGAGGGCAACAGCTTTGTCAACATGACGTTTCCAAAACATGGTTCAGTTGTTGGGTCTTGGGCACCTGATGAAGGAAATCAAAAAGACCTACCAAAGTAGGTATACACACAAAAGATTTGTGTGCAGTAGGCATACAATTATGATTTAAAAAACAACAACCTGTTTTTGTTGGAAACATAAATTTCGGGTCTGCATATGTCTAGACCAGCTAACGCTGTTCTCACATGCTAAGCATTAGTAAATGGGGAAATTTATTTAAGGCTGGGGTCAACAAATCTTGGACACCAGATCACCATGACACCTAGAAATTGCACACTGTTACCCAGGATTTCATGCCCCTAAAATTATTTTCTATCTGTCATTGCTGCCTATAGAATGCCCGAGCCTCCACCATGATCGTCTCTCTGCAAGGATCTTGAGCCATGCAGTGGAGGAAGTTCCAGCTGATCTCACAGTTTCATGGCTCAAGCTCACTCTCTTTGCAGAGAGCCAATTGCAGTGAAAAAAGCAGCTGCAAACAAAAATGCAGCAGGTGAGAAATACTGGGTGATGGCTGGGGGGGGGGGGGGATGGCCTGTGAGAGAGGGAGATACCAGGTAAAGGCCTGGGGGGAGCCTGCGAGAGAGACGGAGACTGGGTGATGTCTGTGGACAGGTTCTATGAGAGGGAGAGAGAGAGAGAGAAAAAAACACTGTGATGTTTGGGGGTGCTATCTAAGAGAGAGAGAGACTGGAAAAAGGCAGGATGTGGAGGCTATGAGTGATTTATTTATTTATTTATTTACATTCTCTTATATACCGCACTATTCAGCATCAGCGCGGTTTACATGGAACAGAAACGCTCAGTACAGTTAACATGTATGAGTTTACAGATAACAGGGCAAGTAACTTAGATAACAGGGGTAAACTATTTACAAAAACTTGCTACATAAGCTTGTAAACTATTTACAAATATTTGTTTTCTTTCACTCATTACCAGACCACGGTAAGATGTAGCTATAAAGGATCACTAATATGCTGCTGACACCTTACTCAATGGGATGGGTGAGGGGGAGGAGGAGAAGGGTTGCTGCTTTCCATTTGCACTCTGTAATGACATGTTAAGGGGCTGATTTATTAAGCTTTCTTTTTCCACAGAAAATGGGAAAGCAGTAAATTGGGCCCTTATAAAAGGAGCTACAATACACCCTTTGGGGGTGTGTGGTGGGTGGAGCACTATGACCAAGGTCTTGGCACTCATTCTCACCTGTCTACTAAGCTCTATCTCTTCCTTTGCCATCCCGTCCATCTATCATAACCTTAACCTATCACGTTCCACTGTAACTGTTTTGTGGCCCTCGCACATGCTGTGGTTACACCTCTCTTCAAAAAACCTTCACTAAACCCTACATTTCCTTTTAGTTATCAGCCTATGTCTCTCCTCCTCTGTGCTTCAAAACTGCTTGAATGGGTGGTTCACTGCCACTGTTTTGACTTTCTTTACTCTCGAACCCTTCTAGATCCACTGCAATCTGGCTTTTGTCCTCTACATTCTACAGAAACGACTCTTGTCAAGATCTCCAGCGACTTGTTCCTTGCCAAATCCAAGGGCCTTTACTCTATCCTCATCCTCCTTGACCTTTCTGCTGCTTCTGACACTGTCGATCACCACCTTCTCCTCAATCCCCTGTCCTTGCTTGGTTTTATGGGCTCTCTTCTGTCCTGGTTTTCTTCTTATCTCTCCCATTGCACTTTTAGTGTAAGTTCTGGTGGATCCTCCTCTACTGCTATCCCATTTTCAGTCAGTGTATCTCAAGGATCTGTCTTGGGACCTCTCCTTTTCTCTCTCTACACTCAGTCCCTTGGCACACTTATTTCCTCACATAGTTTTCAGTACCATCTTTATGCTGACAACTCTCAGATCTACTTCTGCACATGAAATCTCTCCAAGAATCCAGGCCCTGATCTTTGCCTTCTTATCCAACATTGCTATCTGGATGTCTCACCGCTATCTGAAATTGAACATGGCCAAAACTGAGATCCTTATCTTTACCCCTAAACACATCTCCCCCTTTCCTCCCTTTATTTCTGTAGATAAAACTATACTCCTCCCTGTTTCTTCAGCTTGAAACCTTGGCCATCTTTGACTCTTTTTTTCTGCACACATCCAACAGAGAGCTAAAATCTGTAGCTTCTTTCTCTATAACATCAGCAAAATTTGTCCATTCTTTTCTGAACACATTATTAACAGCTTTATCCACTCAGAAGTCACCTCTCATCTTGACTATTCAAATCTGCTCCTCGCTGGTCTCCCTCCAAATCATCTCTCTCCTCTTCAATCTGTTCAAAACTGAGCTGCACAGCTTATCTTCTGCCAGTGTCACTATGTTCAGGTCACTTCACTGGCTCCCTATCAGTTTCTGCATCCAGTTCAAACTTCTCCTACTGACCTACAAGTGCAGTCATTCTGCTGCTCCTCACTACTACTCTATCTCACCCTACACTCTTCCTTGGGAATTCTGCTTCTATGGCAGTTCCCTTTTATCTGTGCTCTTCTCTACCACTGCCAACTCCAAACTTCGTTCATTTCACCTTGCTGCTCCATATGCCTGGAAGAAACTACATGAGTCAGTACGTCAGGCTCTTCTCTAGTCCTATTCAAATCCAGGCTGAAACCTCACCTCTTCAAGGCTGCTCTTGGATCCCGATGCCCCTCATTCTGTTCCCCACTCATGTGCATCTTACCATACTCTAATCCCCAGTTTTGTGATGTTCTTAATCTTGATCAGATTTAAACTCTGAACAGGGATTGTGCCTTACATCTATATGTACAGTGCTGTGTATGCCTTGTAGCACTATACAAATTTTAAGTAGAAATAGTACTAGTGGCAGCTGACTCCTAAATTTTTAAGCAGGCTTCTAGATTTCAAGAAAATTTGTCAAGGCCTGATTTAAGGGGAGAATTCTCAGTAGGCAACCTAAGCATAAAGTCTACAGGTTCAGCACTTTCTTTTGCCCTCATAGGTAAACCTCAAATGAAAACTATGTACATAGGGCCTGATACTCAAAAAAGACAAGCTCTTAAATTTAGGTTCCTATGTTTATCCCATTTTTTTAGTCAAACACAGGAACCTAACTTTCCACTGATAATTCACCTAAATTTAGGACCCTAAAATATATAGGCCCGATTTTCAAAAGGCATTTATATAGTTTACAGCCCTCTAAACCATGTAAATGCCTTAAACAGGGATTTTCAAAGGACTATACCCGGTTAGTGCCATCGAAAATCCCCTCCACAGTCCCCTATGTGCCCCGATGCTATCCATTTAGCATTGGGGCAGTCCAGGGTGGAGTGGGGGTGGAGGCAAACACTAACTGGGCAGCAGCAATTTTCCATGCTGCCTGGTTAGCGCTCTATGCCGAAAAGATAGGTGAGTAAAACCCTTGCCTACCTTTACGGCACAGAGCGCTAACCAGGCAGCATGGAAAATCACTGCTGTCCGCTCACATTTGGTGGCTTCCCGGGCATGTGGTGAACCCCGGATATTCACTTCTGTTGCCACGGAAGTGAATATCCAGGGTTAAGGGATCGATGGGCAGGGCTATGAAGCTATGGTGCCTAGCCCTTCCCAAATCAATATCGGGCCGTATGTTCCTAAATTTAGGCCTTCCATTCATTTGCTTAGATTTATGAGCCTAATTTAAGCTCCTAGTTCTGAAAATCATTGCTAGGCGCCTAATGCTTTCCCCACCCTAAATCCATCCTTTTTGCTACCCCATTTTAGGCTCTACCTTTATATTTTTAGAAAACGTTTGAGCATAAATGTAGGCCCTTGGCCCTCATACATTTTCAAAGAGGCCACTTTAGGATCCTATCTCAACCCTTTGGATTAGCCCTATAGCTTTTCTTTGAAAATGTGCTTATTGCAGGAAGAGAAGTAGGAGAAAGACATGCAGATTTGAAACTGTTATCCTGTGCACACACTTTACTTCTCTGTACTAAACACACTGCAAGAAAGCCCCTTTCTAATGCAGTTAAGGGCACCTTTGTCTTTACCATATGTAATGCATAAAACTCATCACTGGGGCAATCTTTAATATGTAGATGGGGCTTGACTGCCTCTGGGAACATTGTGCTCACTGTATTGCAAGCTTATCTTCAAAGAGAAACCCAATGTAAGATTTCCTTTGAAATTGCCAGTGGCTGCAAACATCATGTTCAATATTCCTGCCTACATTTTCATTTATTCGGAAGCCATTACAAATGTTCCTGGGAAACTAATGTTCTGGGATTTCAAAATGAAGTCCCTATGCATACCTTCCCTTTTCTGACTCACCCCCTTTTTTGCACTGTGAACAGCGTGGGTAACTAATGAACATATTGAAGGGGGAGGGTTGGAAAATTTCCAATGGGGGTCTTTTTACCAAGACAAAATCCTTTGAATCCTTAAAATCCTTGATAAAATCTGCCATATATATGCATAAATAGGAATGTTACCTATAAGGTTTTCTTTACCCGTTGGGAAATAAAGTCAAATGCCATAAATCATTTCAGTTTTGTTAACTTGGGTGCCCTAAGTCGGTCAGCCTTATTTCTGCTTACATAATTTTAGTGTACACGGTGAGAACATAAATTACGGGACCAAGAAGTCAGACAATAGGAGTCCATAAAATGAACAGTATTTACTGTATTCATCAACGCAGAAGAACAGATATTTAAAATTCACTAACTTGAGTTCCATCCAAATCTTCTGTTGAACAATGAACGCAATTTTACATTAGAAGCGCCATAGTTTTCAGAAGGGCTGCTATCATTATCTGCTAAAATAAAAAATTAGGGATAAGCAAGTAACATAGAGCAATGCTACGGGTATTATGAGGCATTGTTTTGCTTTTAGGTAGATAGATAAATACATTTCAAATATTTATTTTTTCCTCATTTTTGCCTGTGGGTACATCATATTCATCAAAAAATGTAAGTACTCCTCCTCACATGTAAAATGAGTTGTGGAGTTTCAAAGACCCACTGGAAAGGTAAGAGATATCTGGATATATTTAGCTGGATTTTTATCCAAAAATGATCAGCTACTTCTCAGACTGAATATCTGAGTAAGTCTAAATGGGCTAAATGCTTGGTTGGATTTAGCACAGAGATTTGTGTAGCAGACTTCGAGCAGTTCAATTTAGCTGGTCAGCACTGAAAATGTGTAGCTATATCAAAAAGGCATGTTAAAAATGCCGTTGGCACTATTGCTTTTTGAATGGATAACACAGGAACACTACCAAAAAACTGCCTCCAGTTTTGCAACTGATTCCTATAGATTATGGGGTGCTGAATCCAGGAAAAATAGCCAAAATGTTCCATCACGTCACGTTTTCTTGCAAAATTAGATTTCTTACCCATATAAGGAATGTTCACATAATTTCTTTTTAGCCGACTGCAGCTTATTTTCTTGGCCCAAAATAGAGGTTGTAATGGTTAACTAACTAGAAACACTCCCTCATGATATTTTAGAGTGTTTTGTATTCATTTTATACATTAACAGGACAATTGGGAGGCGGGGGCTAAATCCAGTACTCGCGCTGGCGCATGTTCTTTCCTGTTCGCCTCGCCTCGTTCGCTCGCTCAAACACGGTGGTTGCGACATGAACATTCCTGTCAAATTTCAGTTTCTTGCAAGTTCATTATTACCTTTTGTTTGCTCAGTCGTAATCCAGCTTTATTCCGAAGTGGTTCACTACAGTTGTAGTTTGCAGTGCTGTGTATTTGTAATGGCTCACAGAGCCAGAGGTTGCGTCAACTCTCCGGACAGTTTTTGTTTTATTTGTGGGGAATATACCGTGAAAAAGCAGCAGAGGAACATTTCTGCATTTATTTAAAAAGTATATTTCGCCTATTTCGGTTTGAAGTTAGGCGATCAAGACAAACCGTGGGCTCCTCACAAAGTGTGCAAGACATGTGAGGAAGATCTACGCTTATGGATGAAAGGTAAAAAACAAGCATTTCGTTTCGGAATACCTATGATGTGGCGTGAACAAAGAGACCACAGCAGTGACTGCTATTTTTGCTCTTGCATTGTGAAGGGATACAACTTAAAAAATAAGAACGTAATAAGTTACCCCAACCTTCCCTCAGCAATTAGGCCTATGCCTCATAGCAACGAAGTACCTGTGCCTGAACCACCAAAATCTTTGGATCATATTTGTGTGGACGGTTCTGATCATGATGAGACTCATCAGATGGCTTTTCCCGATGAGTCCAGTACTTCCGAGTTTGAAACTGAACCAGATCCGAAACCTGAACTTTTCTCTCAAGCTGAATTGAATGATTTAGTCCGGGATTTAGGACTCCCAAAAGATGCTGCCCAACTGCTAGGTTCTCGGCTTAAACAGAAAAATCTATTGTCACCAGGAACAACTTTTTATTGGTACCGCAACCACGAGACACAATTTTTGAAGTATTTCAGCAAAGAGGAAGATTTGGTATTTTGCAACGATATATACGTAGTGATGGAAAAGTTTAAACTCAAGTATGATCCTGCTGAATGGCGGCTGTTCATTGATTCGTCAAAAGACAGCATAAAAGGTGTTCTTCTTCATAATGGCAACACATTCGCTTCAGTTCCTATTGCTCACTCTGTTATTCTCCAAGAAAAATACGAGAATTTGGCCCTGATTCTTCAGAAGATTCGTTATGATGAGCATAAGTGGATGATTTGTGGAGACTTTAAAATTCTATCCATGCTATTAGGGCAGCAATCCGGTTTCACCAAATATCCCTGCTTCCTTTGCTTGTGGGATAGCCGGGCCCGCGACCTACACTGGGGGAAAAAAGACTGGCCAATTCGGGAGTATTTGAGACCCGGTGAGAAAAATGTTCTTCATGAGAGCTTGGTACCTCGTGATAAAATTCTATTACCGCCTCTCCACATTAAGTTGGGTCTCATTAAGCAATTCATCAAGTCCCTTCCAAAAGATGGTGAGTGCTTTTGGTACCTTTGCTCAAAGTTCCCCCGACTTTCTGAAGCAAAGCTAAAGGAAGGAGTGTTTCTTGGCCCTGATATAAGGAAACTCATTTCAGATGGAGCATTCGCTGAAACGATGTCTGAGAAGGAAAAAGAAGCCTGGGATTCCTTCAAGGATGTTGTTCTCAAATTCTTGGGGAACAGGCGGGATGAGAACTATAAGGATATTGTTGCCAGGATGCTCAATGCCTTCAAAGAACAAGGCTGTAACATGAGCCTGAAAGTCCATTTCTTGCACTCCCATGTGAACTACTTTCCCGAAAACTTGGGGGCGTACAGTGAAGAACAAGGTGAAAGGTTTCACCAGGACATCAAGGACGCAGAGAGAAGGTACCAAGGAAGATGGAACCAGGGCCGGCCCGTCCATTGAGCAAGAATGTTTTTTGCACAGGGCCCCGCGTTTCAGGGGGCCCCGCGCAAAGAACATTCTGCTTTTTTTTTTTAAATTACATTAAAAAAAACCCCTGTCTCTGGCTGCTGCCGCTGCCGCGTCCGTCGCAGCAGCGGCAGAATGGAGTGTCCCGCGGGGCCCCCTCTCCTCGTTAAGCCCTCTGCAAGGGCTTTCAGATTCGCGAAGGGAGAGTGCTCCCTCGCGTCTCTGTAAAGCCCGCAGGGGCTAATGGGAAATTTCCCATCAGCCCCTCGCGTCTAAAGGGGCAGATGGGAAATTTCCCATTAGCCCCTGCGGGCTTTACAGAGACGCGAGGGAGCACTCTCCCTTCGCGAATCTGAAAGCCCTTGGAGAGGGCTCAACGAGGAGAGGGGGCCCCGCGGGACACTTCATTCTGCCGCTGCTGCGCCGGACGCGGCAGCGGCAGCAGCTAGAGCCAGGTTTTTTTTTTTTAAATTTGCCAGAAGGGAAGGGAAGAGAAGGGAAGGGGGGGGGGGTTAAGACTGGTAATGGGCTGGGGGGCTGATGGAGGCTGTCTGGAAATGGGGTGAGGGGGGGTTAGGACTGGAAATGTGCGGGGGGGGGTTAGGACTGGAAATGTGCGGGGGGGGGGTTAGGACTGGAAATGTGCTGGTGGGGTTAGGACTGGAAATGTGCTGGTGGGGGGGGGGGGGGGGTTAGGACTGCTAATGGGCTGGGGCTGATGGAGGCTGACTGGAAATGGGGTGGGGGGGTTAGGACTGGAAATGGGCTGGGGGTTAGGACTGGAAATGGGCTGGGGGGGTTAAGACTGCTAATGGGCTGGGGCTGATGGAGGCTGACTGGAAATGGGGTGGGGGGGTTAGGACTGGAAATGGGCTAGGGGGGGTTAAGACTGGTAATGGGCTGGGGGTTGATGGAGGCTGACTGGAAATGGGGTGATGGGGGGTTAGGACTGGAAATGGGCTGGGGGGGTGGTTAAGACTGGTAATGGGCTGTGGGCTGATGGGGGCTGTCAGGAAATAGTGTGATGGGGGGTTAGGATTGATAATGTGCTATGTGGGGGTTAGGACTGCTAATGGGCTATGGGGGCGCTAGGACAGGAAATGGGCTGATGGGGAGGGGTTAGGACTTGAGGTGGGCTGATGTGGTTAGGACTGGTAATGGGCTGTGGGCTGATGGGGGGGTTAGGACTGGCAATGGGCTATGGGGGCTGACTGGAAATGGGCTGATGGGGTTAAGACTGGAAGTGGGCTGATGGGGGGTTAGGACTGGTAATGGGTTATAGGGGGGACTTAAACTGAAAATGGGTTGATGGGGGGCTAGGACTGGTAATGGGTTGGGGGATTGCTATGACTGGAAATGGACTGAGTGGACGGGGAGGCTTGAACTGCAAATAGCTGATAGGGAGGGAGCTTGGAATGGAAATGGGCTGTGAGGGAAGGGAGCTAGGACTGAAAATGGGCTGATGGAGCAGCTAGGATAGGACTGGAAATGGGCTGTTGGGGGAGAGCTAAGATTGGAAATGGGCTGTGGTGGGGGCTTGAATTGAAATGGACTCATGGAGGGGCTAGAACTGGAAGTAGGCTCAGGGGGGGGCTTGGACTGGAATTGGGCTGAGTGGAGGGGAGCTAGGATTTGACCTGGGCTGATGGTGGGGCTAGGAAATGACTAGAAATGGGCTGATGGGGGGCTAGGATTGGAAATGAGCTGATGAAGGGACTCAGACTGAAAATGGATGGGGGAGCTAGGACTGGAAATGGGTTGATGGGGGGCTAGGACTGGAAATGGGCTGATGCAGGGACTAGAAGGGAATGGATGCTGGGTGAGACTGGAACTAGAAGGGAGCTGATGTTGGGGGAGGATTAGAATGGGATGGGGCTGGGAGAGTAAAATGGAGAGGGGAAAAATATTTTGTGTGGGAGGGATGAAAAATCTACAATTGGCCGGGTATTGGGAGAGTAAGTGGGGATTGAGGATGGAGGGGTAAAATTTGTGTGGATGAAATAAGAATGAGGAAAGAGCAAAAGAAGAAAGATTAGTATGTTAAAGCAGATGTAGAGAGAGAGGATGGAAAGAAAACTAGAAGAGAGAAGAAAGGACAAATGGACAGCAGACGATGGAGAGTTAGCAGAAAACATGAAGAAACCAGAAGAAAGTGGCTGGAGCAATTGCAACTGAAAAAAATGCACAAAAGGTAGAAAGATATCTCTTTATTTTGAATTTATTAACTGGAATATGAAAGCTCTGGGAAATGTGCATCATTAACGTCTGCGCTTTGTTTGGTACAAGAGGAAATTGATTTATAGTTTTATTTCTACAGTGTTGTTGTACATTCCAAGTTTGGCTTTTGGGGTTCCCAGTTTAATTATTGCCTTCCTGTTTCTAAATTGCGATTCCTTGTTTGGTGATGGTCTATGTTCTGCATGTGTAACTGAGCTGAGGTATTCTGTTTATGTAATTCCTATTTGACATTGCCACTTGTTCTCTTTCCCCAGTATTCTCTGAAATGTACTGGTTTAATATTTGCAGTGTTTCCTTTTGATAGGTAGGGTCTGGTGCTTTTTGAGTCCTGGTAATGCTGTCAGGATACAGCGGGTTTGCTATGGGTTCTAAATGGGCAGCGTTTGTAGTAGTTCCTAATGTGCCTGGCGGTTGGCACTGGATTATAGTAATGTAGAAATCTTTTAGTCTTTCTTTATCCATACACTCATTAAGAGACATGTTTACTAAAAGTTAGTGAATGGTAACATTATGCAAATATTTATGCAAATAAGACCACTTATGCAAATGAGGCCCCGCACCGAGTCTCCGCACATGGCCCCGCACCCCCCTTGGGCCGCCCCTGGATGGAACACCACTATGATGGCTGATTTCTGCTGCGGGAAACCCCAGATGAAAAATACGCCAAGCAGCGCACCAAGAGAAGCATTCGGGGGAAGAAGAAACGGGCCCACCAGGAGATTGATTGACCCAAGAATGACTTTAAAATCTAAACTGTGTTGACAAATATCATGTTTTTACTAAACTTTGAAATAAAAATTTGCTAGTTATTACCACAGTGTCGGATCTCATTTATTAGAATTTTATTTTCACACCATCGGGTGTTTGTCTTCATGTATTGCAATGGTGCGGTTTGCGTTTTCTATTCTTACATACATACCTGTACAACATTTTTTCACATTTCTTTGCTTTGCTTTGTGTCTAACCTCGCTCTTATATGCTCAATGTTTGTGCACATGTATGTGGCTGTTTTAAGTGCAGACAATTTTGCTACCATCACAGTGTGTTTTGTTGACATTACTCTATTCTTATGTGCTGCCTTATTACAATTTTCTTTATTCTTATTTGAATAACTACTAAACAATTAGTATAAAGAATTCATCCAAGAAACCTTTATCTCGCTCGCACTCAATCTGAAACGTTCACCTCAAACTGCTAACCCAATGTAGCAAAAAATCTGTACGTGATGGAGCAAATTGGTTACCAGATTTGGATTCAGCGCACCAAAAAACGTAAAAATCAATCGAAACATTAGAGGCAGTTTAAAAAATTTTTTTTTTAGTGTACCTGTGTAATTTGTGTCCCTTGTGATGAAAGGATAACAAATAGGGAGTTTTAACTGATTGAATTCTGCTAACTTTAAAAATTAGCTGCATACATCCTTGGAAAATCTACCCCTAACACTTTCAACTTCTTGTTAATATCCTTTGTTTTATTCTCCATTCCTTTCCTTATGATATCTAGCATTCTATTTGCTCTCTTGGCCGCCTCTGCACACTGGGCAGAGGGTTTTCAACATGTTATCCACAATGATGCCTAAATCTTTTTCTGGGTGGTGGTTCCTAATGTGGAACCTTGCATTGTGTAACCATAGTTCGGCTTGTTCTTTCCTACGTGCAT
The DNA here is from genome assembly GCA_033557465.1 of Ichthyophis bannanicus. Lineage (NCBI taxonomy): Eukaryota > Metazoa > Chordata > Amphibia > Gymnophiona > Ichthyophiidae > Ichthyophis > Ichthyophis bannanicus. The sequence goes on along the minus strand of CM066036.1, from coordinate 171,364,813 downwards.
AAATTTGCACTTGTCAACATTACATTTCATATTCTATTTGGATGCCCAGTCTTCCAATTTATCAAGGTCCTCTTGCAATTTTTCACAATCCTCTTGGGTTTTACAGTAACAACTTTAAATAATTTTGTGTCATCTGCAAATTTGCTTACCTCCCTCGTTATTCCCATTTCCAGGTCATTTACGAATATGTTAAAAAGCAGCAGACCCTGCGGTACTCCACTATTCACTTTTCTCCATTGGGAAAATTGGCCATTCAACCCTACCCTCTGCTTTCTATCTTTTAACCAGTTCCTGATCCACAATGGTACACTGCTTTCTATCCCATGACTTTTTAACTTCGCTAAGAATCTCTCATGAGGGACCTTGTCAAGGTTTTCTGAAAATCCAGATACACTATATCAATCAGCTCACCTTTGTCTACCTGTTTATTCGTACCTTCAAAAAAATATAACAGATTAGTAAGACAAGACTTTCCTTGGCTAAAGCCATGTTGACTTTCTCCCATTAAACCATGACTGTCTACATGTTCAGTAATTTTGTTCTTTATAATGGTTTCTACCATTTTACCCAGTACTGATGTCAGGGTCACCAGTCTGTAGTTTGCCAGATCATCACTGGAACCCTTTAAAAATTGGAGTTACATTGGCCATTTGCCAATCTTCAGGTACTATAGATGATTGTAATGATAGTTCACAGATTACTAATAGTGGGTCTGCAATCTCATATTTCAGTTCTTTCAACACCCTTGGATGTATACCATCCGGTCCAGGTAACTTGCTACTGTTTAGTTTATCAAATAGTTGTAATATATCTTCCCGGTTTATCGATATTTCTTTCATTTCTTCCGATGCATCACCTTTAAATACCATTTCAGTCATGGGTAACTTCCCTATATCTTCTTCAGTAAAGACTGAAGTAAAGAATTCATTCAGTCCCTCCGCTATGGCCTTGTGCCTTCTTAGTGCACCTTTTACCCCTCTATCATTTAATGGTCCAACTGACTCTCTCACAGGTTTTTCGCTATGAATGTACTTGAAAAAGTCTTTATTGCATGTTTTTGCTTCCACAGCAAGTTTCTCAAATTCTCTATTTGCCTGCATTAGCAATGCTTTGCATCTTACTTGCCAGTGCTTATGTTTCCAGTTTTTGTCATTTGGCTCATTTTTCCATTCCTCAAAGATGCTTTTTTGGCTACAACAGCCTCTCTGACCTCACCTTTAAAACATGCTGGCAGTTTTTTTTAGTCTTCCTTACACTTTTCTTAAAGCGTGGAATACAGCTGGTCTGGACTTCCAAGATAGTATTTTTAAACTTCACCCATACTTGATGTAAATCTTTAATCTTTGCAACTACTTCTTTTAGTTTTTTCTTAACAGTTTTCCTCATTTTTTCATAGTCTCCCTTTTGAAAGATAAAAGGCAGTATTGTGGATTTCCTTGCCATCTTTCCTCTATTTATTAAATCAAATGCGATCATGCTATAATCACTATTGCCAAGTGGCCCCAACACCCTTTCACTTGCACCAGATCTTGTGTACCATTAAGGACTAGGTCCAAAATGGCTTCCCCTCTTGTCAGTTTATGAACCAGCTGCTCAAAGGATCTAACAAAATGGGTATTTATAGATTGGTTGGGGTTATGGTGTGTGCAATTAAGTGATATCATTTGGACTAAAGTGTTCAATAAACAGATCTGTTTTTAGTAGTTTCTTAAAGTTCTGAGTCGAATATGCTGATCTGATAATTTGGAAGTGAATTCCAAATTGTTGGAGCAAGCAGGGAAAAGGCTCTATTGCATGTTTGCTGCATAGTCCTGACCTTGAAGGAGGGGATGACTAGAAGGTTCTGATTTGTTGATCTTCTAGGTCTTGCTGAGGGTGCTCTATTGATTATGTCTTCCAGACAGGGAGCTGATGCATTATGGATGATTTTATAAATGATGGTTATGACCTTGTATGTTGTCCTTTGGGCTATCTGTAGCCAGTGAAGGCTCTTTAGAGTTGGTGTGATGTGTTGCCTTCTTGAAGTTCCCTTCAGGATTGTGGCAGCTGTACTAGTTGAAGTGGGTATAGTGCTTTTTTTGGCAGCCCTTGGTATAGCATGTTGCCATAATCGAGATGGGGCATTATGATGGTCCGAAAAATTATTCTGAAGTCATTGTATTGGTGTAAAGGTCATAAATGCTGGAGAGATTTGAGCTGTATTGGCTGATTTCTTGATGTGAGAAAGCATGTTGAGGTTATGGTCCAGTGTTATGTCGAAATATTTGACTTTGCTTTTTATTGTGATCTCTGTGTTTTGGAGCATGAGTTTCTCTGGTGATTTGAAGGAGGGGTCTCTTGTGACCAGAAATGCCTCTGCCTTGCTGTTTACTGCTAGGTTAAGTTCTGCGAGATGGAATGTGATAGCTGTAAGGCAATAAGAGATGATTGAGAAGTCTGGGGTAAGAGTGTGGAAGGACATATAGAACATGTCATCAGCATATAGATGAAAATGCATTTTGAAGTTCCTCAGTATATTGCAAATAGGCTGAATGTAGATGTTGACTAGGAAGGCTGATAATGCTGAACCTTATTGTATACGCTGTTTTAGCCTGAAGTGGTTGGATTTGTCATGACCAACTTTTACCTGTAGCATTCTATTAGTGAGGTAAGAGGTGAACCAATTTATTGTTTTCTTATGGAGACCTATGTCACTGAGCCTTGTAAGTAGTGTGTTGTGTGATAGTGAATCGAATGCGGTATTGATGTCCAAAAAGATCATAATAAATCCCTGATGTGGCTTGTCTAGACCCCTGATTAATGTGTTGAGAGCTGTGAATAGGGTGTCTACACCATGTTGAGGGCAGAAACTGTTATGGATCGAGGACAGCATGGGTATCGATGTGTTCTTGAAGTTGAAGTTGTACAGTCTTTTCAGTTATCTTGGAGAGGAATGGAATACTGGCAATTGGACGATATGAGCTAGGGTCAGTTTGATCCATTGATGATTTCTTTAGGATAGGTCATATTGATGCCTGTTTCAGAGCAGAAAGTAAGTGTCCCTGTGATAGTCCACTCCTCCCTATCTTCAGAATAATTGGTGCAAATTCAGACTGGAGGGATTTTATCCAGGAGACTAGGCAGGAGTCCAGAGGGGAGGTAGTTTTTATTGATGCTTCGGATAATGTTGATGAGCTCTCTTTGATTAATTAATCTAAAGGAGTCCCAGATGTGACTTTGCGGTGGTTTATTCTTTTTTGGATTGAGGAGACGCTGAGGTTTGCTTGTTGTTGAGGTAGTTGGCCATAGTCTGGGAGTGTAGTTTTGTCTTTTGGGTTTGAGGGATGTGTTGCCATGGGGTCTTTCGTGAGGGTAGATACAATGGAGAACAATTCTCTTGGATGGTCGAGGGATTTCATGATTATGTAAGTGTAGTATTATTTTCTGCTGCTGTTAATCATATTGGTGTAGTCTCGTTGTTTGATGTATTGTTTTGTGGATACTTCTTGAGTAAGTTTCTATCTTCTATCAATCTCTCTGAGTTCTTGTCTGGTGGTTCTGAGTTTAGGAGAGAACCAGGGTGGGTGAGCTGTGTTGGATGGGTCATGTGGCATCTTGTGGTGAAGCCTGTTAATCACTGAGTTCCAGGAGTGGCCAGATACCAGGATTGGAGAGATGTCTTCTAGGAAGGTTTTCACATTGAATGCTTTGAAACAGCATGTTTGTGGCTGTGGATCAGGGGGCAATGTATCTAGGGTACTGATAGGGAGAATAAGTGATATTATTGAGAGGTCTGACCATGGCACTGGGTCTGTCTGAGTGTGGAAGTCAGTTGTGGGGAGATGACTAGGTGCAAAAATGAGGTCTTGCTTGTTTCATAGAGGTGGATGACAGGTTTAAATCACTAGTCTACTAAATGTCCAGTCTTTAGAAAACAAATTACTCCAATTCACAATCTGATCTAGGAACACAAATCACACATTTTAAATATCACTGATACCTATATAAAAGGTGAAGTTTCAAACTTTTAATAGACAAATCCACAAACCACTCCTCCGTATTAAAAATCCTTCAGATACACATGAAGGGAGGGGGGGGGGGAGTGTTATCTTCTCCAGTGGCATAAGTTCAAATTTGGAGTTCCCAAGCAAAATGATGCAGGCTATCTGTCATAGCTTGTGGGAAAGAACCTCCCTCCTTTCTCTCTTGTCCCCCAAAACCTTAAATATAGCAGTATGTGAGTGTGACAAATATCATACTTATCATTAACAATGTTGCTGTGTAGCCTCCCAACATTTTCATTCAGTTAAATTAGCTGATTCTCTCAGAAGCTGGAGAAGCATTTAAGTGCATCATCTTCTGCTGCTGGGCCAAGTCTTAGCACGAGACTTGGTCTGGCAGCAGGAGATGATAAGCTTAAACACTTTTCCAGATGGTAGGAGGAATGGGCTTATTTAATTGTATAAAGATAATAGGAAGCCATGCAACAACTCAGTTAAAGGTAACAGCAGTATTGCTATATTCTCTTCATTCCATCTTGACTGGATCTCCTGCATTGTGGGGACTGCTTGGGTGGTATTTATGCTGTCAATCTCTGGCTAACTAGAAATCTCTGAATGTAAACTGGCTTTCTCTGCATATTCTGAAGAGTTGCTGCTGCAAATTCATAGTCAGTCTATGCTTAATATTCTTGTCCTTTATCACCTCCCTTTCTATCTACTTGAGCCTCTTCCTCACTTTTTTCAATATGTAAACTTAATAATACTCATAGATTTTAACATTCATGCTGTTTGTCTTCAAATGTAAGACAAGGATTTCCTAGTACTGACAGAAGAGCTTGACCTTTTCCCACACATGTACTGCTCTCTTCATTACTCTGTCACTCTCTTGATCTTCTATTGCCACAGGGCACCATTTTCACAGAATATGGTCTTCTAGATGCCACTATCCTGGCCTCAGTGAAGGCTATTGGGCTGAGAAAGCATCATTGCAAGTTGGTGTCAGTTGGCTTTGGAACAATTAGATGAACAAAATGATGGGACAGACCATAGCAATGGAAAAATGAATGGTGATGTACTAAACAATGAGGAATCCCATGATGACAGAAGGGATGAGAATGAGGAGTTAAGTTTTAATGAAGACATTCTGGGGGTCATTCTGAACCATGAATAGTGGGGATGGACGTCCCAACAAGATGTCCATCCCCCCTATTCATGCCAGTTTCAGCCCCCGAATAACTTCCCTTCCAGTTGTGTGGAAAGTTAGTTGGGGGCAGGGAATAGGCAGCCCAGGGGCAGAGAGTGGGTGAGCAGTGGGCAGTCACCAGTCCTGGACGTACAGGGACGATTCTAATGGTCCTGTACGTCCAGGGCTGGCGAAATGGCTGGGGAAATTATTCCACCTTGGAGGTGGAATAACTCCCCTGGACATTTTTTGTTTAAAATTTGGGGCACGGAAAGGGCTGGGGGACCAGGGGACATTCCACGCAGCCTAACCCTGGCCTTTGGAGGCTGGATTTGGGGTCAGGCTGCAGGGAATTTGCAGTTTTGGTTGGCAGCCAGCATCACGGCTTTTAAATGGAGCTACGGTGCCATGGCTCCATTTAAATGCCCTGACTGAGTTAGCTGGTGCAGTCCTGCATGTGCAGGCCAGACAGAATCGCTGACCTGGCCTGCATATGTAGGACTCTTTGCGATTCTGATCCCGCAGGGCTAGACGTGCCCCGTGGGATCAGAATTGCGATCCCCTCTGTGCGTCCAGGGGATCGCACAGGGGGGATAGACGTGTGGGACAGAATCAGGCCCTCTTTGTCCACATGGTGATCTGTGCATATCTGAAAATGAAAGAAGAATTATTTCTGAAGAGGCATGGCAAAATCTCAAATTATTTTCCAAAAGCTCCTGAATTTTCTGAACAAGAATCCTGCTCAAAGTGCAAGATTCTAGAAAAAGAAGGAAAGGAGAATGAAGCCCTAAATACGATGATCACTCCATTACAATATTACAAGCTCATTTTATCAATCCAAAACTGATTCTTACGCAAAAATTTACTTCATTTATCTGTTATTACTAGACTTTGATTTTTGTCGGCTCGTTTGCCTTGGGCAGTTATACCACCATTGCAGCAAACCTTCCTTTTACTTTATTATTATCTGCAAACACAATTGCCACATAAAAATACGAACCAAGAACCCGCACACAGCGAGTGCTCAGTACACTTATATGTTATTGAGCCATTGATATAACCTTGACAATTCAAAAGCAGAAGAGGTTTACTCCACCATCTTGCATTCCAAGAATCACTGTCCCCTGGATTGGCGTATAACCTTATTCACTTGCTACGGCTCCGTATAACTTCTCCTTTGAAAGCTCCTCACTCCTCGCAATATGGCACCATGTTTTCAGCCGCCGTGTTTTCACAGCTCTTTCTCAAGCGAAAAATGCCATTAAACCAAAGAGCTCCTCTAAATTTCATCGCTCCTCTTGTGCTCCAAAGTTGGACAAACAGGGACACTCCCAGTAGCTAGAAACCAATATACTTGGTTCCCATTCTGAAAGCGCCACATAGACATCTTTGCCCTATAATCTTAGAGCTGAGAAATCATATATGAATTTGGTCAAAAATATGGCTTTTCACTCAAGCCTTTTGAGCTACTTTAGAGAGATGTCCACCCTTATAGGTGCAGGATATTAGAGGAGGAATGGTGTCCACAGACTGAGTTGAGGTCATATCCTGGGACTTTTTATATTTTTTTAAAGTTTTATTTATTTTGTCTCCTACCTTTGTTATGTTAATGATTATGAGTCTTTATCAGCACTAGGCGTGAGTATTATGTTGTTGAGTAAAGTCCTTTTTTAGGTGGCTGCCCGTTGCCACTGAAACTAAGACACGGATTTTCAATACCGGGCCATATACAGGTCAGCCGGATATTGGCAAGGTTAACTGGGCAGTGGTAAAATTCAGCCACTGACAGTTAGTTTTGGCAGTGAAAATTAGGCCAACCTTTATTGTGCTTGACTTTCACTGCATAGTGATAACGGGGCAGCAGCTCAATATTGCCGCTGGCTTGGTTAGCGCCAGGTGCTGCCCCAGAACACCCCTGGAATGCAGTGGGGGCACTCATGGATATTCAGAGGCACTAACCACATTAAACCCTTGGACTATCGGGCCCCACGTGTATTTTAATTTCTGTATTGATCTATAGAGCTGCATTTGTAATCGTATGTCTGCTTTATGTCCACTTAGGCATTTTGTTAGGAAAGACCGTTAAGCAAATCAATAAACTGAACTGAACTGGACCTGAACTGAATCAATATATTATTATCTACAGTCTAAAAAAGCTTGGTTTCTACAGTTATCATATTTATTCAGATGATGGATAGTTGATTTTGAACTAATGAGCTCCTCTAAAAATTCTTGAGTGGTGTTAACAACCAACACATGGCCATTTCTTTCTCATGCTATCAATATGCCTGTATGTGTAGACCAGCGATTCTTAACCCAGTCCTCAGGACACACCCAGACGGTCTGGATAACCTCAACAAAGATGCATAAGTTAGATTTGCATAAACGGTCTCCATTATGTGCAGATCTCTCTCATGCATATTCATCGTGGCTATCCTAAAAAGCAGATTGTCTGGGTATGTCCCAAGGACCGGGTTGAGAACCCCTGCAGCAGATAGACATGTGCGTAATTGTTTTTTTTAAATACAGGATGACTCTGGAGATATTTGGCACCATACAATAGGAATTTTCTTCTCTGTATACTTTTCACACATAACTGAATTTATTGTTATTGACAGCTGTGTGAGGAAGATGAGTCCTATCCAAGATTTGAATTCATGGATAGGATTATTATTTTTCCAGCTAGTTCTCTGGACTTTCCAAAGAACAAATAATTCTTTGACCAAACAATAAGAGTGGCTTTAGCTGTAATTCTTTCTCTTATGAGTATGTTAGATTTCATTCCTAAAGACAAATGGGATCTTTTACAAAAGCCCACTAATGTACATTTTAAGCATTTTAGTGGGCAGTAGCAACTTGCGGTAACTGTTATTGTGCGCCTATGACAGCTACCTGCTGCTAAAACTCACATTGATTGCCCATCGCGCAAAGGGGTGGGGAATGGGCAGGCTATGGGTGGAGTGTTGGCACGCAGAACACATTGCAGTTAGTGGGGGGGGGGGTGGCTACATATCATGCATTCACATTAAATGCGCTGTGCATTAGGGAATGCATCTATGTAATTACTGGGAACATTCCAACAGTTACTGAGGAGGCTTAGCACATAACATGAATTTAGCATGAAAACAAATATATTTTAAGTGCAACACCCTAATGGGCCTTAGTAAAAAGGCCCAAAAGTTTTTTTCCTTTACACAGGAAATAGGGAAAAGTTTTATATATTTTTCAAAAGCAAAAATGTACATGTTTCAGTCAGGCAATGGTGTGCTTACTTGAACTACTGTATGTGAAAACTCTGCAGAAGATGAATTAAAGCCAAAACTCACCCCTTGGATTATGCAGCAGATCACCAAGCATTTGTCTTTGCTGAAAGGGTTGATCATCAGTTAGAAGTTTGCGAACAATGGCTTCAATGCTTTTATACTGATTTTCAACTGGAGCTGTAAAATAACATTTTTGAAGAAAAATTAAAAACAAAGAGCACTAAACAGATAATATTGTAGGTAGCATTCAAGAAATAATAGTTTAAACACTAGAGGCAAGTTTTTTATTAGTTTGTTTCTTCTCTGTTATATTCAAAGCTATAGGCTGGTGGGGGGGGGGGGGCTCCTATATTATCTGTTTGCAGCAGGAAGTCTGCACAGGCATCGGAGGGGCGGACACAAACAGCCCCGTGGCACTGAAGTTTAAAGGTAAGCACTGCAGGGTTGTTTTTGGCCACTGCTATTGCTGCCTGTCCGAAGATGCACAACAGTGGCAGCAATGGGCGTCCTCGGAGAGCCAGCTCTCTAGGCAACCCCTTAGTTTGCCTAATGGTAGAGTCAGCCCTGGGTACAGCAAGTGTGCAAAGCATCTGATCCAATGAAAGCCCCCCTCCTTACTGCCTTCACCATGTTTGCCTCACCGTCTGTTACAAAGAAACCTGGAAGCACGGTGCTCTGTTTGTGCTCTGTGTCGCAGCCCTACACCATTGCCCTTATTTCTGCTAAGATATGGGTCCAAGCATGGCTGTCATTCATTATCTGGTTGTGCAGCACAGTTCACCAGTACCCTGTTTCTCCCCCATTATACCTATAGCTTGATCCTGCCTCATCTGGTTGCCATCAGTGTGTTGACAGGGAGAAGTAAACGTATGTAGTTCTCTGACTCATTCAGATGTCAGCGGTGAAATGCAAGCTACTACTCGCCTCTGCTCTTGTCAGCTCTGCCTGCAGCTGGTGACACTACTGATTGTACAGGCTGGGGATCACCTGCCTACTAAAAGTTGTCCTGCAGAGCACTTGGTAAGTGGGAGCTAAGAGATGCAGAAGGTTCTTCAACCCCACTTTCCCAGCCCTCTTCAGGGTGATGGCCATCCAGGACTACTATTTCCCCATGTACTGGGTCACCCCCTTGATGCTGCCTGCTGCTTGCCCCATGACACTGCTGCTGAACACCACCCCAACTCTTCCATGGTGGCTTGCTTTGATGCACATCAGATCTGCTGCCATGTCATCTGACTGGCAGAAAAAGCTAAGGGCTCTGCTTGGGAAAGGGATTTATTTTTTCCTGTTCCTTTCCCACCATTGCTATTTCTACTCTCCCAGGCTAGGATTTGTGCTATCTTTTGTACTGAACTGGAAAGAGTACTGTTTTTCTAAAGGTTGCAGCATGCCGCTATTTGTAAAATGACCCATCAGCTTCTCTCTGCTAATGTGCTTCTTAAGTAATTGCGTTCTGCATACTATGAGTTGTTAAGCACTTGAAAATGCCTCCACACATATGAGGCTTTATGAGACTTTCCTAGTATTTCCTTGGGGAGGACTGCTGCTTTTGGAACTGCTGCTGGACTTGTTGGGTATGGAGGAGAGGATGAAAGACTAATGGCATCCTTCCCACTCTCTATTGCCTCCTCTACCTGTGCAGCGCCAGTATCACTTTCTAACTGTTCACCAGTTGGCCCTCCAGCAACAACTTCTTCAACAACTTCTTCAGCCAGAACACTTTCAATATCTGATGATTCAGATGTGAATTTCAGGCAGGTGGATCCCTCAGATTATGTATTTGCAAAGACCAACCCCACATACTTCTCATCAGGCAATACTGCATGCCTGCTGCTAGACTGAGCTGCCTTCACCTGCTGCTCCTCTTGTGTTCCCCCCCCCCCCACTCTGCACCTTCTCAACCTCCCTTTGCCCTATTGTGGAGATGCCACTGGACCCCTGCTTTTTCAGAGTTGCACCAGATCTGGCATCTCTTTCTAGTCTCCTTATAAAGACATCTCTCTTTAGGTTGGGTAGTAGACTAAAGGAGCCATAAGCATACCCCGGGAAGGACCTATCTCTTTCTCAGCACTTATTCCAGTATTGCTCTCACTTTCCCTCCCTTCTTTCCTTCTATGACCATTTAATTTTCCAAAGGCACCCTTCCCGAGCATTATTATATACCTGCGGTAGGCCCTGAAGCACCCAGTTAAGCTTCTAGCTTCCTGACACTCCTCAAAGGACTAGAGATAGGGGGGATATGTTTGCCTTGCTAATGCTCTTACGGGACTGGATTCCCAGTTCTTGGAGCCAGAGACTGCCTGCTGTTTATTTATTTATTTAGAATACATTTATATACCGCTACTTCCAGCGATCAGTAGCGGTTTGATTACATCTTTGGGGGTTGTCAAAATCATGACAGAACAGTTGGGGCATACACACATAGGTTTGAGGGTATGGCACAGCACACAGAATTAGGGTATTAAAGATTGGACTTTACATATTTACATATTTTACAAAGAAAGATTGGACTTTACATATTTACATTTTTACATATAACATTTCTACAGAGCATGATACATAGTTTATTTGCTTCATCTTGTATCCCACTGTGATTTACATCTGGTTGTAGTGACATTGGAATAGATGAGTTTTTAGTTTCTTCCTGAAAGCACCAATGTCTTTGATTGCTCACAGCTCGTATGGTAGTCGATTCCATATGGTTGGGGCAGAGAATGAGAATGCTCTGCGGCTAGTACTGGCTTTTACAGATCTGATGTTGGTTGGAACTTGAAGTGTGTCTGAGTTGATAGTTCTCCTGTCTCTGTTGGTTGGTTGCGTGCTGATAAGAGTGGAGAGGTATGATGGGGCTAGGTTATGTATGAGTTTAAATGTGGTTACCAATGTTTTATATTGTATCCTGGCAGCAATGGGTAGCCAATGTAGCTCAATCAATACAGGTGTAATGTGTTCAGTAATGCTTGTTCACATGATGATCCTTGCCGCCACGTTTTGGGCCAATTGCAGGATATTTATCGTTTTCTCTGTAAGATGGCATTACAGTAGTCTAAGTGAGGTATGATGAGTGCTTGCGCAACAGTCCGAAAATCACAGGGTTCGATTATATTCCGCAGGGGTTGTAGCACTCTAAGTTGGTGGAAAATGGCCTTGTTGATTTTGCGCAGGTGCATTTCCATCTTTAGCTTGCTGTCGAGTGTGACTTTTATTTAACTTCTAGCTTTACTTAACTGTATTCTATGAATATGGGATAGAATAGATCGATACAGTAAGTTGCCCTCCTACCCCTACAGCTCCTGTTATAGAGAACAGGTAAAGAGTTTTATAAAAATTATTTTGCTGTATCTTCTGCCTGTGCAATGCAATGGATTGGATACAGTAGTCTGCTCTTCTACCTCTGCCATTGGCTGTATTGTACAAATAAAAGTGCACAGCACACCTTCTTCCAGCAATGCTTAGGATAGTAAAAGCAATTGATTAAGGAAACTATAAAGACAGAATTTTCCTCAACTTTCTCTCACTTTCCTGATCTCCCCCATCCCAGAGAGACATTACCTTTCTGTGCCTACCTAAACTTTCAATCATCTAATTGTCAAAGCAGACATTAAACACCACAGTACTAAGGAAGACGTTCTGCTTCCTTCAAGCTGAGTTTTATTTCTCACTCTTTTATTTATGCTTTCAAGTAGCACCCGCTTATTCCTCTGTGGCTTGAAGCCAGCATTCAAGTTCTCTGTGTTTTTCTGCTTTGAAGTCCTGAGTCCCAAGTTGCCCTTCCCCCAAAGCTAAACTAGAGATCCAGGATTAAAGAAGAGTAAAATTAATGTTTCAGTGCAAGATTTTATATCATGAACAATTAAATATTCACCTTTTTGCATGCAATTATCATGCCCACTGCTCTATGCTTAAGTGCACTGGCTTTGCTTGGAATTTCGTGAGCTAGCTTGCTTTCTGCATTCTGCAAATGGCGTGCTAGAGCAGAGTAGTTTGCTGCTTTGGCTGTAGAGGCAGATACAAAACGAGGGAGACAGAGAGGCAGGGGCAAATGTAAAAGAGGAAGGAGAGAGGCAGTGGGCTAATGTAAAGGAGGAAGAGAAGAAGCAGTTGGCAGATGCTGGGGGGAGAAGAGAGGTAGAGAGAATGGATGCTGGAAAAGTGAGGCAGGAGGCAGGAAGGTACTGTAGATGCTAAGGACTAAGCAGAGGTCTGGCTGGATTTCAAGGTTTGCATCTATAAGTTGGGTATAAAAGTTCCAGAGTAGTGTTTTGTTTTTTGAAATTAGTTATATAGTACACAGGTCAAAAGATACCATATAAACCGCCTTGACACTCTGAAAGATGGTATAGAAACCTAGTTAAATAAATACATACAGGGTGGCCCAAAAAAAGTGAGAACATTTTGGAAATTAAAAGCTTAAATAGGTTACTTATTTACCTTTTTTAGCTATATAACTTCTTTATTTCGACAATTTCCGGTCGCCATCTTTTTTTTTTTTAATTTGTCAATCGTTTACATCTGTCTTTTTGAATTTTTAAATAACTTATATGCTACGAGATGTCCTCACTTTTTTTGGGCCACCCTGTACATACAGATTTTACAACTGCTATATTTGCAGGCATACTACATGCTGGAAAATACACATGTATATTTGAAAACTAAGGTGGTTATTTTAGAAGGCTTCCTTGGCCTCTGTTCTTGTAAAAAGAAGTGCTTGCACACTTACTGTAAATGTACTTGTGTAAATCCCAATGCTGCAACAGCAATATTATATATGTAGAAAGCCACAGGATGTACAGATTTCAAGGAGGCATGTTCTAGGAAGTGTATGTGTCAGTTACCTGTTAAATTAGTGGTTGAGGGGGCATGCTCTTGTGCCAGCAAATACATGTAGGTGTTCCTAGATTGGCACTTACATGTGTAAGGCTGCAGGTGATGCCGCCCTTTTATTCAATGTATATCTTCCTAAAATGGCCATAGCCACTGAATGTGCTAGCAAATACGCATGCATTTTATATTGTCCTTTTGAACATCTTGCAAAAAGCTTTGCATTCAGCTTTCCTATAATAAAATACTTGGGACAATGTTTACATCCCAACCTGGACATCCTAATGATTACTTAGATACCCTATGCAGAATTCGGCATCACATGTATGCTCATTTTCTCTCTTCTAATGCAAGTTCACATCTCATAATGCTAATATCCAGCCCCCCCCCCCCCCTTCCTGGCTAAATCACAGCGTTCTAATGATTACTTCAAATATTTGTTAGACAAGTACATAAAATTAAGTGGAGAAGATGACCTTAGAGTTTTCAATAGAAATAATTGAAAAAGCAACAACAGCTGGTTTGATTGCTCAGATGGTAAGTTGTATGTACTGCTACTGTATGTGGAAGGTCTCCGGGTCTATCCCCAAGTCAGTTCCTCTGCTCCCCAGTTCAGCTGGGTCTCAAGATTCCCCCAAGGGGATTGAATATTGGTCATCACTTAAGAGTGACACCTACTGCCATATTAGTAACCTGGGTAGCCCAGACACCAGGCCTCTCTGAGTACGACCTTTTCCCAACCATCCACCCACTTGTATACTTCCCCATTGAACTTCACCCATAAATGACAATACCCATAACTGGTGAATAAACATGGTTGCAGCTTTATTAACACAACTTTGTTTCCAGTCTGACCCGAGTCAATAATAGCTCATTACATTGAACATATTCCATCTATATCCCCTTACCTGATGATGCCCCCCACCAGCCATATTACTTCCTCACACTGGACATTAGGCCCCACTATCATCGCCCCCTCCAACTGTGACAATCCTCTCATCCACCCAAACCACTATCTGGGTCGAGAGGGTGGGAAGGCTGCGATCCGCCACTCGTCCGCCTGCTGCCAGGAAAGGACTGAGCCGGCACCTTGTGGAACCCAACCCCCCTCTTCGCGTTCTGTATGTTTCCTGCTATGGCCAATAAAATCGCCCCATGCCAAGACACAAGCCAATTTCAAAACCCGCAGCCAGGCTGCATTGCGTAGCAACCACCCCACCTCCCCTCCTTGTTAGCGGCTGTGCTCTCCAAACCTGCAGGTGCCGGGGCACCCAGTTACTCTTCGGCCCTGGGACCCTGGCCCTGCAACCTGCTATAATAACCTGGGTAGCCCGGACACCAGGCCCCTCCGAGCATAACTCTTTCCCAACTATCCACCCACTCGTATACTTCCCCATCGCATTTCACTCATAAATGACAACACCCGTAAATGGTGAATAAACATGGTTGCAGCTTTATTAACACAACTTTGTTTCAAGTCCAACCCGAGCCAACAATAACTCATTACAATGAACATATTCTATCTATATCCCCTTACCAGATAATGCCCCCCACCAGCCAAATTATTAGCAAAGTGGTGTATCATCCTCTCCCTCGCCCCCACCGCCAACCTTGCCATAATAGCAAAGGCTGGCCCCCCCCTCCCTGCTCTGGGTAAAGATCAACACCGCCGAGAATTGAAACTGGGTCAACATACATGAATCCCCATGCTGAAATAGCAGCCCCTCTGATGCAGAGCACCGTGCCAAGTAGGCCTGCAAGTTCTTCACCAGACAGATAAGCAACCCTTCTGCTCTAGAAAGTACTACTCGCCCCCCTCCCATCTGCCCTGATCTGTCTTAGACCAGGTTAGGAAAATACGTACCTGTGCCAGCCCAACCACCATGTATTTCCTGTCTAAACCCCTTACTGAACTCACTTTCCCAGAACACGGAACCAACTCTCTGTCTGAATGCCTCAAAGAAAGTGAGTGAGAAAACAGCTTGAAATAACAGAGCCTTTTCAGCCGAGGCTGTGACTGCCAGCAATGCTGCCCAAATATGGACTAGCAATTCATGAGACACCAGGTGCCACCAGTCCTTTTGCACTAGTAACTCCTTTTTCCAGCCTGCAAGCAAACACGGGCCAAAAATGTGGTCTGTAGATTGCCCCAGTCCACTGCCTTGCTGAAAAAGGAAAAAACAGCCAAGGACAGCTGCATTGCTGACTTAGACCACCCCTCAGCCTTGGCCCAGATAATTAACAATCCGAGCAGCTCATCTGTAATCCTTCCCTCTGGTCAACCCAAAGCTGTCAGCAACTCACCCACCTTCCGATATCCTCATAGGTAAGATATCCAAGTCGCTGGTGCCACTAAGTATTGCAACAATGCCATCACGTCAGGGTTGAACCTCCCAAAGATGGGCAGGCACCACTGGGGCTATTGTCTCTGCTCCAGGAGCCTACTGATGGAATTGTGACCATTTGAAACAAGAACGCATTAGCTATGCAATTCGGCATGCTTGGTATATGATGAGCTCTAGAGGTCACATTAAGATGCAGACTACAAATACCCACATTAAAGCCACCACACGCGGACACTTGGGAGATTGACGGATAATAGTCTCAACCGCTGCCGCATAGTCACACCATTAAAACACCCTCCTATTTCGCAGCGGCTCCAGCCATATTGCCAAGGCCACTACAATAGGGAACTGCTCTAAAAAGGCAACATTGCATGTTAGTCCACAAGCACGCCAATCTGCCGGCCAAGCCTCCGCACACCAACGTCCTTTGGCAATACAGTCCAAATCCTTGACCGTCTGCTGCATCTGCAAATCTGAATTGGACACTTCAGCCAACTGCAAGACCATGTGCCCATTGA
Source organism: Ichthyophis bannanicus (assembly GCA_033557465.1). Lineage (NCBI taxonomy): Eukaryota > Metazoa > Chordata > Amphibia > Gymnophiona > Ichthyophiidae > Ichthyophis > Ichthyophis bannanicus. Next base: position 171,348,703 of record CM066036.1, on the reverse strand, counting down.
ACTCATCCAAGAAAGCATCCCAAACTCGCAGATTCTCCCATATGGCTCAAGAGCCTTCACATATCTTGCCCCAGTCTCTGGAACTCCCTCCCACTTCCACTACGATCGATCAAAGACCTCCAAACATTTAGGAGAGAACTCAAAACTTACCTCTTCCTTGCACACTATGGAAACACAAACACAGAGCCTCCCTCACAAGCTACATCACAACATACCCCTGAGAGACAAGCACATTCCGCACCCTCTAACTTAAAGAAAATCATCATAATCAGAGATTATGTACATAGTTTATTAGCTTCTTGTTTTAAGCAAAATGTAAATTGTAAATTGTTATGTTAACTGTAATTACAAAGTTTATAATGTAAAACGTTATACCACTATTCTATGTAAAATGTTCTGTTCTTTGTAAACCGCCCCTGATCTTTGGAAGGGGTGTTATATAAGACTCAAATAAATGAATAAAGTATGCCCTGCAACACCCGAATGTAGTGGTGTGGTTTGACAAACCCAACCAATGTTAGAGACAGATGCCTAGAAAAGGGGCGCCCCATCAGGATCACACCACATGCGAAATTGAGATACCCAACAAGTGACTGCATTACCCGCAATGTTACTTTGCTAGCCGACCCCACCTCTGAAATCGGACCTCTCAGCTTGTCCACCTTTTCACGGGGCAAACGTGCCTCCAAGGTGACAGAATCAATCTCAATCCCCAGAAAGGTGAGACATGTTACTGGACCAACCATCTTCTCTGCTGCCAGCAGCACACTGAACTCTTTTTAAACATCTCAGCAAAGGTCAGCAGCAACATTGCGCACATATCCGCATGATCAGGACCCACAAAGAGGAAGTTATCCAAGTAATGCACCAAACTAGTCAACCCCATCTTTTGCTTCAACACCCAGTGCAAAAAAACTACTAATGAACTCAAAGTAAGCACATGAAATGGTGCGGCCTATTGGCATACACTTGTCAAAATAATAACCATTCTCAGAATGAAAGCCCAGTAACTGAAAAGCGGAGAGGTGTACCGGGAGGAGCTGAAAAGCAGATTCAATATCCACCTTAGCCATGAGTGCTATGGCCCCACATTGGCGTACCAGATTGACCACAAGATCAAAGGAGGCTTAACGAATGGTACAGAGTTCGTGAGGCATATGATTGTTTACCGAATCACCAGCTGAAAAGGATAAATTGTGGATGAGCCTGAACTTTCTAGGTTCCTTTTTTGACACGACCCTCAAGGGATAAATAACAAACAGTGGAAAAGGGGTTTCCACAAAAGGTCCTGCAATTCTGTCAAGTGTACACTCGGCTGCAATCTTTTTCCCCACTATATCCCTGAGGTGCCGTACTGACACAGCATTTTTTGCTGTCCTTTGCTGCACACTTCCTCAGAAAGGGATCAGAAACCCCTGCTGAAAACCCTGCAACAACTGCCCCCCTACTCCCTGCACCCCGTAACTCTGGAGCCAGGGCCAGATGGCCTCTCGACTGGGGTTGGAGCCATCTATAATAATGTGCTATCACTTGCCAGCAGGCGGAGTCCCCGCCAGACCTTTCCAGCTGCATTTTGTTGCAGCATGACTGCCCCCACAAAGGGAACAGGCATGTCGGAACTTGCAGTCTGGGAACAGACAGCAAGACTTGTTAAAGCGCCAACATAGGTATGTGTTTCCTGGCCCTGCTTTTGGGGGACCGGAACCAAGCACCAAGCTCCAAAAGGACCGATTTCCCCACTGGTGTCCCTTGGCGTACCAGAGTGACCACAAGATCAAAGGAGGCTTAACGAATGGTACAGAGTTTGTGAGGCATATGATTGTTTACCGAATCACCAGCTGAAAAGGATAAATTGTGGATGAGCCTGAACTTTCCAGGTTCCTTTTTTGACACGACCCTCAAGGGATAAATAACAAACAGCTCCAATCCTAGACCCAGCTGCTCCACCACTCATTGACCCATGTGTGGCGGACATCTGCATGAGCCATAGGTTGATGTCCTTTGTCCCCCAAGTAGAGTGGACATTTTTCTCCATCATATCCTGAAAGTCTTCATCATAGTTTAATCAGGCCCACCCTTCATGAGCCTATGAGGCAGCAAGTATGGCATCCACATACGCTAATAACGACCCATATTGTCCTGGGAAATAGTGCCCCCACACACTGGCTAATCCCAAGAAACCCCTTGTCCAATTAAGGGTATTCCTGGAAACCTTCTGCATCCTACCCACCATCTCATCATCCTTTTTACTTCACACTCTTCTGTATTTTTTATTTATGCCTTTAATTATGTATTTGGTTTCAATTTTTATTGTTTCAGTTCATGAGTTTTAATGTATTATCATTTTCATTGTATTATTTATGTTTTTAATTGATTGGTATTGTTTTTTATTTTGAGGCATACCCTCCCCCCCCTCCCCCCCCCCCTGAGGAAGGCATTTGCCAAAACACGTAGGGATTTTGTTTTGGTTGAATAAAGCATCTGTGACCACTTTCACTGTATCTCACTTCTTATGTTTGAAGTTTTATTCATGTCATGATATGTATGAAACAAACTTCTCCTTGGCCAGCATGAACCATACACCCAATTGCTTATTACTTAATCATTTTTCAGTCCATCATTGCTACAGGAATCTGTCCTGGGGCTGAGAAGCCAGAGTTCAAACCCTATTGCTGCTCCTTATGATCTAGAGCAATCCCTTAACCATCTATTACCATAGGTAGAAACTTAGATTAAATGCCCCCCCCCCCCGAAACAGAAAAATGACTAATGTAGCTTTATATATCTTGCCTTGAGCTAAATCCAAAATACCTTGTAGAGAGGATAGCGAAAAAAATATTGTTGGTTTTTTTTACTGATGACACAATCTGCAATACAGTGGATACACTTAACATTCTAGACAAAATGAAGAGTTATCTAAGAAAGACCAAAAAGCAAAGATTCAATGCAAAACAAGAGTAGAAATCCAAGAGAGCTACAAGTGAAGGGTGTATGAAATACTATTATTACGATCTAGGAGAGAGATCTTGAAATGATCCTACTGATGATCTCAAGGTAGTGAAATGGTGTGATAAGGTGATGGCTAGAGCTAGTAGAATGCATACAGAGAGGCATGACCAGTAGAAACAAGGAGTTGATAAAACCTTTAAACAGGCCGTTGAAGCCTCCTCATCCTAAACATGGCAGATGAGGACCATTAATTCCAACTAGTCTGCCCATTTTTCTATCAGGTGCAGTGTAATAGACCTAAGTTGATCTTTGGCTTTCCTCTTACTTCTTCACATGTAGGAAACATTTACATATCCTAGACTTTCTTCAATTCCATTTATGTTTTGTTTTCACCTTCTCCACTGGTAGCCCATAACTTGAATCTACTATCTTTACAATAAAGACATATTTTCGGATGTTGCCTATGAGTGCTCTTTTTTTGGAATCTCAGTAGCAGAAAGTATAGGATAACCTCAGAGGTTATCTAGCCACAAAGAAGTTAAGGAAACCCTGAGATTGTCTGGGGTCCATGCATGTAACAGAAAGTAATTTGATCAGACTGAATGAAATTTGTCATCCTTATTTTCTGCTGCACTATATTTCTATTTAATAAGCAGGTTTTTTTCTAAGTGTGGGATTTCCCTTTGAATCCTTCCCTGACAGCTCATCTTATGGTCTCCAACTCCCTATTTATGATTCTCCTGAACAAACAAATCACTCTACAGGATACTACTCTCCCAAATAACAGCAGTGTAGTGGTTTCTCTTAAGTCTCTTGCACACTTAGGCCCACCTCATGCCCACACTCTGGACATCCCCAAACTATAACTTTCACATACAACCTAGTTTGAGAATCCCCTGTTACTGTTGTTGTTAAGTGCCATTGATTTGGTGTCGTCTCATGGCGACCCTCTGGATAGTTGTCTTAAATTGTGTTCGGTCTTCAATCAGGCAGCTCATTGTTGATAGACTGGCACCCATAGCTGCTGTTACTGTATCGATCCATCTCATTGCTGGCCTTCCTCTTTTGCACTGACCTTCTATCTTGCCAAGCATGATGTCTTTCTCTAATGATCTCTCTCTTCACATAATGTGTTCAAAGTATGAAAGTTGAAGTCTTGTCATCTGAGCTTCTAAAGAAAGCTTAGGTTTGATCTCCTCTAGTACTGACTGGTTTGTTCTTCAGGCAGTCCATGGTATACACAATATTCAGCGCCAGCACTACAAAGGCATCAATTTTCTTCCTGCCTATCTTTTTCACTGTCCAACTTTCGCATCCATATGATGTTATTGAAAATACCATGGCTTGAACAAGTCAAATCTTTATATGGAGAGATATCTCTGCTCTTCAGAATCCTGTCTAGGTCCTTCATAGTCATTCTGCCAAGAGCAATGCATTGTCGGATTTCTTGACTGCTTGTTGCTTCTTTATTGATAGTTGATCCTTCTCACCCATATGAAGCCTATTCATAAAGCAGGTCCTAATCCCCTTTACCCTCCAGATCTTCAAATCATGGGTTAATGTTTATTTTATTTATTAGTATGAGTATTTAGCTCCCACCTTTTCAGTAGTAGTTCAAGGTGAGTTACATTTAGCTGCTGTAGGTATTTCCCTGCCCAAAAGAGATTACAATCTATGTTTGTACTTGAGACAATGGAAGGTTAAGTGACTTGCCCAAGGCCACAGTCATCAGACTACTGATGTTTGCTTTCAGAGGACAACGGGTGCACTGCAGGATTATTGAAACTGCAGGTCAGGCTTTAAGTATGGCATTTGCACAAGTGCAAGATATTGAAGAATTGATAAATTCAGCCGCACTGTGAGATTATTTCACAATTACCAGCACTGTAAGATATGCACTGAGTTCTGGTCCAAATGCTTACATATTGACACTGCACTTACAGAGACTGAATTATTACACAGGTACACTAAAAAATTTTTTTTTTTAAACTGCCTCTAATGTTTCGATTGATTTTTACATTTTTTGGTGCGCTGAATCCAAATCTGGTAACCAATTTGCTCCATCACGTACAGATTTTTTGCTACATTGGGTTAGCAGTTTGAGGTGAACGTTTCAGATTGAGTGCGATCGAGATAAAAGTTTCTTGGATGAATTCTTTATACTAATTGTTTAGTAGTTATTCAAATAAGAATAAAGAAAATTGTAACAAGGCAGCACATAAGAATAGAGTAATGTCAACAAAACACACTGTGATGGTAGCAAAATTGTCTGCACTTAAAACAGCCACATACATGTGCACAAACATTGAGCATATAAGAGCGAGGTTAGACACAAAGCAAAGCAAAGAAATGTGCAAAAAATGTTGTACAGGTATGTATGTAAGAATAGAAAACGCAAACCGCACCATTGCAATACATGAAGACAAACACCCGATGGTGTAAAAATAAAATTCTAATAAATGAGATCCGACACTGTGGTAATAACTAGCAAATTTTTATTTCAAAGTTTAGTAAAAACACGATATTTGTCAACACAGTTTAGATTTTAAAGTCATTCTTGGGTCAATCAATCTCCTGGTGGGCCCGTTTCTTCTTCCCCCAAATGCTTCTCTTGGTGCGCTGCTTGGCGTATTTTTCATCTGGGGTTTCCCGCAGCAGCAACCAGCAGAAATCAGCCATCATAGTGGTGTTCCATCTTCCTTGGTACCTTCTCTCTGCGTCCTTGATGTCCTGGTGAAACCTTTCACCTTGTTCTTCACTGTACGCCCCCAAGTTTTCGGGAAAGTAGTTCACATGGGAGTGCAAGAAATGGACTTTCAGGCTCATGTTACAGCCTTGTTCTTTGAAGGCATTGAGCATCCTGGCAACAATATCCTTATAGTTCTCATCCCGCCTGTTCCCCAAGAATTTGAGAACAACATCCTTGAAGGAATCCCAGGCTTCTTTTTCCTTCTCAGACATCGTTTCAGCGAATGCTCCATCTGAAATGAGTTTCCTTATATCAGGGCCAACAAACACTCCTTCCTTTAGCTTTGCTTCAGAAAGTCGGGGGAACTTTGAGCAAAGGTACCGAAAGCACTCACCATCTTTTGGAAGGGACTTGATGAATTGCTTAATGAGACCCAACTTAATGTGGAGAGGTGGTAATAGAATTTTATCACGAGGTACCAAGCTCTCATGAAGAACATTTTTCTCACCGGGTCTCAAATACTCCCGAATTGGCCAGTCTTTTTTCCCCCAGTGTAGGTCGCGGGCCCGGCTATCCCACAAGCAAAGGAAGCAGGGATATTTGATGAAACCGGATTGCTGCCCTAATAGCATGGATAGAATTTTAAAGTCTCCACAAATCATCCACTTATGCTCATCATAACGAATCTTCTGAAGAATCAGGGCCAAATTCTCGTATTTTTCTTGGAGAATAACAGAGTGAGCAATAGGAACTGAAGCGAATGTGTTGCCATTATGAAGAAGAACACCTTTTATGCTGCCTTTTGACGAATCAATGAACAGCCGCCATTCAGCAGGATCATACTTGAGTTTAAACTTTTCCATCACTCCGTATATATCGTTGCAAAATACCAAATCTTCCTCATTGCTGAAATACTTCAAAAATTGTGTCTCGCGGTTGCGGTACCAATAAAAAGTTGTTCCTGGTGACAATAGATTTTTCTGTTTAAGCCGAGAACCTAGCAGTTGGGCAGCATCTTTTGGGAGTCCTAAATCCCGGACTAAATCATTCAATTCAGCTTGAGAGAAAAGTTCAGGTTTCGGATCTGGTTCAGTTTCAAACTCGGAAGTACTGGACTCATCGGGAAAAGCCATCTGATGAGTCTCATCATGATCAGAACCGTCCACAAAAATATGATCCAAAGATTTTGGTGGTTCAGGCACAGGTACTTCGTTGCTATGAGGCATAGGCCTAATTGCTGGGGGAAGGTTGGGGTAACTTATTACGTTCTTATTTTTTAAGTTGTATCCCTTCACAATGCAAGAGCAAAAATAGCAGTCACTGCTGTGGTCTCTTTGTTCACGCCACATCATAGGTATTCCGAAACGAAATGCTTGTTTTTTACCTTTCATCCATAAGCGTAGATCTTCCTCACATGTCTTGCACACTTTGTGAGGAGCCCACGGTTTGTCTTGATCGCCTAACTTCAAACCGAAATAGGCGAAATATACTTTTTTAATAAATGCAGAAATGTTCCTCTGCCGCTTTTTCACGGTATATTCCCCACAAATAAAACAAAAACTGTCCGGAGAGTTGACGCAACCTCTGGCTCTGTGAGCCATCACAAATACACAGCACTGCAAACTACAACTGTAGTGAACCACTTCGGAATAAAGCTGGATTACGAATGAGCAAACAAAAGGTAATATTGAACTTGCAAGAAACGGAAATTTGACAGGAACGTTCATGTCGCAACCACCGTGTTTGAGCGAGCGAACGAACGAGGCGAGGCGAACAGGAAAGAACATGCGCCAGCGCGAGTACTGGATTTAGCCCCCCGCCTCCCAATTGTCCTGTTAATGTATAAAATGAATACAAAACACTCTAAAATATCATGAGGGAGTGTTTCTAGTTAGTTAACCATTACAACCTCTATTTTGGGCCAAGAAAATAAACTGCAGTCGGCTAAAAAGAAATTATGTGAACATTCCTTAAATGGGTAAGAAATCTAATTTTGCAAGAAAACGTGACGTGATGGAACATTTTGGCTATTTTTCCTGGATTCAGCACCCCAAAATCTATAGGAATCAGTTGCAAAACTGGAGGCAGTTTTTTGGTAGTGTACCTGTGTTATTATTTGATCTATGATCTATAGTGCATATACAGGGTGGCCCAAAATAAGTGAGAACATCTCGTAAATTAAAAGCTTAAATAGTTTACTTATTTACCTTTTTTTAGCTATATAACATCTTTATTTTGACAATTTCTGGTTACCATCTTTTTTTTTTAATTTGTCAGTTGTTTACATCTGTCTTTTGAATTTTTAAATAACTTATATGCTACGAGATGTTCTCATTTTTTTGGGCCACCCTGTATATGGGACTCTCCTTAAAATGATTGGGACTGATGATTGAAGCATTTTGAGCCTTGATTGATATGAAATTTAAATGGCTCACTTTTGATAGTCCCTAATATTTATATATGACCCCAGTGGAGTTATTTGTGCGTGTAACTTCCAATATATAGTGGCAGTGTTTTCAGGTTAAAAAGTGGCTGCAGCTATTTAAGCCCCTCCCAAATGGAGAATTCTCCAATTGGGCTAGTCCCACCTATTCCAAACAGTCAAATTAATGAAAACCAGTCAAGTTCAGCATTTAGACCCCTGGGTTAGACGGAGTCCAAGGTATAAATCCAGAACAGTTCCCTACTGTTCAGAATCACATCTCTGTTAGCATCCGTTCAGCTCGGTATCACACATAATTTAGAAAATTGATATGAATTAGTAAGACAAAGATCTACCATTGGTGCAGAGCAGTTCTTGGTATTTAGACATGATCTGTGTTCCAACAAATGACCTCTCTTCTTGCTCCAAGTTTGGCTCATATTCAAATGGACCTGGGCAAAGAATGACATACACCACATATTGCGAATTACATGTCATCTGAGATCTAGTACCAACCATCTTTTGAGTAACTAGGTCTATCCAAGAAAGTCCTTCTATTATTAGAGCACACACAGAACAGTCTTCCCAAACAAAATGTCCCACATTGTCTTGAGCATAAGTCAAATGATCATCCCAAATCACTCTTTTTACCAAATAGACAGAAACTTTCCTACACTTTGAGTATGCCATAAGGGGTTGAGAGCCAAAACACAGATGCAGTTTCAAAATACCCCAGTGGGTACGAATAAGCTGAACTACTTGCCTAGCATTTGATGGAAATGAAAGCACACAGATTACTTCATCTAGAGATTTTTCTGAGCTGTAAGTGAGCAATAAAAACCATTGGCCAAGTAAAACTACTACTTTTGGAAAACCCCGTTGATCCAATCTACATATCAGATCTCTGGACTGCAAATGAAAATCCTATAGGGAAAAACGGGTTCTCTGTAAGCATAAACATCAGCCTGTAATTCAACTTACCATTCCATTTTTAATACAGGTTAGTAGATTGACCTTAACTAATTTATTCTAAGAATCAGAGCAGGAAAGACCTAAAATGCTTTATTTTACATCTATTTTCAGATGGGAGCAACACATCGGGGTTATTTCTGGAATCCAGCAATCCAGCATTACACAGTAACTGACATTATCTATCCCCAGGTGCTCTGATGGCTGTCTTCACAGTAGTGGCATACGTGGAGGCCATCACCCTTTCATAGGATGAAAGAACTGAAGTAACTCAAGTTCTGTTTCTTTGTCCTTACAGTCACTGTGCTATCATTGTTTATTTCAAATCTACTGTTTAAACACAAGAATATGTAGTACCACGGGGCTTGGAGGATCCCCACAGAATCTCCCCCCCCCCCCCCCGGCTGTCAGTCAAATAGTTAAACAAGAAGGAGAGCTCTTGCCTGCAGCTAATGCTGAGCTGGTACAATCCTCCCCGTTCTGTCCTGGTGCTAGTACCAGCTTTGCCAATAGTAAGCGCCAGGTGCTCTGCTTTGAATCAAGTGGCATACCAGTGCCATGCAGCCCATCCCAGCTCCCTCCCCTTCCCTCCCTCCTCATTGCCCCTTCTTTACTCTCCTTGCTCTCTTACTGCACTTGCTGGAAGATGGCTTAATTACAGCACACTGCTGGTTGGGGTCACAAACTGCACCTGAGCAACTCTGAACTGTTGTGAACTTACTCTTGAAACAAATTCGTGTATCTGAGTTAGCGTGTCAGGGTCAGACTGTATAACTGGAAGTTTTCTGAATTAACTTCCATGTAGAATACAATGTTTATCAAAGGATAAGTAATAAAAATGTGCTAACTTGAAGCTTACATATATATTATTAAAACTTGTGACCTCTGCAATTATTTAGAACTTAGACCGACAAAAGATTTTTTCGGGGAAGTGTATTTTATCACTGACATTATTTAGAATTGCTGGCGCATAGTGATGAAAAAAAAAAACACAGACCGACTTTTAGTTGGTTTTACTATTGTTTTTAAATTCTCTACAGACAGTGCACACTCTTATTGCTTGCACATGGGATGGACTCTGCGTCCCCGCCCTGCCTTTGGTATGCCACTGCTTCATAGTATTCCAGCCTTTGCTGACCAAGAAAGCAAAATAATTCACCTGGAAACTGAACTCAATAGCTCTGCTTAGCAGTTTGCAGCACTTGCCATTGAGCTACTGGGCCATGAAATATCACATTTTTCAAATTCTCCATCCCGCTCGAGTAGCTGCTCATGCTTCAGTCACTTTTCTGATCTTTAAATGAGTGAATTGACTCCAATGATTATAGAGAAAAATGACTAAAATAAAAAGTTTATCTCTGATCTTTAACACTTTTTGCAAATTCAAAGTGACATATTCACATCTCACATTGCAAGCTATTTTATGTAGAATATTCTAATATAAAACTAATTTAAGAATGTTGTACTGTACCTCACCTGAATACACTTTGTCAAAATAGGTTGGAAACTCTATGAAGATAACTGCAGAGGTGAACCATAATGCCCTCACTGGATGGGTCATCATTTTCATCATTCTCTTGTCTTTATCCCGTAAAGGCACAAATTCCAGACAGTTTGCTAAAGAATCATTTCAAGGCAGTGTTTGTCCTCAGGTGCTGTTGAAGATTAGAGCTTTTTCTCATATGGCATGCTCGGTCTTCATTATGATGTCACACCATGTAATAGCCAATTCAAATAAGGAAGGGTTGATGCCATCATAGCATTGTTTTATAGAGAGACAAAGACAAGCATTTTACTGGGTACTTGTCTTTATTACAAAATTTAGTAGATATGTACAAGAATATAAAATAGAACACTGAAAATATAATATTTGATAATTACAGATCATAAAGGGGCTGATACTATTTATGAGACCTCACCTCCCCCTGATTCTTCCAGTACAAATAACTTGTACCCCTCATCCTCCCATCACAAATCACAATCTATCCTTGAATTTCCCTGGTGCAAAGTTCCATCCCCTTGGCCCTGTTCCATCCTTGGCACTCAAAGTCTCACCCCCCAACTCCTGAACTTCCCTAGCACCTTACTAGTGGTTTCACTAGCATAGATTCATGGTATTACTGCTAGGGGTCCTTATTTGTCAATTTGATGTGGCAGGAGCGAATGGGGATTACTCCTGCCCACCACTAGATGCCAGGGAAATTGGTAGGTGCTGGAGAAGACTCCCACCACCGGTTCCTTCAAGAAATAATGGGCTTAACTTGGGGTCTGCTATTTGTGTTACTATAGCAGGAATGCACGATGTTAATGTCTGCAACAGCACAAATTTATTTTTACAATGGGAGTTACCACAGATTAGTCCCATAGTTATTGCTGCAATGAAATATGTTCATCTACCATAACTTAGTAACTACCTAAAATGTTTTTGGATACATTTGGAATAAAACTCTATTCTACAAAATGTTTTTAAAGTTGGAATAGAATGCATTTCAAACTAAACAGAGGAAGAATTGAGGGAGGCCAAAGCTTGATTCTAGAATGAGATGCATTTTTAATTAGCAGTTCAACAAATTTAAAACATTTTGTGCTGTGACTTTTCACTATAGATATACATTTTTTATCGAAGTTCAATACTCCGTGCATGCAAGATCTCTCTTCTTGGTGCTTGTGTGACATCTGTTTCCATCATCAAAGACTTTTCCAATTTAATGAACCTTCCATTCTGCAAAACAAATACCTTTAAGTAAATTACTTAGCCTTAGCTGACACTGTATGTTCTGTTAGTGTGAACCAAATAAAATATCAACCTGCTGCTTATATACAAGGAGATATTTTTTTTTAACTCCATTCTCCAATATAGTTTATAGACCTGTGGGTATTTTATACTTGTGTACCCACAAACCGGTCTTCAAATGGAAACTCCTTACTACTGCTACTATTATTACTAATATTACCAAAATTTCTGAAGCACTAACAGGTACATGTAGTATAGACACATATATGAAAGACAGTCCCTTCGCAGTAGAGCTTACAATCTAGTCAAAACAAATATGCATGACAAACGAGATTCTGGTAAAACGGGAGAGAAGAAGCAATTAAGATTGTAAACACAACCTCAAAAAGGTTTCTGTGTCTCAAATGCATGACTGCATATTTTATGTGCTTAATCTTCTGCCAAGCACTTCATTCCTTGTTGAGATTGGGGTAGCCCATGGGGAGTGTGGAGAGAAGCAAGACTATGTGCAGAGACTCATGCTGGGCTTCATTTGCCTAAGAGGCACATTCCAATCAGGCCGTCCAGCCCCCTGTGCAGCCGATCAGAAGTGGGATGCACAGAGGTAGACCCGATTCTGATCCCGTCTACGGCCTGGATGAGCAGGCTGTCTCCCAATTCTGATTGGCCTGCACACCCAGCCACAACCTGGCTACCTCAATCAGGCTCCTGAATGGAGCCGCAGAGCCATAGTGTCCCGTCGCCATGGCACTATGGCTCTATTCAGGAGCCGTGAATGCCGACTGCTGCAGAAATCTTCCTTTCCCCGCAGCCAGACCCTTGATCCGGCCTCCCATGCCTAGGGTCCGGCTGCAGAGAACTTCCTGCACCCCTTCCTCACCTGTCTCCACCGGCCGCCACCGAAATACTGCATCCAGGGGGACTTATTCCATCTCTGTGGTGGAATAGGTCCCCCGTCTAGATCCGAGGCCCTGGGCGCACAGGGCCAATCTCTGAATCGGCCCTGTATGTCCGGGGTCATGGCCCCAGACATGCTCTGCCCTTGCTCCGCTGCCATAATGCCCCCTCCTGCCCCCATCCAGGCCTCCACATACAAATGTACTGTTCGTTCTGGGAGACTTTTGCTGGGGCCAGCAGGGGGGCGAGTAGTGGGGTTGAATGCCCAAATGGGACGTCCATCCCCACTATTCGTGGGGATGAATGCCCAAACGGGACGTCCATCCCCACTATTCATGGGACAGAATGACCCCCAGGGCCGGATTTACCTATACGCCATGTACGCCATGGCGTAGGGCCCACAGCCGGCAGGGGCCCACAAAAAAAGAACAAGTTCATTTTTTTTACATACAATTTAAAAAAAGCCTGGTGGCTGCCGCCGCGGGGCCCCCTCTGCTGCCGCGGCAGCACCGACTGACCCGCGGGGGCCCCGTCTACAAGCTGAAGCGGTCGGGTTGGGTCGTCCCTCCCTCCCTCCCTCGCTGCAGGCTGCAGGCTGTAGGCTGTGAGAGACGCGAAAGGAGAGTGTCTCCTCGCGTCTCTGTTAAGCCCGCAGGGGCTGATGGGAAATTTCCCATCAGCCCCTGCGGGCTTAACAGAGACGCGAGGAGACGCTCTCCCTTCGCGTCTCTCACAGCCTGCAGCCTGCACGGAGGGAGGGAGGGAGAACCGAACCGACCCGAACCGACGGCTTCAGCTTGTAGACGGGGCCCCCGCGGGTCAGTCCGTGCTGCCGCTGCAGCAGAGGGGGCCCCGCGGCGGCAGCCACCAGTTTTTTTTTTAAATTAAATTTTACTTTAGGCCGGGGGGGGGGGGGTAGGACTGGTAATGGGCTATGGGGGGGCTGGGGCTGGAAATGGGCTGGGGGGGGGTAGGGCTGGTAATGGGCTATGGGGGGGGGTAGGACTGGTAATGGGCTAATGGGGGGGCTGGGGCTGGAATTGGCTGGGCTGTGGGTGGGTAAATGCTATAGGTGGGCTGATAGGGTTAGGACTGGTAATGGACTGTGGGCTGTTGGGGGGGCTTAGAACTGGCAATGGGCTTTGGGGGGGGTTAAGACTGGTAATGGGCTGTGGGCTGATGGGGGCTGTCTGGTAATGGGCTATGGGGGGGGCTAGGACTGGAAATGGGCTGGGGGGTTAAGACTGGAGGTGGGCTGATGGGGTTAGGAATGGTAATGGGCTGTTGTGTGCTGGTTAGAACTCGTAATGGGCTTTGGGGGGGGTTAAGAATGGTAATGGGCTGTGGGCTGATGGGGGTTGTCTGGTAATGGGCTATGGGGGGCTAGGACTGGAAATGGGCTGGGGGGTTAAAACTGGAGGTGGGATGATGGGGTTAGGACTGGTAATGGGCTGTGGGCTGATGGGGGGGTAGGACTGGCAATGGGCTATGGGGGGCTGACTGGAAATGGGTTGATGGGGTTAGGATTGGAAGTGGGCTGATGGGGGGTTAGGACTGGTAATGGGTTATAGGGGGGCTTAAACTGAAAATGGGGTGATGGAGGGTTAAGGACTGAAAATGGGGTGATGGGGGGTTAAGGACTGTAAGTGGGTTGATGGGGGGCTAGGACTGGTATTGGGTTGGGGGGTTGCTAGGACTGGAAATGGGCTGATGGATGGCTAGGACTGGAAATGGGCTGATGCAGGGACTAGAAGGGAATGGATGCTGGGTGAGGCTGGAACTAGAAGGGAGCTGATGTTGGGGGAGGATTAGAATGGGATGGGGCTGGAAGAGTAAAATGGAGAAGGGAAAAATATTTTGTGTGGGAGGGATAAAAAATCGACAATTGGCCGGGTATTGGGAGAGTAAGTGGGGATTGAGGATGGAGGGGTAAAATTTGAGTGGATGAAATAGGAATGAGGAAAGAGCAAAAGGAGAAAGATTAGTATGTTAAAGCAGATGTAGAGAGAGAATGGAAAAAAAATCTAGAAGAGAGAAGAAAGGACAAATGGACAGCAGACGATGGAGAGTTAGCAGAAGACACGAAGAAGAAACCCAGAAGAAAGTGGCTGGAGCAATTGCAGCTGAAAAAAATGCACAAAAGGTAGAAAAATATCTCTTTATTTTGAATTTATTAATTGTAATATGTCAGCTCTGGTAAATGTGCATCATTAACGTCTGCGCTTTGTTTAGTACAAGAGCAAATTAATGTATAGTTTTATTTCTACAGTGTTGTACATTCCAAGTTTGGCTTTTGGGATTCCCAGTTTAATTATTGTCTTCCTGTTTCTAAATTGTGATTACTTGTTTGGTGATGGTCTATGTTCTGCATGTGTAACTGAGCTGAGGTGTTCTGTTTATATAATTCCTATTTGACATTGCCACTTGTTCTCTTTCCCCAGTAGGTCATGTATTGTTGTTCTCTGAAATGTATTGGTTTAATATTTGCAGTGTTGCCTTTTGATTGGTAGAGTATGGTGCTTTGTGAGTCCTGGTAGTGCTGTTAGGATACGGCGGGTTTACTATGGGCAGTGTTTGTAGTAGTTCCTAATGTGTCTGGCAGTTGGCACTGGATTATAGTAATGTAGAAATCTTTTAGTCTTTCTTTATCCATACACTCATTAAGAGGCACGTTTACTAAAAGTGAGTATATGGTAACATTATGCAAATATTTATGCAAATGAGGCCCCTTATGCAAATGAGGCCCGCACCCCCCTTGGGCCGCCCCTGCTGGGGGCCCACAATTTTTGTTGGCGTAGGGCCTCACTCAAGGTAAATCCGGCCCTGATGACCCCCTAAGTGACTAAGGACAGAAAAGTGGGGCCATATGCAAAAAAATACAGTTGCTCACTGGTAGAACGGGCCCTGCTCGACACAAAAATAGTAACAGAGTGGCAAATAGGCAAAGGGCTAGCCAGAGATCAACTGGGCTATATGTATTACCCCTGAAGAAGAACTGGGAAGACTGCATGGTCATAATGGTTATTATCTGCTATCATGTTCTATTACAGCACTAATAGGACTAGGAGGTTGCATGCCCTCAAAAGCAGAGGCAAAAGGACATAAGAGCAAACCAGAGCAGTGAAAGAAAGCAGGATCTTGTGAGTCTACAGACAATAGGGGAGCTCGATTTATATTAGACTTGAAAGCAGCTGGGTGAGTGCAAGCATGTTTGCAACAAGTCCATGGGGGTTTATGAAGTCATCCGTTTGGGAAAAAGTCTCATTAAGGGGCATGTTTACTAAAATGAGCTAAGCACATAGCACACGTTTGGCCATATGGTAAGTTACCATGGCCCTATGTTAACTGTTACCACGGCCCTATGTTAACTGTTACTACAAACACTGTTGTGGTAAAAAAAACCCCACACACGTGGAGCCCAATTCTCTAAGGGGGAACATCAGGGCTGTCTGGATGGCCCCGAGCAGACGGGCATGTTTGGACCCGATTCTGCACCTTGGGAACCAGATGTTCCCGCGGGTGCAGGATCAGGTCCTGAGACAGTGCGGCATGCCACAGCATACCTCTCTCTCTCTCCCCACAGGCACCCCTGACTCCCATGATGCTGACCCTCTGTTTCCTCACTGCCTGACCCAAGGCTGGACAGCCAGGGCCAGGATCGGGCAATAGGGACCTACCTGCCCCCTGCCCCGGCCTCTGGGGGAGTTCCAGCCACAAACGCCTAGTCAAAGCTGCATATTCCACCTTCGAGGTGGATTAAGCAGCACATTCCCCCTGACCCCACAGGACATACAGGGCTGTGATCTGAATCAGCCCTGTACATCCTGCTGCCTCGGCCTGCCCCTGCTCCGCCCTCACTCCACCCCTTCCAGCTCTCTCCATACTGCTGCTCTGGCCTTGTGGGGAGAGTTGGAGGGGGAATACTGGCAGCCACACAAGTCACCTCTCAGAATCGGGCCCTAAGTGCTTAACATGGGTTTTGGTGGAAATGGGATGGGTTCAGAGCAAGGAGTGGGTATGATGGCCAGTGACACTAGTGTGAGGAATACACTAACTACTAGCTGTCATGACTGCTGATAATGTGGCTACAATTAATGACACCTCAGACCCCTCAGTCAAAAAAATGCAACTGCAATTGTATCATGGATAGCAACAGTAGTTAGACCTCTATAGCCCTGATGCTGAGTTATCCTCCCACATCCCGATCCATTCCCAATTCTCCATTACAAAATCCAGATGCGATTTCCCCGATGGCATCCCTCTTCAGGGGAAGTTCCCACCCTCCCCCCAACCCACAACCACCCATTGCACTTACCAAGAAAGTATCCTTGGTGTCTAGTGGACAGGAGATACCCTTTCGCTCCTGCTCTTTTGATGCCCAGGTTCAAAATGGCAGATCTGGCCATTAATGGTAATCTGACTTTGAAGTACTGCACAATAGGATTGGTACACCTTAGTAACTAGCCCCATAAATTCTGCTAGCTGTTTTGGGTTATTACTAAACTGGATGGTATAATATGGCTTTGGGCAGGTTTTTGCTGGATTAAAAATAGGATCTTGTGTGTTCGTCTCCACAGAATAGTGTAGAACCATAGGTCAAAATAGAAAGTGATTTTGATAAGATGGCCATTCTGGTTACCAGAGAATGTACTAAAAGCTGCTAATGGTTTGAATGAGTTCCTAGAGGAAAAGTCCATAAACCATTATTAAAGTGGACTGGGAAATCCACTGCTTACTCCTGGGATAAGCAGCATGGAAGTTTTCTCGCTTTTGGGAACCTGAGAGATACAGTACTTACCTGGATTGGTCACTGTTAGAAACAGGATACTGAACTCAATGGACCTTTGGTTTGATTCAGTATGTTATGTTTTTATATCAAGCTTCTACAAATGCAGTGTAGACAGAATAAATGGGCAGACTGCATGATTAACTGGTCTCTTTTTTGCTATCATCTACAATGTTATTATGCAACTATGTTTTCCTCAGACTTGCAGACTCTTAAGTTTGTTCATGAACAACAGCTGCCAAACTTAAATAGTAAAATACCAATATTAATGCATGGTAGTGCTTAAAGCTTAGTGTGCATGCCAAGGGCAAATGCAGCTTAATTATGTACAGGGCATCTAAGATATATCAGAAAATGGATGCTTAGCAAGCATTTTATGAAAGGCTCTCTGATCATGGAGTCTTTTATAAAATGCATATAGGTCCACGAAGAAATGTTATTTGGCAGTACACACAGCAGAAGCCATTTTATAAAAGAAAACATAAAAAAGAGAAGCATTGTTGAGGGTTTTGTAGATGTAAGTAGTTGCCACTTTTGCATATATGCTACGATTTTCACCGCTTACGCATGTAGTCGCGCTACTTACTGTATATGTGTGCATGGTAGATTTTGCATAATTGTATGTCCAAGGGTAGCCAGCCAAGAAGCCATGCTCCAAAATTCTAATTTTTGCAAATTCAAGGTGGTTTTGCACAATGCCCTTCTCAAATTCTCCTTCCAAGCCCAGGTCCAAACAAGAAGTTAGCCCACGGTTATGGTTGACTTGAAACAGCTGCAAATCAACAGAAAAATGTTCTGGATTACTCAGGTATTAGCGTTCTAAATCCAAGTTATCAATGTCCCTGTTTAATGTACATTACCAAGTTTAAGTTGCAATGTATACTGCTTTGACTGAAATGATAAAACGGTATAAAAAAAACCTGTTAAATAAATAAATTCTAAAATGTGGAATACCCAAATACCTTCAAGCTCTGATCAAATGATGCCAAGAACACATCTTCAAACGATGCATGTGGTATGCATACACATTTAAGAAGTAAATTTTCTAAAACTGCTGGCTATATGATTATGCTGATTTATATGTTTAAATTAACTTTTAATACAGTTCTAAAATCGAATCCTTAGTGTCCACAAAAAATAGTGTGCTGTGCTCTTAAGGGGTAATTTTGTACGAGGGCACCAATGTAAAAAGTACAAAAAGGTGTCTATTTTAAGCTTAATTTATAAACTCAGCATAAGCACATGCGAGCCTTTCTAACATAGGCACCCAGAACCAATCCTAATAGCATGCAAATTCACACACACACACTTTAATACTTGCTCTGAAGATGACATAAATTGGACATGCAATCTCTGCATGTACCCATGTATTTTCTAAAATACCCTTGCACATTGGAACTCTGCTTCAGCTCCACTCTGAGTACACCCCCCAGAATGCCTGTACAAAGGCGTCCTTTAACTAAACTGTTCAATGCAGGTATCACAGGGTTTGGTGTGTGTTAAGCGTGTGCTGAGGTCCGCGGTAGCTTAGGGCAAATGTAGTTTGCATGGGCAGATTTCCATACTGTGAACTGTATGTTGGGGTGGTAAGGGGGTGGGCTATGGGTAAAGAGTGGGTGTGGTAAGCACTGCACAATTAGCACAGGAGAAAACACTGTAGGCTGTGAGCCTTGCAATTAGCATGGGTTTACCTAATGCCACCTTGATAAGTGAAGTTAAGTGCAGCTGTGGTAATTGCGATTGTCACTGAGGCACTTTAAGGTACCATTCAGTACGGACCCGATTCCGACATGGACGTGTCAGCCCTCCGTGCGCTGGTCGGAACCGGACACACAGAGGGAGCAGCGATTCTGATCCCACAGGGCACGTCAAGCCCTGCGGGATCAGAATCGTGACCAGACCTGTATGTGCAGGCTGGGACCCTGATTCAGACCGGCCTGCATATATAGGCCTTGCCCAGATAGCTCAGTCAGGGTTGTTCAATGGAGCTGTGGCACCATGGTGTCCAGTTGCCATGGCACTGCGGCTCTATTGAAAAGCCGCAATCCCCAGCCATCAACTGCAATGGTGTTTTTCCCACAGCCTGACCCCCAATCTGACCTCCTAAGGCCAGAGTTGGGCTGCGGGTAATGTCCTCGGACCCTTCCATGCCCTGGGCCCGCCATCCCCCGCTGACAAGGGGAACTTATTCCACCTCTGAGATGGAATAGGTTCCCTGATCAAGCCACTGGCCCCAGATGTACAGGGCCAACATTGGAATCGGCCCTGTACGTCCGGGACCGCTGACCGCCCTCTACCCACCCTAACGCCGCCCCTGTTCCGCCCTTTCCCGCCCCCATCTACTTTCCTTGTGTAATGCACGGGAAAGGTAGATGGAATCGGGAAAGGGCCTCGCAATGACCCCATATAGTAATTGCTAGGAACATTGGACAGACTCCTGGTAGTTAGTACATAGCTGTTGCAGTTACTGCAACTTAGTTTTTGTGCTCAATGTGTGTTAATTGTAAAGCCCCAGTGCACTTTAATAAAAAGGCCCCATAGTCTGCATAAAAGTACATGCAACATTTTTATGCATGTGCTTTTAAAGTGTGTATACCTGTGTGAAATTTCATAAGAGCCCTTATCCACTTGTAAAACAGGCTTTAAGGGGTAATTTTATAAAATCATTTTAGCATGTTTATGGCAATATACACATATAAAATGGTTCTTCTAAAATCATGCTAGCCTAAAAGTACACACGATGGCATGCACACACGTACTTTTTCTATAGGTGATGTAGGAGCATGGTTTGGGTAGAGCATGGAGGGAATCACAAAGCACCTGTGCAGACTGTGAAATCTGTTAATTTATGTGCATACTTCAATCTATGCGCAAACATTTACACCTGCTCTCAAGCAGACATGATATCTACATCTGCAATGTAGGCATGATCTCTGCAGTGTTTATTCTAGTACTTTATAAAAACAAAAAGGTGCCCCTACTTGCCACCTTAAATTAGGCACCTTTTTAAAACATTACCTTCTAAAAGTGGAAAATGCTTTCAAAAATTTCCCCCATAAGTGTCAATTCTGAAAAAAAGTTAAATGCTTCACTTTTCTGCTAAAAATTCTTATAAATGTAGGTCTTTAAATTTTGGCCTGCTGTTCATTCACCTTGATTTAGGAACCTAAGGAGGTCATTCTGAAAGACCTATTCCCCTATTCCCCCACCGGCTTGCCCTATATGTCCTGTGCATTAGGACAGGGAGATAAGGTGGGGGAAGGGAGGGAGCAGGATTGGGGTGGAGTGGGTGTGGGCCAGTCCCGTAGCACGTACAGCGCCAATTCAGGTCATGGCCTTGTATGTGCTGCCAGGCCTGTTGGGAAGTGCTGCATATACGATCTCAGATGTGGTATAAAGCTGCACAATTGGGAGGATTGGGGTAGGTGAGCCACCCCCGAGGCCATGGCCGGGTGCGGGATAGTCCCCGCCACCCAATCCAGGCCATGGCAGGCCAGCTGTGGGTTGGGTGGTAGGGATTTGGGGGACCAGAGACATGGATGTCTGGGGCATCTGCGGGGAGAATGCCCCTACAGGCAGAAGGGCCATGCCAGTTCATCCTTGGGCCTGATTCTGGCTCCCATGGAACAGAATTGGGTCAAAACATCCTTGTCTTCGTCGGTTCTGTCCAGATGGCCCAGATGTCCACTTCCTGGAATCAGGCTCCACATGAATCAAATGATGAGAAACCCTAAGGTAGATTCCTGTTGAGTCAGTAGAGGTTTTGTTCATTCTTATATAAAATGAGTATAAGAACATAAGAACACAAGATATGCAATACTGGGTCAGACCAAGGTCCATCAAGCACAGTATCCTGTTTCCAACAGTGGCCAATATAGGTCACAAGTACCTAGCAGTTTCCCCAAAAGAAAAAGGTTCCACAATGCTTGTATTGGGTCAAGCAGTGGATATTCTGGGTCCCCTTTAATAATGGTTTATGGACCTTTCCTCCAGGAACTTGTCCAAACCTTTTTTAAACCCAACTACACTAACAGCTTTTACTAAATCCTCCAGTAATGAATTCCAGAGTTTGATTACACATTGAGTGAAAACATATTTTTTCTTATTAGTCTTAAATAGGTTACCCTGTAGCTCCATTGCATGCTCCATATTCTTTCTATATTTTGATGGCGTAAACAATCAATCTATGTTTACCTGTTCCACTCCATTCATTAATTTATAGACTTCTATTATATCTCCTCTCAGCCGTCTCTTTTCCAGGTTGAAGATCCTTAGCCTTTTTAGCCTCTCTTCATAGGGGTATCCTTCCATCCCCTTTACCATTTTGGTGGCTCTTCTCTGTACCTTTTCTAATAATGCTATATCCTTTTTAAGATACGGTGACCAGAATTGCACAAAATGTTCAAGGTACAGTCGCACTATGGAACGATACAGAGGCATTATAATATCCTTTGTTTTATTTTCTATTCCTTTCCTTATGATACCTATCATTCTATTTGCTCTCTTGGCCTCCGCTGCACACTGGGCAGAGGGTTTTATCATGTTATCCACGATGACGCCTACATCTTTTTCCTGGGTGATGATTCCTAATGTGGAACCTTGCATCGTGTAACTATAGTTTGGGTTGTTCTTCCCTAGGTGCATAACTTTGCACTTGTCCACATTAATTTCATCTGCCATTTGAATGACCAGTCTTCCAATTTATCAAGATCCTTTTGCAATTTTCCACAATCCTCATGGGTTTTAACAACCTTGATTAGTTTTGTGTCATATGCAAATTTGATAACCTTACTCATTATTCCCATTTCCAGGTCATTTAGGAATATGTTAAAAAGCAGTGGACCCAGCACAGATCCCTGGGGTACTGCACTATTCACCTTTCTCCATTGGGAAACTGGCCATTTAGCCGTACCCTCTGCTTTCTATCTTTTAACTAGCTCCTGATCCACAATGGTACACTGCTTCCTATCAGATGACTTTTTAATTTTGCTAAACGTCTCTCATGAGGGACCTTGTCAAAGGCTTTCTGAAAGTCCAGATACACTATATCATCCAACTCACCTTTGTCTACCGGTTTATTCACATCTTCAAAAAAAAACATAATAGATTAGTAAGACAAGACCTTCCTTGGGTAAAGCCATCTTGGCTGTCTCCCATTAAGCCATGACTATCTACATGTTCAGTAATTTTGTTCTTTATGATGATTTCTACCATTTTACCCGATACTGATGTCAGGCTCACCAGTCTGTAGTTTCCCAGATCACCCCTGGAACCCTTTTTAAAAATTAGCGTTACATTGGCTACCCTCAAATTTCAGATATTACAGATGATTTTAATGATAGTTCACAGATTACTAATAGTAGGTCTGCAATCTCATATTTCAGTTCTTTCAACAACCTTGGATGTATACCATCCAGTCCAGGTGATTTGCTACTCTTCAGTTTATCAATATTTCTTTCAATTCTTCCACAGCATCACCTTTAAATACCATTTCAGTCATGGGTAACATCCCTACATCTTCTTCAGTAAAAACTGAAGCAAGGAATTCATTCAGTCTCTCCTCTATGGCTTTCTCCTCCCTTCTTAGTGCCCCTTTTACCCCTCTATCATTTAATGGTCCAGCTGACTCTCTCACAGATTTTTTGCTATGAATGTACTTGAAAAAGTCTTTATTATATGTTTTTCCTTCCACAGCAAGCTTTTTCTCAAATTCTCTCTTTGTCTGCCTTATCAATGCTGTGCATTTAACTTACCAGTGCTTATGTTTCCAGTTTTCATCATTTGGCTTCTTTTTTCATTTCCTGAAAGATGCATTTTTGGCAACAACAGCCTTTCTGACCTCACCTTCAAACCATGCTGGCAGTTTCTTGGACTTCTTTCTACTTTTCTTAAAGCATGGAATACAGCTGGTCTGGGTTTCCAGATAGTACTTTTAAACACCCAAGTTTGATGTAAATCTTAAACCTTTTCAACTGCTACTTTTAGTTTTTTCTTAACTATTTTCCTCATTTTATCATAGTCTCCCTTTTGAAAGTTAAAAGGTAGTACTGTGGATTTCCTTACCCTCCATCCTCCATTTATTAAATCAAATGTGATCATGCTATGATCGCTATTTCCAAGTGGTTTCAACACCCTTATGTCTTGCACCAGATCTTGTGTTCCACTAAGGACTAGGTTCAAACTGGCTTCCCCTCTGGTTAGTTCATAAACCAGCTGTTCCAAGAAGCAGTCATTGATTTTATCTAGAAACGTTATCTCTCTAGTATGTCCTGCCGTGACACTGACCCAGTCAATACCGGGGTAAATGAAATCACCTATTATTATTATTGTGCTGTAACTTTTGTTAGCTTCCCAGATTTCTTTGAGCATTTCATCATCCATTTGTTCATTCTGGCCAGGCGATAGTACACCCCCACTGCCATCGCCTTCCCCTTTTTACATGGAATTTCAATCCATAGAGATTCTACAGCAAATTTTGTTTCCTGCAAAACTTTAATCTTTTGTGACTCAATTCCCTCTCTAACAGAGAGCGCAACCCCTCCACCTATTTGATCTGCTCTATCATTATGATATAATTTATACCCAGGTATCACAGTGTCCCACTGGTTGTCCTCCTTCCACCATGTCTCTGAGATACTAACCATATCTGATCTCTCATTTAGTGCTGTATAGTCTAACTCTCCCAACTTATTTTTTAGACTTCCAGCATTTGCATATAAGCATTTTAGAGGCTATATTTTATTCATATTAATCTGGCTATCAGTAGGCAGCCATAATTTTGAATCTTTAAGCTCTGTCTGCTCTGTAATCAAGGGCATTTGGGCTACTTTTGTCTTTATGGAACCTGTCTGCTGATGTGCCCTAACTTCAATCTTTTGTTAGTAGCCTTCAAGGATACATTGTTCTGAGCCATGCATTCTTGGGCAACTGTTGGCATTCCCCTATTATTTAGTTTAAAAGCTGCTCTATCTCCTTTTTAAATGTTAATGCCAGCAGCCTGGTTCTGTCCCGGTTAAGATGGAGCCCATTCCTTCGGAAGAGCCCGTCCTTTCCCCTGAATGTTCCCCAGTTCCTAAGAAATCCAAAACCCTCATCCTTGCACCATCGTCTAATCTACGCATTGAGACTCTGGAGCTCTGCCTTCCTTTTTGGGTCCTGCGAGTGGAGCGGGAAGCATTTTGGAGAATGCTACCCTGGAAGTTCTGGATTTCAACTTCCTACCTAAAAGCCTAAATTTAGTCTCCAGAACCTCCCTACCACACTTTCCTTTGTCATTGGTACCGACATGTACCAAGACAGCAGACTCCTCCCCAGCACTATCTAAGACCTTGTCTAGGTGGCGCGTGAGATCTGCTACCTTCGCACCAGGCAGGGATACTACCATGATTGTTTATTAAGAGTACCAGATTTTTGGCAGGCAAATTGGGAACATTTATCAAAGGTGTAATGGAGGAGAGTGGGGCAGGAGGAAGAGGAACCTTAGTTCCAGGTTTCAGCAACAGGGCATGAAGGAGGGAAGAGGTTATTTCCTTGCCCCTGCCCCGCCCCCCGGCCATCCCATGACAGCAACAATATCACTTCCAAGCAGACAAATTGTCAGAGAAATAGAAACAGTGATGGATTTCTCCCTGTACAGTGCAAAATCTGAAGATAACGGATGGAAATTCTAAAACTGACATATTCAAATCACTAAACTGAAAATAACTTTTTCTACTTCCTCTATCTCAATGGCTGGAATCAGGAGGCTGCCAAACATGTGGGAGTCGGGATACAGATCTTAAATCAGGGACAATGCCCAAAATTCAGGGACATCTGGTAACCTTATTGTTTATGAATTCATTACAGGTAGTGATATTTTTTATTGAGCCAGCACCATTAAGGGAAAATACTGTAGCACAGAGTCTAGCAGGTTCGTGTTTGGTTACATCTTTTGATTAGTCTTACAATGTTGCAGTTAAAAAAAATATCACAGACTTATAAAGATGCAAGTTTACTAGGACTATTAGCTCTTTAATTATGGATTAAATTCTTTGGTCAGTAATGTATTTTAGATTTTATTGTAGATAAGTCTAACCAGGGTTCAGACAGGTTTGTTTAAAATATTCATTGGAATCTATATAGTTGGTATAGAGTAGGGCAGAGATTCATTTGGCCACCACTAGATGTCATCGAAGGATTGCATTTTTTTCACTTGAATTTTTGAGGACCGAGTATGGACGTTTCAATACTAAAGTCAAAGTCATATTGAAAGCTAAAAACAATTTTCCTTTTTAGTAAGCAAAAACTAAGAGTTCTTGAATTCATTTTATAGCTTTTTATCTAATTATAAAATCTTTTAAGTGGTTATAAAGCACCCTGAAGCAATCAATCCAATTGCTCCATGGCACCAATGTCCCTACTCTTTGTCTGTTGCTTGATTCTCTATAATGGAACATTCCTATCATATTGGTCACCTGACTCAACATAGAAAGAGACAGCTATTGAACTAAAGGGATGCTTGGGTGCCTAGGGAGAGAAATAATCTGGCCGAAAAAGTAGATGATGTCACCTGTGTATCTGCTGTTGATGAGATTCACCTAGAATATTGTGTTCAATGTGGGAGGCTGTACCTTTGACAGGATATAGACAAACTGGAGGCAATCCAGAAAAATGCTATCAAAATAGTGATAGGTCTGTATCAAAGTCCATATGAGATGAGACTTAAGGATGTACATTTGTATACCTCTGAGGAGAGGAAAACAGGGGATATGGTAGAAACATCAAAATACGTAAGATACAAAAAGCAAACTTTTTTTTAAAGAATGTTCTAGAACAAGAGGTCACATATGAAAAGCAGGGGATAGAGTCAGGAGGAACATCAGAAAATACTTTGGGCCGATATTAGCAGACCTGCTAACCAGATAAAATGCACTGAGACCAATATTCAACAGCAGTCTGTGGGCAGTTCGGGGGCAGTTCTGATAGCTATCAACATCTCAATAGTTGCTCAGACTTTAACTGGTTTCCACTATCCAGTAAATGGCTGAATATTGCTGCTAACCGGTTAGTGCCACACTGAGAAGCAAACCCAAATATTGCCGGATATGTTCTGGAAGTAGCCTAACCACCGCCATTGAATAGTAGCCCCTTCTTTTCTGAAAGGATCATGGACGCATGGAAAGGACTCCCACTGAAAGTGGTGGTAAGAAAATTAAAAGAAAAATCCCTAGGAATGAAAATGTAGGGTAAAAAACAAATATTGACTGGGATCATGATATTGAATGAGGAAAGAGGTTGGACGTACAAGAGATAAGCTTAATGCTGATCTCTCACACTATGGCAGTAGTACGAATAAAGTTGAGAGGTTGCAGTATTGCAAACAATTCATTCTTCATTTCCTTAAAAACAGAAGCAAGGGGAAAGATAATAACGATCAAAGGATTGATAAGGGAAACGCACAGCACTAGTTACATCATGGGAAGTAGAGATAGTGCTGGCAGACTGTAGTTCCTCAGGGTCTACAATCAATGCCGACGGCCAGGAGTGGTGCAAAGGTATCAGGCATTGGACCATACCAAGCTGAAAATGCACCCTGTACTACTCGTGAATCTGGTACCCACCCCACCCATCCACACACATGAACTTGCTCTTGTTGGGCATCCTGGAATCCCAGTGATGCCACTGGTGCCCCTCTCTGTACCTGCTCCCTATATAGAGATTGCTTGTACAGCCCGTTAGTACTGCCCTGTTAGGCCCTCTAGATAAAACTTTAGCCTTCGACTTCCTTGCAATTAGCCTTTAGACCCCTAGCGCCCCCAAAAAAGATTTTGATTATTAAACTTAATTGTAATCATCTCAATATCATCCCTTCCTGTACAATCCTATAAAAAGCATATTTGGGCATTACACTTTTAGATATAACAAGTGAGATTTCATAAAGCATTTACAAGGGTAAATTGACTATTTGCCTATTGCCCATTCTTCTTGGTGGTAAAAATATTCATTAATGACTCCGAGTTGGCATGGCTGTGGGGACCCTTGCTTTGCTTTGATTGCAGTTGCAGTTCATTGACACCCTCTACCCCCACCCCAGGAAGCTATTGTCCTAGGAGGCTAGATGTTTGTGCAGTCATCTCACTGATTTGGGAATCTCTCTATCTTATTAACAGAGTTCAGTAGTAATGCATGGGAGTAGCTAGATATTAGATTAGGGATGAGATCTATGGTCATCTATCCAGGATGACGAAGAGCCAGAGGGGAAACAAACGAGCTGACGCAGTGCGGATAGGAGTGCATAGGCAAACTGGTTAGACCAATTAATCTTTTTCCATCATCATTTACTATGTCACTATTAGGCTACTGATAAAAGGCACAAATGAACTGTTTGAATATTGTTCAACTTATATATGGAATGGGGGAGTAGCCTGGGAACAGATACTAGGGTTCAAATCCCACTCATACTCCTTGTGACCTTGGGCAAGTCACTTAACCTTCCACTGCTTCAGGTACAAACTTAGATTGTAAGTCCTCCTGAATGTAGCTCACCTTGATCTACTATTGGAAAGGCTTGAGCTAAATATAAAAATAAATACTTCTAGTTGCAAATTGCAAAGGCAGGCAGAGGACACTGTATCGAATACCATAAATAGTTTTATATCATCAAAAGTACATAGATAGGTGTACAGTTTAAAAGCCTTAAATGCTATGTGCATGCCTAAATAGCAGACTTGTAAGTGCAAAATGGAATATATGTATAAGTGGCAACTTTAGAAAAGGTGCTGCTTATAGAAACATAGAAACATGATGACAGAAAAAGACCACATGGCCTATCTAGTCTGTCCTTCAATAACAACTACAACAGTCCACTCTTTACCTTTAGAGATCCTCTGTGTTGGTCCCATGCTTTTTTGAATTCAGTTACTGTCCTCATCTCTACCACCTCCACTGGGAGACTATTCCATGGATCCACTACTCTTTCCGTAAAGAAATATTTCCGCATATCACTCCTGAATCTATCTCCCTTCACCCTCATCCCATGTCCCCTCGTAGCAGAACTTGCTTTCAATTGAAAGAGGCTCTCTCCCTGAACATTTATGCCACGGAGGTATTTCAACATCTCAATCATATCACCTCTATCCCGCCTTTCCTCTAAGGTGTACATATTAAGATCCTTAAATCTGTCCTCATATGCTTTATAATGAAGCCCACTAATCATTTTAGTAGCCACCCTTTGCACCGACTCCATCCTGTTCACATCCTTTTGATGGTGCGGTCTCCAGAATTGCACACCATACTCCAAATGAGGTCGCACCAAAGACTTATACAGAGGCATTATCACCTCCTTTTTTCTGCTAGCCATTCCTCTCCGTATGCACCCAAGCATCCTTCTAGCTTTTGCCGTCACCTTTTCTACCTGTTTAGCTACTTTAAGATCATCAGACACAACCACGCCTAGGTCCCGCTCTTCTTTAGTGGACAAAAGTACTTCACCCCCTATACTATATTGCTCCCTTGGATTGCTGCAGCCCAAATGCATGACCTTACATTTTTTAACATTAAATCCCAGCTGTCAAATTCTAGACCATTCTTCAAGCTTAGTTAGATCCCTCCTCATGTTATCTACACCTTCCTGGGTGTCTACTCTATTGCAGATTTTGGTATCATCTGCAAAGAGGTAAACCTTACCCGACAGCCCTTCCGCTATATCACTAACAAAGATGTTAAAAAGAATCGGACCAAGGACAGATCCCTGGGGCACACCACTGGTAACATCCTTCTCCTCAGAGTGAGCTCCATTTACTTGTACTCTTTGTCGCCTCCCACCCAACCAATTTCTAACCCAAGCAGTAACTTTAGGGTCCATCCCTAGGGTGCTCAGTTTGTTTATAAGTCGCCTGTGAGGAACAGTGTCAAAGGCTTTACTGAAATCTAGATACACCACATCTAGAGCTCTCCCTCGGTCCAACTCCCTGGTCACCCAGTCAAAGAAATCAATCAGATTTGTCTGACAAGACCTGCCTCTGGTGAATCCATGCTGCCTCGGATCCTGTAATCCACTGGACTCCAGAAACCTCACTATTTTCTCTTTCAGCAGTGTTTCCAATAATTTACTCACCACCGAAGTTAAACTAACCGGCCTGTAATTTTCAACCACATCCTTACTTCCGCTTTTGTGTAAAGGCACCACATGAGCCTCTCTCCAGTCCTTTGGCACCACTCCCGACTCCAACGAGGCATTGAAAAGGTCAGTCAGTGGAGTTGCTAGAACGTTCCCAAGTTCCCTCAGTATTCTAGGGTGTATCCCATCCGGTCCCATCGCTTTGTCTACTTTAAGTTGAGCTAGTTTCTCATGAACACAGTCTTCTGAATATTGTTCAAGATGTCTCTCGCTTCTGTTCTTATTTGTGGGTGTTTTCTGAGGTCCTGCTCCTGGTTCTTCATCTGTGAACACAGAACAAAAATATTTGTTAAGCAATTCCGCTTTATCCTTATCAGCTTCTACATATTCCCCCCCTGCACCCTTGAGTCTGACAATACCACTTTTGCTCTTCCTCTTCTCACTAATATATCTGAAAAATGTCTTATTCCCCCATTTTATTGCATTGGCAATTTCCTCCTCCTTTTGAATCTTTGCCTTCTTGACATATAGATCCACGACAAAAGCAATCCAAGAAAAAGGTATGCCAATCCAAAGTACTAGTCTGAACAAGAAGGCCAACCCAAAACAGAGTAAACCAAAACATTTCAATACTTTTTTTTGTCGGACTGTATCAAAGTGAGGAACAAAACCTACTTATGAAATGTCCATTTTACTCAATGAACTGCAGTAAAACGGTTAGCAACAGTTACTGCCCACGACACACCCCAAAACGCCCACGATATGCCCCAATGCTAAGCTGTTAGCATCGAGGTATGTAGCGGCATTAGTTGGGGATATTCAGAGGCACTAACCATGTTAATGCTGTTGAATATCCCGTCAGGGGCATTTCCATGGTTTACAGGTCAGTAAACCGTGTAAATGCCTTTAGAATATCGGGCCCATTATGTTTTGCATGAAACATGTGTAAAGTGCGAAACCTTAATGGGCTTTAGTAAAACGACGCCTACAGTAAGTGATTTCCCACATAACAGGGAAGTCCAGAGTAGAATGCTTTGTAAGCTGAAAGTAAGATCTGTAAGTCACTCTATAGGCCATTGGAAGTCAGTGCTCAGTGATAAGCAGGGGAGTGAGGTGCTCATACTTATTAGCTGAGTATAGTAGTTTGATAGTCATATTCTGAATGTTTTTAATGCATTGTAAACTGGAAAGTTTGAGTTTACAGCAGAGAATATTACCATAATCTAAGCAACTATCAGGGAACGAGGCGGTATCTTTAAGGCTCCCTTGCTGAAGTAAGAGTGGATGGAGCAAAAAAGGTAACGACCTAGGAGTTATAAAATCAGCTGGGGTAATTGGTGAGCCAATCAGAACTGTGGAAAGTTCTGGCTTCTGAGAGCAACCCATAATCCACATTGCTGGGGTTTCAGATGGGTTCAGTTTTAATTTGTTTTTGTTAGTCCATTGAGAAACAGTTACCATCGTTTAGAGAAGAAAGTTCCAGAGTATTGATATAGTAGATCAATTACATATTGACTGCAAAGTAATATCTGTTTATACCATGTGTTTGCACCAGTGTAGCAAGCGGACCAATACAGAGATTGAACAAAACAGTTGCAAGCATCAAACCTTGTGGGACTCCTCACTGTAATGAGTATACTGTTGATAGAGCCAACAGTAGGAAACGTGGACAACTTGGTATCAAAACAAGATGCATGGCCACAGAAATGAGACATGCATGTCCCAGTTGACTATTTCATATTAGCAGATGTTTGATGCGGGGACAGTAAAATGAGTGGACTGCAAATTTATATGCAGTTTTGTTGGCATGGCAAAATTCACAATTGTGGTGAAAGAAAACAGTATTTTGCTCACACCTTGCAAGTGTTGCTGCCATGAAATGAGCAACTTTTGGTCCGTATTTGTAGTTAGGAGCAGGTAGAGATATGGACGCATCAACAGCCAGGGCCATTCGTGCTTCTGCCATTATGAAATTGCATGGTGACATGCATCTCCGTTGCACCACCCAGGCCACGCCTCCACCACACCCCTAGGCTTCATGCACATGCTCACACTGGGGATGTCTATATACCCAGTTTTCTAAAATGGTTCCAGGGATGTCTCTGTGATTTACATGTCTGAATGCTCATTTTGAGACATTCAAATCACAATACAGCTTCTGAAATAACCCCCTATGTTTATTAAGCATGGTCCTAATTATTGCCTGCCTCCAAAGCACAGTAATTTGTCCTGTGGATAAACTGATCTTGATCATAATACTCAAATAAGCCAATAGACCCATCACTGGATTTTAACGACCGTAGAAGGTAATGGAGCTGTTGAATTTCAGCGCTATATTTATAAGAGTGTCATTAGTGGTGAAAGTTATCTAAGTATATTCGGAGCTGATGCCTATTCATATAGTGCTGCTGAATATACATATTCTTGTAAACACTGCAGTCAGCTATTCAAAAACACACTTGCCATCACAGATGAATATTGACTCCATTTTCGAGGCTGCTTTTAGATTCTGTTCAGTTTAGTCTCCTGCTCTTCGACTATGTGTTTCCTTATCATTCCCCTAGACATATCCTAGTCCCCAGTTGTTGTGTTGTCTGTCTTAACTAGATTGTAAGGTCTGATGAGCAGGGGCTGTCTCTTACATGTCTCTGTATAGTGCTGTGTATACCTTGTAGTGCTATACAAACGATTAGTAGTAGTAGTAGCAGTAGTAGTAAATATTACATGCAGAGAAATCAGGTGCAATCTCTACGGCCAATTTTTTCAGGGCAATAATCAAAGTAAAAGCCTGCATGAAATTTTTCTTTGATTATTAGTGCCAGCCCTGCAGGCAAACGTACCGCTAGAGTTTACACCAATACAAGCAGTTTTGATAATTGCCTTCTGTGTTACCATGAATAATATATCAAATAAAAGCCTCACAGCCAAGAGATCGTTACGTTCACCTACTTCTGGAGAGTACAAATCCCAGACAGATTTCTGAATTCTTACTATTGGAAGAGATGTGTGAATATATCTATACTGAAAGTGAAATTGATGAAAAATAAAGAAAGCACTAGCAATCAAGAAATCTGATGACACATTGCTCTTGGGAGAATGGCTTTGAAGGCTCTAGACAAGATTCTCAAGAGCAGAGACGTCTCTCTCTATACAAAGATTCAACTTGCTCAAGCCATGGTGTTTTCAATAACGTTATATGGATGCGAAGTTGGACAGTGAAAAAGATAGACAGGAAGAAAACTGATGCCTTTGAATTATGGTGCTAGTGACGAATACTGTGTATACCATGGACTGCCCGAAGAACAAACCAGTCAGTACTAGAGGAGATCAAACCTAAGCTTTCTTTAGAAGCTCAGATGACAAGACTTCAACTATCTAAAAAACATCATGTGAAGAAAGAGATCATTAGAGAAATACATCATGCTTGGCAAGATAGAAGGTCAATGCAAAAGAGGAAGGCCAGCAATGAGATGGATTGATACAAGAA
The DNA here is from genome assembly GCA_033557465.1 of Ichthyophis bannanicus. Lineage (NCBI taxonomy): Eukaryota > Metazoa > Chordata > Amphibia > Gymnophiona > Ichthyophiidae > Ichthyophis > Ichthyophis bannanicus. The sequence continues at coordinate 171,315,673 of CM066036.1, read as the reverse complement.
CAGCAGCTATGGGTGCCACTATCACCGAGTACTTAAAGCTAAGCTTAGCTTTAAGTGCTCCCTGGTGCCACTATCACCGGGGAGCACTTAAAGCTAAGCAATTTTATTTAAATGTAGTTTGAAGATTTCATCTGTGGGAGTATCTATATAGAAATATATGCCGGAAAAGTCATTGATGCTATTAGGCACTACGATCAGATATTTCAAATATCGTTTCATTTGAGTGCCGACGAGTCTGAGACATTCCGAGCATCTCGATAGAAATACTGTTAAGGATATCTCCACAGAAGAAACTGTTACCATGTTTGATGGATGTTGTAATAGAGTAAATAGCATTTGCTGTGTATTAATTACATTACTCTGAGAGAAGACGAAAAGCTATTGTAGAACTATCAGCAATGAGCCATCTGACTGAAGACCAAACACAGTTTAGGTCAACTACCCAGAGGATCACCATGAGTCGACACTGGCTCGACGGTACTTAACAACAACAACAACAATAGCATGCTTTTAGGAGGATATTTTCAAACGTCTTCAGATAGTTGCAAAATCCACAGATACTTTTAGGGAGGATATTCAGTGGTGGCAGCTAATGCGCACTCAGTGGCTAGCCATCGCTGCTGAAATTTGAACCCAGATATTCAATGCTGGAGTCATATCCAGCCACTGGCATCGAATATCTGGGCTGGCCATAAAGGAAAGATGCTAAGGGCCCGATCTTGCAAGGAAAATATTGGGGCTGTACATCCTGGTGGGACTTGCAGCCCTGCTAGCATCCTGCCTGATTTCTGAAAGCCTCTCTCCCTGTATGCACAAAACCACTGTGCGGGGAGAGCAGGACATGGGTGGCACGGGGATGGATAGTGGGCGGTGCATGGGTGAGACAGGCACCCAGACATACAGGGCTGATTCAGGTCATTGCCCTGTACATCCAGGGAGCAGCAGGAGGATGCCCAGCTTATTCCACCTTGGAAGTGGAATAAGCACTGGATGCCCATGCAAGTGGCCCTGGCAGCCACCTGACAGGTATGGGACCATGGGAGGTGAGGCCCCCCACCACCTTATCCCAGCCCTGGCATACCCTGCTGAGGGTCAGCCAGTGGGAATACTGGTCTGGGGGGGAGTCAGGCTGTCAGCACACCAGTCATATCTGGCCACTGGCATTGAATATTTGGGTTGGCCAGAAAGGAAAGATGCTAAGAGCCCGAGCATGCAAGGCGAATAACGGGACTGTACATCCTGATGGGATGTGCAGCCCCGCTAGCCGTCCTTCCCAAATTCCAAAAGCCTCTCTCCCCACATGCATAGAACTGCAGTGTGGGGAGTGCAGGACGTGGATGGCACGGGGATGGAGAGTGGGTGGACCATGGGTGAGACAGGCACCCAAACATACAGGGCTACTCAGGTCATGGCCCTGTATGTCCGGGAAGCAGCAGGAGGATGCCCAGCTTATTCCACCTCAGAGGAGGAAAAAGCACTGGACACCCATGCAAGTGGTCCTGGCAGTCACCCGACGGATATGGGGCCATTGGAGGTGAGGCCCTGCCATCCGATCCCGGGCCAGGCAGCAGGAATACTGGTCTGGGGGGGTGGGGGGGAGGAGTCGGGTTGTCGGTGCACCAGCGGGAGCGGGGGATGCCTGGCCATGCTGCTTCCAGGACATGGCTGATGCAGGGGCTGATGCAGACCCTTCCTGTTGCCTGTGGCTGATACAGGGGCACGCTGGGCCTTCCTGTTGCCCATCTAGCTCCTGCGGTGCAGAATCGGATACAACAAAGCCCGTCCTGTGCTGGGATGTCTGGATGGCCCAGATGTGCCCCTTCCCAGATCGGGATCCACCTGGGCAGCAGCAACATTGAGCTGCTGCTTGGTTAGCTTCAGGATATACTGCACTTGACTTTCGCTTCATTGCAATAACTGGGCAGTGACTCAATATTGCCACTGGCCAGTTATTGCTGGGTGCTGTCCCCAGAATTCCCCGATGCTGGTTGGCTAGCATCAGGATGTGCAGTGACGGCAGCCAGCAATAACTGGCCACTACCTGTGATAGTGCCACTGAATCTCCTGGTGACTGCAGGTTTTTTTTATTTTTTATTTATTTATGTATATATTTCTATACCGCCCCTTCCAGCGATCAAGGGCGGTTTACAAGGAACGAGGTTAGCAAGTTTGCTAGCAGCGTTGTTAATCGCTTTGAATATCCCCCCCCCCCCTTTTTAATATACAAATTTGCAGTAGCTTTCAAATTAAAAGTGTATGTCTACTTTCTCTTTGAAAATTGCCTGGGAAAAAAGCGTACCTGCACAGATCTGTAACAGCTTTATCTGCAGGTACTTCTCTGCAGATCAATGTGGTTAGTTTTGAAAATGCAAAATTAAGTGTTTGATCCAACTATATCACTGATTCTGCTTACGAATGTTTGCCCTTGGAGCATGCACAGCCCAAAAATCTATGGCTTGCAAAAACTTAAAATTAAATTTTCTCGATATTCTGGCATTTGCTTGGCCTACGTTTCTTGAGGTGCACATTGTGAGAATAATTTTATGACGTCACTGATCTATGGCCCCTACTTTACTTTATAAAACTGGAGCATAGGTGTCAGGATACATGTGAAAAATTGAGGTGCAATCAGTGACACCAATCCTGGGGCTAGTGTAAACACCCACGCCTAGATTTTTAAGGAATGTAAGTTATTGTATTGTCTAACTTACACCGTTGCCAGTAGTTCTATTTAACATTTATTTACTGCCTTTATCTCAGTTATTAAGGGATTTGGAAGTGAGTTTCAGGATTTATGTGGATGACATTATGATATTTTTGACTGTGGAGCTGTTGGACTCCAATGAACGTCTGATATTATTGAGGCAATAAGGAATAAATAAATAGAAAATGTAATTAGAGTTGGTTTTGAATATTATTCAGATGGAAATTTTGTTACTTTCACATACAACAGTCTTGCCAGTTCTACCTAAAGTAACTATTGGTAAGTGTAAAATATCCATTTCTACAATGGTTCACTATTTAGGGGGTTGCTATTGATTCTAAGTGGTCTTATCAAGTGCATATTCAGGATTTAGTTTAAAAAATATTTATTTACTACAAAGGTTAAACATTTTGTAGGGGTTTCTGATTTTAGGGTACTTTTAGAAGAACTAGTTCTTGCATATTGGATTATTACAATTCTTTGCCATCTGTAGCTATACAACCTTTGCAGATAGTGCAAAATTCAGCTGTATGACTTTTAACTGGTGTGAAGATTTATGAACATATTGCTCCTTCGTTAGTAGCTGTTAATTGCTCCCAGTTCAATGGCGGATTAGGTATAGGGTGATTGTGTTATTTTTTAAAGCCTAGTGATTGGGGATTTTCTTACCGATTTCTTTGCCAGTAAGTTTTAGTAGTGGAAGTTGTCCCCTGAGGTCTCAGTAACAAAACTTATTGAAGGATTCTTTTCTTCTGCAGGGGTCAGAGATCAGAATATGTAATAGACTTTTATCTTTGTCTAGACCAGTTATCTGAAAACAACTTCCTGTTACAGTAGGACTTTTACAGAATGAGATAGATTTTAGGAAAAATTGAAGCTATTTCATTTTATGCATGCTTTTTCTGACAATGGTATTAGTTGAATTGCTACTGTAATATTTAATGTATTTGTTTTAATGGTTGTATGTGATTATCAGTATTTATTGTGTTGCTTTGTAATCCACCAAGAATAAATGCAGATTGGTAGGATATGAATGTATGTAACTAGATGACTACTTACACGCGTAATGTAGTTGGCTTTATTCTGAAAGTTCATATGTCGGACCGATGGCACATACTTTGACTGTGAGCATGCACAGAGGTAGAGTTTCGGGAGAGCATGGGTGGAGTGCAAATTTATGCGCATAAATTGTAAAATACTATAATTTACGCAGATGTTTGTGCTTAATTTAGTATGCACCTTACTTTATAAAATAGGTATGCAATATGCACATTAAAATGTAAGGAAATCTAGCTGACCCTTATAAGATTACCCTCATAATCCTGATACACAGCAGACTGAAAAATAACAGTCTTGTTTATCTTTGGGTCAAGTACATTCAAACCTCCTCAGATTCTATTCAAAACCTTAACCTAGAAAGGAATTTTGTTGCAATACTAAAATCAGAACCAACATGGGAGGATGAAAAAGTAAAGCTCCCAGTGGTGGATTTTTGGCATCCCCAAATGCTTGCACCCTCCCCCCCCCCCCCACACACATGCTAACTTGATTTATTTAATTTAAATTTAATTAACAATTTTTTATATACCACACCTTCCAATGATCAGTTGCGGTTTACATTGAACAACCATAAACAAGGCAAAGCTGTTTTTACATATAACAATGTGAAGCTACAAAAATTCAGATCAAACTTACAATTAACAGTTGTAACTATGCACAAAGAACATGATTATAAACTATGTACAAGGTATGTATGATTCAAAAACAGTTGTAACTATGTGCAAAGATCATGATTATAAACTATGTACAAGGTATGTATGATTCAAAAACTTCGGTTTGGGGTTTTGGTACTTGTTCCGGTTCAGAGATGGATAAGGTTGGCTGGTGAAACTATCCTTTTTCTTGTTGAAAAGGTGAATTCGTCAAAGGACCGTAGTATGTTGAGAATAAATGTGTTTTGAGTTTTTTCCTGAACTCCATGATTTGGGGTAAGGATCTGAGTTCCGATGGAATGTTGTTCCAAATTATAGGGGCAGCATGGGAGAATGCTTTCATGTTTGTTGATTTTTTAGCCTTTATAAATTCCTTTGGTGTTTTTAGTTTGTTTATTTGGTCTCTCCTTTGGAGATTATGATTGGGTTCTTTATTGATGAGGTTGTTTAATGTAGGAGGTTCTGTATTATTTAGGATTTTGTATGTGGTTAGGAGAGTTTTATATTGTATTCGGCATTGAATCGGGAGCCAGTGTAAATACTCTAAGATAGGTGTTATATGTTGGAATGGTGGGGCATTCATTATAGTCCTGGCTGCTGCGTTTTGTGCTAGTTGGAGTTTTTTAAGGTTATGTTTTGTTACTCCTATTAGGGTTAGGTTCGCAAAGTCAAAATGGGGGGTTATTATCGCTTGTATTATACGTTGAAAATCCTGTAGGTGCAGTAGGGGGCGGAGTTGCTTTAGTACTTTAAGTTTGAAATAAACTTTTTTTGTTATATTCCTTTTATGCGTGTCCATACTGAGGTGTTTGTCTAGTATTACGCCTAGGTAACGTATTTCAGTATTTATTTTGATCTCATTATTTTGCAATGTGATGTGTGTTGGGGGGATGAATGTTGTATTTTTGGTTACTATTAGGGCTTCTGTTTTAGTGTGATTTATGTATAAGTTGTTTTCAATTAGCCAACTGGTTATTTCATTGAGGCAGGTATTAATAAGAAGTGTGGGAATATTAGGAATTGTGAATGGGACATACATCATTATGTCGTCCGCATAAAGGTGATAATAGACATTGAATTTTTTAAATATTTGACAGATGTGTTGTAAGTAGATATTAAATAGTAGCGCTGACAGTGCAGAGCCCTGGGGGAGGCCTAGTTTCTGGTTATAAGTTTTTGAAGTGAGGTTGCCAATTCGTACCGTTTGAGTTCGGTCACTTAAGTAAGATGAGAACCAGTTAAGAACTGTGGATTTTATTCCAATTTGTCTTAGTTTGTTAATCATTGTTGCGTGGTGGACACTGTCAAAGGCTGCGGAGATGTCAATAAATATGAGTAGGAATGCCTGTTTTGAATTATCAATACCTCTTACTAGGGTATCGATTAGAACTGTTAGTAGCGAATCCACTCCGTGATGAGGGCGAAACCATACTGTTGATCATCAAGAGGGGCTGAACTATCAATGTATTCTTGGGTCTGAATTTGTACTGCTTTTTCGATTAATTTAGCCATGAACGGGATGCTTGATATGGGTCTGTAGAATTTGGGTGATGCTTTGTCAAGGGTGGGGTTTTTTAGTATTGGGCGAATCTGTGCATGTTTTAATGAAGGGGGTATGTACCCATTTTTTAGCGATAGATTTATTATGGGTAGGATGAAGTGAGAGAGGGTAGGTAATGAGCTCTTTATCCATGTTACTGGACAAGGGTCGAGGAGTGAGGTTGTTGTATTTATGTTTGTTATGATGTTCTTGAGTGCAATGCTGGAAAGAGGTTGGAAATCTGTCCATTCTTCTTTAAAATGGGTTTGAGGTATGTGTATAGGTTTTGGTAACTGGGGGAGGGACATGACTTTGTTCATGTAGTAGTCGGCCAGGTTCTGTGGGGAAATTTCAGTGATTTCAGTGCTGGAGTTGTGGGTGTTATTTGTTAACCTTTGGGCTATTGAAAATAGTTCTCTAGGTCTGTTTATTGCATTGTTGAGTATGGAGGAGTGATAATTTTTCTTAGCATTGTTAATTGCGTCTTTATATGCATTGAGGAGAGTGATATATGAATCTTTATTAATGGGGTTTTTGTTTTTTCTCCATTTGCATTCCGCTTTCCTTAAGTTTCTTTTCATTAGGTTTAGTGTTTTATTGTACCATGGGGCTTGCTCAGTTTTAGGGTGAGTGATTTTCTTTGTGGCTTGTTTGTTGGCAGCTGCGTTGTTGATGATTTCGTGCCAGTTCTTTACTGCTACATCAAGATTTTGTGGTGAAATAGTTAATTTGTGGATTGTCATGTCTAAAAACTCCTCTTCGTTATATTTTTTAAATCTGTAGGGGGGAACAGTAGGTGGGGTTCGTTTAACTGTTGTATTATTGATAGTAATTTGAAAGTGAATGAGATGATGGTCTGACCAGGGGGTTGAGGTACAATTGAGGGAGTTGGGGTTATAAACTTTGTAAAGTACATCTGGCAGTAGGACCAGGTCAAGTATGTTCCCTTTACTGTGCGTGCTGGCATTTACTATTTGGTGAAAATCCATATCTGTGGTGGATTCTAAGATTTCCAGCCCTGGAAAAGCACCAAGTTCATCCTGATGGAACCAACATCATTGTTCACGTATTGATTTTGCTTTGAAAAACTGAACAGGAGTTTAAATGATCCTTTATGAAACAAGCAATTATGACAGGGTTATATTAGCAGAAAGTGTAACCATGAAATCAAATTGTCATAACATTTGAATTCATCATCTTGTATCTTAATTAGGCCAATATAATCATTCTGAACCATGTCTTGCAGAGGTTTATAGGATCTAGAATCAGAGAGGTCAATATTCAGTGAGACATCCAGTGCCTAACTTCAAAGAGATATGCTAACTATTTAAAGTCATAGCTGAACGGATCTTTTAGTCTGTGGCCTACTTCTGACCAGGTAGCAAAACTTAACCTCGGTCCCTGGACTTCAGTTCTCTAAATTCAACTGCAAATAAACAAATACACAGACACAGAGAGTTATATAAAACAGTACAATTTAAGCTTAAGTGAGGAATTCACAGGTGTGCAGAGTCCCATGATTCCTTCAAGTTAGACCATCACACCTCCTTTAATTAGGAAAAAACTGTTAGATGGTACAAATACATCTCTATGTCAAGCTTTGTTTATCTACATGTTATAGGTCAGAGCACAGACATTTCTCAGCTCCAGCATTCTAAAAACACAGCATTCTGTCTCGTTCTCACAAACAATGTCATCCCAAGTACAACCTTGGCTTTTATAGCACATCTCTCTCCAGGCTGCTAGGCTTCAGACTGTCAGCAACATTCCAAGCCATTCTCCATATTAACTCTTTCAGAGGGCCCTGGGACCCCACTTCAAGTTACTTTCAATAACAGGAATTCACATAACTTTAAATGAACAACTTATCCATTTAAAATTATTCCTTCTGTTTTTCCATTCAGACCTGAAAACATAAGTTAGAGAGCAGGCAGCTGAATTTTGTCACTCACATGGAGTTGCCAAGATGCTCAGTTCTAGGAGTCAAAGCAAAACAATAGATTCTGACAGTCACATGAATTGAAAGAGCCATCAGCACATTCTTTATCTGCATGGAGATACATACATACATAGAAAGCAAAGTTTAATATTTAAAAGTATTATCTCCTATTATGCATTTTTACAGGATTGCTGTGAGAGTTTGGGTGTTGGGATAGTCACGATTGTTAAATTAATTATCAGACTCTATGGGGGAGGGAGGTGTAAGGCTGAAGGGTTGCCAACGGCACCCAGTACCCTTGCACCGGCTCAGCTCTGCTGTACCCAAACTACACCTCCAGGAATGCCTACACACAGATCACGTATAAGTAAGCACAACCTTGCTATGTGCCTTCTTTTAGACTTATATACCCACATGCACAGAGTGGGTGAGTAGTCTAATGGTTACAGCAGCAGACTGAGAACCAGGAAAACCAGCTCCAAACCTCACCGCTGCTCTCTTGTTTCAGGAACAAACGTAGGGGTCGATAGTCACAAAGGTTTAGCCAGTTAGCAGGACCTACATGGAAAACATGCAATTCACACAGAAAATGCTTTAGAAAATTTCTCTTTTGGGGACAGTTCTGAGATCCTGTTTTATAAAGACACATAGGCGCCTATGTTGTCCCCATAATTTAGGCTTCAAATGGGGGCATTTTTGGAACTTTGACGTATGTGTCTTGCAATAAAATTAACTCCTAGTATCCTGAAAAACAAAACAAAACAGGATTGTGTTCTTACTTACTTAGAGGAAGTTATGTATAACTATTTGTAGTAAAGCCTAGATACTATGGGCTCGATAGTAATCCAACAGTGGTCAGCATTTCTAAAGTGCTTGATTGCCATGGGCCAATGTAAAACTAGATATTTAGCACCAGAGCCTATCTAGCGTCCATACTGTCAACAGTATTTGCTATCCAGTGGCTAGAATAACACCTGTAAGTCATTGGGAGGTGGCCCTGATCATGATAGCACATTGATGGGCAGGTTAAGCACCCAGACAGGCTTCCTGCTAGAACTTGGAGAATTCCCTTTAAGGAATGGAGTCAGGGCAGCCCCAGCAGAGTCGTTTAGCATGGAGAGCAGGCTGATTTGCCAGATAGATAGGGGCCAGACTGGAGGAAAGGAGAAGCCCTGGGAAAGAAAAAGCTCTCCAAACCCTGTCTGGCTATGACTGGAAGTCCCAGCATACAAGCTGGGGGAAGGCTGAACAGCTCGTCAGCCTTTAAGGGTTTTGACTTTATGTTGCAGAATGCTCTCTAGCAAGGCTATTGAAGTGAAAGGTTGATGTAGGCTCTCTAGGAGGAAAGACTGACCCTTTCCTGATTAAGTTTACCCTGTCAGTGGGAGATGTGGGCGGAGGGAGGGAGGTAGGTATGCCCTGCAAGATGATGTCTGGGTGTATGCTGCAGGAAGGAGAATGCCTTAGTTAGAGGGTAAGGGCTACTTTAGGCTGTCTAGGAACAAAATCTGAGCCCTGTCCGTGGAAGACAGGGGGCAGGTCCCCCAGCTAATGCAAGCTAAGTGGCTGAGACTAGGGAAAGGTCACAAATATTGTTAACCCTGGGAGTTGGAGCAGGATGGAATTGAATGTTCTGGGTAAGGTACTGAATGCTTTTAACTTTGCTGCTGACATTAGTGAACAGTAGAGAGGTTTTCCTTATTTGTCCTTTAATTTGCAGAATAGTCTGTGTGATTAGCAGTAAGCCTAGAAATTGCTGGGAAGGTGCTGGCATTCCTTTACCCTTTCTTTTAGCAGCTAAATGACTAAGGAAGGTTATAAAAGTTTTTGAAAGAGGTGACGTATTTCTGCTTAGTTTGTTCTCCATGGACAAGCAGTCTTAGTGAGCCACACCTAGGTGTGCCAGCCTCAGGGAACGGAGTAGCTCTCCCATAGTTCAGAGGAATTTCCTTCCTCTGAGCTTCATGGTCCTGCCGCTCCTGCTTCTGTTTTTTTCCATCCGTCTCCTGGAACAGACGGATACCACAGCTCTCCAAACTAAACCTATAGAAATAAAAAAGAAAAGAAAAGAAAAATTCCTTACCAGAATATGGAGATATGGAGCACACAAGAGCCACAGTGACCCCCTGGATCAATGCCCCAGATGCACAAATACAGCACATGTGCACTGCACTTGGAGCAAGGAGGAGAAAGTTGTCCAGGAACCAGCATCCAACAGAGGATGGAGGGACAAGCGCTGTGAAAAGAGGGCCAAAGCTGCTCCACTGGGCAAAAAACAGAGCGAGCCCAATGACTGAACTAATTGGGGTCGACAGAGCCCCCAGTGTCCCCAGCCATGTGTCAGTCAACCAATTTCTGATCCAATTTACCATCTTAGGATCCATCCCCAAGCTACTGAGTTTATTGATAAGCCTCCTATGAGGAACAGTATCAAAGGCTTTGCTGAAATCCAGGTAGACGACATCCATCGCATGCCCCTGATCTAGCTCCCTCGTCACCCGGCCAAAGAACTCAATCAGATTTGTTTGGCAAGATCGTCCTTCGGTAAAACCATGTTGCCTTGGGTCTTGTAACCTGTTGGTTTTGAGAAAGTTCACTATTCGCTCTTTCAGGAGCACCTCCATTACTTTTCCCGCCACTGAGGTAAGGCTCACAGGCCTGTAGTTTGACACTTCTTCCCTGTCACCACTTTTGTGTAGATGTATGACATCAGCCATTCTCCAGTCCTGAGGAACCACTCCTGTTTCCAAGGATCTGTTGAAAACATCCTTTAACAGCCCTGCAAGAACCTCTCTGAGCTCTTTCAGTATCCTGGGATGTATCCCATCCGGTCCCATGGCCTTGTCCACTTTCAGTTTTGCAAGTTGTTCTAACACATCATCTTCTGTGAATGGTGTGGTATCTACTTCATTCCCATTTTTATATTTGGGGGACATAGGTGGTCCTTCTCCAGGACTTTCTTTAGTAAAAACAGAGCAGAAGTATTCGTTTAGCAATTTCGCTTTTTCAATGTCACTTTCCATGAGTCCGTTCGCAGCACTTCTGAGTCCTGCAATTCCACCTCTGATCTTCTTCCTTTCCCGAATATACCTGAAGAAGGTTTTGTCGCCACACTTAACATCTTTAGCCATATTTTCCTCTGTCTTTGATTTTGCTATCCTTATTTCTCTCTTTGTCTCTTTGAGTTTGATCCTGTATTCATTTCTGTGTTCCACTGTTTGCAAGCTTTTGAATTTTGCGAAAGCTGTGTTTTTTGCCTTTATTTGAGCAGCCACTTCTTTGGAAAACCAAATAGGTTTTCTTCTCCTCTTGTTTTTGTTTACTTTTGTTACATATTTATCTGTTGCCCCTTTTATTGCCAACTTTAGTTTAGCCCATTGCAATTCCACTTCCCTTATCTCCTTCCCCCTGTCAGCTCCTCCTTTAGGTACTCGGCCATTTTATTGAAGTTGGTGTTTTTGAAGTTTAGGACTTTCAGCTTGCTATGATTGGCCTGTACCATGGCTTTTATCTCAAACCACACTGTGTGATGATCGCTGCTGCTCACAGGGGCACTCACGGAGACATTCGACACACTATCACCATTTGTGAGCACTAAATCTAGCGTTGAGCTTTCCCTGGTTGGTTCCATCACCATTTGTCTAAGTAACGCATCTTGGAGAGCATCAACGATTTTTTGGTTTCTTTCCAGATTTTCAGAAGGCATAATCCAATCCACATCAGGTAGATTAAAGTCATCCAGTATGATCACTTCCCCCTTTGTGGCTATCTTGGCAATATCTATAATCAATTTGTTATCTATCTCTTCAATTTGTGTTGGAGGTCTGTAGACTACAGCAGTATGGATGACAGTGCCATCTCCTCTTTCCAACGCAATCCAGAGCGCTTCTTCTTTTCCCCATGCCCCCTGTATTTCAGTATCTTTAATATTGATTTTGACATACAAGGCTACTCCTCTTCCTCTTCCATTTTCTCTGTCTCTTCTGGGGAAATTCAAAAGGGAGTATCAATAAGGAGGGGTTGAAACAATACAGTCATAATATTTACAAAATGCTGGGTTTGTTGAGGGACTGATTGAGCTGGACAGAGGATGAACCTGGAGTCAGTTAATGCTTATTCATTCGTGTCCTAGGTGGATGGTAAATAGGTGAGTTTTTAATTGTTTTCAGAAGGAGGTGAGATCCTTGTTACCACGGATATTGGTCAGAAGAGTGTGATGGGGCATATAAGTTAAAAGCTCGGTTGCAGGATTGTTGGTTAAATTTTGTTGTTTCTTGTGATACTTGTGGTACTTCTAGAAGGTCGGATGTGGACTGCCATGTTGGTCTTTTGGAGCTCAGCCATGTTAGCAGGGTGCTCATATGCGTGGCTTGTTGTTGGTTTAATGCTTTGTGAATCAGAACCAGTGTTTTATATTTGATCCATGCCTCGAGAGGAAGAAAGTGAAGGTCTCATAATATTGGGGTGATGTGATCATATTTATTCCCTTTTTGTATGATCCTCGCTGTTGTGTTGAGGGCTGTCCATAGAGGGTTGAGGTTGCTGGCTGGTAGTCCTTGGTATATTGCATTGCAATAGTCTATGTGGGGAAGAGTCATTGCTTGCATGACCAATCTGAAGTCTTTTAGGTCATGGAGTGGTCTAAGTCGTTGGAGCATCCTGGCAGTTTTTGCTGTACTTGTGATCTGTTGTTTGAAGGACAGTACGTGGTCCAATATGATGTCTAGATGGTTTATTTGAGTCTAGACCTTAATTTGTGCTATTCCCAGAGTGAGGTGGGTTGGGGGTGGGGGGTTAAGTTTTGGTCTTTTGTAACAAACAGAGCTTCTGTTTTCTTAAGGTTTATAGTGAGGTTGTTGTCCTGTAGCCAGTTGGAAACAATGTTGAAGCAGTTTGTTAGGTCTGGGTTTGTTGGATTTAAAGTTATAATGGGTTCATAGAGCATAATGTCATCTGCATATATATGGAACTTGATATTGTGGGTCGTTATCAATGAGCAGGGTGGTTTAATGTAGATGTTGAAAAGCATAGCCAATAGTGCAGAGCCCTGTGGTACTCACTGCATTTGTTGGTAGAGATGGAGACAGTGGTGCTGGTTTAAATTAGTTAAAACAAAAAACGCTCCACTCTTCACCATATGAGGTATATATTTCTTGCAACTGGGTCTCAGACTTGTACGGAGCTAATTTCATGGATTTACAGACAAAGCTTAGACCCGCAGCTCTCAATTGCATCAACGACTCATAAATGTTGCTGATGTTCAAATGAATAGTGCTAGGCTCAAGACAGATAATTTTCCCACGGAAAGTATAACATTTTGAAAGTGGTACTTATCTGAATGAGCTAATAGTTCCCCAATGCCAACCTTCGCGCTGGTGCGTTTCACTCTCAGGTTTTTTTCAAGGGGATTGTGTTCACACTACACCGGTATTTCTATAAATACAATGTCAAGGTATTTAGATATTTATGTTTAACACCTCTGTTTATTTTAACTGTTATGTAGGTATCACATTAAATTCTCATGGTTTATAGCTTGATTTTCACTCACCACACTTTCAAACCGGTCGCTGTCTTCTGCATTGTTCATTGAAACAGTTTTTGCCAAAAGACGCCGCGCATGCTCATTATGCGGCGTTTTTCTACCCATCAAGAAAGCAATGTAATGACTATCAGCTGGAGATGTAAATCGTGACGTGAAAACCTTCATTGACATGAAAAAAAGCCCACAGATAGAAACACTCTTCTACACTATAAAAGTGCACACCCCAATAAGTTAAAAGATGGTCTTCCATTCTTTCAGTTCCTAAGGTACAGACGGAACTGTTCGGACATCAGGGACTATAAGACACAAGCGTCCCATTTAAAGGAGAAGTTTCGGATGAGAGGTTATCCATCCAAGATTATTGACCAGGCTTATAAACAAGCATTATTTAATAATAGAGATGCTTTGCTAACTCCAACTTTGAGAAACCCTGATGAAGGTGATCAGGTGAATTTAATCACCCTCTATTCGCCCTATAGTAGTAAGATCCAGCGCATTATAAAGAAACACAGCAGTGTACTTCATAGTACCACCGGTTTGGAGAATAAGCATATTAGATGCGTATGGAAAAGACATAAAAATTTAAAAGAAATCCTAAGTCCAACCATGCTAAGACCATTGACTCCAACTCCAGTACCTCAACATGCTGGACATTACAAATGTGGCCATTGTGCCATCTGCAATATTACCACTGAGTGTACTTTTTTTCAACATGGGGATAAGACATACCATTTAAAACATCACACCACCTGTGCTTCGACGCATGTTATATACTGTATCTGTTGTCCGTGCCAATTGCTTTATGTAGGAAAGACCATCCGATCTTTTCATATCCGTATACAAGAGCATCGGAGTAGATTAAAATGTAGGCGTATAGAAGCACCGATTGTATCGCATTGTCTTAGCCTACAGCATGCCTTTGAAGATCTCACCTGTTTCTGTATAGATCAGATAATGTGTGGCAATGGCAAAAAAAACTAGAGAACAATTGAAACATAGAAACATGATGACAGAAAAAGACCACATGGCCTATCTAGTCTGTCCTTCCATAACAACAACTACAACAGTCCACTTTTTACCTGTTACATCGGGAACAAAGATGGATTTTTGTACTGAAATCGACAGTACCAACGGGATTGAACATGCAGATAGATTGGAAAGCATGCATGTAGTCGTGGAAGATCACTTTTAGAATTTTTCAGCCATAAATGATAGCGGAGTAATAACATCTTGATTTTCTCTCTAACCCGCATTTTCTAGATCGCGTGATAGCAATATGCCTGCAAAATGTTCAAATATTTATGGTTCTTAAGCCGTTCAGGTTATCAATCATGATATTGTTTATCTGTACATCTCTAGCAGAGCACAGTTTTTTTCATGTCAATGAAGGTTTTCACGTCATGATTTACATCTCCAGCTGATAGTCATTACATTGCTTTCTTGATGGGTAGAAAAACGCCGCATAATGAGCATGCGCGGCATCTTTTGGCAAAAACTGTTTCAATGAACAATGCAGAAGGCAGCGACCAGTTTGAAAGTGTGGTGAGTGAAAATCAAGCTATAAACCATGAGAATTTAATGTGATACCTACATAACAGTTAAAATGAACAGAGGTGTTAAACATAAATATCTAAATACCTTGACATTGTATTTATAGAAATACTGGCGTAGTGCGAACACAATCCCCTTGAAAAAACCTGAGAGTGAAACGCACCAGCGCGAAGGTTGGCGTTGGGGAACTATTAGCTAGTTCAGATAAGTACCACTTTCAAAATGTTATACTTTCCGTGGGAAATTATCTGTTTGAGCCTAGCACTATTCATTTGAACATCAGCAACATTTATGGGTCGTTGATGCAATTGAGAGCTGTGGGTCTAAGCTTTGTCTGTAAACCCATGAAATTAGCTCCATACAAGTCTGAGACCCAGTTGCAAGAAATATATACCTCATATGGTGAAGAGTGGAGCGTTTTTTGTTTTAACGTTACTATATAGTATTTCCCGCTCCGGAAAGTGATCACACTTATATTTTGGTTTAAATTAGTTGACATCAGTAGGAGTGGAACCATTGAAGTATGTTTCTTTTATGCCAATTTCTCATAGTCGGTGTAGGAGGATGGTGTGGGAGATGGTATCAAATGCAGCAGAGATATCCAAAAAGATCAAGGCATATCCAGTGAGCTTGTTTTGGGTACCTTTGATTAGGGTATTTGTGAGTGAGATCATGAGAGTTTCCAGACCATGCCTCCCCAGCACCCAGTTCCAGCAATGCAACAGCCCAGGGGCCCCCACATATGATGATAGCTACACTCGACTGATCCACCGAACAAGAGCCTTTCCATACAGAGGAGAAAGGTGAGATCATTGATCCTGATGACTCCCTGTGGAATTCAGATGACAACAACTCAGCACTGTCACCAGGCTCGCCACAATCACCAGGCATCCCATTGGACCCTACACCTCTCTGCAAACCCTAGCCTCCCCCCCAGAGGATCTGACATCCAAAATTCCTACAAAAACTCTCGACTCAGCTGAGGCTATCACTGAAAGATACACCGAATCCCAGAAATGAAGTCCTCGGACTCCTGAAGTACCTGAACACACCTAAGACCATGATAGCTATGCCTATCCACCAGGTGCTATTGGACTGCAAGGACAGACTCTGGCAGACCCCCGCAACAGTGCCAGCCACAACTAAGAGGATTGATGTAAAATACCAAGACCAGATGGTCCCGGGGTTCAAAAAATTGCAGCTGCCGCACAAGTCCATCATAGTGGAGTCAACGCTGAAGCAAGCCAAGAGTTTACGTCAACATTTGAATGCTCCATTAGGAAAAGACCCAATAATCTTGGATGGGATCAGAAAGAAGGCATACCATTGCACCATGCTGAGTGCCAGAATCATCTCTCATCAATTCCAAATAGTCTTGTATTATGACAATCTAGTGACCAAAGCAAGGGACTCCTTGGCCTCCCTGCCTCTGGAAACCTGTAACATCCTGACTCCAATCCTACATGACATGGCAGAATGCAGAAAACACCTAATCTGATCAGCGTTCGATGCCTTTGAGACTGCCTCATGCATGGCAATTGCTACCAGACGGATGGCTTGGCTACAAGCATCCGGAATGTACGAAGACATCTACAAATGCTTAGCCAATGCCACCTGCTCTTCAGCAGCAAAGTCAAGGAGACAATAGACAGCATAAAAGATACTGCACAACCCTCCAAACCTTAGACTGTAAAGGCTAAACTACTAGAGGCACAGCACCCAAAGGTTATATTACCCATCACACAAATACAGCTCCTACAGTTGCAACCAAGCCAGCTACCAGAAACCACAGCAATACCACTCCTATCAACAAAAACCTTGTCAGAGGGAGAGAAAACAACAGAAATCCTAAACCTCCTCATCAGCAAAGGCATTGCCGGGCTTTTGACCATCTGGCCCTGAGGACTGTGCCAGTGGAGGACCGCCTCATCCACTTTGCGAAGACTTGCGAAAATATCTCGACTGACCAATGGGTCCTTGAGATCATCAGACAGGGGTTCCATATCCAATTCCAAACAAACTTTCCTCCCAACCTCCCAATGCACTCCAGCAAGACAGCAAGGGAGGGGACCCTCCACCTCCTGGGGGAGGTGCAAGGCCTCCTTCAAATCAAAGCCGTAGAACTGGTCCCCATCCCATGGATCAACCAAGGCTTCTATTCCTGCTGCTTCCTTGTCCTGAAGAAGTCAGGGGGATGGCAACCTATCCTAAAGCTCTGAGGGTTCAACAAATATGTCTTCAAGGAGAAGTTCTGAATGTACTCCCTTGGAACCATTCTCCCCCTCATCCAGGAAAATGACTGGCTTACATCGTTGGACCTCCAGGCATACACTCACATCCCCATAAACCATCACAAAGGAAGTTATTACAATTCTGGGTGGGCAACCGACACTACCAATACAGGGCACTCCCCTTCGGTCTCTCATCAGCACCATGAGTCTTCATGAAGTATGTTGTAGTAGCCGCGGCACACCTCTGCAAGGTGGGAATCCACGTCTTCCCCTATCTCGATGACTGGCTCATTGCCGCACATTCACAAATGGAAGCTCAGGAAGTGACCTAAACCACAGCCTCTCTCTTTCATTCACTGGGCTTCCTAATCAACCCCATGAAATCACAGATGGCCCTAACACAAGTATTAGAATTCATAGGGGCACAGATCCACATTACCCGGGCCAGGGCATTTCTCCCACCCCAGAGGATGAGAGACACTCCAACAGACATCATCTGCACATGCAGGGCAACAATGATCTTTGTAACACTGACCAGTCAGATTTCCTCAGCAAGCATGACCTCAGCACGCATCTTCCTACGCCTTCTGGGTCACCAGGCGGCAGCAGTCCATGTCATCCCACACACCAGACTCAACATGCAACAACTCCAATGGCACCTGAAATGCTCCCTGAACCAACACAGGCAACCTCTGCACCACAAGATTCAAGTAGACTGTACCACCTGAACAACCCTCAACTGGTGGAGAGTGTGAAAATACCTAACAAGGGGCAGACCTCTATGCCACCCCCAAACACAGATCATGCTGACCACTGATGCATCGAAGCGCGGATGGGGACACAGATACTCAACTTCTGTACCAGCAGAACCTAGTCCTCAGCTGAGACACTCCTTCACATCAACCTCCTCGAGTTCAGGACCATCAGAAACGTACTACAGGCCTTCCAGTCATGGCTATAGAAATAAGCGATTCTGATCCAGATGGACAACCAAGTGGCCATATTTTACATAAACAAGCAAAGGGGCACGGGCTCATGACCACTGTGCAGGGAGGCCTATCGGATCTGGACCCTTGCCATCTCCTGGAGCTCTCACCTACAGGCCTCATAACTCCCGGGGCACGACAACAAACTAGCAGACATTCTGATACGGCAGCTTGCACCGTACTAGTGGCCACTGAAACCCTCTGTTTCCTCCTGTCTGTTCTGGCCGTGGGGGAAATCCTCAATGGATTTCTTCACCAGCGAGGATAATGCAAAGTGTCAATCCTTCTGCTCCAAGCTATCTTCCTCTCACAGAACAGCCGCGGATGCATTCTCCAACAACTGGGGCTCACAACCCTGCTACGCCTACCACACGATCCCACTCATTGCTAATTACAGAAGGTCACACACAACAGGGCAACAGTGATATTTGTAACACCTTATTGGCTGAGGCAGTCGTGGTTCCCACACCTGCTATGACTATCTAACAGACAACATCTGTGCCTGCCAGCCTGACCGGATCTATCACGCAGGACAGCAGATGCACACTCCACCCTAACCTGTAGATCCTGGCACTGACTGCATGTATGTTGAACGGGAGATTCTGAGACCATACAAGGATGGTCCTAGAAGTGCTCCTGGTGGCCAGGTGCCCAACAACACAATGTTCATATGCTGCAAAATGGAAACAATCATGCACATGGTGCAATAATAAGCAGCTGAACCCATTCACCTGTACCATACTGGCACTACTATGGTATCTCCTCTCCCTCTCTTGGGGTGGGGCTAAAGATATCGTTGGTCAGGACCAACCTGAGTGCCACAGCAGCATACCATGACAACGTAGACAAAAAGTCCATTTTGGTGCACCCTCTGGTCACACAATGTATGTGTTGTCTCAATCATCTGCAGCCACCTGTTGAAACCACCTGCACCAGGATGGGACCTCAACGTCATCCTACACCAACTGATAAGCCACCTATTTAAACCACTCAATCAGGTGCAAGTCAAGTTGCTCACATGGAAAGCCCTTTTGCTAGTGATGATCACCTCAGCATGTCACATTAGGATGTGTGAATTTTAGGGGTAGATTTTTATTTTTCCAAACTTTACAAGCTACTATTGACCAAATTATGCATTTTTGCATGATGAATCTAAAGTTATCTTCAGAAACTGCTTAAAGTGAGTCTTACCTACATCAAATCACAGTTGAAATATGTGGAAATTAAGTAATATTTATTTGAACATACAAATAGTCTGAACAACACCTGTAGTTACATAATTGTCTTTAAAATGTCATTTATGCAGTTAATTTAATGTTATTTAACAAAATTCAGCAAAGAAGTCATGTTGTTTGCTTCTGTTTCGACTCATGAGCTCCCTGCTGATCATCTGATCCTTAATATAATTTTCCCTCCTCTCCTGATTGTACACGTGACCAGCAGCCTTAGTTGTCATTTTTACATACCTTTTTATGGACTGGGTGTGTGATGGCCGGTCTGAAACCACCATGGGCTTGCTCAGAAATGCCTTGATCTTTGCTGTTGTCATGGTACAGGTAAGAGGAGGCTCAGAGACTCTGGAGCTCTAGTCAAGTAACTGTGTGAGTGTAGTTGCCTCAGTGCTGATGGACGGTGTTTTCCTGGGTTTCGCACTGCTGTCTCCAAACTGAGCGGTCTCATCTCTTTCACCTCTGATCTTCAATATCTTCTCCACTGCATCTCCTCTCTCCTGCTCCTCTTCACTGCACAACATAGCTTGCAGAACTGACTCGCTGTAACCACACCAAGCTGACCTTCTCACTGTAGGGATTACTATCTTCCTTACCTCTTCACACTGTTCTTTCAACAGTTGCAGATGGAAAAGGAGATGCCTGGGACCTTGTGTCCAATTGCTACTGTATTTATTTTTATACTGAACCAGTTCACCATGTAAACCCCAACATAGAACTCTACAATCATTCTTAATTTTTTTCAGATTCTTACCTTTCAGATTATGATAAATGAAACACAAAAGGCATTAATATGCAATGCAAACACATAAACATTATCAGAGCACTTTAACATATTTCAGTAACTTGTGTAGTTTTGCGTAATTTCCTAGAAATTCCAGGTAGGAAAATAGCATCTTACATAAAAATTTAAAGCTAATTGTTGATTTGCACATGAAATTATGCCATTTTTTCACTAGTGCTTTTTAAAATTATGACATCTCCAAAATTGACACACCCTAACATCACATCAGCGAACTGCAGGCCCTGGTTGACTACCCACCCTACACGCAGCTCCGACATGACCGGGCTATTCTCAGGACACATCCAAAGTTCGTTACAAAAGTCATCTCAGCATTCCATATCAACAAGGCAATAGTGCTACCCCGCTTCTACCCAGAGCCACACATGACCCAGGAGGAATGACAACTGCACATGTTGGGCTGCACCCGTACCCTCTGGATATACAATTACAGAACAAGAGCCACCAGGAAGGCATCACAATTATTCCTCACATATGACCCCAACAGACTGGGTACCTAGTCACAAAGTGCATGCTGTCCCAAAGGCTAGCAGACTGCATCGTATACTGCTATGTATGGGCCAAAATCCACCCAACAGAGAGGGTGCACGCGTACCAGTTGCGGGTGATGGCTGCCACCCTGGCCAACCTGCATACTGCATCCCCCATGGACATCTGCAATGCGGCCACCTTCACCAAACACTATTGCCTTGACCGGCACCCCGAGGGCGCTGCCTCCTTTGGTCAGGCAGTACTGCACATGGTGGAATGGCAAGATGGCCCAATGTAAAGGGCCGCGGGTGAGATACTACCTCCCCCTTCTTTTACGTGATCTGACACTAGCCAACTCTAAAAATTAATAAATAAAAAATATAAAAAATTTGTTCTTTCCTCGTTATCTCTTAACCTGTAGGATGCGTTGTTCCCCCAGAGCACCCATGTATAAATACACTTCCAGTTCCTTTTCATTATAGTTCACTTGTTTGTTGCTGAAATAAATCGAGCATCAGGTTCAAGAGTGCTGTCTTCCAGTAGCCTTTTTTAGTTCACATGCCTGAGCGCACCCGCAGACTCATCCTACCACAGCACCTTCAGAGATGCGGGAAGGGACTGAGGTACAGAACAACATCTCTAATAGCTGCCCCGTACCCCAGCTTGGGAGTCACCTAGGTGTGGCTGACAGCAGAATGACCATCCCGCCCACCACCCCTTTCAGAAGAGCCTACTCAGCTAGGGAAATACTGAAGCAGGAGGGGCAGGACCAGGAAACAGGAAGGGGAGGGAGGAAGCTCAGAGGAATAAAATAAAGGGGGGGGGGTGATTCCTCTGAGCTATGGGAGAGCTACTCCAGTCCCTGAGGATGGCACACCTAGGCATGGCTGACTCATCCTGCTGTCCACGGAGAACCACCGTTTACAATAGTAACCTTCCTTTTGCTTTGCACAAATAGCAGAGAGAGTTGGGAACAGTGGGGGAGGTGAGCTGTCCATCTTGTCCTGCAGTTGACTGTAATATCTGGGCTGGAGCAATCAGCTCATGGCAATGTGCAAGTGAGTGAGTGAGCAGAGGGTTAGCCACACTCTTCTGTGACATTCTTTCGATAGTAGAGGAACGCTAGATTGTAAACGAAGTGGCAGCTGGTAAAGTTTTACCATATTTAAAGGACCAGTGGGGTTTTTTTGGCTGATGACAAAGATCAGAACTATTACTGTGGTCCTTGGAACTTCAGGGTTCTTTCCTGTCCAGCCCTATGCATGAAATTAATGCTATCCTCAATTATTTTATAATCCTCTCTCTGGTTATAAGTTAAAGTAAAGGCGGTGTTTGGCTTTGAAAACAGTCCAGAGTCTGAGTGATTTTGGGATCAAGAACTGGGGCTATGGGGTGGAGCAAGGAATATTACCCTGGCAATAGCCCAGGTTCCTGCCTGGTTGCACCTTAGAGAGCTCTTTCCCTTACTCTGGCCCTCTCATTCCCCATCCCCATATTATCCAGTCTGTCCCCACCTCCGACATCTCCCTCCTCTCCCCCCTTCTCCCCCCTCCTTTCAACATCTCATTTCACTCTCTACCACCTTTCTTCAGCATCTTCTCTCTCTCTTTCCTTTAATTCAGTATCTTGTCTCTCTATTCTCCCTCCATTTAGCTTCTGTCATCTCCCTTCCTACTTTCGCTAATGTCCAGCATTACTCTTCTGTCTTCCTACTTACCCTCCCATGTTCAGCAGCTCCCTGTACCCTATTCCGCTACGTCCAGCATCCCCTCTCTGTCTCTATCTCCCCTTCATGCCCAACATATTCCCTCTGTCTTTGTACTCCCCCTTGTGTCCTTCATCTCCCTTGTCACCTTATTCCCCGCCCCCCATATGTCCAGCATCACCCTTCTGTGTCGCTACTCTTCCACCCACCCCATGCTCAGCAGCATCTCCCTCTTACCCTGTTTCTCCATGCCTAACATCTCACCAGACACCCTATTTACCCTCTGTCCAGCACCCCTCCCCCTCATGTCCAGCATTATCTTCTTTGTGTCCTTATTCTTCCTTTCTCCACCTAAGTCCAGCTAGAATATCCCTAATTCACTTTATCACCTTCTTCTGTGTCCACCATCCCCACCCTCTGAACCAGCATGCACCTTTCCCTATGTCCCTGCTCAGTATCTATCTCTCCTCTGCCACTGCCTACCTCCATTGCTGCAAATTCCTTGGGTCTGTGGGAGCGGCAATAGAAAAGAGAATGAAGAGCGGAGCCTGCAAGTCAGTGCATGTCAGTGACGGCTCTGCCAATCGGGCCCCGCTCCTCTGAAACAGGAAATTTGTATCGGAGGGGGCTCTATTCTTTTTTTTCTTTTCTATTGCCTCTGTCTCAGGTCCAGCTAAGTAGTGGTGGCAGAGGTAGATGCTGAACAGAGCATATTCCAATGGTAGCACCAAGCAGCTCGGAGAAAATGCGTGAGAGAAGGGAGGTAGAGTGGTGCTGAAAGCATGTGTCACAAGCCTAATGCATGCGACTTGATATGTCTAAAGGTCCTGGAGTAAAACAGAGTGTTGCTACAGACCTTGATACATGCTTAGGAATGTATGGAATGAACTAATGGAGATATAGCAAGATTAAGAGTAGCACTGCCAGAATCTCATCAGAGATGTCTTACCACTGAAGAGAGGTGGTTGAAAGAAAGGGTGGTGCCTGCCCAGGCAATGGAGGATGAACAGGCCATGGCCCGTTGCCAGAAAGTGGTTAGTGATCAATTTCTATTTTACCTAAAAGGGGAATTAGTAGACAATGGTGTTCCTAGCCCCCCCATCACTTAGGTTGGGTGCCCTCACCCATGCTGCCGACGTGGTGCTGCGTGCCGCTATGCACCTCCACACCCCTGGCTAACCCCTGGCTGGCCCCGTGGAGGCAGCAGGCAAACTTATGTTTAAGATGTCTTTGCCACAGTGCCTCACACTCAAGGGACCAGACGTTCTCTCCTGCCCAAAGTCTCGCCATTCAAGAGACTTTGGCAGGGAGAGAAGAGTGGCCAGCCCCTGGAGCATGAGGCACATGGCAAAGCCATCTTAAACATAAGTTTGCCATGCTGCCTCCATGGAGACAGCAGGGGTGCACCCTCTCCCGGCCAGGAACCTGTGGTGGGTCACATGCACCACCCCGCCCTTGGTACACCACTGTTAGTAGAGGAACGGAAGCATAAGCAGGCCTGGAAAAACCAGTGTGCCAACCAGGCTAAACAGATAGAGAGCTCATGTAGAGCTAGAAGGAGATTGAGTAAGAGTAGGAGTGAGTCCTACCTAGCCAGCGGATAGAGATTGATGAGGAGCTTAGCTTTGAAGGTTAGCAGAAATGTGCAGAGCTTAGGGAGAGACTCTCTAAAATGAAGTGTAAGCATGTAGAGGCCATGCTGAAGCTGAATCAGCTTCAGAACCAGACTAAGCAACAGGAAAGTCTGATGGAGGAGCTGCGCCAGAAGGAGGCACAGCTCATGCGAGAAAACCAAGCACTAGGCGAGCTGAAAGGAATGTATGAAAAGGAGATGGGATGAGTAACTTGCAGACTGCAGGAACCACAGATACAGCTGATTGTGTTGAAAAGATGAAGGGCCCAATATTCAAAAGGCATTTACATGTTTTTTTTAGTGCCGTCAAGTCAGTGCTGACTCCTGGTGACCCAGCTGCCTCTGGGTTTTCTTGGTAATGTATCACAGGAAGTAAGTTGCCAGGCCTTTTCTTCCGAGGCAATGGAGGGTAAAGTGACTTGCCTAAGGTCACAAGGAGAACCAGTGGGAATCAAACCCTTGATCTTCTGGGTACTAGGCACTCTCACTAAACCATGTAAGTTCCTTTAATTGGGATATTCAATGGTACTTGCACACTTAGTGCCGATGAATATCACCTTCTAACCCCTCTATATGCTCCAGTGCTCTTCAGTTAGCATTGGGGGCGTGTTGGGGGCGTTCCAGGGCGGAACAGAGGCAGAGACTGTTGCATGCTGCCCGGTTAGCTACTGTGGCTTCCGGAGTGTGCGGCGATCCCCAGATATTCAATGTCGGGGCTGCATATGATTCCGGCATTGAATATACAAGGTTAAGGGTCAGCGGGCAGGGCTATGTGCCATAGCAGCGCATAAGCTTCCCAACTGAAAATCAGGCCCAAAGGGTTCTCTGCTAAAGGAAGTAAGTGAGAAAGCCAAGAAGCTTGTAGTGGTAGAAGGGGAGCTGGCATGAGAGCAGGGAAAGGTTAAGGAGTTTGGGGATCAGATTTTCCAGCAGACAGCTGAGGTCCTGAGACATCAGGCTGAAGTGAAGGCTGTTCAGGCAGTAACAGAGACATGCAGCAGAAGTTTATTTATTTTAAAATATTTATATCCCACCATATGCCCTAAGGCATTCAAAGTGGCACATAGTTAAAAACCCCAAAGCAAATCGAATACAACACTAAAAGTCCCAACCTTTCCCCATTATGATACCTGACTGCCATGATTCATGTATCAGCCCTACCACCTGCTTTGCCCAAATTGAGGACACGGAAAGGTTTTCAAGGCCTTTCTAAAAGCTAACAACCTTCCTCCTGCCACAAAGAAACTGGTGACCTGTTCACCAGAATAGGGCGGCCATTGCAAGACACCTTTCTCGCCACTTATTCAATCATACACCCTGCAGACTGGGAACCATAGCAAAGGCAGCAAAGGCAACTGATCTGCAGATTGCACAGCAGGAAAGCTCCAGCCTAGTGACCCATATAAGTGATCTAGTTCTGAATGTTGAGAGTTTGAAGACACAGTAATAGCAAGCCCAAGAGCAGGGCCGGATTTACCTTGAGTGAGGCCCTACACCAACAAAAATTGTGGGCCCCCAGCAGGGGCGGCCCAAGGGGGGTGCGGACCTCATTTGCATAAGGGGCCTCATTTGCATAAATATTTGCATAATGTTACCATATACTAACTTTTAGTAAACGTGCCTCTTAATGAGTGTATGGATAAAGAAAGACTAAAAGATTTCTACATTACTATAATCCAGTGCCAACTGCCAGACACATTAGGAACTACTACAAACACTGCCCATAGTAAACCCGCCGTATCCTAACAGCACTACCAGGACTCACAAAGCACCATACTCTACCAATCAAAAGGCAACACTGCAAATATTAAACCAATACATTTCAGAGAACAACAATACATGACCTACTGGGGAAAGAGAACAAGTGGCAATGTCAAATAGGAATTATATAAACAGAACACCTCAGCTCAGTTACACATGCAGAACATAGACCATCACCAAACAAGTAATCACAATTTAGAAATAGGAAGACAATAATTAAACTGGGAATCCCAAAAGCCAAACTTGGAATGTACAACACTGTAGAAATAAAACAATACATTAATTTGCTCTTGTACTAAACAAAGCACAGATGTTAATGATGCACATTTACCAGAGCTGACATATTCCAATTAATAAATTCAAAATAAAGAGATATTTTTCTACCTTTTGTGCATTTTTTTCAGCTGCAATTGCTCCAGCCACTTTCTTCTGGTTTCTTCGTGTCTTCTGCTAACTCTCCATCGTCTGCTGTCCATTTGTCCTTTCTTCTCTCTTCTAGATTTTTTTCCATTCTCTCTCTACATCTGCTTTAACATACTAATCTTTCTCCTTTTGCTCTTTCCTCATTCCTATTTCATCCACTCAAATATTACCCCTCCATCCTCAATCCCCACTTACTCTCCCAATACCCGGCCAATTGTAGATTTTTTATCCCTCCCACACAAAATATTTTTCCCTTCTCCATTTTACTCTTCCAGCCCCATCCCATTCTAATCCTCCCCCAACATCAGCTCCCTTCTAGTTCCAGCCTCACCCAGCATCCATTCCCTTCTAGTCCCTGCATCAGCCCATTTCCAGCCCTAGCCATCCATCAGCCCATTTCCAGTCCTAGCCCCCCCATCACCCCACTTACAGTCCTTAACCCATCACCCCATTTTCAGTCCTTAACCCCCCATCACCCCATTTTCAGTTTAAGCCCCCCCTATAACCCATTACCAGTCCTAACCCCCCATCAGCCCACTTCCAGTCCTAATCCCATCAACCCATTTCCAGTCAGCCCCCCATAGCCCATTGCCAGTCCTACCCCCCCCATCAGCCCACAGCCCATTACCAGTCCTAACCCCATCATCCCACCTCCAGTTTTAACCCCCCAGCCCATTTCCAGTCCTAGCCCCCTATAGCCCATTACCAGACAACCCCCATCAGCCCACAGCCCATTACCAGTCTTAACCCCCCCAAAGCCCATTACCAGTTCTAATCCCCCCCCAACAGCCCATTACCAGTCCTAACCCCATCAGCCCACCTCCAGTCTTAACCCCCCAGCCCATTTCCAGTCCTTGCCCCCCCCTTTGCCCATTACCAGACAGCCCCCATCAGCCCACAGCCCATTACCAGTCTTAACCCCCCCAAAGCCCATTGCCAGTTCTAAGCCCCCCCCCCAACAGCCCACAGTCCATTACCAGTCCTAACCCCATCAGCCCACCTCTAGCCTTAACCCCCCCAGCCCAGCCCATTTCCAGCCCCAGCCCCCCAATAGCCCATTAGCAGCCCTACCCCCCCAGTGCATTTCCAGCCCCAGCCCCCCCAATAGCCCATTACCAGTCCTACCCCCCCATAGCCCATTACCAGTCCTACCCCCCCCATAGCCCATTACCAGTCCTACCCCCCCCCACATAGCCCATTTACATTCCTACCCCCCCCCCCCACCTAGCCCATTACCAGTCCTACCCCCCCCCATAGCCCATTACCAGTCCTACCCCCCCCGGCCTAAAGTAAAATTTAATTAAAAAAAAAAACCTGGTGGCTGCCGCGGGGGCCCCGTCTACAAGCTGGTCGGGTCCGGTCGGGTCTCTCTCCCTCCCTCGCTGCAGGCTGCAGGCTGCGAGAGACGCATCTTCGCGTCTCTCGCAGCCTGCAGCGAGGGAGGGAGGGAGAGAGACCAGACCGGACCCGACCCGACCAGCTTGTAGACTGGGCCCCCGCGGCAGCCGAGGGGGCCCCGCGGCGGCAGCCACCAGGTTTTTTTTTAAATTAAATTTTACTTTAGGCCGGGGGGGATAGGACTCCTACCCCCCCCCCGGCCTAAAGTAAAATTTAATTAAAAAAAAAACCTGGTGGCTGCCGCCGCGGGGCCCCCGCTGCTGCCGCGGGGGCCCCGGCTACAAGCGGGGCGGGTCGGGGCCGGTCCGGGGGGGTCGGGTCGGGTCGGGTCTCTCTCCCTCCCTCGCTGCAGGCTGCGAGAGACGCGAAGGGAGAGCGTCTCCTCGCGTCTGTGTTAAGCCCGCAGGGGCTGATGGGAAATCCCATCAGCCCCTGCGGGCTTAACACAGACGCGAGGAGACGCTCTATCTTCGCGTCTCTCGCAGCCGGGAGGGAGACGAGACCCGACCCGACCCGACCCGACCAGACCATACCATCTTGTAGACGGGGCCCCCGCGGCAGCAGAGGGGGCCCCGCGGCGGCAGCCACCAGGTTTTTTTTTTAATCGAATTGAAAAAAAAAAAACCTGGTTCTATTTTTGGTGGGCCCCTGCCGGTTGTGGGCCCTACGCCATGGCGTACATGGCGTATACGTAAATCCGGCCCTGCCCAAGAGTGCTTATAGGCTCAAATAGAACAGGGGTGGAGCCTGAATTTGCATCCCCAGCCACTGTAAGAAATGAATATTACTTACAGGAACAGCTTGTAGGGCAGGGGTTCCCAAACCTGTCCTGGGACCTCCCCAGCCAGTCGGGTTTTCCGGATATCCACAATGAATATGCATGAGAGAGATTTGCATTCAATGGAGATAGTGCATGCAAATCTCTCTCATGCATATTCATTGTGGATATCCTGAAAACCCGACTGGCTAGGAGGCAGGTTTGGGAATCCCTGTTGTAGGGGAACAGGAGCTGAAGTATGCCTTGCATTAGGGGTGGTGAAATGCCGTACTCTTTGGGGGGGGGGGGGGTAAGCTGCGCTCTTCAGCCAGCCAAACTGAGCGGCCATGATTGCTGGCCTTTCCCTCCTGTCTGCCCGTGGGGATCTGATCTCTCCTCTTCTACTACCAACTCCAGACTTCGATCCTTCCACCTTGCTGCTCCTTATATTTGGAATAAACTACCTGAGTCTGTACATCAGGCTTCATCTCTGGTCCTTTTCAAATCCAGGCTGAAAACTCACCTCTTCAAGGCAGCATTTGGATCCTGATCTGCTTAGTCTCCTATGTGTTTCTTACCAATCCTCTAGATGTATCCTTGTCCTCAGCTGTTGTGAAGCCCTCCGGTCATCGCAGAGCCCGAGGAAGTGATGTCATGGGGGCGGGCTCCTCACGGGCTGTCTTTCCTTTTCAAATTAACTTTAGCTGCAATAAAGTTAATTTGAAAGGAAAGACAGCCTGTGAGGAACCCGCCCCCATGAGATCACTTCCTCGGGCTCTGCCATGACCGGAGGGCTCCTCATACAGTTTCTTTACTTTTCAAAGTAAGTGTAGTGCAGCCGCTGCTCTGTACAAAGCAGAAGCAGCGGCTGCACTATTATGGGGAATCGCGTTCGCGTTCGCATTCGCGCCGCGGACTTCGGGAGGAAAGCCGGTTTTTTGCTCTGGCCACTCCCGATCTTGGGCAAGAGCAAAAAACCGGCTTTTCAATGGCCGGTTTGACATCTGTGCCGGCAGCCGGCCTGGCCATGGAAAAACCGGCCAGGCCGGCTGAAAACCGGCCGGTTGGCAACCCTAGAGCAGACAAGATGGATCCTTGCTGTGATCATGACACTCTTCTGCCCATGGAAGATGGGGTCCCTATGGGCAGCCTGCTGCCTGCCGGGTTGTGATCACAGCCTTCCATTCTTGTCTGTCTGTGGAACAACAAATTCCCATGGGCAGACAAGAAGGGAAGGCCAGCAATTGTGGCAGCGCATTTTTGGACTAGGCCTATGTGGCTTATGCCTTTCTGATGCCTCTGCCCTGCAGGTACAGCTTGAGGAGATGAAAGTAGAACTAGGGAAAGCCAGTAAACTTGATTCCCAAAGAAGAAAAAGTATGGATGTTGTCAGAGGAAAATAAGAGCTTAGGTCTGCTGTTGATGATCAGTGCCTCTTGCAGGAGAAAGATCTCCAGGTGATAGATCTGAGTAACAGGATCTACCACTTAGAGCAGGAAAGGACTATGTTATGACCTCCACTAGTGCACCCTTTTGCCGCAGATAACGCAAATTATACACACACATTCTGCCATGCTAAATGCAGAAATGAGATTGATGCATGCATAAACAGCAAAAGAATGTGCACTCAGTAATGCCAAGTGTATTTAAATAATCCACAAATGAGCTGCACACATTAAAATGGGATGCTAATAAGGTCTGCACCCAATGCAGAGAAACACGCAGAAAATTACATAAGCAGCAAGAGCGCCAGTATCTCTACGCCTGGTCTGAGGTGGCTTAAACATTTTGCATTTATAAGGAAAGATTGTTTCATGGTATGTACCGTTGAATAGTTATAAGGGAAAGTTCAGTATTGAGAAGAAATGTTTTTTGCTTTTTATCCTTGTGTGGTTTTTGGACTGACTTATATCATAGAAACATAGAAACATGATGACAGAAAAAGACCACATGGCCTATCTAGTCTGTCCTTCCATATCAACAACTACAACAGTCCTCTTTTTACCTTTAGAGATCCTCTGTGTTGGTCCCATGCTTTTTTGAATTCAGTTACTGTCCTCATCTCAACCACCTCCACTGGGAGACTATTCCATGGATCCACTACTCTTTCCGTAAAGAAATATTTCCACATATCACTCCTGAATCTATCTCCCTTCACCCTCATCCCATGTCCCCTCGTAGCAGAACTTGCTTTCAATTGAAAGAGGCTCTCTCCCTGAACATTTATGCCACGGAGGTATTTAAACATCTCAATCATATCACCTCTATCCCACCTTTCCTCTAAGGTGTACATATTAAGATCCTTAAGATCCATCCTGTTCACATTCTTTTGAAGGTGCAGTCTCCAGAATTGCACACTATACTCCAAATGAGGTCGCACCAAAGACTTATAGAGAGGCATTATCACCTCCTATTTTCTGCTAGCCATTCCTTTCCGTATGCACCCAAGCATCCTTCTAGCTTTTGCCGTCGCCTTTTCTACCTGTTTAGCTACTTTAAGATCATCAGACACAACCACGCCTAGGTCCTGCTCTTCTTTAGTGGACAAAAGTACTTCACCCCCTATACTGCATTGCTCCCTTGGTTTGCTGCAGCCCAAATGCATGACCTTACATTTTTTAACATTAAATCCCAGCTGCCAAATTCTAGACCATTCTTCAAGCTTAGCTAGATCCCTCCTCATGTTATCTACACCTTCCTGGGTGTCTACTCTATTGCAGATTTTGGTATCATCTGCAAAGAGGCAAACCTTCCCTGACAGTCCTTCCGCTATATCACTAACAAAAATGTTAAAAAGAATCGGACCAAGGACAGATCCCTGGGGCACACCACTGGTAACATCCTTCTCCTCAGAATGAGCTCCATTTACTTGTACTCTTTGTCGCCTCCCACCCAACTAATTTCTAACCCAAGCAGTAACTTTAGGGTCCATCCCTAGGGTGCTCAGTTTGTTTATAAGTCACCTGTGAGGAACAGTGTCAAAGGCTTTACTGAAATCTAAGTACACCACAACTAGAGCTCTCCCTCGTTCCAACTCCCTGGTCACCCAGTCAAAGAAATCAATCAGATTTGTCTGACAAGACCTGCCTCTGGTGAATCCATACTGCCTCGGATCCTGTAATCCGCTGGACTCCAGAAACCTCACTATTTTCTCATTCAGCAGTGTTTCCAATAATTTACTCACCACCGAAGTTAAACTAACCGGCCTGTAGTTTTCAACCACATCCTTACTTCCGCTTTTGTGTAAAGGCACCACATGAGCCTCTCTCCAGTCCTTTGGCACCACTCCCGACTCCAACGAGGCATTGAAAAAGTCAGTCAGTGGAGTTGCTAGAACGTCCCCAAGTTCCCTCAGTATTCTAGGGTGTATCCCATCCGGTCCCATCGCTTTGTCTACTTTAAGTTGAGCTAGTTTCTCACGAACACAGTTTTCTGAAAATTGTTCAAGATGTCCCTTGCTTCTGTTCCTGTTTGTGGGTGTTTTGTGAGGTCCTGCTCCTGGTTCTTCATCTGTGAACACAGAACAAAAATATTTGTTAAGCAATTCCGCTTTATCCTTATCAGCTTCTACATATTCCTCCCCTGCACCCTTGGGTCTGACAATACCACTTTTGCCCTTCCTCTTCCCACTAATATATCTGAAACATGTCTTATCCCCCCATTTTATTGCATTGGTTATTTCCTCCTCCTTTTGAATCTTTGCCTTCTTGACTACTTTGCTAGCTTCTCTAAGTTTTTCCAAATACAGATGCCTGTCTTCCTCTCTCTGTGATCTCTTGTATTTCATGAAGGCCTCCCTCTTTTTCTTCACTTTTTCAGCTACTTCCTTCGGAAACCATAGCGGTCTCCTTTTCCTTTTGCCTTTATTTACCATTTTAACAAAAAGGTTGGTTGCCCTTAAAATATCCCCTTTCAGTTTTGCCCACTGTTTTTCTACATCCCCCAGCTGTTCCCATTCCACTAACGACTCCCTGAGGTATTGGCCCATCTTCGCAAAGTTAGTCTTCCTAAAGTCTAAGATCCTCACCTTTGAATGGATTCTAACAGCCCTAGTCCTAATACTGAACCACACCATCTGGTGATCACTGGATGCAAAATGATCTCCCACTACAACATCAGAAACACTTTCACCATTGGTAAGCACCAAGTCCAGTATGGTCCCTTCACGTGTGGGGTCTGTTACCAATTGCCTGAATTGTTCTCCCTGTAGAGAATCCAGGATCTCCTTACTTCTAGATGATACTGCAGCAGGAATGTGCTAATCAACATCTGGCATATTGAAATCTTCTATCAGTAGCACTTCCTCTTTCCTAGCAATGCTGCGTATGTCTTCAATTAACTCTCTGTCCACCTCTTCCTCTTGTGAGGGAGGTCTGTATATCACATCAATGCAAATAGATTTCTCTTTCCCTCTTTCTAGTTTAACCCACAATGCCTCCTCTCTCCCTTTTAAGCTCTGTAATTCGAAAGCTTTAATAGTAGTTTTAACATATAGTGCCACTCCTCCCCCCCTTCTTCCTACCCTATCCTTTCTGAATAAATTATAGCCAGGTATAGTTACATCCCAATTATGGTTTTCTGTGAACCATGTATCTGTAACTGCCACTAAATCCAAGTCAGCCACTCCCACCAAAGCTTCAACATCAGGGATCTTATTTCCCATGCTACGGGCATTTATACACACTGCTTTCCATATGTTACCTCTGTTACCCATTTCCATAAAGGTATTTAATGCATCACCTACCTGGGGACTTTCACTTACCTCGGGGCTTTCTTCACCAATCCCCAACGAATCTAGTTTAAAGCCCTTTTCAGTAGATTAGCCAGTCTACTACCGAAGATGTGTTGACCTTTCTTGGACAGATGGATGCCATCTCTGCTCTGCAACCCTTGGAACAGCATCCCATGGTCTAGGAAACCAAAATGCTCTCCATGACACCATCCATGCAGCCATGCATTCATCTCCAGGATGCGAGCCTCTCTGCCTTGGCCTTTACCCTCAACAGGGAGGATTGAAGAGAACACCACCTGTGCACCTAACTGCTTCACCCTCTGTCCCAGAGCCATGAAGTCACTTTTGATACGTTCCGAGGTATACCTGGCAGTATCATTTGTTCCAACATGGATTAGCAACATTGGGTAATAGTCAGTGGGCTTGATGAGTCTCTGCAAACTCTCCATAACATGTTGGATTTTGGCACCAGGCAGACAGCATACCTCTCTGGACATCAAGTCTGGTCGGCAGATGAACGCCTCAGTACCCATCAGAAGAGAGTCTCCAACCACCACTACCCTTCGTTTCCTTCTGGTCACTGATTCTGCAACTTTGGGGTACTTGAGCTCTGGTTCTTCCCTTTATTCCCTTCATTCTCCATTTATTACTGTGATTTCATAAAAAATTATTTTTGGACAAAATAGTGTTGAACGCCAAAAGAACTTGCACATATCATGAGCATTTGACATTTATGCGCATGCAGACTTGGCTATTTGTAGCGCATCTGTTCTTTGTACTGATATTGGCTCCCCTCTTTTTAACTTTACACCAAAGTTTTGTGCACAGCTCATTTGCATATATGCCCTTTACTGCATACCAGTGATGAAGTCTTGTGCTATCAGCGAGCTACAAAACACGTACACAGCTAATAACGTGAGACTTCAGTGCCGGCTTTTTGTATTGGCCTGTTACTGGGGAAAAGCAGGAAGAAGGAAGCAGTAGCGGCTGAAACACATTAATTCTACAAAGATTGCAATTGTAAGTGCAATAACAAACTATCTTTTAATATTAGAAGTCCCAGCAGACTGCAACATTTCCAAATGCAAGCTCATCTTTTCTAATTTCTGCAGGATAAGAGCTAATTTAGCATCCTGCTCTTGGAACCTTTTTTTCAAACAGAGTCAGAAGAACAATGAACAGTTTAATCAATAAATCCCCCTAATAAGTTATTAGTTTGTGTCACTACCTTCAAAATGTCCAGCAATGTCGCATTCTCATATTATCCAGCCCAATATTTCCTTGCTGCAACTGTGGCAAAGACTTCTGTCTGCCCAGGGACAAGACCGGTGCAAGGACTGGAGGCACCCTAGGCAGGCCCAACAGCTAGCTGCCCTGCCGTGGCCCCCTGCCTCCATTGCCACTGCTGCCACCCCCCTCTGGGGTTGCAGCGACAGACATAGCCCCCAAACTGTGATGCAGTGCTTACTAACATTCAGGTGATGTGTCAAGGTTTCCTTTTCTTCACAATGGACCATTACTGCCCCCCTCTGGTTCCACTCTGGTTTGAAGCAGTGCCGGAGGGAGATGGAAATGGCACATTGTGAAGAGAAGGAAACCTTGATGCGGCTCCTGAATGCTAGATAGTGCTGTGTTGTGGTTTGGGGGTTACTGCTACCGCTGAAGGCCCTGGAGAGGCAGCAGCAACAACGAGCGCCCTCTGAGGGCCGGCACCCTAGGCAACTGCCCAGTTCACCTTATGGAAGTGCTGGCCTTGCCTGTGGGAGGTTGGATCCTCACGGACAGGAGGGGTCTTTGCTGCAATCGCGGCTGGGAAGGCAGCAAACTGCCTATGGGGACCCAATTTCCCGCAGGCAGATCGTGATCGTGACAAAGACCCATCCTGTCTGCCCATCGTTACTCCAGAGGTCTCTTGAAAAATGTCCCCATTAAACATGAAGAAATTCTTCTTGAAAGCTATTGCAGTCAGTCGCACGATAAATTCAGTCAGGACCTGTTAGTACCAAAGTGGCTGTTGGGTTATTCCTCATCATTAGCCAGCGAATTCCTTTGAGTATTGGGGTGTTGCAGGTCCTGCAAACCCTAAAAATCACTTTGAATATTGGGCCCTACATTTATCTCTGAGCTACAAATATAAAAGTATCACCCACTATCAGACACTGCCTTATTTCCAAGAGCTTGCTATAAGCAATTGATGTAAGAAGCCATTTTGAAAACAGGAACTATTAAGTTTTGAGTCATAAACTTTTCTGTCAGATTTTGCTCTTTATAATTTAAAGAAAGAAATTTCTAGTACTGTGGAAAAGATAAATTATATTCCTTTGGATGACCAGGCAGAATAACAAATTCAAAATCATTTATTTCAGTAAATGAAATATGAAATGAGTAGACCATGGGTTCAAAGTGAGTAAAGAGTTCCAGTGTAAATGAGAATACATCTTTAACAGCCACTAATCAAGTGTTTACCTTTCCCATTAAACATGCATTAAATTCAGTCAGTCTCCCTACTTATTCATGTATTTTTTTGTAAGTGGAAAACATACATATCATGAATATGTAAATTGGATTTTAAGTTATAAAAGGTTTATATAAATAAAAAAGGGAGGTAGTGAGATTCAGAATACTCTAGTTCGTTTAACAAACCCTTGGTATTCAGTGGCAATGTTATTTACGTTTTGAGGCCACTATCTAAAATTATAAAACTCTAAGGGGGTCAATTAGTAATAGTCAAAGTGTGCTAATGTTGTGAATGCATATTACTTGCCACAAGGACCATTTTATGTAATCAGCCCTGAAGTCGAGATGGAATAATGATGTAGAGACATATTTTATAAAATATGCACAGAGACACTTAGAGGGTTATTGAAAGGCAAAGTAGGCAACTATTTGAGGGATATTCTATAAGAACAACATAGGTGCCTATGGGGTAGATTCCGAATAGTGTTTAGCGGGGATGGACGTCTGGTTCAGACGTCCATCCCTGCTAAACGCTGGGGTGCCAATCCTGCAGATAGAACTCCTGCACATACAGGCAAGTTGTACAGGGAGCTCTGTTCGTGGGCGGGAGAGGGGTTGGCCAGATGAGAAGTGAGGGCGCGGAGTGGGCGGGAACCTGATCCCAGATGTATAGGGCTGATTTTGAATGTCGACCCTGTACGTCTGGGGTCAGAGGTGGAATAAGACCCTCTAGACATTGCAGAAGGAGGATACTTGGCATGGAAAATGAGGTGAGGGGTGCAGGGGGTTCCCTGCAGCCTGACCCTTGCCACAGTAGGCACGATCGGGGGTCGGGCTGCAGGGAAAGAAGCTTTTGACTCAGGCGCAGGCGTAAAGCTCAGGCGCAGGTGTAAACATACACATTCAGAGGGTAATTTTATAAGGAATTGCCTAATTTTGGGCACCAGAAATGATCCTGTTAGTATTTTAGTTATTTACACATGTAAATCACTACTTATGCATATATTTAAACCTTCTGCCCCCCCCTCCCACACAAAAAAGTTTCTCATGGACAGGCATTTAGGATGACATTTTATAAACTTTCACTACATGTAAAATCCTGATTTATATACAGAAAAGGACTCTTAGAAAATGAGGTCATGCCAAAAAGTATGCATGGTGCACCCAGGAGCACACAGTACAGTGCATGTAGAGTGGACATGCTTAGGAGAGGAGTTTGAGTAGACTGTGCATGGAGCTACAGGTTACGCATGCAGTTTATAAAACACAAATGTATGAGCATAATGTTTAATTTTATATTTCTAAACTTTACATATGCATTTCAATAAAAGAAAATTGAAATCAGTAATACCCTTTGATCGATAAAGGAAAAGGCAAACTATCTAATTCAGGAAATTATTACAATATTGTATCTTCTTATAATCACAAAATCAAATGAGAAAGGTACAAGAAAGCGACGAGCAGAAAAGTAGGAGCTGGAGACATCTTTCTTATCAGGAAATTAAGAAAATTAAAAAAAAAAGTGACATATTTCTAGGAGCCATGCCAACCACAGCCAAAGTGAGACACATTCAAACAGAAGGAGCTTGTACAACCATGCCCGTAGGGAGTTTCTAAGCTATCACAAAATTCAAATGATTAGGGCCAAGAAACAGAAAATGATTACCCTGAAACTTAACATGACATTTAGAGGGAAACTGTAGGAAAAAGGTTGTTCCCAAGACAATTAACCAAGGTTGCATGGACAAAAAGATCTTGTGTCTAACCTGAGTAACCTTGGAAAAACCCTGAAAAACAGAAAGACACTGGTCCATAAACCACATATCTCTATACCCAAAGTCTCAGAACCCAATTCCTATGTGGTTCTTATGCACAGACAGCTATCAAGGGAAGATAAGCCTATGCAACTGGCTTAGTTTTCCAAAAAATGTGCTAAATTCAGACTGTCAGCTAATATTTCTGTTCTCCTTTAACTCCCAATCTTCCAGCCTCTAGTAAGTGGAGGAACAGCCTCCTCTGGAATTTGAAGAACCTCCATCAGGTGTATGCTTGTAGCGCTGAGTCATAGTAGTACTCTTTAACCATTTCCAGGGGACTTATCAGAGGTAACTGGGAAATTTCAAGAATCACAGATTTAAATGGCGGTCATGCTTTTCTAAGGCTTCTATCTTCTAATGACACTTGTCCTTGTCCATGTCCTTGATGAGCAAAGAATTGCAAGCCTTCAATTCTTCTTTGTTATTCTGCTTTCCCAGTTCCTCCTCATGAGCCTTAACCTGGTTCTGAAGTAAATTACAACTCTCAAGAATGTTGTCCAAATGAACAAATAAGGAAGACCCTGTCATGGTAATTGCTCTTACCACCTCTGTTAGTCATTTGTGCTGCTTTTAAGTCAGGTCCCAGAAAAACACTGATAGCATTATCACTCGTTATTGCCAGCATCAGATTATCAAAAAGGTTTTTCACTGGAGTGAATGTACTTGCCAGGGCACTAGACATTCCAAACCCATCCGATGCAGTATCAGCAGAGACAGTCCTGCTGCTGCTTACTGCACCTTCGGCTCCAGTGGGAGCCTGCATGGGTGTAGTGACAATGAATGCTGCTCCACCTCCGGGTCTCTGGGGTGTCACACAGTGCTCTGCATTAAATGAGAACTCTGCATCCTCACAGGAAATGGGCTCTCCAGCATCCAGCCCCTCAACTGGAGCAAGATTCTTAGCCACAGGCAATGCAAAGAAGCTTCTGTTTAGGGGTTTAGCTGTTCGTATATATCCAGACTTGGCACGAGATACCCAGAAACGGCGCAGAGAGTTTCTACTGCTCCGTCCTGGGATCTTGCAGCTGGGCGGGCTATTTTTTCTGAAACATCCGTGTAAATGTTTGATTAAGTTTCAGTCTGTATCTTATGTATTCTTTGAGCCCTCTCAGTTGCTTGCTTTTATAACTGCTAGGCGCCTAGAATCCTCTATTGTCTCCACTTAGGCTCATGTTAGTTGTTGGTCCGGATTAGACTTCAAACTTTTCTTTTTTTATTCTGTATTCTATTTATTTTGTAGTGGACTAGAGTGGGTTAGCACATTAACTTATGCCTTTGTTTGCTTTGATATTGTTATATCTTGATTTCAAGATAATTTCATGTGTTTGCCCTGTTTCTCAGAAGTGTTTTTTGTTTAAACCTTCTTGAAGTTATTGTAAAAATTGCATAAATTAAAAAAAAAAAAAAAAAGTACACTTGCTCCTAAGCAGGTGTAAACATCTGTGCCCATAATCTAGGCGCTATTTTATAAATACACATAAGCGCTTAGGCTTAATAGCAGGGCACCTCGATTTGTAGGTGGAAAAAGATGTCTAATGCACTTAGGTTTATAACAGGGCACTTAAGTCTGGAAATGAAGAAGGCATCAATTGTTAGGCTGTTTTATAAAGACACACAGGTGCCTATGTTACTTTATTAAATACTAGCACAAATCTTGCAGAAATAGCCCCTAGATTGTGGGTGCTGGCATTTCTGCCTGTTCTGGAGTGTGTGTGTGCAGAAGCAGACAGGTATTTTATAAAATACCCATGTTTCTCCCAGGACAAGCAGGATGAGTCAGCCACAAGTGGTAACGTCATCCAACGGAGCCGAAGACGGAAGTACTCTCACCAGCCCAGAAGGCTTTAACCTTCTGGGCATGGCTAGTGGCCCCACCTCTAGATCCGCCCCTAGCTGGTCAGATTTTCGTCTTCCGCCTTGCCAGCAAGACGCTTTTTTGTTACTCATCACTCACCTCTACAATGAAGAAACCAGGCTTTAAAAAGTGCACGGGGTGCTCCAGGAAGATGGCTAATTCGGACACTCATCATCTCTGCCTTAGATGCCTGGGTAAGGAGCTCCCTGTTGAAGACTGCTCTGCTTGCGGCCGCATGTCTCCCCGGGCCCGCAAGTCCCGCAAGCGTGCCCTCCGGGAGTTGTTCTCCCCCTCTGCTGAAGCTGTTCCTGCTGCTGACCCTGCCGCGGTTGCGGTTTCTCCTCTCCAGGGTGCTTCTTCTGCTGCTAGACCGGCCCGGGACGTGCCGAGTTCGGCCTCCGTCTCCCGCCGCAACACTGACTCTCCTTCGGCCATGTGCGTCTCTGCTGTGGACGCAGCCATGTCTGCCCGGCATTCCTCTGCCTCCCTTCCGGTTGCTGCTCTTCCTGTTTCCGGTTTGCCGGCGCCGACTCACTCCGGCGCTCAGCGCAATGCTGTCAGCTCCGGACATCAGCGGCGCAGAAAACGCTCTCGGGACAAATCTGACAGGCGCAGAGGCTCCCAAAACAGGTGTGGAGCCTCCAAATGTCGGCGCCGCTCAGCTCATCGCGGCAGGAGCCGATCTACTTATCGAGGCAGGAGCTGCTCAACTCATCGGGGCAGGAGCCGCTCAACTCATCGGGGCAGGAGCCGCTCAACTCATCGCGGCAGGAGCCGCTACCGCCGATCCAGCAGCCCCCTTCAGCAATGGAATAAAAGGAGCAGGAGCAGCCCTCACAGTGCCGATCTGCACAAACCACGGCACCGACGTGACAGCCCTGGGGAGGCCTCTGACAGCCGCAGCAGCTCCTCCAGCAGTTCCTCGGTCAGGTCAGCTAAGTCCTCCAGCTCTTCTAAATCCTCAGACTGTAGCACCTCCTCTGATGAAGGGGACATCTCTCTCCTCTCTGGTCTCTCTTCCCCCTCTCAGGGAAACATTGAGCCGCATCATGCTTCACAGCATCAGGCTCCGGATACCCTGTGCCTCCTCAATGATATGTTGCAGCAATGGGTCTCCACACTCTCAAATCTTGCCTCACAGCGGCTGCCTCAGACCCTGTCCCAGCCAGCAGCGATCAGTCCTGAGGTTGCACTGACAGCCTCCGTCCTCCCTGCGGTGGTTGATGCCCCCCCTCCTTTGATGCGGGACGTCGCTGCGGAGGTGTCGCAGCCTGACGCGCTGTCACACAGTGACTCTCTCTCCATCTCGGCTGCCGACACCCCTCTGGATCAAACCAACCCTCCCGAGGACTTAACATACTACAAATATGTGCGTAAAGTCATCTCCTCCCTATCCATCACATCAACGGATGCCACGGACCAACGAGCTGAGGTTCAAAATGCGCTAAAGTTTGTCGACACACCCAAGACGACCACCTTTCTGCCTATCCACCAACTTCTCAGAGACAACCTCTACAAGATATGGCAGACCCCCGCATCCAACCATCCCTGCCCGCGCAAAATGGATCTTAAATACGTGATCCAACCCATGCCCGGCTTCGACAAACAACAGCTACCTCATCAATCCATTGTGGTTGAGTCTGCCCTCAAGCGCTCCAAATCTTCAAGTAGCTCCCTCAACGTGCCTCCAGGAAAAGATAACAAGCTACTGGACGACGTAGTGAAGCGCGTTTACCAAGGGGCCATGCTAAATGCACGGATTGCGGCTCATCAATTCCAGCATGCCATTTACCAGGACTCGCTGGTGGCCAATATCAAATCCGCCATCACCCCTATAACTGAAATTCCGGCTGACCTGAGCTCTGCCCTCTCAGTCCTCGAGGACTGTACCAAGCACCACGGTCGGGCGGCTCACGACGCTTTTGAAACCGCCGTCAGGATTGCCGGCACTGCCATCTCCTCGCGCCGGCTCGCCTGGCTCAGGGTCTCAGGCCTACGGACTGATTCACACGACAAGATTGCGGACACCCCCTGCACCGGAGACTCCCTTTTCGGCGACAAGGTCAAGGACACGGTGAATGACATGCGTGAGCGTTGCACCACGCTTCAAACCCTCGAGGAATCTACAGACCGACCTCGTTCCTACCGTAAAGGAGGTTCACAATACTCCTCCGCTCCCAAAAACAACAACTATTATCGGAAGTGGCAGCAGCCCAAATACAAACCACAGCCTTACCATCAAAATTACCGCCAGAAGCCGCGACAGCGGGAGCGCGCACAGAAGAAATCTGCGCCCGCCTCCGCAAAAGCCAACCCTAGTTTTTGACTCGCAGCCTGGCCCGCAACTGCCGGCCGGGGGACGGTTGTCATCTTTCCGGCACTCCTGGGAAATGATAACAACAGATCATTGGGTACTCACCATCATCAAGCAAGGCTACCGCATACAATTTTCCTCAGCTCCACTTCAGCGATCACTTCCTCCGAACAAGGTTCCTCTGCAACATCTTGCCCCTATGACCTCGGAGATAGCATCCCTCCTGGAGGCCAAGGCCATCGAGCCAGACCCTCCAAACGAGATCAACTTGGGTTTTTACTCCAGGTATTTTATCGTCCCCAAGAAGTCGGGAGGGGTTCGACCCATCCTCAATCTCTGGGAACTCAACAGGCACATAACGAAGGAGAAATTCAGGATGCACTCTCTATCCACCATTCTACCCCTCATCCAGGCCAATCAGTGGCTGGCCTCTCTGGATCTCCAAGATGCCTACACTCACGTTCCTATTCATCCTCACCACAGGAAGTTCCTTCGCTTCCAGATAGCGGGCAATCACTACCAATACAGAGTCCTTCCCTTCGGCCTCTCTCCTGCCCCCAGAGTTTTCATGAAATGTGTAGCTGTGGTGGCAGCGCATCTGCGCAAAGCCGGGGTAATCGTGTTTCCCTACTTGGACGATTGGCTATTCACTGCCCCCTCTCCCTCAGAACTCCAGAAGGCGGTCAAGAAGGCCACGGCATTACTCGCCTCCATGGGTTTTCTGGTCAACTATGCAAAGTCTCGCCTTACCCCAGTCCAGAGGCTGGAATTCATCGGGGCCTACATAGATACCACCCAAGCCAAGGCCTTCCTCCCTCGGAGCAGAAGGCACACCATCACCAACCTTGCCCTTTGAGTCATCAGATCATCACACTCTACGGCAAGAACCATCCTTTGCCTCCTAGGGCACATGGCAGCTACCACCCATGTACTCCCCCTCGCGAGGCTCCACATGCGAGCCCTTCAATGGCACCTCCGCTCTCATTGGTGCCAGCACTCTCAGCCCCTGTCCACCTTGATTCCCATCGACCCCACGGTGGCCAAGGCAATTCGATGGTGGACTCACCCCAAACATTTGTCTCGGGGCAGGCACCTCCAGCTCCCGGCGCACCAGATCACAGTGACCACAGACGCATCAGCTCTAGGTTGGGGAGCCCACTGTGCTGGCACTCACACGCAGGGCTCGTGGTCAGCTTCCGAGAGAGGCCTTCACAGCAACATCCTCGAGCTCAGAGCTGTCCGCCACGCACTTCATGCCTTTCGGGAGCTGATAAAGGGAAGAACCGTCAAGATTCAGACGGACAATCAAGTAACTATGTTCTACATAAACAAGCAAGGGGGCACAGGGTCATGACCTCTGGGCAGAGAAGCACTTCGCACGTGGC
This sequence comes from Ichthyophis bannanicus, assembly GCA_033557465.1. Lineage (NCBI taxonomy): Eukaryota > Metazoa > Chordata > Amphibia > Gymnophiona > Ichthyophiidae > Ichthyophis > Ichthyophis bannanicus. Next base: position 171,272,729 of record CM066036.1, on the reverse strand, counting down.
AACTGGCCCTCTCTTACAGGTGCAACCTCCAAGCCTGCTATCTGCCGGGGGAGGAAAATGTCATCGCCGACCGCCTCAGCAGACAATTAAACCCTCACGAATGGACGCTCCACGAAAAAGTGTCATTATCCCTTTTCGCGAGGTGGGGCCACCCACTGATCGACCTCTTTGCATCTCAGGAGAACTCCAAATGCCGCCTTTTCTGCTCCAAGTGGCCAGCGCCACACAGAATAGCGGCGGACGCCTTCGATGTGACCTGGAGCCAGTGGCCTCTAGTCTACGCTTTCCCTCCCACCCCGCTAGTCGCTCGGACAATTCAACAGCTGATCAGGGACAAAGCGTTGGCCATCCTGGTAGTTCCCTTCTGGCCCAGGCAAATCTGGTTTCCCTACCTGCACCGCCTAGCGCTGGAACCTCCCATCCACCTCCCGCTGAGGCCGGACCTGCTCTCACAGGACAACGGAGCACTCCTGCATCCCAACCTGCGGACGCTATCGCTAACTGCCTGGAAACTGAGCGGTTGACCCTAGCCCCATTAAATCTCCCAGCAGAGGTTCAACGCATCATTTTAGCATCTCGACGCCCTTCCACCAGAAAAGCCTACAACCTCAAATGGCGCCGTTTTAGCACATGGTGCGCAGCCCGAAGCCTGGACCCCTTCTCATGTCCGGTGCCCTCGCTCCTCCAATACCTTGCTTCCCTCTCATCACTGGGCCTGAAGACCCCGTCCATCAAGGTCCACTTATCGGCCATTGCGGCTTTCCACCACTGAGCAGGTGACGCATCGATAGCGACTCTGCCTCTTGTAGTCCGCTTCATGAAGGGTCTGACAAACCTGCATCCCCTGGTACACCAACCTGTACCCCCATGGGACCTCAACATCGTCCTCGACCAGCTCACCGGTGAGCCCTTTGAACCGCTGCTGCACACTGACCTGAAGTTCGTATCTTGGAAAACACTATTCCTCGTCGCTATAACTTCAGCCAGACAGATCTCCGAGCTACACGCTTTGGTAGCTCACCCGCCGTATACCATACTTCATCAGGACAGAGCCTGCCTGCGGACTCACCCCATGTTTGTCCCCAAGGTGGCCACTGCCTTCCACATCAATTAGACCATCGAGTTGCCCTGCCTCCTCCCAGGGACTCACTCTGATCCGGAGCAACAGCGCCTACACACCCTGGACTGCGTTAGAGCGCTGCATTGCTATCTGGAGCGGACTTCATCCTTAAGGAAGGGCTCACAGCTCTTCGTCTCTTACGATCCTAACAAACCTGGGTGCCCAGTATCCAAGCGCACCCTGTCCACCTGGATCTCCTCCTGCATATCCCTGTGCTTGTCAAGAGCGGGTGCACCTCCTACCTCAGGAATCAGGGCTCACCAGTTGCGGGCGCTGGCCGCCACCATCGCCAACCTGCGCTCCATCCCAGTCCCTGACATCTGCAGAGCTGCCACATGGGCCTCAGTCCAGACTTTCCAGAAACACTACTGTCTAGACATGACAAATCAGAGCGGCGCCGCTTTTGGCCTTGCAGTACTGTCCGCTGCAACAAGCACGATGGACTCTGTCTGATAGAAACTACCCCGCCCTTGTTGGCGTTGTGTACTCTAATGGTTGCTCTGAGTGTTGACCATTTGATTCGGATTATCCGATTGTTACACATGTTGTTTTGTTGCACATTTTATAAGATTTGCACTGTTTGCACATTTCATAAGAATTGCATAGTATTGCACAGAATTCGGAATTGTTCAAAATGTTTGCAGTTTGCACTGATCTGCTCGGTTTCGCAACTGGCACATTAAACCTTCTTGTTTCACCTTACACTTCGTCTTGTCTCATTGACAGCCCCTCCCCGCTGCCTGTAGGTGTAGCTGGGGAGGCACCACTTGTGGCTGACTCATCCTGCTTGTCCTGGGAGAAAACCTAGTTACTTACCTGTAACGTGAGCTCTCCAGGGACAGCAGGATAAGTCAGCCACACCTTCCCACCCTCCTCCCCAGCTGGGGGGCCTTGACATCCGCCTCCTAGCTTTTTGCACCGGCGCAGCTGGAGAAACTCTGACCAGCTAGGGGCGGATCTAGAGGTGGGGCCACTAGCCATGCCCAGAAGGCTAAAGCCTTCTGGGCTAGTGAGAGTACTTCCGTCTTAGGCTCCGTCGGATGATGTCACCACTTGTGGCTGACTTATCCTGCTGTCCCTGGAGAACTCACGTTACAGGTAAGTAACTAGGTTTAGCTGGAAGATATGCTCAGGTAAGTTGAAACTGCTTAATTCTGTTAAGAGGAATTGTTAAATATTATGAGGCACTTTAAAGAATAAAACTGGGAAATTCAAAGGGGTTTTAAATGACCAAATGAGGACGAGTGCCCAAGGCCTAAATAAATGGTCTAAATGATAGGACTGCACTGAGGTCTTTTCCCCTTTTAAAAAAACATATTATATGCTATTGTCATCATCATTGTTCCAAATATTTAAAAAAATGAAAAATTATAAAAAAAGAGAAAACAAGGAATCAAATATAAGGCGATAACATTCCTCATTCCATTTAGACATTTTGGAGGTAATTTTATCAGGTAATTCTCACATATTATGTGGCCACATAAATGACTTTTTATAACATACTGATCAGCATGAAAGTACACAGATTGTCATGAAGGTGTGTACTTTGTCAGTAGGCATAGATGAGTATGTGGTCTGGGTGGAGCATAGGCAGAATTTGCACATATGTGTAAGTTATAAAATATCTTACATGTACGTGGGAACATTTGCACCTGATCTTGAGTCAGTGTAAGTAATCACGGCCACATTCAAGGCATGTTCTCTGTCACACTAGTAACATAAACAAATAGGCACATTTTTATCTTTCTAAAATAGTGGCTACATAGGTGCCTATTATAAAATTACCCTTCATATCCAAAAGACAAGAGTGAAGAGTGTTTTATGAGGGGCGAAGCAAACACAAAAATACAAAAGGAAACAAACAAAAGAAAAATGAAATCAAGGGGGCAAATTCCTCTTCCTCTATTGAAAAAAATAAGCAGCTTTACCAAAATTTTAAAATTGAAACCACACTTGCACCCCTTTGATCCAATGTTATCCAATTGGTAGGGTCTCCTGAAGTTCAGATGAGACAGGAATGGTCTGCAATTGCTCCTGTTCCTTAGGGTGCTCAATACAAAGTGGTGCCAGCTGGATCTGTGACTAGTGTTGCTTTGTTGTACATAGAGAAGGAAGGGCCAGGCTGTGGATGGACAGGGATGGTGGCTGACTTTTTAGAAAACAAATGACATTTCATTTGCTTTACTTTTATTTCTTGTTTAAAGTAATGTGATTATGTAGCCCCACCCCCCTCCCTGGTAAAGAAGCAGTCAGACTATTACAATAATACCTAGGATGTTATAATATAGTCTAGCAGGACAAGTGAGTACCTCAGAGTCTGACATCCCCTCTGGTAGAAGCTTACAGAGTTCACTAACCTCTTCTCATCCAACTTCCCTGTTAGAAGGAGAAAGGATGAGAGGAAAATAAACTAATTTGGATGCTGTCTCTCCTCCACCCCCAAATGTTTCTCTTCCCAGACACTCTCCCCTTCCGCCTCCCCTTGCCCTCACTCTCTGCTCTCCATTCCCCCCCTCCCCCACCATTTAATGCTAAATAAAAAATACTGTCCCTTTAAATGATGTTGGCTAACAGCTACCCTCTCCTTGTCTCTTACTTTTTTATTTTTTAACAGACTGGATGGACACTGTAGTGGCCGTGATCACTTCTTCTGTGGCCCTTCTGCCCGTGGGAGAGGGGATCTCTGTGGGCGTGGCCTCCTTCAGCACTTCTGCTCATGGGAAATGGGATCCCTGCAGGCAGAAGTACTGAAAGAGGCCAGTACGTTGTGTGCCCAGCAGACACTGCCGGTCCTGCTGTACTTCTGTCCACGGGAGTTGGGGATTTGTCGAGTCCTGTCCTAATGCCTATCCCATGTTTGGGGTTTAGCACCTAGTTTCAGTATACCCAAGAAAAATAAATTTGCAGGTCCCTTCTCAACCCCATTAATACTACATGCTGCAGTGCTCCCTGCACATATAGAGAAACATGGGGACCAGGCTTAAAAATTAAGTACTACCCCAGCTATCATGAGAAATAAAGACTTTTGGGAAGTTTTTTTATTTTCTGATTCTACATTTTGTATCAATGAGCTATATGTGAAAATGATAAATTTAATATTTAATTTTAGCAAAACAGTTTGTAGCAGCTGTACAATACAGTATGCCCAATGGGTACAAACTCCTGTGTTTTGAGCTCTAGAGGCACTGCCCAAGAGGTTTACAAGCATGCTATGGAGGGAGTGTGTTCAATTCAGTCAATATGAATTGAAAATTTGGTGTTTGAAGTAGCTGCCTGGGTGTGAATGAAGCTGAGAGAGAACTTTCTGGAAGAGATGGCAGTAGCATGGAAGCCAGTCTCCTAGTGAAGCTTAGAGTACCTCTCATAGTATCTAATCAATAAGGATCTGGGCCAGTGAGTAAAATGGAACCCTCCCAACATATGCACTATAAAGAATATGTAAAATAGGAAGTCCAGGACACATTCAACCAGTCTTATTTTTGGGATTTCCTCAATGAATATGCATAAGATATATTGAAGGCAATGCATTCAAATCTATGCAGATCTATCCTGTGAATATTCATTGTGGATATTCTGAAAATTTGACTGGTTGGGTATGTCCAAAGGATTGGGTTGAGACCAGCTTGAGGAGCTAGACTCATAATGGAGAGCAAATTGTAAGATTTACTAGGATAAGCACCCGTAATGATTCCACAAGTTTCAGTGAGAACCTGGTCTAGAAAGGAAGTGATGTAAGCTAGTAGACGTTTGTGCTGGAACATTGGAATTGAACTCATTTGCTCAGACAGATGTCTAAATTTTAAAATAGAGAAGTGCTCTTTGGATAATTAAAACGAGCCTTTATTTTGTAAATTGTAAATTGTATTTTGTAAATTGTACACCTGAGAGAATTGTTGCGATGTGCATGGATTCAGGCACGTAATACAAATCTCTGACTGTTGCTGATTAGGCTAATCCTTTATAGGCAAAAAATAAGAACTAAACCTCTTCAAAACAGAAGTAATGGTAAGAACAGAGAAGTAAAAGGTGTCACTTTAACAGATATTCCAGGCAGATGTTGAGAAGACCTCTACTCTGACCCCTGTCTTGGTTTCGTTAATCTAGTCACAAATATAATTTTAGGAGTAACAGTTTCATACTTTTGCACAAACAGCTTTCCTTTCCTATCGGCAGTTCCTATAAGGCCGAACCTTGTCATCATGATTAACCTGACAACTGCAATTTGCCCAACGTTCATCTTCGTTTAGTTCCCTCTCAGTCTAATTTCACCATTCAATATAGCTAACTAACCCCCAACAGAGATTTTCTGTTTCTCCTTTTTCTCTAAACCTTTAAGCTCAGCACCTACACAGGACTTGCAGTTTCTTCATATCTCTAACATTGGTTACTAAATTGTAATGAGCAATTTTAACTATTACTTTCCTCACAGAGGAGTTAAAACTGTACACTCAAGTTGCACTTGGGGAGCAGAATTGCAATTTTTTTCTTCCATGTAAATACAAATCAAATCAGTTAGAACCACAGTTATCTAGGTTCCTGGTCAAAGAGTTCTTAGTGGGGAGATTTAAGAAGCTCAGAAGGAGAACAGTACTATGATATGTCAACCCTAAGTGGAGGGCGAAGTACTGATGACGTGTGGAATATGTTATGTCTTGTTAAAAAATTCAAGGGCTTTTACTCGATCCTCGTCCTTCTTGACATTTCTGCTATTTTTGACACTGTTGATCATCATCGTCTCCTCGATACCCTGTCCTCTCCTGGACAGTGGATTTCGGAGGTTCTGTCCTGTCCTGGTTTTCTTCCTATATCTCCCACTGCTCTTTTAGTGTATGTTCTGGCGGATCCTTCTCTACTGTTGTTGCCCTTTCAGTCAGTATACCTCAGGGCTCTGTCTTGGGATCTATCCTTTTCTCTCTCTACACTCAGTCCCTTGGTGAACTCATCTCCTCCCAGGGTTTTCAGTACCATCTCTATGCTGATGACTCTCAGATCTACCTCTCTGCACCTGAAATCACTCTGGGAATCCAGGTCTGGATCTCTGCCTGCTTATCTGATATTAGTGCCTGGATGCCTCACTGCCATCTGAAACTGAACATGGCCAAAACTGAGCTCCTTATCTTTCCTCCTAAGCCCATTATCCCCTTCCTCCTTTCTCTATTTCACCTCCCTGTTTCCTTGACTCATAACCTTGGAGTCATCTGCTTGTTATACAGAATTGCCGTATATCAAATGAATAATAAACATAAACATAAACATAAACATGTGCTTTGGCACACATGGTGTGTCACTTCTGACCCTCTCTGACATGACATCAGGGGTTCAGAAGCAGTAGGCCATGTATGCTGAAGCCCATGGCCTGCTGCCAAGGCTAGCTTGTCCCTCCCCCCCCTCCCCCCCCCCCGCCAACAGAATCAGCAACAGCATGGGGTGGCAGAGTGGTGCACATGGCCTGCTGCCCACAGAAATCTGACACCCTAGGTCACCACCTAGCCACCTAGTAGATGGGCCTGCCCTGAATCCACCCACCTAGATCACTGGATAAGCTGCTAGTCATGATCTCACTGTTGTAGACCCTTGTCCATTGGCCAAACCATGAAACAAGAATATACATTTCAACCACTAGCATATAGCAATGGAATCCTCTCACTTCAACCCCCATATACCGGTCGCATCAGAGCCACCAATAAACATCTGCTTTATACTACCACAACCGGTACATTGTACTTGTTAAGTCAAGTTATCTTAGCTATTACTGGTTCCATTTGTTACCTATGGTTACCCATTGTTTTAGTCCTTGTTAGTATTACCTGTAATTTATGTTTTGCACATAATGTTGTCTGATCGTTGCTGTTGTTAAGTGCCGTCGAGTCGGAGTCGACTCATGGCGACCCTCTGGATAGCTATTCTAAATTGTGTTCGGTCTTCAGTCAGGCGGCTCATTGTTGACAGACTGGTACCCGTAACTGCTATTATTGTATCGATCCATCTCATTGCTGGCCTTCCTCTTTTGCGTTGACCTTCTATCTTGCCAAGCATGATGTCTTTCTCTAATGATCTCTCTCTTCGCATGATGTGTCCAAAGTATGAAAGTCGAAGTCTTGTCATCTGAGCTTCTAAAGAAAGCTTAGGTTTGATCTCCTCTAGTACCGACTGACTTGTTGTCTGATTAAAACTAGCTTATTGCAAACCATTTTGACTGGTAGAAAAAAAGTTTAAAAAAGTGTTAAATAAATAAAATAAAACCTGTGTCTTTCTCCGCCACTGCTAACTCCAGACTTCTGTACCACCTTCCTACCTCCACTTTACCGAGGAGTATTCAGTTCAATATTCCTCCTTTGACTATGCAGTTATCACTAGTAAGAGACTGTGAATGCAGGGCTGACATGACAAAAATTGGCATAGATCCCAACAATTTTCCCTGAAGTTTCACATTCTGTGATAATTATTATTTCAAATATATATACAACCAAAGAGTCTGTTTATATATATTTATCATATACATTTTTCTCTTGCGTAGTTTTTAATGTTTTTTAAAAATCGTATCTCGTACCCTGTGGCCTTAGGTAGCTTGAGCTGCAGTAGATGCATTCCTCTGGAGGCTTGAAGGGTTGGGAAGAGAACGCCAATGATATATAATGCATGAGCAGGCACCTTGCTGTCTTTGGTTACTTGGTTCCAGAGACAATTCTCTCCCACCCACCCATATAATTAAATGTTATGAAAATTGTATTTTTGTATTTTCAGTTTCATTCTAACAGTCCATAAGAATTTGTTTTAAAAATAATTTTCTGTTTTTGCAGTATTATGCAGGGTACCCAAGCAAAGAGGCTATACACATGTGAGAATGGGTGTGCAGACACTTGCGAAGTGCAAGGAGGATCCCCTCTTTTCCAGGAGCCTTGTGCTTCAAGTACCATCTATTGGTGGTTGAGCTGACATTATGGTGGGCTGTTATGCAGGTCACTTTCACCAACTACCAGGGGTTTCAGAAAGATGACATGGCATGAGTTATTTAAAATTTATATTCTGCACAATTATACTAGGAGGAGTAAATTTAAAAAAACAACAACATAAGTACATGTATACAGCACAATGTTGCTGTTGTTAAGTGCCGTCAAGTCGGTGTCGACTCATGGCGACCCTCTGGATAGTTGTTTCAAACTGTGTTGTTCAGTCAGGCAGCTCATTGTTGTTAGACTGGTACCCATAGCTGCTATTATTGTATCGATCCATCTCTTTGCTGGCCTTCCTCATTTGCATTGACCTTCTATCTTGCCAAGTATGATGTCTTTCTCTAATGATCTCTCTCTTTGCATGATGTGTCCAAAGTATAAAAGTTGAAGTCTTGTCATCTGAACTTCTAAAGAAAGCTTATGTTTGATCTCCTCTAGTACTGACTGGTTTGTTCTTTGGGCAGTCAATGGTATACACAGTATTCATTGTCAGCACCATAATTCAAAGGCATCAATTTTCTTCCTGTCTATCTTTTTCACTGTCTAACTTTCGCATCCATATGATGTTATTGAAAATGCCATGGCTTGAACAAGTCAAATCTTTGTATGGTAAGAGACATCTCTGCTCTTGAGAATCTTATCTAGGTCCTTCATAGCCATTCTGCCAAGAGCAATGCATTGTCGGATTTCTTGACTGGTTGTTGCTTCTTTATTGATAGTTGATCCAAGTAGGTTAAAGTTGTCCACTATTTCAATTTCCTCTCCATCAATGATGAACTTATTCATTTTGCCAGTTGTCAAGATCTTTGACTTCTTAACGTTAAGGTGCAGACCCATTTTAAGACTATATTCCTTGATCTTGAGAAGCAAATATTTCAAATCATTTTCACTTTTAACCAGTAATGTGGTATCATCAACATAGCGAAGGTTGTTGATGAGTCTTCCACCAATCTTCACACCTCGGTTGTCTTCACACAGTCCTGCTTCTCTGATGATTTGTTCTGCATATAAATTAAAGAGGTAGGGGGAAAGTATGCCACCTTATCGTACAGCTTTGCTAATTTTAAACCATTCTGTTTCTCCTAGTTCCGTTCAAACTATTGCTTTTTGATTAATGTAAAGATTGTGCAACAGAACGATCAGGTGTTCTGGTATACCTATGCTTCTTAATGTGGCCCAGAGTTTCTCATGGTTTACATAGTCAAAAGCCTTGCTGTAGTCAATAAAACACATATGGATATCCTTTTGGTATTCGTTTGTCTTTTCAAGGATCCATCTCACATCCATGATAATGTCTCTTGTTCCTCGCCCTTTTCTGAACCCTGTTTGCACTTCAGGCAGTTCTCGTTCCAGATATGGTTGAAGTCTCTGCTGAATGATCTTGACTAAAATCTTGTTGGCATGTGGGATAAGAGTGATTGTGCGATAATTTCCATAGTCAGTCTGACCACCTTTCTTCAGTATTGGTATAAACACAGGTCTTTTCCAGTCAGTTGGCCATGAATTTGTCTTCCAAATTTCCTGGCAGAGCCTTGTAAGTATGGTAACAGCTTCATCTGATTGCTGTAATAACTCAATGGGAATGCCCCCAATGCCCGGTACTTTGTTCTTTGCTAAGGCTTTCAAAGCTGCTTTGACTTCTTCTTTCATCACCAATGATTCCTGATCATAAGGTATAGGTTGAAATGGCTGTTGGTCCACTTGATGTTTATGGTATAATGGCTCTGTATATTCTTTCCACCTTTTCTTGATATTCTCAACATCATTCAACATAGATCCTTGAGAAACTTGTAGCATTCCAATTCGAGGCTGGAATATTTTCTTTAACTCTCGTAGCTTTAGAAAAGCCAATCTTGTTCTTCCTCTAATAGCTTCTAATTCTCTTTCCTTGCAAGTGTCATTGTAGTACTTTTCCCTATCTTGTCTTGCTGCACATTGGAAATCTCTGTTGAGTTCTGCAATTGCCTCTCTTTCTCATCTGGCTTTAGCTTCTCTGTGTTTCTGGACAATTTTCAGAGTTTCTTCAGTCATCCATTTTGGACATTTTTGCTTTTTCACCTTATGTAGAGACTTATCGCTTTCTTCCAACACAACCTTCTTGATGCCATCCCATAAATCTTCTGGAACTCTGTCATTTGAATCTAAAGCAGCAAATCGATTTCTCAGGCAGTCTTTAAATTCCAGTGTTATATTCTCAAGGTCATATTTTGCTACATTCATGAATAGCTTGTTCTTTTTCAACTTTAGCTTGAGTTTGCATATTAGTAGTTGGTGATCTGTACCACAGTCAGCTCCAGGTTTTGTCTTTGTTGATCTTATTGAGCTTTTTCATTATTGCCTTGCACAGAAGTAGTCAATTTGATTTCTGTATAATTTATTGGGTGAAGTCCACTTGTACAGTCGGTGCTTGTGTTGCTGGAAGAAGGTGTTTGATATGAATAGATCATTGGTCTTGCAGAATTTATCAGTTTTTCTCCAGCTTCATTTCTGTTGCCAAGTCCATATTTCCCAACCACTTTGCCGCCTTCTTTGTTGCCATCTTTTGTGTTCCATCACCCATGATTATCAGGGTATCCTGTTTACATGTTCTGTCAATTCCAGCTTGTACTTGCTCATAGAACTCATCAATGTCTTCCTCTTCTGCAGCTGTTGTTGGAGCATATACCTGAATTATAGTTGTGCAGATGGGCTTTCCTCCTAGACAAATAGAAATTAAACCTTCACTGACTGCATTCTATTTCATTATAGTTCTTGCAAGTTTCTTCTTAACTATAAATGCAACAACATTTCTTCTTTGTCTTTCATTTCCAGCATAGTAAACCATATGATCATCAGATGCAAAGTGCCCAAAGCCAGTCCATTTCAGTTCACTGACACCCAACAGATCAAGTTGTACACATTCCATTTCATTCTTGACCACCTCCAACTTCCCTTGGTTCATGCTTCATACGTTCCATGTCCCAATATATAAGATATCTTTGCAACTTCTGACTCGCTTTTCATGTGTTGCTACATCAGCAGATCCAACCAGATCATAAATGCAGGCTTTTCTCAGAGAAGTCTTCAGCTCAACCACAGTAGCCATTTGAGTGCCTTTCAACTTAGGGGTCTCATCTTCCAGCACTATAATGCAGTTTGTTTTGTGACTATCCATTGGGTTTTCAAGGTGAAATACAAAAGTAGATTTGCCAAGCTTTCTGCGCAGATAATTCCAGTGTTGCTGCATTTGTCTTAGAAATATGATCCTGCGCTTACCTCGTCCCATTCTGCTGCTGCCCAGATGGGTGGTTTGTTTTAGACTGGCATCTCAGCTGAGACCTGTCTATCTTGGGAGACCCTGCCAGCAGCTAAGCTACTGATAGCTTAGCTCTCAGCATCACTGATGCACACAAGCCCTCACAGCACGACAAGCTGCAAACCAAGTGAGGGATACAGCACAATATACACTTTTTATTTATTTTATTTAAAGTCTTTTCTATACCGCGCTCTTCAAATCAGCTCGGTTCACAGATAACGGAAACTTTGTCCATGAGTAAGGAGAAACCATACTGGACTTACATAAAACAGGGTAGAAAAACTTGGGTTGAACTGGGGAAACTATCTACATACTCTAGGCTAAGGCAGGTTACCGTCTTAGCTTGCTATCTGTATGCTCCTGTTGGGAGAAAGTGGTGCTATTGTGTGGCGAGAATAATTTAAAAATTATTCTCAGAAAACATCTCACCAGGACTTTGCCTAGTGCTCATTCAATATCCATCAGCTCCCATGTGGTAATGACATAAGTCCTACAGTTTATGTTCCACTGAGAGATGAATATGCTTGTTGAATAAACAAGCCTTTAGTTGTTTCCTAAATACACATGTACTAGTGATAAGATGTACCACCACAGGCAGCAAATTCCATAACTTTGGAGTTGCTGAAACTCACAAAAGTGCATAGTTGGGTTCAGTCATACTGGAAAAAGGAAACCTAACTTAGTAAAGATGATGGGAACCTGAAAACGTGAGACAACACTGGCCATTGCAGCTAGTATCATGATAGGTTTGATGGGAGTCACAGACTATCTTGTGGCAGTCATCCAGGTCACAGGTAAAGTGATTGGCTCAGGGCACTGTTGTGATTTGTAAATCTTTGTTATAACTTTGAAGCAAAGTGTGGTCTTTTATATTCTACTATGCCTCAAATGCAGTTTGACAGAATGGTAGGTAATGGTGGAAACAGATGATCATAGCTCTCTATGTATTATATCTATATATATCTCATTTCTTTAAAAGAAGCCCTGCAGGGTGATGTTGAAATTATTTATTTTTAACAGGTTTGATTTTGTCTGAATTAAAATAAATTAATCATTTTGAAGAGATTTGAACTGTTCAGTTTAGGAATTTAATAGCAGACAGCTGTTTTGAAGAGGGTTTGAGGCAGAGAAAGATGATTAATAGACATAAGAAATGTGAATAAAGTAAGTTTAATGATACAAGCAAGAAGAGCTAACGATTGAAGAGCTTGAGGGATTGCTAATAAATGAATCTAATTGCTGGAAGGTATTTTTCCCTCAGGTGATACCAGACATAATAAACAAAATATGTAATATTTTAGAAGGGGCAATATCAAAAAAGCAATAGGGGGATATTCAAAAGGATTAACACAGCAGACCTGCTAACCGTGTTAATCCTCTTATCGGGCATATTCAGTGGCAATAACATGGTTAGTGCCACTGAATAACTGTGGGTGACTCCGCTGCAGGCCCTGATGGTAACCGGTCAGTATCAAGGTGTGCTGGGGCAGTGGTGATATTGAACCGCTGCCTGGCTATCGGCACATGGTGGAATCCAGGCGCAGTAAAGGCTGGCCTCACTTTTGCCGTGGCTGAATAGCACCTCTGTCCGGTTAGCTTCCTGGCAATTCAGGCAACCCGGATATTCAATGTCGGGGCCAAATATGATCCTGGCATTGAATATATGGGTTTAAAATTCAGTGGCGATGGCTAGCTGTGGTAAAATGGCTAACTGTCGCTACTGGATAGCCCCCTAGTAGCTTTTAATATGAAAATTGGTAGAATTCCTGTAAGCCATACCCCGGTGATTAGACAAGATTGTTGAGCCCAAAAGCTGGAACTCAGATACGTGCATGATGGTGCAATAAAAGATGACAGACTTTAAGATGCCGGTAGCTGCGTTCCTGAATCATTATCCCCTGATTTTATTTTAAAGTGTACTCTTTTTCTACTTCTTCATGCTGTGTTTATAAGGAGAAAGGAAGTGCACACTGAAAAGCTTTCACTGTCCATCTCTTCTGCAGATTTGGGGATAAATGGAGTAATATGCAACTACCCTGCCTGGAAATCCTCCCATCCAGTTCTGTCCTTGTAGAGCCCTGGATTCTGTGCGACACAACTTTATCTCCATGCTGCGGTCTTTCTTTAAGCCTCAAGTGGCTCCTTTGATGCTGCAAGATGTGGTCAACACTGGCGCTCGGGAGCAGCATAGAGTATGTTTCAGGTAGGAGCTCAGTGGAATCCTATTGCTTTCTGAATAATCATAGCCACAGTCTTGCTGCACTACTCGCTTCAGCTTCACAGCAGTGCCAGACTTCACATGCAGGGCAGGATTTAGGATTCAAAAGAAAAATCAGCATTTTGGTTCCAGATAACATTAACTTTTATTCGATGATCAAGTAGCATGAAGTACAAATATCAAAGTACCTCTGCTGAAATTAAATAAAGCACAAGGTTATATTTTGTGAGAAAATTTTCATAGAACCTAGTAATATTAGTGACAAAAAAAATCTTTGAGTTTTTCTTTTTTTTATATTCTGAAATCTGTGTCAGATATTAATTAATGCCTTTTAATCAGGGCTGGTGCTACCATTAGATGAACTAGGTGGTTGCCTAGAGTGCTGTCCTTTGGGAGGTGTCCAATGCTGCCCATCTCCTGGGCTGGCAGCAGTGTCAATGGACCCAAAACTGCAATGCAGCGCTTATCCACTGTCTCCAGGGCTACGTCACAGTTTCTGTCTTGCAAAATTTAGCACTTCCGCCCTCCACCAATACTGACCTGGTTTTGCATAGGGGGAGACAGGATGATGGGCCTGCCTAGGGAACCTCCAGTCCTTGCACCAGCCCTGCTTTTAGTGAACTGATGAGTGATTAGGGTGACATGGAACAGGGTTTGCAATTCTGATCCTTAAAGGCCCCAACCAACCAGGTTTTCAGAATAACTAAGGGGCATGTTTATTAAAGGTTAACGTATTTAACCTACATTAAATGGCACTGCACCTATAGAAGTGATTTGCATACCATTGAGGCACTGTACATACAGATTTTTCTGCATATAATTAACAATATCCTGAAAACTGGACTGGTTTAGGGCCCCAAGAACTGGAGTTGCCAAGCCCCGAAATAGAAAATGGCAGTTTTTACAGTGCTCTAAAAATGTTTTCTATGGAATTTTAGTGCATGTGATGCTGTAACCAAACCAGCTGATAAAACAGAAAATAATAGCAGGTCAAAGACATATATCTGGTTAGCAGCACCTGCTAATGAATATTCTATTGTGCCATATGAATAGTGTCACTGCATATTTTGTCTGACTGCCTTAGTGCTGGGGTGCTCCAGAAGTAGAGAAAAAATGATCTATATAGAGGCGATATGCAACATCACTATATGGCGAACTATCCGCATAGCCTAGGATAGCAAAAAGTTGTCCTAAATGCCTGTACAGATAGACTATCAATATAATGGCACAAACATCACCCCTACATGGATAGTGCTGGTGCTGATGACAGTATCTGAATCTTCAGCTCAGGCTATTATCTGGATACCAGCGCTGAATGTCCATTATTAATTTAGCCGAGGCAGCCTGTGTTTAGAAAATATGCAGAGCGCCACAGCTAAATATTGATCCATCCATATTTGTTGACTTGTACTATAGACTTAACAGAAAAGAGATTATGAATAATAAAAAATAAGGATTGATGAATGGTGGCACATTGAAGGAGAGATTAATGTAAAGGCTCTTATTTCTTTCCTGTTGTGTGTCTCATCTATCATGACTAGAAGCAAGCTCCGAGGATCAGGGACTGTCAATTATATTTGACTATAAAGCACTGTGTATGCCTGGTAGCACTATACAAATGCTAATGCTGATAGTGTGAATATGAATGAGAATGCCAGTAATAATAGCACTGATAATAAGAAGAAATACACATCAGGCGCTGGAAAAAAGGAAATAAATTAAGTCATGGAACTGTCAATACAAAAGCTGTCTGGTTCCCTGCCTCAATTCTCCAAGCAGACTAGATGATATTTCATAATTTCATTTGTTTTATTTTATTGTATTTATCTCTCACCTATTGAAAGTTTTTCAAGGTGAGTTACGATATACATACATACAAACAGATCAGAGCAGCAAAGATATTACAACATCACAATTCAGCACTAAAACATACTAGATGGCCAAAAGTGGCTTTCATTAATTAATGGAAAAGTAAATAATATGGTCTGCTGCTGAAGAACTAACGGAATCGAGTTCCACCTGATTGGACCAACAAGAGAAAAAGCTCCGGCATGTGAATGTGCCTTATGAACCGCTCAAAAAGAAGCCACAGCTAACAGTTGGCTGGAATGTAATAACAGTAAATGACTGCAGAGTAAAACCAAAATGGGTGATCTGGTCTACCCTACAAGGTATTAATGCTTGTAGCTACCACTTAGCCCTACACCTTTGATTTAGGGTTGTAATTGTTGTTCAGTGCAAGTTACCCAGTGTCTTCTGTTTTGGGTTAGAAATGCCTCTCTATGCAAGTTACCCCCATCCTTTCTTGAAAATAAAGTGCTGGACCAACCACTGCTTCGTGCAGTTTACACCAGTGACTATTTATCATCCTTTTGTCACTAGTGATCCTAGGTATTTAGCCCACACCTTTTTGAATTCTTGTGATTATTTATTTATGTACTTATTTACTTCCATTTAATTGAACAAACTCAAAAATAATAAAATACTAAATAAGTAATAAAATCTACAAAAATAGTATAAAAATAATACAACATAAGCTTATTAGTAAAAAGACAATGTGTGCCTTTGAGTCAGTCCTGACTCCTGGTGACCCAGAAGCTCCTGGGTTTTCTTGGCAGCGTTACTGGAAGTAGATTGCCATGCCTTTCTTCTGAGTCAATGGAGGGTTAAGTGACTTGCCCAAGGCTACAAGGAGTGCTAGTGGGAATTGAACCCTGGTTGCTTGGTTACCAAGCCAGTGCTCTAACCACTAGGCTACTCCTCCACTCAAACTTATTAGTAAAACATATTAAAACCAAGTTTACTTGATCTCCAGAGAACTAGGTCAGAAGCACACAATGGATTAAACTAGCTGAACTTTACTTTTTGCTTGCTTTTTGAATACTTTCTAGTTACATATACTTCTGCTGTTTCTTTAAATAAGGGGCATGTTTACTAAGCAGTGGTAGTGGCTTCTGTGCGATATCGGAGACGTGGCCCCATTGAATTTAGGACACTGTTCTGACACTTTAATGGGCAATTTTAAGGACAGCAATTCAATGTGGCCGCGGCTCCAATATTGCATGGAAGCCGCTACCACTGCTTAGTAAATATACCCCTAAGTTGCTCAAAAATTACCTTATCTGTTGCCTTTGATTAAGTTACTGCACACCTAGACTATTGCAGTTTAATATTTCAAGGCCTCCCCAAACACACCATCCAGTCCTCCAATCCCTTAATAGGTTACCTATACAATTCCACATAAAATACAAATCAATAATGATGACATACAAGACTATATACACTCTGCTGACTGCCTACAGCTATTTACCAGGAAGGTCTTAGGGTCTCGAACAAGGAGGAAATAACACCAAAACACCCTCTCAACCCCATCTCTCAAGTCCAGTACCTCTCAAACAACCTGCCACAGAGCTTTTGAAATCTATGGTCTGATATTCTGGAACTCACTACCACATTGACTAAGATCAATTAATGACACTTCTGACGGAAATGTCCTTGATGTGGATGTAAATTGTTTCCCTGTCTTTCACCAAGTTTAATAAAATATGGTTAAAAAAATAAATTGTGTTCCTTTGAAAGTTACTTAAGTCTGTCTATGTAGGTTTCTGTTGCTTTATAGACATTATTGATGCTATATAGAAACTACATAGCTCTTTTGCCCTTTATACATCAGTTGCTATAGAAAAACTTCAGTTTTAAGCCTGTTTAAATAGTCGCTATTTGGAAATCATTATCAGAACATAGGGGTATATTTACTAAACCGTCTTAATGTTCCTGGCGCTAGTTGCAGAGATAATGTGAAGGATGCCATATAAGGAGTGGGCGTTCCGGTCTTAAGGTAGCAATCGCGTGTTATCGTGCGATAAAGTGCGCCATGTCCATTATCGCGCGATAGAGGAAGCTGCGCACGTTACCACGCGTTAACCTTAACTTCATGTGCTGACCTGCAATCTCAGTGATAGAGGTGTAGCACACTGGTTAATATAATGACTGATGAAACAGGGGTCATGAGTTCAATCCCCCAGTGGGCTTAATGAGTAAGGCTGTCTGAGGCATCACCCTTTTCTTTAAATCAGTGCTGTCTGAGGCATTTTCTTTTTAAATTTAAATTAGTGCTGCCAGCAAACACACCCTCACAGTGCCGTAACCTAAGGTGTTCCATAAGGCGCTCTATAAGGCACTCCAGAGGGCACATTATAAAGTACACTGTCTGCCAAGGCATCTTATAATGTTCCCTATAGGGCGCCTTATAAGGCGCTTTATAGGGCGCCTTATGAGGCACCTTAAGGTTACAGCACTGTGAGGGTGTTTTTGCTGGCAGCACTAATTTAAATTAAAAAAGGAAATGCCTCAGACAGCCCTATCAAAAAACACCACTGTGGGATCAAACCCATGACCTCTGCCTCCACAAGTCCTCAAAATATTGTTCCATCTTGACAAAGTTAATTTTCTTAAAGTCAAGCACCTTCACTTTGAATGAATTATCTCAGCCTTATTTATTTATTTATTTATTTAACAGTTCTTCTATACCGCTCTATTTTAGATCAGAGCGGTTTACATTTAACATCAACTATACAACACAGGGAACTTTGAGTTGTATTTACAATAAACAGGGAGATCAACTTGGAAGTAACTGGGGGAAACTATATACATTGTATTACACTGGTACCTGATTTCAGGTAGAACATATCTACATCTTATTTAACACTGGGGGTCTTAATTCTATTTCAGTGGGTACTTCTGAGCGATCAGTTGACTATCCTTTTTCATGCTGAGTCTGATTGTTTAATTGTAATGAGTGATTGTCTGAGGGGCCATATGTATGGTTATTAAGGTTGGATTCCGGGTAGTATGTAGTGAACAGGTGCTGCTTTAATGCCTTCCTGAAGTGGGTTAGGTAAGTGATGTTTCGAATAGAGGTGGGGAGAGCATTCCATGCTCTGGGTGCGTAAATCGTAAAGGCCCTATTTGATGTTGCTTTTGTGCATTTTGTTATTACTTTTGGGACCTCTAGGGTGTTTTGCATCATGGGTCTTCTATTTCTGTTCTGTGGTACTTTATGTATCATCTTGCTGAGGGCTGTGGGGGTCAGAGTGTTTGAGGCTTTGAAGGTTAAGGTTAGAACTTTGTGGAGGGTTCTTGCTTGAACCGGTAACCAATGGAGGTTCATCAGTACTGGTGTTATGTGCTCTCTCCGTGAAGCCCCTGTTAGTACTCTTGCAGCAGTGTTCATTGCAAGCTGGAGAGGAGCTAACGTTGCTTGAGGGAGACCGTGTAGAATTACGTTGGCATAGTCGAAATGTGGTAATATTAATGCCTGATAGATCGATCGGTAGTCACTGAAGTCAAGTAGCGGTCGGAGATGTTTTAAGGTCCTTATTTTCATGTATACTGTTTTTACTGTGTTTTTTATGTGGGTTTTCAGATCCAGTTGTTGATCCAGTGTAACGCCAAGGTAGCGTATTGTGGGTTTGGTTTTCAGTTCTGTGTTGCCGATTTTTAAAGAGAGAGGAGGGGTGAAGTCCTGGTTCCTTGAGATGAAAAGGACATCTGTTTTACTGTAGTTGATTCTCATGTTTTGTGTGCTGAACCATTCTGCTACTGCCTGAAAACATCTTGTTAGAGGGGAGAGGTCTGGTTGGTTGGTCCTGAATGGGATGTAGAGGAGGATGTCGTCTGCGTAGGCTAGACAGTTGACCTTGAATGAACGTGCTAGGGCACATATGGGTTGTCCTAATACTGATCCACAGCATCTGATGATCACTGAATGTGAGATGATCACCACTATAACATAGAAACATGACGGCAGAAAAAGACCACATGGCCTATCTAGCCTGCCCTTCCATATCAACTACTACAGTAGTCACCTTTTTTCCTTTAGAGATCCTTTGTGTTTGTCCCATGCTTTTTTGAATTTAGGTACTTTCCTCATCTCTACCACCTCCATTGGGAGACTATTCCACGCATCTAAAACTCTTTCCATAAAGTAATTTTTCCCATATTACTCCTGAGTTATCCCCTATCACCCACATCCTATGTCCCCTAATAGCAGAGCTTGCTTTTAATTGAAAGAGGCTCTTCTCCCGTGCATTTATGCCATGGAGATATTTAAACATCTTTAACATAACTGAACTGGACTGGCATTGCACACTTTGTATCTGATGATCACATGATCTATTATGCTGGAATTGAAAGACAAAGAAGAAATGGTGTTGCATTTATAATGAAGAAGAAATTTTCAAGAACTGTAATGAAATACAATGTAATCGGTGAATGCTTAATTTCTAATCATTTATGAGAAATGCCCATCAACACAACTCTAATTCAGGTATATGCCCAAACAACAGCTGCAGATGAGGAAGAAGTTGATGAGTTTTATGAACAAGTACAAGCTGAAATTGACAGAAATGAAGCTGGAGAAAGATTGATAGAAGCCTTGCTGTAGTCAATAAAACACATATAGATTTCTTTTTTTATTCTTTTGTCTTTTCAAGGATCCATCTTGTTCCTCGCCCTTTCCTGAACTCTGCTTGTACTTCAGGCAGTTCTCATTCCAGGTATGGCTGTAATCTCTGCTGAATAATCTTCAGTAGAATCACACTGGCAAGTGGGATCAGAGTGATTGTGTGATAATTTCTACAGTCAGTTGGATCACCTTTCTTTAGTTTTGTTATAAACACAGATCCTTTCCAGTCAGTTGGCCATGATGGTGGTCTTGCAGAATTCTATCAATCTTTCTCCAGCTTCATTTCTGTTGCAAAGTCTATATTTTCCAACCACTTTGCCTTCTTCTTTGTTGCCAACTTTTGCGCTCCAGTCACCCATGACTCTCAGGATATCCTGTTTGCATGCTCTGTCAATTTCAGCTTGTACTTGTTCATAAAACACATAAGACACAGAGGTGTGAAGATTGGTGGAAGACTCATCAACAAACTTTGCTATGCTGATGATACCTGAACTGGCTGAAATTGAAGACGATCTGAAACATTTGCTTTTCAAGATCAAAGAACATAGTCTTAAAATAGGCCTACACCTTAGTGTAAAGAAGACAGATTCTGACAACCGGCAAAATCAATAAGTTCATCACTGTTGGAGAAGAAATTGAACTAGTTGACAACTTGGATCAACTATCAATAAAGAAACGACAAGCAGTCAAGAAATCTGATGATGCATTGCTCTTGGCAGAATGGCTACGAAGGACCTAGACAAGATTCTTGAGCAGAGATGCCTCTCTCCATACAAATATTCGACATTCAAGTTATGGTATTTTCAATAACATCATATGGATGTGAAAGTTGGACAGTGAAAAAGATATACAGGAAGAAAATCGATGCCTTTAAATTATGGTGCTGGCGGCGAATACTGCCCAAAGAACAAACCAGTCAGTACTAGAGGAAATCAACCCTAAGCTTTCCTTAAAAGCTGAGATGACAAGACTTTGACTTTCATACTTTCAGCACATCATGCGAAGAGAGAGATCGTTAGAGAAAGACATCATGCTTGGCAAGGTAGAAGGTCAACACAAGATAGGAAGGCCATCAATGAGATGGATCGATACAATGACAGCAGCTATGTGTGCCACTCAATCAACGATGAACCTCCTGACTGAAGACTGAAAACAGTTTAAGGCAACTATTCAAAGGGTCGCCATGAGTCGACACTTACTCTATGGCACTTAACAACAACAGCAACATTCAAGGTGCAGTCACACCATGGACGGATACAGAGGTATTATAATATCCTTGGTTTTATTCTCCATTTTTTTCCATGTGATTCTTAGCATTCTATATGCTTTCTTGGCCACTGCTGGACACCGGGTGGAGGGTTTCAACATGTTATCCATGATGACACCTAAATCTTTCTCCTGAGTGTTGGTTCCTAATGTGGAAATTTGCATTGCGTAACCGTAGTTTGGGTTGTTCTCTCCTAGATGCATAACTTTGCACTTGTCCACATTAAATTTAATTTGCCATTTGAACATCCAGTCTTCCAATTTATCAAGGTCATCTTGCAATTTTTCACAATCCTCTTGTGTTTTAACATCTTTGAATAATTTTTTGTCATCTGCAAATATGATCACCTCACTCGCTATTCCCATTTCCAGGTCATTTATGAATATGTTAAAAAGCAGCAGACCCAGCACAGATCCCTAGGGTACTCCACTATTCACGTTTCTCCATTGAGAACATTGGCCATTTAACCCGCCTCTCTGCTTTTTATCTTTTAACCAGTTCCTAATCCACAGTACTACACTGCCTCCAATCCCATGACTTTTTAATTTCACCAAGAGTCTCTTATGAGGGACCTTGTCAAAGGCTTTCTGAAAATCTGATACCGCACAGCAGCCTCTACCACTGCTTAGTAAACATACCCCTAAGTTTCTAGTTCAAATAAATGACTGCTTTTTGTATCAACTGGTTCATGAACTGACAAGAGAGGAAGTTATTTTGGACCTAGTCCTTAGTGGAACACAGGCTCTTGTACAAGAGATAACAGTGTTAAGTCTACTTGGCAATAGTTATCTTTATCTTTATCTTTATTCACATTTGATAAACCGCTATTGTAAAAAACATTAAGCGGTGTACAATAAAAAGGAAGGATTTCACACTGCAAACCAAGAAAAGGAACGCCAATAATAAAATAGGAAAGAAAGAGGCAGGACAGAGCAGTAACATCACATTATTACCAAATCATAAGACAGACATAACCCGACCGGGCAACATAGACAAACGAACAGGGGACAGACAAGTGACGGCATAAAAAAAGACAAAGACAAAACAAGGCAATCAGGGAGGGGCCTCTGGGGGAAGGTCATATGCTTTCTGAAATAGGTAGGTCTTAAGTAATGACTTAAACTGAGGATAAGAAGATTCTAACCGAAGGGGAGTGGGTAGCATGTTCCATAGGAGGGGTCCAAAGAAGAAAAAAGCAGAATGGCGGGTCTGTTCTAAATGGGCCTGGAAAGGTGAGGGAAGAGATAGACGATTGGCATGGATTGAGCGAAGTTGACGGTGAGGTGAATGTAAAGAAATGCAGACTGCTAAGTAAAGAGGATTGTCAGTATAAATGGCTCGATGGATCAAAATCAGAAACTTGTAGTGAAAGCGAAAGTGCAGAGGTAGCCAATGTAACCGGATGAGGATGGGAGTAATGTGATCGAAACAACTAGAAAATGTGACAAGGCGTGCCGCCGTATTTTGAATCCGTTGCACTTTTTGGAGCTGATAATTGGGGAGGTTAGCCAGGAAAACGTTACAGTAGTCCAGCCGACTGATAACCAGTGCAAGTACGAGGGTAATTAGTGAACTAGGGGGTAACACAGAGCGAACGGCCCGAATTTGTCGTAGGGCGGCAAAGGAGCGACGGGAGATTGTCGCGATATGCTCTTGAAAGGAAAGGGACGGATTCAGAAGAACACCCAAATAGCGGACAGAAGACGTTAGGGGGATAGCAGTTGAGCCAATGGAGGGAGCTAGGGTAGGGCATACACCACTCAGTGACACCCACATTGCTGAAGACTTTGCAGGGTTAAGGTGGAGGAAATTCTCCGAGAGCCATGAAGCGACGTGAGTAAGGCAAAGATTAAGCTGGGAAATATCTGGAGATAGGGGTGAAGCGTGGAAAAGAAGAACAATATCATCTGCATAAATGTATGAGGAAACGGGATATTGCTGCATCATTAATGGTAGTGGAGAGAGGAAAATGTTAAATAGCAAAGGGGAGAGAACAGAACCCTGTGGAACGCCACAAGTGAGAGGAAGAACAGTGGAGGACTGCCCATTGACGTGTACAGAAAAGGAACGGGTGGAGAGGAAGGAGCAGAACCAGTGCCAGACAATGCCTCGGAGACCGATGTCTGATAATCGTGATAGGAGGGTACTATGGTCAATTAGGTCAAAGGCTGCCGACAGATCAAGGGACACCAGGAGGGTAACATCACCATGGTCGTGAGCAATATGCAACTCATTCAACAGAGCAAGTAGGACGGTTTCAGTGCTATGGCCGCTGCGGAAGCCCGCTTGACGCGGGTGAAGTGAATTCGTGGCTTCAACATGTGAGCTCAACTGATCAAAAGCACAGCGTTCCAAGAGTTTGGCAAGAAATGGAAGGTTTGACACCGGGCGCCAATGTGAGAGAACAGACAGATCCAAGGAAGGTTGTTTCAGGAGGGGACGAAGAACTGCAGACTTCCAAGACATTGGAAAGTGGCCTGAGGAAAGACTGGAGTTAATAATGGTAGTGATAAACGGTATCAATTGCAGAGAAGGTTCAGAAAGCCAACGAGAGGGGATAGGGTCCAAAATACAAGTGGTTCTTCTAGACCTGGATAGGAACATCAATACCTCTGCCGAAAGAACAGGGCGAAAAGACGACCAGGTATGGGCAAAGACCTGATCATCTGAGATAGAGGCGGATGACAAGCAGTCGGGAAGGGGGGGAGAAGACAGGACCGTGGAAGAGGATGAAAGAGGGAGGGGGGGGAGGGCACAGAGAACGAGGAGCGCAAGGTCAATACCTTATTGGAGAAGAAGGTAGCAAGTGCCTGGGGATCTGGGGCGTTAATAACTTGTGAACCCTGGGGACTAGTAGATGATAGCTTCCGTAAGATAGAAAAAAGTTGCCGGGAAGAACTAGCCGCCGTCGAAATCTCGGTCGTATAGAAAGCAAGCTTAGCGGACTTCACAGCAGAACAGTATTCAGATGACAATGTTGTAAAACGGAGACGTAGCTCCTGAGAGGGATGCCGGGACCAATGACGTTGGACCTGACGCAGCTGGGTACGTAAGAGGCGAAGTGCAGGATGGTACCAAGGTGAGGAAGGTGTCTTGGGGGTTTGAAGAACAGGACGAAAAGGTGCTAGTTCATCCAGTGACTTAGTTAAGAGTGAGTCCCAAAGAGTAGCCTGGTCGTCAGTAGAACGGGTGGAAAAATCAGGCGGGAATATCGAAGTAGCTGGAGGAAAAGCCTGTAATGTCTCATCAGATATGTGACGGCGAAGCGCAGGGTTTGGAGAGGGTACCAAGAGGCCACCTTTCCCAGGAGAGAAGGAGATAGAAGAAAAGACACAGAAATGATCTGACCATGGAATGCTGAGAACAGAGGGCGGTGAGATCACCGACTGTAGTGACAGAGGGGAGAGGATGAGGTCTAGTGTGTGACCTGCCGCATGTGTAGGGCCGGCTACATGCTGCTGCAGAGAAATGTCGGTCATAAGGTTAAGAAAAGCTCGATCTTTCATTCTGGTAGGGTTGTTGATATGCACGTTGAAATCCCCGAGAAGGATCAGATTAGGAAAGTGCAAGACAAGATCCGAGATACTCTGGAGGGCCGCATCCCACCGCAGGGCAGTGAGAGAAGGAGGAAAGTAAAGAAGAAGGAAGTAGAGAGGGGGGGAACAGGAGGAAAGCCTCAGAAGGAGGAATTCTGGAGAAAGTGATATTGGAGAGGGAATTTCCTCAATACAGAGGGAAGCACGATACAAAAGAGTCACCCCCCACCCCTCCCCCGTCGGGGGGAGGAAAGAGCTGCAAAACCTGAGGGGAGGGAGCTAGAGAGCACAGGCTGGTCACCATCTTTAAGCCATGTTTCGGTAAGGAAACAGAGATCAAGTGAGTGTTGGCAAATAAGGTCATGAACCAGGAGCAATTTGGACTTAAGGGAGCGGCAATTTAAAAGCACAAAACTAAGGGTCAGCGGGACCACCCGTGGTGAGGATGGCCGAGAGGAGTGATACGTTAACCCTGAGGCACTATTGCAGGAAATCATAGCATGATCACATTTAATTTAATAAATGGAGGGAGGATGGCAAGGAAATCTGCAGTACTATTTTTTAACTTTCCAAAGGGAGACTTTTATAAAATGAGGAAAATAGTTAAGAAAAAGCTTACTCACATTACGTTTTTGGCATGCCCATCCCTCTCCCCTCAACTTTCACATTTATTGCCAACATCACAGGGAGTATCGTGGCATGCTCCATTCTGTAAAATAAGAATATTACTCCAATCTGATTCTTAGTTCTTTCAACTCCTCCAGATAGTTCTACTCTGTTCTTCGGTCTTTATCTACCCTCTCTGATTCCACCTCAGAACCTCACTGTGCCCTGATCAAACCAGCTTGGTCAATTTCTTTTCAAGTAAGCTTCTGATTCTTCACTCAGCCTTTGCATCCTGTCCCCAACCTCTCTCTCCTCTTCTATCTTCACCTTTGTCTTCACCACCTTCGTCACCACTCTTTTATAATGTCTGGTCTTCTTTTCACCCAATTTCTGCTTCGTCACTGCTCTTTTATAATGTCTGGTCTTCTATTCACCCAATTTCTGCTTAGTCACCGCTCTTTTATAATGTCTGGTCTTCTTTTCACCCACTTTCTGCTTCTGAGTTATTCACAGCTATCTCTGCTTCCTGAAAACCAGTTGCCCTCTGGATCCCATTCTCTCCAAATGGCTCCTGGAACCTTTGCTCACCTTTCTCCCCCCCCATCCTCACTATGTTTAACTCTAGTCTTTCCACTGGTTGCTTTCCCTCCTTATAGAAATATGCCCTTGTTTGTCCCCTTCTTAAGAAAACATTCCTCGACCCCTCAACACTGTTGAACTGGCGTCCATCTCCAATCTTCCGTTTCTTTCCAAACTCCTTGAGCAGTTCATTTTTGCACAATTGTCCTCTCACCTTGCCTCCACTAACGCTCTCCATCCACGGCAATCTAGCTATCGTCTGGGTCACACCACTGAGTCTATTATTCTCTCTATTCTTAATGAGCTGCACACCACCCACAACCGTGGTGACTTTACTCTTCTTGTCTCTCTAGATCTGTCTGCTGCCTTTGATTTAGTAGATCATCACACTCTATTCCAGCACCTCTCTAACCTCAGCATTTCCGGTGTCTCCTGGTGATGGTTCCATTCCTTTCTCACTGCTTGTTCCTTCCCTGTGCTGTCCTCTGTGTCTACATTTCCCTCCCTACCTTTGACCTGTTCTAGTCCCTCTTCTCTGTAATATCTTCCTGACTCCACTAGCTCTTCTTATACAACAATCTGGCACTTCTGCGTATTACTAACGCAGATGATATTATTCTCCTTTACTGTACCAGCTCCTCCACTCCCGACATAGCTCCTCTTAACGCGTGTCTATCCCTGATCCATAACTGGATGACCTCTAACTTTCTTCATTTGACCCCTTCAAAATCCACGCCAACTTGGATTACTTTTGGCGCCTCTCTCCTTCCCTGGCTTCCATAATTGCCTCTACCTCTGTTCGTATAGTTTCTTCCTTTAGGTACCTTGGTGTTACTCTTGACTCTTCCCTCTCCTTTTCTGAGCACATTTCTACAGTCACTCATTGTGCTTTCTTCCACCTTCATCAATTATATGCGGTCCCTCCCTTTCTCATTCCCACCTCACTGACCACTTTCCTCCTCACCCTGGTAATTTCAAGGATTGACTATTGCAATATCAACTTTGTTGGTCTTCCATAATGCCAGATCAACAGACTCCAGCTTTTGCAAAAAACAAGTTGCCCATATTCTCACCTTTTCTTCCTGCTATGACCATGTTACCCCCCCTCCTGGCCCGTCTTCACTAGCTGCCGGTGCGTCTCAGGATTAAGTTTAAACTACTCATCTTTGTACATCGGACCGTCCACACCTTCACACCTCAATATCTAGCAGACCTCCTTCACTAGCACAATCCCCATCCTCTCCTGCTCTCCATTCATAACCATCATCTGGTACTCCCCTCTGCCAATCAGGCCCACCTTGAATGTACCCACTCCTCTGCCTTTTTCTTCTTAGGCTCCTCTCTTTGGAACTCCCTCCCACTTAGCCTCCATTCTGAATCCTCCTTTATTCGGTTCAAGGTTGGCCTGAAGACTCACCTTCATTTAGTCTTCAATCTCCCCACTACCCCCTCTGCCCCCTCCTGATTGCCTCCCTTTTTGCCCTGCTTTTGTTTCTATCTTTGATCCTCTTTGCCTCTTCTCCCTCTGTCCAGTCAGATAATGACATTCTTGTCTCTCTTTTTTGTTTCAGCAGTCATTTGATTTGTATTGTTCACCGCTTTTATGCTCCAGCCTAAGCAGTATATCAAGTAAAATAAAATATAAAAAAAGGAGCAGCTGCAAAGTTTAAAGGTTTGCATGAAGCATGGGCATTGTTTAAAAATACCATCTTAGAAGCCCAGATGAGATGTACTCCATGCTTTAAAAAAGGTAGAAGGAAGGCCAAAAACTGCCAGCATGGTTTAAAGGTGAGGTCAGAGAAGCAGTTTTAGGCAAGAAAGCATCTTTCAGGAAATAGAAAAAGGAGCCAAATGACGAAAATGGAAAACAACACAAGCAATAAAAAGTTAGATGTGAGGCATTGATATGGCATGCAAAGAGAGAATTTGAAAAAAAAAACAACACAAGCAATAAAAAGTTAGATGTGAAGCATTGATATGGCATGCAAAGAGAGAATTTGAAAAAAAAAGCTAATCATGGATGCAAAAATTCACAATATAAACTTTTTCAAGTACATTTGTAGCATCATTTGGACCATTAAATGATAGAGGGGTAAAAGGGGCACTAAGGGAGGACAAGGCCATAGTAGAGAGTTTGAATGAATGATTTGCTTCATTCTTTAATGAAGAAGATGTAGGGAAGTTACCCATGCCTGAAATGGAATCCAAAGGTGATGTATCAGAAGAACTGAAACAAATATTGATAAACCGGGAAGATGTATTACAACTATTTGATAAACTAAAGAGTAATAAATCTCCTGGACTAGGTGGTATATATCTGAGTGTGCTGAAAGAACTGAAATATGAGATTATAGACATACTATTAGTAATCTGTGAACTATCATTAAAATCATCTGTAGTACCTGAAGATAGGAGAATGACCAGTGTAACACCAATTTTTTAAAAGGGTTCCAGGGGTGATCCGGGAAACTACAGACTGGTTAGGCAGGCAAAATGGTAGAAACCAATGTAAAGAACAAAATTATTTAAAATGCACATATCCATGGTTTGATGGGAGAAAGCCAACATGGATTTAACCAAGGAAGCTCTTGTCTTACTAATCTCTTAAATTTTTTGGAGATGTGAATAAACAGGTAGATAAAGTTCAGCCAGCTGATATAGTGTATCTGGATTTTCAGAAAGTCTTCAACAAGTCTCTCATAAGAGACTCTTGGCAAAATTAAAAACCATGGGATAGGAAGCAGTATACTACTGTGGATCAAGAACTGGTTTATTGATAGTAGACAGTAGGGCTAAATGACCAATTTTCCCAATGGAAAAAGGTGAATAGTGGAAAACCCCCAGGGATTTGTGCAGGGCCTTCTGCTTTTTAACATCTTTATAAATAACCTAGAAATAGGAATGGGTGAGGTGATCAATTTTCAGATAACACAAAATTATTGAAAGAGGATTGTGAAAAATTGCAAGAGGATCTTAATAAATTGGATGAAATTAAAGTGGACAAGTGCAAAGTTATGCACCTAGGAAAGAACAACCCAAACTACAGTTACACGATGCAAGGTTCCATATTAGGAACCACCACCCAGGAAAAGGATCTAGGCATCATTGTGGATAGTACATTGAAACCCTCTGCCCAGTGTGCAGCAGTGGCAAGAAAGCAAATAGAATTCTAGGAATCATAAGGAAAGGAATGGAGAATAAAACCAAGGATATTATATTGCCTCTGTATCATTCCATGGTGTGACTGCACCTTGAATATTGTATGCAATTCTTTTTGTCATATCTTAAAGGATATACGAGGGGAGGCTGATAAGTTTCTGGCTAGCAGAATTAGAAAAGATACAGAGAAGAGCAACCAAAATGGTAAAGGTAATGGAAGGACAACCCTATGAGGAAAGTCTTAAAAGGTTAGGGTTCATCAACCTGGAAAACAGACGGCTGAGGGGAGAGATATAATACAGGTTTATAAATTAATGAATGGAGTAGAATGGGTAAATGTAGATAGGTTGTTCACTCCATCAAAAAGTTGAAAGACTAGGAGAGAGGCAATGAAGCTTCAATGTAAACCCATTTAAGACTAATAAAATATATATTTTTTTTAGTGAACCCATAATCAAACTCTGGAATTTGTTACTGGAAGATATAGTAAAATCTGTTAGTGTAGCTGTGTTTAAAAAAGGTTTGGACAAGTACATGGAGGAAAGGTCCATAAACTATTATTAAAGAGGAGCCAGGAAATCAGCTTCTTACCCTGGGACAAGCATTGTGGAACCTATTTACATCTGTGGGAACCTGCCAGGTACCTGTGACCTTAAGGTCTTCGCTGCCCCTTACACTCACTCTTCTTAACTGTCGGTCTCTGCATGCTAAGTCCCTCATTATTCATGATCTTCTTTTCCTACGCTCCCTTGATGCCCTTTTTCTCACTGTCTCACTGAAACCTGGCTCCATGAGGGAGAAGAGCCTCTTCTCAACTGCTGCCTCCCACTGGGCTACTCAGCCTATTCGGCAAGGGGGTATTGGTGGTGGGGTGGCAGTTCTTCATCGCTCCTCCTTGTCCTTTATGGAAGTCTCTTCCTCTGCCCTTCATTACCCCAAAGCCCTGCTGCTTCGACTGGATGGCAACCCCCCCCCCTTTATTTTCTGCTCATCTATGCCCCTCCTTCTCTCTCACCCTCCCTCTGGGTCTCTCTCCTCTTGACCCTCTCTGAGGCCTCACTCCTTTATTCTCATCTTCTCATCCTTGTAGATTTAAAATGTGGATAATACATTGAAACCCGCTACCCAGTGTGCAATGGTGGCCAAGAAAGCAAATAGAATGCTAAGAATCATAAGGAAAGGAATGGAAAACAAAACCAATGATATTGTAATGCCTCTGTATCAGTCCATGGTATGAATGCACCTTGAATATTGTGTGCAATTCTGGTCGCCATATTTTAAAAAGGATATAACAGAATTAGAAAAGGTACAGAGAAGAGCCACCAAAATGGTAAAGGGGATGGAAGAAGATACTCCTATGAGGAGACTCTTAAAAGGTTAGGCTCTTCAACTTTGAAAAGAGATGGCTGAGGGGAGATATGATAGAGGTGTATAAATTAATGAATGGCATGCAACGGGTAAACGTAAGATCGGTTGTTTACTCCTTCAAAAAGTAGAAAGACTAGGGGACATTCAATGAAGCTACAATGTAGTCCAATTAGGACTAATAAGATATTTTTTTTTTACTCATCAAGTAATCAAACTCTGGAATTTGTTACCGGAGGATATAGTAAAAGCTGTTAGTGTAGCTGGGTTTAAAAAAGGTTTGGACAAGCTGTTACTGTGAGTTCCTGGAGGAAAAGTCCATACACCATTATTAAAGAGGACCAGGGAAATCCACTGCTTACTGCAGGATAAGCATTGTGAAATCTGTGTACCTTTTTGGGAACTTGACAGGTACTTGTGACTTGGTTTGGTCACTGTTGGAAACAGGATTCTGGGCTTGATGTATCTTAATCTGACCAAGTATGGCATTTCTTAATTCTTATGTTATTAGAACTTTTTAATATCTGCATATTAGTTGTATGTGTTTTAATTCATAGACTAATATGTTAAATTGATTTTGTGCACACTAAGGCCAATCAATATTTAATCATGTTAGTCTGTGTTCTTTTTAAAAGTCAGCTGTCATGGTTAAATAAAATCCAGATATACAACACTATCCAGATAATACCTAGTCCCTTCCCTGCTGGACCCAAGGATCAGCTTAGCATGATTTGGATAGCGCCGAGGCAGTCAGTGGAAATATTCGGCAAACTTATCTGGATAGTGTTGCTAAATATCCTCCTCACTGGCACTTATCCAGATAGGATGGTCTTCTATCTGAATAAGTGCCTTTGAATACTGACTCTTACATTTTTTAAAATGCTCTAACCAGTGCACATCCTTAGCACTTATATTCCATGCTACTCAGTTAACTTTATGTGCTTAACTCAGTACAAATTGCTGTCCTAAGGTTCTTTAGAACTGTATAGTCAGCAGTTTGACTTAATGGGTTAAGTTATCTGAACATCTGTTAGAATCAACTGGATAAGAGGCCCTTAGGTGAGGACCAATGAATTAAGCATCAAGCTAATTTCGACACTCAACCCCTGCCACTGGAGGTCCCCAGACAAGCTCAGCATATAGGCTCCCAACCTACACCTCGAAGTCCAACAAGCAAAGAATACTGTGCTTCAAGACCCATACCTCAGATGCTTCAATGCCATCAACCAACCCAGTGCTCAGCCACAGGAAACAAGGTATCCCCTCAACATCACGCCATACTGCAACATGACACACTTACTTTACTGGTTAGCCATCCTAAGCATCCTCTTCCTATCTCCCTTCCAGACCTTTGCGCTCACAATTAGTCACCCTCTGATCCCCCTAATTCCCAACCCTCCAAATAGACTACCAAACCTATGGCACCCATCCAGCTCTCACCACGACAGAAAGTATAGATGCCTCATCAAGATACACACGGCAGTTCCAAGGTAGCAGGACAGGATTTATCTATCCTATACTTGCATTTGCTTGAGCAGATTTTGTCTTACTGGATTCAAATGATAAAAAAAAACCCTACAAACTATTTTTTCTTCCAATTCTGTGTGTTTGTGAATCCTTTAGGAAGTTAAATGTGTGGTGGGGTTGGGGGTTCAAAAGGGTGCTTGTTATTGGCTATGCGAAGGTAGAAGGACATACTTGGTTCATACTAGATACTTTTATTATCAATGATCCAGTACTTACAATGCAAAAAGAAAAAAAAGGTTTATTTTTCAGTGTCCCTAACTATCCATATATGCTGCTCCTCTTCCCTTTCTCAGGCTTGGAGTATGAACAAATCTAAGACAAATTACCATTTCCATTGTAACTACGCTTTATATTCTAGCATGCTACACCAACAGCAAGCTATACATTATCCTTCATCCATTGTTTCACTCAAAAACCTTAAACAAAGTTTAGGATTATTTTTGGAATGTTTGCAAAACATACACTATAATAGATAATGTGAAGGTATCATCTCAGGTCCATGTATTTTAACTAAGGGGCTTGTTTACAAAGCCGCGGTAGCGGTTTCCGATAGTTATCCGAGCCGCGGCCCCATTGAAATCAAAGCATTTAAAGTTCTTAAACAAAATAATGGTGATGAATGATTTAGGGGTTTATTTACAAAGCCGCGGTAGCGGTTTCCGATCGTTATCGGAGCCGCGGCCCCATTGAAACCCAAACTATAGTATCATAATGGAATAAACTGTTCTATAACTGATGACATCATAGTTTGTTTTACTGCATCATTTCATCTACAGTCAATAAAATATCATCAGTCTACAATACCTTGTTTATTTTGGGGAGCTGAATCATGGCAACTGAAGTTTATATAATAAACTTTCGCTGGAGTTAAATGGAAGTCAATGAAATGTAATCATGCCAGACCTAATATCTGAAAGGAATTAAACTGTCAGAGACTAAGGGAAGCAATCTGGAACTTTAGTCCTTTCTATCTTTCAAGCATATTATGTTATAACTCTCATCTTCTGTAGTACAAATGCTTACTTAATTTGGCTTTTGCATGAAAATGTCAACAAATTTAATAATAAATTAAAATGAATAACTATTTTTTGCAGTTTGTGAAATTTAGGAAAGTTATATAGAGTCAGGTCTTCAAAGCATGAATCAACCAGTCCTGGGATTGTCTCGCTAAAGCTTCAGATTCTCTAGGAAAAGCACAAATCCATATTTACAGTGGAATTGGCTCACTATGAAAGCTAGCACAAAGTTTGAAATACTTGTCCTTATATTTTGGGCACTATAGGAAGGGCAGTTATTGCATTTGGCAAATAAAATTAAGAGATATTATTAAGTAAGCAATGAGATCTGAGGATGACTATTTATTAGTAGTCCCCTTGATTAAGGAAGTTCTGGAGGAATTTTGATAGGTATTTATTTATTTATTTAGACAGATTTGTATACCACCTTATCCTTCAATCAAAGCGGTCACATCACAATTGGAGGGTTACATTTAACATGAGGGTACTTAGCAACATTTGGACAGCATAATTAGAGGCTTACATTTAACATGAGGGTGCTTAACAACATTATACAATGAACTCGTATGTCTAGTTGGGATGAGTGGGTATCGAGTTGGCAGAGGTAGTTGGCAGAGGTTGTTACTGTTCGGGTGGAGACTGTTGTCTGTCTGCTCATAGGCTTCTGTAAAGAGCAGGGTTTTAAGGGCCTTGTGGAAGTCTATGGTGTCATTTAATGCCTTCAGGCTCGTTGGGAGGGAGTTCCAAAGTGTGGACGCCAGTAGTGAAGGAGCTCTTCTTGAAGTTGTTTGTTTAGTCTTGTGATATCTGGCAGGTGTGCCGATCATGTTGTCATT
Organism: Ichthyophis bannanicus; assembly: GCA_033557465.1. NCBI lineage: Eukaryota > Metazoa > Chordata > Amphibia > Gymnophiona > Ichthyophiidae > Ichthyophis > Ichthyophis bannanicus. The sequence goes on along the minus strand of CM066036.1, from coordinate 171,238,786 downwards.
ATTGGTCCTTCTTGGTCTATTGCTGATATCCCTTGTTATGATATCTTGGAGTGCCGAGATGGTGAATGATTTTAAAGATAATCAGGACTGTTTTAAATTTTGCTCTGGCCATCATTGGGAGCCAGTGCAGTTGCTATAAGATGGGGGTGGTGTTCTCAGTTCTTGGAGTGTCTGTAAAGATGCGTGCTGCAGTGTTTTGCACCATTTGGAGTGGCTGTAAGGTCTGCTGAGGGAGGCCTTGATATAACGAGTTTCCGTAATCAAGCAGAGGTGTGATGAGTGTTGGCACACTGTGTGGAAGTGGTCCTGGTAGAGTATTGGCTTGATCTTTCTGATGGTCCTAAAACGTTGATAGGCCTTGTTTGCAGTTTTGGTGATGTGGGATTTCAAGTTCAGAGCTCTGTCCATTGTGATGCCCAGGTACTTATCTTCATCTTTGACTACTATGAGTTTGTCTAGAATGCTGATAGTTTGTGGTGGAATGAAGGTGGGGCTTTCACTTGGTGGAATTCAATGTCTAGGGTTGCAAGACTTGGAACAAAATTTGACATTTATCATAATCTGATAAAATCTTGCCTTGTTCCAGTTGTGCAATATATAGATCAGTTTGTTTCATTTTCCTGGGCCATGGGATGATTTTCCAAGGGCTGCTGAGCAGAGAAGATGTTCACCTATCCAAGAAGGATTGAAGTGTCTTCTGCAGAAGAGGGCTTTAAACTAGGTTCATTGGAGACCGGTGAAGAAAACTTCAGGTAAGTAAAACATTAAATACCTCTGTAGAAATGGGGAAAAGGTGCAACATCTAGAAAGCAGTGTGTACTGATGCTCACAGCATGGGAAATAAGTTTTGGGATCTAGAGGCTATAATGGTACAGGCTGACTTGGATTTAATGGTGGTCATGCAGACATAGCTTATGGAGAGCCATTACTAGGACAGGGTTATACCAGGATATAATTTTACTCAGGAAGGATAGAGTAGGAGGAAAGGGAGGAGGAGTGGCATTAAATGGGAAAAAAATAATATTAAAGCAACAGAATTAGAGGGCTTACAAGATAAGAAGGAAGCACTGTGGGTTCTTCTTGAAAGAGAGAATGGTACATAGGTGTTTTCAATATGCCAGGTGTTGAATAGGACATCCTTGCTGCTGTGTTATCTTGAAGTAAGGCAATCCTGGATTCTCTCCAGCATCTAGTAATGGAACCCATGGAACTAATTAGAAACATAGAAACATGATGACAGAAAAAGACCACATGGCCTATCTAGTCTGTCCTTCCATAACAACTACAACAGTCCACTTTTTACCTTTAGAGATCCTCTGTGTTGGTCCCATGCTTTTTTGAATTCAGTTACTGTCCTCATCTCTACCACCTCCTCTGGGAGACTATTCCATGGATCCACTACTCTTTCCGTAAAGAAATATTTCCTCATATCACTCCTGAATCTATCTCCCTTCACCCTCATCCCATGTCCCCTCATAGCAGAACTTGCTTTCAATTGAAAGAGGCTCTCTCCCTGAACATTTATGCCACGGAGGTATTTAAACATCTTAATCATATCACCTCTATCCCGCCTTTCCTCTAAGGTGTACATATTGAGATCCTTAAGTCTGTCCTCATATGCTTTATAATGAAGCCCATTAATCATTTTAGTAGCAACCCTCTGCACCGACTCCATCCTGTTCACATCTTTTTGAAGGTGCGGTCTCCAGAATTGCACACCATACTCCAAATGAGGTCGCACCAAAGACTTATACAGCGGCATTATCACCTCCTTTTTTCTGCTAGCCATTCCTCTCCGTATGCACCCAAGCATCCTTCTAGCTTTTGCCATCGCCTTTTCTACCTGTTTAGCTACTTTAAGATCATCAGACACAACCACGCCTAGGTCCCGCTCTTCTTTAGTGGACAAAAGTACTTCATCTCCTATACTGTATTGCTCCCTTGGATTGCTGCAGCCCAAATGCATGACCTTACATTTTTTAACATTAAATCCCAGCTGCCAAATTCTAGACCATTCTTCAAGCTTAGCTAGATCCCTCCTCATGTTATCTACACCTTCCTGGGTGTCTACTCTATTGCAGATTTTGGTATCATCTGCAAAGAGGCAAACCTTACCCGATAGCCCTTCCGCTATATCACTAACAAAGATGTTAAAAAGAATCGGACCAAGGACTGATCCCTGGGGCACACCACTTGTAACATCCTTCTCCTCAGAGTGAGCTCCATTTACTTGTACTCTTTGTCGCCTCCCACCCAACCAATTTCTAACCCAAGCAGTAACTTTAGGGTCCATCCCTAGGGTGCTCAGTTTGTTTATAAGTCGCCTGTGAGGAACAGTGTCAAAGGCTTTACTGAAATCTAAATACACCACATCTAGAGCTCTCCCTCGGTCCAACTCCCTGGTCACCCAGTCAAAGAAATCAATCAGATTTGTCTGACAAGACCTGCCTCTGGTGAATCCATGCTGCCTCGGATCCTGTAATCCGCTGGACTCCAGAAACCTCACTATTTTCTCTTTCAGAAGCGTTTCCAATAATTTACTCACCACCAAAGTTAAACTAACCGGCCTGTAGTTTTCAACCACATCCTTACTTCCGCTTATGTGTAAAGGCACCACATGAGCCTCTCTCCAGTCCTTTGGCACCACTCCCGACTCCAACGAGGCATTGAAAAGGTCAGTCAGTGGAGTTGCTAGAACGTCCCCAAGTTCCCTCAGTATTCTAGGGTGTATCCCATCCGGTCCCATCGCTTTGTCTACTTTAAGTTGAGCTAGTTTCTCACGAACACAGTCTTCTGAAAATTGTTCAAGATGTCCCTCGCTTCTGTTCCTATTTGTGGGTGTTTTCTGAGGTCCTGCTCCTGGTTCTTCATCTGTGAACACAGAACAAAAATATTTGTTAAGCAATTCCGCTTTATCCTTATCAGCTTCTACATATTCCCCCCCTGCACCCTTGAGTCTGACAATACCACTTTTGCCCTTCCTCTTCTCACTAATATATCTGAAAAATGTCTTATCCCCCCATTTTATTGCATTGGCTATTTCCTCCTCCTTTTGAATCTCTGCCTTCTTGACTACTTTGCTAGCTTCTCTAAGTTTTTCCAAATACAGATGCCTGTCTTCCTGTCTCTGTGATCTCTTGTATTTCATGAAGGCCTCCCTCTTTTTCTTCTCTTTTTCAGCTACTTCCTTCGAAAACCATAGCGGTCTCCTGTTCCTTTTGCCTTTATTTACCATTTTAACAAAAAGGTTGGTTGCCTTTAAAATACCCCCTTTCAGTTTTGCCTACTGTAATCCATTAATTACTGGATTGGGTGCTCACAAACAGGGATAGTGTTTCTGATGTAATAGTGGGTGATCATCTCACATCCAGTGATCACCAAAGGACAAGGGTTCAGATAGTTCATATTTACCTGAGAGTCTTAGATATTTGGAAAACTAACTTTGTCAAGATGGGGAGTCATTAGCTGGATGGAAACAGCTGGGGGTGTAGAAAAGCAATGAACATAACTGAAAGGGGATATTTTAAGGGCACAAAACCTTTCTGTTTGGAAAATAAATGTAAAATGAAATGGTTGTGACAAGTATTTGCTGATCTGCTGTGACTACAGTCTGTAAACACACAATTTGCAGTTGCAAAGAACAGAAAGCAGAGGTAAGGGAATGTTATAAGGTAAAGAAGCATTAATAAACACCCTTACAGAAATGTTAAGCAGAGCAATAGTGTTTTTTCAGGCTGTGCTGAAATGTGCTGTTTGTGCTAAAACAGCTGATCCAGGGGACCCTAACAAATTCTTTGTTCTTAAAACTGTGACTGCTGATGTATGAATAGTATGTGAGTGAGTCTGGAACAGGGCCGGCCCGTCCATTGAGCGAGAATGTTTTTTGCACAGGGCCCCACGTTTCAGGGGGCCCCGCGCAAAAAACATTCTGATCCTAAAGTAAAATTTTAAAAAGAAAAAAAAAGCTGTCTTCTCCGGCTGCCGGGGCCGCCGCGGCAGAATCGAGTGTGCCGCGGGGCCCCCCCTGCCCAGCAGAGCCTGCCCTCCCCTGTATCCCCTCTCGTAGTTTCAGTCAAACGCGCCGGCTTTCAGAGCGCGAGGGGAGAGTTTCTCCCTCGCTGCTCTGTTAAGCCCGCGGGGGCTGATGGGAAGTTCCCATCAGCCCCCGCGGGCTTAACAGAGCCGTGAAAGGGAAACTAGTCCCTTCGCGCTCTGAAAAGCCTGCGCGTGAGACTGCAGCTACAACGAGAGAGCGGATACAGGGGAGGGCAGGCTCTGCTGGGCAGGGGTGGCCCCGCGGCACACTCGATTCTGCCGCGGCGGCCCCGGCAGCCAGAGAAGACAGCTTCTTTTTTAAAAAAATTTTCCCTAGGCTAGGCTGGGCTGGGCTGGGGGGACTGGGGGGGTTAGGAGTGGTGATGGGCTGGGGGGGGGTTAGGAGTGGTGATGGGCTATGGGGGGGCTATGGGGGGGCTGGGGGGGTTAGGAGTGGTGATGGGCTATGGGGGGAGGGGGGGGGTTTACGAGTGTTGATGGTCTATGGGGGGGCTGGGGGGGTTAGGAGTGGTGAGGGGCGATGGGGGAGCTAAGTCGGTATATGGGCTGATGGGATTAGGACTGAAAGTGGGCTGATGGGGAGGTTAGGACATGTAATGGGCTATGGGGGGGCTTAAACTAAAAATTGGGTGATCGGGGATTAGGACTGGAAATGGGCTGGTGGGATTAGGACTGGGAGTGGGCTGATGGGGAGGTTAGGACTGGTAATGGGGTATGGGGGGCTTAAACTGAAAATTGGGTGATGGCGAATAGGACTGGCACTGTGCTGGTGGGAGTGGGAGTGGGCTATGGGGGGCTAGGACTGGTAATGGGTTGGGGGTTGCTAGGACTGGCAATGGGCTGGGTGGATTAAGACTGGAGGTGGGTTGATGGGGTTAGGACTGGTAATGGGCTGTGGGCTGTTGGGGGGGGTAGGACTGGTAATGGGCTATGGGGGGGGGGCTAGGACTGGAAATGGGCTGATGGGGGGGTCAACACTGGAGGTGGGCTGATGGGGTTAGGACTGGTAATGGGCTGTGGGCTGATGGGGGTTTAGGACTGGTAATGGGCTATGGGGGGGTTAGGACTGATAATGGGCTATGGGGGGGCTAGGACAGGAAATGGGCTGATGAGGAGGGGTTAGGACTTGAGGTGGGCTGATGGGGTTAGGACTGGTAATGGGCTGTGGGCTGATGGGGGGGGGTTAGGACTGGCAATGGGCTATGGGGGGCTGAATGGAAATGGGTTGATGGGGTTAGGACTGGAAGTGGGCTGATGGGGGGTTAGGATTGGAAGTGGGTTGATGGGGGGGGCTAGGACTGGTATTGGGTTGGGGAGTTGCTAGGACTGGAAATGGGCTGATGGGGGGACTAGAAGGGAATGGATGCTGGGTGAGGCTGGAACTAGAAGGGAGCTGATGTTGGGAGAGGATTAGAATGGGATGGGGCTGGGAGAGTAAAATGGAGAGGGGAAAAATATTTTGTGTGGGAGGGATAAAAAATCTACACTTAGCCGGGTATTGGGAGAGTAAGTGGGGATTGAGGATGGAGGGGTAAAATTTGAGTGGATGAAATAGGAATGAGGAAAGAGCAAAAGGAGAAAGATTAGTATGTTAAAGCAGATGTAGAGAGAGAGGATGGAAAAAAAACTAAAAGAGAGGACAAATGGACAGCAGATGATGGAGAGTTAGCAGAAAACATGAAGGAACCAGAAGAAAGTGGCTGGAGCAATTGCAACTGAAAAAAAATGCACAAAAGGTAGAAAGATATCTCTTTATTTTGAATTTATTAACTGGAATATGAAAGCTCTGGGAAATGTGCATCATTAACGTCTGCGCTTTGTTTGGTACAAGAGGAAATTAATTTATAGTTTTATTTCTACAGTGTTGTACATTCCATGTTCTGCATGTGTAACTGAGCTGAGGTATTCTGTTTATGTAATTCCTATTTGACATTGCCACTTGTTCTCTTTCCCCAGTAGGTCATGTATTGTTGTTCTCTGAAATGTATTGGTTTAATATTTGCAGTGTTGCCTTTTGATAGGTAGGGTATGGTGCTTTGTGAGTCCTGCTAGTGCTGTTAGGATACAGCGGGTTTGCTATGGGTTCTAAATGGGCAGTGTTTGTAGTAGTTCCTAATGTGCCTGGCGGTTGGCACTGGATTATAGTAATGTAGAAATCTTTTAGTCTGTCTTTATCCATACACACACTAATTTTTAGTAAACATGTCTCTTAATGAATGTTAGCATTATGCAAATATTTATGCAAATAAGGCCACTTATGCAAATGAGGCCCCACACCGAGTCTCCGCACATGGCCCCGCACCCCCCTTGGGCCGCCCCTGGTCTGGAAACAAATCATGTTGCAGTGAGAAAGGGAGATCATGCCATTATGGTATAGCAACTGTTAGTCACAGGTCTGGTTTGGCAGAATGATGTCTTGCGACTGCAAGTAGAATTTGTGATTTGGGGGTAGCCCGGGAGGATCTGTTGTGCTGATCTGCAATTCAGGGAGGCCATGAATGGCTGGTTGGTACCTGGACCATATGGATGACCACAGTGTCACTAGGTGCCAGTGTGATAGGGCAGCCATACATCAGCTGTGCCAAGCACTTGGAGACATGACTGATGTTGTGTCAACATCCCCCAGATTGTGCCATGAGGCCTACATCCTTACCCAGTCCAGGATCTATGCAAGCTGCAAGAATGATGATTTATCTGAAGGCTGGCTACCTGAGTACAATGGCAGAGGGATCCCCCCTCCCATGCACACAATTTGTGAAATCACCCGCTCCTTCGGCATATCTTGCCTCATCTATGCAGACGATGTGCTGATGTTTACACCTATCAGTGTCATGTGTCCTGATTATACTGCTTTAATCGATTGCTTCAATGCAATAACAGACTGGCTCCTCAATCAGAACCTGCGAATAAATTAAAAAAAAACAGAGGTCCTTATCGTTACAAAAAACAAATGCTTCTCACCCCCTGCAACCCTAAGAGTAAGAGATGCAGAACTGCCAATCAAGTCCACCATACGCTACCTGGGTGTGACACTGGATCAACAGTTAGACTTCAAAGAGCACATAAAATGTACTGTAAAGACCATCTATTACAAGATCAAGACCCTTCGACACCTGAGACCCATGTTGGACCCAGAAAACTTCCGTACAATATTCCAAGCGCTAGTCACACCCCATTTTGACTATGCGAACATTATACTCCACGGCCTCCCCAAGAATACCCTAAACCCACTACAATTAGCTATGAATGCCGCTGCCCGCATCCTATGTGGAGCATCAAGGAAAGACCACATAACCCCCATCCTGGCTTCCAATAAGTTGCAGGATCTCATATAAAGTGCTCCTCAATACATTTAAGCCAATTAATAAAATATCTCCCTCCTCAATCTCAGCGCTTCTCTCTCACGCCCCCAACAATAGATCCAGGAGATCATTAGCCACCAATACCCTAATTATCCCGAGGCAAACCATAAAATGTGCACAATCAACAAACAATAGAGCATTTGCATACTACACCCCGAAATGCTGGAACAACCTCCCTCCAAGCATCAGATCGATCAAAGACCTCATGCAATTCAGAAAAGCCCTTAAACACCATCTGTTCCTTAAGCACTTCTCACAACCCACCAACTTCTCACAACCCCCTCCTCCCCCTCCACAACCCAATCCTTTACTATGACTTACTAATTGCGCAATTTTCAGAACATGTAACACAGACCAGAGAGTATTTGTAATCAATTGTACTGCTTCCAAATGCACATTACTGGAAATAGAACCCCAACATTGTAAATAGAACTCCAACCGTTATCACTCCCTACCAAAATTGTACATAGTTCCCCCAGTTCAAATCCATGTTACTATCCCTGTTATATGTAAACTCAGGACAGATTGTTACTGACTGAGAGTTATATTGTTAAATGTAAACCGCACTGATAAAGAGCGCGGTATAGACGAGCTGTTAAATAAATAAATAAACAGGCCTGACCAGGGGAGCAGTGCCACAAAGCAGACTATGGGAAGGCAGACAGGGTTGCCCCACATACCCAGATATGTGGGGATCAGATGTCATAGCCAGAAGGCCATCCTACTACCATTACTACTATGACAGATAATTTGAATAGCGCTATAAGGCATATGCGGCGCTGCATGGACACATGTAAAAGATGTTCCCTGCTCAGCAGAGCTTACAATCTAGTCAAGACAGACAATACAGCAGCTGGACAGAATATATTTAGGAGGAATGGTAAGGAAACACAAGGGAGTTTAGATCCAAAAGTGGCAACGAAGAGGTCAGTGCTCAGCCTGGATTTTAGAAAGGCCGGAGAAGAAGTCTGACGTACAGACTCAGGTAGTTTGTTCCAGGCATAAGGAGCAGCAAGGCAAAAGGAGTGAAGTCTGGAGTTGGCTGTAGAAGAGAAGGCACAGATAGAAGCGATCTGACAGAAGAGCGGAATTCCCAGGGAGGGGTGTAGAGAGAGATAAGAGGGGAAAGGTAGTGCAGAGCAGCAGAATGAGTGCACTTATGTGCCATAGGCACTAAAAGGATATACATTTGCTGCTCAGCAATATTATGTATCCTTTGGGGAGCTTCAATCTTAGTTTTGGGTTTTGTGCACTTGGAAGGGTCCATCCCTAGCATTTTAAAGTTTGTTTGTAGAGATGACCAATGCAAGAATCACTGGGGCCATTTCCAAATGCCACGCACCATTTGATGCAAAGTATGTCCTGATATATAGTGCATGTTCATATTTACATTCTCTTCTACCATATTAGCGTGCACTGGGATTACCTGGCACTTTCCAGGGCATGAAGAGAACTGGTATATGGTCTAGGTTGCAGCAGCAGCTGTCATTTCTCATTGGTATTTATGTCTAGTTTGCATCAGCAGCTTAGGAGATGCATGTTTTTCCCAAGGGGCGTGGCATCCGCTGGTACATCACGGGGACAGGCAGGATCCGAAATGTGTAACTTTTCAGAATACAGTGGGCATGGGAAACGTCCAGAATGTTTACCCACATCCAATAATATTGATGGGGATGTGTTTCTCCATTATATTACATGGAGTATGCCTGCGCCGGTGCATGGGTCAACTGAATAGCTCTTTACCCGTGCCGCTCCGAACATGTTTATCTCCTTGACTCCAGACGCACGGGCACATACATACTCAGGTATACGGAATTAGGTTCCAACAGGGCCTGTTTTTAATTTAAACATGTCCGTGGGCTGGGCATGCATGTTATAGAATCAGGCTGCACAGGGTTTTAAAATAAATTAAGGTGAGATCTAGTGTATCTGGATTTTCAGAAAGCCTTTGAGAAGGTCTCTCACGAGAGACTCGAGGAAATTAAAAAGTCATGATAGGAAACAGCATCTTATTGTGGACTGGGAAATGGTTAAAAGATAGACAACAGAAAGTCTGGTTAATTTTCTCAATGGAGACAAATGAATGGGGGATTACCCTAGGGATTTGTATTGGGCCCACTGATAGTTAACATATTTATAAATGAATCGGAAATAGGAACAAAAAGTGAGGTGATTTGTACACAAACGCAAAATTATTTAGAGTTGTTAATTACATGAGGATTATGAAATATTGCAAGAGGGCCATGAGAAATTGGAATGGGCATCCAAATGGCAGATTAAATTTAATGTGGCCTGTACAAAGTTATGCACTTGGGGAAGAACAACCCTGACTATAGCTACACAATACAAGGTTTTTCACTTTAGGAGTTACTACCCAGGAAAAAAATGTAAGTGGATAATACATTGAAATCCTCTACTCATAGTATAGTAGCAGCCAAGAAGGCTAATGGAATTATAAGGAAGGCATGGAGAATAAAACAAAAAATACCATAGTGCCTCCATATTGCTCCATTGTATGACCACACCTTCAGTATTGCCTGCAGTTCTGGTTGCTGCATTTAAAAGATATGGCAGAATTAGAAAAGGTAGGGAGAAGGGTGACCAAAATGAAAAAAGGAATAGAAGGATACCTCTATGAATAATGGCTTAAAAAGTTAGGGATCCATCTTGGAGAAGAGACAGCTGAAGGGAGATATTAGAGAACTATAAAATAATGAGTGGAGTGGAACAAGTAAACATGAATCTGTTATTTATTAATTCAAATAACAGAAAGACTAGGGGACATGCTGCAAAGAAGTACCTTTAAGATTAATCATGTTATTAAACTCTGAAATTCATCCAGAGGATGTTGTAAAAGCTGTTATTGTAGGTGGGTTTAAAAAAGGTTTGGACAAGTTCCTGGAGGAAAAGTCCATAAACCATTAGTAAAGTGGACATGGGGGAATCCACTGCTTATTTCTGGGATAAACAAGATTGGAATCTGTCTACCTTTTGCAATCTTACCAAATATTTGTGACCTGAATTGGTCATTGTTGGAAAATGCGAGGCCGCGGGGCAGGGTCCCGGCAGCCGATGGTAACCGGGTGCTCGGCCGGTGCGGGGGGCCCTGGCCCGCGGACGTCATCGGCTGGCAGCAGGAGCGCGATGACGTGGAGGGCGCCGAAAAGTGATTGGCTCCAGCCGCGCGCGGGAGCGCGGTGGAGCCTGGGAGGTGGGAGGCGTGTAGCCTGTGGGGGAGGAGCCAGGAGTTGGCATCGGTTGCCGAAGCTCCTGCTCCTCCCCGGGGACGAGGCCGGTTTCCCTCCCTCCCTCCCTATGTTAGGGTGTGGGGTGGGGGGCTGAAGGGGTGTCGCAGCTTGGGGGGGGCGGGATCCCGGAGGTCCGGGGTCCGGAGCCTTAGGCTATACTTGGGCCGGGGGCGGGGTGCCCCCGACCCGGACATCCCCTGGCTGACTTTTGCTAATTATGGCGAGGTCGGGGAAAGGGGATTAGGAAGATTGCGGTTGGCATGACCGCGGCAGCAGCGGAGGCGGGGTCACCTTGCTAGAATGGCTGGTGAGGTATTGCTCCGCTGCGGGGCACCTTGCTAATAGCATGGCTGGTGAGGTATTACTCCGATGTTTGTATTGTGAAGAGGATTATTCTTGAACTGTAATGTTCGGTATATTATAAAGTTAATAAAGCTGCGACCGGTGTTTTCCCAAGAGTGGTGTGTGTGTATTTCTGTGGGAAAGGAGAGTGGGACTAAAAATGGGGGGAGGGGGTGGGGGTGGATGGTTAGAGGAGCCCGGAGCACCGTGTCCAAGCTACCTCGGTTACAGGATACTGGGCTTCTTGTATGTTTGTTCTAATCTAGGGTGATGTTAACTACATTCAGTGTTGACCGACCATGTTCTCTGCACTCTCGGTGCCTTATCTGCCGGGAACTGCTGTGCACAACCCCAACATATAATGCACAGCTTTTGCAGCGAACGTGGCACTATCTGCTTTTTTTTGCCATATTTGCTTCAAACGTTTAACACAGTTTAGTAAACCAACCCCCCAATATCATAAATCTTATCTACTTAGGTAACTACTTGGTTGATTTTCGTTTAACTAATTTCAGTTTTGGACAGCTAACACTGTATCCACTTGAACTAGCTCAAATATTTATTAGTGAACTGGGTATTGAAACTCAGATTGTCTTTTCAGATATTTCTTTTGGGTTGATGGAAATCACGCTAACGATTTCAATGTCTCATCAAGAAGATAGAGAGAGAGAGAGAGAGAGAGCAAAGGAGATCATATTGTCTGCTGTGTTAAAAAAAATAGTAATCCAGAAGCACATGAATAACTGAATCAATGTCAAAATTTTTCCCAATTTCATAATGGATTTTAATATACTACAAAGCACTGTAACAGCCTCTAAAAGCAAAGTTTGGGAAGATATCTGCAAAACTTCATGACAGCTTTAGGAAACAACTGCATATATCACAGCTTGCTGGACAGATTTACAGTCTCAGAAGCCAGAGATGTGTACTGAATATGCATCAGCACTGTGGGGTTCACCTTAAAGAGATTTTAATGCTTGGGGAGTCCCCTTGAAAACTTGTTAGTTCTAGAAATTTTGTTTCCACTAAACCCCATAACACAGCAAGCAATACAATCAGAGACTCAGAAAACAGCAGGGGTGCACTTAAACGGCTTCAGAAATATTGAACATGTTCCTTTTGATACAAAGGGCTTAATAATTCTTGAATGCCTCAGTTCTGCAAAGCATCCAAGGTTGAGTAAATACCTGAATGTGTGGAGAAAATCAGCCAGGAACATTTTGCCTTGAAGTGAAAAATAATATATTCTGACCAGCTTAGGGGATGTTTGGCTTTCAGGTATAGGGATTACTCTTGATAAATGATGAAAAGGGCCACTGAATGCATCACTCCATTTCTGTAGAGTTGCCTTTCATAATCTCTTCCTGGCCCTCATTATACCCCTGTAGTCCTAATTAGGCTTTTCACATACTGTATTTATCTTCTTTTGGGTCCCACTTTTTAATGTTCACTCTATTCAAAAACATCCTGTCGCTCCATAATCTTTATTCCTTCTTCCAGCTCTTTTCCCCTTTTTTCTACCCTCTAGTGAAGTCATGGTGGGCCCAATAGTAAGTCCACCTAATGCATAAAATCAAGGGGCAGTGCTCATCTGCATGTACAGTATATATTTAATGCCTCTGGCTATATAAACAGAACCAGTACATATGCATGCGAAAGGCGACCACATTTCCACTTTTACACATAAGTTAGACCTGCTATTTTGTTATGTTATCTGGGTGGATGAATGTTGCTTCTCTCAGAATAACTTTTGTATCGTTCTGCAGCCCCTATCTCTGCCTTCTAGAATCTGAAGATTATCTATATATTAATTTCTGGGTATTTTAAAAAACGAGCCTCTTATGTGGTCACTGCCATCGCTGACTGCATTAGTGGTTTGAATGTCAGGTCCATGGTTTTCATAAACTTCCGTAAGAGTTTAAAGGAAACCAATGAAGTAGTTTAACATGAATTATAGCTTTGTAGTGTTAATGAATAGGTGATGATATTAAGCAGCGACAGCTAGCCACTTGAATATGGCATAACCATCACCGACGAAGCAAAGACCCAGACATTCAATGCTAGGGCCAAATCCACTCACTGGCATTGAATATCCGGGCTGGCCAGATAGCAAAGAAGTTAACTGGGCAATGGTGATTTACAGCTATTGCCCGATTAGCTTCGGTGACGAATGTTAGGCCACCCTTTCAGATGCCTAACTTTTGCCCCTCTGTGATAAGTAGGCAGTGGTTCAATATTGCCAGAGCCTGGTTATCGGTAGGTATCTCTCTCAGAACGCCCTCAGGCTATCTGGCTAGCGTCCAAGCATGCAGCGGCAGCACCCACAGATACCCAACAGCACTAACTATCTTCTGCTGCGTAATATCCCGGTCAGCATGATTAATGCGATTAGCAGGTCTACCAGCATGTTAACAGCTTTGAATATTCCCCCCATAAGCTTTTAGGACTAGGAAAGTCTCGTCCTCAGACAATGTGGCTTATATACCGTAAAACATCACAGGAATGACTTTGCAGGCTGGAATGGTAAATAGTGCATGTTATTTGTGATAGAACACATTATTTATGACATTTTTCTCCTTTGCAAAAATTAAATTGCATATAGCTTTACAAAGTGAAATTTTTATTTAAATCAATAGTTGAGGACCTGCTGTGATGCAAAATCTTGTAGTAAAACAAGGAACAAAATTTAATTCAGAAAAAAAGCATACTCCTCAGAAAGTAAAACTCTTTGCTTTGTGAAAATTTCATAGCAAAATTGTATGTGCTACTTTTTATACTAAGCTCATTTGAAAAGGTAGAAAAATATCATCCAAAAAATATCAAACATGTAAAACAGTGGATTTTAGTACTTGACCCTCATTGTTATTACTTTAAAATGAAGTAAGAATGAACCCTAAAGTAAAGGAAACATTTTAAATCATAGGAACTAAGGTTCTAGAGTAGTTACTTGTAAAATCAGATCAAAGCATTTTAACATATAGAGATTTAAATATAAATGAGATCTATTCAAACCTGCTAACGACATTGTTAGGTACAGAGATGTAGGAAGATGAAAAATCAATAAATACAGTTTCTGACATTTCAAAGAATTTTGAACCTAGTGAGCAAATGACTGTTCATTTCTGAAACTATGCAACTATTTTCTTTAAATCTCTTTTTAAATTGAAATATACATGTTCCTTCCTTAGTGCTTTGTTTACAATATGGCCAGTTACGGGCACAACAAGGAATTCATCTTCAAGGAAGGATCACAGCATTGTCAGCAGGAAAGCACTAATCATATTTTTCAAGGGAGTCTTGTGTCAGTATAGTACAAATAGAAATAGCCATTATTCACTTTAGAGCAGTACCATCAGTGTTCCCAGAAAGAACAATATCCCTGCAGCTTATCAATTATGTAGTGAACATGGCTAAACACGACTGTCACAAAGAGATCCTACAGTGACTGGAGAGTCAGAACATTAAAATAGACCTGCTCTTTCATTGATTCCAGATGGAGGTTTGACCAGGAGCCCTCGCTGCAAAGAGAGCTGTATGACCCTAATACCAACATAATTTTCCAACCCATAAGTTTATTCTTGTAATTTACCTGGATAAACGGACTGAATATTGCTTGCCTCAGAGTAGGTAAAAAATGTGCATAAAATTCTATAGAGTGGATACTTTGTACTAGTTTGAGGCCTATAAAGTGCTCTAAATCTAAGCTGAGCTTTGCGCGTCAGTATACTAATTTTCTTTTTCCCGACTGCTGCATTTCTTTATTGGACATACGGATCCATACACACAATTATGACTCGCACATGTTCTTTGTCGGGGTACTAAGGTAGAGGCAATGTGCTTTAAACAGAAAATTATCAAGTTCTTTGTCTCTGTGGGCACAAATGCTATCTAGGATTCTTTAATGTTATTATGGCAAGGGGATATAATAATATATTAATTTATGATCTGAACTCCATAGTTTGCTGCATTAATATTTGAAGTACTACTCTTCAGTTTTAGTGTTCTCAATACAGGATTACCTGTGTGTATTCATGCATTTGATTGTGTGATTTTTTTTGCGCGGTGCTCTTAATATACACTTTGACCTTTTTGGCGCAAAGTTTACCTTGGCATTTAAAAGGAAAAGCTATTAGTGCATGCAACCCTTCCAATACGGATGATTGTATGACTGCACTTGAGTTCGCAAGGCAAGTCTTCTTTTACTGAGATTTTACATTCTCTTTATATATATATATATATATATATATAAACAATTTAAGTTTTTTTCTGCCTTTAGGTTATAGTAATATCCCAACCCCTTGATCTGGGCTGTTTGATTACTGACAACATTGTATTTTTATTCAAGAAATATTTATTGAACACATATTTATACTGACCCATGACACAGGCACATATGCCAAAACTTGGCCAAGTCGTGTTGAGTCTTGTATCCAAGAAGATAGACTTGGTGTGGTGATGGATTTTCTCTGTTCCCTTGCTGTGTTGTCCAATTCTTTATAGAAATCTGGTGAGAGCAAAATGGGTATAATGCTTATTCTATACAGGATGATAGGCAGTATGGACATTTTAAGTCTTCATATGAGCCCCACAAGTTCAAGTATAGGGGCTGCCAGCTGTTACAGAAATTATTAACTTCAGAGATCAAAATGCACTCATTTGCTTGTAGAGTTTGATCCAAATTCAAATGCAGATGGATACCTACTGTAAATAGATCATGCTACCTGTCACCCTGGAGAGCAATATTTGCTTAAGGATGATAAATCTGATTCATCTGATATCTGATGCATAGAACTTCCACCCATTGTTGCTTTGAACTGCTACACATTGTTGCTTAGAACTGCTACCCATTGTGCATAGAACTGCTACCCATTGTTGCACAGAACTGTCATCCACTGCTTATCCATTGGTTGCATAGTTAGGGCTCTTTAACCTGGAAAAGAGACGGCTGAGGGGAGATATGATAGAAGTCTATAAATTAATGAACGGAGTGGAATGGGTAAGCGTAGATCGATTGTTTACCTTATCAGAATATAGAAAGACTAGGGGACATGCAATGAAGCTACAGGGTAAACTATTTAAGACTAATAAAAGAAAATATTTTTTCACTCAACGTGTAATCAAACTCTGGAATTTGTTACCGGAGGATGTAGTAAAGGCTGTTAGTGTAGCTGGGTTTAAAAAAGGTTTGGACAAGTTCCTGGAGGAAAGGTCCATAAACCATTATTAAGAAGGGACCCAGGATATCAATGCTTGAACCAATACAAGCATTGTGGAACCTGTGTCCCTTGGGGAAACTGCTAGGTACATATGACCTAGATTGGCCACTGTTGGAAACAGAATACTGGGCTTGATGGACCTTGGTCTGACCCAGTATGGCATATCTTATGTTCTTATGCTACCCGTTATTTGCATAGTGTTGCTACCCATTGTTTGCATACTATTGCTACCCATTGTTGCATAAAACTGCTACCCGTTGCTGTATAGAACTGCTACCTATTGTTTGCATAGAACTGTTATCCACTGCTTATCCATTGCTTGTTATCCATTGCTTGCATAGAAATGCTACCCACTGCCTGCTTGTTTGCCTATTACTTGCTTCCCATTGTGTGCCTAGAACTTGCTACCCATTGCTTGCTCAGACCTTGCTGCCCACTACCATGGCCCCTCATCTCATTGTCCTTCTCTTCCTCATCCTCCCCAACTGCCTCCCCTCCTACCAACACCCTCCCTCCTCTTCCCCCTACTCTCCCCCTACCTTCCTCACTTCTCCCTCCATTCTGCCCCCTAGCCTAGCATCCGCTCTTGAGCTTCTTCACACCATCCCCCGCATTCAACCAGCCCCCCTCTCTTTAAGGCAACCCCACCCTCGCTTCCGCCGTACTATCTCCACTTTACCTCACTCTCTAATACTCATTCTCCTTCTCTCATCAGGTAATATCAACCCCAACCCTGCCCCCCCCCCCCCCCGATTTCTTTAATAATCCCTCACATAACCTACCCAATACCACCAACTTACCCCTCATTTCCCCTCCCTCATGTCCCTCTTGGAGAGCACACACACCCAGACATACCCACCCACACCCTGCTCCCTCTAAATCTCGGTATTACCCTAGACATAGACCCCCACACTACTTTGATAAGAAATCCACACGTAACTTATCTAACCTTATCCATATTTTATTTATTTATTTATTTACAGTCTCTTCTATACTGCGCTATTCGGCATCAGTGCGGTTTACATACAACAACTTACACATCTCATTAGCTGATCCGTGTTTACAATGAACAAGGTAATAGAACTTGGATAACTAGGGTAACTATATACATCTATGTGACAAGCTGGGTATTGACTCGCTGAACATACTCATGATTGATTGTGTGGTAGGGCTTACTAAACTGTGTCGATTAAGTGGCAGATGAGGGTGTTAAAGAGTTGTCTGGAGGGTAGTACTGGAGGAAGAGATGGTGCGTCAATGCCTTTCTAAACTGTGTTAGGTCAGGGATTGCTCGTATGCTGGGAGGTAGGGCATTCCAGCATCTGGGCGCACAGAATTTGAAAGCTCTGTTTACGGTTGACCAGGTGCTTTGGGTTATTGATTTCAGGACTATCAGCGTATTAACTGCTATAGATCTTCTGGACCTATTTGGGGGCGTGGTCTGGATCAGCTCTGCTAGTGATGTAGACGGCCTTGAATGTCAGCAGTAAGGTTTTGTATGTGAGTCTGGCGCGTATCAGGAGCCAGTGTAGTTGCTTCAGGATGGGCGTTACATGGTCTTTCCTGGATGCTCCATGGAGGATTCTTGCAGCAGCGTTCATCGCCAGTTGCAACGGGTTCAACGTGGCTTGAGGGAGACCATGCAGAATTGAGTTTGCATAATCCAGATGTGGTATGATCAGTGCCTGATAGATTGTCCGGAAGTCCTCTGGTTCGAGCAAGGCTCTTAGGTGCCTGAGAGATCGGATCTTGTGGTACACCACTCTCACCGTGTTGCCTATGTGCGCCTTCATGTCCATGTGCTGATCTAATGTGACTCCAAGGTACCTAATCGTGGTTTTGGACTGTAGTTCAGCTTCGTTGACTTTTAGAGTGGGCGACGTGGAGAAGCTTTGATTCCTTGTAATGAAAAGGACCTCTGTTTTCTTATGTTGGATTCTAAGGTTTTGGGTTTGTAGCCAGTTGGATACTGCGTTAAAGCAGTTTGTTAGCGGGGAGAGGTCTGGGTTCTCAGTTGAGAAAGGCATGTAAAGCAGTACGTCGTCAGCATATATCAAGCAGTTAGCATTGAAAGAATGGATCAGGTTGCAGATGGGCTGCATGTATACATTGAACATCAGGGCAGAGAGGGAGGATCCCTGCGGAACACCCTGCTTCTGGTGGAAAGGCTGGGAAGATGTAGTTCCTGATCGTACATGCTGCCATCTGTCAGAGAGGTAGGACTTGCACCAGTTTAGTGCTTTGTCTGTGATCCCCTTCTCTTTAAGACGCTTGAGGAGAAGTTTGTGGCTTATTGAATAGAACGCTGCTGCAATGTCTATGAAGATGAGGACAAACCCTTGGCAAATGTTGTCTATTCCTGCTATTATGCTGTTGATGAGTGTGGTGAGTAGTGTTTTGACACCATGGACCTCTCTAAAACCGTGTTGGCATGGGTCCAGAGGCGCGGAAGCATCTATGTGATCCTGAATTTGCCGTTGGACTTCCTTCTCAATTATTTTTGCTAGTAGGGGTATGCTCGATATAGGTCTGTATGAGTCTACTTTCTTGGGGTCCAGCTTACTGTTTTTTAGAAGAGGTCTTATATCCCTCTCCTCCCCCCCTCCACTATCCCGTTTTCATGCGCCCTATGAAACGCATGCTCAGTCATTAAAAAAACCCCTTTTATTCACATTCTTTTTATCTCTAATGCACTACACCTTCTTGCCTTGACCGAGACCTGGCTCCCCCCAGATGACACCGCATCAATTGCCTCTCTCTGCTATGGGGGCAACCAGTTCTCCCATATACCTCGATCTACTGGTCATGGTGGTGGCGTTGGCCTCCTACTTTCTCCCTCCTGCCAATTCCAACCCCTCCTGACACCCCAATCACATCCCCCCTCTCCTTCGAAGTCCACTCCATTCGCCTCCTCACACCACTTCCCCTCCAAGTAGCTGTTATTTATCGCCCACCTCACAAATCCAAATCAACCTTCCTCACCGACTTTGACTTCTGGCTCTCTGCCTTTATGGATCCCTCCTCCCCCACTCTTATTCTTGGTGATTTCAACATTCACATTGACAACCCCTCCGACCCCCATGCCTCAAAGTTCCTCACTCTTACCTCCTCGTTTGACCTCCAACTTTGTTCCACTGCCCCCACACATCCACACGGCCACTGCCTTGACCTAATACTCTTCTCCAATTCCTCTCCCTCAAACTTCCGCAAATCAATCCTTCCCTCATCTGACCATCACCTCTTAACATTTACTCTTCAGCTTCCACCATCCCAACCTCATCCTGTCTTCTCCGACCTATTTAGAAACCTTCATAATATTGATCCCCTGACTCTCTCCTCCACCATTTCTCCATCTCTCTCCTACATTTTATCCTCCAAGTCCATCGATGAGGCATTATCTTCATATAATGCTACACTATCCTCAGCCCTTGACACTCTTGCCCCCCCCACCCCACATCCTGTTAAACGATCTACTCCTCAACCCTGGCTTTCACCCACAATCCGTTACCTATGCATCTGTGCCTGTTCTGCCAAACGAGCTTGGTCGAAATCCCACTCCCCAGAAGACCTTCTACACTTCAAATTCATGCCTGGCTCCTTCCAGTCAGCATTAGCACTTGCCAAACAAGATTACTACATGCATCTGACCAACTCCCTTGCCTCTGATCCTCGCCGTCTCTTTAAAACCCTCAATTCTCTCCTCAAGGTCCCCCCACCCCCGATCCCGCCCTCCCTTTCTGCCCAAACCCTAGCCGACTACTTCCATGACAAAATCCACAAGATTACCCTCCAATTCCCTACCCCTTCATCTACCTCCCCTCATCCCCAATTTTCCTCCCCCATCCTTACTCCCCCTGCCACCCTCTCCTCCTTCCCTCCAATCTCTGAAGAAGAAACCACACTCCTCCTTTCCTCCTCCAAACCCACCACCTGTTCATCAGACCCTATCCCCACCCATCTCCTACGTTCCATCTCCCTCACTATTGTCCCCTCCATCACTCATATCCTCAGCCTTTCACTTTCCACTGCAACTGTCCCCGTTGACTTCAAACATGCTGTTGTCACACCCCTCCTCAAGAAACCCTCACTTGATTCCACGTGCCCTTCTAACTATCGACCCATCTCCCTCCTTCCATTCATATCCAAACTATTAGAACGAGCAGTCCACCATCACTGCCTCGACTTCCTCACCTCCCAGGCCCTCCTGGACCCACTACAATCCGGCTTCCGTCCCCTACACTCTACTGAAACGGCACTCACAAAAGTCACTAATGACCTGTTCCTGGCTAAATCTAAGGGACTCTATTCTATCCTCATCCTTCTTAAACTTTCTGCTGCCTTTAACACCATTGACCACAACCTTCTCCTCACCACCCTCTCCTCGCTTGGCTTCAAGAACTCCGTACTATCCTGGTTCTCCTCCTACCTCTCTCATCGCTCATTCAGTGTATGCTCTGGCGGCTTCTCCGCCTCCCCTACCCTGCTCCATGTAAGTGTACCCCAGGGATCTGTCTTGGGTCCCCTCCTCTTCTCTCTCTATACCCAAGGCCTTGGCATGCTTATCTCCTCCCATGGTTTCAGTACCATCTCTATGCCGATGACTCCCAGATCTACCTCTCTACACCTGATAATTCTCTGGCAACCCAGTCCAAGATCTCTGCCTGTCGTTCGGACATCACTGCCTGGATGTCTCATCGCCGATTGAAACTGAACATGGCCATGACTGAACTCCTTGTCTTTCCACCCAACTCCTCCCCCCACTTCCCCTTCTCTCAGTCCATGTGGATGGATCTACTATCCTTCCTGTTGCCTTTGCCTGCAATCTAGGGGTTATCTTTGACACTCCTCTCTCCTTCTCCGCTCATATCCAGCTTGTAGCTAAGACCTGCCACTTCTTTCTCTACAACATCAGCAAAATCCACCCATTCCTCTCTGAACACACTACCAAAACGCTTATCCACTCCTTAATCTCCTCTCGCCTCGATTACTGCAACCTACTCCTCGCTGGTCTCCCTGTGAACCACCTCCTTCCCCTTCAATCCATACAAAATCATACTGCTCGACTGATCTTTTGCCAGCCTCACCATTCCCACATTACTCCTCTTCTCAAGTCATTTCACTGGCTCCCTATCCAATTCCGCATCCAATTCAAGCTTCTCCTACTGACCTATAAATGCATTCACTCTATGGCCCCTCAATACCTCTTATCTCTTATCTCTCCCTACGTCACCTCTCGTAATTTGCGCTCTGCTAACAAATTACTTCTATCAATGCCTTTCACCCGCACCGCAAACTCCCGACTGCACTCCTTTCACTTTGCTGCACCATACGCCTGGAACAGCCTACCTGCGTCTGTGCGCCAGGCATCCTCCCTGGCCCTCTTCAAATCCAGGTCGAAGACCCACCTCTTCACCGTTGCATTCAGATCCTGACTCCATCCTGATCTTACCCTAACCCCTGTCAACGTTTATGACCAAACTATAGACCAGACTGTACCACACCGTACCTTGCGCAGAACTAATTAACTAATGCTCTGTACTGTTTTAACTAGATTGTAAGTTCTGATGAGCATGACTCTGATGGGCAGAGACTGTCTCTTGTATGTTGGCTACCTATTGTAGGTTAGCTGTGCAGCACTGCGTGTGTGGCGCTTTATAAGTGCTGAATAGTAGTAGTAGTAATAGTAGTTCAGTTGATCTTATATCCAGAGAAGGCTAAGATTGATCAGTTAAACAAGATATGGTTGCTTTGGTTAAGTGAGACATCATCAGCATATAATTCAATTTTATACACGTGGAGCCTGTTTCAGGAAGGGGCACGTCTTGGCCGTCTGGGTTATTGAGGGTTATTCTAGAAGCCCTATTCATGCATTAGACATCTGAAAATGGACATAGAGTTGTCCAAAGCATAGAGACGTCCCTGGAGCCATTTTAGAAACTAGGTCTGTGGATATCCCCAGCACAAGGATGTCCAAGTCGGCATAGGGGTGTGGTGGAGGCGTTGCAGGACATTCCCAAGAAGTTGGATATCCTTGCCCAGTTTCAGAAACATTCTGGACATCTCAAAAGTTATACCTGCTACAGGCATGAACAGGCATCTGAAAGTGCTCTTTTTGTCAGGCAAACATGTGGAGGGTGTGGCGAGGGAAGTGCACTCATATTCCCTTTATTTTACAATTTGTCAATGAACATTGATGGGGGATGGGGGCTCGTGGGTTTTTTTGCCACACCACTGGACATCCCTGTATGCAACTTTGCTTGAGATGGACATCCATGCCACACTGTTGCACAGCGGGGACATCTGTATGGATGCTGGCACAGGCATCCACATCAGGGGCATCTATGTTTCTAAAATCAGCCCAAAACATCCCCAATGTTTTTCTGCATATTCTGCCCTGGATTTACCAGATTGCACTTGGATGTTCTTTCTAAAATTCCACTTACTATCTCCAGCAGTTATACCCTTAAACTCAATAGATTGATGGATAGCAACAGCCAAAGTTAAAGCTAACACAGATAATAGTAGAATGCAGGTGCCTCTCTCAAAAGCAAATTGAGCAGAGTATATTAACATAAATACAAGCAGTCGGACAGCTATAAAAGACTCATACCATTTTTACAAAGTTAGGCCCAAAACTGAAACAATGTAACACTTCAAATAAGTATGGCCACCTGATTCGATCAAAGGCCTTATCTGCATCTAGAGATATGGAGAAAGCCACTTGATCAATTTGCATGGTGATCTGTAGAAGATGAAGGTCCAATCTTATGTGATTTGAAAAATATCTTTTAAGGACAAAACCTACTTGGTTTGGATGTATAAGAGAATTTAGTACCAAATTTACCTGGTCTTCTAAAAGTTTAGCATATGACTAGCCTTCAATATTGATAAGGAAGATTATTCTGTCATTAGCTACATCCTCTGGATTATGACCTTGTTTTGATATGACTATTGTCATAGCTTCAGCAAATATGCCCAGCATCATTCCTTTATCTCTAAACTCAATGGGCACAATATTCAAAAGGCATTTACATGGTTAACAGCCAGTTAACCGTGTAAATGCCTGCTAACCATATATTCAATGGCACATACACGGGTAGTGCTGTCAAATATCCCCCACTAAGTCCCTACATGCCCCGATGCTAGCCAGGGAATTCCGGGGTGGAACAGACCAGTGCTAACCGTACAGCACCAATATTGGAAGCGGCACAGTTAGTGCTCAGCACCTATAAGATAGGAAAACCCTTGCCTATCTTATAGGCACCGAGGCTAACTGTGGAGCATCCAATATCATTGCTGTACGGTTAGCCTCTGCAGCTTCAGGACAGTAAGGCCAGACCAAGATAACCACTTCTGTTGCCATGGAAGTGAATATCTGGGGTTTGGGGGTCAGCGGGCAGGGCTAAGCAGCTATGGTGCTTAGCTCTGCCCAGTTGAATATTGGACCCAATATATCCAGCAATTTAGGAGTCAACGTAGTAGTGAAGGCCTTAAAAGAAATTGTGAAGTGAAGTCATCTGGGCCTGGGGATTTACTCTTGTTAAGATTGTGTAGCCTGTATAACCTCTTTTTCAGTGATGGGCTCCTCCAGAAGGTCACACATTTATTTGAAGAGTGAGAGACCCACTAGGGACTCCAAAAATTCTTTACCCATAAGAACATCATCTGTTCCCTCAGAAGAGTGTAATTTGGTATAAAAATCAAAAATTTAGCTGCAATATCTCTATTATTTATGACTAAAGAGCCATCAGGAGAATGGATACCTGGGATACTCCCCATAGTTTTCTAAACTTTTAAATATTAAGCAAATAGTTTTCCAGCTCAGTTACCTTTCACATAAAAAGGTCTCTTTTGGTCAAGATAACATACCTGCTGATTCAGTAACGAGTTATATTGATGTGTAAGTTTTTATACTTTATCTGTCATCCCTATTGTCCAATGCTCTATCATGCCCTTCTCTCAATATGCTATGTTGGATTCTAGTTGATGCATTTGTCATTTTCCAAGCCTATTTTGTTGCATACTATAACTAATCATTACCCCACATATCCTTAATTGTGTCCCATTGAAGTGAACAAGATAGTGGAATCAGGTAATTAAAATTAAAATATTCTGTAACAGCTAGTTTTAATTGATTTCTAAATTCTTCAGAAAAAACAGCATGTTGGGGGCGGAGCCCGATGTCCAGCGGGATGGTCGCATAACGCTGAGGCTCCCGAGAGGCCTACTCAGAATCCTGAATTAACACCGGACATACTTGAATTTCTGCTCTGATCTTACCGGGGCACATTGGTGAGATGGCGGGGACCAAACCTACGCGCCTGGAATTTGGATCTCCAGCGGCTTCTCACGGCAAACGCTCCAAAACTGAACCCCCGTCCCCGCAGAAGGGGCTGGCTCTGCGCGAGGGCCCCGAAATGCAGCAGGAAATCCTCGCAGAGATCAGAGGGGTTAAGGACCTCGTGCAGTCAAACGGGGAAGCACTCCGAGCGCTGCGGGAAGATCTTGGTGTATTGCAAGGCAGGCTAGAGGGGCTCTCCTCGCGTCAGGACAAAATGGAGAGCATATTAGACTCCCATGTGGTCCGGCTGTCCAAACTCGACAAAGTTGAACGTCAGGTGCGGGCCTTGCAGAAAGAAGTGGAAGATGGCAATAATAGAGCGCGCCGCAACAACCTACGACTAGTGGGCATACCGGAGGGAGCGGAATCGGGAGACATGAAGGAGTTTTTATATAAAATCCTCCCTTCCCTGCTCCAAATCACCTTTACCAAAGAATTGGAGATCGATCGCGCTCATCGTGTACCCACAAACATAACGCTCAACAGGAAGACCCCGCGGCCTATCATCTTTCGACTTTTGAGATATCAACATGTGGAGCAAATTCTCAGCGCCTCTCGGGCAAAGGGCCATATGGAGTTTGAGAGCCACAAGATCTCCTTCTATCCTGACTTGGCTAAACCCACGGTTGATCGCCGAAAGCGCTTTCTGGAATTCCGGCCGAGGCTTCAACAACTACAAGCACGCTATGGCCTGATGTACCCGGCCAAGCTCCGAGTCACGCTTCACAATCAGACAAGAACATTTGAGGACCCTGATCTACTAGCGGAGTTTTTGGATGCTAAAGAAGCCGACTTGATGCGCTGACTTCCAGAGTATTCCTGCCAGTGTTCTCATATCCGCTGTACCTGCCATCTTGGATTTGCCACGGTTCAGCAAAGAGTCTGTCGAGGGCGGTTTGTTGTCTTATTTTGATGATATCTGTGACCCGACTCCATCTACCCAGAGTAGCCTCGATGAATATCAGAGACTGTGTTAATTATGGACTCTGGTGTTTCTTTTCTTTTTTTTTTCATGTCTCTATCTCCCTCTCTAGGGCCTCCTCCCGCAGACATATGGTCGCCATATTCATTGGGGGTTTTGCTTCTTCTCTAAGTTACTTTGGTACATGCTTTTCAATATGGGGTGTATTAGCCAGCATACTCGGTGATTATGTCATTGTTGTACAGATTCTGCTTATGTTGTATGTTTTCAAGCGCCCTTACCTAAAATGTCTATTGCCGATTGATGGCACCATGTAAGATTTTATCATTGAACGTAAAAGGCATCAATAATCCGATAAAACGGAAGAAAATCCTAAGCTATCTAAGTCATGAAGCTGCGGACCTGATCTTCCTCCAAGAAACACATTTAAATTTGAAGGAAACTCTTAAACTCAATATTAAACCTTACATGGTGGCCGCCTATTCCCCAGCTGTTTCTAAGAAATGTGGGGTTGCCATACTGGTTAGGAAATCTCTGCATGCTACTATTATTGCGACTAGCTCAGATACAGCAGGTAGATGGTCCAGGGCTCACCTCAAGATAGGTAACCTTGAAGTTACATGTATATGCCTTTATGCTCCTAATGTAGATGACCCTGCCTTTTTTGCTACCATTGCTCAGGTTGCGCAGGCATCTACTAATACTTCATTGATAATTGGGGGGGATTTCAATTTAGTTCTTGATCCCCTGATTGACAAACAGCCGCCTAGGACAAGTGGTCCCCCCCAAGAGTCACACCACGCTTACCTCTGTGATCAAAGATCTCGCTTTAGTCGATCTATGGAGGTTACTACACCCCAATGAGCTTGACTTTACCTTCTTCTCTTCCCCTCATAAATCCCAGTCTCGCATAGATTTCTTTCTAATATCAAAACTGTTAGTTCCTCAGGTGGACACTGCAAAGATTCACTCCCAACATATCTCAGATCACGCTGCTATTTCTTTTCAATTACACACCACTGCTGCGCCCCAAGGGAATTCGGGGGCCTGGTTCTTTGATAGAGCCCTATTAACTCAACCAGAGTTCCAATTAGAAATTCGAGCAGCCATACAAGATTACTTCCACTTTAATTTACCCCAGGATACTGCAAATTGGGCATGGTGGGAGGGTTTTAAAGCGGCCATTCGTGCAACGATCACTAGTTATGAAATTCGCCTGCGGAAACAACGCAAACAGCAGCTCCTTATACTAGACCAACAAATCAAAGCAGGCGAACGAGTTCTAACTTCACGTACTGATCCATGCGTCTTAGTTCGCTTACAGCGTCTCCGTTTTCAATATAATGCAATCCTCTCAACTGCAGCTTCTAAGAGTATTGCACTTCAACAAGGGACATACTACCGTGAAAGCAACCGAGCCGGTCGACTTTTAGCCAACGCCTTGAAAGGTCAAAAAGAAGCCAAACGCGTAGCGGCCCTTCGAGCCCCACAGGGAGGGGGCATACTGACTACAGACTCCGATATCGTAGAACTCTTTTGGGATTTCTATACCCGTCTATATCAATCTGAATGTGAGTTCTCATCAGAGACCTTCGAACGCTTGTTTTCTGGTATTCAGCGGCCGACCCTTTCTGAAGCTGATAGGGATGCGCTGGATGAACCCTTCTCTACTTCAGAGATCCAATCTGCCCTAAAACGAACAGCCTCGGGTCGAGCCGCCGGGCCTGATGGTCTCCCGACAGAATTCTACAGAACGTTCAGTGCAGATTTAGTTCCCTACTTAAAACTTTATTTTACTGCCCTTGCGGTAGATACATCCTCTTTGGGATCCTTTTCTGCAGCTAATGTGGTAGTTTTTGAGAAAGAAGGCAGAGACCCGCTGCTAACCGCCAACTACCGTCCAATCTCCCTACTTAATGCCGATTATAAGATCTTCGCAACGATTTTGGCCACCCGGCTATCTGACAGGATGGCCACCTTAGTCCATCCCGACCAATGCGGTTTTATACCCGGCCGCTCCACCGCTGACAATGCTCGGACCTTGTGCCATGTGCTATCCAGTGCTGCCAATTTAGACCACCCATGGGTGGGTCTTTCCCTAGATGCTGAAAAAGCCTTTGATCGCCTAGAATGGCCCTTCTTATTTGCAGTTCTCCGATGGTATGGCTTTGGGGAGGGCTTCCTTCGATACCTCCAAGTCATGTATTCTCAACCCGTTGCCAGTATTTGTGTAAACGCCATTAAGTCTCGGCCTTTTAATCTCCAAAGAGGCACGCGTCAAGGTTGCCCCCTATCACCAATGCTCTTTGATCTAGCTCTTGAACCCCTCGCCCTCCTTATTAGACAGTCCGCACGTATTCGAGGTATCCCCTTCAGTCACAGAGAGATTAAACTCTCTGCATATGCAGATGACCTTATGCTCTTCGTATCCCTAGATTCGGTCCCAGCTGTCTTGGACCTGATTGATGGATACTCGCAATTATCGGGCTATAAAATAAACTGGACCAAATCCGTAGCATTCCCACTGAACCGCTGGGTACATGAGGCTGACATGCAGGCCTTTCCTTTCCTTTGGCAATCCCGCATGGTGAAATATCTTGGGGTCCACTACTGTTCTCCTTTAGAAGACACTATTAGTTTTAATGCCAAGGAGGTAGTCTCCAAAGTCCGTGAGCTCACAAATCGTTGGTCTCCCTTATCCCTTACATGGTGGGGCCGCCTAGAAACCGTGAAAATGATGATAGTCCCCAAAGTGAACTATATTTTAGAAATGCTGCCCTGCTTACTCCCGCTACATACCTACAAAGACATTGAGGGCCTTCTCGTCCGTTATCTCTGGCAGGGCAAACCACCAAGGGTAGCTAAACAAAAACTACAGTCTGCGAAGGAACTAGGGGGTACCCGCTTTCCTGATTTTCTTAGATATCATCAAGCCTTCCTACTTAAACAAGGTGCCCGATGGCTAGCTGCCTCAACAGACAACAGACCAGTTTGGCTTGACATAGAAGAGGAGCTTAGTAGCCCAATTCCGTTGATCCATCTCCCCGGTATGTCCCATCAAGTAGACACCCGCCATCCCCCAATGATTGTCGATACTCTTGCGGCCTTTAACACTCTCATTCTGTCACTGGGCCCAAACGTATGTCCTCAGGACGGACTCCCGCTGTGGAATAACCCCAGAATTCAAGTCCTAAATAAAACGATCGCATGGAAACCCTGGTACTCTAGGGGGATCTGGACACCCCAACAGCTCTTCTCTGCAGCTCGGTGGAAGACCTTTTCTGATTTACAAAAGGAATTTGCGTTACCAGCGAAACATTACTTTCAATTGATGCAGCTTCAACACTGCCTCAAAAGTGCTCAAATCCTGCCGCCCTCTGCCCCTACTGAGGACGGGCTATTAGAACTAATTCACTCTATTAGTAGTACACA
Source organism: Ichthyophis bannanicus (assembly GCA_033557465.1). Classification (NCBI taxonomy): domain Eukaryota; kingdom Metazoa; phylum Chordata; class Amphibia; order Gymnophiona; family Ichthyophiidae; genus Ichthyophis; species Ichthyophis bannanicus. Next base: position 171,209,867 of record CM066036.1, on the reverse strand, counting down.
TGGGGTAGCCTCTAACTTTTATAAACTATTATGTCAGGGTACCGATACTGCTACTTGTAGAGCTCAACAAGCCTGGGAACGCGAACTGCAAACCACTTTAACCCCTGTGCAATGGAGCGTTTTCTGGAGCAAAGTAGTGCGGGTTTCCCGATCTGCCTCTGTTACCCAAACTCTCTTCTTTTTTGCACATAGATGCTTTTATACTCCAGAAAAAATAGCCAAATGGAACATAACTGCTAGGGACCAGTGTTGGTCTTGCCATACTGCTGTGGGAACCCTCGCTCATGTTATTTATGAATGTCCTCAACTACAGGTTTACTGGGGGCGGGTCTGGGGTCGTATTCAATCCATCTTACACCTCCACGAGCCTCTTTCTTGGAAGATTGTGGGACTCCGCTCAGTGGCGGAGGTCCCCTCTCTTCCTAAGAAGGGTCGCTTTCTCCTTGATTTCATGCTGGGTATAGCCATATGTTTAATCACGAGGAATTGGAAGGATAGCTCTCGAATTACTGCCAATGAATGGTGGAACCTCGTCTGCTTATATAGTAAATATGAGCAGATATCTCGGAGAGCTATTCCCCATATCCAAACTCACTCTCGCTTGTCTAAATGGCAGATGCTCAATGATTATGTACAATCTGCTCATTGCTCCGACATGTCTGTTTAATGTATACTCATCATGTTTCAGATCACCGTTAGGTTTAGTACCACAATAATGTCAGTACACGCCCGTTTTCGGGAATGATTAGTTTCTAGAGAAGAAGCAGGGGGGAGGGGGGGGGCAGGGGTTTACTTTGGTGTATGTATCACATTCTATGTATGTATCTGTCTTTTAGCTGTATGTCTTCCTTTCCTTTGTTGTTATAAAACGAAAATAAAGAATTAAAAAAAAAAAAGAAAAAACAGCATGTTAAAATGTCACAGGGATAGAAAGTCCCTTTTTATATTATCATCCATGCTTAGCAATACACTCCCATGATCAGATATAATAATTCAATCTATTCGTGTCTCAATTAAATATGCGTAAAAGATTTGGAGCTCATTCCATAACACAAAAAAGCTGTTTTGATGTGTGCCATAGACGTTTTTTCTAGCAAAAACATCTAAGATCATATTCTGAAATCCCCACGGCCCTGCACATTTATAGAGCTAGCACAGGGATCTCAGAGCGGGGTGGAACGGGGACATGGTGAGCCACGGAGACATATAAAGCATATTCAAGAAAGGCCCGTGTACATTTTCAGTGTTTCCCACAGACGTCCCCGCTATTCCTTCAGAAACATGGAATAAGGCCAGGACTTAGAAAATATTCTGCTCTGCTCTACAATGCATCCCATATTGAATCATGGTTGTGACAATTATGTTTTGAACTAGTGTATCTGCCAGTGTGGAAAAACACAAGATGCAGTTTTAAAGAACAAAAAGCAGAGGTGAGGGAAGGTTGCAAGGTAAAGAAACATTAATAAATACCCTTACATAAAAATTAAGAAGAGTAGTAGTGTTTATTCTGGTTATGCTGACATTTGCTGTTTGTGCTAAAGGAGCTAATCTAAGGTTCCTTAGCAATTCCTATGTTCTGAAAAATGGGACTGTTGATGTAGGGATAGTATGTGATTAGGTATGGAAAAGATTCTTTTTGGAGTGAGAAATGCAGATCAGCTGTTCTTGATAGGTGCAGGGCATCTTTTAGGCAGAAGTATGTTTTTTGTGACAGCAAGTGAGAGTGTATGGAGATGTCTTTCTCCATTCAAAGATTCGACTTGTTCAAGCCATAGTATTTTCAGTAAGGTTATATAGTTGCGAAAGTTGTACAGTGAAAAATATAGACAGGAAGAAAATTGATGCTTTTGAATTATGGTGCTTGTAATGAATACTGTGTATACACCATGGACTGTCCAAAGAACAAACCATCAGTAGTAGAGAAGATCAAACCTAAGCTTTCTTTAGAAGCTCAGATGACAAGATTTTGACTTTCATACTTTGGACACATCATGTGAAGAGAAAGATCATTAGAGAAAGACATCATGCTTTGCAAGGTAGAAGGTCAACATAAAAGAGGAAGGCCAGCAATGAGATAGATCGATACAATAACAGCAGCTATGGGTGCCAGTCTGTCAACAATGAACCAACTGATTGAAGACCGAACACAGTTTAGGGTAACTATGCAGAGGGTTGCCATGAGTCGACACCAACTTGACGGCACTTAACAACAACAAGTGAGAGTGGTTTGAGTGGGAGGATCTGGTGTGCTCATCTGCATTTCTGGGGGGACATGAATGCCTGGCCAGTACCTGGCCCATAGGGATGACCACAGAGTCAACAGGTGCCAGTGTGATCAGGCAGAGAAAATCATAAAAGGTTCTCTATAACTAAAGGTCAAGAAATATCCCTGTCAATAATAAGAGACCCTCGGAATGAGAGCATTCAACAATGCAAACAGCACTAATTCTTGCCCAAAATCATTAGTGCTGTTTGCATTGTTTAATGCTCTCATTCTGAGGGTCCCTTATTATTGATATGTTTTGACCTTTAGCTATAGAGAACCTTTTCTGATTTTTTCTGGTCCATACTTAGCATTGCACAGCCTGTTTTCAGAGATGACCAATGCAAGAATAACAAAGGAGTTCTTCTACTGCCATGTATGCTGTGATGCAAAGTATTTCATGACAAACATATCACTTTCTGCTTGCATTGATACTATTTTTGAGTGCACTGAGATTACTTTGCAATGTTCTGGGCATGCAACAGACTAGTATATATAGTCTAGTTTGCATCAACATTTATGTAACATCAGCATTCATGTGTAGTTTGCATCAGCACAACACTATCAGTGAGAGAAGCAGCTTATCAGATGCATGTTTTACAGAGGAGGCATGGCCGTCCATGGGTATATGGTGGAGATGAGCAGGATCAGAACCGTCCATTTGTTCAGAATATAGTGAGTGTGGGGATGTCCATGGCCATTTGCTGCATATACCAATCTCTTGAATGCCATAGTGCTTTGTTTGTGCCAGAAACGTCTGTCTCCAATTCCAGAACCATGGGTATGTCTATAACTGCAGGTGCGGAATTAGGTTTAAATTGGGCCCATTTTTGGTCAGGACGTGCCCATGGGCCAGATATGCATGTTATAGAATTGGGTGCCACGTGAATGGCAGAATAGAAGATGTAGTTATTACAAGAAGGGTTCAGTAGTCTCCGTGGATCTATTAAACCTCCACTCCTAATCAATCCACGAAGCATTAGAGAACTTTTCAAGGGCACACACTTTCTTCCTAGTTGTTTATCTAGTAATGGGTCTTGAATTAAATTAAAATCTCCCACTATTAAAACTTGAGTTGATTTCACCTTCATTACCTGTAGTATTTGAAAACATTAAGAAGAATCATCATTAGGCGCATATATTTTAAACAAGACTATCTCAAGTTGTCTTACTTTAACACTAAGTTTAAGCAATTTCCTGTTAGCATCAGCTTGCTGGGAGAGCATCTAAATATTAGCCTTCTTATGTATGTTCACAACTATGCCTCCATTCTTATAAATTGCCGGGGCATAATTACATTCTTTAATCCATTTAGCCTTTAATACACCTTTATATTTTAGATGAGTTTCTTGTAAAAAAAAAAAAAAAAGAAGTAAACATTGGCTTTTACCATCTGCAAATATGCCAAAACTTTGGCTTTTATAATTTGATGATTTAGACCATTAACATTAAAAGAGTAGAGTCGTAGGGAAGCCATGACTATCAAGTGCCATATACCTTCTGACTCCTCCAAATGTACCTACCCTATCACATAATACGTGACTGTTTCAGTCCATTCCCAGTAATCCTTCAATGACTTCCACATTCCACACATCTTGATAATCTCACATATGGCATTCTTTACGAGCCAACCAAACATTCAACCAACCAAACCAACCGTGCGACGAGTCCCTTCTGAGCCATCTCTCCAATCGACACATCTCACAATTGTATAGCATATAAATAGATACACTCTCATAGTCTCCCACTGTCTTTAGTCATCAGTCCACTATATTTCCTTATCATATAAATAAGGATAATTTCTAATAACCAGCAAAGGACCCAGAGAGGCAAAAGAAGCACATTTCCCTTTCTTTCATCCTCTCTTGGAACTTTTCACCTCTTCCCCACCACATATATACTGTCATATGAAATCTCAGTCAGACTCAGCAATTAGAACAGGATTACTTGGTGTGATCAGTGATGAGGTTTTTCAACAGATTCGGAGCTTCATATACTTGTGTCACGTTATTAAAAGACACTTTTAGTTTTGCTGGGTAAAATAGCCTGTATCTAGCTCTCATTATTTTCAACTGAGGCCGGTAAGTCAGAAGTTGTTTGTGTTGCTGGGCCTTCCTCTAAAGTATACATATTAAGATCCTTAAGTCTCTCCTCATATGTTTATAATGAAGACCGCTAACCATTTTAGTTTATATCCTTTTGAAGGTCTAGTCTCCAAAATTGCACATAATACTCCAAATGAGGTCGCACCAAAAACCTATACAGAGGCACTATTGCCTTCTTTTTTCTGCTGGCCATACCTTTCCCTATGCACCCATGCATTCTTCTAGCTTTTGCCATTGGCTTTTCTACCTTGTTAGCAACTTTAAAATCATCAGACACAATCACACCCAAATCCCGCTCTTCTTTCATGGACTGAAGTTCTTCACCCCCTATACGATATTGCTCCCTTGGATTTCTGCAGCTCAAATGCATCACCTTGCATTTTTTAACATGAAATCTCAGCTGCCAAATTCTAGACCATTCTTCAAGCTTAGCTAGATCCCTCCTCATGTTATGTACAACTTCCTGGGTGTCTACTCTATTACAGATTTTGATATCATCCGCAAAGATTCAAACCTTACCAGACAGCCCTTCTTCTATATCACTAACAAACATGTTAAAAGAATCGGACCAAGGACAGATCCCTGAGGCACACTACTGGTAACATCCTTCTCAGAGTGAGCTCCATTTACTTGTACCCTTTGTCACCTCCCTCTAAACCAATTTCTAACCCAAGCAGTAAATTTAGGGTCCATCCCTAGGGTAGTCCGTTTGCTTATAAGTCGCCTATGTGGAACGGAGTCAAAGACTTGGCTGAAATCTAAATACACCACATCTAGGGCTCTCCCTCTGTCCAACTCCCTGGTCACCTAGTCAAAGAAATCTATCAGATTTGTCTGACAAGACCTGCCTCTGGTGAATCCATACTGCCTCTGATCTGGTAATCTGTTTGACTCCAGAAACTTCACTATTTTCTCTTTTAGCAGTGCTTCCAATAGTTTACTCACCACCAAGGATAAACTAACCGACCTGTAGTTTTCCACCACATCCTTACTTCCACTTTTATGTAAAGGGACCACATGTGCCTCTTCCAGTCCACTGGTACCACTCCTGACTCCAATGAGGCATTGAAAAGGTCAGTCAGTGCAGCTGCTAGAACGTCCCCAAATTCACTTAGTATTCTCAAGTGTATCCCATCTGGTCCCATCGCTTTGACTGCTTTAAGTTTAGCTAATTCCTCACAAACACAGTCTTCTGAAAATTGTTCAAGATGCCCCTCACTTCTGTTCCTGTTTGTGGTTCTTCATCTGTGAACACAGAATAGAAATATTTGTTAAGTAATTCTGCTTTATCCTCATCAGCTTCTACATATTCCTCCCCTTCACTCTTGAATCTGACAAAACCACTTTTGCTCTTCTCTTCTCACTAATATATCAGAAACATGTCTTATCCCTCCATTTTATTGCATTGGCTATTTCCTCCTCTTTTTGAATCTTTGCTTTCCTGACTACTTTGCTAGCTTCTCCAAGTTTTTCCAAATATCTTCCTCTCTCTGTGATCTCTTTTATTTCATGAAGGCCTCTTTCTTTTTCTTCACCTTTTCAGCTGCTTCTTTCAAAAACCATAGTGGTCTATTTTTCCTTTTTCTTTTATTTTCCATTTTAACAAAAATGTTGTTTGCCCTTAAAATATCCCCTGTCAGTTTTGCCCACTGTTTTTCCACATCCTCCAGCTGTTTCCATCCCTCTGACAGCTCCTTGAGGTATTAGCCCATCTTGGCAAAGTTAGTTTTCCTAAAGTCTAAGACACTTTCTTTTCAATGGATTCAACCAATCAAAATGTTTGTGAAGCTCACATTCTGATCCTTGCCAAATTATAAATATGTCATCTATAAACATTTTCCATAGGGATATTTTTTCCATATATTTGAAGGGATAAAGCCAAGTAACTTCAAATGAATATAATTTAAATAGATTAGAGAAACAAGCTTTGGATGAGCTCCTCTCTACAACACAGTTGTTGATCAAACAGTCAGACAAAGAAGGGGCCATTGTCCTGCAAGAACACAATAATTATCTCACTGAAATACAGTGACAATTGTCTGATGACAATTACTATCAGCTTCTGCAGGACAATCCTACCCCTAAATTGTTAAGCCTAATACATCATATAACCACTGAAGTGATTCTGGTGGATTTGTTCTTCTATGGAGGAATTCAAACATAAACAATAGGGTTACAACTCAAGTTTCTGGTGCGTGGCATCCTAGATCAGTCATTAATTGCACTTATAAACAAGCACTGTACAATCATTGAGACTTTTTGCTGAAAGACAGTAAATTAATAAAGACAGTAAATTAATAAAGATATTAGTTGTTTGGCGTTTATTATGCAATACTCTCAATGGGCAGTTTCCATCACCAAGATCATGGTGGGTTTTAAAAGTTTTGGCAAAAACGTTTATTGATATCTTAAAGCAGACGGCAAAACATTAAAGGTTTTCTGTGCCCTGCAATGTTACCTCTTGAAATATCTTCAACACAAGAAAAATCTGGCCATTTTGCTTGTTTAAATTATCAAATTTGTGCCATTTGTAAATCCGACAGATGGTAAAATTTGTATTTTTTTACAGCATCTAACCTCCTGTATTTCGGAGTTTATAGTATATGTGATTTATTTGTCCCTGTAATAAGTGTACATTGGTAAAACATAGAGGACTTTTTGGGTAAGGATGACAGAACATAAATCTTATTTAAATAAACAACGCAAACAAGCATCTATTGTAGAACATTGCCTGCAAAAACAGCATACGTTTTTAATGAATTATGATACACGATAATATAACAAGTATCTGTAAATATAAAAGGTGGAGATCAGGGTAAACTGTTAACCCAATGTGGACAGCATTGGATTTTCAAGTTTAAGTCAATTAGAGCCAGCAGGTTTAAATTCGGCCATTGAGAGGAAAGCTTTTTTTGTTTAAGCCTTTTTTTTTGTTTACGTTTTAAAATCTAGCTTAAATCTTATTTGGAATGCTTTAACACCACAAATCAGAGACCCCCACACTTAAAACACACCTATTCAAGGAACATTTTGATAGGACAACATAACCCCTTCTTACCTATCTACTCCTAATATACCCTCAGATGTAAGCAACCTTCTACCTGTACATAGTCACTCAAAGATGTGAGCAACTCTCTAATTGTATATAGTTAAAGTTCTGTGTTATAAATAATGTTATCTACATGTTCCATGTATAAGATTTAATCATTCCATGAACACCTGTTTAATGTAATGTTGAACATTGTTCCCTTTAATCCGCACTGATCCTCACAAATGCGGTATATAAGAATAAATAAATAAATTTGTAGCTTACAATATTGCTTAAGTTTAGATTCCAATGGTATCTTGTTAATTTACATATTGTGATGACGATTTGCTCTCCTATTGGCTGTCATTTTAAATACAATTGTTTCCCACTGAGATTTAGAGCCTGATTCCCATAGGAATTCTGGTCTGTGGGAAGAAAACATTCCCGTGACAGTCATAATTGGGCTCGTGGACTGCCCAGCGTGTCCCTGTATGTGGGGACATATTCCCCGCAGGCTCCGTTGGCCGCCAAGGCTCCGCGCCCCCCATCCACACTGCCCAACCCATGGCTGGCCAGACAGGGCCTGGATTGGGTGGTGGGGATCCCCCTGCACCCGGCCCCAGCCTTGGAGGGGATCCCCAGTCCCAACTGCAGAAAAAATGGGGACGTGCTTCTTATATCACCTTTGACGTGGTATAAGCAGCACTTCCCCATGGGCCCAGCAGCACATACAGGACTGTGACCTGAATTGGCCCTGTATGTGCTGCCAGGTTGGCCTGCCCCCGCTCCAGCCCGATCCTGCCCTCTCCCGCCTATCGCTGGTTTTCCCTGTCCTGATGCACAGGATGTACCGGGAGCGCTGGTGGGGGAATCGGGTCCTGATGGCTTGCGGGGCTGCAACCCGCGTTTCAGAATGAGGCCCTTAGAGAGTGAGCGATGCTGCTATTCTAAAGATGGAAGCTGTTTATGCTCCACATTTTTGAGAGAGAAGGATTGAAACTTTATTACAAACCCCTGAAGCAGCCCAGTGAAACAAAGACCTTTGTCGAGTTTTTATCTAATGGCTTTTTCAACTACAGCTTTCAATGAATTACAGCTTTCAGTGCTGAAGTGAAGCAGTGGCTTCTCTACATCAAGATAAGTGAACAGATACTATGTTACCGAATGTCGACTTTTTTATTCTAAGACAAGTGAACTGATACTAAGTTACTGAATGCCTAGACTGACATTTTAACATTATATTGATAAGGCACTTTAAAGAAATGAATGCACTTTAATGCAAAAGCAAAAGAGATATTAATAAGGCACTTATTTTATTAACTTCACCTGAATATAATTTTTTTAAGTTGTTTTGGATCCATGATGGTGGTCTGAAAAGAGCTGAATAGTACGTTCTACCTTTTAGCAGATACTGAGACCCTTTTTTCTCCTTTAAATAATTTTTCAAAGTTTGTTTGGGTGATAGTAGTTTATATCTTTGGAATACTCCAGTTTGTGTGAAGCTGTGCGCATATAAAGATCACCGAGGTTCATCTGGTCTGCTTAGTAAGGAGGCTAAAAGAGTACCCACTGTTTCATGCAGGTTACCCCCATGTTCAAGGTTGTATCCACTGCTTCATGCAGGTTACCACCCTATATACATTTGCTTAGGGTTGTACCCACCACTTTGTGCAGGTTAACCTCTCTATGCTTTTGTTTAGGATTGTAGGGTTGTACCTGCCACTTCATGCAGGTTAATCTCCCGCTATTTGTTGAAGTGTAAAACATACTAACATAGTATATGATGGCAGATAACGACCAGTATGGTCCATCTAGTCTTCCCAGCAAGGCGGTAAGAGTAGGTGCACTTGTTGCTCTGTGCAGGTCACCCCTCCCCATGCCTTTGTGTAGGGATGTATCCACTGCTCTGTGTAGGTTAACCCTATTTGTTCAGATATAAGAGATAGTTATGCTTATTTTGATTTTATCCTGTTGCTATAAAGGGATCCACTGTCCCATGCCATTATGAATTCTGTCACTGTGTTTGCCCCCTCCACTTCCATCGGGAGGGCATTCCAAGCATCCACCACCCTTTCAGCAAAAAAGTATTGCCTTTCAGTTTACCCCCTTGCAGCTTCATGTTAAGCCCTCTAATTTTACAGCTTCCCCATCTTTGGAAGAGGTTTGTTTGTCCATTAATACTCTTTAAGTATTTAAAGGTCTGAATCATATCTCCCCTGTCCTCCTCTCCTCCAGAGTGTACATATTTAGTTCTTCAAGTCTCTTCTCATAAGTCTTCTGAAACAGGCTCCAAATCATTTTGGTCGCCTTCCTCTGAACTGCTGCCAGCCTTTTTATATCCTGTGCGAGATATGGTCTCCAAAACTGAACACAATATTCCAAGTGAGGTCTCACCAGCGACTTGTACAGTGGCATTAGTACCTCTTCCTTTCTGCTGGTAATTTCTTTCTGTATGTGCAACCCAGCATTCTTCTGGCTTTTGCCACCGCCGTCACACTGTTTCACCACCTTGAGATTGTCAGAAACAATCACACCAAAGTCCTTCTCCTGCTCCGTGCCCACCAATCTCTCGCCCCCTCTCCTTTGGATTTCTGCTTCCCGAGTGCATAACACTACACTTCTTCACATTAAATCTTAACTGCCAAGCATTAGACCATTCTTCCAGCTTTTGTAAATCTTTCCTCATGTTCCCCACTCCCTCAAAGGAGTCCACTCTTGCAAATTTTGGTGTCATCTGCAAAAAGACAGCCTTCTCCATTCTGCCCTTCGGCAATATCACTTACAAATATATTGAACAGTACCAGTCCCAAGACCGAACCCTGGGGCACATAACTAATCACCTTCCTTTCATCCGAGTGAGTTCTGTTTACCGTCACCTTCTGTCGTATGTCCGTCAACCAATTTCTGATCCAGTTCACCATCTTTGGACCCATCCCCAAGCTATTGAGTTTATTGATAAACCTTCTATGAGCAACAGTATCAAAGGCTTTGCTGAAATCTGGGTAGGTCACATCTATCACATGCCCTTGAACAGGTTCTCTAGTCACCCAGTCAAAGAACTCAGTCAGGTTTATTTGGCATGATCATCCTTCGCAGGGCCGGCCCAAGGGCTTTTGCTGCCTTAGGCAGGCCTATGATGCCTCTTCATGCTGTGCAGAGGGGGCGGCATGGTGATCCCTCAATGCTGCCTTTTTTGTCAGAAGTGGCAGCAGAAGTGCCATGACAGGCCTTAAAATGCCCATGTGCATAGATATGCCCATGTCCTCATGGCCTGCTGCTCCTGACTTCTCTTCCCCATTGATCTGTGAATTACTGTAAGATGATGGCTTTCTATTTTCAAGATTATTATAATGATTTTACTGAGGAGGGGAGGGGGAGAGGGATATTCTGAACTTGTTTTCATTCATCTGTTATCCCTTTCTCTAGTTTAAAAATCTGTCCACATAGTACCTGGATTTTTCACTTAGGATCCATTTTCATGCCGCAGAAAGATGTAGTCCATTAATTACAGTATAGCCCAGTGGTTCCAAAACTTCCATTACATGCAAATCTCTCTTATGCATATTCATTGTGGATATCCTGAAAATCAGACTGGCTGGGGACCCCCCCCCCCCCCCCAGGACAGGTTTGGGAACCACTGGTATATCTTCTTGCTGTTTCATCTATTGCCCTAGCCAGCTACAGTTGTGGTCAACATTGACACCCTTGCAGTTCAACCCCTTAATGTCCCATATTTCCTAAAAACAAAGTGGCCAATGAAATGGCTTTAGACTACATATGCACACATATTTGATGCATAAAAGAATCAAATAAAACAAAACTGAATTAAGAAAGGAAATAGGAAATAGTATAAAAACTGGGACATTGTCGGGACATGATTATTGGCACCTTTATAAACAATTCAAATCAGTTTGAACAGAAGAACCACATTCCCACTGCAGTAAAATAAGATGCACATATGATCACTTGCTAATACTCACATGACTTAAATCAACCAATGAAAAATAGCTCTAATGTTTAAAATGGTCACATTTGCTCCCTGTTTCATTTTCACAACAAAGACAAGAGAGCTGCCTGAGGCCATCAGGAAAGCCATTCTTATCAAATATCAAACTTCAAAGGGGTACAAGGCCATCTCCAAAGACCTTGAGATTCCTGTGTCTACAATTTGCAATGTCATTAAGAAGTTTTCTGCTCATGGAATTGTCAAGAACCTCCCAAGTCTGAAGGTTAGAGCGAGCTGTTGGAAAAACACCATGTACAACATCCAAAGAGCTAAAAGGTTTCCTGGAGCAATCTGGAGTGGTGGTTTCAACTTGCACCATATGCAATATTATGATCCTCATCCAGATTATCATTTTATCCTTTTCTCATACATTTTTTTACAGATTTTTTGATACATTTTTTACTAAGTAGCAAACTACGACGGCAATCTGACATCATTAGCGATAATCACACAAAGCAGCGGTTTATGCCTAACTGGCTTTCACGATAATATAACCACAGAGTAGGTCGCCAAGGCAGAGGTTTTTATTTGCCCTGCCCATTAGAAAGAGATTATGCCATTAACCAAGTGAGCTTAACTATGCATGTATCCTATACTGATGCTACTGTATCAGTAATGGGTTACCCTCATTCTCATGTGTTTTCTCCTCAAACACAGGTGAATTTGGTTAAATAGACAAAAATAAGATGGCAATGGCTTTCCCTTTGATCTGGCCTATATACTGCAATTTGTTTTCTTATATCAATAGGTAGTTTTCCCTTTATCAGCATACATGCAACTTATTGTGTACCAGTTCTCTTCCCAACCTCGATGAGAAATCAGTTTTTGAAATTTGAACTGTCAGAAATGTCGTGGACCTCCCGATTGGCTCCTGGTGTACCCCATTCAATTCCACTAGATGTGTTCATAACTAAGAAATATAACATAGTGACTCTATAACAATCTCTCCAAATCTGCAGGTTTATAAAAAATTCTATAATCAGGCGAGCACAGGCATAGTGTCCTTTACCCAGGTACGTTTTTCAATAATACCCGAACTTAGACATCCTCATCTCCTTCCGCTGTCGTTCCTCATAGTGTCAAGGTCTTATCAAGGGTTTCTATTTGCTTTTATTTCTTCTTAACCATTTTATACTGTATTATGTACTTCTTATGGGGCTCATTCTGTCCCGGACATAGATCCCCTCTATATGCACGGTCTGAGCTGGACGTACCGAGGGGATCGCGATTCTGATCCCACGGGGCACATCTAGCCCCACGGGATCAGAATCATGATCAGTCCTGTACGTGCAGGCTAGGACTGCGATTCAGTCTGACCCGCATGTACACGACTAGCCTGACAAACTCAGTCAGGGCTTTTAAATGGAGCTGCAACGCTATGACACTGCATCTCCATTTAAAAGCCATGATGCCAGCTGCAGGATAAAAGTGTTTATTCCCCACAGCCCAACCCCTGATTGGCCTCCTAAGGCCAGTATTGGGCTGTGGGGAATGTCCCATGCCCCATCCATGCCCCAGCAATAAAGAAAAAACGCGTCCAGGGAAGTTATTCCACCTCAGAGATGGAATAACATCCCTGCACATCTCACTGGCCCTCGACGTCCAAGACCAACATTAGAATCGGCCCTGTATGTCCAGGACTGGTGACCACCCACCCAGACTCTACCCCTTCCCCGCCCCTTCCCCGCCCCTGTCTAACTTCCCCACACAATCAGCGGGGAGGTTAGACATGGCGGGGGAAGACAGGAATAGCGCAGGGATAGACGTCCTGTTGGGACGTTCATCCACACTACATGGCACAGAATAACTCCCTATGTGTTTAACTTAGGTCTACTATGTCCTTTGTTTTTGACTTCCTTTACCCTATTTTGTATTATTTATTATTTTTTACTCACACTATTCTTGTTTTATTATTAATTTTAGTTTTTATTTATTGATATGCTATATATTATAATTTCTTTGTTTTTTATTTTGGGTTTTGTATTATTTATTTGTTTTAGAGGTCTTTTAATGCCTGAAGAAGGCACGAGCCGAAACACGTGTAGGTTGACCCAACGGATACCAATAAAGCTCCCTGTTCTCCATCCATGGTGTGGTGTGACCTGCTCTTCTTTGCATCTGTAGTCACCGCAAGTGGGGTCGTTCCCCTCTGTTTTGTTACATATAATAATCCATCTGGATCAAATAGGCCTTATAAAAGACTGACACATTAATGATATCTGATGAGAGGGTAATCTTCAAAGGCAACTCTAAGAGTCAGGACTTGTCCTAGCATCAGGAAACTAGACAGTTGCCTAAGGCAGCAGCTACTGTGGGAAGGAAAAAGCAGGGCATTCAAAGCTAAACAATAGATTCTGCCAGCCAGGGATTAAAGTTTGCCTAAGGTGCCAACACCTTCAATCAACTCTGGGGCTAGCTCTGCCAAGGTTAAAATAGTTCTTTATGTGAAGAAATATTTTTTTATAAGATTGGCTTTCCGATATGCAGGTAAACTTACACATATATAGTCTATGTGCATATAAGTTTATCCAGACTGAGCAGAGGCATTTCCAAGAATATGTTTGAGAAAGGGTCATTGTTTAACTACAGACTCGATAAAATATGCCTGTATGCATGTAAAATAAACAGGGACGTGTATGCCAAAGAACAGGTGTAAATGTATTTGCATAAATTGCATGTTTTTGTTAGAGGAGCAATCAAATGCTTAAAGCAATGGATTAATAACCAGGGAAATCAGGTTCAAATCCCATTATTACTGCTGGTGGTCTTAGGTAAGTCACTCAACCCTTGGTTGCTTTCAGTACATTGACCTCTAATATAGTGCATTGCAAAAGTATTCATCCCCTCTGTGTTTGTCCTGTTTTGTCGCATTACAACCTGGAATTAAAATGACGTTTTGGGGGTTAGCACATGTGATATTCACAGCATGCCTACAACTTTGAAGGTGCAAAATATCCTTTATTGTGACACAAATAATAATTAAGACACAGAAAAAAAAGTGAAAGCAGGAGTGTGCATATGTATTTACCCCCGCCCCCCCCCCCCAAAGTCAATACGTTGTAGAGTCACCTTTTGCTGCAATTACAGTTGCAAGTCTCTTGGGGTATGTGTTGATTAGCTTAGCACATCTAGCCACTGGGATTTTCACCCATTCCTCAAGGCAAAACTGCTCCAACTTCTTCAAGTTAGATGGTTTGCATTGGTGTACAGCAATCTTCAAGTCATTCCACAGATTCTCAATTGGATTGAGGTCTGGGCTTTGACTAGGCCATTCCAAGACATTTAAAGGCTTCTCTTTAAACCACCTTTAGCAGTATGTTTAGGGTCATTGTCCTGCTGGAAGATGAACCTTCATCTCAGTCTCAAATCTCTGGCAGACTGAAACAGGTTTTCCTCAAGAATTGCCTTGTATTTAGTGTCATCCATCGTTCCTTCAATCCTGACCAGTTTTCCTGTCCCTGTCGATGAAAATCATCCACACAGCATGATGCTGCCACCATGTTTCACTGTGGGAATGGTGTTTTTGGTGTGGTGGGAAGTGTTGGGTTTGCGCCACATGTGGCGTTTCCCATGATGTCTGAAAAGTTCAATTTTCGTCTTATCTGACCAGAGAACCTTCCTCCATGTGTTTGGGGGGCCCGCCACATGCTGTTGTGCAAACTCCAAATGTTTTTTCTTATTTCTTTCTTTAAGCAATGTTTTTTTTCTGGCCACTCTTCCATAAAGCCCCACTCTGTGGAGTGTACAGCTTAAGGTGGTCCGATGGACAGATACTCCCATCTCCGCTGTGGATCTTTGCAGCTCCTTCAGTGTTATCCTTGGTGTCTTTGTAGCATCTCTGATTAATGCCCTCCTTGCCTGGTTTGTGAGTTTTGGTGGGTGGCCTTCTCTTGTCAGGTTTGTAGTGATGCCATATTCTTTCTATTTTGTTATAATGGATTTAATGGTTTCCGAATATGGGATATTTTTGTATAATGCAACCCTGATCTATACTTCTCCACAACTTTGTTTCTGAGCTGTTTGGAGTGCTCCTTGGTCTTCATGTTGCTTGCTTAGTGGTGTTGCAGAGTCAGGGGCCTTTCAGAACAGGTATAGTTATACAGGCATCATGTGACAGATCATGTGACACTGATTGTGCACAGGTGGACCCTAATCAACTAATTATGTGACTTCTGAGGTTGATTGGTTGGGCCAGATCTTATTTAGGGGTTTCATAGCAAAAGAGATGAATACATATGCACTCACAGCTTTTCAGTTTTTACTTGTTTTTTTTTTAAATATATACAAGGTATTTTATTGTCATTTCACTTCACCAATTTGGAATATAATGTTAGGTTCATTTACCTAACATCCAAATGAAACTCCATTTTCATTCCAGGTTGTATGTAATGTGACAAAACAGGACAAAAACCAAGGGGATGAATACTTTCACAAAACACTGTAGCATAATTGTTAAAGAAGTGTGTTGGGAGCAGGGTGACCAGGATTCATATCCTAGTGTGGATCTTTGTGATCTTAGACTAGTCACTTAGCTCTCTATCTTCTCTACACTTTCTGAATATTTAATATGAAATTGTAGACTTACTATTAGTAATCTGTGAACTATCATTAAAATCACCTGTAGTACCTGAAGATTGGAGAATGGCCAATGTAACACCAATTTTTAAAAATAGTTTCAGGGGTGACCCAGGAAACTACAGACCGGTGAGCCTGACTTCAGTAAAGAGCAAAATGGTAGAAACCATTATAAAGAATAAAATTATTGAACATGTAGAAAGTCATGGTTTAATGAAGAGAAAGGCAACATGCATTTAGCCAAGGAAAGTTTTGTCTTACTAATATGATTTTTTTTTTTGAAGACTGGTAGACAAAGATAAGCCAATTGATAAACTGTAGTGTATCTGGATTTTCACAAACCTTTGGCAAAATCCCTCATGAGAGACTCTTGGTAAAATTAAAAAGTCATGGGATAGGAGGCAGTGCACTGTTGTGGATTAGGAACTGGTTAAAAGATAGAAAGCAGAGACTAAGGCTAAATGGCCAATTTTCTCTATGAAAAAAGGTGAATAGTGGTGTACCCCAGGGATCTATGCAGGGCTGCTCTTTTTAACATCTTCTTAAATGATCTGGAAATGGGAATAATGAGTGAGGTGATGAAATTTGCAGATGACACAAAATTATTCAAAGTTATCAAAACACAAGATTATTGTGAAAAATTGCAAGAGGATATTGATAAATTGGAAGACTGGACATCCAAATAGCAGATGAAATTTAAAATGAACAAGTACAAAGTTATGCACTTAGGGAAGAACAACACAAACTATGGTTATACGATACAAGATTCCACATTAGAAATCACCACCCAGGAACAGGATTTAGATGTTATCATGGATAATACATTGAAACCCTCTTCCCAATGTGCAGTGGCAACCAAGAAAGCAAATAAAATGCTAGGAATCTTAAAGAAAGGAATGGAGAACAAAACCAAGGATATTATAATGCCTCTGTATCATTCCATGGCACAACTGTACCTTCAATATTGTGTGCAGTTCTGGTCATGGCATCTTAAAAAGAATATAACAGAATTAGAAAAGGTACAGAGAAGAACCAGCAAAATGGTAAAGGAGATTGAGGGAGACCACTATGAGGAGACTATAAGGGAGATATGATAGAGGTCTATAAATTAATGAATGGATTGAAACAATTAAATGCAGATCGGTTGTTTACTCCTTCAGAAAGTAGAAAGACTAGGGGACCCTCAATGAAGCTATAATGTAGCCCATTTAGGACTAATAAGAGAAAATATTTTTTCACTCAATGAGTAATCAAACTCTGGAATCATTACCGGAGGATGTAGTAAAAGCTGTTAGTGTAGCGAGGTTTAAAAAAGATAAGAACTGTGGAATCTGTGTACCTTTTTGGGAACCTGTCAAGTACTTGTGACCTGGAATGGCCACTGTTGGAAACAGAATATTGGGCTTGATGGACTTTGGTATGACCTAGTATGGCAGTTCTTATGTGCTTAAGATTTGACTGTAAGCTCTGAGGACAGGAAAATACCTAGATTTAACTCATCTTGAACTTCTGAGAAAGGCAAGAGCTAAATTCTCATTTTTGAAGTGGAAATGCACACATGCATTTTTTGAAAATGTGCTGCACAGTTATAAAATTACTGTTTTACTGGTGTACCATGAATCATCTTGATACTAAAAGAATCTGATATGTAATCATGATGTTTCATTGAACCAAACACATACATATCAGAATCGAATCCATCTTTCTCTGGACCAAGACAGATCACATCTCCTGATCTTCCTACAATGGCAGCTCTTTATTGAAGTCCTCTATCCTGCCTTTGGCATTGATTCTGCAAAATGGTGCATGCCTCTTTAAATGTCTATGTGTCAGGCACAGATTTCTTCTGTCATGTCTACCCAAAGTTTCATTTGCATTAGAACAAGGTGGAAGAGCATTCGGGCACAACTTGAGGAAGAGAAGGCTTATTTTGCTCCCAAGTAAATAGAACAGAGTATGCTAGTGCCGTGTTCATGCTTTTATAACTCTGAGAAGAGACTTTGATGTACACCAAGAGTGCTTAGCTACATATCATACCAGCGGTACCCCAAGTTTTCCAAAGTAAGGCATCCCCCTTACTTCCAGAGTGGACGCCAGAAGAGCAGGCCATAACATGTGGCTGCCTTGTGCCCTCCTCTCTCCCACTCTTTTGCTGGCACCTCTCTGGACTGCGTGTAGGCAGCCATTGGAATCATGGCACGGGCGCTTCCATGTTCATCATGACTTCAGGTAGAGGGAAGATAACCGTGCAGAGGGAAGAGAGATGGAGGGAAGAGAAGGGAAATACAGTAGACAGATGAATGAAGATTATGCATGTTATCAGTGTCCCTGTTTAATGTACATTGCCAAGTTTAAGTTACAATGTAAACCGCTTTGACTGTAATGATAAAGCGGTATAAAAAACCCCTGTTAAATAAATAATACAATTATGTTGGGGAGATGGGAAGAAGGAATAAAATAATTCACTTCTGCCCCAGACTCACCCCTGATAGTTCACTTTCAGCTCTGGCAGCACCACCTTCTGTGAACCTGACCCTGACCCCTCAGTTCTATTTCCTTTTTGTCTACAAATTAAGCCATGTGTTTGTCACATTTCACCCCTCATTGTTCGACTGTTTTCAGAGATGACAATTGCAAGACCTGCAAGCCAAATCATTTGGAGGCCATATTCCAAGCCAACTAAGATTTCTCCTCAGTTTGCTTGTGAAGACCTGGGACTGCAAAGCAATCCAGAAGATTACTGGTGGAAATCAAATCAGTCCACAACCAGATTGTTCATTCCTAAAATAAGGATTTTGCTGCTATGGATTTACAAGTCATATTTGCTCTTTGAAGTAGTATGCAAGGGCTTGCTCTTTAACGTTCTTTAAAATATTATTTGAAAATTAGTTGCAAGTTTTAACATATTTTGGATTACATTGCACTTGAATGTGATTACAGTAGCGAAAACAAGAAATTCAATATGCCTAATTGCACAGCTTAATTGTTTTCCATTGCCCAAAATGAATATAGAGTACGATTTTAATTTTAGTTAGTCACTGTATAATTGACATCAACTGGATTACTATGCAATTGTTAATTAGCTTCCTGGTACTTTTTTGTTTTTTTCCTGATTGTAGTCTGTAGTTCTTAAATCAAAAATGGACTGCCTCAAATGAATAGCAAATCCAATAGTAAAGATATAAAGCATGGCATTTTCACATTGCACATATGTACTCATACACACCCGTTAGCCACAAGATGGCATCTCAAGGCTATTAGAAACTTTCAAGAGTATGACAAGCAAAATGATTTTGACAATAGAATAAACTGGCTCAATTATTAAGTACACAGCAAGAAGGAAATTGGTCTCAGTCTTTTTGAAAAGGACCGATTGCTTGCTTGCTTAGAGGCAGGCAGGCAATTGGTTTATTGACCTATGAGAAAAGTGGTGGAATTCAGCAAGATTTTACTGCCATGTCTACCCTCTTGTCAGCAGGAGAAAATATATTTGGGCTCTGAAGGAAGAAAAACAGCACCACAACTGTTTGTATGACTTAGATGGTTCACATTTTCATAAAACAAAATGAGAAGCACTTTGCACAAAGAAGGCTAAAGGATTAACAAACTGCTAGTGTCATAGGCTGTATATATACATTCAATAGATCTATAAATCAATCCTGCTAGTTTTGGTAACTGTACTGTAATTTGATTTTCAGTTGATATTGTTGTGATTGCTACAAAATTCCTACCTTGCCAACTAATGTACAACACACACAAAGGTAATTTATTTTATTGTAAAGATACAGACTTTAAAGCCATTAGAGCTATGAGTGTTCCTAGTTTTTACCATAGAATAAATTGTAAATCTCTGAATGTGGTTTCTGCCTATCAAGGTATCTTTTCTTTAAATAGCTATCACAAGGATGCAGTCTTTGCAGATTAGTGTGTCCCTTTTTATTAAGAACATGTCAGAGCCAATTTTTGTAAAATGAAGTGTGAGATGAAAAATGCAAAGAGCTACTATTGCCGCTCAGGGATGGACCAATAGTGTCCGACACCTTAGGTGAATTTTCAACCATCAACTCTCCCCATCCCACATGGCTCAAGACTTTACCCTTTCTTTAGTCCATCATCTCTTCCCTTTCCCTCGCTTACCCTACCCCCAGGTAGCTCCATCACCCCTTTCCTCTCCCTCCCCTATTCCAAAATGGCCCTCATCATCCCTTCCCTCCACCTTCCCTCCCCCCCCCCCCCCAGATAACCAGCATCACCCCATCCCCTCACCCATGTTCAACCTTAAGGGCGGTTAATGAAATAAAATAAGCATAAACATAAAAAACATATTCTCTTCCTCTGAAGAGTCCAGCATCTTTCTTTCCCTAGCACCCCCACCCTCCCCTCCCTAACACTAACACTAACACTACTTTACTTCTACCAGAGCCAACTCGGTTAACATAGGAGCAGCATGTTGGCAGGTTCTTCAGAAGCATGTACCTCATGGCCTGCTGTGTTCCTCCCCCTTCAAGACAATTCCTGTAGGAGGGGCCAAACGTGGCACACCTTGAGCACATGTGCTGCTCAAAGCCTGCTGGCATGCTGCTGCTATTTTTGCTTAGTTGGCTAGGGCAGCAGAAGTAGCAACAGGGTGCTCAAGGGGCCTATCTGGTGCTCTGTTGTCACCTTCCCAAGCCTGGCTCCACAGGGAGAAGCTTAGTCTGTATAGTAGTAGGGCTGGCCCTACTACTAACACTACTACTACTACTTACTGCTACTACTTACTTATCATTTATACAGCATTACTAGATGTACAAAGCACTTTATACCTCATGTAAGAGACAGCCCCTTTTCCTTGGAGTTTATAATTTATTCAAGACAGAAAGGCACAACAAAAAAGAGTATTTGTGAGTTTCATTCACTGTATTCTGAGAAATGAGTAAAACCAATATGGGTATGGATAGATATTATGATTTAAAAACAACCTCAAAAAAGGTGTGCTTAAAGGCTGGATTTGAATATGGCCAGAGAGAGTGAGCATGAGGCATTGACTCAGGAAGTCTATTCCATAAACACAGCGTACAAGGCAGAAGGGACAGAGTCTGGAGTTGCTGGTATGGAGGAGAAGGGCACAGTATTGCAGAATGAATGCACTTGTAGGTCTGAACTGTATGTGGAAACATATAATGACTCAATGAAGTGAGTTGAGAAAAGGGGTTATGTGTGAATCATTGACTCACTATATGTTTCCACATACAGTTCAGACCTACAAGTGCATTCATTCTGCAATACCATATTAACTCTACTCTCATATCTCACCCTATATCCCCTCCTTGGTTATTTTGTTTGTCACTTTTAGCTGTGCCCTTCTCCTCCATACCAGCAACTCCAGACTGTCCCTTCTGCCTTGTATGCTGTGTTTATGGAATAGACTTCCTGAGTCAATGCCTCATGCTCACTCTCTCTGACCATATTCAAATCCAGCCTTAAAGCACACCTTTTTTGAGGTTGTTGGGATCTGGAATCGGTCTCTGGCATTTAAATTTGGCACAGAATGACCCCCATATCTGGATTTTCAGAAAGCCTTTGACAAGGTCCATCATGAGAGACTCTTGTGGAAATTCAAAAGTCAAGGGATAGGAGGCAGTGTATTATTGTGGACCAGGAACTGGTTAAAAGATAGAAAGCAGAGGGTAGGGCTAAATGGCCAATTTTCCCAATGGAGAAAGGTGAATAGTGGAGTACCCCAGGGATCTGTGCTGGGTCCGCTGCTTTTTAACATATTTATAAATGACCTGGAAATGGGAATAAAGAATGAGGTGATCAAATTTGCAGATGACACCAACTTATTCAGGATTGTTAAGATACAAGAGGCTTGTGAAAAATTGCAAGATGATGTTGAAAAATTGAGAGACTGGGCATCCAAAGGAGAGATGAAATTTAATGTAGACAAGTGCAAAGTTATGCACTTAGGGAAGAACAACCTGAACTACAATTACATGATGCAAGGTTCCATGTTAGGAATCACCACCCAGGAAAAGGATCTAGGTGTCATTGTGGAGGAGTAGCCTAGTGGTTGGGGCAAGGTACTTCAGGCCGGAAGGTCGGGGGTTCAAATCCCACTAGAGGACAGCAACCTTGGGCCTGAAGGATTGGGGTTTCTAGTCCCACAGATGCTCCTTGTGGTCTTGGGCAAGCCACTTAACCCTCCATTGCCCATGTTCCCTGTAAGTATTAGTGTATGTGTCTCATATCCCCGTGTGTTAAATGCATCCCCCAATTGTGTTGTGACCGCTTTGATTGAAGGATAAGGCGGTATACAAAAACTGTCTAAATAAAAAAAAAAAATAATAATAATATGTTGAAACCCTCAGCCTAGTGTGCAATGGCAGTCAAGAAAGCAAACAGAATGCTAGGAATCATAAGAAAAGGAATGGAGAATAAAACCAAGGATATTGACCTTGAATATTGTGTGCAATTCTGGTCGCCATATCTAAAAAAGGATATAGCACAATTAGAAAAGTGCCAAAATGGTAAAGGGCATGGAAGGATACCCTTATGAGGAAAGGCTAAAAAGGTTATGGCTGTTCAACTTGGAAAAGAGATTTCTTAGGGGAGATATGCTAGAATGAATGGAATGGAATGGGTAAATGCAGATCAGTTGTTTATTGCTTCACAAAGTAGAAAGACAAGGGTGCATGCAATGTACCTACAATGTAGCCCATTTAAGACTATTTATTTTACAGGTGTTTTATACCGGTTTATCATTTAGTCAAAGCGGCTTACAATGTAACGGAAACTTGTTAACGTATATTAAACAAGGACATTGATAACTTGGATTCTTCTGATGCAATGGAGGGGTGTGACTTGCCCAAGGCCACAAGGAGTGCTGGTGGGAATCGAACCTTGGTTTCTTGGTTTCCAAGCCGGTGCTCTAACCATTTTGAGACTAATCAAAACAAAAATATTATTTCATTCAACGCGTAATCAAACTGGAATTCGTTACCGTAAAATGTAGTAAAAGCTGTTAATATAGCTGTGATAAGCAACATGGAATCTGTCTACCTTTTTGGTAGTTAAATAAAAAGGAAAACAAAAAGAAAAATATTTAACTACCATTATAATGGACTAACACGGCTTCAACACTTCCTTGTACCTTTCTGGAAACCTGACAGGTAGTTGTGACATGGATTGGCTGCTGTTGGAAACAGGATACTGGGCTTGATGGACCCTTGGCCTGACCCAGTATGGCATATCTTAAGTTCTTATGCCCCAGATTCTCCCTAGATGTCCCTTCTAATATCCCACTTCACATGTTTTAGCAACAACCTAATATGTCTCTTTACCTGTCTAACTATAATAACTGAAGGAATTAACTCACATGAGCCCAGTATCTTTGTCAATCACTTAAGAGGATAAGCTTAACAGGTCACCTAGATAAAAAGTCTAACTAGGTGCTTATTTTGAGCATATGGCCCAGATGCAGAGACACAAATAGCGGGGTTGGACATCCTGGACCTTATGCAGGCTAGAGTGCTCCCTGCACGCACAGAGCTGGTGTGCGGAGAGCACTGGATGGGGTTGGGAGGGGGAGGGCCAGAGGCAGAGTGTGGGTGGAGCAAGGGTGGGCCGACTCACCCGGATGTACGGGACCGATTCAGGTCACGGCCCTGTATGTCTGCAAGGCCAAGATGGACAGAGACCTATCCCAACTTGGAGATGGAATAAGTCCCCCCAAGGACATGATTAGGCCCGGAGCCCCCATCCAGCACATGAGCCATGGCAGATAGGCCCCCTCCACCTGATTCTTGTCCTGACAGGCTCCTCCAAAGCTCAGGCAGTGGGAAAATATTGTTTGCATCTGCGGCGGCTCGTGTGAGCTCCTGCATGGTGTCCTAGTGTCATGGCGACGCCATGGCACTGGGACTCCAGCAGGAGCATAGGGAGGGCTAGCCGGGGATTCTGATGGGCATCCAGCGCTGTCGGATCAGGGTACGTCTGGCCTGTCTAACTTCCCAATTCAGTACATGCAGAAAAGTCTAGCTCCAGCGGTTGCAGAGTCGGGTACACAATCAGCCCGTACAGGTTTTGGACAAGCCAACAAGCCTGGATGTGCCCTGCATGGAATGGGGTTCTGTGTCATAAAATCTGGAACAGTCACATTTGTGTGCATTTACAAATGCTCAGGAGTAGATTCAAATTTATGCACATGAAGTATGCAAGTACTGGTCTCTCTTTGAATCATCTCTGTCCCCTTCAATCTGTTTCACACTCTGCTGTGCAGCTAATCTTCCGCCAGTCTTGTCGTGCCCCATATCACCCCTCTTCTCAAGTCACTTCATTGGCTCCCTATCCATTTCCGCATCCAGTTCAAACTTCTCTTGCTGACCTATAAATGCATTCACTCTGCAGCTCCTCACTACCTTTCTTCTCTTATCTCTCCTTACACCCCCCCCCCCCTCAGGAATTCTGCTCTTCTGGCAAATTGCTTCTATCTGTGCCCTTCTCTTCTACTCCTAACTCCAGACTTTGCTCCTTTCACCTTGCTGCACCTTACGCCTGGACAAACTACCTGTGTCTGTACGCCAGGCACCTTCTCTGACCCTTTTCAAATCCAGGCTGAAAACTCACCTCTTCGCTACTGCTTTTCGATCTTGACTCACCTGATTTCCTTGTTTCTTTACCTTTCCCCCTTGTTTTATCCATGTCTACACCTTCTGTGTTGTCTGTCTTGACTAGATTGTAAGCTCTGGTGAGCAGAGACTGTCTCTTACATGTCTGTGTGCAGTTCTGTGTACAACTTGTAGCGCTATACAAATAGTAGTAGTAGTAGAAGTAGTAATAGTACACGTGGCTCACGTAAAAGTAGATGCAGCGATTCTATGCACCAACTTTATACGTGTGCAGCCCCTGAGCTAATTTTTATAAAAGCCCTTTTCTATGAGTAAAACAGAATTTACTAGTGAAGAAAAGTTTATAAAATTGCCCCTTATGTATGGTGGACTCAAAACAGTATACAGGCAAAGCGTCAGTCATGTTGAAATACTTCTCTTCAGATGTGCATACCTGTATATATCCTGGATCACCAACTTTTTAACTAAGAATATAAATTTTAATATATCAATTTTATCATTTGAAGTGATAGGGCAGAACCTTCATTTTACCTATTTAATGAAAAATTATACATTATTTATTACCCAAGTCATAGGAAATAAATCAAAGCATTTGTTTTGATACTTTTAGTTAAATTACAGTATGTCAATATTATAAACTCATTCAAAAAGAAATTAACCATTATAGTATCATAAGGAGTATGATGACATTTAGAATTGGGTTTGATAACTTTATTTTAATTATTAGGGCAAAATGTAAACACCCATTAACGCACAAAGATAGCAAATTATTTCCTGGATTAGAGAGCTATACATTTTCATTATATAAATGTATCATTTTCCTGTTCGGCTCATGAGGCACAATTTAATACCTATTTTGCTAATCAAACAATTTTTATTTCCAAACTTTGTAGAGTCAATAAAGTCAACTATCTGACAGAAAGCCCAGAAGACTACTGCAGAAACCATTCACTCGTTTGATTTCCATTTTTTTCTAAATTTTAAACCACTTTGTAAATAATTTTTCTTGATCTTTGAAAATAATGCAAAGGTACTGAGATATAATAACACATATATCTATCATAGGCTGAAGTATTTTGAAATTCAATGACATATTAGATACATACAACAGATGATGCCCAAAATAACTCATTCTCTAGTAGCAAAAGGGGCCATAGAAAATTTTAACTCATTGTAGAAATTGTCTGTAGTTTGTAGCTTCAACAAGGAATTTTGAAGATAGAAAATAAAAAACATTTTACTTTTATGAAGGGCCCCTTATACTAATATTTAGTATGTGTAATGGTATCAGGCTGAGCTATCAGTCACCAAAGAGTGTACTCTAACACTAGTGGAGGGCAATTCCAATCGGGGCGTGTCCAGGCCGTTTGGACAGCCGGAAATTGGACAGGCCAAACTTGTACCTGATTCTACAACCACGGGAACTAGACGTTCCTGCAGTTGCAGATTCGGGCACTTAGACGGCCAGATATGCCCCGATTCTGCCACGGGAGATGTCCTTCTCCCTGCCCAGCTAGCCTGCCCCATGCTCCTGTTGGGGCCCCAGTGCTATGGTGTTCCATCGCCATGGCACCGGGACGCACAGCAGGAGCACAGAAAGCACAACATTGTTGACAGCTTCCTTTTCCTGCCACCTGACCCTCAGTAGACGCAGCCAAGGATGGGATCAGGCAGTGGGGCTGTACCTTCAGTGTCCCTGGGACTTTTGGGGGTCCTCCTGCCCCGATCTCTGCCACCCCTGGGACTTATTCCACCTGGAATAAGTCCCATGTCTAACCAGCCTCCAGTGGATGTACAGGCCATGGCCTGAATAGGCCCTATACATCCGTATTATGTGACTCACCTCTGCTCTGCCCACTCTCTGCCCAGTCGCTGCCTCCTCCTGCCCCATCCGGAGATCCCTACACAAAGGCCCTGTGCATGCAGGGAGCTCTTGGATCAGAATATGGCCCCTATGAAAAGTGGGGGTTGCACGCCCAAACCGGACGTACATCCCCGCTATTTGCAGGTCAGAATGGCTCCCTTAGCATATACTAAATGTTAGTATAAGGAACATGGCATTAATATTTGTAAGTTATTAATACAAACAATACATTTAATTTTCTTTATGTAAGACAGTTTATTTTGTAGAGATTCTAGATATTGCATAGTTTTGATAGTTCCTTCTCTGCCCAGTTTATATAGAAGATAGAGTAGGAAAAATTAAAAATTACACCTCGTATCAACTACTTGAACAGAACTGTGTTAACATTTAAGGCCCTTGTACTAATGCTTTGCTTGTGCTGACGAGCATTAGCATGTGTTATGTGCCACATGGCCCGTTTTAGTCCTGTGAGTCATGTGGCATTAGCACGAGCATTCTTTTTGCTTTAAAGCCAGCTTACATGCCCAGATGCTGGTTGCCCCCTTAAAATGAATCACACGATGTTAGCCAGGTGAATGCACTGTTAATTCTATGGCCCTCCTCAGCTTTTCCACCGTTGCTACTATTGGCCACTTCAGCTCTTTTTGGCACAGCTTTCTGTGCTCTCATATGCCCACATCCCTCTCTTAAAAAGATGGACCTTCTGAAAAACAATAGATCACTCAGGGCAATATCTTCAAATGGATTGATTTTGCACTCACCGTGACAGGAATAAATCTCACTCCTATGCAAGGGTATACTGAAGACGATCTTAATCTCTCAGATTTACTGCTAATGCTCATCTCAGCACCTGCATTGTGCCAAAAAAGCTTCCTTTTTGAGTTCATAAGGTGTAATTTATCTATGAAACATATCAAGACGTGCTTGGAAATTCTTTTTAATCAGGTTGTTGGTGCCCAATACAGTTGGGACAATTTCTGTATCATTCTGTCACACTTTCTTTGACTCTAAATGAATTTGTTAGTATTTGAATATCTTCTCCTTCTTTGTATGTAATACAGAATAGTTGATTGATACCAGCACTTCTATTAGTAATGTTGCTCTTGTGCTTTTCTCCTTTACTGTAATATTTATTTTATTTTATTTAAATTTCTATACCGCAAATTCCAAAAAGATCACTTGCGGTTTACATTTGAACAACAATGAATTGTAAGCAGTTACAATTTCGTTTTACAGGGAACATGGCTAACTACGTACAAAATCTATGCAAGCAAAAGGTAAACAATAAAACAGTAGAACAGTACTGTTTCCTGTTTCCGACAGTGGCCAATCCAGGTCACCAGATCCTGGCAGGCTCCCAAAAAGGTGCACAGATTCCACAATGCTTTTTCCGGGGCAGGCAGTGGATTTCCCAGATCCTCCTTAATAAAGGCTTATGGACCTTTCCTCCAAGAACTTCTCCAAACCTTTTTTAAACCCATCTACACTAATAGCTTTTACTACATCCTCAGGTAATAAATTCCAGAGTCTGATTATGCGTTGAGTGAAAAAATGTTTTCTTTTATTAGTCGCAAATGGGTCACATTGTAGATTCATTGCATGACACCTAATCTTTCTTCTTTTTGATGGTGTAAACAACTGATACACATTTACCTGTTTCATTCCGTTCATTAATTTAGAGACCTTTATCATATCTCCCCTTCAGTCATCTCTTTTCCAGGTTGAATAGCCCTAACCTTTTAAGCTTTTCCTCATAGAGGTATCCTTCCTTCCTCTTTACCATTTTGGTGGCTCTTCTCTGTACCTTTTCTAATTCTGCTATATGCTTTTTAAGATATGGTGACCAGAACCACACACGATATTTAAGGTGCAGTTGTACCATGGAATGTTACAGAGGCATTATATTATGATTGGTTTTGTCCTCTATTCCTTTGCTTATGATTCCTAACATTCTATTTGCTTTCTTGGCCACCGCTGCACATTGGGCAGAGGGTTTCAATGTGTTAGCCACGATGACTCCTAAATCTTTTTCTTCAGTGGTAGTTCCTAATGTGGAACCTTGCATTGTATAACTATAGTTTGGGTTGTTCTTTCCTAGGTACTTAACTTTGCACTTTTCCACATTAAATTTCATCTGCTATTTGAATGTCCATTCTTCCAATCTATTAAGGTCCTCTTGTAATTTTTCACAATCCTTTTGTATTTTAACAAGTTTGAATAATTTTGTGTCATTGTAAATTTGATGACCTCACTCATTCCCATTTCCAGGTCATTTATGAATAAGTTAAAAAGAAGTGGGCCCAGCATAGATCTGTGGGGTACTTCACTATTCACCTTTCTCCATTGAAAAAACTGGCCATTTAGCTCTAGCCTCTGCTTTCTATCTTTTGGCCAGTTCCTGATCCACAATATTACACTGCCTCCTAACCCATGACTTCTTAATTTCGCCAAGAGTCTCTCATGAGGGACCTTGTCAAAGACGTTCTGAAAATCAAGATACACTGTATCAACTAGCTCATCTTTGTCTACCTGTTTATTAATACCTTAAAAAAAATACAGATTACTAAAACAAGACTTTTCTTGGCTAAATCCATGTTGGCTTTCTCCCATTAAACTATGACTATCTACATGTTCAGTAATTTTATTCTGTTGTTTCCTGGATCACCCCTGGAACCCTTTTTAAAAATTGGTGTTAGATTGATCATTCTGAATCTTCAGGTCCTATAGATAATTTTAATGATAGCTCACAGATTACTAATAAAAGGTCATAAGAACATAACAACATAAGATATGCCATACTGGGTCAGACCAAGGTCCATCAAGCCCAGTATTCTGTTTCCAACAGTGGCCAATCTAGGTCATACGTACCTAGCAGTTTCCCCAAGGGACACAGGTTCCACAATGCTTGTATTGCTTCAAGCATTGATATCCTGGGTCCCTTCTTAATAATGGTTTATGGACCTTTCCTCCAGGAACTTGTCCAAACCTTTTTTAAACCCAGCTACACTAACAGCCTTTACTACATCCTCCGGTAACAAATTCCAGAGTTTGATTACACGTTGAGTGAAAAATATTTTCTTTGATTAGTCTTAAATAGTTTACCCTGTAGCTTCATTGCATGTCCCCTAGTCTTTCTATATTCTGATAAGGTAAACAATCGATCTACGTTTACCCGTTCCACTCCATTCATTAATTTATAGACTTCTATCATATCTCCCCTCAGCCGTCTCTTTTCCAGGTTAAAGAGCCCAAACCTTTTTAGCCTCTCTTCATAGGAGTATCCTTCCATCCCCTTTACCATTTTGGTGGCTCTTCTCTGAACCTTTTCTAAAATCGCTATATCCTTTTTAAGATACGGCGACCAGAATTGCACACAATATTCAAGGTGCGGTCTCACCATGGAACGATATAAAGGCATTATAATATCTTTTGTTTTATTTTCCATTCCTTTCCTTATCATACCTAGCATTCTATTTGCTCTCTTGGCCGCCGCTGCACACTGGGCCGAGGGTTTTAACATGGTATCCACAATGACGTCTAAATCTTTTTCCTGGGTGGTGGTTCCTAATGTGGAACCTTGCATCGTGTAACCATAGTTTGGGTTGTTCTTCCCTAGGTGCATAACCTTGCACTTGTCCACATTAAATTTCATCTGCCATTTTGATGCCCAGTCTTCCAATTTATCAAGATCCTCTTGCAATTTTCCACAATCCTCTTGGGTTTTAACAACTTTAAATAGTTTTGTGTCATCTGCAAATTTGACAACCTCACTCGTTATTCCACTTTACAGGTCATTTATGAATATGTCAAAAAGCAGCGGACCCAGCACAGATGCCTGGGGTACACCACTATTCACCTTTCTCCATTGGGAAAATTGGCCATTTAGCCCTACCCTCTGCTTTCTATCTTTTAACCAGTTCCTGATCCACAATAGTACACTGCCTCCTATCCCATGACTCTTTAGTTTTGCCAAAAGTCTCTGATGAGGGACCTTGTCAAAGGCTTTCTGAAAGTCCAGATACACAATATCAACTGACTCACCTTTGTCCACCTGATTATTCACTCCTTCAAAAAAACAGATTAGTAAGTGTCACCCACCAACGTACCCAGAGGCAAAGAGGCTTGGGTAGTTTAATGGGGCAGTTTTTTAATGGCTGTAGACTTTCCTGTGAAGGCTTTAGAAAGGCCTTCTGGGACCTGTGGTTTTTAACATTAGCCAAAGAAGTGTAGTTGTAGGCAGAGGGTAAGGTTAAACACAGGCTTTATTCCCCGTCCGGGGTGGATTCATAACAATGGAACACAAGGAATTGCAGACCCTTCGTCTGGTGACACAATTAAAGAAATGTTTCAAACAAAAATTGGCTTACTTCAGCATTAGTTAATGAAACAAAAAGCAAAAAGAAAACAGTTCATTTCACTTACAGAACTTTTCCTCCTGTTTCCTTTTCTAAACAGTTCTTGCTGCTTTCAACAAAGAGATGATATGCAATCAGCCAGAGTGTATGTACAGTCCATCTCACTCCCGTCTAAAGACTCTCTAATAGTCTCAAATTGAATTCCTTCCTCATCAGAATAAACTTCTCCCGGCACACAGATGCCGTTGAGGTTATAATGTTCTTGCCGGTGAGCTAAAGCATTCCCCTCCTCCACTAAACTAGTGGCCCGTGGGAAATTACCATATTCACTGTAGTCAGGCCCTTGAGAGTTACACAGTTCCTGGTAAGTGCAGGGCAAATCAGGGTATTTTAAACCTCTTCTACTAGAGTAAATATGCCTACCTTTAGGCACTGCTACTTCCTGTTCTCTCGGTCGAGCAAAGCTCTGTTTTGAAGAACACTCTCCACGGTGTTTCTCTGTTAGCTTCAAACTTCCTTCAGGGTAAAAGTTTTCCCCTGCTGAATCCCTGGTGTTGGGTAATCTATACCTCCTGGACTTCACTGCTGGACTGCCACCTCTGCTTACTTCATAGCAATGCTCCTGGGGACATTGAAAAGCTGTGCACTGCTGCTCCCAACAGCTTCCCTGGGAATCACCAGCCTCATATGCCCCGGACAATCTCTCTGGCTCCGTCCTTGCAGCTCCACTGGTTCTGCTTTCATGCTTAGCAGTTCTCTCAGTAGCATCTACTACTCCTCCAGTAGCTCCTGCCACTCCTCTCTCCCTACCTTCCGGTAAGTGAGTTTTAAATGTGTTTAAGCTGGTGTTAGTTTGGGCTCCGCCCCCATGCAGGTGCTCCTCATTTCCTAATGAGTTTTGTGCTATGCTTCTGTTCGGGCGTTCTCTTACACCTCGTGGCTTTGTTTTTATCTGTTGCTTATAGCAACCTTTCTCCATGTGTGAACCTGAGCTGTCAGTTTCCCTTACGTTTTGCTCAGAGTTCCCTAGTTCCATGGGTTCTGACAGCGCTACCTTGTGACATAAGACAAGATCTTCCTTGTCTAAAGCCATGTTGGCTGTCTCCCATTAGGTCATGACTATCTACATGCTGAGTAATTTTATTCTTTATGATGGTTTCTACAATTTTTCCCGGTACTGACGTCAGGCTCACCGGTCTGTAGTTTCCCGGATCACCCCTGGAACCCTTTTTAAAAATTGGTGTTACATTGGCGATCCTCCAATCTTCAGGTATTAGAGATGATTTTAATGATAGTTCACAGATTACTAATAGCAGGTCTGCAATCTCATATTTCAGTTCTTTCAACACCCTTGGATGTATACCATCCGGCCCAGGTGATTTGCTACTCTTCAGTTTATCTAATAGTTGTAATACATCTTCCCGATGTATCGATATTTCCTTCAATTCTTCCGCAACTTTAAATACCACTTCAGTCATGGGTAACATCCCTACATCTTCCTCAGTAAAGACTGAAGCAAATAATTCATTCAATCTCTCCGCTATCGCCTTGTCGCCTCTTAGTGCTCCTTTAACCCCTTTATCATCTAATGGACCAACTGACTCTCTCACAGGTTTTTTGCTACGAATGTACTTGAAAAGGTCTTTACTTCGTGTTTTTGCTTCTGCAGCAAGCTTCTTCTCAAATTCTCCCTTTGCCTGCCTTATCAATGCCTTGCATTTGACTTGCCAGTGCTTGTGCTGTTTCCAGGTTTCATCGTTTGGCTGTTTTTTCCATTTCCTGAAAGATGCTTTCTTGGCAACAACAGCCTCTCTGACCTCACCTTTAAACAATGCTGGCAGTTTTTTGGACTTCCTTCCACTTTTCTTAAAGCGTGGAATACAGCTGGTCTGGGCTTCCAAGATAGTATTTTTCAACAACAGCCAAGCCTGATGTACGTCTTTAACCTTTGCAACTGCTCCTTTTAGTTTTTTCTTAACTGTTTTCCTCATTTTATCATAGTCTCCCTTTCCAAAGTTAAAAGGTAGTACTGTGGATTTCCTTACTATCCCCCCTCCACTAATTAAATCAAAGGCGATCATGCTATGATCACTATTGCCAAGTGACCCCAACAACCTTATCTCTTGCACTAGATCTGGTGTTCCACTAAAGACTAGGTCTAATATGGCTTCCCCTCTGGTCGGTTCATGAACCAGCTGCTCCAAGAAGCAGTCATTTATTTCATCTAGGAACTTTATCTCCCTAGCATGTCCTGAAGTGACACTGACCCAGTCGATACCGGGGTAGTTGAAATCACCCATTATTATTATTGCACTGTAACTTTTGTTAGCTTCCTTGATTTCTTTGAGCATTTCATCATCCATTTGGTCATTCTGGCAAGGCGCTCGATAGTACACCCCCACTGCCATTGCCTTCCCCCTTTTACATGGAATTTCAATCCATATAGATTCTACAGCAGATTTTGTTTCCTGCAAAACTTTAATCCTTTCTGACTCAATGCCCTCTCTAACATAGAGAGCAACCCCTCCACCAATTTGATCAGCTCTATCATTACGATATAGTTTGTACCCAGGTATCACAGTGTCCCACTGGTTGTCCTCCTTCCACCATGTGTCTGATATTCCAATCATATCTAACCTTTCATTTATTGCTATATATTCTAACTCTCCCATCTTATTTTTTAGACTTCTAGCATTTGCATACAAGCATTTTAGAGAATGTATTTTACTCATATTAATTTGGCTATTGTTAGACATGGGTAATTTGGGATCTTTAAGCTCAGTCTGCTCCATACTTGAGGGCATTTGGGCTACTTTACTCTTTTGTGGAACCTCTCTGCTTTTGGTAGTATCCTTCAAAGATACATTCTTCCGAACCATCCGCTCTTGGGCGACTGTCGGCTTTCCCCTAATATCTAGTTTAAAAGTTGCTCTATCTCCTTTTTAAAGGTTAATGCCAGCAGCCTGGTTCTATCCCGGTTAAGGTGAAGCCCATCCCTTCGGAAGAGCCCCTCCTTTCCCCAGAATGTTCCCCAGTTCCTAACAAATCCAAAACCCTCATCTCTGCACCATTGTCTCATCCACGCATTGAGACTCCGGAGCTCTGCCTGCCTTTTGGGTCCTGCGCGTGGAACAGGAAGCATTTCAGAGAACGCTACCCTGGAAGTTCTGGATTTCAACTTCCTACCTAAAAGCCTAAATTTAGCCTCCAGAACCTCCCTACCACATTTTCCTATGTCATTGGTACCGACATGTACCAAGACAGCAGACTCCTCCCCAGCACTATCTAAGACCTTATCTAGGTGGCGCGTGAGGTCTGCTACCTTCGCACCAGGCAGGCATGTTACCAGGCGATCCTCACGTCCACCAGCCACCCAGCTATCTACATGCCTAATGATCGAATCACCAACTATAGCGGCTGTCCTAACTCTTCCCTCATGGGCACATGGCCCTGGAGAGACTTCCTCGGTGCGAGAGGGTTTTACATCACCTGGAGGACAGGTCCTAGTTACAGGATCACTTCCTGCCACACCAGGGTGATGCTCTCCTGTCACGTGACCTCTCTCCTCCATGGCAACAGGGATGCTGCCAGACTGGAGGTGGGACTTCAGGACTATATTTATTTATTTATTTATTTACAGTCTCTTATATACCGCACTATTCAGCATCAGCGCGGTTTACATGGAACAAAAATGCTCAGTACAATTAACACGTATGAGTTTACAGATAACAGGGCAAATAACTTGGATAACAGGGGTAAACTATTTACAAATCTTGCTACATAGAGTCATATGAACATGAATTCCATAGAAACATATGCACCAATAAGGGTTAGGGTATCTTTCTTGGCATGTTGTTGGGAAACCATATATTTGCTTAGCGGATTGCATCTCCGGTCTCAATGGGGTGGGGTTGGGTTCTATGAGGTACTTATTGAAAAGGTGGCATTTGAGTGCTTTCCTAAACTGTGTAAGGCTCTTAATAGCCCGGATATCTGGAGGTAATGTGTTCCAGCATCTTGGCGCACTGATACTAAACGCCCTATTGGCTGTGGATGCAGAGCAATCTGTTAATGCTTTCCCTGTAGGTCTCGTCTATGTACCTCTCTGTCTGTCTTATGCTTTCCAAGTCTGCTACTTTAGCCTCTAGAGAACGGACTCGTTCCCTGAGAGCAAAGAGCTCCTTGCACCTAGTGCACACGTAAGACCTCTCACCAACTGGGAGAAAATCATACATGTGACACTCAATGCAAAAGACTGGAAAGCCCCCATCCCGCTGCCAGACTGCTGTCTGTATCTTAGTTTTAAGTTTGTGTTTAGATCTAAGTTCTTTACTTACTAAGGGTTGCTTTGGATATTTATACTAATAAAACTGTACCTAATACATGTAATATACCTTGTTCACCTGAAGCTTAACTAATCTCAGGTCCTTAGTGTATGACTGATTTGGGTAATGAGCTTCACCTGAGAGCACCTCCTGTTTTTTAAGATGTGTAAGTACCTATAAAGCTACGATTATCCCAGGGGAGGGAGGGAAATAACACTTATTAAAAGAGGGCTGCTATGGGGGGCGGAGCCTGATGTCCAGCGGGTTAGACGCTTCGCGCTGAAGCTCCCGAGGGGCCTACTCAGAATCCTGACTTAATATCTGCATAAACCTAATATTTTACACCGAACTTACCGGGGTGCCTTGGGGGGAATGGCGGCCCACAAACCAGTGCGCTTGGACTTCGGGTCTCCCTCTTCTTCACATGGAAAACGCTCCAAAACAGAGTTGTCTTCCCCACCAAAGATGGTTCCACTTCGGGTAAGCCCCGAAATGCAACAGGAGATCTTGGAGGAAATACGTGGTGTGAAGGAACTGGTACAGTCCAACGGAGAAGCGCTCCGAGCCATGCGAGAAGATTTCGGTATGCTTCAGGACCGGCTTGAAGGTCTTTCATTACGGCTGGACAACATGGCGGGGGTCCTCGATTCGCACGCGGTGCGCTTGGTGAACCTGGACAAGGCTGAGCGTCAGATACAGAATCTTCAAAAAGAGTTAGAGGATTGCAATAATCGAGCCCGTCGCAACAATGTAAGGCTCATAGGAGTTCCAGAGGGGGCGGAAGCAGGAGATATCAGAGAATTTCTGGTCAAAACTCTCCCCTCTTTGCTGAAGATTACCTTTTGCAGAGATCTGGAAATTGACCGAGCATATCGTGCTCCTACCAACATCGCACTCAATCGGACGACCCCCCGGCCCATCATCTTCCGTTTACTGAGGTATCAGCAAGTTGAGCAAATTTTCAAAGCTGCCCGGGTGTTGCAACATCTGCAGTTTGACGATCATAAAGTCTCTTTCTTCCCCGACTTGGCAAAGCCCACAGTTGACCTGCGGAAGGGACTCCTTGCTTTTCGACCTAGACTTCAACAGTTACAGGCTCACTTTGGCCTCTTATATCCAGCAAAGCTCAGAGTGACTCTCCATAACCAAACTAGAACCTTCGAAGATCCTGCTCTGCTAGCAACATTTTTAGATTCCAAAGAGGCAGTCCAGATGCGCTAAGTCAACAACTCGGATGGACTCCGCTGGAACTGCCCGCCATTTTGAATGGCCCGATGCGGTGATCATTGCCTGGAATAGAGACTGCCTGGACCTTTCTTTCTTTCTTTTATATCTACCTCTCTTGGTCTCCTTTTCCTCCATGATGTGCACCTCGGTTGGATTCGGGGCACGCACAGCTATACCGGTTATATGTTTCAATTTAGGCCTTCTCTGGGGTTTCACCCCGCAGACATCAGGTCGCCAGTAATTTCTGGGGTTTTGCTTCTTCTCTAAGGCACTTCGGTGCTTCTACTGTTATATAGGGCGCTTCATGATTTTCATTGGCTTATTTTCTATCATATCGTGTGTACAGTCATTTATAGTTGAAATGAGGGACTTTGCGCAACTCGGTGCGCCATCATGTTCCTTTCTCAGAATGTTTGACTTTGTTGTATGGCCTTATGTATGCTCTTATTACTGAACGTAAGAGGCATTAATAGTCCAATCAACAGAATGACCATCCTTAGTTGTTTTAATCATGACCATACTGATTTAGTGTTTCTTCAGAAACCCATTTCACCTCTGTCGAACCACTGAAATCTACTGCCAAACTTTATATGGTGGCTGCCTACTCTCCCGCCGTTTCTAAGCGGGGCGGGGTAGCCATCTTAGTTGAGAAATCTTTGCTAACTACTGTAATGGATACTAGCTCTGATGGGGAGGGTAGCTGGGCCTGTGTATATTTTAAGGTTGGAGATAGTGAATTTACGTGTATTGGTCTTTATGCTCCGAATGTGGATGACCCTGTTATTGTTACTCGGCGGTGACTTCCACCAAGTATTTGATCCTTTGATAGATAGACTGCCGCCTAGAACGAGTGGTCCGCCCAAGAGTCTCTACACCCTGCCAGCTCTGATGAAAGATTTTGCGTGAGTAGATATATGGAAGCTGCTTCACCCCTTAGACTTAGAGCTCACCTTTTCTCAGCCCCCCCCATCACTCACAATTTAGATCAGATTTTTTCTTATTTCTTCAGTACTGCTATCCCAAGTGGACATATACTCCTGATAGGTTAGCCAATCGGAATGCCATCCAGTGCGCTTGATGCTGGACATGCCATGTGGCCACTAGTTTACTAAACTCCTGCTAAGTATGATTGTCCCGCATTACAGTATTACTGGAGTCGGGTCTGGGGTCGTCTTCATTCTATTTTATATTTTTCGGAACCCCTCTTTTGGAAGATTGTGGGGCTCCGCTTAGCTGCGGGGATCCCCTCTCTTCCTAAATTGGCTTACTTCCTTTTAGCCTTTATGCTGGGTATTGCTATTTCCTATTTCCTTAATCACGAAATATTGGGAAAATAGCTCTTTTTTGAGTTCTAATGAATGGTGAAACATATCTGTCCTTCTTGTAAATATGCGCAAATACCTAGTATGTCAGCCTCTTCCGATCAAACCATTCACTATTGGTCTAGCTAGAAGCCGCTCAACGATTATGTTCAAACTATTCAATGCTCTCAGTTGACTGTTTGATTCTGTATTAATCTTTGTCACATGCTCATTCGGAATCATAGATTCTACTTCTGTTTGTTTGATGTACAATCATTGTTGTATGTAAGCGCTTATATGATGATTCTTATCAGCTTAGAGAAGAAGCATTGGGGTGGGGGGTAATAGGGGTTGCTTTCTTTATTGTCTGTGTGTATTTGTTTCTTTTGGTGTGTCGTTACTTTGTTTGTTGTAAAATGAAAATAAAAGTTTAAAAAAAAAAAAAAAAAGAGGGCTGCTACACAGTACCCTGTCTTGTGCTGCTGAGGTAAGCTAAATTCTGATTTGATTTAAATTATAGCTCTTAGTTGCTGCTAGGCTCTAACTTCTTATGAAATTTAAACTACAAGCTCTCTGCTGGGTTCTAAATGTAACCAGAAAGCTCTCTTCTGTGTTTTAAATTTAAACTAAAAGTACTTTGCTGTTACTAGACCCTGAGTGACTATTAAATTTAAACTTCAAGCTCTCTGCTGGGTATGAAATGTAACCAGAAAGTTCTCCTCTGTGTTTTATATTTAAACTTAAACTGCTGCTACTAGGCCCTGAATGATTTAACAAAAAATAGTGGGTTCACAGATTAATTAGCTTTAATACAAAGAATTCCTTTTAGAAAATTACCAGAAGTATATACTCACAGTTGCAGATCTCTCTTCAGAAGTAACAGTCCCTTTTTCTAGTCCTTCAAGGTCTACAATCTTATCTTTCAGTTCTTTTAACACCCTCCAGTCCAGGTGATTTACTACTCTTCAGTTTACCATATACTTGTAATACATCTTCCTGGTTTATCAATATTTCTTTCAATTCTTCCAATGTATCACCTTTAAATATCATTTCTGTCATGGTTTCTTCCCTACATCTTCTTCAGTAAAGACCAAAGCAAATAATTCATTCAATCTCTGCTTTGGCCTTGTCCTCTCTTAGCTCCCCTGTTACCCCTCTATCATCCTGTGGTCCAACTGTCTCTCTCACAAGTATTTTGCTATGAATATACTT
This sequence comes from Ichthyophis bannanicus, assembly GCA_033557465.1. Taxonomy (NCBI): domain Eukaryota; kingdom Metazoa; phylum Chordata; class Amphibia; order Gymnophiona; family Ichthyophiidae; genus Ichthyophis; species Ichthyophis bannanicus. Next base: position 171,170,997 of record CM066036.1, on the reverse strand, counting down.
GAAAAAGTTTTTATGATGTGTTTTTGCTTCCATAGCAAGCTTTTTTCAAATTCTCTCTTTGTCTGCCTTATCAATACCTTACATCTAACTTGTCAGTGCTTATGTGGTTTCCTGTTTTCATCATTTAGCTCCTTTTTCCATTTCCTGAAGGATAATTTTTTGGCTACAACAGCCTCTCTGTTACCTTTCAACCATGCTGGCAGGTGTTTGGCCTTCCTTCCACTTTTCTTAAAGTGTGGAATACATCTGGTCTGGGCTTCCAAGATAGTGTTTTCAAAGAACTTCCATGCTTAATGTAAATCTTTAGCCTTTGCAGTTGTTCCTCTTAGTTTTTAACTCACTATTTTCCTCATTTTATCATAGTCTCCCTTTTGAATGTTAAAAGGTAGTACTTTGGATTTCTTTGCAGTCCTTCTTCCTTTTATTAAATCGATATTCAGGTTTCTTGCATCAATTTTGTTTTTGGTTGGGATGAGAATGTTCTAGGTCAGGGGTGTCAAACTCCAGTCCTGGAGGGCCGCAAACCAGTCAGGTTTTCAGGGTATCCCTAATGAATATGCATGAGATATATTTCCATGCATTGCCCCATTGTATGCAAATATATCTAATGAATATTCATTAGGGGCATCCTGAAAACCAGACTGGTTTGCAGCCCTCCAGGACTGGAGTTTGACACCCCTGTTGTAGATGATCACAACTTCTTTGTTCTCCACAAATCCATTAGGATCATGATCTCAGTGATTTTCAACACAGCAATGTTATAATGTTTACATACTTTCAAGTGGATGAAACATGCCACCTTACAGTGCCTTCTTGTATATGGGCCTTCTGATATTAGCACATCACATCCAGTTCAGATCACCAGTGAATGGGAACCAGTTATAATGTATACACAGCAAAGTCGGTGAATACATACTGTGGCAGGGTAGGGTCCAAGGCAGAACTACAATTCCCAGAAGCATTAGTGATTTCACAAAAGAAGTCCCAGCCACTTAAAAGCTTCCCCTGCAGCATAGAGTCAAGTTAAAATTAGAAAAGGAAGGAGCTGGGGAGGAGAGCAGTAGGGCTTGAGGAGAGCCAGAGGGTGAGATTTTCCCTACAGAGTTGGAGAGGGGGAAGGTCACATGAGCTCAGAGAATCAGGATCCACCTGCTTAGAGGCACGACCCATGTCTACCGAAGTGCCTGAGGGCACAGGGCTTACAAGTAAGAGAAGGACAATGAAGACGAGATAGAGATGGAAGTAAGCCAAGCCTTTAATTCCGGAGAGTTAGAGGAATCAGAAACCATGGTTTTCAACTCAAGTCATGGAGGTTGGAGGTAAGAGTCTTAACAACTACTTCAAGAAGTGTGCCAGAAGAAAATAAAACAGTTTAGGATGGAAGCAGAACTCTGGCTTACAGGTTTCTTGTGTCAGTTTGTTTTTTTAGTAGTCTTCTAAAGGGAGGGACTGTCTGCTCCACTCTCATGGGGGAGTCCTAACTGTGACAGAAGAGGGACATAAAAGGCTATGGTTTTAAAAGCTTACTGTGCTGTGCTTTATCAGTGAAAAGCACACTATATTTGTGAACTGTGTTATTGAGACTGGCAGCGTTGTCAGCAGATCCTGCCAGGTGGAGAAGCATTGATTGAAGACAATTGCCTCTGTGCTCCTGAGAATTCGGGTTGCCATGGTGAGGCACCTGCACTAGCTCTGAGTTATAAAGGGATAAGCCACCAGTGTGTGAACTGTAAGCCAAGAATACTCCAAGTGATTTCATAAACACTGCTGGAGAAAAGGACTTTGTGAGGACGTTATGGGTTTGCTATGAGAAAGGCACAGCCTGGTCAAAAGCCAGATCAAAGGAAGGGACAGCTTTGGTATAATGGCTGAGAGCAACTTCCTATGAACTACATTACCCAAGGAGCATTGCATTGCTCAGAGAGGGAAAGACTAAGCTGAAAGGAGTTTTTCCTGTTTCAAACTCAATGCCAGGAACTGGGCCAATGAACTGTCTCTGATATAGTGTTGTTTGGACTTTATGAGGCATATTCCAAATGGGATGTCCAAGTGCAATCTGTAACATCAAAGCCAGAACATCTGAAAAGAAAAGCAGACACAATTTAAGAAATGTGCACATGTATCAAATCTCTATATAGATGTCCCCAGCTGCTGTGTATGCAGCCGGGGACATGAATGTGACGGGGAGGAGTGTGGGCGGGCCCAAGCCCCAGACGTATATGGCCAATTCCATTGATGACCCTGCACATCTGGAGGTCACCGGGGGAGGGGGGGGGGATGGCCTGGTTATAAAGACAGGCTGCCCCCCTGGTCCCGCTCGGCAGCCCCCCACAGGAAAACGGTGGCCCACCACCAAGCAGCAGGCCACCAGATATGTGTCCTCGCCACCCGATCCGGGCTCTGGCAGCCCCCGTTGGGGGTTGGGTGGCAGGAAAGTGCTAGGGCACTGAAGGGACACATAGGCCTGCCATCCTTGGGCCCGATTCTGTATGCCATAGGAACATTTTGCTCGTGCATTACAGAATTGGGTCCTAACAGGCTCATCCTGCTTGGGCCATCTGGACGGCGCAGAATTGTACCTTCCAGAATCGGGCTCCATGTGTACTAATACAGTAGATTTTTTTGTTAAATACTCTCAACTGTTCTGACAAGGGTATAAAGAGTGAACCAATAGGAGACACCATGGGTGATAGCGGCACCAGTGATGTGGCATACCCCCCTTCAGAGCAACAATACTTAATACTTAGAAAAACAGTAGTGCACTGCTAAGAACTGGGTAAAGTGTCTTTTGGGGAAACTGCTAGGTACGTATGACCTAGATTGGCCACTGTTGGAAACAGGATACTGGGCTTGATGGACCTTGGTCTGACCCAGTATGGCATATCTTATGTTCTTATGTTCTAAAGACTTACGAGTGTAAGTCACTATTTCAAGGATTTATGTGCATGAATAGGTACTTATGTGCATACTTTAGACAGTCGCTATTCTATAAGACTGACCATGCATACTTTTTAGTATGGCAATGTACAAGTGTGGAGTTTGTGCAGTGCATAGGCAAAACACAAATTTATGCACATAAGTTATAATATAACTTACACGTTACTTAAAAATCTAGGTGTGAGCATTTACAACTGCTGTAGGGCAGGAATAAGTGACCATGCCTAGTTTGCAAGTATTTTTATACTACTTACACCCCCATTTTATAAAGTCAAGTACGTGCATACTTCCCTTTATAAAATAGGCCTCAAATACATATCATGCTAATGTGTGTTAACTTTGTGTGAGTTTAGAAAATTACCCTTACACTGACTACTAACTTGAACGTCTCTGAGTTTCTGTTATGTTGTTGCATGTACAATGCCATGAGCTTTACAGACAGAGAAAGAGAGAGAGAGAGAGCATGGAAGCTGTCAATGTACACACTGAAAATTCCTTCCAGACAGTATACTTTTCCTAAAGACATGCAAGAAAAGTCAAGATGAGAGAATACTTCAAGGAATCGTTAGCTGGATAAGAACATCTGGGGCAAATAGAAAAGCAGTGGGCAAAACTGAAAAGAGTCATTTAAGGGGAACAAACCTTTTTGTTAGGAAAGTAAATAAAAGTAATAACAAAGGGAGGGAGGTATGGTTTTTGAAAGAAGAAGCTGAAAAGGTAAGAAAGAAATGTTAGCCTTCACAAACTATCATTGAGGTGGCCGCCTCAGGTGGCAAGATTTTGGGGGCGGTAATAAGTGCCCCCAAAACAGCCCCACAGCAGCTGCCTTACTTCTGCCTGAACTCATGGCACTGTTTCTCCTTTAGCTTAAGAACCTCAGAACATAAGACATGCCATATTGGGTCAGACCAAAGGTCCATCGAGCCCAATATCCTGTTTCCATCAGTGGTGAATCTAGGTCACAAGCACGTCTCAGGTTCCCAAAAGGTAGAAATATTTCATTCTGCTTATTCTAGGAGTAAGGAGTGGATTTCCTCAGTCCACTTTGTTTTGTTCACTTTTCCTCTAGGAACTTGGCCAAACCTCCTTTAAACTCATCTAAACTTTCTGCTTTAACTGCAATAAATTCCAGGCTTTGATTACACATTTAGTGAAAAAATATTTCCACTGATTAGTCTTAAATATGCTATCTTGTACAGTAACTTCATTGCATGTTCCATTGTCTTTCTATTTTTTGAAGGAGTAAATAATTTAGAAACATAGAAATATGATTGCAGAAAAAGACCACATGGCCTATCTAGTCACCCCTTCCATATCAACTACTACAATAGTCCCCTTTTTTCCTTTTGAGATCCTCTGTGTTTGTCCCATGCTTTTTTTTAAATTCAGATACTGTCCTCATCTCTACCACCTCCACTGGGAGACTATTCTATGCACCTACCACTCTTTCCATAAATAAATATTTCTGCATATTACTCCTGAGTCTATCCTCTTTCATCCTCATCCTATGTCCCCTCATAGCAGAACTTGCTTTCAATCGAAAATGGGCATTTAGCTCTACTCTCTGTTTTCTATCTTTTAACCAGTTCCCAGTCCAGTCTTTTGCCCTGAATATTAAATCTATGATTTTCTCCTTGGGCACTGCTGCTGCTTCTCCTGAGGTCTGCAGTGGTGATGACAAAAAAAATCAACACAAAGCATGGGGTCTGAGACTTGCCCCAGACTTCCAAGACCCTACAAGATCCACCTCTCTCTGATGCATATTTTTTTGCTTTAGAGAGAGTGGGCCAATAGGGCCCTGGAAGTTCCCTCAGAGACCCCATGCCTATTGTCTGGCATGCTGGAGGTCAAAGGACATATCCTGTGTCCCGGAATGCAGCACGCCAGCGATCTACATTAAAACACAGCTACCAAAGTGAAGGAAAACACCACTCTTCACTTCGGCGGCTGTAGGGAGCTGTTGCTGAGCCTACTGGGAGCCACGAGCTGCTATAGGGAGGTGAGCCGAGAGCCGAACATGTGCAGGATGGGGGGGGGGGTCCCCCACCTCCTGATCTAGGCCCTGGCTGGCCAGATGTGGGTCAGATAGCGGGGAAGAGGTGGGCCTAAGCCATGGGAGTTGGGGGTGCCTGCGGGAAAGATGTCCCCGCTAGCGGCAGGGGCATGCCAGGCCATCCACGGGCCTGACTCTGTGTATCGCAAGAACGTTTTGTTCCGGCGGTCCAGAATCAGGTCCTAACAGCCCTGTCTTCGTCAGAGACATCTGGATGGCCCGGAGATGCCCCTCTAGGAACTGGGCTCCATGTTATTATATGTTATCTCTCTGTATCTGAAATCTCTCCAGGAATCCAGCACCATATCTCAGTCTGCTTATCTGATGTTCCTTCCTGGATGTCCCACCACTGCCTCAAACTGAACATGACCAAAACCGAGCTCCTTATTTTTTCCTTAAACCCACCTCCCACCTCCCTCCTTCTTCCTTTCTCTTTTTTTTCTGTGGATGACATTCTACTCTTCCCTATGTCCTCAGCTTGCACCCTTGGGGCCATCTTTGATGCTTCCCTTTCTTTCTCTGCACACATTCAAAACATAGCTAAAACCTGTTGCTTTTTTTTCTGTAACATCAACAAAATTCATCTTGTCCTTTCTGAACACACGAAGACCCTTTTCCACTCTTAAGTCACCCCCATCTAGATTATTACAACCTGCTCCTCTCTGGTCTGTCTCGGAATAATCTCTCTAATTTTCAATCTGTTCAAAATTCAGCTGCACAGCTAATCTTCCACCATTCTCACTATGTTCACATAACCCCTCTTCTCAAGTCACTTCATTGGTTCCCTATCTGTTTCCACATTCAGTTCAAACTTCTTCTACTGACATAAGTGTATTCATTCTGTAGCACCTGACTACTGTTCGTAACATGCCTGCCTGGTGTGAAGATAGTGGATCTCATGTGCCACCTAAACAAGGTTTTAGATTGCGGTGGGGAGGAGCATGCTGTCTTGGTACATATTAATTCCAATGACATAGGAAAGTTTGGGAGGGAGGTTCTGGGGGCCAAATTTAGGCTTTTAGGTAGGAAGTTGAAATACATAATGTCCGGGTAGCATTCTCTGAAATGCTTCCCGTTCCACGTGCAGGACCAAAAAGGGAAGCAGAGCTCTAGAGTCTCAATGTAAGGATGGAATGATGGTGCAAGGATGAGGGTTTTGGATTTGTTAGGAACTGAACAACATTCTGGGGAAAGGAGGGGCTTTTCTGAAGGGGTGGGCTCCACCTTAACTGGGATGGAATCCGGATGCTGGCATTAACCTTTAAAAAGTAGATAGCACAGCTTTTAAACTAGATAATACGGGAAAGCCGACAGTCACTCAAGAGCACATGATTCAGAAGGATGTATCCTTGAAGGATAGTAGCAAAAGAGGGATTTTAGGGCATCTCAACTGAGAGGTTCCAATAAAGATAAAAATAACCAAGATGCCTTTAAGTACAGAGCAGACAGAGTTGAAAGATTCCAAATAACCAGATTAATATGAATAAAATACAACCTTTTAAAATGCTTGTTGTATGCAAATGCTAGAAGTCTTAAACATAAGATGGGAGAGTTAGATTATATAGCACTAAATGAGATGTTAAATATGATTGGTATCTCAGAGACCTGGTGGAAGGAGGACAACCAATGGGACACTTTGATATCTGGGCACAATGATAGAATAGATTGAATTGGTAGAGGGGTTGCACCCTATGTTAGAGAGGGCATTGAATCATACAGGATTGACGTTTTGCAGGAAACGAAGTACACTGTAGAATCTCTATGGACTGAAATTTCATGTAAAACGGGGAAGGTGATGGAAATGGGGGGATAATATCGACTGCCTGGCCAGAATGAACAAATGGATGATGGAATGCTCAAAGAAATCAGGGAAGTTCACAAATGTTACAACACAGTAATAACAATGGTTGATTTGAATTACCACAGTATCGACTGGGTCAGTGTCATGGCAGGACATGCTAGGGAGAGAAAGTTTCTAGATGAAATAAATGACTGCTTCTTGGAGCAGCTGGTTCATGAACCAACCAGAGGGAAAGCCATTTTGGACCTTGTCCTTAGTGGAACACCAAATCTAGTGCAAGAGATAAGGGTGTTGGGGCCACTTGGCAATAGTGATCATAGCATGATCGTGTTTGATTTAATTAATGGAGGAGGGATGGTAAGGAAATCCACAGTACTACCTTTTAACTTTAAAAAGGGAAACTATGATAAAATGAGGAAAATAGTTAAGGAAAAACTAAAAGGAGCAGTTGCAAAGGTTAAAGACTTTACATCAACTTGGGTGTTGTTTAAAAATTCTATCTTGGAAGTCCAGACCATCTGTATTCTACGCTTTAAGAAAAGTGGAAGGCAGTCCAAAAAACTGCCAGCATGGTTTAAAGGTGAGGTCAGAGAGACTGTTGCCAGAAATACATCTTTCAGGAAATGGAAAAAAGAGCCAAATGACGAAAACTGGAAACAGCACAAGCACTGGCAAGTTAAATGCAAGGCACTGATAAGGCAGGCAATGAGAGGATTTGAGAAAAAGCTTATAATGGAAGCAAAAATGCATAATAAAGATTTTTTCAAGTACATTTGTAGCAAAACACCTGTGAGAGAGTCAGTGGGACCATTAGATGATAGAGGGGTAAAAGTGGCACTAAGAGCGGACAAGGCCATAGCAGACAGACTGAATGCATTCTTTGTTTCGGTCTTTACTGAGGAAGATGTAGAGATGTTACCCATGACTGAAGTAGTATTTAAAGGTGATACTGCGGAAGAATTGAAAGAAATATTGATACACCGGGAAGATGTATTAAAACTATTTGATAAACTGAAGAGTAGCAAATCACCTGGACTGGATGGTCCAGAGGGTCACCCTGATGAAGGGTGTTGAAAGAACAGAAATATGAGATTGCAGATCTGCTATTAGTAATCTGTGAACTATCATTAACATCATCTGTAATACCTGAAGACTAGAGGATCGCCAATGTAACGCCAATTTTTAAAAAGGATTCCAGGGGTGATCCAGGAAACTACAGATTGGTGAGCCTGATGTCAGTACCAGGAAAAATGGTAGAAACCATCATAAAGAACAAAATTACTGAACATGTAGATAGTCGTGGCTTTAGACAAGGAAGATCTTGTCTTACTAATCTGTTATGTTTTTTTGAAGGTGTGAATAAACAGGTAGACAAAGGTGAGTCGGTTGATATAGTGTATCTAGACTTTCAGAAAGCCTTTCACAAGGTCCCTCATTAGAGACTTTTGGCAAAACTAAAAAGTGATGGGATAGCAGACAGTGTACTATTGTGGATCAGGAACTGGTTAAAAGATAGAAAGCAGAGGGTAGGGCTAAATGACCAATTTTCCCAATGGAGAAAGGTGAATAGTAGACTATCCAGGGATTTGTGCTGAGCCTGCTGCTTTTTAACATATTTGTAAATGACCTGAAATGGGAATAACGAGTGAGGTAATCAAATCTGCAAATGACACAAAATTATTCAAAGATATTAAAACACAAGAGGATTGTGAAAATTTGCAAGAGGACCTTGATAAATTGGAAGACTGGATGTTCAAATGGCAGATGAAATGTAATGTGGCTCTCAACATGATGGGAAAACTTGGTGTCTTTTTGTCACATTTTCTTGGTCTCTGACTGCATTCCATGGTTCTTGAAGATCTTCACCCTCTCAATGTGATTTACAGACTAGTTGCTTGGAACTGACACCTCTATAATCAATGCTATCCCGGTGTTCTCCTTTATCACTACATCAGGCTTCCTCGTGCCCAGCTTTTTATTGGTCAGAATGGGAGTATCCCAGGTGATCATAACCTCTTCATTCTCTGTAATCTTTTTAGGGTCATGATCCCAGTGCTTTTCAGGCACAGTGATGTTGTAGTGTTTACCAAAGTTTTGAATGGATGAGGCACACTACTTTATTGTGCCTTTCCATATAGAGGTTTTCGACCATTAGAACACAGCCAGTTGTGAGGTGAGTAACTGTTTCCAGCTCTTTCCCACAGAAGTGACATCTGTCTGTTTTGCAGTTTTTTCAGTGCTCGCTGTAAACCATCTCGTCCGTAAGCTGTTGTCCTGGGCTGGATCTTTCACTCTCGTTTTTTTGTTTCTGTTCATTTCTCCTTAACCTTTGATGTGTCCGTTCTTGACTGACAAAGGGTTCCTGGAGTAACACTCTATATTTCCCACTGTATTTTCGCATTTGCCAATTGTTTTTCCTCGCTTGTTGATCTAATTCTTTGTTGAGTTTTTTTCTTTGTTTTGCAAGTTCTTTTACTTCCTTCCCTGTGTATGCCTGTCGATTCTCATTCATTCCTTCTAGTCGTCAGAACGCTTGTCCAAGTTTGATGATGGAGACAGATTCTGGACATTTACTTTCATATTTCAGCACTTTCTACATATTTGGATTTGATGATGTAGTTAGGTAGGCCTGGAGGCCTATGATAATAGCTCTGTATGTGTAATCGATCTCTGAGGCCTAGCCCTTCTTCTGCTCTAGGTATGTACAATCTTGGCATAAACTGATTCATATAAATTAATTCATGGGCATGGAGGAATTTGTGTTCACATATCCAGTTTTTCAAGATCTTGGAGAGGCGAGTTCACAGTCCCAAATCTATATGAGAGTATGTGAATTGCCAGCTGATTAATGGCCTGTATCTTATTCCGTGATGTTAAAGCACTTTTCAATAACTATTTTAATCTTCTGTAGTGTTCTTTACTGATCTTTTCTCTCAGTAATTTCTGCTTGAGTGTCATTCCTTCCTCTACTCCAAAATACTTATATATTCCTTCCTGTTCAAGATCCTTATTGTCACAGCCCTCAGCCAGGGAGATATTTTCCATTTTTCCCAATTTTCCTCTAAAAAAAAGTTGCCTTAGTACATTTGTCAAGCCCAAAGGTGATTCAGATGTCATCAGAAAAGCTTTTCACCACACGGAGTTGTTCTGCTAATTGTTGGTCGCTGGAACTGTAGAGCTTCATATTGTCTACTAATAATAAATAAAATGTTGGTTCTGGGTTGTTACCTTCTTTAGGATTCAGGCTAAATCCGTATCCCAAAAGGTTAATGAGAGTACTCATTGGATTAAGCACCACACATAACAGAAAGGGCGACAGGGAATCTCCCTTAAATATTCCTCGCTGGATCTTAATATTAGGAATGATGTACTGACCATCTTTATATTTCAAAAAGAGTGTGGTTTTCCATTGTCATGGTGAACTTAATGTACTCTATCAAACCAGGATTTATTTTATACATTTCAAGGCAATTTATTATCCAAGGATGTGGACCTGCATTGAGGGACCATTTGTGCAGCTCTAGCTGGTGGCTGAGCTTGTCTGCCAGCTGGTTGTTTTTGCCAGGCAGGTAAGCCGCATGGAGGTAGCAGTTCTTGCTGAGCACCAGGCTCCATGTCTCGTAGGCCTCTTTTCATAGGGGTCGGGATCCAGTGCCCCCTTGCATTTGATGTAGGACATGGTGGCTTGATTGTCAGTTTCAATCAGTACTTCTTTGTCAGGGAATCACACTAAAAAGGCTTGGAGGGCATATCTGCAATTCCAGGAGGTTGATGTGTAGTTGTCTCTCTGACTCTGTACAGGTTCCCTGGGTCAGAGGTGGAAGAGGTGGGCCCCCCAGTCTAGCTTGGAGGAATTTGTGGTGCAGACTAGGTTGTGTTGGGGGGCTTGGAAGAGTTTGCCCTGGGTGAGGTGCTGCCTGCACAACCACCAGGCAAGTGAGTCCTGTGCCTTCTGGTCCATGCTGACCTTGCTGGATATGGGTTGAGACCACTGGTTGCAGTTGCACCTCAGATGCCGTTGCAGGCCCTGTATGTGCAACCTAGTGAGAGGAAGGACCTGGATGGTTGCCGCCGTGTGGCCCAGAAGTTGGAGCAGTGTCCAGGCTGACACTCACTGGCAACAGTCACTAAGCGTGCAAGGGAGATATTGTCTGCCCTCAAGCCAGGGAGGAATGCTTTTGTTTGTGGTATGCAGATGGTCACCCTAATGAATTCCAAGACCTATGTGGGCCAGATCTGATACTTCCTGGAGTTGATCAGAAATTCCAGTGTGGACAGTAGGGAGACTGTGTCCTGTATCACCTTCTGTGCCTTGTTTCTGGAAAGGGTGGCTATAAGCCAATCATCCAGGTAGGGGAAGACACAGGCTCCTGATCTTCTGAGGTGGGCCACCGCCACCATGATGCACTTCGTGAAGAACCTCGGGGCCGATGAGAGACCGAAGGGGAGCACCTGGTACTAGTAGTGCTGTTTCATGATGTAGAAAGTGCAGGAATTTCCTGTGTGCTGGGTGGATGGGGATGTGACTATAGGGTCCTGCAAGTCCAGCAAGGCTAGCCAGTCGTGAGGCTACAGGAGTGGCAGGATGGATCCCAGAGAGTGCATATGGAAGCACTCCTTGTGGATGAACTTGTTGAGACTTCTCAGGTCAAAGATGGGGCCAAGTCTTAGACTTCTTGGGAATGAGAAAGTATCTGGAGTAAAATCCGTGACCTATTTCCACCGGCGGCGCTTGTTGGATAGCTCCAGCTGCTAAAAGGGACTGGATCTCCTTCTCCATAGTACAGATTAGGTAGTCCAGGGTGCAGCTTTTAGGATGGGTTTGCTGATAGGGGCTTGAAGAGAACCAAATTCAGTATTGTATGTCAATTATCTGTAGGACCTACTTGTCGTGGCAATGTTTGCTCAGGCATCTTTGAAGAAGGAGAGGCGGCCCCCCACCGACAGAGACGTGCTGGCTGTAGTGTCAACAGGAGGGAGTACTTTTCCCAGATGGTGTTGCTGACTGCTTCTGTTGACAGTGGTCCTTCTGGCAAGACCTTTGGTTGTAGGACTGGTACTGTTGGTGCTTGGGCTGTTGAGGATGCCACTTGTGATATGGTTGGTGGTGCTTGGAGAAGGGGTAGGATTTGTGCTGGTAGGATCCTTGTGACTTGTGAGTGCTGGAGCTGTGTTTGAGTCAGTCAGAGGCCAGGATTTGGAAGGTGGTGAAACGGTCCTTCATATCATTCACTGCTTCCTTGACCTTCTCCCCAAAGAGGTTATCACCCTTGCAGTGGGTGTTCACCAGTAGCTCGTGTGTGTCCTCACGTAGGCTGGATGTCCAGAGCCAGACCATGTATCTGGAGGTGATGGCTATAGCTGCCATCTGAGCCTCAGAGCTGAAGGAGTCGAAGGCTGAGTGGATCAGGTGTTTCCCACATACACCCAGGTGCCTTAAGAGGGACTGGATGTTGGCTTTGGCATCTGAGGCCTCAACTGCGCTCCTTAGGTTGTCCAGTATCATGTCCAGATATAGGACTTGCTAGAATTGATGGGATGTGATCTTGGCACTCAGCATTGCTGCTTGGCGGGTCTTCTTTCTCGAGTCATCTAGGAGTTTATGATCCTTCCCAGGAGGCACATTCAAGTGTATGTGGGAGCTCTTTGATTGTTTTAGAGCAGACTCCACAATGATGGATTGGTGGGGCAGCTGTGGTTTGTTGAGCCTCAGAGTGGGCTGCACTTTGTATTTTGCCTCGAGTCAGTGGGATGTGACTGGTCCAGATGCTGGCATCTGCCAGATCCATGTGAGTTTGTCCAGGAGCAGTTGGTGAACGGGAATGGAGACCACTGACCTGGGTGCATTGAGGTATTTAAGCAGGCCCAATACTTCATTCCTGGGGTCTGGTGTATTGATGGGGGGGGGGGGATAGTGCCAAGTGGGTGGATAACTCCTGGAGGAACTTTGGGTATATTAGGTCCTCTAGTGGTGAAGTTGCAAGCAGCGATGGTGTCAATTGTTGTCTCTAGGGACCAGTATGAGCTCTTGCCTCTTCATGATCCTTCCCTGTCTCAATTGGTTGTTATCCATGGCCCCTAAAATTTGTGTTTCCTTACCTTTCCCCCCCAGAGAAAAGAAAAAGAAAAATTGGAGAATGTTGGGATATTTTGGCTTAGGAATAGGTCTGCTTAGGTTTGCCTTATGTGCTGTCTGTGACTGTAATCCTGCCGCCTGTGGCTTGCACGGGCACCCTGCATGAATGGCACAAGAAGACAGAGCATGTGGGCTATCCAGGAAATGCCACAAGGGTCCCATGTGCCCAGACAATCTTGATAAAAATTAAGGATGCTTTTGTAGGTAAGAACCCGCCTACACAACAATGGTTGAGAGAGGGCTTCGCCTTCATCAGAGGCCCAGTGCAAACTGCCAATAGATGTCAAGTTGGCTGCCTCTTCCCCCTCACTGTCCATGGAGGGACCTGGACAGAAGCCTGTGGGTGTTGGTGACGTGGGGGAGAGGGTATCCAAGGTGATGGCGTGGGCACAGTCAGCGGGGCTGAGCTGTATTGTGGCTGCGGTGTTTGTAAAGTGCTGTGCTGTGTTAGCAAGTCCAGAATAGCCACCTCATTGCCCTGTTCCAGTGTGTTACTCTGCTTGTGCTGGCCTCTCTTACCGCTGCTGCTTTGTCAATGCTGGCAGAAGGAGGGTGCTAAGGAGAATGAGCTGGAGCTGTGCGATGGCCCTCTGGTTCTCATGGGTCTGTGCTAATATCTGCGGTGCTTCTCAGAGTTGTAGCAGCTACTGGGGTTTCTGTCAGTGCCGGAAATGTGCTCCTCTCTGTGTTGGTGTGGTCCTTTGTGTGAGAGGATTCTGTTGGTACCGATGTGATTGCATCAAGGGGGGGGGGGTTCCCCCATTGGCATGGCAATGGCTAACATGATACCTGTGTTGGTCAATCATGCCAGTGTGGGGTGGAGCTTCCAGCGATGCGATTTCCTCCATGTCGAAGGCAAGCCTCATTGAAGGTGCCAGGACTGCAGACGGTCATGGCCAATGGAGCATGGATTGCTGACACTGCGCTGGGAATGGAGGCCTCTGGGGGCACATCCCATGCAGCAGAGGGTCCTGATGAAAGAGCTGCTGTGGCGGCCACGCTGCCGGTGGCCACGCTGCACCTCATACCTTGTTCCTTGTCCTCTGGCCATTTTTCTTTCTTCTTGTCCTCGGGCCAGCGTTTGAAGGAGGAGGCAGAGTGATCCCAGGTTTTTGCAGCACTCAAGAAGTCCTGGTGTGTATGGCTGCGGGAGTGAGAGGCCCTGGGAGGCATGTGGACACAGTGGAGGCAGTCTTCTATGTGGTGGACTTCTAGGCAGCGAACACAATGATTCAGGTAGGGGTGTACCCAGAGGTGGGGGCACCAGGGCACATGCTCAGAAAGTCTTTACCTTTCTGAGCTATAGGAGAGCACTCCATCCATGCTGCCATCAGAAGACATCATCAGGTGTGGCTGACACATCCTGCTTGTCCATGGAGAAATCTACAGTACTATCTTTTAACTTTCAAAAGGGAGACTATGATAAAATGAGGAAAATAGTTAACAAAAAACATAAAGGAGCATCTGCAATGATTAAATGTTTACAGCAAGCATGGGCATTGTTTAAAAATACTATTTTGGGACTTCCGGTCTGGGCAATGAGCTGATCGGCCGGCTCCCGATCAGCTCCGGGTGATCGCCCCCACAAAACAGCTATAAATCCTGCTAAAAACTCCCTCACTATCACCGCTGCTGCTTCTCCCCTGACGGGGCTTCAACCCTCGGCCGCTGAGGCGATTCGCGGCCATCCTTGCCTGGCTGGAGAGGAGAGTTCAGCGAAACGGGGTATGTGCACGGGTCACTCGGGCACTTCCCCCACCGCCATTGGAGGTTCTCTTTGTGCGGGATCTGGTGTCTGAGGGCACGAAAAGACCGGCAATCTCCCATACCGGAACGGGGACGAACGTGGGCTTCTCATCAAGTCAGCCGGAGGCACGATCGAGCATCCCAGCCCCTGCCAGCCTTTGTTCCAGTCAACACATGGTGGCCTAGCTCTGGCGGGAGCAGGCCGGCGGCATCCTCCAGCGACCCGGGCAGGCGACCTCTTTTGTTGAAAAGCGGGACGTGGAGCGCTCGGATAGTTCCCCGCCACAATTGGCAACGCCACGCTTACGGAGGGCTGAACTCACAGGAGAGGTGAGACTAATAACTGCTCGGTTTCAACAGGACTGGGGGGAAGAGCACCAGATACACTTGAGTGCCCCAATCCTTTCCCCCACTCCCGCGGGTGGTTGTTTCTTCAGGGGGCACTGTGTTTCCAGCAGAGTGGAGGCCTGGGATTGCTTCGGATCACTGCCGCAAGCAAAGGAGATCCGACACCTCTTTCGTTGGGACACAGCGCTCCCCAACCTCTTTGCAGGGCCTTGAGCGGCGAGGAGACTGGCGGCCCCCCTGCCTGATAACAGCGAGCACTGGTGTCTAGGAGAAGGAGCGCCAAAGTGTGGTAGGACTTTCCTTTACTGCCCTATCTACTAGATTCCTCCTGGGGTACTGGGTCTACAGTCCCGCGGCTGTCCCTGCCTGGTCTGGGCAGACACCTCCACTACAGCGAGTTAACTCTCTTACAGCGGGGATTTGTAACTGCACAGCCATACCTCTGCTGTTCCACGGGAGAGGTGCCCTACGTGGGACGAAGTGCATATAACATAGCTGACCCGAAGGCATCTAAGGCTCCGCGAAAAGAGAGACCCCGCCCTGCGGAGGGAAAATTGGCAGAAGGCTCACCATCTAGCCCGAAACCGGGTACCCCGCCAGACCTGGTGGCCGAGGTTAGTGCCGCTGTGGTGCAGGCGCTCAGCACACGCTTCCAGGATTTGGTGGAGCAAATTCAATCGCTTGGACAACGCTTCACGATGGTGGAAGAGCGTCTCGAGCAAGTGGAGACAAGGGTGTCCGATGTGGAAGATACGCAACACTCGATGGTGGCCAAAGTGGTTGCTCTAGAGACTTTGGTGAAGCAGCAAGGGGATAAACTTGATGAACTGGAGAACCGAGGTAGGAGAAAAAACCTGCGATTCATCGGTGTTCCTGAAAGTGTCGCGGACAGTGCCCTACTTGAATATTTACAATCATGGATTGGGAGCCTCCTGCCCAGTCTGGGAGGAGAATCACTCAAAATAGAGAGGGTACACCGGCTGGGCCAGCGAAGAGAACAGGCCAGGAAACCACGTGCAGTCATTGCCCGCTTTCTCGACTACAGACAGAAAGAGGAGGTGCTCAAAGCGGCAAGGGGCCGACGGCGGAATCAACAGGATACCGAGCCGATCTTAGTATTTCAGGACTACTCGATCCTCGTCAGTCAACAGCGCAGGGCTTTTTCGGGGATCTGTACCCAGCTGTTTAACCGCGGCATTCGCTTCTCACTCCTCTACCCAGCTCGGCTGCGGGTCGATCACCAAGGCCACACTCGCATTCTAGCGACTTTGGAAGAGGCGGCTACCTTCCTGGACTCTCTGCCAGATCAAACGACTTCCTAACTGCTACATGACTGTCTGGAAGTGGGGTGTACCCCCCCAAGTGTAGCAGGGAGAACTGGAGCCCCCGAGGGCTGACTGGCCCTGGACGGCCTCCCCGCAGCTTCCACTACCATGGGAGAACTCTTGGCTTTGCCTTTCATGTAGTGTGCTAGACTGGGATACAGCATTTCATTACCTTGGTAACATTTCTCATGCTAGGGGAGACATTGTATCCTTGTTATTTTGTTGCAATGGTTACTTTGTTATAATTGCTGCTGCCTTGTTGGCTCCCTGGTTATTTCCTTTATTGCAATGTCTCTGGCCCTATGTTCCTGCTTGACCCTCCCCCCCCTCCCTCCCCTTCTTTATCTTTACAGGGGGGGTTACGACTTGAGGTAAGGGGGGCAGTCGGGGGAGTAGAGAGGATTGGACTCGATAAAGCCGAGATACAGGTGTTCGACGAGGGGGGAGGGCGGGGGAGATGGGAGGTCACCTGGGGGGGGGGGGTGTGCAGAGACCTATGAGAGCAGACGAGTGGAGGGCGATAGCGCCGGGTGTGGGAGCCCCGAAACAGGGGTTTGCAGTAGAGACTTTATGTCTCTCTTTACTCTTTAACTTTCTTGGTGGGAGGGAGAAGTGTTGGAGGGGCGAGCCCGCTTGCCACAGGAAGTAGTCCAGGCTATGGCTGGACGGGGGACCTGGGAGGAGAGGGGGGATGGGGGGGTGGGGGGGGAGGGATGGGAGGGGGGTGGAGGAGGGAGGGGCAGGGGGAGGGGTGGGGACACGCTCCATTGAATGTTATTAGTTGGGATGATTGCCTACCCATAGACGGGGAGGGATACCAGGCTGGGGGTATTCCTCTGCAGTACTTGGTAGTGATTCTGTGGTGGCACCTTGGCACTGCCCCGGCGCTTTGAAAATAATCACGTGGAATGTATGTGGGCTGGGAAACCCTATCAAGAGGCATAAGGTATTGCAAGCACTTGCCCGGCATAAGTGTGACATTGCGCTCCTTCAAGAGACCCACCAGACGGCTGTTGAACATAGCAAACTCTGTCGGAACTGGGTGGGCCAAGTGTGGGGGTCCCCTGCCAAGGGGCATAAAGGAGGAGTAGCGATTTTAATTCATAAACGCATACAATTCGTAGAGGAGACGGTCCTTGATGACAATGCTGGTAGATCCCTGTTGATTTATGGTCACTTAGACGGTAAACCGGTGATTCTGGGAAATCTCTATGGCCCCAATGTGGCTGACCCGGGTTTTTTCAATGGTCTGGCATCAAGGGTGGAGCAGCTTCCGGAGTGTCTGGTGATTTTGGGTGGGGACTTTAATGGAGTCCTAGATGTGGACTTGGATACTTCTAGGAGAGGGGGCGGACGGGAGAGAATAGCGCCCTCCCAGACGTCGCGGTTCTGCCAGAGATTGGGTTTACTTGATCCTTGGCGAGTCCTGCACCCCTCTGAGAGGGACTATACCCATCAATCGCGAGCGCATGGTTCTAGTGCCCGCATCGACTATGTAATGATCTCAGGGATTTTGTTCGCACACACCGAGGATGCACAGATTGGTCCTTCCGAAATATCAGACCACGCGATGGTGTGGCTTGCCTTACACTGGGGGCGGGACACAAATCGGTCACGCCTGTGGAGATTCCCCTTAGAACTTTATTCAGATGGGCAATTTCGCCAGTTTATTCCGCCAGAGATGGGCGGAATTTCTTGCCAATCACCAGGTTCATACAGATGACCCCGAATTAGTCTGGGAAACGGCAAAGGTGGTTCTTCGAGGGGACATCATCGGCTACACCGCGAGAAGGCGCCGGCTGATGGCAGAACGTATTGTACTCCTTGAGCGCCGCGTCACTACTATACGGCGGCGATGTGCCCACACGCCAACGTTGTCCAATAAGAAGTTGCTATGGGAAGTCCAGACCGAGCTTAACGAGCTTTTACATCAACGAGCAAAGAAATCGGTTTTGTTTTATCGGTTTCGTTTGCACTGCTATGGTGACAAACCTGGCAAGTTGCTAGCACGATGTCTACGGGCCCGACGGAGTCATGCACACGTAGCGGCATTGAAAGACGGCCAGGGACGTGTGCATAAAGAGAATAAAGAAATCGCAGAGATTTTTCGTACCTTCTTTCAAAGCTTATATACATCCGCGGCTGGTTCTCCGGAGGGGCTGCAGGACTATCTTGAGGGTCTGGATTTGCCTCAACTCACTTCAGCCCAGAGGGAGGTTTTAGATTCACCTATTACTGTGCCGGAAATACAATCCGCAATATCGGCAGCCCAGTGCTATAAATCAGGCAGGATTGGCTATAAGATCCTAGGGGATGGGGTAAGCCCACTCCTGCGAGAGGTCTTTATCACCAGGGCAGCGCAAGGGGCGTTTGGCTGGGGGCGTAATCACACATATATCACCCTGATCCCGAAGCCGGGTAAGGACCCGATGCAGGCAGCTTCATATCGACCCATCTCCCTACTAAACTTCGATCTTAAACTTTTGGCGAAAGTTCTAGCTGACCGCCTGGCGGGGGTATTAGGCTATTTAATTCATGACGCACAAGTGGGCTTTGTGAAAGGCCGTCATGCCGTACAAAACCTTCAGAAGATTCTGGCCTCCTTGGAGTGGGTCCATGCTCATAATATTTCGTCGTTGTTGATTAGCTTCGATGCAGAGAAGGCCTTTGATAGAGTGGACTGGAGTTACCTATGGAGGCTGCTACCGCGCTACGGCATTGGGGAAGATTTTCGTAACATGGTGCACAGTCTGTACATTTCACCAACCGCGGGCATACTGTGCAATGGCCTCATCTCGGACGACTTCACGTTGGGTAGAGGTACAAGACAGGGCTGTCCTCTATCACCCTTGCTATTTGTTCTTTCCTTGGACCCGCTGATTCGCACCGTCGTAACTTCGGAAGGGATACAGGGAGTGGGACTGCGGTCGCAAACTTTCCTTATCTCGGCTTTCGCCGACGACTTGTTAGTCCATTTTACGTCTCCAACCACTTCCTTACCTTCACTCTTAGACGAGTTCCAGCGGTTCGGAGCAATTGCAGGCTTGCGCATTAATCAAGATAAGTCTGAAGCAGTAGATGTCTCGGGGCATTTTCGCAGTTCTTGGAGGGGACCCTTCCCGTTGCGGTGGGCAGACAAAGAATTTATCTATCTGGGCATAATATTGACTGGGAATCCCCAGGATTTATACCGACGTAACCTAGACCGGATACTGCTGCAGTTGGCGGTGCAGCTAAGTGCATGGGGACCTCTCCCGTTGTCTCTGGCTGGGAGGATAGCGGCAGTACAAATGATAGTTCTACCCAGAATCTTGTACTGGTTGCAGACCCTACCAGTCTGGTTGCGTCGACGGGACTTGTGTAAAATGGAGGCATTGCTTAAGCGTTTTCTTTGGCGGGGGCAGCGGGCGCGGGTCGCATGGAATCGCCTGCTTGGAAAATGGCGAGAGGGCGGTATGGGCCTCCCCGATCTGAAGACTTACGCATTGGCTTGTCAAGCCAGACATCTGGGGGATTGGCTCGGGGGGACGGAAGTATACACGCCTAGGTCTTTAGAGGAATGTTTGGTGGCCCCTGCGACTCTCCTAGCATTTTTGCATGGCACATCCACGGATTTCACGGCTACTAGTCGGCAGAGTCCGTTAGTGGACTCGGCCCGACGCACATGGCAACTACTTAATAAATATTGGCAGGAAACGTGGAAGGTGTCTTGTTGGTTGCCGCTACAGGGCAATGCCCACTTCACTCCAGGGTCCGAGACCGTGGTGTTTCGGGACTGGTGGATACGTGGCATCCGGTTGATAGGGCATTTGGTGGACCAAGCGGGAAACTGTAAATCATTCCGAACGCTCAGTCGGGAATACGATCTTCCCGATACGCATTGTTTTGCCTACATACAACTCTCCCACTATGTGGCTGCACTGCCGCGCGTAGCGCTGCAGGCTGACCGCTCAGCCCATATTTTGGAATTTTTTCGGTTGGGAGAGGAGCGCCCGCCGTCGATCTCCACCTTGAAACATAGTTTAGAGCGTTATCGCTCCCTCCCTGATTATAGTGGAGTCGAGAGAGCATGGGCGACTGAATTGGGTGTAGACGTACAGCCGGGATTGGTACTGACGGCATTGAAATGGATTAGCCGACTGGTACAAGGAGCGCGCTGGCGTGAGATCCAATTTAAGTGCGCGACTAGGGCTCATTTTTCACCAAGGCGGGCACTGCGCAGTCGGCTGGACACGGATGGCTCCTGCCCACACTGTTCGGAGCCCTTGGCTACTCTCCTACACATGTGGTGGGGTTGTCGGGGAATACGGGCATATTGGGCTAGGATATGCAGATTCCTTGGCATGCTGCTTCAGCGAAGGCTTCATTGGACGGGCATATTTGTAGCACTCGATCAGTTGCCGACCCCTGGACCTGTGAAAGCTGGCGAGAGTTTGCTTGTGCGGAAGGCCTGTCTGGTGGGTAAAGGGCCGATTCTTCGGTTGTGGCGGGAACGCCAACTGCCCACTTTTAGTGAATGGCGGAATAACTTCCATCAATTAATGCTAATGGAGCGCTGGTTGGCACGGGGCAGTGCCAAACGTTGGACAGTTTTTCTGTCGGTGTGGGAACCATATATCCAGCAGCTAGGGCCCCACAGCCGTAATGCCACCCTTCAAGGGGGGAGTTGAATGAGGGAGGACCTAAGAAGTGGGTAGGCGGTAGCTGCTTTACATGCTTGATGATAATTGGCTTTGAAGTTGGTAATGGAGTGAGGGTGGGTTGGTGGGTGAGGGGTGGGGGATGGGAGGAGGGGGGTTGGGATATAATGTAAAATGCCCACCTATTGTATTATCTGTCTGTTGGCTCCCGGGGGGGTGAAGAGTAAACCCTCCCCGTGGTGCCGTCTGTTGATATGTGTCTGGATTTTATGGTGGTCTTAAATAAAGTATTAAAAAAAAACATACTATTTTGGAAGCCCAGACCACATATATTCCACGCTTTAAGAAAGGTGGAAGGAAGGCCAAAAAACTGCCAGCATGGTTTAAAGATAAGGTCAGAGAAGCTGTTGTATTTATTTATTTAATTGATTGATTTTATATATCACACTATTTCAAAATCAGCACAGTTTATACAGAACAAGAATAAACGCTTTACATAGAACAGGCATCAAGAACAGTACAGTAAACATCAGGTTTTTCACAATAAACAATAACCATTTTACATTAATAAGGTTGTCAACTTGGATAGGAATAGGGAAAACTAATTACAAACTGGTATGTGTCCCGTAAGCAGCAGGGTAGAAAAAAAGTATATTTATTGCTTTCCTGAAGGTTGAAAGGTCGGAGATGGAACGAATTGGGGCAGGGAAGGTGTTACACAGACTTGGAGCGTATAATGAGAAGGCTCGATTCTTAGCAGCTTGGGAACTCTAATTGCTGATGGGGTAGTAAGTATCCTGGTCATGTTTGTTCTTCTCATTCTATTGTCTGCCTGTCCATTGTATGATTTCTGAAAGGGAGATTGCGGAGAGGTTATGCAGTATTTTAAATGTAATCAGGAGGGCTTTGTAATTTAGGCAACTAGCTATTGGGAGCTAATGCAATTGTTTTAGGATGGGTGTCACATGTTCAAATCTGGGGGCACCATACAGGATATGGGCTGCGGTGTTCAGGGCCATTTGCAGAGGATGACGTGCCTAGCCTGGCAGGCTGTGGAGAATGATATTTGCATAGTCGAAGTGTGGAAAGATAAGTGCCTGGAATATGGTGCGGAAGTCAGCCACTTCCACCAATGGACGTAGATGACAGAGTGTCCTTATTTTGTAGTAAACAGCCTTGGTGATATTATTTATGTGTGTTTTCATACTCAGGCGCTGGTCCAGGGTGACTCCTGGGTAACGCATTTCTTGCTTCGCCTTCAGCTCTGCATATTTTACCTGTAGGGAAGATGGTGGTATGAAGGTTGGATCTTTTGAAATAAACAGCACTTCAGCATTCTTGCAGTCCACTCTGAGATTGTGCATGCAGAACCAGTCTGAGACTGCATTAAAGCATTCTGTAATTTAGGTGTAATTGGGACTGTTCATGGAGAATGGGGTATAAAGTAGTATATCGTCTGCATAGATGTGGTATTGTATGCTGTATGATTGGATCATGATGCAGATCAGCTGGATATAGATGTTGAAAAGCAAGGCAGATAAGGATGAAATCGGCAGTACTCCTTGCGTTTGCTGGTAAGCAGATGATATCTGAGCGCCTATGCGTACCATTTATTGGCGGTCGTTTAAGTAGGATCTGCACCAGTCTAGGGTTGAATTCTGTATATCTTTCTGTTGTAGGTGAGCAAGAAGAAGATTGTGACAGACTGTATCAAAAGCCAATGTGATATCCAGGAATATTAGGATGAATCCTTGTTTTGCTTTGTTCATGCCCGTAATGATATTGTCCAGGAGAGTGGTCAGGAGGGTTTTGACACGATGTTGATGGAACCTATGCTGCTGTTGATCTAGGGGAGCATAGAAGTTGATGTAATCTTGGATCTGCGGCTGGACTATCTTCTCAGTTATCTTAGCCAAGAAAGGGTGGCTGGTTATGGGCCTATAGGAATTGATGTCAAGTGGGTCCAGCTTGGCATTTTTTAATAGAGTCTGACAATGGTGGTCTTTAGAGGTGAAGGTACCAGACCCTTGCTAAAGGAAAGGTGTACGATTCTTGAAATGAAAGCACTTAGATCAGATCTGGCTGACTTGATCCAGTGTGCAGGGCATGGATCAGTCGAAAAGGTGGTAGTGCTGAGTCCCCTTATAATGTCCTCAATCTGCTCAGAGGAGTATGGGTGAAAGGAATTTAGATTGGGAATAGTAGTGCTTTCCATAGGAGAATTGGCTAAGAGAGGATTTCCTGGTTTAAGGGGATTCCCATTGGTTTTGTTCTGGAAGTGGGTAGCAAATTCCTGCAGGTGGGGGATGCCTGTATTATGTTGCTTAGTTGTGTCCTTTATGAGGGACTGAATGATTTTGAAAAGCTCTTGGGGCTTGTTAAGCGAGCGCATTAGGATGTTGGTGTGGTATTCCTTTCTTCTCTGGTTCATTGCATTGCAATGCTCTTGCAGGGTCTTGATGTATGTGATGCAATAAAGGGGGAGTCTAGAGTGCCACCATTTCCATTCCTGCTTCCTGAGATGTAGTAGGGACTCACATAGGTTAGCTGTGAACCATATGGATGTGTGATTCCTTGTTGGATCTCATGGACTGTGGTAGTAGTACAGCCTTGCTTAGGGTGTTATTCCATGTGTCTAAAAGTTCATCCAGCTCAGAGGTGTTGGTATTAAGGTTGGGTAGCATTTCTTCAAGGAAGGCTTCTTTGTTAAAATGTCAGAAGCGATGAGCTGGAGGTGGTGGAGCAGTCACAGAGGGTCCCTGGTCTGCTGCACATGTGGGGATGTGGAAAATAATGGCATTGTGATTTGACCATGGGACAGGTATGACTCATGGTTGGTCAGGGATGCCATAATTGAGCATGGATGAGGGTACGAAGATAAGGTCCAAGGTGTTTCCTCATGTGTGGGTGGGTACATGTATTAGTTGTTCGTAGCTTAATGTGGTCATGACTTCAAGGGAGGATGTGGAATGCTTCGTTGATAGCGCAAGAAAGCATCTTTTGGGAAATGGAAAAAGTAGCCAAATGATGAAAACGGGAAACATCATAAGCACTGGCAAGTTAGATGCAAGGCAGGCAAAGAGAGAATTTGGAAAAACGTTTGCCATGAAAATAAATGCATAAGAACATTTTCAAGTACATTTGTGGCAAAAAAACCTGTGAGAGAGTCAATTGGACCATTAAATGATTGAGGGGTAAAAAGGACGCTAAGGAAGGACAAGGCCATTAGTGAAGAGACTAAATAAATTCTTTGCTTCAGTCTTCACTGAAGAAGATGTAGGGAAGTTACCCTGTCTGGAAATAGTATTTAAAGGTGATATATCAGAAGAACTGAAACACATTTCAGTAAACCGGGCAGATGTATTACAACTATTTGATAAACTAAAGAGTAGCAAATCACCTGGACCAGATGGTATACATCAGAGGATGTTGAAAGAACTGAAATATGAGATTGCAGACCTACTATTAATAAGCTGTAGTACCTGAAGATTGCAGAATGGCCAATGTAGCACCAATTTTTAAAAAGGGTTCCAGGGGTGGTCCGGAAACCAACAGACTACTGAGCCTGACATCAGTACCAGGAAAAATGGTAGAAACCATTATAAAGAATAAAATTATATGAACAGGATGGAATTGGTTCATAGTGGCTACTAAAATAGTCAGTGGCCATAATAAAGCAAATGGGGACGGACTTAAAGTTCTCAAAAGGTACACTTTGGAAGAAAGGCAGGAGAGAGGAGATATGATAGAGATATTTAAATACCTCCATGGAATAAATGCACAAGAGGCAGGCCTTTCTCATCTGAAAGGAAGTCCCGGAACAAGGGGTCATAGGACAAAAGTGAAAGTGAATAGAATCAGGAGTAATCTAAGGAAATCTTTCTTTATAGAAAGAGTGGTGGATGCATGGAACAGCCTCCCAGCTGAGGTGGTGGAGGCGAGAACTATATTTGGATTTAAAAAAGCAAGAAAGAAGCACAGATGATTGCTAAGGGAGAGGAAGAGATTGTAGAGCCTAATTCTTGATATGAATGGGCAGACAGGATAGGACTCATGGTCTTTTCTGCCATCATTTTCTATATTTAGAAACATAGAAACATGATGGCAGAAAAAGACCATATGGCCTATCTAGTCTGCCCTCCACATCAATTACTACAGTCCCTTTTTTATCCTTTAGAGATCCTCTCTGTCTGTCCCATGCTTTCTTGAATTCAGATACTGACCTTGTCTCTACTACCTCCACTGGGAGACTATTCCATGCATCTATTACTCTTTCCATAAAGAAATATTTCTGCATAATACTCCTGAGTCTATTCCTTTTTACCTTCATCCTATGTCTCCTCATCACAGAGCTTTCTTTCAATTGAAAGAGGCTCTCCTCCTGTGCATTTATGCCAGAGGTATTTAAATGTTTCTGTCATATCTCCTCCCTCTTACCTTTCCTAAGTATACATAGTGAGCTTTTTAAGTCTGTCCCCATATGGCTTATAACGAAGACCACTGACCATTTTGGTAGCCACTCAATAAAAGCATTGTGGAACTTGTGTCTTATGGGGAAACTACTAGGTGCTTATGACCTAGATTGGCCACTGTTGAAAACAGGATACTGGGCTTGATGGACCTTGGTCTGACTCAGTATGGCATATCTTATGTTCTTATGACCCCTGGAGCAGAGCATGCATTGAACACCACAATCTGCACTATTCTGAGGGAAAAATAACTCCAGCTCAAAGTTGCCATTATTTTTTTTCCACTTGGGAGCATCAAGCCCCTTTCTTAAAGGGGCCAGTGCCAGGGTAGCCATTATAAAGACCCACTAGCCTCCTTAGGTTGGGGCTCAGACTCCTCTCAAAGAACCCCCCAATAAGAACCCCCTTGTATGGCAGCTTGACCTGTAATTGTAGTAACAACATTTTGAACCCAGATCCAGAGATGGCAGGAGTGCCTGTGGATAGCTTCTGCCCCCTAAACCCTAGACCACCAGGGAATTTAAAAGCATACCTAAGGGGCACTGCATAGAGGTGAGGGGCTCTGAACAGGGGGGGGGGTCTTCTTTTGGAGATTTATTGAGGGGAGAGAGAGTTCTGAGCACGGACTTTGGAGGGGTGGAGGTTATTCACAATGGTTATCCTTAAGTTAGTGGCTCAACTCTCCTACCTGGGAAAAATAAGGTCAGCAATGAGTTAGTTTTATTTTACCAGGAATACCACAACTTGCAAAATAATGAGCTGTTTTGCATGTATTTGCATTCTTTGCATCTTATTATTATGTATCCTGTGTTAACTAAAACTACTGTATGTTTGCATGTTTTTGCCTTTTAACACACATTCAGGGACAAAAGTTCTATGTTATTCCATTAACACATGTTAGCAACTGCACCCTGATAGAGCACTGATAAGACTGCAGCCTTTCTCTGAATGTTTTATTTTAGTTACTCACTCTATCTGAATTCTTAGCAGTAAGGAGCTTCTGAACCTGTGTATTCACTCTGAAAGATCTCACACATGTGATTAATATTTAGTGCTCCTTCCAAACTTTCTACTATATAAAATTGTATTTATTTATTTAAAAAAATTATATTACACACCAACACCTAGGTGGATAACAAAAATATGCATAACATTTATGCCTAACAACAATAACCAAACATAAAATAACATGAACATGCCTCGAAAACATATAAACCTGCTAGCTTGTTAACACGCAGGAAATAGCCTAACATCAACTATGTGAAGATTAGTTTATGCAAAAGGCTGAAAAGCCTTGCCAAAATAAATGCGCCTTCAATTTTGTTTTTAAAATACCAGAATATCCGATGTGCAGTGCAATTCTGCTAGCAAAGCATACCAAATTTGTCAGACGGCCATGGAAAATATCCTTACGAATCACTTCAGAAATGAATCTACCAAAATAACGGAACATCCAGCCGTAAAGTCTCCTGCGAGTGTAAAACAAGAGGAGGACGGTAAACTCACAAAGAAGCCGACAAGCTAAGTGGGGCTCTATGACTGAGAAACTTAAATACCAACATGATGACTTTATAGAAAATCCAGAATTTAACTGGTAACCAATGTAACTTACGTAGATCAGTAGAGATGTGCTCAAACCTTCTGTTATTAGTAATGAGACATGCTGCCGCTTTCAGTATCGACTGCAAGGGCCAAATAGCAAATGAATGAAGCCCGAGAAACAGACTATTACAATAGTCAAGCGGTGACAAAACCAGAGCTTGAACCACAATACGCAGATTCTCCGAAGACAAAAATGGTTTACGTTTATGAATTAAATGAAGCTTAAAAAAAGGCAGCTTTAGTAAGTTTCTGCATATGAGCTAAAATAAACTCTAGGCTGATTTTGCCCTAACTGGCTAAGCAGTCAAATGCTTTTATTTTTTCTTCTCTAAGCTTCCAAATGTAATTGCAAAGATGTTGTCTGTAAATTCATTTATCCTCATACTGTGAATGTCACCTCCTGTGCTCTAGGTACTGCCCTTTTTGTTTAATCATTTGCAGCTCTAACATTAACCAAGGAAGTGGCTTCAGTTTATCAATCACCTGCTAAGCTTACAGCGTTCCAATTTCCAATCAAGTCATTAAGGCAACTAATCACACAAACTATCTTGATCCAACACCTCCAGAAACCTGGAGCCTGGCTGTAAGATCCCTCTAAGATCTAAATTTTATTATTTTTATAAACGGAAATGGAGAATACAGAAATTTCCAATATAATCCTAATAATAAAAGATGACCTAACCGGAGTACAGAACTAATGCTAATACGTTAAATACTCCATGCCAAAGAGGTTGAGTTACTTGAAATATATCAGATCTAAACTACATCCTTTGTCATGAGCAGATAATAAATTGCACAAAAGCCGGCAATACCATAGATTTATAAAAATCGAATGAAGGAACATCAGACACTATATCTGCCTGAATATTGAACATACTAAAGATTAATAAAAGAAAGGCATTCAATTTAAACTTTCAAAATTAGCAGCAACATATCAGTAAACGACTGAAAAGTTTCCTTTGGAACGCAGTAAGTTTTTAAAAATGCCCAATAATTTGAAACACCCAAGTCCAGTAGTAGGCATTCAGTTCTCTCAGACTGTGTAATCAACAGCACCCTCATGAGGTTTCATGCTGAATAGTAATCACAACTTCATTCCCATTCTTCTGGATGCAAAAATAAATAAATTAACAGCTTTCTCGTGAGAACATAATTTGGAATTAATCAGAGATTTGCCCACATTTAGCCATGTTTCGGTAAGATATAATTGGGCCAAATTTCAAAGGAACTCATACATGTAAAGGTACATTTTAGAAAAGCTGTATTTGTGGTGGGAGGGACAAGGAAGTGAAAACGTCTGTAAATCTCTATCAGTTTCAGAATAGAAAGTGCATACGTGCCCCTTAAAATGGATGTTATTATTAAAAACAGGCTGCAGACAGAAGGAACGCATGAGGATTGATATCCATATGCAGTTAGAGGTGCCATCTCAGAAATGTAAACATGAGAAAATTCAAAGGGGGAACCAACAACTTACATGTGTACTGTAATGAGGAAGATCCATTCTCTGCCTTAAAAACACAGGATTCTGTGAATTCTAGCTTGAAAGCTGACAGGCAGGCAAGCCATGTGAGCAGTAGTTGTCAGGGGCAGCATAAACAAACCCAGCCACGAGGTTTGCAAACACGCCCAGCTGACAAACAATCCCCAGTTCTTAATAGCTTGCACCTGAATAGAGGAAGGGCTAATAGCTACTATAAGAGTCACTCAGGAAATACAGAGTTAGAACAAGGACAGGAACAAGAACAAGGGCAGAGCCAGGAACAGGAACCCTGGCAGAGACAGGAACCAGGAAGAGTTCAATCCACAAGATACCCAGAACACCTCAGGAGAAAGCAGTTAGGAGCCATGGAGTTAGAGAACAGCTGTGAGTGTTCATCTGATGTGACGCAGTTTGAAACTCAGAGGCAACGTTCCACCCAGAATGAATGGAAGCCTGAGAAAGTGAAACAGTATGTATATGAAAGCTATAAACCTGAGAGTGATTCTGAAATAGAGTTAAGAAAGTTTGCTGGCAGTAGAAATACCTGGAGGGTTAATGCTCAGAAGCCTCGTGGGAGAAATCCAAGGGGAGAGCAGTGCTGTAAAAAACAACCGAGGGATTTACCCAGAGAGCTAGTGAGAGAGCAGTTCCAAGCCCCTGAAAGAGAGAGGTATTCTATTGAAGACACTTGCATATCAGAAGAGGAAGTGTTTGAAACTCCCAAGCCTCAGAGAAAGACACGCAGAGCTAAACCATGTGCTGATAGGGGAGGAGAATTCTTTTATTCTCTGCCAAAGCCTGAAGGTAGAACCAACAGATATTCTAGAGTTAGAAACTCTTATAAGAAGTTGGATTCTGGAAACCCTGAATGGTGGCTTCCTTCTCTCCCAGACTCAGAGGAATACGGTAACAGCTATTCCAGCCCTAGAGGGAGCTGGTCAGATAGGCTCTGTAACGAGACATTGCAAGGGAACTTACAAACATTCTGTGGCAAAGAAAACACAGGTCCTTCTGAAACCTTGCAGGAACCCCTGGTCATTGATTGTCCCAGTGAATGCTCTTTGGATGATCCAATGGACTGTACATTAACAATTTCTGACAAAATAACCTCTTTATGTTAGACAGAAGCTGTGTAGTGCTTAAGGTTAACACTGAAGGTCAAGTGTGCCTGTTTGTCTATAGAGGAACTGTATGCTGAATATTCCTAAGATTCTCATTTATCATTTAATTAAGAAGCAAGAAGAAGCTTTCCTGTTTTCCTTTATAACATGCCAGAAAGTATGGCTTACTTGTCTTAAGTTTATGTGTTGTACCTTTTGAAGAATCCAACCCCGGTAGGGGAAATAAATCCTAATTTACCTTTACCATTCATGTCTACAACTACTTGTTCTTCATAACCACCATCAGACACAGACCTGCTACCCCTAGGCGGCAGCCTGCCCACCTGGTGGTGACAGTGCATGAAGCCATTTCACAACATACACATGTTGATATCACCACTTACATGTGTATCTGGCCATTTTGCAACCTTAGATGTGTAGATGCCGCTAATTAACTACAGAAGATTATCTTTACTTCACCTCCATTGGACGGGGGGAATAAGCATTGGGAGGATTAAGGGGGATATCACGCTTAATCCCTCCTATAAAGGGATGTCCAAACAGAATGTTTTTTTAAAATACTTAATCATGCCAGGGAACAGGTGTAAATCCGGGACATGGACGGGCTTATGCATGCATTCCCCATATAAAGTAGGAAATACATGTGTAGTTTTATGACCTGCCCAAGCCACAACCCTTTTTCTGTGAAAATCACTCCAATGTAACTCTATATAGCAGGATATATAGGAGGGTGGTACCTTTAATCGTTATAATAGATATTTCAATGAAACCAATGAACCGTCTCAGACCAGTTGGCAGCCGTAATGCTGGGAAAAAAAATTCACATTCACCAGCGGCGCCGATAGCATCAATGACTTGGTTCGTGGTATTTTTCTTTAGTTATTAACACCCTCTCTCTAGTGTTTGAAAATTATGCTTTTAAACACATACAAACAGTCTCTTGTGAAAACATGTACTTAACTTCTCAATTTTTGCATTTCCGTAAAACCTTGAACTTAATGGTTTTCAGAAACCTTTAACTTGATAATTTCCAATTCTTCTTTCAAGCCTCTCCTTTGATTGTAAACCATGTGTCTTATTCACCCAACGCCTCACACATAACGTTACTTCCGCGTTTCTCTCTATGTTTCGAGGTTCTTCAGGGGATAAATCACTGTTGGTAGGCTCTTAACCAAATTTGACCGGAGCTGCGCATAGTTTGGATGGTGATAATTCTGTACTCTCGTCGTGGAAAACTCTTATCTCATGAACCAGCTCTTCCAAAAAACGCCGCGCAAGCCGCAACCCTGACACATCTCCATGCACCTTTGACATGGTGCAGTCATCCATTTGTAAACTGGATCCTTTCTAAAATGCTCATTTACATGTGGGTGTAATTTACACGTGTATATGGCTGCTCATGCACATTTAAATTGTGGATAGGGCTTCTAAAATTACTCTTGCTACTAAACATATAAGTATCCTATTCATGGTTTTCAGTATATGGATAATTATGCCAAAAATCTCTCTAAAGGCCACAGCCCTATCTAGATAGTGCTGGGGCAGAGTGAGGGCATTCCACCTATGTAGAATGGTGATAATTTGCTGTTATCCATATAGTTAGGCATTTTAATAAAGGCCTGAGAAAAATGTGTCCTATAGCCCCAGAGCTGTTTTACACATGGCTTCTTAGGACGTCTCCAATGCAGGGTGTATCTGGGGTGGTGCAATGGACTTAGACAGCCCTGCCTGATTTCAGGTATGAAGAGGCATTGGGAAAGTGCACATTTTGACCATAAAACATTCAGAAAATGTAGAGAAGATGACACTTTACCATCCCCAGTACTCTGCACAACCACAATGATAGGAGAAGTGCGATTTGAGCCCTGGTTTCCCTGATCCTAGTCCACTACTCTAACCATTAGGCTATTCTTAGATGTCCCCAGCATTATTCTGGGGATATCTATGTAGAGGGCGGGCACATCCATGTTTGTGGAACTGTACCTGAATTTGGAACTGCCTACTATTCTTTCAGACGTTCTGACTTGGACATCCCAGATTGCACTTGGATGTCATTTGTAAAATGTGTCTTGATATGTACAGAGAGTAATTACATAAATGGTTGCCTAGTTTGAGAAATCATGTAGGCACCTATTTGTAGCCTACTTTTGAAGACACATTGATACCAATAAAATACTAGCAGAAATCACATCTACAATGAAATTGCAGACACCTAGGAGGTAATTCTAGAAAGGGCAGCTGGATTTATGCACTTGTTTATGTGTGTAAATCATTGCATTCTAGTGGTTGACATGCGTAAATCACTTCTCACGCGTGTAAAGTAGTCAGTCATCATTCTCAAAGTATTTGCATCAGGATGATTGTGAGTACTTAAAGAGGCTCTCTTACTAATGGGCACTAGCTGTCAGTGCATGTTCCGGCATGTGTTGAAGGCATACTGAGACATGCGTTGCAAGCTAGCATGGGGCCATGATTGTTAGGGTTGTGAGTGGTTGGATTAGGTGTGGAGAGTGGGTGTAGTGAGCTCAGTGCAGTTAGTGCTGGGTTCATACCATGAACTAATTTCATTAGCATGGATTCACTTATTGCCACCTCTATAGGGGGCATGAAGTAGGCATGTCTGGGGTGTTCTTAGTGTTTGAACGTCCTTGCCAGATTTCAGAAATGCTCTGGATATTCTGAGTTGTGTCCAAGCTTATACCTGCTCAAGGCACGAATAGGCATTGGAAAAGTGCTCGTTTTCTAAGATAGACATCTGGAGGGTATGGAGATGGAGGTTTGCTCATGCTCCCTATATTTTCCATTCTGATAATGAACACTGATGAGGAATGAGAGACCATGTTTCCTTTTGCTATGCCGCTGGATTCCCCTAATGCTAGCTTAAATGAGATGGTTGTCCACACCCCACGCTTTCCTGAGTAGCATGTCTATATGGCTACTGGCGCAAACATCCACATCTGAGACATCTATGATATTAAAACTGGGCACAGACATAAATGTCCTTGGTGTTTTTTGGCACATTATGCCCTGTATGTCCCCAATTTGATTTGGACATCCTTTCTAAAATACCACTTCACATAGGTTT
Source organism: Ichthyophis bannanicus (assembly GCA_033557465.1). Taxonomy (NCBI): domain Eukaryota; kingdom Metazoa; phylum Chordata; class Amphibia; order Gymnophiona; family Ichthyophiidae; genus Ichthyophis; species Ichthyophis bannanicus. The sequence goes on along the minus strand of CM066036.1, from coordinate 171,138,251 downwards.
TTCTGATACTGAGTTGTAACCAGGACAGTCGTGACCCAGTTCAACGTATCTTCTTTTCCCCTAATAAACTCATACTCAATGACCACACAGCAAGCCTACTAGAAGTGGGCACTTAGATCTGCCACTGCTGTTCCAGACCAGCAGCATCTGTAGAGGTAGGCCTAAGTTGGGATATCAAACCCAATGAACCTCTCCAAATAGCCTGCAGCAAGGAGTCTCACAACAGCATAGCAGCATTCATGCTTCATGGCTGTCACAGTGGTGGAGCATGAGGCGGAAACTTCAGGTTGCAGACAGATGAGCTCCTTACAGTGATTTCCAGCCCTCATATGGTCTGGAGCTAGAAGAGGGAAATGTCTTCTGCACCATATCTACTATTGCAAAAAATGCTTCCTCTAAGAAGGTGCAGGTATGCGTGGTCATGCAAATTGCATCTCCTGTCATGCATCACTCATAGGAAGTCCTGCTGCTTGTGCTATTGCTACTCATTCCTCATCTCTACTTGCATCATGATCATCCTCAAAACTCCATGAATAATATCAGCATCAGAAATGGACTGACCACAAGTTTTGAGCATTCTTGCAGGGGTAGCTCTAGTCTTTTCTGAGAGAAAAGACAGAATACCTTTGGAGGAAGGATGGAAGAGGGTGAGAAAGTGTTGCCTGGGGGAGAATGAGGTGAGAGAGTGCACTTTGGGGGCTTGGGAGGAGAGGAAAGAGGGAGATAGAGGGAGGGAGGGAGAGAGAGAGAGAGAGAAAGAAAGAAAGAGAGCCTTGAAGGGAGAGGGAAGGAGAAAGAGAGTGCCTTGGGGGAGAGGGAAGAAAGAGAGAGAGAGAGTGAAAGAGTGTGCTTGTGTTAGTTTGAAGCAGAGGACAAAGGAAGGAGTGCTGCGGTCACTAAAAATATTTTGTGGATGTCTGCTGGAGCACAACAAAAACAGAAGCACAATGCATTTGGCAGGAACAGATTAATTGGAAACCAACTCGAAGGTTATCTCCCCCATCAGCCCACTTCCAATCCTAGCTCCCCCATCCGCCATTTCCACAGTCCAAGCTCCCCATCAGCCTATTTCCAATCTTAGCCCCCCCCCCATCAACCATTTCCAGTCCTTTCCTAGCCCCCTATCAGCCCTTTCCAGTCCAAGCCCCCCATCAGCCCATTTCCAATCCTATCCTCACCCTCCATCAGTCCATTTCCAGTCCTAGTCTCTCATCGGCCATTTCCAGTCCTATCCTAGCCCCCCCATCAGCCCATTTCAAGTCCTATCCTAGCCCCCCCATCAGCCCATTTCCAGTCCAAGCCCTCCCATCAGCCATTTCCAATCCTATCCTCACCCTCCATCAGTCCATTTCCAGTCAAAGCCCCCCATCAGTCCATTTCCAATCGTTTCTAGCTCCCCATCAGCCCATTTCCAGTCCAAGCTCCCCCATCAGCCCACTTTCAATCCTAGCTCCCCCCCGTCAGCCATTTCCACAGTCCAAGCCCCCCCATCAGCCTATTTCCAGTCTTAGCCCCATCAGCCATTTCTTGTCCTATCCTAGCCCCCCCCCCCCCCTGCCAAAGAGTCCTGCACCTGTCTGAGCAGCTTCAGAAGGAGCCAGGGAGGCCTGCTCACCTCTGCACAGCACTGGAGTGAAGAGCAGCATGTTCCTTCACTCCCGCTGTGTTCTGATGAAGCACACTGAGTGCCGGGGAAGGTTAAACGGCATTTGCTGTTTGCCGGCACTCAGTGCCCTTCATGAGAACACAGCGGGAGTGAAGGAACACGCTGTGTGCTACCAATACAAGAACAAGATTTGCACGCAAGATAACCATGCACAAAACCTCAAGCAGACAGTAGCTCACAGTGCATTTTAATTTATTTAAATGGATGGTAATGAAGCAATTAGCTATGTAGAGCTGGGGTAGAGAAGGGCGTAGAAGACCAGAAGACTGAACTTAATGCTAGGATTTCAATGCAAGCTCTGAGGAGATGTTAAAGATTAGTTCACAGGTCTGTAGTCAGTGCTGGCGAGGAATTTATGCTTGTTTCTTGAATGTACATCACCCGCAACCTTTTTCTGGCTTTGGTGAAAAAAATGGCTGAGGAAGTACGCTGAAATAATGATATGCACATGTGCCAGAATATTACCTGGTGCATAAACATCAATATTATTCAGAATAATATCACTGTTTATGAGCATTGATATTATTCTGAGCAGAACTTCAGTATAGGTTAATATTGCTGGGTGCCAGATAGGCACACAAGTGGCAAACTGTGTTTTTTCTGTGCAAGACATAGGTGCTGCTAAGGCCAACATTGTGCACCTTTGCCTAGTTCGCTCTACTTCTTTAGTGCTGACTTTTTCTGCACAGCTTATGTGCATGCTGTTTGCTTGCAGCATTGCTGAGTGTATTGTGTTAGGAAACCTTGTACTAGAGCATTAGCGCTGAACCATAGTGCAGTGTTTCTGCATTAGTCTTTCAAAATCATGCCGGCTGACCATATGTAGGTTAAAGTGTGAAGAGGAACTTGGCCAGAATAATTTTAAAAGCAATGGGACAACAAGAGATATGCAACTCTTCTCTTGCCAAGGCGAAAAGGTACAGGCAGTGGGAGGCTGGAGCCCTGGAGAGGTTCAGGAAGTCTGGATGGTCTTGTTGCAGACAGGCAGACAGCTCAAGATTGAGTTGCAAACTTCAGGGAGGTGAGTGGCTAAAATGGGATGGGGCAAGGGTGCATTGAATTACTTGCTTACCAGAGTGCCATCAAGTCAATGCTAACTCCTGGTGACCCAGCAGCCCCTGAGTTTCTTGGCAAGGTATCACCAGAAGTAGATTGCCAGGCCTTTTCTACCAAGATAATAAAGGGTAAAGTGATTTGCTAAAAGCCACAAGTAGTTCCAGTGGGAACTGAACCCAGATCACTTGGGTTGTAAGCTACTATTCCAACCACTACGTTACTCGTCTACTAAAGCCCCTTCTACTGGGTTTAAACGCATCAGGGTGTTCCGGTGGCTGCAACTTAGGTTAGCCACTTAGCAGCAATATTGAGTCAGTAACTGGGTAATCTAAACAGGCTAAAGTTAGGAAAAATAAAGGCTGTCCTAACGTTAGCCCGTTTAGCTAACCAGGCAGCAGTTGAAAATCGGCACTGCCTGATTAGCTAAAATGCTAAATGTGCACACTGAATATTCAATGCTGGAGGCTAGATATGTCCCTGGCATTGAATATCCGGGTCTAATTAAAACAGCAATGGCGAGCCACTTAGGCTGTCCACTGCTACTGAATATGCCCCCCCCCCCTCCCCACAGCATATATAATCCCTTCCAGGTGAAAAGTATTTTGAAAAAAGCATTTGCTAAATACTGCAGAAAATGGGCAAACAGTTATTACATCTAAAATATTAAACCTTCAAAAATGCAAATAAAATATACCAAAAGCCTATGCATGGTGTTCATAAGCACTGATATTATTCTGAGCAGAATTTCTGTAGAGAATAATATTGCTCTTTATGTGTCAGATAGCATTAGAGCATATGCACATAACAAACACCTCCCCTACTGTTTTTCTTTTCAGCACTCTTCAGCAAAGCCAGAAAAAAACTGTGGGTGCTGTATGCTGAAGAAACAAACATACATTCTTCACCAGTACTGACCACAGACCTAGAAGAGCCTCCTCAGTCCTTGTGATAAGATTTCAGCATTGAGCTCAGCCTTCTCCGCACTTCTCTGCATCTGTGCTACACAGCTAATTGCTTCATTACCATGGATTTAAATGCATGGTGTGCTGCCATTAGTGCATTCATTATGTTGGCTTTAGATTGCTTTCTGCATTCTATGTCCACATTAGTGCAGCAAATTCTGCACAAACGCTGCGCTATTGCCTGTGCCAACAGCAGCACACTTCGCTGCATCGAGCTGCTGATTTGCTGGCATCCCTTCAAAAATGTACAGCACACACAATTAATTCACAACACAAACTACTACTATTAATCAAGAGAGCCAATAGCATCAGCGGGAGTCCGCAGCTCCCCCTCCTCCCCCCAACACCATGCCACGGCCTGTCAGGGAAGGGGAGGGCTGTGACAGGCAAGGCAGAAGAGGAGGGTGGGATTAGAAAGGAAAGTCAAGGAGGCAGGTTAACTAAACTGTGTTAGGCTTTAGGGGTTAATCTTTCCTGAAGAATCCAGTGGGAGGGAGACACAGGGCAGATAGCAGCAGCTCTGGTCAGTGCAGGGGGGCGTGGCCAGCACTGTGACGTCTCGTGTATAGACACAGAGCTGCTCTCTCCTGCATGCCACACTTGTGCACGAATCATCATCAGGTTCTTGGTTCTAGGTTGTTCACATTTTTTCATCGCAATTCGTGTTAGCTCGTCATTCTTCAACCGTTATGTTATGGCTCCGCGAAAGTGTATTAATTTGCCAGACAGTTTCTGTTTCATCTGTGGTGAATATACAGTGCTGAAGCAACTTTGTGAAAAAAGTATACTTTGCATACTTTGGACTGAAAATTGGAGATCAAGATAAAGTCTGGGCGCCTCATAAAGTGTGCAAATGGTGTGTTGAGGACCTCCGAAACTGGTTCAAGGGTAAGAAAAAATCTTTCCGTTATGGGATTCCTATGGTATGGCGAGAGCAAAAGAACCATAGTGATGACTGTTCATGTGATGTGAAAGGGTTTAATTCCAAATGGAAGCATTCCATTTCATACCCCAATCTTCACTTGGCAATTCGTCCCATCCCCCATGGCACAGATATACCAGATACCAAAGCCCCCTGCTACCTTGGAAGAGATACCTAGCTACGATCAAGGTGAAGTCATACCTGAACCAGATGACAAATCAAGTTCTGACTTTGAAGATGATACAAGACCAAAATTGTTTTCTCAGGAAGAGATGAATGATTTGGTAAGAGACTTGAATCTTCCCAAAGATGCCGCTGAGTTACTCGGATCAAGGCTGAAAAGCAGGAATTTATTGTTGCCAGGAGTATCATCTTCATGGTTCAGACATTGTTCCTTACTTCGCCCAGGAAGACAAGTTGGCTTAGGTCTGATGGGTCAATTTAAAATCCAATATGATTCAGAGCAATGGCGTCTTTTTATAGATTCTTCAAAAAGAAGTCTCAAAGCAGTTTTTACGCTTCCATACCTGTAGGTCATTCCGTACACTTGAAGGAAACCTACGAGAACTTGGAATTGGTTCTTCGTAAACTTAAATATGAAGACCATGGTTGGCAAGTGTGTGGGGACTTGAAGGTCTTGTGCATGACGCTCGGGCAACAAGCTGGGTATAGCAAATATCCTTGTTTTCTGTATCTATGGGACAGTCGAGACTGACAAAATCACTGGACCAAGAAGAGTTGGCAGCCGAGGGTGCTAACAGTCGGTGAAAAAAATGTCCTCCAAGAAACTTTGGTACCTTCCCATAAAGTTCTTCTACCACCTCTCCACATAAAATTGGGATTGATGAAGCAATTCGTAAAATCACTTCCAAGAGATGGAGAATGCTTCAAATACTTGGTCACCAAGTTTCCAGGCCTGTCGGAGGCAAAATTGAAGGAAGGTGTGTTCGTCGGACCAGACATTAGAAGGTTTATAGTTGATCAAGAGTTTGTCAATACCATGACAGATCCTCAAAAAGAAGGATGGATTGCATTTAAAGAAGTCGTACAGAAATTTTTAGGCAATAACAAAGATCATCACTACAAAAAGATCGTCGGACGAATGCTGAAAGCATTTCAAGCTTTAGGTTGCCTGATGAATTTGAAAGTGCATTTCCTCCAGTCCCACCTTGACTACTTTCCTGAAAATTTGGGAGCTGTGAGTGAGGAACAAGGTGAACTATTCCACCAAGACATTAAAGAGATGGAAAGGAGATACCAGGGAAAATGGAGCATTACAATGATGACAGGCTACTTTTGGATGCTTCAGAGAGACATTCCAGATCCTACTCACAAGCGTAAATGCACCAAGAGGAGCCTCACAAGGAAGAAGAATCGAGTTTAGTGTGTGTAGGTGAGCTCATTTCAGTTCAAAAAAGGATTTTCATGAAAATATTGTAATAAAACTTTAATTTTATGTCTATTTCCATTTATTTTGAGGTATTGCCTTATTTAACATAGTTACCTAAATTGTCAGGAAACATGATGTCTTATGATAAAATGGAGGTCATTTTCGGATTCATCGCACCAAAAAACATAAAGATTATGTGGAATAACCAAAACAGCTCTCGAAAAAATTTTTTTTGCAGACCTGTGAATGCTCTTTCTGCAAGGAACTCAGAAACGTTTGGGTTGGTGTGTGTGTGTGTGATGGGAGTGTCACTTGGTGTGCATGAGTGTGTTATAGGGGTATTGGGTAGTGTGCTTGTAGAAATTTATTATTTATTTATTTATTTAAATTCTCTTATATACCGCACTATTCAGCATCAACGCGGTTCACATAGAACAAAAAATCTCAGTACAGTCAACATGCATGAGTTTACAGATAACAAGGGAAGGAACTTGGATAACATGGGTAACTATCTACAATCTATTTACAAGGAAAGCATTGCAGGAAAACAAATGCAGGCTTTTTCCATCCCCTTCACTTTTCTCTGTTTCCCCCCTGTATTCACTCTCTCTACTTCTCACTCTCTTGCACTATTCCTCTTCCATACCTTTTACCACTCTCCCTCCTTCACTGTCACCCTCCTATACACTCTCCCTCTCCTCCTTTCCCTTCCCCTTCATTCCATCCCTCTCTCTTGTATTCTCCTAATTTCCATCCCCTTCTAGTCTTTCTTCTCGCTGCACCTTCAGACTTTTCCTCCATCCTCTCTCTGTGCTTCTTTCTTAAACTCTGTCCCTCTCTCTTTCTCTCCTCTATGATCCTTCCCTTTTGCTCCACCCCTTCACCCCTTCCCCTATCTATTTGCTTTTTCATCACTAACACTGCCCCAACCTGCCCAATTTCCTTACTAATCCCACCCCCCTCTTGTGCTTTGCCTATCACCCCTCCCTTTCCCTGACAGGTCATGGCATGGTACTGGGGGGGGGGGGGAGCTGAAGACTCCCGCTGATGCTATTGGGGCCGCTCTCCTCTCTCTTGGCTGATGGGAAGTGCAGACTTCACTGGTGTTGCCGGATCCACTCTCCTCTCTTCACTGGTGGGAGGTGGGGACCTATGCTGGTGCTTCCACGGTCACAGTCCTCTCTTGTCTCAAACTCTATGGAACTCCTATGCATCGGTTTGTTGGCACATAAGTCAACAAATGGACAAACAAGACTACTCGAGGGCTGGAGCCTTGACAATAAGTGCTGTTGCTTATGTGAAATGCACCCAAAGAGAATAAAATTCAGTAATAGATGGATTATGTAAATCATCTATATGGGTATTAACCACATTGGGGGTGATTTTTTAAAGGATTTTTCATAGAAACATACATACTATATGACGGCAGATAGACTATCATGGTCCATCTAGTCTGCCCAGCAAGACCACCCCTCCCCATGCAGGTCATCCCTATTTGTTGACATAGCAGAGACAGTTAAGTTTATTTTGATTTTATCCTGTTGCTATAAAGGGATCCACTGTGTCTGTCCCATGCCATTTTGAATTCTGTTACTGTATTTACCCCCACCGCTTTCATCGGGAGGGCATTCCAAGCATCCACCACTCTTTCAGTGAAAAAGTATTTCCTGACATTGCCTTCCCCTTGCAGCTTCATCTTATTTCTTCTATTTTTGCAGCTTCACCATCTTTGAAAAAGGTTTGTTCATTAATACTCTTTAAGTATTTAAAGGTCTGTATCATATCTCCCCTGTCCCTCCTCTCCTCTAGAGTATACATATTTAGGTCAAGTCTCTTCTCACATGTCTTCTGGTACAGGCTCCAAATCATTTTGGTCGCCTTCCTCTGAACTGTTTCCAGTCTTTTTATATCCTTTGTGAGATATGGTCTCTAAAACTGCACAAAATATTCCAAGTGAGGCCTCACCAGCGACTTGTACAGTGGCATTATTACCTCTTCCTTTCTGCTGGTAATTCCTCTCTGTATGCAACCCAGCATCCTTCTGGCTTTTGCCTTGTCACACTGAGATCCTTGTTTAAAGGCTTTTATAGACATGTAAAAGGGCTTTTATATATTACCGCAGTGAATATGTATGTAAAAGTACATATGGTGATAAGAAGGTGCATACTTTTACATGATTTACATGTAGGCATGTTCAGGGAAGGAGCTTGGGTGATGGCGCATTTTATAGGTGTATTGCACATGCTTTACGTATTAACATTTATATCTGCTCCAAAGCAGGTGGCTCCAATCTAGCCATGATTTCTGCTGGTTTACTGCTATTATTTTATAGACACGTAGGCACCTTTGTGTTTTTATAAAATAGGTTAAAAATAGGCACCTTCTTGGCCCTCATACAGAGGCGACAGGGTCGGCCCGTCCATTGTGTGAGAATGTTGTTTGCACAGGGCCCTGTTGTTTGCTTCAGGTGGCCCTGCACCAACAACATCCCGCATAGGGTATTGGCTGGCAGGGCATCTTTAGAAGGAGCCAGAGAGGCCCTGGCTCACCTTTACAGCATGCATAGTACTTGAAGGCTTTTTGTATATTTTATTTGCATTTTTGAAGGTTTAATATTTTAGATGTCTTTTTCTTCACTTTGGCAGATATACTGTAGTTTACAATGCTGCCGTGCTGAGTGCCGGGAAAAAAGAAGTCCCCTTTGATCTCAGCGCGGCAACATTGTAAACTACAGTACAGCTGCCAAAGTGAAGGAAAAAGGTGCTCTTTACTTCAACAGGTAAGCCAGGGCCTCTCTGGCTCCCTCTAAAGCTTTTTAGACAGACGCAGGGCTCTTCAGGAGGGGAAGGCTTGGACTGCAAATGGGCTGAGTGGGGGGGGGCTTGGACTGGAAATAGCTGATGGGGAGGGGGGCTTGGACTGGAAATTGGGGGGGGGAAGCTAGGACTGGAAATGGGCTGAGTTGGAGGTGGGCTTGGACTGGAAATAGCTGATGTGGGGCTAGGATTGGAAATGGGCTGTTGGAGGGACTTGGATTGGAAATGGACTGAGTGGGGAGGGGGGCTAGGACTGGAAAGGGGTTGAGTGGGGGGCTTAGACTGAAAATTGGTTGAGTGGGGGTAGCTAGGACTGGAAATAGCTGATGGGGAGGGGAGCTAGGACTGGAAATGGGCTGAGTGGAGGGGAGCTAGGACTAGAAATGGGTTGATAGGGGGCTAGGATTGAAAATGGGCTGATGAGGGGTTAGGATAGGACTGGAAATTGGCTGATGGGGAGCTTGAAATGGAAATGGGCTGATGGGGGGGCTAGGATAGGACTGGAAATGGGCTCATGGGGGGCTTGGATTGGAAATGGGCTGAGTGTGGGGGGAGCTAGGACTGGAAATGGGCTGATGGTGGGCTAAAATTGGAAATGGGTTTATGGGAAGCTGGTATTGGAAATGGGCTAATGGGGGGCTTGGATTGGAAATGGACTGATGGATGGGCTAGGATAGGACTGGAAAGGACTGATGGGGGAGCTAGGACTGGAAATGGGCTGATGGGGGGCTAGGACTGGAAATGGGCTGATGCGGGGACTAGAAGAGAGTGGATGCTGGGTGGGGCTGGAACTAGATGGGAGCTGATGTTGGCGGAGTACTAGAATGGGATGGGGCTGGGAGAGCGGAATGGAGAGGGGAAAAAATATTTTGTGTGGGAGGGAAGAGAAGAAGGAAGCAGGCTGTGGACCGAAGACAAAAGGAAGGGTTCCAGAAAGTGAAGGATAGCTCCTGGTGGCTCTTAGCATGAAGCAGTTGACAGCCACACCTAGGCGTGGCGGCACGTGTGCTCTGAGTCTCAGGCATCAGCTCTAAATATTTTTAGTTGCAAGGCAATCTGACTTATAGGGTTTTCCAAACCCTGTAATCAATATGGGAGAGAAAAGAGTTTATCCAATATAGTGAAGAAGGCAGCAACTATACGGAAAGAACCGGAATTTTATGGAAAGAACCGGAAGGTCGTTATGCTATGCTGTCCTTACATATAGCAACCCTCAGGCATGCCAAGCCCATTGATAATTTGATGGAATACATCATGCTGCATTCAGTGATGTTACATATTAATTACTCACATAGAAAATAAGATCTGGTAGTGTTAAATAAATTCATTCCAAAGCAGTGCTCTCTGAAAGTATGGTAACAAATGTACGTGTAGAAAGTGTTTTGTTCCAAATCTCTTTCAATCTCAAATTCTGAGACATGAACAAACTCAGGAGGTGGCCTGGTTAACTATCACTTGATCTTTTTTCTTTTTTTTCAGAGAAATTGACCTTGCATTTTGAAACTATCTCAGAAATATTATATTATAAATAACTTAGGTGATGACTTTCAGCCATTGTCACTGTGCGCTGCACCTTTCTACAGAAGCATATTCATGCTTTCAGATCATAGAAGAGATGGTTATGAAGTCCAAATCTTTCCAAGTATTTCTCTGTTGTTGAAAGCCACTCTAAGATGAAATCTTTCTTGAAGTACTCCTTCTTGAAAAAGTTTTTACCTTTTGTGGGTCTCTCTTTATAGATTAGACTTTAGTCTATGGATGAAAAGGAAGATTCATCCCCTGTTGGCTGGCAGCTGGAAGCACTAGACATTATTTAACTGTGTTACATTGAAATAGTGCAAGGAACTGCACAATTTGATTTAAAAAAAAAAGCAAGCTTCTCTCTTTGTTGTACTGGTAGAAAACTCTTTTTCATATCACGTCTTTGAAATTAAAGACTGCTGTGCTATCAACTCCTCCACTGAGAAGTAAATAAAATATACAAAAGCGGTGCACATACACTATATATTACACTTGTCTATCAGGCAAAGATTTTGTTTGTACTGTTTAAGAGTGAGATCAAGAGTTACAGCTCATAATGGCTTAAATTATATGTGATAGAAATTCTTCCTACTTCTTCCAAGCAGTGAGAATAACATTTCTGTTTAATCAGCTATCACTATGCATCGTATTTGTTGCATAAAAACTATTGATACAAAAAGAATTCTAGAAAGTCCTTAAATCTTTGCTTCATCTAGAAATTGCTCCATTGAATCACTTTTGCATATGTTATAATTGAGCATGTCTATCTATATAGATAGAGGTAGACATCAATACTGATAAATCTACAACTATTTGTACTTATATTTCTATATGCCTATCTGGATCAATAGTAGACATATGTATTTCAGGCTCATTTGGACACCTTTGCTTGTGTGCACATTTTTTTTAAGTGCAGTCAAGTCAATGCTGACTCCTGGCAATCTAGCAGCCCCTGGGTTTTCTTGGCAAGACATGACTGGAAGCAGAATACTAGGCCTCTTCTTCTGAGGCAATGGAGAGTAAAGAGACATGCCCAAGGTGGGCCAGTGGGAATCAAACCCAGATCACCTGGGTGCGAGGCTGCTGCTTTAATCACCAGGCTACTCCTCCAATGAATGGCTATGTGCACAAATGATTTTCACAAGCAAAAATGCTGTATTGTACATAGCAGGCATACAAGTATTCCAAATACCATAAAACAAACAAATCTCAAGTTTGTTTTTGGTTAAAACAAAGGGGTTTTTTTGCCCTGCACATGCCTAATGGATAGATTTTTGACCTTCTGAAATATGTGCCTCCTGGTTCTTTGGTCTTCCTGCGAGGAAGAGGAAAGGCCAGTCGAGATGTCATGCTGATGAAGGCTAGCAATGAGGTGCCAGTTTATGCTGTGTAGTCACATAGTAAGGGGATCATTTTCTAAAAAATGTTTCATGTTTATATTTTATTTTATTTATTTATTTAGATGGATTTGTATGCCACCTTATCCTACAATCAAAGTGGTCACACCACTATTGGAGGGTTACATTTAACATGAGGGTACTTAACTACATTATACATTGTACATTATAACAACATTATACATTGTACACTGTACACTGTACACTATACATTATACATTATACATGAGGGTACTTAACCACATTATTCATTGAGCTTATAGGTTTAGTTGGGGTGGGTATTGAGATGGTGGAGGTAGTTGCATTGAGGTAGTTGCATTACTGTTTGGGTGGAGTTTGTTTTTTTGTCTGTTTGTTCGTAGGTTTCTGTGAAGAGCAGGGTTTTGAGGGCCTTGCGGAAGTCCTTGTAATCGTTCATGGCCCTCAGACCCATCGGGAGGGAGTTCCAGAGTGTGGGTGCCAGTAGCGACGGAGCTCTTCTTGAGGTTGCTTGTTTAGTCTTGTGATATCCTGCAGGTGTGCGGATCCTGTTGTCAGTTTTGGTTCTTCTTGATCTATTGCTGATATCCTTTGTTATGATATCTTGGAGTGCATCTGCCGATTGATGGTGGAAGATTTTAAAGATGATTATGATTGTTTTGAATTTTGCCCTGGCCATCATTGGCAGCCAGTGCAGCTGCTGTAAGATGGGGGTGATGTGCTCAGTTCTTGCAGTGTCCGTAATGATGCGTGCTGTAGTGTGTTGTACCATTTGGAGTGGGTGTAGGGTTTGCTGGGGGAGGCTTTGATACAATGAGTTCCATAATCAAGCAGAGATGTGATGAGTGCTTGGCACACTGTGCGGAAGTGGTCTTGACAGAGTATTGGTTTGAGCTTTCTGATGGTCCTTAAACGTAGATAGGCCTTGTTTGCGGTTTTGGCTATGTGAGATTTCAGGTTCAGGGCTCTGTCCATTGTGATGCCCAGGTACTTCACTTCATCCTTGACCGCTATTGGTTTATCTAGAATGTTGATGGTTTGTGGCAGAATGAAAGTGGGGCTCCTGGTGACGAACATTGCCTCTGATTTATCATAGCTGACCGTCAGGTTATTATCTGCGAGCCAGGCACTCATGTCTTCAAGGCATCTGGTATTGTTGTGGTGTCAGGTACTTGTAGGTTGATTGGAGCATATACCATGATGTCATCAGCATAGAGGTGATAGTGAAGTTTGTGGCGTTTTATGATGTTGCATAAGGGTTGGATGTATATATTAAAGAGTATTGATGACAGATCTGATCCTTGTGGTATTCCTTGTGTAACGGGGAACTGCAGAGATTTCTTTTGGGCGCATTTGACTTGCTGCGTTCAGTCTTTCAAGTAGGAGGGAAACCAGTTCAGGGTATTCTTGCGTACTCCTATCTGCTGCAGGCGGTGCAGTAACCTGGTGTGGGACACAGTATCAAAGGCTGCCGTGATGTCCATGAACACTAGCAGGAATCCGTTCTTTATGTTATCTATGCCTCTTAGTAGATTGTCAAAGAGGAAGGTGAATAGTGTTTCCACATTGTGCTGGGGTTTAAAGCTATGCTGATGGATGTCCAGTGGAGCATTCATGCCAATAATCCACTGGACATGCTGTTAGTGTAGCTGGGTTTAAAAAAGGTTTGGACAAGTTCCTGGAGGAAAGGTCCATAAACCATTATTAAGAAGGGACCCAGGATATCAATGCTTGAACCAATACAAGCATTGTGGAACCTGTGTCCCTTGGGGAAACTGCTAGGTACATATGACCTAGACTGGCCACTTTTGGAAACAGAATACTGGGCTTGATGGACCGTAGTCTGACCCAGTATGGCATATCTTATGTTCTTATGGTCCTGAAGTTGTCTTTGCACTGTTTTTTCAATTATCTTGGCAAGGAATGGTAGGCTGGAGATAGGAAGGTATGATTTTGGTTCAGAGGGGCTTAGCACACTGTTTTTAAGTATCGGTTGTATCATGGCTTGCTTCAAGGATTGTGGCATATATCCTTGTTGGAGGGATTCCTTTACAATTTTTTGAATGTGATGGGAGAGCTGGCTTCTGGTGGCTTTGAGCCAAGACACTGGGCATGGGTCCGACGGTGAAGTTGTTGTGTTGAGTCCATTCACTATGTCCTCTACTTGATGTTTTGATGGTATGCTGAAGTCCTCCCAGGTTTGGTGTGGCTCTTCCATTTCATAATTACCTGTCTGGGGTTAGGGGGAGCATGTATGGCTGACGTTTTTCAATTTTATGTACTCCGCAAAATCCTGTGGGTCAAGATGGTGTGTACAGTGCTGGGTGGTGTCTTTAGTGAGCTTCTGGACAATGTTAAAGAGTTCCCTCGGTTTGTTGACAGATTTCATGATTAGGTTGGTATGGTGCTGCTGTTTGTGCTCATTTATCAGGTTGTTATATTCAAGTTGCTTGGCTCTGTATTGGGCCAGAGAGTCATGCGACATGTCGCGCCTCCATTTTCTCTCAAGCCTTCGGAGAGTGTGCTTTGCATCCCTGATGTCACTTGAGTACCAGGGGGCATTGGGCCTCCTGCGTACTTGTGGTTCTGGTCTGTTGGGAGCTGATGCTGCCTTAGATATTATGCAGTTCCATTTCTCTATATTTAGGTCAAGGGTATTGTATTCCTGCTGTAGTTGTGGAATGATTTCGTTTATGAATGAGTCTTTGTCGAAGGCTCTAAAACGTCTGGTTATGCTCTCATCTTCCACTTGTTGAGTGGGTTTATTCAGGGTCAAATTGAATACAATCACATGATGATCAGACCAAAGGACCGGTGTGATTGTTGTTATATGCCAATATACAAGTGCAAAACGCATCTTATAAAAGTATCTCCCCATGCACAAGTGTGCACTATGCCAAGTAAGCACGTATTTGTTAGCAACCTAGCTGTCAGGGTGTGGGGGGGGGGGGATTGGGATTTATGCATGTTTAGGCGGATCTTTAAACTCCAGAGCTGGCATGTTTTAAAGCACAAACTGCAGCATTGAAAACAAATCCAGATAGTGGCAGCATAGAATATCTGGTTTCAGCGCCCGCTGCCGACACTGTCCCGATAAAGGTGATATTCAGCCACTATCTGGCAAGGAGAACCACAGAAGTTAGGACTATGTTTTTTGTGGCCTAACTTTATGTCATTTGTTATCCAGTTAGTGGTCTTAAAATCCTCGCTACCCCGTAAGTCCTTGAACCACCTTCACCACACGCATTATCCAGACAGTGCTGCGGCATTTAGAGGGGATCTTCAGTGGCCCTCAGAACCAGGTAAACTCTTTTTGAATATGGTTTATAAAATGCGCTTATATGCACGTAATTAGTTGTTTATATTCACACCAGCTCCTCAGCAGGCAGAAATGCCCCAGGGTTCATTTTACCCACAATTTCTGCAGCTATTATGCTATTGTTTTATAAAGACACATAGGACCTCTTGGGTCTTTATAAAATAGTCCCAAAATGGGTGCCTATTTGGCCTTCTTACCCAGGTGGCTTGCAATAAAATTACTTTCTGAAAAGAAAAAAACCTGTTTATCAAAATAAAACAGTTGAAAATGAAAAACAAAAGAGAATATGTACAGATGAGGAAGATAGGTGCACTTTCCTGGAACTTCATTTGATAGAGATGACAAATTGCACATTCAACTAGGTTGAACTGGCGGCACCTGATATGCACTTATCAAGGTTTCTCTAGTGAATGAGTCTCATTTTTAACACCTATTTCTTCTGTTTGAAGGCCACGGCAAAACTCTAGAAAACAGGGGCCAGTATCTTTGATTTTTAGCTTAGTTAACTAAACGTGAATAAATGATTGTTGTCAACTTGAAAGATGTACATGATACAACAGAGGCCATAACTGACAGATTTTACTGTTTGTATTGTTTATTCCTAAAATTATTCTTTATAGTCTGATGATAACTGATCTCATAAAATATTATATAGCCTTGATATTCCCACTGAGCATGTATGCCTTAAAATAATGATCAGAGTAGGTTGTAAACAGACACAAGGCCAGTCTAAGAAATGGCACAAAAAGAGGCAATCAAAATACAGCAGGAGATCAATACTCATAGGGATCTAGCAGGTTTAGGAATGTGGGTGGGAATTTTAGAAGGGATGTCCAAGAGCGGTCTGGGACATCTAAGCCAGAAAGTCTGAACAAAAAGCAGGCATATCCAGATACAGACATGATTGCAAAAATATGACTGTACCCAATATGGAAGTCTGCATGGGGTGTCTACATAGACATCCCCAGAATTGTATACCAGGATCTGGACATCTAGCTTAACCTAACAGTTAGAGAAGTGGATTAGTAACAGGACAGCTAGGGTTCAAATCCCATTGTTGCTATAGTTGACATTGTGATGAGTATTGGGGATGATGGTGTGCTTTCTTCTCTACGCCTTCTGGATTTTTTCACCTTAAACAAGCACTTAAGATACCTGTAACAGGTCTAACCTTAGACATAATATTGGACATCTATGATCTTTCTGAGATAAGGTGGGGAAATCCAGGATCCTGGGATCACTCTAGCCACACTTCCTCCATATCCCCAATCAGTCTTTGATGGCATCAGAGCTGGCTTCTAAAATGCTTTGGATGTCTCTATGCTTTGGACGTCTTTAAGCTTTTTCTAATGTCCAAAACATGAATAGGGATTTTAAAATGATCCCCTTAGTCTATTAGATTAAAACCTTTGAACAATGACTGAACTATCTGGCTCACATTGCAATGTGTGCCTTCGAGCCAATATTGACTCCTGGTGAACCAGCAGCTCCTGGGTTTTCTTGGCAGCACCACCAGAAGTAGATTGCCAAGCCTTTCTTCCAAGGCAATGGAGAGTCACGTGACTTGCCCAAGGTCACAAAGACTGTCAGTGGGAATCAAATCCTGCTCCCTTGATTACCAAACCAGTGCTCGAATCACTAGGCTACACTTTTACTTCTTGGCTCACATTAGGCTCCTAAATTGTATTAGGTTATTAAAAGACCTACATTAGATAGGCAGGACAAGCCCCAACAATTAGGTAGGTGATATGTCCATCTAGAGTGGCAGAATTTGGGGGGCAGTGGTGCAGCTTTCACTCAGCATGAAAAAAAGCACTTTAATACTGCTCTTAACATTGAACAGGCCTGTACTCAAAGATCCCACCCTTATAATTAAAAGGTTTAAAATTAATGCATCTTAATTTTAGGTGGGCCTTTAAAAGTCTAAAACAAAACAGACAGATATTTGCTTGGTTTAAAGGTCTACAGACACTCAAGCATTTGGAGTGCTTAACTCCTTTAAACAGTAAGGCCACTTTTCTTTGCAAAAGGATGAGAAAACTGTTATCCTGAGATTAACAAGAATTAGTTGAAATATTACTAGGCTAGAATATTTTGAAGTTTATTAACACTACAATAAGTCTGCAAGAGTAATCAAAGGAGCTTGTTGGAAACATTTCCTCTAGGGACAAGATAAGTAGAAAGGGAAGATCTTGGGTACTCTCTTTTTTGAAGAAAGCTGAGAGCGGGCAAAGCCCCTGTGGATAAGTGAACATAACTTTGCTGGCAAACTTGGTGACTTAAAGCTTAGGAAAGAGGAGAGATTGTTGGTATATTTGTGAAATTCTAACTTTTAGGATTATTTGGTATATTTTATACTATTTTTTATTTGATTAGCAATAAACTGCTAATCTGTTAAGGATTAATAATTTGATGAAAGTACACTGTGGTGTCAAATTAAGAGAATGAACTTTGACACCACAGTGTATTTTCATCAAGTTCTTAATCCTTAACAGATTATTAGAAGTTTATTGGTAATCAAACAAAAAATAATAGCATAAAATGTACCAAATAATCCTAAAAGCCTTTATATTAGTTTAGGTAGTCCTGCTCCCTCAACAGTCTAAATTACTAAACTTACTAATACAAAGATGAACACAGCAATCCAGCAGCGAGATATGGGCTAGTCAGCATTTTGCATTTTGTGCCGTATTTATGATTATCTGCCAGTTAGTGAGAGGTCACATGTATGCACTTGATACAAGAAATCCTAGTTCCTGGGAATGATTCTAATCTCTGGAGGCTAGAGTAGCAGATTTGGAAAAGTGGAGCTGCCTCACTGCTGTATTTCTGGATCATGGGGACATTTATTGAGTTACGAGTTATTTGAAATTAATGTTACCTTAAAATGTTCAAAGTTATCTTCTTACTGTTACATGTAACTGCTAATTGTGCAGAGTTTAACTGTTAAATGTAAACCGCTGCTGATCACTGGAAGGAGCGGTATAAAAATGTTTCAAATAAATAAAATAGATAAATAAAATGTCCTCCCACCCTCCATATAGCACGGTTCAGTGGTTCCAATGCCATACCTCTGCCTAGGGAGATTACAGTAGTGTTAACATGCAAATGCAGAGCGCACACAGTGCATGCCTTCATAGCACGCATATGCACCTAATGCATGGTTACTACTACCGCACGACTCTCGTGCCAAGCATGGTATGACTTCTCTTCTGTGGCCTCATCTGCTGCTTTTACCATGGCCACGCCACCCCTGCCACAGTAGAAACACACCCTAACTGCATGTTAGTCTTGCACTATCTGCAGCACTTTAATAAACATGTCCCTCAATCTAGTCTGGATTATATATTTGATTTGTGGTAATTTTATATCTATAAAATATTTTAATGTTGATGTTCCTTTTCAATCTATATTGGTTAGAAATAAAGGTACATTTTTATCTGTACAGATCTACAAACTCCACCTAAATTTATAGTCTAGAGACATATCTAGAGATGTAACCAGTTGTGGTTGGTGAGTCATATGTGTTTAACACTGTAAACCGTTGTGGAGTAAAACTGCTTTGAGACTTCTTTTAGAAGAATCTATAAAAAGACGCCATTGCTCTGAATCATATTGGATTTTAAATTGACCCATCAGACCTTCGACATCGATGCAATAAACCAACTTGTCTTCCTGGGCGAAGTAAGGAACAAACTCCTTTTCACGATGTCTGAACCATGAAGATGACACTCCTGGCAAAAATAAATTCCTGCTTTTCAGCCTTGATCCGAGTAACTCAGCAGCATCTTTGGGAAGATTCAAGTCTCTTACCAAATCATTCATCTCCTCCTGAGAAAACAATTTTGGTCTTGTATCATCTTCAAAGTCAGAACTTGATTCGTCCTCTGGTTCAGGTATGACTTCACCTTCATCGGAGCTAGGTATCTCTTCCAAGGTAGCAGGGAGCTTGGGTACTGGTATATCTGTGCCATGGGAGATGGGATGAATTGCTGAGTGAAGATTGGGGTATGAAATGGAATGCTTCCATTTGGAATTAAACCCTTTCACATCGCATGAACAAAAGTAACAGTCGTCACTATGGTTCTTTTGCTCTCGCCATACCATAGGAATCCCATAACGGAAAGATTTTTTCTTACCCTTGAACCACTTTTGGAGGTCCTCAACACACCGTTTGCACACTTTATGAGGTGCCCAGACTTTATCTTGATCTCCAATTTTTAGTCCAAAGTATGCAAAGTATACTTTTTTCACAAAGTCTGTAATATTCTGCTGTTGCTTCAACACTGTATATTCACCACAGATGAAACAGAAACTGTCTGGTGAATTAATACACTTTCACGGAGCCATAACATAACGGTTGAAGAATGACGAGCTAACACGAATTGCGATGAAAAAGTGTGAACAGCCTAGAACCAAGAACCTGATGATGATTCGTGCACAAGTATGGCATGCAGGAGAGAGCAGCTCTGTGTCTGTACACGAGACGTCACAGTGCTGGCCACGCCCCCCTGCACTGACCGGAGCTGCTGCTATCTGCCCTGTGTCTCCCTCCCACTGGATTCTTCAGGAAAGATTAACTCCTTCTACCATTAGAAGCACAGACTTAAAACTTGCTTAGCTTATGTATATATTGCTGACCATCAGATTTACAGTGCTATAGCTTTTTTTTACATAACTCGGACAACCCCTTTAAGGTTTTTTTTGGCATTTTATATCTTAAATGCACTTATGTGAATTAATTAATAGTAATTTGAATTAATTAATAGTAATTTGAAAAAAATTTGATAAATTTGAAGACAATTTTGCATGTTGTGACAAATCATGACGTCTAGGAATTTTTTCAATATTTTATTTGTTTTCAGCACACCAAAATACATGGAAATTAGATGAAAATAATCAAACAGCTTTTTAGTTGCAGACCTGTGTTATGGACGTCTCTGGGGCGCTCTACATAGACATCCTCGGAATAGTATTCAAATTGGGGACATCTAAGAGACATTCAGCAGTGCTTCAAACACAACATAAATTTTGTGATTGTGGAGAGCCCTGAAGATGGAAGAGCGCCATCTTCTCTCCACCCTCCAGATGTATTAAGGCCCAAATGAGAACTTTCCCAATGTCTATTTGTGCCTGGAGCAGGCCTAAACTTGGGCACGGTTGCAGATATCCCTGAGGGATCTCAAATAGATCCGGGATGTCCATCGCCCCACCTCACACATGCCCCATACTACACATTCTGTCTATTTGGATGTCCCTGCTCCAGAGATGACTTCAGGTTGTAAAATTAGCTCCAGGGACATCTTCGCAATTTGGATGTCCACATGCATGTTTTTGGACGTCCAAATCGGGAATAAAGTTTTAAAATGACCACCTACAGTTTTTCAGCTTTAATATGTGCTGTTTTGCTACCAGCAACTATATGAAAAGAAGCCCTGTAACAAAAGATCGCATATCTAGGCCTGTTTACTGAAGTGCAGTAAGCAGCAACAGCGTGAAAGAGCATGCAGTGATGCTTGCTGCATGGTTGTGACAGTTACTGCACATCAATTCATGTGGTAATTGCTTAGAAACATAGAAACATGATGACAGAAAAAGACCACATGACCTATCTAGTCTGTCCTTCCATATCAACTACAACAGTCCCCTTTTTTCCTTTAGAGATCCTCTGTGTTTGTCCCATGCTTCTTTGAATTCAGATACTGTCCTCATCTCTACCACCTCCACTGGGAGACTATTCCGTAAAGAAATATTTCCACAAATCACTCCTGAATCTATCCCCTTTCACCCTCATCCCATGTCCCCTCATAGCAGAACTTGCTTTCAATCGAAAGAGGCTCTCCCCCTGTGCATTTATGCCATGGAGGTATTTAAAATTCTCAAACATATCACCTCTATTCCGCCTTTCCTCTAAAGTGTACATATTAAGATCCTTAAGTCTGTCCTCATATGCTTTATAATGAAGACCACTAACCATTTTAGTAGCCACTCCCTGTACGGACTCCATTCTATTTATATCCTTTTGAAGGTGCAGTCGCCAGAATTGCACACAATATTCCAAATGAGGTCGCACCAAAGATATAAAAAGAGGCACTATCATCTCCTTTATTCTGCTAGCAATTCTTCTCCCTATGAACCCAAGTATCCTTCTAGCTTTTGCTGTAGCCTTTTTTACCTGTTTAGCTACTTTAAGATCACCAGACACAACCACACCGAGGTCCCGCTCTTCTTTAGTGGACAAAAGTACTTCACCCTCTATACTATATTGCTCCCTTGGATTGCTGCAGCCCAAATGCATGACCTTGCTTTGTTTAACATTAAATCCCAGCTGCCAAATTCTAGACCATTCTTCAAGCTTAGCTAGATCCCTCCTCATGTTATCTACACCTTTCTGGGTGTCTACTCTATTGCAGATTTTGGTATCATCCACAAAAAGGCAAACCTTACCCGACAGCCCTTCCGCTATATCACTAACAAAGATGTTAAAAAGAATTGGACCAAGAACAGATCCCTGGGCACACCACTGGTAACTTCCTTCTCCTCAGAGTAAGCTCCATTTACCTGTACCCTTTGTCGTCTCCCACTCAAACAATTTCTAATCCAAGCAGTGATTTTAAGGTCCATCTCTAGGGTGCTCAGTTTGTTTATAAGTCACATGTGAGGAACAGTGTCAAAGGCTTTACTGAAATCTAGGGCTCTCCCTCAGTCCAATTCCCTGGTCACCCAGTCAAAGAAATCAATCAGATTTGTCTGACAAGACCTGCCTCTGGTGAATCCATGCTGTCTCGGATCCTGTAATCCGCCGGACTCCAGAAACCTCACTATTTTCTCTTTCAGCAGCGTTTCCAATAATTTACTCACCAGCGAAGTTAAACTAACCAGCCTGTAGTTTTCAACCACATCCTTACTCCACTTTTGTATAAAGGGACCACATGAGCCTCTCTCCAGTCCTTTGGCACCACTCCCGACTCCAAAGAGACATTGAAAAGGTCAGTCAGTGGAGCTGCTAGAACGTCCCCAAGTTCCCTCAGTATTCTAGGGTGTATCCCATCCGGTCCCATCGCTTTGTCTACTTTAAGTTGAGCTAGTTTCTCATGCACACAGTCTTCTGAAAATTGTTCAAGATACCCCTCATTTCTGTTCCTGTTTGTTGGTGTTTTCTGAGGTCCTGTTCCTGGTTCTCTTCATTTGTGAACACAGAACAGAAATATTTGTTAATTAATTCTGCTTTATCCTCATCAGCTTTTACGTATTCCTCCCCTTCACTCTTGAGTCTTTCAATACCACTTTTGCCCTTCCTCTTCTCACTAACATATCTGAAAAATGTCTTATCCCCCCATTTTATAGCACTGGCTATTTCCTCCTTTTTTTGAATCTTTGCTTTCCTGACTACTTTGCTAGTTTCTCTAAGTTTTTCCAAATATAGATGCCTGTCTTCCTCTCTCTGTGATCTCTTGCATTTCACGAAGGCCTCCCTCTTTTTCTTCACCTTTTCAGCTACTTTTTTTCAAAAACCAAAGTGGTCTACTTTTCCTTCATTTACCATTTTAACAAACAGGTTGGTTGCCCTTAAAATATCCCCTTTCAGTTTTGCCCACTGTTTTTCTAAATCACCCAGCTGTTCCCATCCCACTAACTACTCCCTGAGGTATTGGCCCATCTTGGCAAAGTTAGTTTTCCTAAAGTCTAAGACCCTCGCTTTTGAATATATTCTATCAGCCCTTATGCTGAACCACACCATCTGGTGATTACTGGATGCTTGCTGTGACAGTGGGCAGGAAAGGGGTGGAGAATGTGCAAGTTATGAGCATGCAAAGCTCCTTGCGATAAGCTCATGGTAAGTTACCGTGTAACAACTTGTCACCACTGTAAGTAGGGTGATTGTACTTACCACCTCCTGAAAAGGAGGCAGCAAGTGCATCAGCATTTTTGGGTATCCTCCGACACAGAGTACCAAGGCCCCCCGCCTCTCCTCCTCTCCCTGGCACAGAGCATTAAGTCCCTTCCATCTCTCAACATCCCCAACTCTTATCAGGGTCCCTGATGGCCAGCAGGGAAGGGGCAAGAATAATCCACAGACATGTCTGTCCCATCTGCTCCCTGGTCTAAAATAGTAGCTCCGACCTCTAGCTGCAATCTTGATATACCACCACTAGGCATCATCTGCCAAATAAGGAGCATAAACGCTGACATTCAAGAACCATGGAGGGTGACTTTGTAATTTATGGCCTGGTGTTAATGTGCCATAGCTAGGACCCCGCGGCAGTGTCCTATTGTCCTTTTACATTGCTCATGTATACTCAGCTATGACTTTTTGTGTCCTTATTTTCTTCCACTATGGTATTTTATGGGGTTGGTTTAATGGAGAAGGAGTGGCCTAGTGGTTAGGGTAACAGATCCAATCCAACAAAAGAATAGTATCAGATTTCCCTTTCGCTTAAGACCGTGGGCAAATCAGTTGCTTTAGGTTCCCTCTTAGACTGTGAAGGCATTAGCTCAGGGTTTTATTGTACTTGAATTCTACTAATGCTGTAAAAAGCCTTGAGCATTATTTGGAAAGACATACAACAATTCTAAATTATCATTACTACATCTTTTTTCATCTTTTTTTCATCTTCTCCCACTAATGCACAATTTATGTTGCTTGTTCCAGGACATTGTCTGATTTCATTTGTAATCAGTGTGACAGCTCTTAGTCCATGACACCTATTTCAGCTTCCTCTCAGATTTGATCCTCTTTATCTCTGAAATTACAATTTTCTGCAAGTTCACAGAGAGGGTAAATAAAAGTTTCTGTTGTTTCTCACAGTCTCTGTTTCTCAGATTGAGATACACATGTTTGAGGATAACATTCCAGTTGCAAATAAAGTGTTTATCATATTTTTTTCCACACTACTTTATAGTCATTGTTTTCCTCCTCTTTAGAGGATAGAAAGAACTTATGAATATCATCAACTTCACTGCCCACATCATAAATCAAAGAGCTTACTGTACCTGAACTCATTTGCTTCAGCCCTGAGCTCTGGCGATTCAGAAGCATGCAAAGAGCTGCCTCTGCTCAGCACAGTCTACTGGTTTAATAAAATAATAATCCACAAGTGGGTAGAATTTTGACATCTTCAACAATTCTAGTCCAACAAATTCAGTTAACAGTTTGCTTCTGACACCATGCCACATCATTGCATGCTTCAGCTAAAGAGAATGGAAGTAGAAAAATGAAAACAATAGTTCCACTTCCACAAGCATAGAAGTGACAGAATTCATAATTGCACAAAAGCTTCCTTTAGAAAATAATCCAAAAATATTTGCCAAGCTGTTGTTGGTTAAGTACAGGAGGCACAGCTCCACCTACTGGTGACTATGGACTTATGTGTAATTATTTTAGGACAATAGACATTGGGTGACTATTATCATAAGAAAATTACACATAAGTCCACAGTCACCAGTAGATGGAGCTGTGCCTCCTGTGTTTATATGGTAGAGTGGAGGAGTAGACTAGTGGTTAGCACCCTGACTTGGTAACCAAGCAATCAGGGTTCAAGTCCCACTGCTGGCACTCCTTATGGCCTTGGGCAAGTCATTTAACTTTCCATTGCCCCAGAAGAAAGACCTGGCAATCTACTTCTGGTCGCACCACCAAGAAAATCCGGGAGCTGCCAGGTCACCAGCACTCAGCCTTGATTCGAAGATAAACATTGTATTGTAGTCATAAGTTAGCTGAAAATATTATTATAAAAAAACCTTTTCTTTTGATTTATAAAATCAATTGTAGAAAACTTAATTCTGATCTTTGATGAGACCATGGTTTGTGTTTCAGTCTCCTACCAGAGCAGTGAGCACATAGGCAGGGTTAGGGCAGAGATGGGGTGGAAAGTGAGCAGCAGCTACCGAGCACGACTAGTGTGACTGTTAGTGGCGCACTGGAGACACTCGCCTTGCTAGCATGTCACAGATGCGAGTCCTACAATAAACAAAGGGCAGAAACAGGGCAAATATATGGAAGAAAAAAGGAGAAGATAGGCAAAGTTAGTTTAATACCTAGGCGACTGCTTAGGCCTCCTGTTCTGAGAGGGGGACTGGTGCGTCTTCAATAAGAGCAGTCCTCCAGAATCTGACAGGCACACTACAAGCTTCTGCATCATAGGACTGAAACTTCTTGGACTGTACCCAAACTGCAATAGCTGTTTTAATAGACTGCTGCTTACGCTTGCCTATGCACTGGATAGATGTGGGAGGCCTACTGGTGTGATGTGCTGTGGAGTTAATGGGAGACAGGGCCTTTGCTTTGTGTTCAGCCAGTACAGCTGCATAACCAGGGTTGAATTCAGCAGAGTATAGATGGCGGTAGGGCATGCAAATCAGATGTTCCATCTCACTGGCAAAATGACGGTTTGGTATCAATATATGCTATCAGACTCCTAACACTTCTGCATGGAGGCTATGTTGGTGTCATGGGCTCTGTTCCTGTGGGCAGATGGCCCTTCACCTTGACCATGCAATGACTTGTGTTTGACCTACCGGCTCTGAGGAAATATGTAATATTTCTACCACTGACAATGGACTTGCCTTGTTGGTGCTTACTGATCAGTGTCTTCTACTCTCCTTGTCTTGGGGTATGAGGGGAGTTCTTGTGGACTCCCAAGGTTCTGTGGACCTTTGGTTCCCTCACAGATGAGGGTCTGTGGGCTGATGAGGTTCTCCATGTGGTGTGTGCAGGTTGCACTGTGATGTTCTCCCCCAGAGCTCTCCCCATAGGGGGGAACATTTGCCCCTTATGTGGACTGCTAACCTTCCCCCCCTCCTCCTAGGGTGGGTGTCCTTCTGATGGACCAAGGGTTTGCTTCTGGATACCTTGGGCCCTATGTGGTGGCGGTGCTGGCTGGGACGGTGCCCTGACCATGTATACACCCCCCCTGCCAAATATCTGAGTGCATATCTGCAGCCTCTAGAGTCTCGGGAAGTGTCAGAGAGGGAGCTTCCAATCGCCACACCAGAGGCCTTGTACAGTGTTCACTGCAGCTTAGGTGAACAATCACTAAGGGTGAGAAGGGGGATATACAACCATTCCACATGGTCGACACTGCACAAACCCTGTCTGATCCCATACAGGGCCCCCTGCTCCCTCAGATGCCACATTTGCACTCTGTTTCCCACTGTAAGGGCCAAAGCACAGTCTCTCTGCATCTGTTTGCTTTCCTGATTCACACGCCTCATCTCCTCTTGTACTGTGTCTCATTGCTCTGAGCTGTGCAGCCAGCTGTACCTATTCCTGGTCATCCCTCTCTATCTAGCACTGGGCATTTCCTACTGTTCTGCTGGGGGTGTGGGGGCCCATGTATTACTGTCTGCAGTGTTTCTGTAACCCGCAGGCACCCTAATAATGCATTGGTAGCTTGCAATTGCAGGGTGCGCGTTGTGTGCACATTCACTGTGCACATGCATTCTGGCCATGCGTTTGCCACTTCCACAGTAAAGAGGCGACTAACGCAGCGGTACTTCGTATTGTGTTTGCACCCCCCTTCTTCTACCACAGCCGCTACAGAAAGCAGTGGTGTTTTATAGAACAAGATTGATACTTGGACCAAAAATATACAATATCTTTTAAGAACACAATAAAAGAATTAACAGAAATGTATTTGAAACTATTTTTCAATGAAGCCAAATGTAATCACTTCATTACCCATTCAGAAGATTGCTGATTTCCTTAATGATTGATTTTATTTATTTATTTGTGCTTGTTTACCGCTTTTCGTGAATCAAAGTGGTTTACAGAAAACTTCAAAGCATGAACGTTACATAATACATTATTACAAATAACCATTTAACAGGAGTGTAATGTTGAACGTTACATAAAACAGTATTACAAATAACCATTTAAAAGGAGAGTAAAGGGGATAGGGTAATTATAACTGAAATCTGAAACGATTCAGATGAAACTATGTACAGAGATTTAAGTCTATAAATCGTTGAATTCAAGGAATGGAAGTAATTTTATGATGATTTAGAGAGATTTGATGATTTTCTGGAGGTTTGCATTTATTGGATTTAGGGGTATGTCTACTAAGCTGGGCTAATGGTTAACCCGGGCTATCTGCACCTAGGTCCCATGTTATTCAATGGGACCTAGGAGCAGATAATCTAGGCTAGCCATTAGCCTGGTTTAGTAGACATGCTCCTTAGTGTATTAGAACTGAGATAGGGTTTTAGATTTTTCTGAGTTGCTTTTGTATTATAATTTTAAATTCTATTGTACCTCACCCTTAATTTGATAAGTAAGGCATATGACCACATTTTAATTAATTAATTAATTAGATAATTAATTAATACACAAATAGTACCTGCAATTACATGCAATGCATTCAATTAACTGGAGAACCTACTGACCCACCATGTTGCTAATGTCAAACGAGCTGTTCTTTTATTATTATTAACATTATTATTATTATCATTATTATTATTATTATTATTGTGGATTCTTCATTGGAAGACACAATTATTATTATTTGTATAGCAGATACAAGATGTATTCTGCACTCTACAGACCCCAAAATGACAATTTATAGTCTAGTCAATACCCACAGATAAGATACACAACAAAATCAAAAAGTTATAAGATAGGGCAGCAAACATATGATTTAGAAGAATAAAGTAGATGATTTTAGGTGGGAATTATACAGATGTTCATCAATATGAAAGTGGGTACTGTAAATAAAGGAAAAATTTGGGTTATGTACGTTAAGCAGAAAATTCTAGATGCTATGTAGTCTACTTGGCTAGGTGCTCATTTATATTGCTGCTATCCTTAATTAGTATAGATAGAATAAATACACCAGTACCCAGGAGCTTCTGGGTCGCCAGGAGTCAGGACTGACTTGAAGGCACACATTGCATTGCACTGTCTAGATAAGTTCATTCATTTAAATTTAAACATGTTTCATTAAAAAAACAACAAAAAACAAACAAGTTACAAGTAAAATCAATTAATCTCAATAAAATCATAGTAATAATATCAGTATATTACAATCATAGCAAGTTCAGCACCTTCTAACTGGATAAGTGCAAGTGAGAGGAATATTTATTTATTTTAGAAAAACAACTTGTATACCAACTTCCTGAAAAAATCATCAAAAGCAGTTCACAAAATTACAAAACATTAAACAATCATAAAACAAACACAAAAAGGGGCATGCTTACTAAACCCCGCTACCCAGAAGAGTGGGGTTTAGCATGAGGTCTGGGCCCCTGATAAAAATTAGTACAGGCCCTAGTGCCAAAACCCCATGCTACCCTGGTAGTGCACATCTGAGCAGGGACTGGGCAGAACAGGGGCATATCGCAGCCATTGCTGGTATATCAAAGCTTGCGCAAGCATTAGTGGCCCACTTTACCTGTCTTTGATGTCCATAGTGCGGGTGCACTTAACACCATTTCAATGGTTGGCTTTAAGTGCATCCACATGCCAGCTTGCATAGTGCCATGTCCTGGTCCTATGTTAATCACAGGGGGATGGAAGAACACCCCCCCTGAAGTTAGCAATGACCTTTTGCACTAGTAATGAAGCCCACATGCATGTTACTGGCGTGGGGTTTAGTAAACATGCCTCAAAAATACTGTGCATGACCTAGATTTTTGCCAGGAGCCCCACCGCATTTACAGTGACTAAAACATTGCCTCAGGCTTATCAGTTAAGCAGCGAGGTGAGCCCGGATTATTCAGTGGCACGATCAAGATATTGTGCTGCTGAATATATCCCCTGACTACCTTAGCACTAGCTGAATAATGCTGATTCGATCCAGGGGCGAATCATAGGTGGTGGTAGGAATTACCTGGATAGTTGTGATTTTTAGCACTATAACTGTTTATATATCGTAGGACAGCAAAAAGCTCTCTAAAGTGCAATGTAGATAGCAGCAATATTGAGCCTATCTGGATAGATGCTTCACTGACCACAGTCACTATGCAGATACTGATTGCTAATATCTGAATTTTATTTAACTACGGCAGCCAGGAAAGATGATTAGCACATGATTATAAAAATATTGATCAACCCATATTTCTGTATGTAAAGCAATGTTGTACACATGGAAATAGTTGCTTATAAAATTGTACATCCAATATGCATGTAAAATTACGCATGTGCAATCTGTGCACGCACAGCTCTAGCAGAAATGAGTAGAGGCATTTCTCAGGACAGAGATGGGGTGGAGTTTGCATTTATGCACCTACTTTATAAGCCTAGTCAAAAAATATAATTGGGACCCAGAATATGGGCCCAATTCTGAGATGCAGGTTGCGGGGCTGTACATCTCGGTGGGACGTGCAGCCCCGCAAGGCGCACAGACCCTATTCCCCCTCCTGCTCTCCCTGCACGGCTAGAACTGCAGGACAGGGAGAGCCAGCGGGGGGGGGGGGTGTGGAGGAGGCAGGATCTGGGCGGAGTGGAGGCAGGCCGAGCCAGCAGGATGTACAGGGCCAATTCCATTGTCAGCCCTGTAAGTTCTGCAGGGGCATGGGGGACAGCTTGCTTATTCTACCTCTGAGGTGGAATAAGAACAGTCCATCTCCCGATCCTGCCCGCCAACCCCCCCCCCCCCCAGGTTCTCCCAGGGTGCATGTGGGTCCTTGCCACCTGATTAGGGCACTGGCTACTCCTGTCGGGCACAGGCGGTGGGGAATTGGGGTCCTGGGGTGCGCCGCACATGTGCTGCCATGGGGAGGATGTCCCCACGACACTGGAAGGGGCACTCCGGGACATGTTATGTTCCTGTGGCACAGAATCAGGTCCAAATGGGCCTGTCTTGCTCATGGCTGTCTGGATGGTCCAGACGTGCCCTTTTGTGAATCAGGCTCTTTGTGTATAAAATATTTATTACAAAAATCATATTTATTCAATTATAGAAAATCTCTTGAAAACATTGATGCTCTTCAACTCATAAAAATAAGTGGTAAACGCATTTCTTCATAACCACATCGCTAGACGTATACCATTCACATATCTTCAAGCTTATCCACATTAAGCATTAGTGGTGTATATAATGTTTTCCAACTTTATAAGCTACAAACATATTATACGTGCCTAAATTAACCCAGGAGTTGGTGTAAATGTAAAAACATTCCCTGTGCCAATTTTCCAAAATGGAAGATTGCGTTTACTTTAGTTTTGAAAATTCGCTGGTACCCATACAGAGAAAAGCAGGCACGTGCTATTTATGCATGTGCTCAGTTAAACTGACCCCCGTAGCATGTACTGTAGGTGATAAAAGCCACTCCATTTGATGCAAAGAGATGAAAAATCTGAGAAATGAAGTGGCCATAGACATAGAGCAGTTTGTTGGTTACAGAGGGGGCATTTCACAGAGAGCATGTGAAAAGGAAAGAGGATGCTAGCTGATAACCTGTACTATGAAAGCACTGTCGGAAAACTCATCAAGGAAAAAGAAAGTAAAATCAAGACAATAGTAACAGAACCCTTTTAAGAATAAACTAAACCAGCAGAGGTCACAGTTGTTCCAGTATCTATCTAGATATCATATATAGCTCAATATTTTGGAAACAAATACAAAATAAAAATAATTTCTGATGGAAAATAAATAATGTATATCCTATTTCCTGATAAGGTTCTTGATTGATTACATTAAAAAGAGTAATAAAACAATACTATGTTTTGAAAAAGAATGAATATTTTTAATAGCAACATCACTTTCAAAATTAATTACATTATCGACTCTTGCTGTTTATGTTGTGCAGGTATTAATAAAGAGAGTGTTAAAAAATAATTAGAAAGCTTAGGGATCTTCATTAGTTACTAAAATGTTATTTGGTTTACTTCTTTTCTGTTTATATTTCAAAAATGCTTGTTGAAATACAAAAAGAGGTTTAGCAATCCTGATATTGTGATTGGCAAATGGTTAATGCTCAGTAAGATGCCTGTTCAGATGTTTTCTATAACATTTTTTCTTTGTATGCTTGCATTATATATGCATGCAGATTCAAATAAAAATAATTTTAAAAGATTAAAGAAAGGGGGAACAATTTTCAAAGGCATTTTTTCAGCTAAGCAGCTTTTAAAAATTGTCTTTGCCACGCATGAAAAGATTTTGGTGCTGAGGGTGGATTCAGGGGTGTTTGGGAATTCATTTCAAAATCCACATTCATTCATTACCCCATATACCCCAGATTTTTAAAGGGAAACTGTGGGAAGTTTCTTTCAAAATTGGTTTACAGGACTGCACATACAAAGTGAGAATGGCAGAGAGACTTAGGGGTATGCTTACTAAACAGCGGTAGTGGCTTCCGTGCGATACTCTTTAGTGCTGTGAGTAGGAGGAGCTGGGCAGAGCAGAACAGTCCAGCAGGGGGCATCAGACGGCAAGTAAGAATGGCCATAGATTTGGAAAATCAAGAATCGAGCACAATAGTAAAGCAACTGCACTGGTTTCCCATAAAGAGTAGAATTCAATATAAGGCTCTAATGATCACATTCAAGATCACTCACAATTTATCTGCCAACTGCATAAAACAACTACTACAATATCCAAAGAACAAAGGAGAAAAGAGGAAGACAATACAGAACATGCTATAGTCCCAATTAAAAAAATAATAAGTAGTCTATTTGCTTGTGCAAGAGGCTTCTCTTTATACGCTCCTGGATTATGGAATGTACTACCGAACAAGATGCGAAAAACAGAATTATCAAAATTCCGGAAGGAGCTAAAAGCATACCTCTTTATAGAATATTACGGAGATAATACATAAACACATGAGCCAAGTTTGAAAGATCTGAACTAGTTACCTTCAAACACAATTACAGTTGATTTCACCTCTCATCCCATAACTGTATTTCACCTATCATGTAAACACTTAAATTCTAGACCTTCTATATTGAATACAGTAAACTGATTTACTCCCTAACTGTACATAGTTAAAACAGTTCTACTCCCATTTTCCAGTAGCCCAAGTTGTCTAACACCCTGTTTGATGCAAAGATGCAGTTATTTTTTAATTGTAAATCGCTCTGACCTGTGGAAGAGCAGCATAAAAGATTAGTTAAATAAATAAATAATGCTCTACGCCTAGCTTGAGTTTGCCTGGCCACATCTGGGAATATATTAACTTTTCCACCACAGAATTCAGCATTCTTATTACGAAAATAAAGTCGCATGACAGTACTCTTATCTATCTCCGAAGAGAAAGACACCAATAGAGTAGATCTAGTTTCAATTAAGTCACGCGAAGACTCTATAAAATTAGTAATATCCAAGGAGTCTAAAGGTTCTGCCAAGGCTACAGATTGCCGGTCACCGGAGGTTATAGGCCTCGGGTTCTCGCTTCTGGCGTAACTTTCTTCTTGAAATTTCCTTGCAAATGTCTGGTCACATCTGGGGATACTAAATATGTGTTTATGGATGTTGGATCGTTAGAAGTATTTCTTAAGGGGCTAGATCCTCAGGTTGTAGCAGATGCATAGGTATAAGGTGTGCTACGTTTTTCTTTTTTTTCCTTTGGTTGTTCTATTAGCATTGTATGTAATAATTAGAGTTTGTTTAATTTTGGCTGTCGGCTGGATGTTCCCTCACCACTCCCCGTGATGTGGACTAAGCTTGTTTTCTTATTATTCTTGTGATAATTATTTTGCCTATGTTTGATATTTTGTATAACCTCAATAAAAATTAAATTGCAAAAAAATAAATAAATAAATAATAAATATTACCATAATTTTTCCCACAAATTTCTATCTCCACTATTTCTTTAAGGAAGTCAGTTCAATCTCTAGGGGTTATACTTGACAACAGGATCTCTTTTTCTAATCATGTCTCTAAGGTGGTCAAATACATTTCTGGCCTTAAGACATATCCGATCCTTGAGAGCCTATCTGGATGAGGGATCTTAAAATTCTTGCCTCATGCTGTTGTGCTATGTAGACTTGACTATTGTAATGCACTTCTGCCTGATGTATTAATTTACAGTATCAAGACACTGCAACTAACCCAATATACTTCTCTTAAAATGTTCTACTCCGCCAAGCCCAGGGACCATTTATTTATTTTATTTAACAGGTTTTATACCGCTTTATCATTTTAATCAAAACAGTTTACATTGAAACTTAAACTTGGCAATGGGTTCCCAAGCAAGTGTTCTTAACCATTAGGCTACTCCTCCACTCACCATGCTTCCTTATTCATCAAAGAACAACAATGGCTACCAGTTTCTGCCAGAATTAAATATAATCTTGATGATAACACACAGAGATTTTTATACAGGTAACCAGGGGTCAAAGGATGGTGCAGCATAAAATTCACTAGCTGTAGTTGGTGAATTGCTGAGCATCTCTTAGGGGGAAAGAATATAGTTCCCTCCCCATGTCTTGTTCGGTACCCTCACATGGTGACCCGGTTGTACAAAATCTATACTAAATCCCAACCAGATGACACTACAATGGAAGTATGATAGGAAAGAAAAAGAAAAATACATATTGGCTGAACATCCCCAAGGATAAAAAGTTGCCCACCTGTAGTCTTTGCACTAGGGCTAACGATGGTGGTAGCGATAATATAGACACTGCAGATGCAGGCAACATCTCAGACATGGATAAAGGCCATGGTGAGCGTGTTCATGGGCCCACTGTAGCAGGAGATAAACCACAGAAATTAATAAAAACGTTAAGAGGATTAACTATGGATTAAGTGGACTTCTGTATTTAAAAAGGAGATAACGTACTACTATTTTTATTCTACAAACCCTATATTTAAATCAACAGGGTATACAAAGAATCTGCCAAAAACTGGAAGAATGAGGAAAATTGCCACAAGAAAAGATGCAAAAAGCGACATATGCAAATTTAAGATCTTTACTTTCACAGATCAAAGTAAAGAAGTCTATGAGTGATAACATCTTAAATCAACTAAGAACCTCCATGGAAAAAGAAATACAGGGAGGAGGAGGAGACCTAGGTGAGAGTACCAGAAGAAAGGAGTACACAGAAAAGAAGGAATGGTTGAGAGGGAAGATGTAGCTTAGAGATCTGGAACTGCAGGAGAGCAAGATGAATAAAGGACAGGTCAGCAATTCAACTGAAGAGGAGGAAGAAAGGGACGAGAAAGACCCAGAGGTGGAGGATTTCATGGAAAAAAGATGAATATGCTGAGTTCCTGACAATGGAAAGATTATCCAAGTTAAATTTAACACCTAAGTTTAAAAGTATGATAATTAAGATGAACAAGGCCATATCCTATATAAAGGGATCTTTTATTGACATCACCAATATAAATCAAATACAATATTGTGTTGCTAAAACTATAACTGCAAGAATACTACCAACTAAAGTGCAGGGCTAGAAGAAAAAAGAGAATAATAACAGTTCCTCCTTGGAAAAATCTCATCAAAGGAAAAATACAATCATTGCGTGCAGAGATATCCCTGATAGATGGGCATCTAAAAGGATTAAGATGATCAAAGATATTGAGAAAGATCCAAGACATCAAACTGAAACATGCTGCAATAACAGAAGAAGACCTGAAATTTATATGTTCCCTACCCCCCATGCCCTGTCCCACAACATCCACAGACACACCAACTCAGAACCCCCAAAACCACAATTAAATAACCCCACACAGTCCCCCTTCACACACACAAAACCTATGATAATAATGGAAATAAATTCCACCACCTACACATGACACACCATTATTCTGTAACACATTGTATGATTACTCTATAACACATTTGTATAGAACCACTTGTAAATAACTTATGTAAATAGTTTGGACAGTTTTATTTCTACATCTGTTATTATTTGTAAAAAGTTAGAAAGTTTCTTTCTGTTCAATGTAATGTATACGGAAGTATACTTAATTTGTTATCTTGTTCCATGTAAACCGCCCTTGATCACTGGAAGGGGCGGTATAGAATAAATAAATAAATAAATAAATAAATTGAAAGTAGCAGCAGAAGCGTAAAAACTGCAAGGATATGAAGAAAACAGAAAAGAAAGATCTCTAAATAGTTTATTTTGCTAGAACTCAAAACAGTTCTACAGGGAAATGGGAAAGACCATTAATATGGTAAAAGCACCACCAAATGAAGCTGAAACAGAAATCTTCTAGAGAAGCCTATATGAGGACCCTATAGAGCACAGAAAGAAGCAGAATGATTTTTCTAAATGTTCTTGTATGCATGGTAACCAAACATCAAACCTATGGAATGGCCTGTAGTAGTAACAAAAGAACTGGAAAGCGGGTTAAAATGAGCCAACAACCGGAAGAGCGCTGGCCCAGATGGAGTGACCAACTTTTGGCCCAAACAGTTTACATCATTCCACCAAGACCTGGCAAACTGCAGAAACCAATTGATCAAGCAGCTGAACATAATACCGCAATGGCTTATAACAGTAAGAACGTTTCTCCTTCCAAAGGAGGACCCAAGTAACATTCCCAAAATTTTCAGGCTAATAACTTGTCTACCTATAATCTATAAACTGTTCACTTCAATAGATGTAGGCAGAATATATGATCATATTGAATCCAATAACATCATGGCAATAGAGCAAAATGGCAATAAGAGGGGAGAATATGGAACCAAAGACCAGTTGATATTAAATAAAGCCATCATGGCCAGCGCTAAGAAAAGCAGAAATCTCTGTATAGCATGGATTGATAAGAAAACGTTTAACAGTATCCCACACTCTTGGATAATAGATTGCTTTGAGATGCATAAGATAAATCCTGGTTTGACAGAGTACATTAAGTTCACCATGAGAATGTGGCAATCTACCCTATTTTTGAAATATG
Source organism: Ichthyophis bannanicus (assembly GCA_033557465.1). Lineage (NCBI taxonomy): Eukaryota > Metazoa > Chordata > Amphibia > Gymnophiona > Ichthyophiidae > Ichthyophis > Ichthyophis bannanicus. The sequence goes on along the minus strand of CM066036.1, from coordinate 171,102,437 downwards.
AAAATAGTCAGCACATCATTCCTAACATCAAGATCCAGCGAGGAATATTTCCGGAAGATTACTTGTCGCCATTTTTGTTGTATATGGCTCTTATTCCAATGAGTACTCTCATCAATTCTTTGGGATACTGATTTAGCCTGAATCCTAAAGAAAGTAACAACCCAGAGGTAACGTCTCATTTACTATTTGTAGATTTATTTATTTTATTTATTTATGATTTCTTCTATACCGCACTATTTATCATCAGCGCGGTTTACAGGTAACCAAAGTTGTACAATGTAAACATTGACATTACAAAGAACAGGGAACTTAAACATGGAGAACGGGTGAACTATATACACTATGTACAAATTAGAATAATGGTCGGCATGTTTGTCTTTTAGGGACAGGTTGACGTGGGGATAGTTTAAAATGCAGTGATTATGGCATAAGGTACGTTACTTTGTGGGAGTCGCAATGGCTCAGGATAAGGAGGGTTAGGTGATGTTGTCAGTAATGGAGAAGTGTTGTAAAAAGAGATAGTGTTTGATTGACTTCCTGAACTGGGGGAGGTTGGTTATGGCACGGACATCTGAAGGGAGGGAGTTCCAGCAGGAAGGTGCGTAAAGAGCAAAAGCACGCTTACTCGTTGTCTTTGAGCACTTGGTGATGGTTTTTGGTAAAAGTAAGGTGTTGCAGGCTATTGATCTTCTCGCTCTGTTAGGGGGGGTGGGGTGTACAAGGTCTGAGAGGGAGGTGGATGTGCATCTGTTAATTGCTTTGAATGTCATTGTTAGTGCCTTGAAGGTGATCCTGCAGTGGACAGGGAGCCAGTGCCGATCCTTTAAAATGGGGGTAATATGGTCTCCTTTTGACGCTCCGTAGAGGGTTCTGGCTGCAGTATTCATCGCGAGCTGCAGGGGTTTGAGTGAGCTCTTTGGGAGGCTGATAAGAGTGGAGTTGGCGTAATCAAAATGAGGCAGTATTAGAGCTTGAAAAACAGTTCTGAAGTCGTTTGGTTCAAGAATCCGTTTCATCTGTTGTAGGATCCGAACTTTGTGGTAGATTGCCTTAACGGTATTGCTTATCTGGGCATGCATGTCAAGGCGCTGGTCGAGTATTATACCCAGGTATCGAGTCATCTTCTTGGAGATGAGTTCAGCATTGTGAACCTTGAGTGATGGGGGTGGGGAGAACGTCTGGTCTCTGCTGATAAAGAGAACCTCCGTCTTCTTGAAATTTATTTTAAGTTCTTGAGTTTGTAACCAGTCTGTGACAGCGTCAAAACATGCTGAGAGTTGGGAGAGGTCTGGTTGATCAGTGGATATTGGGGTGAACATTAGGACATCATCAGCATATACTAGACAGTTGATATTGAATGACCGGATAAGGTTGCATATCGGTTGCATATAGATATTGAACAATAAGGCTGAAAGTGATGATCCTTGTGGAACCCCTTTCTCTTGTGGGAAAGGAGCGGATATAGATGGACCAGAGCGTACATATTGCAGTCTATTGTTGAGATATAAGGCGCACCAGGCGAGTGCATTTCCGTGGACACCCTTATCTGCAAGGCGGGATAAGAGTAGCTTGTGGCTGACCGAGTCAAAAGCAGCTGCGATGTCAAGAAAGATGAGCGCAAAGCCTTGTCTGATGTTGTCAAGCCCCATAGTTAGTGTGTTAAATAAGGTTGTCAGTAATGTTTCCACTCCATGTGACTCTGAATCCGTGCTGGCAAGAGTCAAGGGGAGCGTTTGTCTCTATGTGATGAGTCAACTGCTGTTGGACTATTTTTTCCATGATTTTGGCGAGGAGAGGGATGCTCGATATTGGCCTGTAGGAGTCCATCTTTGCGGGGTCAAGCTTATTGTTTTTTAGCAGCGGTCTTATTGATGTTTGCTTTAGGTTCTGAGGGAATGTGCCGGAGAGGAATGATGTGCCTACTAGTTTGGCCAAAAAAAGACCAAGTTCGGTTCGAAGAGATTTTATCCAGTGCGCAGGACATGGGTCGTCTGGTGCCATGGTGGTGTTTATAGTCGTGGTGGTGTTTCGGATATCCTTCGCAGTTGGGGGAGAGAAGGAGGTAATGATATGTTGATTATCTGCTGAGCTTGATGGGAGCTAGATGACCTGAAGCTCTACATTTCCAGTGACCAACAATTAGCAGAGCAACTCTATGTAGTGAAAAGCTTTTCTGATGGCATCAGGATGATTTTTGGAATAGACAAATTTGCTAAGGCAACCTTGTTTAGAGGAAAATTGAACAAAACAGAAAACCTCTCTGGCTGAGGACTGCAAGATCAAGGAACTTGAACAGGAAGGCATATATAAAAATCCTAGAGTAGTGAAAGAAATGACACTCAAACAGAAATTACTGAGAGAAAATATCAGTAAAGAATATTAGAGAAGGTTAAAATCATTATTGAAAAGTTCCTTAACGTCACAGAATAAGATACAAGCCATCAATCAGCTGGCAATTTCTGTACTCTCATGCAGCTTTGAGATTGTAGACTGGTCTCTTAAAAATCCTGAAAAGCTAGATAAACAAACAAGAAAACTCCTCCATGCCCATGAGATAATTTACAAGAATCAATGTATGCCAAGACTCTACATTCCTAGAACTGAAGGAGGGCTAGGCCTCAGAGATTGATTATATATACAGAGCTACTATCATAGACCTCCAGGCCTACCTAACAGCATCCTCAGATCCAAATACACAAAAAGTGCTGAAATATGAAAGTAAACATCCAGAATATGTCTCCATTGTCAAACTTTGACAAGCATTCCGATGACTAGAGAGAATAAGTAAGAATCCAAAAGGAAAGAAAGCATTCGAATTTGCAAAACAAGAGAAAATATTCTTCAAAGAATTAGATCAGCAAATGAGGAAAAACCAGTGGCAAATGCACAAATATAGTGAGATATACAAATACAGGAACCCTATGTCGATCATGAACAGACATATAAATAGTTAAGGAGAGGTGAACTGAAACCGAAAGATGAGAGATTGATAGTTGCAGCCCCGGACAGTGGATTACAGATGAGATGGTTTACAGTGAGCATTGAAAAAACTGACAAAGACATATGTCTATTCTTTAAGAAAGACCTGGAAACAGTGACTTACCTCATAGCTGGCTGTGGAGTTCTGATAGTGGAAAATTTTATACAGAAAGGCACAACAAAGTAGCACACCTCATCCATTGGAAACTGTAAACATTACAATATCACTGTGCCTCAAAAAGCACTGGGATCATGACCCTGAGAAAATTATAGAGAATGAAGAGGTGATGATCACCTAGGACATTCCCATTCCGACGGATAAGAATCTGGATGAGAGGAAACCTGACATAGTGGTGATTGAGAAAAACACCAGAACGTTATTGATAATAGAAGTGTCTTTTCCGAGTGGTTATTCTGTGAATTGTTTGGAGAAGCAAAAGATCTTGAAGTATCAAGAAATGCAATCAGAGACCAAGAAAATGTGGCAGAAAGATACAGAAATATTTCCCATTTTACTGGGATCCATAGGCTTGTTAAAGAAGAATTTCCAAGGACATCTTGACAAACTACCCCTACATGTTACATTTTACGAACTCTAGAAGGAAGCTCTCTTTGGCACAATGCAAGTACTATGCCAAGCATTAGCAGTAAATTTTCAAAACAGAGAGCATACTCCACATACTCTGGCTTAGAAGTAAGGCTCATGACTGTCATGGTATGTGCAAAACTAACCCATTTTAAGAAACTGCCCTGTAACCCATTATCTTCACTCTCTCCTAATTCCTATTGTCCAAATCTCATTCTGTATTCCTCCCTGCAAAACCTTCTGACAATCCTGCCATCTTCCCACTATCATTTAGAATTAAAAGAACACTGCATTCAGTTTGTTGGCCCCTACATTTTCAATTGCACTCCCCTTTGACGTCCGAGTAGAAAGCTCCACCACAAAATTTAAGAAAGCCATCAAAGTATGGCTTTATCCAAAGTCCTTCTATCCAAATGACCCTGCACTAGTACTGCAGGTTGGATGTCCCCTTTTCCTATTGTACCTCAGTTCTCATCTGTTATTCCTTGGAATTACTGTTCTGTACATATCTCCTCTTCTTATGTGTTCTTACCCTCTGCTTATAATGTTCTTATGCTGCACTTTGAATTATGTTTAATGTCTTTTAATGGTACTGTCTCGGATTTGTAAATGCTGTGTTGTCAACCTCCCTGATGTTTTATATTAATTGAAGGGTGGTATACCAAAATTAAAACAAAAAATAAATAAATAAAAATAAATATCTGGTAAGCAGCCCACATAGTTTCAGAATTGTTCTTTATATAATTATTGCATTAAAAAAATACCTCGGCATAAACTGTGTATCTACCTGAATACATGGAATAAAATGTGAAGGGTTTATGTCAAAGGAAAGCAAAGCCATTGAACTAAGGAAGAAAACACTCTGAAGACTGGCATTCATCAGTAATGGCACCTTTTAGTAATTAAAATAACTTTAAAGCATGAGGAATCATGTGTCCGATATTCAGCGGCATTGAATATCCAGAGCAGCCGCAGACCCCATAAGCTAACGAGCAGCAATGATATTGAACCACTGCCTGATTAGCTTCTGCAGGTAAAGTTAGACCAGCATTTGCCATACCTGACTTTACCAGTGAGTCACTAACCGGGCAGTGGCTCAATATTACCACTGCATGGTTAGTGTTGAGTGCCACCTTTGCTCCACCCCGGAATGCCCACGAAGGTGCCCCGATGCTAGTGCCATTGAGTATCCTGCTGACCAGCATTTATATGGTTTGCAGGTCCAGAGGTGGAAATGTAAGACTGAAACAAGCCAAGGAGCAATGGTGGAGACATGCAAAGCAACTATTTCAGTTATATGTTCACAGAAGACCCTGAAGAAGGACCACAGATTGCTAGCAAGAATACATATGGGAATGGAGTAGATACCATACAGTTCATGGAAAAAGAGTGTTTATGAACCACATGCAAAACCAAAAGTGGATAAAGCCATGCAGCTTGATGAGCTACAACCCAGAATACTAAGGGGGTTCAGGGAGGTTCAAGCAGGTCTGTTGAAGGATGTGTTTAATAGACCTTTGGAGGTGGAAGAAGTTCTGCGGGATGAAGAAGGGTGGCTATTGTCATTCTTCACAAAAGTGTGGAAAAAATAATGGAGATGCTACTTTAAAAAAGGCTAACAAAATACTCACAACCCAATAGATTGCAAGAGGCAAGGTAACATGATTTTACCAGAGGAAGATCCTGACAAATGACTTTGATTGTTTTCTTTAACTGGACATGTAAGCATTAAGGAAACACACTGGATTTTGTCTATTTGAATTTCAGCAAAATCCTTGATACTGTTCCTCACAGAAGACTCATGAATAAACTGAGCAACCTAAGTGGATCACAAGATGGGGAACTGGATTAGACCTTGGTTGGCCAACAGATGGCAGAGGATAGTGCTAACTGAAATTCACTTGGAGAAAAGGAAGGCGTGTAGTGGAACATTTCAGGATTGGCTTTTGAACTTTATGAGTGATATTACTATAAGGTTAGAAATAAAGTTGACACCTCTCAGAGTAGACAGCATGAGAAGTGAGCTAGAAGACTGGTTAAATGCTTGGCAATTAAGCTTAATGCAGAGAAGTATAGCATGTTGCATTTGGAGCACAGAAATCCAAAGGAGCTATATGTGATAGGAGAGGAGAGGCTGATAGGCTGAACCATTAGAGAGACCTCAGGAGGATAAGTCTTATGATTTTAAGGTACTGAAAAAAGGTTTGGACAAATTCCTGGAGGAAATGTCCATAAACCGTTATTAAAGAGGACCCGCAAAATCCACTGCTTGCCCAATATAAGCATTGTGGAACCTGTGTGTCTTTGCTAGGTACTTATGACCTGGATTGGCCACTGTTGGAAACAGAATACTGGGCTTGATGGACCTTGGTCTGACTCAGTTGGCATATCTTATGTTTTTATGTTCTTTATGTGATTAGGTGGAGGCCAAAGCTATAGAATGCAAGACTACATAGAGGCATAGAGGTCATTCCATCCTGGACATACAGGTCCTCTGTGAGCCCAATCGGGACCGAATGTACAGAGGGAGTTGTGATTCTGATCCCGCGGGGTACGTCTAGCCCCATGGGATCAGAATCGCGAACAGGACTGTACGTGCAGGCCGAAACCGCGATTCAGCCCAGCCTGCATGTACAGGTCTTGCCTAGCTAACTCAGTCAGGGCTTTTAAATGGAGCTGTGGCACCAAGGTGCTGGTTGCCATGGCACCGTGGCTCCTTTTAAATACTGCGATCCCCAGCCGCCAGAACCAAAGTGCTTTCCCCACAGCCCGACCCCGATCTGGCCTCCAAGGGCCAGGGTTGGGCTGCAGGGAATGCCCTCTGGTCCTGCCATTTCCTCCTCATCGGGGAAGTTATTCCACCTCAGAGGTGGAATAACTTACCTGTTCAAGTCACCGGCCCCGGACATATAGGGCCAACAGAATTGGCCCTGTATGCTATTCGTGGCTTGTAATGACCGCCTTAATGAGCAGAAAAAATGAGTGGTAATGCTCCTGGGCAAGTTGCTGGTGAGATCTCATTTGGAATACTGTGTTCCATTTTAGAAGCCAGAGGCTAGAGATAGTTAAGAGGAAAGTATCCACAATGGTGCAGGGAGATCTATGTAATAAAGATTTCCAGCCTGCCAATTCACAGTTCTCAGCAGGTAACAAACTAACATAAGAAATAACATAATAAGACATCAAAGAGGCCCTTTGACTAAAGTGCACTAAGTAGTTGTAATTTGAATTAACATGCAATAACTGTTAGATCATGAGTGAAGTAACCAATAACATGCTGACATGACAGCAGGGGCTAATTCACACACTAAGGGGTGTAGTTACTAACCAACAGTACAGACATTTTGCCACCTCTTAGTTTACTGCAGCAGTCACTAGCCTGTGCAGTGACACCTGTTGTATAATGCAGTACACCTTTTGTATAGTGCAGTACACCTGTTGTATAGGAATAATACAGCTTGTGGTAAATCACCAAAAGCTGCAAAATTCCTAGGGAAAAATAACGTCAACTCAAAGCTGTCATTGCTTTTCCATCTCGAGCATCAGGCTACAAACACAGAGCCTATCGTTCCCAACCTTCATCTTAAAACAGCTGCAAAGGTATTGAGGAACTAGTGTGCTGGGGGTCCCAACCTCCTGGCACCACCTGGCACCACCAAGGAGTGTGGACCCCTCACTCTATCCTCTCATAGTTGTCTGTTACCCCCTTCTTTTGCCAAAGTCATAGTTGAGGACTCCCCCTAAACTCCCTACTCCCCAGTAGCCCCTATTGGAAGCCCTTCACCCTCCAATGGCCCACCCCTACCTCATAGGAAGCCTGTTGGTCTACTGGGGCCCAAACAGGTATGACCCCAATTTGCTCTTATCCAGGCACCTGTGATCCCCTAGTGGAAGTCTCAAAGTTCTACCACTAAGTTTGACCCCTGGCAATAGTACCTTGAGATAAATAAATCCAAGTTAATTCTCAAAACAATATGTGGTAAAGAACCTTTCCATGTGATAACCGTATAGGAACATGGTAGGAACTACTTCAGCACTTAGCAAACAGGCTTTGTGCTTACTATAGCAAGTGCAAAACTTTACCACAGTTTGGTTAAAAGGCTTCAATAATACAATTCTAAATATAAAGCATTGAAGATAAAGCATAACAAATAATAAAACCGTGTGTGCCTTATAATCTGTTCTGAGCCCAGCAATTAAATGCAGAAACATCTCCCTAATAGTTTTGCATCTCCAACAAGTTCAGGGATGTTGAGCAGAGTGGGATGGGATGGGTTACAGTACTGAGTGAGGCATCCAGGTCACTGATTGCATGGGGCTGTGGTAAAAACACTAGCAGATAATACGGATCCAATTACCGAGCTATCTGCTGATGCATTTATTGTGTGGTAAGTGACTGCTCTGCGTGATAAACTACAGGGCAAATGCTGTGCATGCACCCAACAGTTAGTGCACAGGTTTGGCACTTAATGTGCGTTAAACTTTGCACTTAATAAACGCCAAGTCCAAAAATATACCACATCTTATCAAGAGATCCCTAAATACAATAGGTGCAAAGACTGAGCACTAACTGTTGGGGGAGTTCCCAACATACAATTGTACTTTTTTGTGGAGTATGCATACAGACATTGCAGTTGTGAGGCATTGAGTACATCTGTGCTAGATGCACAAGTGGTATCATGCATTTAGGGGGCAGTAAGTGCCTCTGTGTTAGAAGCACAGGTGATTTTGTGCATTTAAGGGGCAGTAAGTGCATCTGTGCTGACTGCACAAGTGATTTTGAGCTATAGGGAGTCATATGCCCTTTTCCCACCCCATAATACGCTATGCCAGCACAGTAATGGCTACCGCTCTTGTATGCTGATAGTGTGCTAATTCACATGTCAACTGCTTAGGATCCATAGGTGTCTTTATAAAACAGGTCTTACTTAGATGCCCACTTGGCCTCTCTTCTTAGGTGGCTCATTATAAAATTACATTCTTAATATGCAATAATCACATTGTCAAGCTCTACAGAACAGGGATTTATAATTAATATTTTAATTGAATTAAATAGCAAACTGAGAATTTTGCTGCTTATACAAATCATTTATACTTATGAAGTAGCAGATGGCTCAGTGACTATTTTGGTTACAGAACTAGTACCTCCAGCCTCTAGGTTGATAGCAAACAGTCATCATCATCTGAAAGCCATTTACTCAGTGATGTGTTATTAATTTCTTATTAAGGGGTGCTCTACTCTATTTGGTGCAGTATTTGATTAGAAACATAGAAACATGACGGCAGAAAAAGACCACATGGCTTATCTAGTCTGCCCTTCCATATCAACCACTACAACAGTCTCCTTTTTTCCTTTAGAGATCCTCTGTGTTTGTCCCATGCTTTCTTGAATTCAGATACTGTCCTCATCTCTACCACCTCTACTGGGAGACTATTCCACGCATCTACCACTCTTTCCGTAAAGAAATATTTCCGCATATTACTCCTGAGTCTATCCCCTTTCACTCTCATCCCATGTCCCCTAGTAGCAGAACTTGCTTTCAATCGAAAGAGACTCCTCTCCTCCTGTGCGTTTATGCCACGGAGGTATTTAAATGTCTCAATCATATCTCCTCTATCCCGCCTTTCCTCTAAGGTGTACATATTAAAATCCTTAAGTCTATCCTCATATACTTCATAAGGAAGACCACTAACCATTTTAGTAGCCACCCTCTGTACTGAGTCCATCCTGTTTATATCCTTTTGAAGGTGCAGTCTTCAGAATTGCACACAATACTCCAAATGAGGTCGCACCAAAGACTTATGCAGAGACACTAGCACCTTCTTTCTTCTGCCGGCCATTCCTCTCCCTATGCACCCAAGCATCCTTCTATCTTTCACTGTTGCCTTTTCTATCTGTTTAGCTACTTTAAGATCATCAGACACAATCACACCTAGGTCCCGCTTTTCTTTTATGGACAGAAGTACTTCACCTCCTATACTATATCACTTTCTTGGATTGCTGAAGCCCAAATGCACAACCTTGCATTTTTTAACATTAAATCTCACCTGACAAATTCTAGACCATTCTTCAAGCTTAACTAGATCCCTTCTCATATTATCTACATCTTCCTGGGTATCTAATCTATTACAGATTTTGGTATCATCCGCAAAGAGGCAAACCTTACCCGACAGCCCTTCTGCAATATCACTAACAAAGATGTTGAAAAGAATCAGACCAAGGACAGATCCCTGGGGCATTCCACTGGTAACCTCCTTTTCCTCAGAGTGAGCTCCATTTACCTGTGCTCTTTGCCACCTCCCAAGCAGTAACTTTAGGGTCCAACCTTAGGGTGTTCAGTTTGTTTATAAGTCGCTTGTGTGGAATGGTGTCAAAGGCTTTACTGAAATCTAAATACACCACATCTAGAACTCTCCCTCGGTCCAACTCCCTGGTCACCCAGTCAAAGAAATCAATCAAATTTGTCTGACAAGGATTGCCTCTGGTGTATACATGCTGCCTCGGATCCGTTAATCCGTTGGACTCCAGAAACCTCACTATTTTCTCTTTCAGCAGCACTTCCAATAATTTACTCACCACCAAGGTTATACTAACCGGCCTGTAGTTTTCAATCCTTACTTCCGCTTTTGTGTAAAGGGACCACATGCGCCTCTCTCCAGTCCTATGGTACCACTCCTGACTCCAATGAGGTACTGAAAAGATCAGTCAGTGGAGCAGCTAAAACATCCCCAATTCCCTCAATATTCTAGGGTGTATCCCATCTGGTCCTATCATTTTGTCTACTTTAAGTTTAGCTAGTTCCTCACGAACACAGTCTTCTGAAAATTGTTCAAGATGTCCCTTGTTTCTGTTTTTGTTTGTGGGTGTTTTCAAAGGTCCTGCTCTGGTTCTTCATCTGTGAACACAGAACAGAAATATCTGTTAAGCAATTCCACTTTATCCTCATCAGCTTCTACATATTCCTCCTCTTCACCCTCGAGTCTGACAATACCACTTTTGCCCTTCCTCTTTTCACTAACATATCTGAAAAATGTCTTATCTCCCCATTTTATTGCATTAGCTATTTACTGCTCTTTTTGAATCTTTGCTTTCCTGACTACTTTGCTAGCTTCTCTAAGTTTTTCCAAATGATTGTTAGGAAATTATTTAATGAGTTTGGCTCTAGAAGCCCTCAAATCTCCCTTTAGCACATCACTGTACTAGGTAGCCAAAATGAAATTATTTGGTGGCAGTAGATCAGTCTCCAAGGGATAGATGGCTGAATTTTTGAAGCCATCATCAATCTGCCTTTAATTGGGATCACTGTTGGCCGTTTTCCAAAGGAAAGTCAAAAATTGCACAGATGTGGCAACTGAATTATCTTCTCACACAGAGATGCTCCCTCCAGAGCAGAATTTGAGCAAATGACTGTGCTGGTATGGGGACGCTTGCACTGCTGCTTGTTAGGATATATCGGCACTGTCAAAAAATGGATTTCCGGCACTCATGATTCATCATCTTTCATGAATGTGAACTTTAAAACAATTCTATTGATTTATGACTCCCACCCTTCAATGCCCCTCCTGTTATTCAGGCAACATCCCTTACTCTTTACACTTCAACCCACACTTTGCGCGTGCTGAATTCCTCACTTACACAGATGCTTCAGGTATTAACAGTGATGTCATCCTTGCTATTCCCCCCTTCCCAACTACTTAGAGAATAATAAAGATTTTTTTTTAGCCACACAGGAACCTAATATCCTGTTTCATTCACTAGTCATTTCCAAAATATTATCGTAATGCTCTCTATTCCACTGGCTTTAGCTTTTTCAGAGCACAGCAGTTAAACTACTATCAAGTGCACAAATATCCAATCACATTTCCCCTGTTCTCTCCTCATAGTATTGTCAAATATAAGAGCCTCATCCTTAATTATTGAGTGGTACATACAGGTCAACCAGCATATCTTACAGATTTTTTGGAACTGTACTACTCCACATACAACTTTAGGTCGTCACAGACATCTCTGTTCAGTATTCCTCCTCTGTCTCTGTATTCCTTCTGGAAAGTACTTGCTGCTTTTGACTCCCTGGCTCTGGAATGCACTTCTGTTATATCTGCATGAAGAACAATATTCCTGCTAAGCTGCCCAGGAATCTTCTGGTTGCATTGCTGCTGGTAGGGAGCGGTACTGTGACATTGTGCTTTTAGTCACGAGGAGTGCTACTCATGCTTACCTACATTACAAATGATAAGACCAAGGTTATAATCAGACCTACCAAGTGAAGTAGCAGAAAGCTGTGCCCTCCCATGCCATTCACTCTACATGCCCATAACCAGCACAACATTCCCTAGCACACATTTGGAGTGACTGCAGCTGGGACGGAGGGCCAAGAGATGTCCTGTTCACATTGAGCTTGATTCCAGTAGGAAAATGTCTGGGCCATCTGGATGGTACCATACAGGATGGGCCTTTTAGGACCCAATTCTGCAAGTGGGAGCCAGACATTCCCACAGGTGCAGGATTGGGACCTGGGAGATGGCCTCGTGTACCCTTGCATCACTGTGGGGACATCCTCCGCATGGCACAACCTGCCTTCTACCTTACATAAGAACATAAGATATGCCATACTGGGTCAGACCAAGGTCCATCAAGCCCAGTATTCTGTTTCCAACAGTGGCCAATCTAGGTCATATGTACCTAGCAGTTTCCCCAAGAGACACAAGTTCCACAATGCTTGTACTGGGTCAAGCATTGATATCTTCGGTCACTTCTTAATAATGGTTTATGGACCTTTCCTCCAGGAACTTGTCCAAACCTTTTTTAAACCCAGCTACACTAACCGCCTTTACAACATCCTCCGGTAACAAATTCCAGAGTCTGATTACACGTTGAGCCCCTTGGAGCCCCTGTTTCCCACTGCCCAATCCCGACAGGGGCAGTCAAGGCCCAGATCGGGTGACGGAGATGCACCCTGCTCATTGCCGTCACTGCTGGGGGGCTGGCCCTCCAATCTGGAGGGGCAGCCAGCATTTATTCCACCTTCGAATTGGAATAAGTTGGCCATAACCCCTCCTCCCCGTAATCACCGGGCGTTGTGATCCTCCCCCCTTGCTGATACCCGTAGGCATGTAGGGTTTAAGGAGGTTAAGTTCCTTCCTGAACCAAAGTTTCACTATTTCCTGAAGCAGTGCTTGTAGGGAAATGTAATTTCTTTAAGAGTTCAATGAAGGGTAGTGTGACTCAAGTGTTTCAAGCAAAAGGATTTATTTCCCCTCCCGGGGTGGATGTCACAAGGAATAAAGGTAACACAAATACCTTGCACTTTGGCAGAAAAAGGACAAAATAAGATATCCAACTTAAATAGCTTCAGTCAGCATTAAACATTTTTCTTCCAGCAGATTAAACACCACAGTACTGTTTCCTACAGCTCTGTTCCCTTCTCACAGTAAGTCTGTATTTTCTTCACAGCACAATTTTAACATAGAGATATTATCTCCTCAGCCAGTGAAATCGTACAGTCCATTTCTTCCGTAGGAGTATTTACACAGGATAGCTCTGTTTCCATAAATTCTACCTCTGGGGTAGGAATTGTTTGCCACGCTCCCTCTGGAGCCGCGCCCTTTTCTCCAACCCTAGGCTTTATGGTAAACTCGGGGTTTAAGTACTGTTTGAAACAAGCACTCCCATTATAGTCCTTTCCACCATAGTCCCAACCTTCCAGGTCACTAAACTCACAATTATTATTATGATTCCAGCCCTTAGGCTTACCTTGGAACCTGGCTGTGGAAGGTTTTCTCCGTGGCTTATAGATAGCTGTCGGTTCCCAACCTGACTTGTGCAAAACAGAGTTCAACTGCCTTCCTGGCTTTTCCTTCTGTTTATAATCCAGAGAGTGTTTCAGCTGCCCAGGTCTGCTCCTGCTGTATCTTTGACTCAGAGCCTCTGACCTTTCTTCAGCTTGAGACTCAGTCCACCTCCTTACTGGAAGCTGGCTTTTCTTCCTCCAAGGGGACTCTGCTCGTCTCTCCTCTTGTTCACTCTCTCTTTCACTCTGGCTTTCCTCCTCTCTCTCCTCTCTCCCTACTGGGACCTCTTTATGAGTCAGCTTTCTCGGGTAGGGCCTGACTCCGCCCCCTAGCAGGTGTTCTGAATTACTTTGTAACTCTCTGTTAAACTGGTAGCAGGGGGTGTTTCTTTCTCTGGGCTTGGTTTCCCTGACAACCAGTAGCCATGTGCTTTTGTTTATATTGCAGCCCTGCACTTTTTACCTAGTTTTTGGGAGTTTCTACAGGTCTAGAAGGACTCACTATGTCACAGCGTACAGGGCATGACCGGAATCGGCCCTGTACATCCGGGGATCTGTCTCGCCCACTCTCTGCCCCCATGCCTCCCCATTCCCTGCAGCACACATAGCAGCTCTGTGCATGCAGGGCTGCCCAGAGGCGGCATACAGTTTAGGTGTCTAGCAGGGCTGAATGTTCCGCCGGGATGTACAGCCCTGCTAGTCACCTTGCAGAATCAGGCCTATAGATCATTGCCACAAAGCACCTAGGTACATGCAGTGAAAGCTAGTTAGGCTAGATATGCATGATGGGCATACCTCAGAGTTAATGATGCACTCCACAGAAGGACAATCAAGTGGGGAAAGTGTTATTACAGAAGATGATGGCCATGAAATTGGTGCAGAGTGCAGGGCAGATAATTCCGTCAGACATCAACAGTGCTCCATGACCCCCATATCAGAAGGCATGGAGAATGTTCTATTTGTCCCCCCTTTCCCCTTACGCCTGCATCAGGGGTCAAAAAACAAAACACATGAACATTAAAATACATTAAAAATACAATAATATTCTCCAAACTGAACAGTAAAGAGCAATCAAAAATAAAATACAAAAGAAATATACAATACCACTTAAGAGTCAATTGCATTTATACTCCAATGGCAGTCAGGGCATTGTAACAAATAAAAACCTATAAATACAATATACACATATGTAACCTAAAAGGTGCATATAAGACAATACAATTGCTACAGACAATACCATAAAAATTCTGCAGCTAACTAGCTTCATGATTTTTACATAAACTTAAAAATAACAAGAGAAGACTAATGTTAGCTAAAACAACTTGGACACAAACAAATAAGCCACAACTACTAATTGAGCTTAAAACTTTTACAAAGAAAGGGAGGAGGAGAGTAAAAAAAAGGGGAAAAAAAGAAAAAAAGCTATTGCAGTCCTACCAGTAGCTGAAAGCTCAATAAGTGCTTCTCAGATATGCCTGTATTACAGCAAATGAAAAAATATATAAAACATTATACTCATAATAAGTCAACTAAGTAATGTCAAACAACAGCAAGAACACAACTGTACAACAATGGAATAAAAAAGACCTACATCTTTTCACTCATTAAAAAAGAGAGAAAGCCTCTAAGGGGGACATATATTGTGAATACACTCTTTAATTCAAATCCCTATTATGTAGACACATAACTAAAGTGTACATCTGCCCATATCTAGCTTTATTACAGCAGTAAAGACAGTTTAGAAAAACTTTTGTTCTAAATAACAAGGCATAAAAGGCCACACTGTCTATGATTTAAAAAAAAGGCACAGAACAACTATTGGCCAAAAAAGTAAACATATAATAATAAAACAATAAAAATTGTTGTAGCTGTACAAAAAAACTAGCTTGCTTTATAGGTTTTTATTTTACAAAATAAAAGGTTTCTTTGTTTTTAAGTGGTGTGGCCGTGTCTTCCCTGTGCTGTTCTGGTGACTCGTGTGATTTCCGCGGAGGGTTGGTCTTCTTCTTCTCCTGGTGATCAAACCAGATGTTGGCAAATAAATCTAGATCATTCAAGTTGCTCTCCAGTAGTGGGATAACAGTGTCCAGGAAGGAGGTCTTGTCAAATTGTTTATAGTAGGTGTAGTTTGAGCTGTTAGCAGTTTTGGTATATGATGGCATACGGAGATGGTATAGTGATCAGACCATGGTACTTGTATAGTTTGAGTGTTAGAGAAGATGGAACTCTCAAGGAACATTAAACGCCCTGTTTAATGTATGTTTACCAAGGGGCTTGTTTACAAAGCCACGGTAGCGGTTCACGATCGTTATCGGAGCCGCGGCCCCATTGATTTCAAATGGGGCCGCGGCTCCAATAACGATCGCAAACCACTACCGTGGCTTTGTAAACAAGCCCCCAAGTTTAAGTTACAATGTAAACTGCTTTGACTGAAATGATAAAGCGGTATAAAATACCTGTTAAATAAATAAATAAGGAACTGAGAAGAGACAAAGATTAAATCCAGGGCATTACCTTTATTATGTGTGGGACAATGTACTATTTCAGTGTAGCTTAAGTACTATTTCAGTGTAGCTTAAGTACTCCACTGCATCTGTAAAAGCTTTGGCTTGCTTCTGTGGGATGGAGGATAGGTTTAGATCACCCAAGAGAGTCAAAGGGTAATTAGGGTTTGTGTGGGTACAGATTAATTCAAGAAGAACTACAAGATCATCACAATTTGCAGTAGGTGATCTGTATGTGAAGCATAGTGACATCTTCTTATTGGTGATGGCAATAATATCCATTCCATCTATGCTTGTTGTGAGCAACGTGTTAAACAATAGGTCTTTTTTAAGAATACGCCACCATCTCTGTGGCTAATTTGTGGGCAGTTGAACATGTCATAATTTGGATTTGTTAGTTGATTAACAAGGATAGTGTCTGTTCCTGAGAGCCATGATTCAGTCATGCACATGACATCCAAGTCATGGTCTGTTAGATAGTCAGATAGGATTTGGATCTAGTTTCTTGCAGAGCGTGTATTGATGAGAAGGCATCTCAGGAGATTATGGTTATTAGCTGTTCTAAGGTTGTGCTGGGGTGGTCGAGTCTATGAGAGAGATTTGGATTAGCGGGGAATGGGCTCTGCTTCTTATCCTTTGAGGTGAACATCTTAATCCCTGGATGCCAATTCAGCGAATAATAGGGATAAAGTTGAAGGAGTTTGTAAGGCATGAGATATGATTTAAAGTCAATAGTAGCATTGCAATGCACAGAATAATGTAGTCGAGGGTGTGGAGGGCAGCCATGTCTATGATCTTTGCACTTTTTATCCAAGGAATAGATAGTAGAGAGAGTTTAGTGGGGTACTACTAAGGTAGCGAAGAGAGATCTATGTAATGTACTGTTCAGCAGAATGAATGTTAGTTTGTATTTTTAGTTTAGCAGCACAGGGGTTTTATAGATGATCCTGGGCTGGTAGATGTAGCGCATTTGACAGTAGTGGAATATTTGAGTGAGTGCAGTAGTAATAATTCTACCTAGTTGATTCTCCTACATGTGTTAGCATTTAAAGAGCATAGTTTATGGCAAGTTAGCAATCCTCTGGTTAATTCTATACATACGTGAACAAGCTTGCTAGTGTATGCAATTGGTGTGGGACTAAATGGAGGTCTCACCATTGCTTTTATTCCTCTATAAGTAGTGTTTGAAAGTAATTACTACAATCAAACAACAACTGTTACTTAAATTTGCAGGTTATTATGGTTGGGGTCCGTTGCAGTCAATGAGTGCCTGAGCTCCTACTTCCACCTACTTTCATTCAAACACCGTATTGAAAGAGGCAGTGGTGATCTTGTAGAATTTGCATGGGTAATTAACTTACAGTAGTCACCCTGTTCTATGAAGGTGTTTGCTGTCAGCTGTGGTTTCTTGGTCCACGCCTAAGGGCCACGCCAAAGGGCCCTCTAGCAAGACCCTCCGCGTGGGCCTGCCAGGTGTGGGTGCACCTGGAGGCGCTTTCAAATTTAAAGTTGAGAGTCTGGCAATCAGATGGGCTTGATTGGCCTTGTGGAAGTGATCGGGGAGGGGCTCACCTTCCTGCTCACCTCCCCAATGCTGATCAGGCTTCTGGTGGCTGCAGGGGCTTCTTCCCGCTCCTTTTCTTGAAATGCAGAGCCCCTGTTCGGATAAAAGTGTGTGCCAGTAGCATGTGATTGTGCTGCCAAATTAGCTTAGAGGCCTGCACTAATATTTGGGGCATGTGCATCCATCCCCTTGGCTGATAGCATAAGGCTAATCCCTAGCATCATGCCCATCAGCATGTGAGTGCATTTAACGCCACCCATTAAGGTGATGTTAAGTACACCTGTGCTAATAGCAACATTTGCGGCTAGCATGTGCCCTTAACATCCACACTAACTGCAATATGCCATCAATGTCCATGTTCTGCCCTGCCTCTCGCTGTTATCATAAGGCCCTTAGCACACAGAAAACTCCACGCTAAGGGTTAATGTGGTTTAGTAAACATACTCCATGGCGACCCACACTAATGCTCCTTATTGGTCAGGTTATTCCATAGACAGCACCCTATAACTAATAAGAATGGAGTAACTGAACCAGACAGCCGAAACTTGGCCAAGTTGGGTCTGTACCTTTGAAGGTGTTACAAAAGAAAAGGTTTCTTTGTTTTTAAGTGATGTGGCCATGTCCTCCCTGCGCTGTTCTGGTAACACTTGGTTTGATGCCATCAGTGCAACTGCCTCTGCTCACCCTCCCCACCCTCCTGGTGTCTGCCATCAGAACCATATAGTGTGGTACAATAAAGATCTTAAAACATGAAGGTCAAACTCAGAAAACTTGAAAGAAAATGGAGATGCACTCACAATGAACAAATCAAAAATGCTTACTTACATACTTTAAACTTGTACCGAATGGAGACTGATGAGGTAAAAAGAGAATATCATACGAAAATAATAATGAAATCTATCAACAAACCCAGAGAACTCTATGATATTGTAAGATCTTTGATAAAAGAGAATAAACAGTTTCTCCAATCATTCCTGAACCATAGACTAAGACTTCCATTCGAAACAGCTTAATTCCTCTCCTTATATGCCCAAAGATGTCATCAAGACCTTTACTAGCAATCCTTTGCAAGTATTCAACTCCATCTCCTCTGAAAAATCTTGCAAACATTATTAGAAACCTTAACACCACTACATCCCCACTTCATCCATGCCCAGTTAACTAATTTAAAATGGCAAGAGCTGAGTTAACTCCAATTATAAGCAATGGCAAGAGCTGAGTTAGCCCCAATTATAGGCAAGATGTTATGACTTTCATTTTCTCAAGGATATATGCCCTCCAGACTAAAAGCTGCATCTATATGCCCAATACATAAGAACCCCAAGCTAGATTTATCAGAACCAAGCTCATACAGGCCAATCTCAAGCCTCCCTTTTCTGGCAAAAATAATGGAGAAAGTTGTCCAGCTTCAGTTACGAGATCATATTGACTCCAATGCACTGCTTGATCTGCAGCAACATGGTTTCCAGCCTGACCATGGAGTTGAAACACTATTAATCTATCTTTTCGATAAGCTGATTCAGGGCATAGAAAAACCAACACAATGTTTTGTCCTTATATTCTTAGATATTGCTGTGGCATTCGACACAGTATGCCATATTACTCTCCTACAGCGTTTACAATGCATTGGAATCCAGGACCTAGCTCTCAACTGGCTGCATTCCTACTTATCTGGATGCCAACAATTTGTACAATCAGGACCCAACATCTCTGACCCATACACTCAAAAGCAAGGAGTACCTCAGGGCTCAGCTTTATCAGCCCCTCTTATTTAACATCTACATTCAGCCTATCTGTGACCTCATACGTTCTCATGGTGTCTTCTTTCATCTTTATGCAGATGTCATCATGATATATACTTCTTTTTCTACTGTTAATATGAACATCACAACAATAACTATTTGCCTCCTATACAGACCTCCCACAACCAATCATGACAGTCTTATATCAATCCTTGAATCAACATGCTCTACATCATTAAAGAAACCCCACATTTTATTAGGTGATTTCAACCTACCATTACTCCACAATACACACTTCACACTATTCTTCAACTCAGTGGTAGACATGAGATTTCAACAAATAATAAATATGCCTACCCACGCCAATATGCCACCTGGTATTCCTCCCGAAGATAGCTACAAGTCATACTCTATACTCACCTCCTCAAAACCTTCAAGTCCTTTGGTCTGACCATTACATTATAAAATTTACCATACGAATGATTTCCCCCGCTCCCCAACTACATACTACCCACCTCAGATGAAATGATTTAGACATTTTAATAAGGAAACCTTTCTGAAAGACATACTACCTCAATTAAACAATCCATTAATGAACCTTAATGATATCCTAAACAAATGGAATGCCACAATATCTGACGCACCCCCAGATTCACAAGTAAAAACTACTCACAGATCCTCTGAGAAATGGTACACCCCAGACCTAGCAAACTTGAAAAAAAAGAATTACGAAACTTGGACATATTTATTTATTTATTTTATTTATTTATTTATTTATTTATTTATTTAACATTTTTATATACCGCACTATTCATCATCAGCGCGGTTTACATAGAACTACAAAACATCAGATAAGATAAGATACATATATCTGTTTTTACATGTAACAGGAAGAAAAACTTGGAAAACAGGGGTAATAGTAACAATGGATAATAGAACTTGAACTATATACATATGATAGTAATATTACTTGAAAAAGTATCATGTTAGATAGGGATGGGATTGGAGCTGTTTAGATGAACTTGTGTTATTGTGTTCTCTGGAAAGTATATGATGAAAAGGTGATGCTTCAAGGCCTTTTTGAACTGGGGGATATCAGAGATGGCCCTAATGTGTGGTGGGAGGGTATTCCACAGTTTTGGAGCACATAAGCTGAATGATCGGTTCACAGTTGCAGAGATGTATTTTAAGGATTCTTTTGGAACTTTAAGCATGTTTAGTTCCGAGATTCTTCTAAGCCTGTTGGAGGGATAGGTTGGATCAACTCTGATAGAGAGGAGGGAGCAGGTCCTTTGTGAGCTTTGAAGACTAGTAGCAGGGTCTTGAAGGTGATTCTCGCTTGGATAGGGAGCCAGTGTAATTGTTTCAGGAGAGGTGTTACATGTTCTCTTTTTGGTGTCCCGAAGAGCACTCTTGCAGCACTGTTTAATGCGAGTTGAAGCGGGTTGAGGGTTGATTGGGGGAGCCCCTGTAGTATACAATTTGCGAAGTCAAAATGTGGGATAATTAAAGCCTGGTAGACAGTACGGAAATCATCTGGATCAATTAGTTGGCGAAGGTTTCTAAGGGAGCGAATCTTGAAATAAATTGCCTTTACAGTGTTGGCTATGTGGGTCTTCAGGTCTAGATTCTGATCCAGGGTAACACCGAGATAACGGATGTGGGGTTTTTACTTGCAACTTAGCATCTTGGACTTCAAGGAATGAAGGTGGTGTGAACTTCGGGTTTATTGAGAAGAAAAGTACCTCTGTTTTCTTGTTCTGGATTCTGAGATTTTGAGTCAGTAGCCAGTCTGAGATGGCGATAAAACAGTTGGTTATGGTGGTGAGATTCATCTTATCAATGCAAAATGGCATATATAATAGGACATCATCAGCATAGATCATATAATTGACTTTGAAGGACCTGATAATGTTGCATAGGGGTTGCATGTAGATGTTGAATAATAATGATGACAAAGAGGAACCTTGTGGGACTCCTTGACCTTGGTGAAATGGCTCTGATGTTTCACCATTTGAGCGAACTTGCTGCCATCTTTCTGAGAGGTAAGAGTTGCACCATTCAAGAGCATTTCCACAGAGGCCCTTCTCTAGTAGGCGGACCATAAGAATGTCGTGACAGACCGAGTCAAAAGCAGCCGCAATATCTAAAAAGATGAGAACAAAGCCTTGTTTGATGTTGTCGATGCCAGAGTTTAAGCTGTTGAGAAGTGAGGTGAGGAGCGTTTCGACCCCGTAAGATTCCCGGAATCCATGTTGACAGGTATCAAGAGGCGCTTCAGTGTCGATATGGTCTTGCAATTGTCTGTAGACTATCTTTTCGATTATTTTCGCAAGGGTGGGTATGCTGGAGATGGGTCGGTAAGAGTCTGTTTTTTGCGGATCTAATTTGAGGTTTTTTAGTAGAGGTCGGATGGAAGTCTGTTTGAGGGCAGAAGGGAATGAGCCAGTGTCAAATGATAGGCTTATGAATGATAGGCTTATGAACATATGGAGAACATGATAGGCTTATGAACATATGGAGAACATCTAAATCATTAGATGTTAAACTAATCTACATGACATCCCTTTAGACTTACAAAAAAGCAATGAACAGCAAAAAGAAAGACTAGCACACAAACATCCTTATTAAATCACTCAATCGCCCTAGAGAACTCTTTGAAATTGTGAAATCCCTAACACAAACTCCAAACAATGAAGTAAATAACCCTAACACAAATCCTCAAATTCTTGCTGATCACTTTGCAGATAAACTAAAAAGAAAAAAACAAGAAATCACCACCCTCAGTCCTAAATCTCATTCTACCCCAACGCGTCACACTTTTCACCTAATTGACCAAAAACAACGGTTGAACACAATCACCAAAATCAACACCACTACCTCCCCTCTAGACCCATGTCCAGTTAGCTGGATTAAGGCAGCAAAAACCAAACTAGCACCTTACCTTCTATCCAGAGTAAACCAGTCCCTTAACCAGGGATACATGCCACAAGATCTCAAGCACACTATGATTTGACCAATGCTAAAATACATCTCTTGAATACAGACCCATAGCTAGCATATCTTTTGTAGCTAAATTAATTGAGAAGGCTGTCCAAACACAATTACAGGACTTCATAGACTTAAACACACCATTAGATGAATAACAATATGGTTTCCGCCCATTCTATGGTGCAGAGACACTGATACTAATCCTCTTTGACAAGCTCATAGGCAGCATGGATGTTGATAAACAGGCATTCATCCTTGTATTCTTAGACATCGCTTCAACATTTGACAATGTCAACCATAACACCTTACTTACAAGACTAGACCAAATTGGAATAAAGGGAACTATCTTTCAATGGTTTAGCTCATACATCTCAGACCACACCCAGCAAGTACAAGTGGGCCAAAAGACATCTACAGTCTTCAAACAGGAGCAGGAAATACCTCAGCGTTCCTATTCAATCTATATCTCCAACTGATCTGCAACATATTCAGAACATTCAAAGTAGGATATGACATCTATGCAGATGATAATATGCTGTTCCTCCCCATAGACATAACTAACCTCACCCATCACATAATGGCATCTTGCATTAAGGAAGCAGAGATTTGGCTAAAAACATATAACCTATGGATTAACTTCAAGAAAACCGAAGTACTTTGCACATCAAGGAACCAGAACTTACCCCCTCCCCCCAGACACTTCCCACTCATGAAGTAAAATACTTCGGGGTTACTCTTGATCAATCACTCAGCATAACATCCCACTTAACACTGATCACTATAGAAATATTCTTCAAATTACGGATCATACAGCATCTAAGACCACTGCTTGATAACTATGGTTTCTGATCTGTAGTACAAGTGCTAATCATTACACACTTTGACTTCTGTAATAGTTTATTACATGGAATACCCAAGAAATCTATTAATCAACTTCAAATGGTCCAGAACATCACCACCAGAATCATCTGTAAGGCCCACTTGATTGACCACAAAGCACCCATCTTGCACAAACTCCACTGCCTACCAATTACAAGCAGAATAAAATAAAAACCATCAATGATTACATTCAAATTACTAAACAACGTAGCACCCTCATTTCTACCATCCTTAATTAATCCCATGGCAGAAATAAGAATCAAAAGAGGTTGCTCAAAGGATAAGATTACAATCCCTTCGGACTTCCGCAAAACAAAACAAGCCACAAGTAATAGAGCATTCTCTTACGTCAATCCTATCCTATGGAACTCCTTACTTGACACAGTGAGATCTATCAAAGACCTCCAAACATTCTGAAAGGAAATTAAAACATTACTATTTATCAAACACTATGGTAGCAACCTGGGCGAGAATGACATATACCCACCCTAAACCCACAATCCTAGAGCCCCACCATCCCCTCAGATACCAGATGAAACACTTAGCAACCCTGAAACTCCTTGTACTGTCAACATGATATATATAAAAGTAATATATGTAAAAAAACACAAAAAAATGTAAATAGTTGCAATTGTAAATAGTTATTTTGTTTGATATTCCCACCTTGGACCTATGTTCTATGTAACTTTTTCGTTATTCGTTCTTTGTAAACCGCCCTTGATCTTGGGAAGGGATGGTATAGTAAAGCTTTGCAAGTAAATAAATAAATAAATGTCTCCTGCTGACCTATAAGTGCATTCACTTTGCAGCTCCTCACTACCTTTCCTCTCTTATCTCTCCCTACACCTCTCCTCGGGAACTCCGCTCTTCTGGCAAATCACTTTTATCTGTGCCCTTCTCTTCTATTGCTAACTCCAAACTTTGATCCTTTCACCTTGCTGCTCCTTATGCCTGGAACAAACTACCTGAGTCTGTATGTCAGGCACCTTCTCTGGCCCTTGTCAAATCCAGGCGGAAAACTCACCCCTTCGCTGCCCCTTTGGGATCTTGACTCACCTGGTCTTCTTTGTGTTTCCTTACCATTCCCCCTAGATATATCCCATGTCTACAGCTACTGTGTAATCTGTCTTGACTAGATTGTAAGCTCTGATGAGCAGGGACCATCTTTTACATGTGTGTGCAGCACTGCATACGTCTTGTAGCATTATACAAATGCTCAGTTGTAGTAGTAGTAGTAAACTGCAGTTGGGCACATACATTTTTCCATCAAAGAACACTTAAATTTGTAATGCCAAATAAACCCCTTGCATGTGCATACACCTCATTAGTGCCATATATGATTTCCATGTGCACCTGCCCCCATCTCCATGGATGTACATGCAACCCCCTTTTAGAATGATATTCTAAGGGGTATGTTTACTAAACCAGGCTAACGGTTAACCCGGGCTATCTGCACCTAGTTCCCATTGAATGGCTTTTCTAAAATGTGCCTTTTAGTGCTAAATGTTCTTAATTCTCTATAAATGAAAGGTATTAAAGGTAATTTTATTTTGTTATATATTTGGAAGAACTGCTGCTTCAGAAGGTCTGATTTGGTACATTTTTCTCTAGTTATTATGCAAAAATGTACTTTCCTTGGAACAGCTTGTTTTTGTTGTACATCGATGACAAAACAGAATGAAATACTTCAGAAGTCTAATTTTTCATTTTTAATTCATGTATAATTAGTGCATTTTCTGTGATGTCCAAGGAAAGTAAAAACAATGTCAAATAATAAGCAATTGATGTCAACAAAAATAGAAAAAAGGTAAGCTTAAAAGCAAACACCTCCCTCAAAAAAAAAAAAAACCAAAACAGGCATAATCCAATAACAGCAGCTACGGGTGTCAGTCTGTCAAAAATGAGTTGCCTGACTGGAGACAGAACACAATTTAGGACAACTATCTGGAGGGTCGCCCTGAGTCGACAATGACTTGATGGCGCTTAACAACAACATAGTCCAAGAAGTATACCAAATTGCAAAGGGAGTTCTTTGCAAGTCCCCTCATCACATAAGAAATGCCAAAAATGCTTCCTGTATTTCGGGATTGTAAATCCCAAAGTTTCATTACTTCCCATCTGTTAGTAGTTTGCAAAATTTCTCATTAGTGTGCACTGTGGGGGAAAGGTTCTTGCTATTGAGCAGTACTGGATGTTAAGTTATCCAAATAGCTTGGGTTACAGAAAAAGCTCACCTAATTTGCTAAATGGATGACTAGTTGCTGAACAATGCCACTATCTAAGAACACAATCTAAGAACATAAGAAAGAATATAAGAAATGTCATACTGGGGTCAAACCAAGGTCATTCAAGTTCTATAGCCTGTTTCCAATAGAGGCCAATCCAGATCACAAGTACCTGAAAGTTTCCCAAAAAGACACACAGGTTCCATAATGCTTGTAGTGGGGCAAGCAGTGGATTTCCCGGGTCCTCTTTAATAATGGGTTATGGACCTTTTCTCCAGAAACTTGTCCAAACCTTTTTTAAGCCCATCTATCACTAACAGCTTTTACTACATCCTCCGGTAATGAATTCTAGAGTCTGATTACACGTTGAGTGAAAAAATATTTTCTCTGATTAGTCTTTAATTGGAAAAGGAGATGTTCCGTTCCCCGAAGGCTGACGCCGCAGTGTCAGCAGTAACTAAGAGCAGTACAGTGCTCAAAGACGTCCAGGATAGAAAAGCCTTTGATGTAAGTGTGCTATGCCTACAAGCCTTGGCTTGCGGGGCTTTGGTGGCACGCACATGTTTGCATTGGACACAAAGCATCCCCGAGTTGGTAAAGGAGTCCCAGGAACAGAGGGCCATAGCGAGACTTGAGACTGGAGCAGCCTACTTGGCAGACACCTTATATGATCTTGTTAGGGGACTTTCCAACAGCATGGCCTCGATGGTGGTGGATCGCCGCTACCTCTGGCTCTGCAACTAGTCAGCGGATGTTTCCTCGAAGGCCTGTTTGAGTAAACTGCTTTTCAAAGGGAAGCAGTTGTTCGGGGAGGAACTGGAAAAATTGGTAAAGGACTTGGGGGAGTCCAAAGGGGATGCCTTCCCGAAGATAAGCAGAAGCAGGGACGTGGCTCTGGCTTGGGCAGAGGGCAGCCCCGTGAGTTTAAGCATTTTTGGATGGTGAGATTTACACTGTATCAAAGAGGGCAGTTCACCTCCAGGGGACTATTATTTTGGGGGTTTCATGGGCAGGTAGAGGCTCTTACTCGGCCTCTGCATCCTCCTTGGTCCAAAAAAACCCATAATGAAGCAAGGAGGGCCCAGGCAGTGGTACAGGCCATGGGAGGTAGATTGTGGGATGCGCTGAAGTTCGCCAGACCACTTGTGCCAGCCTTCATTCGTTCCCCCTGCAAGGTGTGCAAAAAGACAGGGTGTGCAGGAAGTGCTCAAAAGGCTCCTGAGGATGAATGTGGTAGTGCCAGTTCCCAATGGAGTCGCTGCTCTGGATTCCCCTAACAATGGATGCCATCCTTTCGGGATGGGGAGCCCACTGCGAGGGGCACATTTCTCAAGGGCAGTGGACCGTGAAGAAGCGGACGTGGCCTATCAATCGGCTAGAGATGAGAACCATTCTCCTTGCCTTTCAGAAGTTGCACACACTACTGCACGGAAAGGCGGTACAGGTCTTTTCCAACAACGCCATCATGATAGCATACGTCAATTGACAAGGGGGCACACGCAGCACCAGGCTAGAGAGCGAAGCGGAGATGTTGCTGAGTTGGGCAGAGACCCATCTGCAGGCGATTTCAGCAACACACGTTGCCGGCACAGAGAACGTCACAGCCAACTACCTCAGTTAAGTGCGATTGGATCCAGAGGAATGGAAACTGAACCAGGCAGTCTTTGAGCAAATCATGCGCTGGTGGAGGGTGCTGATCATGGATTTGATGGAGACATTTGCATTAGCCAAAGCGAGCTGGTTCTACAGCCAACAGAGGGGGAGAATGTCTGAAGGTCTCAACGCACTTGTGCAGCGCTGACCCAGACAGGGGCTTCTCTGTGTCTTACCTCTGTGGGCACTCATAGGTCAAGTGATTTAGAGAGTGGAGACGCACCACGGACAAATAATCTTGATTGCCCCAGATTGGCCGAGGCACCTGTGATACACGGACCTTATTCAGCTGAGGTGGCTGAGCTTTGGAGACTTCCAAGCAGGCCAGACCTGCTGGTTCCAGGGTCCATTCTTAATGTCCTAGGTGGATCGGTTCTCGCTTATGGCATGGCTCTTGAGAGGGCTAGGTTAAGGAAGTGAGGTTATTCCGCCAAGGTAATCTCCATGCTTCTTAAGGCCAGAAAGAGGTCCATGTGCTTGTCCTACATTCTAATGTGGAGAATTTTTGAGGGCTGGTGCACTCATAATAGCTGCAGGCCGCTGTTGGCATCTGTTCCGGTGCTGTTGGAGTTTCTTCAGGCAGGGCTCAATAAAGGGCTGGCCTGTGGCTCTCTAAGGGTACAGGTGGCCATGTTGGCATGTTATTGCAGCAGGATCCAGGGGGTCTTCTTGGGAATGCATCCAGATGTGATTCATTTCCTGAGGGCAATTAAGCAGCTCCGACCACCCAGGAGGGTGCTGGTACCGGCTTGGGATCTCAATTTGGTGCTTTCAGTGCTGACGCAAGAGCTCTTCAAACCATTAGTGGCATTTACCCTGAAGGAATTGACATTGAAGATGGTATTTTTGGTGGCAATTTGTTCCACTAGGAAGATCTCTGAGCTCCAGGCATTGTCGTGTAGAGAGCCTTTTTTGACCTTATCCAGAGAGAAAGTGGTGCTGCGGAGAGTGTCCTCCTTCTTGCCAAAGGTGGTGTCACAATTTCATCTGAATCAGCCAGTCACTCTTCTTGTGTTGTCGGGACTGGCCGAGGAATTAGCGGACCCACAGTTGCGTCTCCTTGATGTCAGGCGGTCATTGAAAACGTATCTAAAGTGAACAGCTTCATTTTGGAAGTCAGATCAGCTATATGTCTTGTTCGAGGGGCTGCATAGGGGGAGGCAGCAATCAAATCCCCATTTCTAGATGGATTAAAGAAGCATTTGCATCTATCTATCTGCTGCGGGGCAAAGTGGTCCCGCAGGGCCGGTGGGCTCATTCCACTAGGGCACAGGCTGCCTCCTGGGTGGCGTGGAGTTTGTTTCCACCGGGGGATATCTGTCGGACGGCCACCTGGTCATCCCTGCATATGTTTGTGAAGCATCATAGATTGGATGTGCAAGCAGTGGGGGATGCGAAGTTTGGTTCAGCAGTGCTATAGGCTGGGCTCGCAGGTCCCTCCTACAGGCTCTGTTACATCCCTGAGGTGCGGGACTGGACTGGATGGATGATAAGGACGATGAAATTAGGCCTTACCTGCTAATTGGCTTTTCTTGAGGAACTCCAGTCCAGTCCCAGAACCCTCCCATCAGCAATTTTGGCATGGTGCATGTGACCCCCGGGCCTGAAGAATCTCAGCTTAGTGGAAAGCTGGGGGCGGGCAAAGCAGCACCGCATTATAGGAGAAGTCACGTAGGTTCCCGTATCTGCTTCTTGGTAAGAAGTCTATCCCATCCTCCAGGGGGGTGAGCAAGAGGCGTGTTGAACAGGTAATCTACCCTTTCTTTGGAAGACTCCAATGTTCAGGGTGGGGGCCAGGGAGGGGGTTTCCTGGGAGGTTGTTTCTCAAGGGGAACCTATTATAGTTTGTTAAGGTTGTTATTTTGAATATTAACTTCTTATTTGTTGCTCCTGTGAGTCTGCTTTGTCAATAGGTTACTGGGGCTGGTGGGTGGTGCCAGCTGTCTAAGTATCCTGATGTCATTAAAACGTGACATGCTCAATCTTCAAGCTGCTGGTGTGGGTTTGCTACCCCTGAGGTGCAATACTGGACTGAAGTTCCTCAAGGAAAGCCAATTAGCAGGTAAGGCCTAATTTCACCTTATCTCACTCATTATTCCTATTTCCATGTCATTTACAAATATGTTAAAAAGCAGCGGATCCAGCAGAGAACCCAGGGGTAGTCCGCTATTCACCTTTCTCCATTGGGAAAATTGGCCATTTAGACCTATCCTCTGTTTTCTTTTAACTAGTTTCTAATCCACAATAGTACACTGCCTCATATCCTATAACTTCTTAATTTTGCCAAGAGTCTTTCATGAGGGACCTTGTCAAAGGCTTTCTGAAAATCTAGATACACTATATCAACCAGCTCACCCTTTCTACCTGTTTATTCACACCTTAAAAAAAATATAATGGATTAGTAAGACAAGACCTTCCATGGCTAAAGCCATGTTGGCTTTCTCCCGTTAAACCATGATTATCTACATGTTCAGTAATTTTGTTCCTTATAATGGTTTCTACCCTTTTGACCAGTACTGATGTCAGGCTCATTGGTCTGTAGTTTTCTTGGTTACTCCTGGAACCCTTTTTAAAAATTGGCATTACATTGGCAATTCACCAATGTATTTATTTATGAGGGTTTTTTTATACTTCTTTATCAGCAAAATCAAGGCAGTTTACATGGAACTATTGAATTTACATAGAATATGGAAAATGGGTGTAGGTAACATTTAACAATAATTGCTAATGGATAATATTAACATAACTACTAAACATTTTTATTATGGAACATATTTACATGGGTTGTGCATTTAATTGAACTGTAGTGTCCAGAGGTTGTGCCCTTGTCTGTGATGTGGAAGTAATTCCATGAGGGAAAATCAGAAATTTATATTTAATTATGTAGGGTATATATTAGGTCCAGGTATCTTATTCTTCTAATATTCTGTGAACAGGTGTGTTTTGATTTGCTTCTGGAAGGTGACCAAGTCATTTATACACCTTAGATTTGGAGGGAGAGTGTTCCAAAGGATGGGAGAGTAGGAAATAAAAGCTCTATTACTCGTTGCTTGTTTGGTTTTTCTGAAGTCTTTTGGGATTGACAACGTGTTTCGTGTACATTCTCTTCTTTGTCTGGAGTCCGGTAGCATTGATATTAAGGAACTTAGATAGGATGGGGCCAAGTTGTGGAGTACCTTGAATGTGATAAGCAGTGATTTATTTTTTAATCCTACTTGATATAAGTATCCAGTTCAGCTGGTTTAGGATGGGTATGATGTGCTCAGCTTTTGGTACTTTCTGAATGGTTCGTGCAACTGCGTGTTGTGCTATTTATAGCTGATTTATGGCTTGTTTTGGAAGACCTTGTGTGATGCTGTTGCAATAATTGAAGTTGGGACAAATCATTGCTTGTAGTACCAAGCGGAAGTTTTGAGGTTGGAGTAGGGGTCTTAAGTTTTGTATCATTCTTAGTTTATTGTAAATTGTCAGAGTTGTTAGGTTTATATGCTTCGTTACACTTAGGTTTTGATCTGGGATAACTCCTAGATATCTCACCTCCTTCTTTATTTTGAGGTAGGAGCCTTTGACTTGTATTTTTGTTGGTGGTACAAAGTCCTTATCCTTAGTGATAAAAAAGACTTCAGTTTTTTTGTAATTTATCATTAGGTTGCAAGAGATGAGCTATTGTGCAGCTTTATTAAAATACTCTGAAATCTTTTCAAGATCAGGTTTTGCTGTCATAAATGAGGTAAATAACATTATGTCATCAGCATATATTCTGTAATGTATCTTATGTGCTTTGAATATATCACAGATTGGGTGGAGGTAAATGTTAAACAATACAGCAGATAAGGCAGAACCTTGTGGTATTCCTTGATTCTAGCCATATGTTTCCAAGAGTGAATGACCAATTTTTATCTGTTGAGTACAGTCAGATAAGTACAATTTGAACCATTGCAGTATTGTACCATTAATGCCAGTTTGTAGAAGTCTCATTAATAGCATCTCGTGGCTGATGGAATTGAAAGCAGTTGCTATATCTAAGAAGATGATGGTGTAGGCTTGTTTGGGTCTTTCTATTCCTTGTAAGAGTATATCAAATAAGGTCATAAGAAGTGTTTCCACACCGTAAAAAGGTCTAAACACATGCTAGCGGGGCATGCATGTCTAAGTGATCTTGGAATTGTTTTTGGATGTTGTTTTCAATTAGTTTAACTATAAATGGGAGATTCTATATTGGTCTGTAGGAGTTAGGGCAACTTTTATCCAATGATATGTTTAAGATAGGGTGGATGATTGCTTTTTTAGGGTTCTTGGCATGTGACTTAGAGACAGAGAAAGGTTAATAACCTTGAGAAGTGTGGGTGCCATTTCTGAACTTGTCATTTTAACCCAGTTTACCGGGTATTGGTCTAGATGAGACGTTGTTGTATTGATGGACTTTATGATTTGTAGCAGCTGTTCAGTATTTATTGTTGAGACTGTTTGTCATGATGTGATGTATACATTGGCCATTCACCAATCTTCAAGTATTACAGACGATTTTAATGATAGTTCACAGATTACTAATAATAGGTTTGCAATCTCATATTTCAGTTCTTTCTACACCTTTGGATATATTTCATCCGGTCCAGGTATATCAATATTTCTTTCAATTCTTCCGATGTTTCACTTTTGAATAGCATTTCAGTCATGGGTACCTTCCCTACATCTTTTTCAGTAAAGACTGAAGCAAAAAATTCATTCAGTCTCTCTGCTATGGCTTTCTCACCTCTTAGTGCACCTTTTACCCCTTTATCATCTAATGGTCCAACTGACTCTCACAGGTTTTTTGCTACGAATGCACTTGAAAAAGTTCTTATTATGCGTTTTTCCTTCCATATTAAGCTTTTTTTCAAATTCTCTCTTTGCCTGCTTTATCAAGGTTTGGCATCTAACTTGCCAATGCTTATGTTTCCAGTTTTCATCACTTAGCTCCTTTTTCCATTTCTCGAAAGATGTTTTTCTTGGCTACAACAGCCTCTCTGACCTCACCTTTAAACCATGCTGGCAGTTTTTTGGACTTCCTTTCACTTTTCTTAAAGCGTGGAATACAGCTGGTCTGGGTTTCCAAGACAGCATTTTTAAACAACAGCCATGCTTGATGTAAATCTTTAACCTTTGCAGTTCCTCCTTTTAGTTTTTTCTTAACTATTTCCTCATTTTATTATAGTCTCCCTTTTGAAAGTTAAAAGATAGTACTGTGCATTTCCTTGCCCTCCTTCCTCCATTTATTAAATGAAATGCGATCATGCTATGATCACTATTGCAAGTGGCCCCAACACCCTTATCTCTTGCACCAGATCTTGTGTTCCACTAAGGACTAGGTCCAAAATAACTTCCCCTCTTGTCTGTTCATGAACCAGCTGCTACAAGAAGCAGCCATTTATTTCATCTAGAAACTTTATGGGCCTGATTTTTGAAAGATATTTACATGCTTTACAGCACAGTAAACCTTGTAAATGTCTTAAATGGGGATATTCAAAGGCACTTACATGGTTAGTGCTTTTGAATATCCCCTCCTAAGTCCCCTATATGCCCTGATGCTATTTGGTTAGCTTTGGGTCATGTTGGGGGCATTCCGTGGCGGAGTGGAGGCGGAGACTGCTGCTAACCGATTAGTGGAGATATTGCACCACTATCCATAGCTAAAACTAGGCCAGCTTTTGGTTCGCTTAGTTTTAGCTGCAGATGCTAACTGGGTAACAGTTCAATATTGCTGCTACCCGGTTAGGCTCTGTGGTGGTTTCCTATGTATGCCAAACCTGGATATTAAATGCTGTCGCCATGGCATTGAATTTCTGGGTTAGGGGTTAGCAGGCAGGGCCATGCCCTGTAGCAGCACATAGCCTGCCCAAATGAATATAAGGACCTATCTCTCTAGCATGTCCTGCAGTGACACTGACTCAGTCGATACCGGGATCATTGAAATCCCCCATTATTATTATAGTACTGTAACCTTTATTAGCTTCCCTGATTTCTTTGAGCATTTCATCATCCATTTGTTCATTCTGGCCAGGTGATCGGTAGTATATCCTCACTGCCATCGCCTTCCCCTTTTTACCTGGGATTTCAATCCATAGAGATTCTACAGTGTATTTTGTTTCCTGCAAAACTTTAATCCTGTGTGACTCAATGCCCTTTTAACATAGAGTGCAACCCCTCCACCAATTTGTACACAGGTTGTCCTCCTTCCACCATGTCTCTGAGATACCAATCATATATAACCTCTCATTTAAGTGCTATATATTCTAATTCTCCCATCTTATTTTTTAGACTTCTAGTATTTGCATACAAACATTTTAGAGGTCGCATTTTATTCATATTAATCTGGTTATTGGTAGGCATGGGTAATTTGAAATCTTTAAGCTCTGTCTGCTCTGTACGTAAGGGCATTTGGGTTACTTTTGTCTTTATTGGAACCTCTCTGTTGAAATTTATTTATTTATTTAATTTTCTTATATACTGCGCTATTTATCATCAGTGCGGTTTACATTGAAACAATACAACATTTGGTCAGCTATAATGCCCTATCTTCAGTCTTTTGCTAGTATCCTTCAAGGATACATTGTTCTGAACTATGCACTCTTGGGTGACTGTCAGCTTTCTCCTTTTATCTAGTTTAAAAGCTACTCTCTCACGTTTTTAAAGGTTAATGTCAGCAGCCTGGTTCCATCCCGGTTAAGGTGGAGCCCATCCCTTCGTAAAAGTTCCTCCTTTCCCCAGAATGTTCCCTAGTGCCTAACAAATCCCAAACCTCTTCCTTACACTCTGCTTGCCTTTTGGGTCCTGTGCATGGAATGGAGAAGCATTTGAGAATGCTTACCCTGGATGTTCTGGATTTCAACTTCTTACCTAAAATCCTAAATTTGGCCTCCAGAACCTCCCTACCATATTTTCCTATGTCATTGGTATCAACATGTACCAAGACAGCAGACTCTTCCCCATCGCTATCTAAAACCTTGTCTAGGTGACACGTGAGGTCTGCTACCTTCGCACCAGACAAGCATATTACCAGACAATCCTCATGTTCACCAGTCTCCCAGCTATCTACATGCCTAATGATTTAATCACCAACTGTAACGACCCTCCTAACCCTTCCCTCATGGACACATGTCCCTGGAGAAAGCTCCTTTGTGGAAGGGTGTTTTACATCACCTGGAGGCCAGGTCCTATCTACAGGATCATTTCCTGCCACACCAGGGTGATGCTGTCCTGTCATGTGACCTCTCTCTCCTCCATGGCAACAGGGAGGCTGCCAGACTGGAGGTAGGACTTCAATACTACGTCCCTGTAGGTCTCGTCTATATACCTCTCTGTCTTCCTTATGCCCTCCAAGTCTGCTACTCTAGCCTCCAGAGATCAGACTCATTCTCTGAGGGCAAAGAGCTTCTTGCACCTAGTGCACATGCGCACTGAATCTAGATATTCAGCAGCAGCCACTATTACGATAACTGCTATTAAATATTTGGTGGATATTTAAATTCTAGGGCTGACTACTATGGTGTTTAAATATCTGACCTTTTTAAAATTGATTCCTAAAATTATCATAGACACATAGAAGCTATGCAAACTAAGGGGTATGTTTACTAAAGGGTATTAAGGGAGCAAGTGTTCCATTAAGCTAGTTATCGACACCCTTGTACCCTTAATCTGTGAAAAAGCTGCATTAATGAGCATTAAAGGCTCCTGCAGCATTAAGGGAACAGTAGGCAGAGAGTGGGCATTAACAGTAGGTGCTCCCTTAATGCCTGTTGGTTTAGCACCCTTTAACACTGCGAACCTTAACACCAAGTAAAATCTCACGGAAAGGGGGTATTTTGAGGGGTGAGGAGCATATTTAAATATCTGCAATGTGATCCACAGACAGGTGAGTCCAAGATAGTGATAGTAGTGCTCCATTAGCAGCAACAGCATAGTGTCCAAGAATGAAAGGGCACTATGTTGATGGTGCAAAATGGTCAAAGGGGGTTGCATGTGGGTCATGCATGGGGGTTTCTGGTGTGCAATACAGACCAGGCAGCTGCCCAGGTTGCACATCTGTTATGTCCGTCATGATGCCACAGTGACAGTGGCATCACACAAATATGTTGCTGCTGCGAAAAGGTGATGCACAACATGGGATGGTCCAAGTGTCCCTGGCACCCTAGGCTGTGATCCTGGCTGCCCCCCCCCCCCCCTGCTTCTGCTGACACAAGCTCCAGAGGAAGAGGCCAGTAGTGCCAGCAGCTATAGCTCTGCAGGGGGCTGCAAAAAGCAGTCACCTAAGGAAATACCACAGCTGCAGCTGTCCCCCCCCCCCCAGACATATTTATTTATCAAGTTTTATATACCACCTTTTCCTTCAATCAAAGTGGTTACAATAAAGGGTGGGTAGAGGTGACATTTAAGGGGAGGAGAGGAAAACAATACAGAACAATAAACAATACTGTAAGGTAATAGAGTATGGGGATTATTGGTTGCTGGAGTCATACTGTTCAGCAAAGAGTAGTGTCTTGAGCATTTTCCTGAAATTCTTAAGGTCCTTTGTCGAGCGCATTGGTTCAGGGAGGGCATTCCAAAGTGTAGGTGAAGTGAGTGAGAGAAGGGGCTCTTTTGGTGGTGGATTCGTTGGCACGTTGGAAGCTGGGTGGAGTGATGATTTTGTTTGTCATGTTGCTTCGTCTGTGTCTTGAGCTGGAGTCCTTGGTTATAATATGCTGTAGTGCAGAGGCTGAAAAGTTATGAAAGATTTTAAAGATGTTTAAGCTTGCTTTATATCTTATCCATGAGTGGATGGTTAGCCAATGCAGCTGCTGAAGTATTGGTGTGATATACTCGCTTCTTGCAATGTTTGTAATGATCCGGGCCACCGTGTTTTGTACCAGCTGTAGGGGGTGGAGATATTGCTTGGGCAATCCTTGATAGAGCGAGTTGGCATAGTCCAGTATAGGCATGATTATAGCCTGGCATACCGTGCGGAAATGGATATTGTCCAGGGCGGGTTTGAGTCTTCTGATGAGCTTGAGGCGGTGGTGCGCTTTGCTGACAGTTTTGTTGATGTGCAACTGGAAGGTCAATTTGTTATCTAGGGTGACACCCAGGTACTTTACTTCGTCCTTCACTGCTATGTTCTTACCTAGGATGCTAATTGTATGAGGAGGTGTGAAGGTGGAGTTTCTGGAGATGAACATAGCTTCTGTCTTGTCCCAGTTCACAGAGAGACAGTTGCTAGTAAGCCTTGCAAGCATATCCTTGAGACAATTGGTAATGGGTTCAAGGTTAGGCGTGTGTGTGTCAATGGGGGTGTAGCTATCATATCATATCTGCAGCTGGCGGGGATGGGGCTATGCTGGCAGCAGTTGTCTGGGGCAGTGTGGCCAACCATGTGTGCCTATGCCCCCTCATACCAGAACTGGCATCCTAGGTGCATGCCTAAACCTCATGCTGTATGGGTCAGGACTGCACCACACCCCCATTGACAGCATGCTGCCATGTCAACACGGTGTGAGGGTATTGGCAGTGGGTGCAGCGTCCGCCACCAGCAGCATACAGAGCCATGGTGACATACAGACAGGACAACACATCCCCCTCCAACACCCGCCAAACACACCTTGTCAGATAAGTATGGCACAGGGCCTGAAGAGATCACAGCAGACACAGGATGACTCCTACTCATGCCCGCATTCACCCTGTCAATGACTACAACTCCACACAGGGACTGCTGACTTCATATGGCAGCTCTGTGGTGCAAAACATAAAGCCAGTGTCTATATGAGAGGAGGGTCACAGGTTCAGATCATGTCTTGCATTGCACTCTGATACAGTTGGTAACCATCTGACATATTTTCAATGCCCAGCTTTTGTTCCATCATCAGGTGGTAGCCATGGTTTTCTCTGCTTTTTTTGTCCTGTGTCATATGCGTTCAATAAAATAGTTTCTTTCTTCAAATGCTTTGCATTCCCTTATTCATGCAATGGTAATTTCACACGTTGATTACTGTAAACCTATCTACTATGGTCTTTACTCCACTAATCTTAAAATATTGCAACATATACATATCACAATCTATGTCTTTTCCAGTCCTACTCGGTTTGATCAAGTTTCTTCTTTTCCTCCTCAAACATCATTGGCTCCCTCTTCGCTCCCAAAACTCCAGTCTTATGGTCATACCACATGTCTCACGTGCACGTCTTGATGCATCATGCCATGCAGCTTTCTATTTTTTCAGCCCCAACTTTGTGGAATGCACTGCCCACCTTGCAAAGGTTAGAGTCCTCTTTTCAGAAATTTAAGGCATCTTTAAAGACCCATCTCTTCACCATTGCTTTTCATGGAGTTTCGTGATGGGTTAAAGTAGGTGCTGGATAGCCTTTATCCTTAATATTACTCTTTACTCACTCTGTTCTCTGTTTTCCTATGTTTTTATTGTAGTTTGTTTTTCTTTTTTTGTATGGTATATTTCATATTTTAGATTGTAAACTGTTCTGGTACCCTGTGGCATAGAGTGGTAAAGTAAGTTTGAAATAAACATAAACATAAACATGGGCATTAGTGGCCCATGCTATTTGCACTAGGTGCAGGTAGCATGGTACAATGAACTCTATCTCAGTGGGTGGCAGTTAGTTGCACTTGCAGCCTGGTGTCTATGCTTTCGCATGGTTTTCCTATATTAATTGCAGGGGGACGGATGTACAGGCCCCTCTGCAGCGAGATGGAAGTCCCATGCTGGTAATGCAGCCTGCACTCATGTTACTGGCACGGGGCTTATTAAACATGTCCCATTATGTGCAAAAAAATAATATGCAGTAAGTGCAAAGCCTGTTAGTGGCTCAGAATTTTCTCTGCAGTTAGTGCATAGAGTGAACCATTTACCACACGGGCCAATGTTCCATGCCTTGTCAGATAATCTGGATGCACTAATGCAACCTGCTGAGGCATAAAATATGGGCTCCAGTACACAATTTTAAAACATATTGCATGACAGCACAACCCAACCCCCCTTCTCTAGCACATTACCTCTTCAGTCAAACCCCCTCACCTGATCAGATCCCCCTTAGCAAACATTTTCTCCAATCATAACCTCCCATCTGATCCTCCTCAGGTACGCCTCACAATCTGATCCTTCTGATCCAGACTATCTCCTCTATCAACACTTCCCTGGACAGTATGCCTCCCCCAAAATCAAGACCTCTTTCAAACTCCCCCCCCAAAAGGAAGCTCCCCAACACCATACCCAAACCCTCTCTCATGTCCCTAGCCCTGCTTGGGATTCACCCAGGGGTTTCCATGATCATCAAGTGAACCAGAACAAGAGTGGTCACCCTCCACTCCTGCCCCAGTAGTTGCTGGGTTTGAAAATGGCAGCTATGACCCCCTAGTGGTAGTTTATGGTACTACCACTAGAAGTCAGTCAATCTGCCTTATAAGGGCAATAACTAAACATATATGGACAAAAGACCCAGATATTCAATGCCAGGCCATATCCAGCCACTAGCATATTCAGCTACTGCCCAGTTAGCTTCTTCAGTGAAAGTAAGGCCAGCCTTTCAGGTGCCTAACATTCACCACTTTGCAATAACCAGGCAACAGCTCATATTGCTGCTGCCTGATTATCGCTGAGGGCCACCTCCACTCTGCCTCCAGATCACCCCAATGGGGCATGCAGCAGTTGTACCTGCGGGTATTCAGCAGCACAAACCATGTTGGTGCTGCTGAATATCCTGGTCAACAACCACGTTAATCGCTTTGACTATCCCTGCCATAGGTTATTCAGATAGCAGCTGAAAATCACCACTATCCAGATAATGTTGCTGTTCTTCCCCTTCCATATACGAATAGTATGGGATAGGTTAGAGGGGTTTATGGCCTGGTATTTTCTCTATAGTGTTTGAAAATCTACAGATAAAAAGGATGAATTTTTTGAGTCTGTTATCTTCTGCAGATACTTTTGGTTTGCTGTGCTGAAGTACAACTGTTTTCCCTTCAAAGGAAGTGGATGGACCTATGGATAGATTCATTTGCTTGGGTAAGACAGATGAGTCAAGAGTTATTTATTTATTTATTTTATTTAGAACACATTTATATACCGCTGCTTCCAGCGATCAGCAGCGGTTTGATTCTTCTTTTGGGAGGTGTCAATCAGGACAGGGTGGGGAGTATATACATAAAGGACTGAGGGGGGGGGGCACGGCACACATGGTTAAAGTTTTTGGGTTAAACTTATTTACATTATACAATACATATTTACAGATTTAGGAAATCAAATTTTCCAGGGCTATACATGGTTACACAGGCAGATTTAAATGCATATATATTTATGGCTGATTGTAGTAGTATTTAAATAGGTGGGTTTTTAACTCTTTCCTGAATCTTGTAATGTCCTGGGTTAGACGTAGGTCCACAGGGAGCTGATTCCATATAGTGGGCGCGGCGAAAGAGAAGGCTCTACGACATGTACTCGTTTTCACCGTTCGGATTGCTTTGGGGACCTGCAGGGTGCCCAAGTTGTTAGTTCTTCTGTTCCTATTTGCTGGTTGTGTGCTGATAAGAGATGACAGGTATGAGGGGGCTATGTTGTTGATCAGCTTGAATGTTGTTACTAGCATCTTGTACTGTACCCTAGCTGCAACAGGAAGCCAATGAAGGTCGATCAATATTGGGGTGATGTGGTCAGATACTCTTGTTCCCATTATGATCCTAGCTGCGACATTTTGGGCCATTTGAAGGATACCTATGGAATCTAATTAGAAAGGGACTATGGTCTCTGCTGGTTGGGAACATGTTGTTAAGGCAGCAACTGTGATGACATCCGTTGCCAGTTTTGGAAATACTATTATATATTTTACATTGCACTGAGCAGATGCCATTCTTGCTGTTTCCACTTTGCTTCATGTTCAGGTTCAAAATAAAGCATGAATCATGGACATTATTTAAAAATATGGAGGGGTATTTTCAAAGTCATTTAGGAGGTTGCAGACCTGCAAATTGCCTAAATGGTGCTCTGTGGTCTATTTAGTGGCACTAATATAGTTAGTGGTGCTGAATATCCCCGGGTGCCACCACTGATTGGCCTGACGCTAGCCAGCTAGTGTTGAGGTGCTCCAGGGATGGATTGGAGGTGGCAACCGGGAATATAAACCCCCTAGTCGGTTGTCCCAAAGTAGCAAATGTTAGCTGTCTAAAAGGCTTGCCTAATTTTTGCCACTGAAGTCAACTGGGCAGTGACTCAATCTCACTGCTACCTGGTTAGCTATGGTGGTATCCAGCCAACCCAGATATTCAATGCTGGTAGTCGGATATGACCCTGGCATTGAACATCTGGGTACAAAGTTCAACGGTGCCACTAGCTGCTGTACAAGCGCTAGCTGTTTCCACTGAATATCCCACCCAACATTTTGTAAGCTCAGATAAAATATATTCCATGCTTTAAAAAAAGGTTTAAAGAAGACCAAACCACTGCCAGAATAATTTTATGGCGAGGTGAAAGACAACTAAAACCAAAAAGGTATCTATTAGAAAATGGAAAGCCGACCCAAATGAGTAGCATAAGAACTGGCAAGTTAGATATAAAACAGTAATAAGGCAGGCCAAGAAAGACTGAAAAGATGCTTAACAAAAACCAAAAACTAATACCAAAAACTTTGCTGAGTGTATTTGAAGCAAAAAGCTCAATATGCATAGGCATATTTGGTATTTGGGGGGTGGGGGGGTGATGGGGGACGGGCATGGGGGCAGTGTCCCCTCAAATGTTTCAGGTACTAATTGTGATCTGGTGCCCTTACCTCTACTACCAGTATGCCTTCCCTACCCTTTGCACCCTCAAAGTAAGAAGGCAAATTACTCCAATGCTAAGAAAGAGTCCATTGGACTACAAGACAACCAAAAGGTCAAAGGAGTACTCAAGGAAGGCATTTTGTTTAAGTGTCATCAAGTCAATGCTGATGCCTGGAGACCCAGTAGCCCCTGGGTTTTCTTCGCAAGGTATGACCGGAAGTAGATTGCCAGGCCTTTTCTTCCAAGGCAATGGGGGGTAAAGTGACTTGCTCAAGATCACAAGGAGTGCCTCATTTTTCACTGTGGAAGATGTTGGGATCTTAGCTGCAGTGGAGTCTTCTTTGATGTGTGATGATTTGGAGCAATAGTTATTACTGTACTGGCGGCCTGCTAGAAGGATGCAGATACTATTTGATTCTGCCATTACTGCCTATCAGACTGAATATGCTACAGGTTTGCCTTCATATTCCACAAGCACATCTAGAATTATTTGTTTTTTTTAAAGCTATCCTAGGTGGCATACAATTAAAATGTGCATAACCTCAAAAAAAGTAGCATAGAGGAGTACTCTAGTGGTTTGTGCAACAACCTAGTACCCACGAGATCAGGGTTCAATTCCTACTGGCACATCTTGTGACCTTGGGCAAGTCATGTTACCCTCCATTGCTTCAGAGGAAAAGGCATATCTTGCCAAGAAAAACCAAGGGGCTGATGTGTTGGACAGGAGACATTGACTTGATAGTACTTTAAAAAAAACAAACTCAAAAATAACAAAGCACCAAATCCAGTTTTGATCAATACAATAAAAAGCAATGACTTAACTGCAAACTAACAGTCATAATAGAAAACACTAAAAAAATAAATGCAAATAAAAATCCTGGAGGAACAAAACCATACTCAAATGATATAGGAGGTCATTTTAGAAGCCCTAGTCATGATTTCTACATCTGAAAATGCCCTTTCAGATGCTGAAATCAAGCGGATGAGCCATAAAACCATTTTAGAAAGTCTGAATATATTAGTCTGTTGTGATCACATTCAAGTCACACAGGGACCTGCTGGGGGCGGGGAACAAAAGATACACATGTGCATGTCATTTTAGATCAGCGCTGTATGTCTCAGTTCACTGATCCAGGACACAAATAGGACTCTGAAAAGTGCTTGTTCCAACAAACTGACAACAGTAAAGTGAAGCGGGAAATGCCTCCTCACTCCCTGATATTTTGTTCCTTCCAAAAAAGGTGTGCTAAAACCTATATTAACCTCTTATTGCGCTTTAGTAAAAGTGCCCCTGAGTTTTGTGCCTGTGACAATAGATAGTAACGAACTTGCCTAAGGTCACAGAGAGAAATCAAATACAGGAGAAGCAGAATTTGAACATTGGATTCCGTTTCCCAGCCTGTTGCTGTAAGCACTAAACTACTCCTTCACTTCTTCAATAGACAGAACCTATTAATCTGCTGTGGTCTAAAGTTTAATTCTATGTTTGTCTTACTGTTAGATTAACTGTAGTGTTTCGTTCTTGTGTAGAAGATTAAAACCTGCATCATTAACTATTGCAGGTTTCTGATAAAATCAAAATATGGTGATTTTATCCAAAAAATGCTGCTTTTAAAATTTCATAGTAATAACTATTATGCTGATTGAAATGATAGTGCTTTTTCCCTTTATTCGTTCTTTTAATTTTAATACACACTCAGGGTCATTCCGAGGCATGAATAGCTATTCAGGCTCTCTTTCGACCCTGACT
Source organism: Ichthyophis bannanicus (assembly GCA_033557465.1). Classification (NCBI taxonomy): domain Eukaryota; kingdom Metazoa; phylum Chordata; class Amphibia; order Gymnophiona; family Ichthyophiidae; genus Ichthyophis; species Ichthyophis bannanicus. Next base: position 171,059,996 of record CM066036.1, on the reverse strand, counting down.
AACTTCCCTGCACGTTGTTTGAAGAAGTTAGATGGGGCGGGAAAGGGGCAGAGCGGGGGGTGGCGTTAGGGTGGACAGTGGGCTGTCGCCAGCCCCGACATACAGGGCAATTCCAATGTTGGCTCTGTACGTCCGGAGCCGGTGGCCTGAATGGGGAACTTATTCCACCTCTGAGGTGGAATAAGTTCCCCTAGTTGGGTAGATCGGGCAGGCCCAGGGCCTAAAAGAGGCAGCAGGGGGCAGAAGAAATTCCCCATAGTCCGACCTTGGCTTTGGGAGGCCAGATCAGGGGTTGGGTTGTGGGGAATGTACCTTTTGGTCCATTGTCCAGGGATTGTGGATTTTGAATGGAGCCGCGGTGTCATGGCAACCGGACGCCATGGCACCGCAGCTCCATTCAAAAGCCCTGAGTGAGTTATCTGGGCAAGGCCTATACATGCAGGCTGACCTGAATTGGGGTCCCGGCCTGCCCGTACAGACCTGGATGCGATTCTGATCCTGTGGGGCAGGACTGAATCGGCCCCATTGTAAACAAGAGTTTGAAGCAAAAAATCTGTCTAAATAAATAAATAGTTGCATGTTTTAAGAAATGAAAATATGTAGATTCCTCAATTACTTTTATATATTATTCATAGCATTATTTAGTCTCCCTCTTCTCCATTTGCTAGCTACCATCTTTTTCCATTGCAGTGTCTTTGACAAAATACATTTCAAAATATGGTCCAGTATGGTTCTGGGATCTTTATAGCTATAGGTTTCCATTTGCACTTCATACAGATTTAACATTGTACATCAATAAACAGAACTGAGTCAGGCACGCAAGTGAGTGTCATCATCTGATGGCACAAGGAAGGCGTTGCTGTCCCACAGATTCGTATGTGGGGAGGGGTTCTGGGCACGGGTGGCTCTTCCAGAGCACAGCAGTATCCTAAGCCTCTCAGTTTTGTCTTTTTCCCTTCAGCCAAATGGACGTGTGACAAAGATCTCCCAAATAAACATTTTTCTTTTAGTTTCGACAAAGTTTTTATTGTTCTCTAAGGTGTCAATATTTAGCAGCACCAGCAAGTGCTGTTAAAGTGGCTGGCTGTCGCTGCTGAAATTAAAACCATATATTCGGTGCTGGAACCTATCGGACATCTAGAGCTGAATATCCTGTTTTGCCAGAGATCATGGCAGCTGTCTGGTCGGCAACAATGTTTGGCCATATGGAGTTAGGGCAGCCATTGACCTATCCTATCTTTGTGCAGTTTGGCGGTCTGGTTGGTGGTTCAGTGTCACCACCAGCTGGATGTCTGCTATGACTGCTCTTACTTTGCCACAGACCACCATGGATTTAACAGAGTGTCTTCCTGCGGTCTGTGAGGATATTCAATTGCACCATCCAGATAGTGCTGCTATATAACCTGGGGAGCTGACTGAATCCCCCCTCTCCATGCCACTGCTGAAAGTAGGAAGAAAACCAATCCAGCATCTTTCTGGTTAAGGGTTTGAGAAATCTTTTGTGGTTAGACAGGAATTCAGTGGAGGGCACTGTTTTTTGCAATCTAATCCCTAGGCAGAATTCATCTCTAGGGATACAGTTTGACTATTTTTGGGAAGAATTTTACCCAATTTCTGCTAAGAAGGTTCAGTGATTATAGAAAAAAGTCAAAAAGCAACTGTTCGCTTGATCAGTGCCCAACATCTATTTTTGCAGACCTGTGATGGCTGCTATCCTTTATTACAGCATTGTTGCATAGTAGCTATTTGTAGACAAGGTGTACCATAGGGATCAGCCCTTTCCTCCATCCTTTTCAGCATTTACATGCAACCAATATGTGATGTGATCAAGAGCTTTGGCATACGCTGCCTAATCTATACAGATGACATCATGCTTTTTACACCTTTCAACACGAATACCCCTGATTACGCAAAACAACTGCTTCATAGCAATGTCTAAATAGATTTATGCACACAAAATTAACATAAACCACAACAAAACTGAACTACTCCACATCACAAGAGACCAGAACTTCACTCCACCACCTACTATCACACTGGACAACATACAAATCAAAGTCAAAACTGAGCTTAAATACCTTGGCGTAACATTGGACCGACAGCTCACTCTCCTGCCACACATAAACCACACAACCTCTGCAATATATTACAAGCTATGAATAATAAAGAACTTATGCCCAATCCTCTCACCATCCGACTTCTGATCTCTATGTCAAGCTGTAATAACACCACTGCTTGATTACGGCAATGCAATATATCACAGCATTCCAAAGAGCTCACTATACCCACTGCAGCTAGCATAGAATAACGCTGCAAAGATTATTCTGGGACAAGCTCGTCAATCCCACATCACGCCACTGCTCAAACAACTTCACTGGCTGCCCATATCACAAAGAATCAAATATAAGGTCCTTGTCAACACACATAAAATCATTCACAGCGTCTCAGATCTCAGTCTCCCCACCTTAATCTCTACCCGTTAGACAGAGCATGTCTAACACACTAAGCATTCCAACAGAAAGAACAAAATGTAGCCAAAGAACCCGCAACAGAGCCTTTTTGCATCTCTGTTGACCCCAACTAACTTCCCCGCACATTGTATGGGGAGGTTAGACAGGAGTGGGAAAGGGATGATGCAGTTAGGGCGGGGAGTGGGTAGTCTGTGGCCACAGACGTACAGGGCCGATTCCAATGTTGGCCCTGTATGTCTGTGGCCGGCAGCCTGATTGGGGAACTTATTCCATTTCTGAGGTGGAATAGGTTTCCCTAGTTGAGTGGGGGTAGAGGAAATTCACCGCAGACCGAACCTGGCCTTAGGAGGCCAGATCGGGAGTCGGTTTGCAGAGAATGAACATTTTGGTACGGCGGGCGGGGATCACATCTCTTGAATGGAGCTGCGGTGCCATGGCAACCAGATATCATGGCATTGCGGCTTCATTCAAAAAGCCTTGACTGAGCTAGCCGGGGAAGACCTGTATATGCAGGCCGACCAGAATCGGGGACCCAACCTGCACATAAAGGCCTGGATGTGATTCTGATCCCGCGGGGCTAGATGTGACCAGGCGCACAGAGGACCGGAACATCCGACTCTGAATTGGGCCCACAGTGAAATGCAGTTGTTGTTATTGCCATTGAGTCGGTGTCGACTCAAGGCGACCCTCTAGATAGCTCTCCTAAACTGTTTTCAATCTTCAGTCAGGCGGCTTGTTGTTGACAGAGTGGTACTCATAGCTGCTGGTAGTGTATTGATCCATCTCATTACTGGTCTTCCTCTTTTGTATTGTCCGTCTACCTTGCCAAGCATAATGTCTTTCTCTAATGATCTCTCTTCGCATGATGTGTCCAAAGTATGAAAGTCGAAGTCTTGTCATCTGAGCTTCTAAAGAAAGCTTAGATTTGATCTCCTCTAGTACTAACTGGTTTGTTCTTCGGGCAGTCCATGGTAACCACAGTATTCGTCGCCAGCACCATAATTCAAAGACATCAATTTTCTTCCTATCTTTTTCACTGTCCAACTTTCACATCCATATGATATTATTGAAAATGCCTTGGCTTGAACAAGTTCAAATCTTTGTATGGAAAGAGACATTTCTTCTCTTGAGAATCTTATCTAGGTCTTCCATAGCCATTCTACCAAGAGCCATATGTCATCGGATATAAAATCCTGATTGAGTAGGGCAGGCAGTGCCTGAACATGCAGGCCAGGCGAATAGCAGTCCCAACCTTCATGTACATATCTGGACACGATTCTGATCCCATGGTCTAGACATATCCATGGGATCAGAATCCCAGCTCACTCTGTGCACCCGTTTCAAACCGGGCGCACAGAGGACTGGCATGTCCAACTCAGAATCGGGCCCTATATGCCCTTGCATTATGGAACTCACTTTCTCTATAAATAAGAGACATTCAACTATTGCAAGACTCAGAAAATTCTTGAAAACCCTCTTATTCACAGAATACTATGGGCCAACAACAAAAGACAAATAACTTGCACATCAACTCCACGCATATAATAGTAAACTGCATGATGTCAAATGCGTGTATCACTTCATCACAATATGTACATTGTTTGTTAACTTTTGTGAGAATGTGTTAATAGCTTCTTTTACAATGTGTTCAATATGTTTGATGTAATGTGCACCACTGTTTGTTGTGTTTCCTGTTATCATACTGAGTTACTTGTAAACCGTCTTGACCTTTAGAAAGATGGTATAAAAAGCCTGTTAAATAAATTAATTAAATACACAAATAAATTTGATTTGCTTTCTAGTTATAGACCAGTAGAGAATATTTCATTATTGGCTGAATTGCAAGAGGCTGTGGTAGTGATATGGCTTATATAAATTTGGATTCCTTCCATGAATCTCAGTTTGAATTCAGAAGCTGTCATAGTACAGAGACACTTTTAGTTATCTTATCTTACTCCAGGCCTTATATGGCTTTGTTGATAAAGGCAAGTAGTGCTTTTGATTCAGTTGATTGTGGTCTATTATTCTGTAGGTTAGGTGAATTGGGTACTACTGGAAATGTTTTGAGTTGGATTAAAGGTTTTTTCTAACTAATCATACTTAGAAGGTTAAATTCAATCAGAAGGTGTTGAAACCTCAGAAGCCAGAATGCGCAGTACCTCAGGCCCTCCTCTTTCCACAGTTTTGTTTAAACATCTTTTTCAGTTTTGTGGGGAAGAGAGTGAAAGAAGATTGTTTTTCTTCTATACTCTTATGCTGATGATTTTTGTACTTCTAGTCCCATTTTTTAATACATGGGGAACATATGTTATTTCTACTGAATGAGTTATTCTCTGTGCTCAAAGAATAGGTGGGTTGGAATTTGTTAAGGTTGAATTCTAGCAAAATTAAGTTATTATGGGTTAGTAGACAGGGTCAGGCTCTTCCAGCGGCAATACCAAGATTATCAGGAAAGAAGATTATTTTCTCTTCCGAGCTCAAATTACTTGGAATTGTGCCAGACTCAGTTTTGAGGCTCAGATAAATAACCTACTGAGGAAGGTCTGTTTTAGCATCTGGAAATTAAGACAGTTAAGACTGAGATTCCCAACTAAATTATTTTGTATTTTGTTCAGAGTCTGATATTATCTCATATTGACTATTGTAACAGAGTTTATTTATGCATCTCTTTGAAATTCCACAATAAAATTGCAATTCTTGCAGAACTGAGTTTACTAAACTGATCTTTAAGGGGAAAGCCAAAGACAGTGCTTCACCATTTTTTAACTGTACTACAATGATTACTGATATAATGTAGGATTGTATTTGAATCTCGCTGTTTAGCTCATAAAGGTAATTCAGGAAATGCTCTGGTGAGTCTGGACTAAATTGGCTACTGTTTGTATTCCATGAAGGTTATCACATGCTACTGGAGTTATCCTTCTCGAAAGATTACAGGTTAAAATCCATTATGAAGAAATTATTTTGGTTCAAAGTTGTAGTGGAATGGAATACATTATCTGACGGAATAAGGAAAGAGCAATAAATGCTTTGAAAATCATTTATTTCAAAAAGAGCGTGCAATGAATAAATCATTTGTGCATATTGTAGTTTAAGACTTGTGTTATGTTTTATGATTACTGCAATTGTCCTATTATGTAGACATTGATGTGTCTGTTATCTGCATGATATAACATTTTTAGGAATCGGTTTTGTAAGATATAAATGACTGAATTGAATTAAATTAAATAAATTCCCCACATCCTCGAAAGCTGCAAAAGCAAGTCAAGGTGACAATGTCAAAAAAAGCAGCAGAAAGATCTAAATTATATCCATATAACATCATGACCTATTCTATACGCTTTCTGTAGGGCTGGCACTGGATGCGTTGCCAGCAGATGGCCCCGCTTCCCGAGGAGCCCCGTTGGAGGCCTGAAGCCTGCCTGATTGGCTCACCTCTACACAGCCACAGGAGCATTTTTCTTTGCTACTTCAGCTGTGCTAAGTTGTAGCCTCTGTTGGCTGATAAGTGCTTTTTGTTCCTACATGGAATTGTGTTTTACTCCTGCATTGTTAATGGGGAAATGTTTGGTTGAAGTTAATGAGCTGCAACACATGTTGTGTGGAGCTGAAAAGGCCTGGTTGGAAGTAAAGTTTTACGTTTAAAAAATAGAAGAATATAAGAAAGAAAAAGACATAAAGAAAAAAAAGAATCAATACGACACACAAAAAAAAATTAAATTAATATACATATTCTTTTCCAGCAATTTTTTTTGCATGTAGACATTACGGGTGCAAAGTTCATGGGTACGCTTAACATTCAGGCAGTTTTCAAAGGGAAGCTAAAAGGAATTAGCTGCAGCTTATGGATACAAACTAATCATGGACTTTGCAACTACATTAAATGGGAATCTCTTCATTCCATGAAAAACATGTATATAAAGCGGCAAACAGCAACAGCGAAAACAAACAACATCCGACAGATACCATTTACTTATGCTACTTTCACCTTAACATGGCTTGTAATCTGCAAAATATAAATTAAAAATAATAGACCTGACTGACATTAACAAAAGTAATATTTTTTTGTCAGCTTAACAGCAATTCTGCTTTAAATTTAAGCCATTGTTTTAGATACAAACAGGTCAAAATAGCATAGAATTGTAACTAAAGGCCTGATCAATGTGTGCAATTAAAGCAAATGTGATGCCCGAGAACTTGCATATCTATTTCAGCCCAATATCGTTTCCGATGATGAGCTTCCTGACATCCCCAATGAGACTTTAGAATAGAAAACTTGGCAGACTAGAAGTGCTAGGAATGATAAAAACTGTAAAACAGATCAAGCGATCATGATTTCTCAAGCAGCACTCATTATCACCATTCCTTCGTTAGCCAATCTTCCCAACGTGATTGCAATGGGCAATTCAGGTCATTTCTCTTAAGCCATGAGAATTAGCATTTTTGCCGGGGAAGCTGAATTCTTCAGGACCTTTTCAGCACCCATCAAAGAAAACAATTTACTTACCAGAAATCCAATCATTTCCAAGATGTAGCCAAAACTTGACAGTTACAAAGCAAACTGTGGTGAAAGCATAGACCTAGTTAACAGATATTTTAAAGAAAACAAATGCAGTTCTTCCTTGCTCCTGGGTGTTTTAGAAGCAAAATGACTCTCTTGGGTATTCATTAAAGAAAGTCTCCAGTCATGAAAATAATTTTAAAGAAGGTTGTATATATGAGGACGTTCTGTGATTTACAAGCCATATTTTACTATGTCTGCTGGTTATCATTATTTTTTAATTACACTTACTGCACAATACAAATAAATTAGGAATTTTGTTGATTCTTCCTGGATGTGATATAACTAGACAATGCTTTCTTATTGCCTGACAATGGTCAGGTCTTGAGATAATCCTACAGAGCTTTGCATGTCTGTCCAGAGAGGCTTCATAACAGAGCTATAGATAAAGGATTTCGAAACATTTTTTGGAACATAATCCAGTTTGGTGGTGTCATGCATTTAAAACATATTTCTAAGATGGAATTCAAATTCTTTAATGCATACCTTTCCAAGTTGAATTATTCATCAGTAAATGATACAATATTTTTTTAGCATGTTTATCCAAAATCATTTTCAGTATCAAGTTTATTATACATTCGTAGGACCTTAGGTGTATATAGCATGTTGTTCAATAATGTAATCCTAGTAAAGGAGCCATCTGACCTCCGGTATGAGAAGAGAAGGCCCAAAACATGGGAGAGGCTATTTGGGACATTGGCCCACAGGAGGGTCTAACAAGGGCTAGTTTCCTGCAAGCAGTCTGTCATCTTGTCCCCAACAACATTGACTTTGCTGACTGGTGGGTAGGACACGGGGGTAGGTTATGGCTGTTCTGGAGCATAGGCTTAACTGATTTCCCCCCTAAACTGGCTTCCAGTCCAGCCACAGGAATTCGTCCTGTCCTGTCCATGTTTTTGATTACCCAGCTGCAGCAGAAGGGTTATGGGGGCCAGGCAGGCAGCCACTTTGCCTTGGCCAACACCTGTAACCTCAAGGCTCCTCCATTCTCACTGGGCTTTTTCCTCACATATCCTATTTAGCAACATGATGGTTGCTGAGTCATCTTTGTGCAAGGAGAACGGGCAAGCTGAAGAGCTGGCCTCAGTTGTTTGGCCATAGGGATGTTGGGTTAGCCATGTTCTGAGTCACAGTGGCAAGGATTGGTGGAAAGTGGCAACTCATGCTAAAGTTATTATTTGTGGCAATCAAAGATGCAGATTCGCAGGACAGCATCAGGGGGCTAAGGATTACATGGCCAGTGGTCACATTGCCGCCGTAAAAAACCGGAGGTATCTGGAACAGTCTACCACCCTTCCCATACTCCCTTAGAGCAAGATGTTGCCATTTCTGAGTGATAAACCATTACTATTGAAGTTGACTTGGCTGCATTTGGTAGTAAGGAAGTAGCTCTTTATGGACCCCATTTCTTAAAGTCATGTGTTGCATTCATGAAGATATGAAACCATAGTACTGATTGCATGTGAACTGTGTTCCCAGTAAATGCCTGGGACATTCTCCAATTAAAATGAGGTTTATAGTAGTTAGGATTTAATATGCTATGACGTTCAATGTGTTTTTGTTAAACATTATTTGTGTATTGTAATTTATGCTACAGACATGATTAAATTCCATATATTATATAAAATATCTCCTCAAACAGATTTATCTGCCCTAGTGGCTTGAATTGAAGGAGAGAAGGAAAGGGAATCTGGGAGGGATAGGAGGATTAAGAAGATAGGGTCGTTCCCTGTAGTGTCGCCAGCAGGTTGCTGGCACTAGTGCATACTCCAAAAGTAGAGAAATATCTTTTTGCCACAGTTTTTTGACCTTTATTTCTACATAGTCCATAAATGGAAAATCTTAAAGAAATACAAGACCCATATTCAAAAGCACTTATTTCTATTCTTATTTTTTATCTCTGCATATTAAATTTTTCAATTTGCAGGTAACAATAAAATATATGCATGGCCCATAAAAAAAGGACAATACACCTGATACTAAAAACATTTGACTATTAATCTGGTATACAGTTTATACTTTATCTCATTTTCCAGGGACATTATTGCCATCGCCTGATGCTCCTCATTAACTGGCATAAATACCACTAGTTTTTTTGCTAATCGTTAGAGAATTGCATATTTCAGTCAGGACTGACTGCCATTATTATTGTTATTTACCATGGCTTGATGTTTCCCTTTTTTTTTTTGACACATAGCACCCTTGTGGATAGTGTTGTCCTAAAATGTTCTTCAGTCTGCAGAGTCAGGCAGCTAATTGTTGATGGAGTGGTCTCCATAGCTTTTATTGCATTCTCTAATCACATTCACAGTCCTTCTGCTTTTGTGTTGACCAACTTTGCCAAGCATGGTTGTCTTACTCTAAGGAGCTTTCTCTTTGAATAAT